>OY728151.1:2049170239-2051570239 GCA_963277665.1 Viscum album
GTTTCCTATCGGTTTCAGTTACCTCAGAGGTACCAGGCTATGCACGACTTCTTCCACATCTCTCAACTCTGACGTTACTTTTCAGACCCGTCTCATGTCTTTCAACATGAGGAGGTTGAGCTCGAGGCAGATGCTTCATTTGAGGGGCATCCTATCTGGATTGTAGATCATAGTACGAAGGTTCTCCGTGGCTGGTCTATTCCTTTGGTACAGGTGCTATGGCAACATGGGCGAGTACAGGACGAGACTTTGGAGAGGGAGGCCGATGTACGATCGCAGTGGCCAGAGCTGTTCAGGGTTTCTCCTTCTACGCCTCGCTAGAGAAATTCAGGGATGAATTTATTTAAGGGGTGAAGTTTGTAAGAACCTGGACGTTCTTTTCAGGTATGTTTTTCCTTTTTTCTGGAGTTTTTTTAGAAAAGTGTAGTTTCTAGAAATTTTTGAAGTACACGCAGTGTACTTCCTGAGTACACACCGTGTACTTCGTTGCCGCTCAAAGCCGTGTCATGGCCACACACATGGCCATGTAGGGGTGACATGGAGGCCTCCTAATGCGAAGTATGAAAAATCCTAGTACACTCCGTGTACTTTCTTTTTTTCACTAAATGGACCGGGGCCATGTCTTAACCCTAGAAACATCGTCTTCTTTATTTTCTTCAACCAAGAGCGTCTGTACGGTCGCAAATCTTTGACGAACCCCCAAGCCTCCATCTGTTCTCCGAATTGACCACTATTGATTGCGTTGGGACCGCAACGGTAATCTATTCCTTCTTATAGAGCTTAGTTTTCAAATTCCACCTCTTTATCAAGTTATAATAGGTTGAGACTTATGGGAATTTTCTTAGATCTATGACGTTCCAAGGAGATTCATGCTTTGAGGATCGATTATATCAATATCCTATTGTCAAGGTAGGTGGTTTTTGCCTTTCTGTAGAATTTTTTTGAGTATTTGTGAAAATTCCACCAATACCCTTGAACGGGGTATTGCGTGTTTCCTATTTTTCCCTTGTTATTTTCCCACCTTTATTATATAATGGAGTAGAGGTTGATGTTTGTAGATAGGGTAACTTACTGTGCTTTGGATGCTTTGCCTATGCATGTTTTCCTGTTCATGACCATTTGGTCTAGTTTTGCCTGTTAGGCTATTTCCAGTTCCATGCCTAGTTGTAGGTTGGTATCACTATTCTTCCATGATGATATGATGTAGAATGATATCCAAGTAGTTCTTGAGATTCACTTAGGTTGTTACGCGATGCTATACTTGTTGATTTTACATAGGGCTGTGAGAACCTAGTGTAGTAGACCATAGGGAGAATGAACATAAGGGCTTCTCAATAGTTTATTTAATTTACGGTTCAAGACCACATCGAGAATTCACGTTGAGTGCTTCCTCAGAGAGTTTGTAGTTCCTTGACATGGGCCACATGGGGAATGAGACGTTGAGTGCTTCCCTAGAGTTCCTTTAGTATGATACGAGACTATAGGGGGAATTGACAGTGAGTTCTTCCTCAGAGAGTCTATTCTTTAGCTGAACCAGAGGGGTGAGAGTGTGTGTGCCTCTCGGAGGGTTTTTAGTGCTTGTAGGTTGAACTGTAGGGTTTAGGCTATGAGAAATACCCTGAAGGTTTCCTGTTAGTTCTACATGATTGTGTGACTGCTTATCTATTTGTAAATTATATTCTAGGAACTGTGGATTGTTGCTGCTGTGTATTTTCTTTTTTACTATTTCTGTACTTCCACCTTCCATATATTTACTGACTGTTAGGCACAGATCTTTTGGTGTTTTCCTACTATGATTTTTATCTCACACCCTTTTTGGGTCATGCTTTTGGGCCCGGACATATTATATTGTTGCAGGTATAGATAAGGGCAAGCGCCCTTCTATTTCAGGTTCTTGATTGCATGGGAGCTGGAGAGCATGGGACCAAGCCTAGTCTTGAAATGCTGAGGAGTTGCTCATCTGTTGTTTTTATTTGTAATTTGGTTTAGTATTGTATTCATTATTTTCACTTTTTTGGCTCTTTTTCTATAAATGTATGTATCATGTATCATTTACACATACTTCTTCTCCAGTTGATTGTTTATCAGTCTTCCGCTGTTACTGTTTTTTGGTATTTACTGCTTCCACTATGGTATGTATTTGTGTAATTCCACTGTGTACTATGCCAATGAGGGTATAGTTTCCACACTATCACACCCAAGGCCCTTGCTGCTAGTTGGAATCCTCTGGTGTTTGGGGAAATGCGCTTGAGGCCATGTGACTAACCGGGTACGGGGTGCCTCTAGGTGGCTTCCAGAACCGGACGTTACATGTTTTTTATCATATTTTTGGAAAAAATGATTTGGTATGAACATGATATCTTTTACGCATATCAACATTCCATTTTGTTTCTCATTTATACCACTGTTCCCACCTTGTACATCATTCTCAATGTTACTATGAATTCCTTGGAATCTAGCCATTGACTAAAACTAGAAAGCATTGTGTGAGTAACAAATAGTCATAAAATCATTAAGGGGATATCATGACACCAAATTTTCAATTTGAAACACCTTAGGATAAACCAAGGACATTTATTCTTATATTATATTAAAATACTTCAAATTATTTTTTATTGAAAATGTAAATTATCCTAATCATATCCTTCGGGAGTTTCGTAACCAAGAGTGCAGCAAGGCCCGTTGTCGTGCACTAGTTCCCATTTGAGTCCAGCTCAAAGCAGTGTTTCCATGTTTTACCCCTAGGTACATCTGTGGCAGATCTGCCTCTACCAGCTCATATCAAGACATGGATGTATTGTTTGGAAAACTAAAAAAATCTTAAAATTACTAAAATTCTATGAATTTAATATATAATAATCCTCCAAGTCTATCTTAGGGCTATGTGCTCTAATCATAGTTTATCTAAATATAGTTTCCATGGTTTTTACTAAACTTTCTCCAATACCATCTATAATTCCCCAAACCTAGAAGCACATAGTTGGTGCATTATTATGAATCATTGGCATGATCCCAAAAGATCATGTCTCAAAATATCAATTAGTTTTGTATCCTTGGAATTACTAGATACATTTATAAGTTTTAAATTACATAATAAAATGGAAGACTACAAAAACATTGTTTCCATGGACAACACTGTGATCCCATAGACTATCCCTATAGGTCAGTCATAATATACTTTTTCACATCCTGTAAAATATAAAACAAAGAAAGGGGTGAGCTTAGATGCTCAGTAATGATAACAATATAGCGTAAACTTTCATAAATAAGCATAAAAAATTAAGGCAATGTATAAAACTGAAACAAAATCCTTTTAAACTTGAATTTTAGCATAATATGGAAAAGATAAAATCAAATAATTCCATTTACTTAATCACGTGGATATTCTACTAGTTGAATAATAACATGTAATATCAATATCCACTTTTATAATTATGGAATGCATAATTCCAGACTTTCATAACCACATAGTTAAGGCCTTGTGCCAAGACTACAAATAAGATTTTGTCAAGGCCTTGAGCCAAGACACTAGTTTGTCTCATGAGACCTACCAATTCATCGAGGAGCTATAGCGGGCTCCACCCTTCACTTACTACGTCCAATGCATTGCTCATATGAAAAGGTTGAAACATAATCTGAACATTCGTATTAAAACTAGCATAGAAAATGTCAATACTTTATTCACAAACCATGAATGGTATAAAATAGAACATCCACATTCAAACATAACTCATTCAATAGAATATGTAAGATTGTATCATAATAGATTAACCTCAATCGAGAATAATGAAGGATATTGACATAGAGAATATCCACATTTTTCATGAAAACATTTAAAAGTCACACTATTTGTCAAGATGCCGTTAAAAATATATTTTTGAATCAAAGTGTCCCATTCCACTTTGAATCTTTTAAAAGGAATTTTAATTTTAAAACATTAATGTATATATAAATAAATCCTTAAAACCATTTTTAAAACATGGACATTAATGAGAAATAATTAGAATAATAAATCATTAAAACATTTAAAATGATATTTTAGTTAGAGTTCCTAACCAAAAGAGAGACACTTGAATACAACTAATTGAGGTAATAAAAACATTATAATATCATGAGAATAAAGGGATTCATGATATACTATGTCAAAGTACATTGTATACACCATATAAAAATGAATTGGTGTATAAAAACAAAGAAGTCTCAATAGAATGTAAATTGAGAATAAATCTCTTATAAAGACTGTATCCTTAGGTTAAGGATAAATCAAAGACATAATTATATATGACAAATATAAATACACTCAATATTATTGTATATTTATTGTAAATAAATCATAGGACATTCACACATGTTCTTGTAAAAACAACACCAATGAAATGGATGTTTAACTCAATAAATGGAGATTGAGTTAAAAATACTCTTATCAAGTTCATATCGATGACATGAGAATTTACTAATGGAGTGATTATGTGTATTAAAAGTATATCCATAGAAAGGGGAGTGGAAATTACTACACAAATAATAAATAGTAATTCCACACATAATCATGGAGTAAAATAATCCATGAAGTATGCATAAATCCAAATGAGTGGAAATTGAAATTTGAAAATACCTTATCGATTTGGTATCTTATGAAACATAAACCCCATTAAAGAAGGATCATTAGATGATGAAGTAAACACCCATAAATTAAAGTATATTACCCAAACAATACAATCATGGGTAGTACATACACCACACAAAAGGTAGCAGTGGAAAATATATCATGAAGCTCACAGGAATAAAAGTGAGATGAAAACCCCTTACCTTGTACTTTTAATTGGTTTAGAGTAGGTTAAACACATGAATAATGGTGAAATAATTGTTATTAAATTGTAGAATAATCATATACATTAATATGATATCATATATGATCTTTTAACATTGCTTTGTTAATAATATCTGAGTATTATCGTTGTTTCGGGTGTAAACAGATTCGTATTACTTTATATTCTTTGTTATGTGAGTCATATTTGTTATGGATGGGATGTATCTTATTCATATATAGAAATATATAAAGTATTTAAACATTATTTTTAATCATTTAATGAAAATTATTCTTGAATGGATAAGATGGGGAATGAAGCTCATCGCGTTCATGGAGACAGTAATCTGTACGTACACACGAACGACAATATCATTCTTTTGATAATAAAATAATATATAATTTGATGATATATAATATATAAAGAATAAATATCATGTTATATTTAGTATTTACATTAATTACACATTATTATTATACCCATCCAAATAATAATGTATTTAATAACAATTACACCACGACGTAGAGACGGTAAGCCGTACATACGCATGTATGGTGACATGTCAATCAAAGGATTAATAGAATAATGAATTTGGCTGTACAATATTTATAATAACATCATATTATATAGAATATACTGGTGATATTATTTTATAATGTAAAAAACAAAGAAAAATGAAGTGTAAGAAGAATGGAACTTGAATGAAGTGATGAAATATTTACCTCTTCTTCAGGTTTTTCCATTTGATTTGACCAAAAGGGCTCCACAGGTTAGGTTTATGAATAAATTAAGGCCTCTATAATGAAGGTAGGACAGTTTATAGTTTAGTTAGTTAGAGTTTGGCCTTAGAAAATGGCTTTTAAGGGGTTAATTAGAGAGAAGGGGGAGTGACCTTTTATAAGAGGGGTGAGGGGCACCTTAGGAAAAGCTTGAAATATTATTTAATAATAAAGTCATTTTAGGTTTCTAATGGATCCAAAATGTATTATTTAAAGTCTAAGGTAGGTATGTGTCTAAAAACACTCAACCAATAGGTTTTATATAGGTTTGGGTGACTATATTAACCTTATCTTTTAGATTTAACTCTTAGTTAAATAGTTTGACATTTACCATGTCACTTTGTATTTTTATATTATATGGTTAATAAAATTACTATATACTTAAAACGAACCTAAATTGGTTCATTAATTATACACCTATCATTATATAAGTCTTTTTTCTAAACCATATATTTTTTATAATAGAATATCAATTAATAATATAATATTTATTTTAAAAACTCTTTTATGTCAATTTTAGCACTATTTTGTATTTTGTATTTTTCTAAATTTATTAAAGCATTATTACTTTGATAAAAATTAATATTATCAACTTTTACATGTCATATTAACCTGTAAAATTGATTTAATTCAAAAAAAGTCTCTAATTACATTTATTTGGATATTTATAACATCAAATATTTTAATATTTCATTAATTAGATAATTACTGTATCATTAATGTGTCAAATATAAATTAAATTATTTAATGTCTAAAAAATATAAATAAAATAGCATTATGTAAGAAATAATTTTATCTTTACAATTAATATTTATAGTAAAAAATATGACTTATATAACCCCATGTAAAAATTTATTTATTAAAAGATATTTGTTTGTGTCATTTTTGCCTTTACTTGAAGTTAATTAAAATAAAATGTCATTATCATTAATATGTGGCTCCATAGGTTCCCAAAATAGACCCAAGGATGCCAATGGTCGTCCATGACTAATCCAATAAGTTTAGGACAAGTGTTACAATAATTTTGTACTATTATAATATTATTTTTACCTTGAACTACCCAATTTACCTTTAATTATGGTAAATAAAAGTCAAAAGTTACTATTCAACAAAAATTATTTTCATCTTATTGAACCAAATTTTAATTACTGAGGTTAATTGTGTCTCTAGAATTTTTTAAATTACACTCACGGAAGCGGTAAAATTATTTTTTATCAGTATTTGTAAATTCCCCTAGGAGGTGTGTAATAGATAGTAAAAAGTCCAACAAAATTTTTATATATCTAAAATTATTATAAACTGACTCCAATGAATTAAATTGATATTATATAGGTATAGTGTATCTATTTTTACCAAAAATAAATTTAAATAAATAATTATTTATATAAAAATTCAGTTTTAAACTATAACTCAGTGTTTTTCACTATTCATCAAAAATTGAATGTTTTCAGAAAAATACAAAAAATTCACCCTAATCTAATTTCGATATTCCAAATCCAAAAATGATTTCTATTTTACCAAATTAAAAACATATAACTTTTATTAATTAATTTAAAATTAATTCTCATTGTCAAAACAAATAATGTGTTTTTAAGAAACAATAACTATCAAAAGATTGACACTTGTTATGTAAAATTTCAAAGTGAAATTAATTTCAATGACCAAAATTGTATTATATGGTAAAAATATAATCTAATTATACTTAAAACCATTCAAATGTATAATTTAACACTATAAATTATTTTGATTAAAAAGTTGTTTTCAATTAAAATTTGGTAATTTTTAGTATTCATCAAAATATAATAGTTATTTGATAAGTAACAAAAATTTATCCAAAATAATTTTTATTCCCCGATTCTAAAGAAGAATTTAATTTCATTAAATTGAATATATAAAAGTGTCAAATATTGGTTTTAAAAAGGGTTTTCCATTAAATGGTGTTAAATTTGTTTTTTTTGAAAAATACATCTTTTATCTGAAAAAAATAAATTTGTTATTATATTATGTCTAAGAAACGCATAATATGGATTATAAAATTATATGGAGTATATAAAACTAAAAATTCAGTTAATAATATTCATAACCTCTTTTGAATGGCTATTTTGGTACGTCATGGTGTGCTCAAACTCTGTGTTGTGTGTAGCACAAGCTATTGAATTACTTTAAAGAAAATAACTTACTATGAAATATTGGGGTGTTACAATTTCCATGCCACAACCCTTCTTATCCATGGTGAATCTCCCTATAAAAATACATATTGTCTAAAAATTCTCGAAAAAACAACCCAAAATAACACCCAAAAAAGGTGATGAAAGAAAAGGGATAAAATGTAACTAAAAGATGGAAACATGATGTTACAATCTCCCCACCATAAATTCTTTCTTCCCATATAAATCCTATCAATAAGAATCACTAATGAATATATAAGGCCAATTATCTCACAACACTACCTCACACTCCCATGTCTCATGTGAATAAAAATTATACATGCATAAAATATGAAACAAGTATATAAACCTTCTATGAGGAACCATTATTTCATAATCAACCAAGTGAATTGGATACTCAGTCACCTTTAAATTAGGTTCAACAATAAGGGTTTTCCAGTTCAAAACACCAGATGGGTTAGAGTGATACTTTTATATATACGACACAAGAAACATGTTTTGAATTGTTGTCAATTGAGTTAGAAAATCCAAATAGTTATCCACCTCAACAACCATCTCAACAACCTCAAACAGTCCCATATACATCAATGTTAACTTTTAATGTTTTCCAAGCTTCCATTTATCCAACTGAGGAGAAAATCTCAACAGTAGTTCATCACCAATTGAAAACTCCAAAGGGAACTAATGATGATCAATATAATATTTATACCAATTATGATCCATTATTATTTTATTTCAAATTAACTGAATCTTTATTGTCATATCTTGGATAAAACTAGGACCAACCAAGGAAATTTCACCATTATATAACTAAAACAATGGGTAATTACATGGGTGGAAATATAAGGCCTATGTGAGTTCGATATTGATAGATGACTGGAAACTATTATTATAGGAAAACTCAGTCATTCCCATGTGGCTATCCCAAAATCCACCAAAGTCAAGAACATAATAATGTATAATGTATTCAAGAATATGTAGTGATCATTCATTCTAGCCATCCATCTTAAAATAATATCTCATACTAAAACTGACATGAGATCCCATTAACTCCAAGAGTCCTCTCCAGAAACAAGAAGTGAATCAGGGTTCCCTATCAGAATCTATACCTGTTGAAATCCCATAAAATCTTATGATTACCTTTACATACAGGCTTCCAAAGTAATTAACTATGGTTGTATATAAAATGGGAATAAATTGATGAAATTTGGTCATCCAATCAATGAAAACCCATATCAAATTACGACCTTAAAGGGTACATGGAATCCTAACCATGAAATCTATTAAAATATCACCCCACTTCCATGTTGGCATAGGAAGTGGTTAGAGAAACCCAATGGTTTTTGTTTCTCAACCATGACCTGCTGATGGGTATAACAATAAGAAATAAAATCTGTCATATATTGTCTCATACTAGGAAAACGGAATATTTTCCACATGTCATAGGACATCTTTTTGGTTTTAGGGTGTACCACCCATTGGGAACTATAGAAATCCCCCATCACAACCTTTCTCAGAGGGAATGGTATGATGTACTAGTTCTAGAAGCATAGAATACCCTCTAGAGATAATGACCCCTCACTAACAGTTTCCACACCATAAAAAGATTCCCTAATTCCATGATACTCATCGTCAAGATTTTTTCCCCTAAATAATCATCTCAAGAAGAGAAGAGGTCAATTGAATTATTTTCAATACGTTATTGGCCTTTTCCACTTAAACTCTCAAATGCATGCAAGAAAAAAGATCCATATAATTTCACTCTTTTGATGATTCATTCATGTCTAGGGTTGGAATTTTCCTACTAAAGGAATCATCAGTGATATTAGTCTTATTAGGGGTGTAGGTAATGTCAAAATCGAAAGACTGCAGGCACTCCACCCATCATCTCTGGTGTATATTTAAATATTTTCACGAGGATATTTATGTTAGGATTTTATGATATTAATAAATAGTAAACATTTATCTAGAAAGGTAATGCCACTAAATATTAGAGTTAAAAAGGTAAATATCAATCATATCATAATCATAAGAACATAACATTTGAAAATCATATCATGTATATAAAAGACTACAATTTCATCATAGATACAAGTTCAATATCATGAATAGGATAGTTCCCCTCATGTGGCAAAAGTTTTAAGGATCCATAGGCCTCCACATGGGCATCCTACAAAATAATGTAGCCTAAACCTAACCATGTAGCATAAAAAAAATACAACATAGCCCTAGATAGCCTCTATAAGAGTCATCACTGGTGAAAAATTCAAAAGGTTGTTTAAATCATCAAAAGAATTATGACATCTTGAATCCTATAAAATCTTTAATCCTTTTAGAGTGAGAGTGGTAATAAAAGAATCCAAATGTGAGAAAAATTCTATAAACTCGCTTTAATACCACACTAAATCCAAAAAACTCCAAATCTCCAAAAACATTTGACATTAATTCACATGTCATCACAACCTTTACCTTCTCAAGATTGATTGAAATACGATGTTCTGAGACTATGTTTACCAACATGTTCACTTCTCTAATCCAGAAACTAAATTTTGATAGCTTTACATAAATTCGATGATCCCACAAAATTTTCAGAACTCCTCTCATAGGATGCACATGGTCCACCTCAGTTTTAGATTAAACCAAGATGTCTTCCAAAAGACTACTATGAATGAGTCAAGGTACTCATGGTATATTTTTTTTCACCAGTTCTATAAAAAATAAATGATAATTGGTTACACAAAAAGGAATAATAGGGTACTCATAATGTTAATACCCACTCTTGAAGCTGGTTTGTGAAAAATAAAATTCTTTGATTCTTAACTGGTGATAACCATATTGAAGAAAAATCATTGGGACCCTGAACACCCCTTTTATATTAATCAAACAAATCCATTATCTGAGTTAGTAGATACCTTTTATTTACCATAACTCTTTTGAGTTTTTGGTTATCAACAAAAATATTAAGTGTACCATTATATTTCTTTACAAAAAGAATAGGTTTCACCCATGGTGAAACAATTATACATATAAATAATTTCTCTAAAAAATCATGTTATTGAGTATTTAACTCTTTTAGTTTAGTTGGTTCCATGTGATAAGAGGTAAACAAGATATACTATGTAACTGGTACCAATTCAGTGGAAAAATCCACCTCTCTTACGAGTGGTAATTCATAAAATTAAAAAGGAAACACATTTGAAAAAATGATGACTACTAGAGGAAGATTACCAATCAAATATTCTTACTCCAGGTCAATAAAAAACACATATATCACCTAGTTAAACTCCAAAAATAGTGGTCCATCTTTACTTGACCTTGAGTCTCATTCTTGTTGAAAACATGAAACACCCCATCGAGGGAAGTAAAGGCGACTCACTATGGATTATAGTCAATCTAATATTAATGGAAAATCAACCAACAAATCTTAAGAATGATGTTAAGAGTTTTCATTTTATGAAATAGAAAATCCTAGGTGAGATCGATATCCCCTAAAGATATGGCATACAAGGGGGATTAGAGACTCTGCTCTTTTTTTTCTGAGAGGTGTATAAATATTCACAACATAAGATATAATATACATAGGAATGTTTAAAAAATTCACAATATGAGTCAATACAATAAAATAAGATACAAAAATATCAAATAATTTATACACTGATGTTGAATCTATAGTGATGGCGACTCTCACTATTTTTGGACTCACATCAGTTTCCTCTAGTGACTCTTCCACAATGTGAAGAAGGTTTTTTCTATGCCTATGGATGGAACCCCCTAATTTTTAATTCATTTTACTATAATGTATAAACCTTAGGAGATGAAATTCCAATTCCATTATATAGGGCAGAAAATACATTACATGACTTCTTTAGGTGTCCTGAGAGACCACATGAACCAAAAATCTTTGGTTCTTCAATAAAATCCTATTTCGAAGAACCAACCATATCACATTGAAAACAAGTTAATGGGCCTCTAAAAAACTCAAAAAAAGTTAAATATGATACCTATTTCTTTTGATCCACTATGATAATAATCATGCTTCCAATATCCTTTAATGTAAGCAATAGAACACTACGGGGAGTAGGAGGAACTCCCATCAATCATGACTTAATATCCATGTTAATATCAATCATAAAATACATATCCATAATGTAATAATAATAATTGAGATTCAACATGAAAACATAAGATTAAATATCATATCGATGACCCATATCAAATATTTGGGGCATCATCGTCTCATTCAACACTACCATATGAGAAAACTAAAAAATTATGAAAAATGATTTGAATACTATGTCACCATTCTATCACCCTATATTAGGCTGATAAACTCTATAGAAATTAGTAAAAGAACTGACTCTAGATATAAATATTCTATGAAAATGTATCTAAATACTTTCCACTCTATGAAATTATATTTATTTATTGAAACCATTGATTCACACTACCTCCTACTAGGCCATTCAATATTGATGGCACCACATTTAGCCGTTATTATTTTAGGTGTTTCAAATAACTAGAATGACAGATCAATATTTTTCAACCAATCCTCTACCTATTGAGGATTATTTTATCCTTGAAAATCTGGTGGTTTCTAATGAATAAAATCTTAATAACAATCTCTAGTTTCATCCCTTTGAGGTCCCACCAATGGATCTTGAACATGAATGAGAATGACTTCCTATTATAGACTTTGGAAAACATGCACCATTATCTTAATGAAATTATGATCAACTATAGGTTAAAATTATTTTGGTTCATTGGAAGATCCATTTTATGGTCTATTAAACTTCTTCTTGGGTACATGGTAATACACCAAATAAACAGGAAACAAAAAAACATTAGCAAAGGTACTCATACCATAAAATCAAACAAGAGATATAGGAATATAAATTATATTTGATTGATTTAAAATTTATAGGGATTAAATATACATTAATAAAACTAGAAAAGACTAGAATTAGATCTATATATTCCTCAAATATTACTTTCCAAAAATCCCATGGTGTCTTAAGTCTCTCTACGATGAGATATGGTAAGAAAATATCTTGAAACTATCCCTTATATTCAGAATATCCAACCTCTTATCTACCTTGACATCAAAAAAATACATACCAACTTTAAGGAATTATGATCAACATGGACTCTGATAACATTTTATCATGAACTAACATGAATACCATGGTACACTGGTACCTGATCCTACACTAGCATGGCCTAAAGGGAAATCCCAATCCTCATGGGCTGGTGACTAGTTCCTGTGAATCAACACATGGTCAGAGTGAATGATTTCACACTAAGATAAAAAAATAAATATAAAATAATGAAAGATAAAATAATGAATACCCAATATGCCAAATTGTTCTTAGGTATAATATTATACCACATGGAAACAAAAATCCCAATGAAATAAATCATCTAAAAAATAAAACAATATCCATCAATATAAAACTCATAATCTCCATGTAATGATTATATAATATCTCTACCGGTCATCATAATTACAGAGTTCCAATGCATCAATCTCACCTGCTGTATCCAAGTGGAACTTTCCCTTTTTCTAGACCTGAAATAACATAATCTATAAATTCCTAAATTCAATGGTAAGGTGTAAACAAAAAAATCCTAGTTAGATTGCACCAGAATTTCTATAAGTAATTCAAATAAAAATAAAATATTTATGAATTTATTTAGAAAAATAAGTCATGTCTAATAATTTCAAAATTTCTGAAAAGTCATATTTAAAATAAACTATATGGAAAATATATCAAAAATTGATTAAATTGATATTTATAAATAAATATAAGGATATGAATAAAAGACGTTTCTATAATTACTGTCATGTAATAATCAAATAAAATGAAAGAAACATGTTCATAATCCCTAAGGAATGTTAGTTTCTAGCTATAGGAACCTGAAAATACTCAGTAAATCAATCATGAATCAAAATGTGCACATGTACCTCAGGCTCAATCCATTAAGATAGAGTCAATAAACAACCCATAAAGGAAAATCAGGTCAAACATGGTTTAGCTAAAGTTTTCATTGTAAATAAATTGATAATATGTTATATTCCTATAATTATTGTCCTAATCACCCACTAACTACTCATTCCCACATGTTATTTCAATCAATAATTCAGTAATAGGGAATTAATTTCAATAAAAATCATCATCCACATTTCTATTTCCCAATTTATATTTTAAACATGCCATTTTAATTTCAAATACAAATCATAGGTTTCCATCAAGTTAATGTCTTTCAAAACCATATTTCAATTAAATTTAATTTTCTCAAGATTCAAAATCAAATCATTTCTACAAATAAATTCTCATTTCAAGCCATATTTTCTATAATTCAAATAATTTTTAAAATACTATAAAATGGGTTTTTATTTTACAAATCCATGACCTCTGAAAATAAATATAAAATATACTCAATTCTAGGAAATCAATTGAAAATACATTTCAAATCATGAAAGAAATCAAGATTTCAAGTGTAGATAAAATATTTATAGAAACAACTACCTTTTATCACATGATCAAACTATCAATTACCCAAAATGGGAATAAATAATTGAAAATAAAAGGTGACTAAATCGAAGATGAATCCATAGATTCACAATATATCAAATCACTATTTATATCTACTAAAAAAGGTTCCATCACTCTTAAGGAAGGAGAGATGAAAAAAGAGGATTTTAAATCTTGGAAAAAATAGTCACTAACAAGAGAATAATTACATTCACTAGAAATTTGATCCATAAGAAAAGAGGTCGAATGACTTAAAATCCTCTCTAAAGAGCCTCCAAAAGCTAAAGAGTCTGATCTGGATTTATTTAGAGGAGTTTTGGATATAAAATGGAGGATTTCGTATTTTAAAATCTATAAAACATAATAACACAACATATCCATTAACAACATGGAAAAAAGTGGTGAAAAATAACTAGACCATGATACAAAACGAGTGACAATATTGCATTGGGGATGGTCAAAACTGCATATAAATAATATGGTGATCTCAAAACCAACGATCTATAAAACCAGAAAGAGAACATGATACTGGATGAAATTATACTTTATATAACCCAACCTCACATGAAAAGTCTATTCCATATCAATCTATCTGTACTACAACCATGCCAAAAAATTTAGTACCACCAAAACTACAACCCAATCCTCCACGACACAACCATACTCTCTATGCCGCAATTTTTCTTAAAAATGAATAAGAACCAAAACACTCCATGATACATCCATCTATTCCATGACACAACTATGACTAAAAATACAGAACCACCCTAAGGCTCTATGCCATAGTCTACTTTTTCACACCACAAACAATATTTCCACACCAAAACCCTTCTCATCCAGGGTGCATCTCCAAGTAGAACTCCATATTATATCCAAAAAATCTATAGATAACCCGAAACAACACCCAAACAAATGGTGATCAAATAAAAGTGATAAAAAGTACCATAAAGAAGGTATCATGATGTCATAGAAAACAATTTGAAATTCAAGATTAGGATTACCATGCAAGAAATATGAAACTTGTGATAAATACTGAAATAATGAAACATAATGTAAAATGGGTTTACCATATACCTAAGAGAAAGTTATACACATTCATCATTATCATATGGTTTAATAGAGGTAATTATATGGAAAACATATTCATCACACCTCCATAAGTATCCATGGGTAAAATGAATCAAATTTTTTATATACATGATTCTCCTTTCTCCATGACATGATCGTATCTTGGAATGAAAAAGAAGAAGAAGAAAGAGGGATTTTGGTTTCAAGGAGTTTCAACCAATGATAATATTATATATTTAATACCAACACATGTAAGTCGATTATATATGAAATCCAAAATGATCATAGATTGTATCTGCATTTATTAATAAATAAATTCCCTAGTTTGTATACATTCATCATATGAATATTTCACCTCCCATACATTTATTCTCTTAAAATGGTATAATAAATGATAAATAATATGGTAGAATAATAATTGATAGGAGTTTATCATTTAAGTTTCATGGAATGATATTCCATGCAAGAAAATCCTAATTTCCTTGATATATATATATATATATATATCAAATATATATACATACAAGGCTTTACAGAATATATATTTCACTAACATCCATTCTTGATGACTTGGTGTGTTTATTAACATTTATATCCACCTATATTTCCCAAATTTTAAAGTGAATCCTATACTATAATGTGAACTAGAATTAGTAAAAAAAATTAACTATTTTTCGGGTTACCTATCCATAATATCTCATTTTAGTTTGATCAAGAGATTATTTCAAGATCATGCTACACTGATATGAGTCCCATTTGGGATATGACTCTCATTAATTTTTTGTAGAGGTACTTCTCTTCTCATCTATTTTGTATGTTTCAGATTGTGTTGATTAAATATTTCTCTATTTCACCTGAAGTTCTAAAAACTTCATTTTGTAATATTTCTTCTCATACTTAATTAATATCAGGGTTTCTTCCCATTATTTCTTTATATTCTCAATAAAATACTCACATTTTTTATTTTATCTTGTAATGAATTATCACTATCCTTAATCTTTGTAGATTTTATATCTAATTTGGAATCATTAACATTCCTTAATGATATTTTTAGATTTTAATTTTCATGGATAAATTATATAAAAATTTTTCAATCACAACTTTCTCACAAATACTTCTTTATAATTATTCTTTAGTCAGGAAAGAATGTCAGTTTTAAATTAATATAGATTAATTTTTTTCTTTAATAAAATGCGTGATAATTTTTAATCATTTAAATTTCTTGGAAAATGAATTTTACAGATCAATTTATTCCAACTACAGCTATTATTTTTTTATCAATTAGTCCCTAGATTAAACCAAATAAATAATTGACCACATCAATGAGAATTTTCATCATATAGGGTATGAATTCAGAGTAGAGGTATTAAATAACATTAATTGACTAATCCTCCTAAAACTGTCCATAGCCTGACATTTATTCTTCAAAATAATAACTCTCAATTTATTTACTAGATATATATTTTACACTTTGATCAGCTTCATGTAGTGGTCGATTCATCATTTATTTTGATATCTATCTAAATTTCCATTCATCATTTTTCTTTATGTTCTTTAAGGTTTTGGTCAAGAGCTAGATATTATCTTTAATGGGAATAGATATTGAGTTCTCCATTTGAGTCACATTGGAATTTTATTCAAATCTATACTTCATATATAGTAGTTAAAACAATCGGGAAAATTTTAGATCCAATGTATGGAAACCTGGTTGAGTATGATAAAAATTAAAGTGCCTAGTTAAAAAGGTAAGGAGACTTACAGGGGGTTGAATCAGTGTTTCCTAATCATATTGCATTTTACTTTCTATCTAGTTATATACCTCTAAATTTCTCAATCCTCTATCTTGGATAATATTTATGGATTAATGAATGTTCCCTCATTACTCACCACTACATGTGATGTAGAACATAAATAATAACATCAAAACACATGGATTTACAAGGTTTGGGCCCAATTTTTTTTTGTAACACCCCATGTTATGTGGAAGCATACTCTTTTTATAAACTATATCTTTATAATTCTAAACTATTTTTTCCTAATTTTTAAAGGAATTGAAATTGATTAAGTAATATGTCAAAAAAGATGGGAATTAAACTAACAAAAATTTATTCATTTATAGTAATTTATTTAATAAAATAACAAGAAACAAAGTATTACATTCTATATATTATTACTCACAATGGATTATTAAATCCTTTTCAAGTTTATAAATTAAAAATAGAAAATAAATAGATAAGAATAAAATAATCAACACCAAGAGATCTCCGAGATCATATTCACCCTTGATGATGAAAAATAGTAAAATAAAACCTATAATAAGTATGAACATCATGAAAGGTTAAATAATGACGTGATATCTAAATGAAATATATGGAAATGAGAAGTGTGACTTAAGAAGTGATAAAGGAATGCATGATTCCAACATGTTTATATATAGAGAAGAAATATAGCCATTGTAAATATGGTCATTAATAATATGGTAATTGGATATATATGTATCTAGTAGGTATACTGAATTTATGTATTGTTAATTATGAATTTTGAATAGGATAAGTCACAATGAAATAAAAATATAATATTAAAATATTAAAGAAATATATATTTATATGTTATATATTAATATTGACAATAATATTATTAAAATATGATAAGATGTATTTATAAAATTTAAATAATGTTTTTAATATCAATATATTAGAAAATTTTAATTATATATATATATAATAATTAATTTTAATAATATTTTTCCATAGTGTATTTAGTATAAAAATAGTTTTTTTTTTCAAAGAACTCATTTATTAAGCACTGTAAATTTTACACCAACAAATTAAGTCAGCCAATTTTAAAATATTATTATATATGAACTAATAGATTAATATTTTTGAAGTTTTAAATCAATATGAAATAATATTAATAATACCGGATGTTTAAAGACCTCATTTTTCAATAAAATAACATTTTTTCTATTTTATATTTTCAGTTAAAAAATAAATTTATAAATTTTAGAATTTTAATTTTAAAAAATTAACTTAATTTTATAATTCCACATATCAATATTATCTAATGTTTTATTTTTTGTAATTTCATAAATAATTGAAATTTTAGGTGAATATTTAAAAATATAATTTTTACCAAAATAGTAAATTTTATGACTTTATAAATAACAACTAGAAGTTTATGAAACATTTTAATTGATAAAATATGAAAAAAACTATAAATTTAAAAAATAATATTGTGGATTTATAAAAACTATGTATAATATTTGATGAACATAAGTAATATTTTTTAATAAAATAAATCGTTTTTGGTTATATCTTTAATTTAACTATTATTTTGTTAAAATTAGATTTTGGATTAGCTTGAAGGGCACATAAATTTTATTTGTTTTCTAATAAACCAATTTATATCTTGAATATCATATACATTATTAATTTTATCGTACACATAAATTTTAATCATATAAAATAAATATATTCTAAAAATAGGTTTTTATGCATTCCATGCACTAATGATAGAAATTTATTTTATTACCCATCAAAATTTTATCCAATAAAATGGATTTAAAATTTATAATAAATATATCAAAATTATATAATATTTCCCATTTTATGTTTTGGGAATTATAATCAAATTAATTAGGTAAAAAATAGTTAACACTATAAAATCAAAAATAATAAAAGTGAAAATTATAAGAGTAAAGGACTTAGAAAAATGTTTAAAACATGTTTGAAAATTAATTTTTGAGAAATAATTAGACTTATATCATCTACCAATCCATTATTGTCTATTTAAGAGTCTTATTTACATTTGAAACATGTTATCTTTTTTTATTAAGTTGAAATATCACAAAATTACTATTCTCACTACTTATAAAAGGGGCCTCTCGCCAACCCTTCATGAACACTCCAAAAATTAGGTTTCGTCTTGAAAAACTACAAAATTTCTTTCCAATATAATCCTATGTATTTTCATTGAGACTATTGTTTCAATATATTTTCCCAACACCTCCATTTCCCAGGATTCTTCCAAGTGAAAGCCCAAGTCCTTAACCAGAGCACTCTTTTTTCCTCAAATTCTTTTCTCTTCATTATTAAATTCCCAAATATAATTTTAAATTTACTATATAGTGACATAAATATTATTTTTAATAATAAAATTTATTTTTACAATGGAAAAACTATTAAAAAAATATTCTTTTTTCATTAAGAAAAATTAAAAACGTTAATCTTGCATTCTACAGTCTACCACCTATACAGAGCAACAAAATATATTTTTTACCACCACCACTACAGAAAAATTATTACAGTAAAATTGAGGAATAAATGTGAAATATATAATATAATTAATAATATTAAGATAAAAATTATAACCCACCTTCTTTCCCTCTCATTATTTAAGAAATGAAAATGTTAATCATGCGTTGTTAAGAATACCACCTCGATGAATTAATATATCTAATTTTTTAATACTATGTATTTATTATTTATTATAATATATTTGAATATATTTTACCACATAAAATTATCTAAATAATATAATACTTATTTTTTCATAATGATATTATTTCCAAAATAAACCACTTTCATTATCATAATCATTTATTAACTATGGAATGTTTATATTTGGGTATGTCTACCCACCTAATTGAAAACTAATCTAAAATAAGATCATGGATGACTATGAGTACTAAATAATTGATAATATATGATGTAAATAATCAAACAATTATCTTAATCTAGTTTTGGAATGGTTTCATTAATATTAAACTCATTAATTAAGATACCAATATTTGTTTGTTAAAAATCATGCAAAAATGCCTATAACCGATTTTATATTTAAGTATCACAAACAGAAACCCCATAAAATGAAATTATAACGTTATATATAATTATGAATAATAATTTAAAAAACCTTGAATTATAATTTAACGAATAAATTTATGAGAATAATGAATAACAATACCGTTATTATGAAAATAGTTCAAAATGATCAAGATTACTCACAACTGAGATTGAAAATATACAATAACTAATATATTCATAATAAATGATCATAAATGAATTATATAAAAGGTAATGTATATTAATTATGTTTCTAAATATAATATTTATAATGTTATTTTCTTCTAGGAGTCTATATCACAATCAACTAAGTGAGGAAACAAGGAAAGGGTTTGTGATAATTCAATTGTCTTCCATTTAGTTACAAACATTATTATTGAAATCTATTATTCCATGTTTGATTTAATATAATAAATAAATACTTTTTATTTAATTTTCACCTTCCTTTAAAGGTCAATATAATTTCCTTTATAACCTTATTGTCAATATATTCTTACCTCAATGATTTTGTCACATGAAAGGGGTTTCTTGTCTCAATTTTCACCCCTTGAGACATATTTCTTATTATACACCATGTTTTTTATGTGTGGTATCTACTTAACCTTTAATATTTTGTATCATGATCCAATAATTATTCAGGGAATTTATTTTTTCATTTGAAATTCTATCCTTCAGATGGGTTTGATTCAAAATTTTCTGAAGTCATAAGTGTTATTTTTCTCGATATTTTATTCCATTAGACATGTTTTATATTGTTCACCATATTTTTTTCTATATGCTTTCATATAAATATAATGAATTTGTTTAATTTAATTATATTATAATTTAATGGTATCCCTATCATGTTCTTTTTATTCTTACAGTACAATTACCTTAAGGGTGTTTGCATCTTAATTTTGTTTTCACCGAGATATGATTCGTATTCACCACTTATTTAATTTTTTAAGTTGTATATATTGGTATTCAATTACCTTTTAAATAATATTATATATTTTTCCTTTAGGGTATTAAAATAATGGAAATCCATTACTGCCTTTTTCTTTCCAAATCATACCCTATAACTTAAATAATTTTTTTCCAATGCCTTTCCTTTGTGAACAGTCCACACTTCCTTCTTTTGATTGAAGGGTGTTCACCTAGATTCTATATGTCTATTTCCTTCCATATAAATCTGTTAAATTTATTTATTTAGGAAATATATAAAATCCAGATACTTATTATTTTAGTATAGATATTTTTCATTTTCTAAGGAAAGTTGATAAGGTATTGTTTAAACATGCACATTATTTCTCAACATAGACTATGGACATGTTATCCCATTTTTGGCTGCAAAATAATTGATGTGTTTGATGATTGTATATTAATAAATATTATCATTTATTCTTAAGGAAATTTGATTATACATTTTTATTGACCTTCATATATTTAATATAGTGAAATCATAAGACTTAAGGTAGTGATGGTGGGTCCTAATATCATATTTCCCCCTCATGAATCGATTGGTATCATGTGAAAAAATAGCATGGGTATTTTGGTATATGCCTTTGTATAATAAAAAATTCCCTAGACATAGGGTTGTGACAATAATTTATGATGTCTTATCTTATGGAATAGAATTTGGGATATAACCTTATGCATTTAATCAGTAAGGAACCTGTTGTTATTATCCATATGGTCTTTTTTATTTCCATTATTATCCACGGATATAATATGCTTTAAATTTCATTATATTATGGAATTATTTTTGGTTATATATTCCTAGAATATTATTTATGCTCATATTAAGCTCACTTATCATCTTTGATTGTTATAAAATATATTTACCCTTACTGATAATTTGATTTCACCCCATTTTATGTTTCTATTTTCCTAGTCCAAATGGCCCGAAGGCCTTCCTTTTATTTTAATATAGATAACCCACCTTTTAAGGGTTGAAGGGGAACTAGTACATGACCAATAGGCCCACGGCACAAGGCCCAACATGACTCGTAGTACATGAACCCAAGGCCCATAGGCATATCATGCCCAATACATGACCTGTAGGCCACACCGACTAGAACTGCCCCTCCCCAGCTTCTACATCATTGATTGCCTTTAGCTCCCCACCTGCATTGCTGATCATCTAGCATTTCCCCGTACAAAGCTACACGGTGCCTGGTACTGATGGCAGTTTCCATACCCTCTCATTCTTCCAATCTGGTTATCTCTACTTATGGTGAATACTACTGGTTCTCTGATCCTCATCTGGGGCCTACTCTGTGTGAAATAGGCTACTTCATGGTCTTCAATAGCCCGAAGGCCCTGTGGCCCGAAGGCCTTTGATGGCCCAGAGGCCCTAAGACCCATTGGACTAAACCGGTGGTCCAAAATCCCAAATTAGGTGAATAGTCCGACTGTTACAATACCAAACAGTGCCTTCTATAGTGCCTACTACAGTACTGCTACAATACCTCAGAAATTTTTTTCCACCCGGTTTTGAACCTTGGTCTCTGGGATGCCAAGCAGGAGCCCTTACCACTCTGGTACAACCTCGTTGGATTTATCTTTTCCTAGGTTATGAAGAAATGTATTAAAATAAATTTATACCAAAATATATTTTTTATAATTAGTGGGAGATAATAAAAAATTATTATGGGTTATATAGTTTCTTATATTGTGGAAAAATTACAATTATTTGAGAAATACATGGGATTTATTAGTTTATGGTTTATCCTAATCCTCAGTAGTTATAAAACTAAAATTTCATGGGAATTTATGTAATTTAATATTTCTTTATGTAATTTAATTATGGGATAATAATTTTTGAGAATCAATAGTTGGTATCCAAGATGGTATATAAATTTTTTGTTTTTAGTACCAAATCAGGTATTATGATTCTAGGGTGTATAGTTTGTGTCAGAGCATAGTTTAGACAACTATAGATATTGGGATATTATAATTTGAGGATGTAAATATCCTTATAGAGTGATAAGTTATGGTTCATCATGATTTTAAATTTTTAGATAACCCTTTTTGTTAGTCGAGGTAATATTGATTATTTTAGGGATTATGATAAGGTAACTTTTTTGAAAACCCAAGGGATAAGTATAAGGGATAATTACAAGTATAGGATAACATCCCAAATATTCTATAAAGTAGATATTTTGTTGTTCTATTAGATATTAAATCCCTATCTTGATAATATAATGTGGATGTAGTTGTGGCATAGATTCACCTTGGGTAATCACCCAAAAATGGCTAGTTCAGTAACGACTCAATATTCACTCAGGTTCCTAATAAGTTGGCCTAAGACTACACACATGGCTAAGCAATATTAGGGGATATGATTTAGTTAATGATATTCCCTTTAAAATAAATTAAAAATGATTTATTATGTTAAGGAATTAGGTGAAGGAATATGAGAGAACCCAACATAATGAAACCAATATTGAACCAAGAGTGATTTAGGTTTAACTGAAATCTAATGTAAAAATTTCATTGAATAGTCTATTTTAAAGTTTAATTAATCATTTAATTATAATAAAACTTTTCTATTATGGTTTTCATAATTCATGTTAACTTCTTTTGGTTTTAGTAATGGTTTAATACCAAAGGAAACGAGATAATAATGGATAGCATGGAAAATGTAGAGATTGTCCCAATGAGAAACCTAAAAAGATAAGAATTAAATTTAGATTTTTTTGATTATTCTAAACTATATATTAAGAATTATGATTAATATTATAAACATAGTTGAATTCACAAACACACCAAATAAGATAAGGATGGAGTCTTATGGAAGTTTAGGAAATGAATATGATGAAGGAAGGAATATTCAATTTCCTTGGATTCATGAATGTGTAAAGTGGATTCTAGGGGAATGTCACAAAAGAATTGATATATTAATCATTTTTTTAAAAGGATGGAATAAAGAAAAAAGTTATTTAGTAAAATTTAAGCAATTTATTATTATGAAGAAGGGAAATTATTTTTTTCCTAGTCATATGTTAAATATTATAGTATAATCCATATTTGAATATATAACCTGATTTATGACTATCTGTTAAATACCCTTAAAAGTTCTATTAGTGAGTGATAATCAAAATTCAGAGGATGCAATTTATTTATGGGGGATGTTAACTCCCCATGTTATATCTAAGAATATTCTTTCCATAAACATCTCTTTATAATTCTATGATATTTTTTCTATTTTTTCAAAGGAATGGAGAAAGATTACGTAATATGTCATATAAGATAGGAATTGAACAATTTTTTTTTTTTAATTTATAGTAAAACATTATAACAAAATCACATCTCACTAAATATTACATGCCATGGATTATTAGTCACAATGGGTTATTATATCCATTAAAAGTGTATAAATTAAAAGCAGATAATAAGTAAATAAGAATAAAATTGTCAACATTAGGTAATCTCCAAGATCGTATGCACCCATGGGGATAAAAAATAACTAAAAAAACCACTAATGATGAATAATATCATTAAATGAGAAATCATGTCATGAAATATTAATTAAATATATATAAATAATAAGTGTGAATTAAGAAGTGAGAAAGGAATTAATTATTTTAGTACAAATATATGTTGGAAAAAATATGGCCATTATAAATATGGCAATTGGATATACTTGTATCCAAAAGGTGTACTCATGTTTTTTAATTTTTGTAGTAAATTTAGAATAAGAGAACTCACGGGAAAAAGAAATACAATATTTTAATATTATAAATATATATTTATGGCTAACCTATAAATATTAATATTAAAATTATTAAAATATGATATAATGTATTTATAAAATTAAAATAAATATTTTAATAAAAATTAATTATCAAAATTAAAATTTTAGAATATAAATATTTATTTTTAATGGTATTTTATTAAAGAGTATTTAATTTAAATGTATTATTCTTTCAAAGAACTGTTTTATTAAGTGTTGTATATTTTATCAAAATAAATTAAATTAATAACTTTTAAAAGATTTTTATATATTATTTAAAATATTAATATCACTATAATTGGAAATTAATATGAAATAATATTAAACACACATAGTGTTTAAAAACGTCTTCTTAAAAAAGCACCTTTTTATATTTTCTTTTAAAAGATAAATTAAAAAATTAAAAAAAATTAGTTTTATAAAATTAAATTCCAATTTTAATTACACATATCAATATTGTCCTTTATTTTTTTTATTTTCTTAAATATTTTAAATTTTAAATGAATAATAAGAAAATATAGACTCTACCAAAACTAAAAATTTAATGAATTTATAAGAGAGATCATGAAATTTATAAAAACTTTAATTGATCAAAAAATTCAGTAAAATAATAAATTTAAAAATAATATTATGGATTTATAAAACATGTGATTAAAATTTAATGAACATAAGAAAAAATTTTCCACTAAAAGAAACTGTTTTTGGTATTTTCTTTTAATTAAATACTATTTGGGTAAAATTTAATTTTAGATTGATTTTCAATCCAAATAAAACTTATTTATTTTATAATAAACAAATTTATATCATAAAAATAAAATAAATTTATAAATATATCATACACATAAATTTCAATATTTTTTCAACAATAAAAATATTTCATTTATTATCATAAAAAGGCAAGTACAACACACACACAAAGGATTGTAAAAAAGATTTTTACATGCTACATGAACTTAAAATAGGTTTTTACATGTATCATGTGATAATGTTAAAATTTTATCTTCTCAAATATAGAATTGTTTTTTTGATAAAATGGATTTAATATTTTTAAATATTAGGTCCAAATAATCTAATAAAATACATTATATTTTTTAATTATTAAAATAAAATTACTTTGGTTAAAACTAGTTACCACTATAAATCCAAAAATTAAAAAATTTAAAATTCTAAGTGTAGAAGACTTTAAAACATGTTTAAAACATGTGTGAAAACGAATTGTTGACGTATTATTGAAATTATATCACGCCCACTACATTATTTTTCATTTTTGGATTCTTCTTGAAATTTTAATAATGTTCAATATTTATAATAATTTTATTTATATTGAAAAATGTTATTCACACCACTTATAAAAGGGGTCTCTCACCACTCCTTGTTGACCGCTCTAAAATTTTGATTTCTTATTAAAAATCCTCCCCTTTTAATTCACATATAATCTAATTAATTTTTCATTTATCCTCTAATCATAATAGTTTTTTCTAATAATTCTATTTCTAAGGATTCTTTCAAGGGAAATCCCATGATCCAAACATGAGTACTCTTTTTTTCCTAACTTTTGTTCATTTTATTTATACTTTCTAAAATATAATTTTATAATCACTATATAAATAAATAGATATTTTTTATAATTAAAGTTATTATTATAAGAGAATAAATATTATCCACCTTTTCCATTTTCCATTAGGAAAAATTAAAAACATTAATAATGTGTTTTGTGGACTACCTCCTCCACAAAACGATGACTTCATTTTTTCACCAACGCTTGTATTGAATGAGTATAAGGATAAAATTGAAGAATAAAAATGGAATATATAATATAATTATGATTATTAAGTGAAAAATTATAACACACCTTATTTACAATGCATTATTTGAGAAATTAAATTCTTGACTAAGTGATGTGCAGATTATCACCTCTACGAAGTAACATATTTCATTTTTCATCTAGTTTCTTTCTTATTTATTAATGTCACATTAAATATGATTAAAAAAATTAAAATTTTATAAATTATTTCATTATTCTTATGTAATAATGATATTATTCCAAAAGGAAACTACATTCATATTCACAATCATTCATTAATTATGGTATGCTCATGTATGGGTTGATCTACCCCTAATTGAACAATGATATAAAATAATATCATGTTCAACCATGAGAACTTAATTATTGATAATTTATGATATAAATAAGAAAATAAATATTTGATTATGGTTTTTGGAATATTAACATTAAAATTAAACTTATTAATTAAGATACCAATGTTAATTATTTAAAAATCACTGAAATAAGCTCATCAACGATTTAATATTTAAGTATTATAACCAAAACTACTATAGAATGAAATTTTAACAACATAAAAATATTATAAAGAATAAATTATATTAACTTTTATTATAGGGGAATGAATAAATTTAGGATAATAATGAATAAAAACTCATCTATTATGAAACTACTTCAAAACAATCATGATTACACACACACACTTGATATTGAAAATAAATAATAACTAACTAAGATATTCCTAATAAATGACTAGAAATGAGGTATATAAAAGGTATGTGTTTTTAATATCTCAATTTTATTCTATTGAGTAATAAAATTTCTTATTGAAATCTATTATTCCATGTTTTATTTATTATACCAAATGAATAATTTATATGGTATTTCCACCTTCCTTTCTTTGTTCCAAAATTATTCCTTATATTTTCTTTAGAAAAGAATTACTACCTCAAATATTATGTTACTTGAAAGGGTTTCTTGTCCCAATTTCCACATCCTTAAAACTTATTTCTTGTTATAAACTATTATTTATTTTTTATGGGACATCTACCACTCCATTATAATTTTATATCATGATTCTCACATTATTCTTGTAATTTTATATTTGATTTTAAATTATATCCTTTAAGGTGTTTTATTTGAATGTTTCTAAAGTTGTAATTTTTATTTGTCTCTATTTTCAATTCCATGAGATATATTTGATATCGTGTACCATATTTTATTTTATATGGCATGATCAATGACCTATTTACTTCAAGTATAATTAATATATATTTTTTAGTTATATTTGAATTTCATGGTATCCTTCTTATGTTCTATTAATTCTTACATTACCATTATCATAAGGGTGTTTGAATCTCTATTTATTTCATTGAGATGTTATTTGTATTAAAAAAATGTTTCCTTTTTGTGATGTATATATTGGACGTGGATATCCTTATAAATACTCTCATTCTATTTTCCATTTTTGGAATAAAATTTTGGAAATCCATCATTTCCTTTTTCTTTCCAAATCTTCATCTGTTACAGGAATAGTTTTTATTTCAATTACCTTCCATTTTGAACACTCTATATATCATTACTTTTATCAAAGGGTGTTCACTAAGATTCTAAATGTTTATTTATTATGGAAATTATTGACACAAAAATATACCCATTACTCTATATGGTGTTATATTGATATATGCTTATGTAAAAATCTATTCTATTTATTTATTAGAAAAATATTGAAAATTTATATCTATATATCTACTATAGTTGGATTTTTTCTACTATCGTGTCACCTAACCATGCAGCCACAACATCAAAATTTTCACATCCCACCCTCCTAACCCACTAAAACCTACAACAATTCTGACCCCGATACACATCCCCGGTTCCCTTCTCACACCTCTAGGATTCTCGCCCCCCCCCGATTCCCTCCCTCCACAAATCTTCTCTCCCCTCCCCTTCCTGATTCCCCTCTCCAGACGTGACTCTACCTCCCTTCTGCATCCGCGACTCCACCAGCGAGTGATCCACCTTCAGCCCCTCTGACTTTGGCTCCTCCAACTTTGGCTCCTCCGGCTATGGCTCCTCCGATTTCTGCTCCACCAATTTCAACTGCTCTGAGATCCCATCGCAATCTCCTTCCACTCGATTTGTCAATCTAGGTTTTTTAATATAGGTATTCATTGTCTACCTGCATCTAAATCTAATAATTTCCTTCAATCTCTCTTTCGTATATGGTTTTACCCATACTCTCATCCCACTCGTGCCTCATCTCTAGTCGACCTATGGTTCCTGTACAATGAAGTCCTCGACTACTGGATTCAAACTCTAGTAATCTTCTTGGGTTCCCACAACTCCGATTTATACATCATATTTTACAAGGTACTCCTCCTCCCATTTATAATCTATGTTAAGCTATTTCCGGGTTCAGGTATGTTTCATTGAAATCCTCGTCATCAAGCACTGATAATCAATGAACTTCTAGTATTTTACCAGCAACAATATTGTATATATATATCTGATAAAGGTATTCACAGGTTACACCGGGCATAAAATATTCTAAACATTTTATGTATTGACTCTTATATCATTCCTTTTATTTCTTAGTGATTTATTTCACCTAAGACATGAATTCTTTGATAATAAAAAATACTCAGATCTTGTGGTGCAATTTTTTTGTGTATAATAGCAATAAAACTTATACTAAAACATCTTATTACTACTATGTATAGATTTCCTAGATAATATTGAACATGATCTACTGATATTAGATCATAAGGTTTGGTTTTTTCTTATTTTTGTTGGTTTATTCTTAGGGTTTTTTTAGAATTGATACATATTTTCTACAGAAATGGAGCTCTACTTTCAGAAATGATACTTAGAATACCAGCTCCTAAATCAGGACATGATTTCTCTTAGAACATCAGCTCTTCATCACCATAGTAGGTCCTTCTTATACGTTTTCCCACTTTTTCTTCTATGTTTTCCAACTTTATATCAATGTTATGAAACTATAATATTCATTATTTTAAATGTTCCACACCCATAATTTTCTGGAAAATCTAGAGAGATCCAGTACTTATCATAGGTGATACAAGTTTCCAGAATTTTTTGGTATGTCCTTCCAAATTCATACCAATTGGTAAGAATTTAGGCCCAATGGTCTGCTGTTTTGACTGATTTGGTAGTTTTTCAGGGCTAATATTTTTTAAAATATACTAGGTGATTCATGGGAGTCTTCACTACTACTTTTTGGTGAAAATGCATACTATAATTTTTAGTCATTTATTGTCTGATAATGTCTTACTAGTATTTTTTCCTTTCTATGGTTTTTTAAGTGTGAATTGTTTTGATTTCAAGATATGGGTTCACATTGAAGAAAATGTTTTTTCATGGAAAAAGTGATGTTTCATTTCAAGTTCGTACTAGGAAATCCTACACTACAAAATATGTAAGCTTATTCAATTTTCTAGACTGATTATCTACTTGAGCTTTTTCATCTCTCAATGTAATGGATTTAATCATGTTGTTCATGATTGGTAATATTATCCTTTTAATGTCTTATTTTAACTATTTGTTGAAGATAACATCATGTTTTGCTTTATTTTTCTTATCGGATCCATTAGAGTCTTCTGGTCTATTATCATTACCTTAAAGTCTATTAGCATCCACTATATATTGCTTTTTATGCCCTAATAATCTTTTTCAGATAGCCTACATATCTGAATATCTTTTACAGGTATGTTTTCCTAAAATTGTGGAATTAACCTCAATTTTTCAATCATTTTTATTGGTAGTTACACTCTATATGAATGTAGGTAGTTTGTCCTAAAATCAGGAAGTAAACTTCCCTTCTTTCTAATATACGACTATATGTAATATGTTTTAATTATTGAATCCACTATATATTGTTTTTATGCACTAAAAACATATGAATATTATTCATATGAGAGGATACAAATAAACAAAAAAATTATGATAATTTCATGCATATACCAATTATGCATGACTATAGGAACATATAGGATACTTTCACTCAGATTCTCCTTGGTTCACCTCCCGCAATAACTTACTTTAACATTTGTAGTGACAACCACTGTTTACGCCACTTGAAAACCACCTCGAAAACCCCATTAACATCACCCATACATTGTTCAAACATCCTACAAACCTACCTATTGACAACAGATACGTCATCATAATATCCTTAAATACATATCCCTTTTGTGCATATATGATTCTTTTCAGTTTATCAAAAGGAAATGATACATTCATACTACTTTTTCATATTCAAAAACTCCATGTACACATGTATAATCTGCTCAGTCTTTATTTTTGACCATTCATTATTAGCAGGGTTTACATTCGATTCATCATAATAATAAACTATTACTGCTAGAAAAAAACCCTCTAGTAGTTACTACATGAACATTTTAATGATTATTTTTATTTAGGTTGTACATTGTATATACTCTAATCATAGTACTGGGAAGAGGTTCAATTATACATGATTTTTTTATTAATATTTTCTCTATTGTAACCTTACTGAACTTTTTTTCTTAGTATAGTTTGTGCTGTGCTTCTTCTATTAATTTTTGTAGATGGTTTGGTATCGAAGAACTTGTCTAATCTTGGGAATCTGTCAGTTCTGATGAAGTTGGTACCTGATTAAGATGGTACTGTCACAAATTTCTTCACATTATTCCTTTATTTTAAATTCATACTACATTTTTTATTGTAAATGAATACTATATTTTTTTATTTTTTTATTGTATGATGATGGAATACTGGGGTTTTTTTTATTTCTATTGGTTTGGATGTGTGAATTCTATTAATTTTAGGATATGGGTTTGCATTGAATAACATGTTTTTTCATGAAAAAACTGATGGTTTCGTTGATGTTGGTACCTAGAAATAATGCACTACATCATATGTATGATTAATCAGTTCTCTATACAGATTATCTGATTGATATTTTCATCACTTAATGTGACAGAATTAATAAAGATGTTCATGATTGGAAAATTGGGATGGATCTCTTCTTAGCTTTTTAATTTCATGACTAGGAATATTATCCTTTTAATGTCTTCTTTTCACTATTGGTTGAATATAACATCATGTTTCACTTTATTTAGCCTACTCAAAAACTTGGATGGATCTATGCTTATCTTTTTGAATTGTATGTTTCCTTCCATAATTTATTAAGTGAAATTAGAATATCTTTATCTTAAAAAAATTCCTCCCCTTTAATCCCTCCCTATACTCTCTATAATTACATACATATATATGTATATTTACATGCATGAATGTATTTTTTTCTAACCTTCTATGTCAATATATATGAATTTTAAGTGAATAAGGGGGATGAAAAAGAATGTAAGGAATCAAAATTGGACGACATGAAAAAGAAGAACATTAAAGCAAGTCCCAATCCTATAGGTATCCACTATCTTTCTCAGCTCTTTACTGATTAATAATCATCTAATTCCAATGCAGACAAATATTTGTGTCTCCCTGAGTTTCGGTTGTTTCTCTAAGACAACAATCGCTGCCAGTTTATACCGTCTATTAATAACATTCTAAATTCTTCTGTTTTGGTTGCTTCTGATGTGTAGTCATCTCTTAGAAATGAAAAAATAAACTTTCATGCCATCACTAATAATAAAACTTATTTTTGAATTCATTCATGGTTTACTCTAAACCCTATTACCCCTAAATTTTTTTTAAGTTGATAGAATTCACCAGTTTGATAGGTTAATAATATATAATGATCTAGTGCTTGAATCTATTCTATGTAAATGAATACTATAGAATAGACCAGGTGATGCATGAGATTTTTTTCTACTGATTTTCTATGTAAATCAATACAATATATTTTTATTCAGTTATTTTTTGATGAGGGATATCTGGTGTTTTTTCTATTTTATAGTAATTTATTTGGAAATTCTATTCATTCCAGGATATGTGTTCGCATTGAAGAACATGTTTTTGGATGGAAAAAGTGATGGTTCCGTTGAAGTTAGAACCAGGCAATAATATGAGTATAAAATATTTTTTCTAATCGATAAATTATCAGCTTGTCATTAATAAATGAAGATAGCATTTTCTTTTTTCAAATATCTAAAATGTTATATTTTTTATGGTGATAATGAATTTTTTATTAAAAATATCTCTGTTATGTATGTTCTTATTTTGGAAGGGATATATGTTGTTGTAATAAAAAACATGCATTTAAGTTATTGAAACAAAATAACTTCCCTTTTGTTGTCAATGAACACAAAATACGTTAAGGTAGCTATGGGCCAACCTATTTGTAATATTATAGGCAGTGATTCTAATAGCTCCAGTTATGAGGAAGTTCATGGGTGCATATGCAGCCATGTCACAACACTTATGGTATCCATATTCATCCCTTTGAATTCTTAATTTTCAGAATTTTAATTACCCATTTAAATCATTATTTTGTGAATTTTTCCTTAATGAAATTTAGGAATACAATCCTAAACAGATTGGATTTACCATTTTACCATTGGGATTGATGTATTGATTACACATATTTTATGACTGAACAAGAAACATGTGAGTCATCACCCCATTTTTGAGATTAAATTTTAGAAAGAGTAGCCAAAATATCCATGTGCTCATTATCATATGTAGGTTCTATATGGAGTTATAATACAATATTTCTATCTTTCTGTTATTTTCTGGTTTCACTAATATCATTACATTTTCTGTGATGGAATATATTTTCAGTTTTCAAGAGATAGTTGTGAAGCATTATTCATGTGAATGAGGTACACATTTCATAATGATTTCATTATATTTTTTCCAATTGTATTCCAATATTAAGTATCACTATCTTGTGATTTTGAAATATTGAACAATTATGTTCATTAACTCTATATCAGAGTGTAATATATGTTATGTGACCATTTACCTCTAATAATATTTCAAAATCACATTATAGTTGCTGTTGTCCCAAATTCGAAGGTCATCCACAACCAGAATCCTTCCATATGCCAGTCTACCTTTCTTGATATTGTTGCTACTGTCCCAAATTCCAATTCGCTACATGCTGATCGCTACTGCAAATCATTTGATTTAGATGATGACACAATTATGGAGGTATTTTTATATCCCATTTTTATGTATAATTTATTTACCATTATTTTTTCTCACCTATATTTTCTACTGCAAGTTTCTACAACACAGTGAACCCAACATCCCGGATAGGGGATCAAACTACAAATAATACTCAGACCACTAACAGAGGGATTTACTAACATGGTTTTATGATGATAGTATCTCTCCCAAGAACACATGAGACATTATGAATAATCAGAAACTACTGTTACAACAAACATATTCTTTTTTCAGATAGAAATATTTCATTGTAAACATATTATTATGTTTTCTTGGTTTGAATATTTTTATTTTATAATAACATTCACTATTTGAATTGTCATATTTTTTATTCATTATTAATTTTTATTTTACATGAGAAGTGTATCCTGTATTTAATTTGAGTATTGGATTCTTTTAAGAGCACTAAAACATTTATTTTATTTGAGCAGTGGATCATGAATTTTTATTGAGTTGTGGGTCATTTTTAGATATTTGGAATCGTATCACTGTGCGAATGCACAGGCGAGTATGAGTTATTATTAATTCAATAAAGTTATTTTGAGTGTTAATAAGGAAAGTTTATTATGTATTGTTTAACTATAAATATTATTTCTCTAGATGGAACATGTATATGTTTTCTCATTTGTCAACTTGAAAAGTATTAATGTTCTGTTTGTTTTTTATTAATATAGATATTTATTGATTACTGAGGAAATTTGATTATGAAATATATTTATATTCATATCTTAAATTCGGTGAATTAATTGGACAAAAAATAGTAATTAGTGTGGCCCGAATTTATATATCCCCTAGATGAATTAATAGGTCTCATGAGGTAAACTACCAAGATTATTTTTGTGTACACCAATCCAGAATAAAATATTACCTAGGTATAAGGACTTGTTGGTACAATTATGATTTCTTATCTTAAGTAATAGAATTAGATATCCAAACTATACTTTTAATTACTAACTGGTTATCTTTATCCATGTGATCATTTCATTTCCATTGTTATCCATGGATATATTACAGGTTTAGTTTCAATCTATTATTTCATTTTTTTACTATCTATTACTGCCATATTATTTATACCTATATTTTTCTCACTTGTGATATTTGATTGTTATCAATTATGTTTAAACGTATTGAGAATTTCATCTCACCCATTATTATGTTTTTATTTCCTCATGTTATAAAGAAATGTATTACTCATGACATGAGTAACATAATAACTTATGTAGAGAATTTTTGGGAGATGTTAGAGAATTATTATTGTTTAAAGAATATATTATATAGTGGAAAAAATGTTTTTTTGAGAAATACATGGGATTTATTAGTTAATTATTTTCCAAATTATTTAATTATCTAGACCTAAAAGTTATTTGGATTTAATGTAATGAAATGTTTTATTTAATTCATTAAATTATAGTATAGTTGTGTTTGGGAATCTATAGATGGCATCAAATACAATATTTATAGTATGTGTTTTCTGAACTAGATTTGAGAGTGTGATTCTGAGGTGATACATGGATACTTAATAATTGTTTTGATCAGTTGAAGATCTTATACATAGGTTAATAAACAAAATTTTAGAGTTATTATAATAATAAGTGGTTAGTGTTCATCCTGGCATCCTTAAAAACAATTGTTACTATATTATACAGGTGATATGCAAGATATTGGGTAGTGTTCTTCCTTAAGTCTTACGAAAACAACTGCCACCCTATTTTTCATCAACCTATTGAATTGAATATTGATTTTTTTTATATCAGTTCCACTAGACTTTAGTTTTTCTCCATTAATAACTCCTTTAAAAAGATCTCATGTGATCTTTATATGTCACAAAATCAATAGTAATCAGATCTTTCTCCTCAATGAATAGGTCTCTTGCACCAAGATATAATCAAAAAAACTTTTTATAAGATTTCATTGTTCTTTATCTTTATTCCACTATGATAATTAAGCATAGTGGGTCTAAAATCTACTAGATTCTAGGAATAATGGTCATGAATATCAAGAAATAGTGTTGTCCAATTGTCTTATTGATATTCAATGTTATATGAAAATCATAGGGTTCTTATTTCTTCTTATCCTTATTTGATGAATGGGTTATCCATCCTAGATGTATTTGGGAACCTTCTAAAATTAACATATGATCACAAGGTCCCAAAAATTTCAAATTATTAATTCCCAACCCATATATTCTCTTTCTTCTCCCACTATCTTATATTCACATTATCTCGTGGATACTGTTTCTATAATTAAAATATAGAATATCCTTGGTTTTAGGGGGATGTTTATTGACCCCTTTAAATTGGTGGATAATTTGAATTTGAATACTTATAGAAATCCATTTAATTTGTATCTATTTTTATACTAAAATCCAAAAGATATTTTCATCCAAAATCCTAAAAAAAATAACTTTTAATTCTCTCCACACTGGTATGCATGTTATCAAGCACAAGTATTTATGTCATGAAACCTCTCCTCATAGTGTGGATGAGTCTCAAACTCTAGAACCAAATATTTCCTAATATTCAATATCAAAAATATTTAATAACAATCCTCTATTATTGTGAAATTTATTTTCATGAATAACATATCAGTACATCATCGAAATTATTTTTCTTCATAATTATTCATTATGGAAATAATCTCATATTTTTTAAGTAAATGACTCTTATAAAGTCATTGAGTAACTATTATAGTTTTAGAAAATGACTCATACATACTCAAGGTTGGATTCATTTTTCAATTTTTTTTTATTCAAGATGTATTCCATAAGAGTAAAATAAAACTTATATAAAACTATACAACTATAAAAGAAATGACTCTTATGGAACATTAGTGATTCTTACAAAGTATTAGATCACCCGTACAAATTCTGCATGATCCTTTTAGAGTTGAAAAATGATGTTCAAAAAGTTTATAATCCATCTTTATAATCTTTGTAATCATCTTTAATAACACATGAATCAACTTTATAAAATTCAATTGATCATTATAGAAATGTCTAGCCTTTTCCAATTTTATACTCTAGGGATGGAATGACTCTTTAAGAGAGTCAAATTATTCTTAAATATATTCTAGACCATTATTATAGAAACCGTGTGTCTCTCAACCTTTAGAAATTTTCATATTTTTCATCATAAATGTTAATTAATCTTACATTAACTTAGTGACTTAGCTATTTTTCTAGTTTTAGCTAAACAATTACAGTCTTCTTGAAATAAATTCAAAACATCTTAAACATTCACTTAATGGATATTCATCATGTATATAAACATCTAAAATTCATGGATCATGCATGGATGGGTTATCTCACATATAGCTAGCCTTTAATCATTTACCAAGACCTTATATTGATTTCTTTAAAGTTATCCAGTATAGTATTCAACTTTAATCTCCATAGTCATGTTTTTGTAGATAGTTCAAACAACATTCCATCATCACTTGTCATATTAATATACCAAATATATATATAATAATTAGGTTTAAGTGTTACATTCCAAGAACATTTCCATATATATATTTCAAGATAACATAATTATATTCAATTTCTCATTTTTATGATTGGAAACTCATTATTCTATATTAATTTATTGGCCTCTTCCATATCACCAAAATTTAGCATAAATTGGATTCAATTATCATAAATAATGTGATTAAAAAATAATCATATTTATTATCCATTTTAGATCTTTTCATCCCACACATCCTTTAGAATTAGTAGAAAACTGTTCTCATGATCTATAATATATAAAATACTAGACCCCTTGATCAACTGCCTTAACATTACACAGATCACAATGAAAAGGGTTTGAATGCATCCTATGTGGGGAATCATTAGGGTGTGAGTAAGGTATATTTATTAGGCAGTCAACACCCACCCTTAAACACCTATCATAAGATAAATTTTTTATAAATTCGATAAAGGATACATGTATAGATAAAATATTCAAGAACAATAATCTTTTATACTATAATATTAGAATTTAACTAAAATAATTAACTCCCTATATCGAGAGGGTCTATACCTATCCAACCTCCTTTAGTACTAACCTGGATTTGATATGAACAACAAAAAATTAATGGTGAACCATCCATACCATTTTGGTGGGAAATTATATAATGAAATTGAGTTAATTGATCCAAATATCTCATCCCATGTAATGGAAATGCGATAATAGAGTCACGGTATTATAATCACATCCCATTCCTTCATATTTTTTAATTACCATAGCTATACTTAGGTGCCTTACTTATATAAAAATATTTCACCCCTTTAATACATGTTTTTAACCTTTTATCTCAAACAACAATCTGTTTTATAATATAAAAAGGCATGCTATCATAACATGTAAAATGTTTCAGACTAAGTGGCTCAAGAATGATGGCAGAAAAGAATATATTAGGTATTCATAATATCCATTTCTTTGACACAAATAGTCCTTAAGACATGATTTAAAATTCTTAAACAATTTATAGTATAATTTTTTTCAAAATATGGCATACTTACACATAAATATATAAATAAACCCCCACCTTTATCCATTTTACCCATAAAACCATTTGAGAAACAATTTATTATAATAAAAACCATTGGTTTTAGGTTTATTCAATAATACAAATTTAATTTATATCCCAAATCCTAATAAATATAATAGGAGGAAGGGGTTTACCTCTCAGTTTGTTTACCGAGAATATATTTTGTGGTATATGGGAGAAACTAAATAGAAAAAATAAATAATAGTATTAACCTATAACGAAAATAATATTATGGTTTAGGTTGTTCTTAAAAAAAATAAGAAATTGGGAAATGAAACCAAGGTAATACCTTTATATTCCCTATGATATACTTATTTTTCCATCAAACTAAATGAACATTGAATAAAAGGAAAAGTTATGATAAGACCTACAGGGAGAAGAGGGGATATTATAACACTGATTTAAAAAAATAGAGGAAAAAAGGAGATATTAGAATAGTTATTATGACTTATATAGATATAAAGAAAATATCATGAACAATGATGCATCTATATCATTCTTGAGGGAATATCTACACTAGAGAGCTTTATAGGAGAGGTAAATATAGGATGAAGCTCACAATGGGTGAAAAGACATGAAAATAAAAAGTTGAACATATTAGAGGTTAATTTTGGTTTTAAATGAATGAAATTACATTTTTTTACTTAATAAATGTCCTATAATGTCCCAAAAATACCCTTTTGTAAACCCAATGTAGTTCTTATAGTATAGGAAATAACCTTAAGTAGCCCTATTAAAATTATAAATTACTTCCACCAAAATTCCAATGGGTGTTCCACTACTAGGAATAAATATACCACTCATGTTTGGTTTCTGAAAATTATCTCTATCACCTGTTGAATATCTTAAAGCCCCTAAAACCATATAAATAACACAAATAATTTAATCTAAAAACATAATTCAAGGATAGAACTCACCTATCCAGGCCAGGATCTTTACAACCTCCCCACCATCATGATTCTCATCCTTGAGAATATTTATTTAGATTAATGGGGAAATAATATTTAATATTGTATCTTCATCTCAAATTCATACTCCCAAGTCTCATCTTAGGTATTTCCATACTGTTACTTAACCCTAACCAAAGGAAAAATCTTACCTTCTAATATTTTATAACTTTGGTTCTCAATACTTGTTAGATTATATATATTATAAAATTTAACTTCATACTCTATGTCATCATATCAAGTCACTCATGAAGGGTAACTAATATATTTCCTTATTTGGTACAAATGGAGTATATTGTGAATAAAGATGAATTTTGGATGTAAATCATCTAATATGAAACTTCTCCAACTTGTGAAAATTTCTTTAAAGGCCTAAAAAACCCATGTGCTTGTTTTCCCAGCATAATGATTCATTGGTGACCTAACCATAGCGATAAATGATGAAATATTTGTTCACCCACTTTAAATTTTAAGTTCCATACTCACTAATTATAAAATTATTTCTATCTATTCTTGGTCAACATGATCAATTTCAAAACTAATTTAAAAAGCTGAATAATCTCTTAGAAAATATTAGGCTTTATCACCTATGAATATCATATTCGAGTCCAATATATGAAAAAATGACATGAATTAATTTAAAAGCCTTTTGTATGGTTCTATTTGAATGTATTATTAACAGCTATTATTTTAAGGGAACAATACCAAATAAAGGTGATCCACCCATAATACATTGAATTCAATGATTCATTCTCATAGTATATCTTCTAGAATATGTATCGTTTGTTTATATTTTCCATTAGTCCATGAGTGGAGAGAAATACTCAATTTTACTCATAAACCTATAGACTATTTTATATACCACTAAAACTGAGATTTGAAACCTTCATACCTATTAGAGGAAATACTAGAGGGTATTTTATGAAGATTTATAATCTCATCGAAAAATGTTTTCCCAAGTTCATCATCTGAAGAAGCTTCCTTAATAAGAAAAATTTTGTTCTTCTTAGTGGAATAGTTCACAATTAGCCAAACTATATCCTTGTCTTTAGGGGGATGAGGAAATTTATTCAAAAAATCCATCATGATCTCATCTCACTTCTATACTAACAAATGGAGTGATTGGAGAGTACTTTTAGTGTTTTGATACTCCACATTCACCTACAATCAGGTGAGGAATCTAAATACTAATATCACAATGTCTTATTTAGTCTAAACCATCAAAACTAGAAATGTATATCATGATACATTTTAGTGATCACTGGTTTCACTTACCATATAGATGAATGGTACTCTTTATTTAATTAGTCTCCCATTATCATTGGAACTATGAGTTTTCTATGAACATATATAAAAGACTGATCATCCCAGAACCAACATTTGATTATCTCCCCACCATCATGTTTCTATCAAATGATGTTACAATCATAATTAGATACCTGAGAGTCCTCAACATAATATAATTTTAATGATATGAAATCATTATGATTTAAATATTCCCTAATATGATCCTCGGTCACAAAGAATTTAATTTATACTATAAGCAACATAAATATCGACTATTATTTTTCCTTAACCACCTTTTGAGTATGAATCTTCCCATGGAGAGAATAAACATCTAAATTTTCCTTAACATGTATACATTGAATATAAAAAATAAATTATTACAGATACTCAAATAAGAATTATTGTCTAGGATTTATATCCCTTTTGTAGAATATGTATTTAAAACAATCAATGCCTATAGCATTTGAATTCATGAAACAAAAAAAATCTAATTCTAGAACATGAGTAAGGTTTTTATTTTTATGAGGATTATGATTTCTATAACCATATTCCACAACTCATTGATATTTCATGAGTACCCAACCAAGATCCCTAGTGGATGTATCAAAATATACCTCTAATACATCACCATGATGAGGTAGAATGAGAACATGATCTAAGGTGAATTTATTATTTAGTTTGTGAAAAAAATAATTCACACTGATCAAACTATATTAACATATCCCCCTTCTTGGTATAATATTTCATCATAGAATCCACCCAAGAAATATCAAGAATGTAGTGATAGGAGTAACCTATTATCTTAAGAAATATTTTGATCTAGAATACATACAATGGGACTAGCTGTGAAAAAAACTATTCTATTTTCTCATGATATAAATATATCATCACTTTTGAAATCACATGACCAAGGAATTTAAATCGTTTGATCAAGAAATATCACTTTTAATAGTTAACATATTATTTTTTATATTATATGGTATCTATAAAAATTCAAATATTTCTTTCATGATAATATCGAGATTTTGCATAAACTAAGATATGTTACAAAAAACAAAAAAATGTGTCTAATAATGGGTGATATATATTTTTCATTATGTCCATACAAATAGTTGGATAATTTTTTCCTAGAAAGGCTTGAACAAATACTCAAGGTGTCTAAATTCACTCTGGAAATTAGTTTTATGAATTTCCTCTAGTCAAAAATAATGTTGATGGTAACCTAACCCAAGATAAATATTTGAAAACTATACATCAACATTTAATTGATAAAAAGTTATTGATTCTTAAGAAGGGGTATATTTTTTAATTGGTGACATGTATTATCCTCTTATAGTCTATATAAATGTAGATACATTGTTCAAATTTCTTAGAAAAAAGGCTAGGGAACTCTGTGGTGACAGGATCAACTTAATTTACATATTTGATTTAAGATCATTTAACTGAATGTTTTTTACATATCACAATTAAATCAAATCTATTATATACGGATGGATGTAAATTGGGCCAGTTATAGGAATATGGTCAATAATAAATTTTACCTTTCAGTTAGGTGATGATCTAGAGAAGTCTTTAAGAAAAACTTATGAGTAAGGATCCACCATCATTGGTAAGATTGATCTTCACTTAAGAATTACTACTCTAAGTACAAGACTATCCAATGATGATATCCCCAAACTACCACTAATTATTACCCACTCCTTTAATCTAAATTATTTAGTCTCCATGAAGAGTATATTTCATACCAATTGGAAATGAGAAAGATACTTATATAGTATAGAAATTAATACATTCTATGAATTTATCCATTTAGTTCATTTCTAGAATATCAAGAAATGATTCTATGTTGAAAACCATAAGATCCTAGAAGTTCACATAGGAATATACTACTAATGATGATGAAGGAAAATTCTTGGTCTAATCAGTTATATTCCTCATAGGTGCATCAATACTCATATAAAATGATAGATCATCCACTTCAATCCCTAGAATCATTATTGATTCTGTAGACATAAATGATATAAATTCACTAATATAAAATATGTTGATGGATAATGTAGAGGACATAAATATTGTACTTATAATTGTAGATAACCCCACTCCAACATCAGTGGTTGACTTATTTTCCACACACATCCTTCCTGTAACCTTTTATTCACCCTAAGGCCTAAAATCATGCATGAAATATTGAACCGTATCCAATTTCCCCTATCTAAAATGTCATATTACTTAACCATAAATCCTATAATGTGGTAAAATAACCCCAATGGACTAAGATACAGACTTTTTAGGAGGCACCTATGTCTAATGAGGTCATTGGAAAACTCTATCAGATGAACCATGATGATAGAATCTCAAAAGATGTCTACACTGACCACATAAATGGAACTCCATTATTTATATATAAAATAAGTTCTCATATGGATGAATTTAACACACTATTATAACTATTTATAAGGAATTATCAAACTAGGATTTAATGTTATGACACTACCTAGGATCCCTTGTAAATATATACACCTACTCCTCTCCTATTTTCATAATTTTTAGCTATTGGAACAGATATTTCCTACAAAATATCTAAGAAAAGAGTGACCTACTCTCATGCATCCATTATATAAATTATTAACCATAAAATCTTTCTTCACTTTTTAAACAAAAATGTAGATTAAAAATCATGACCAACATCTGAATTAAATCGTTCAATCCCATTTAAAATTTTCTCACTTTTGATTCATTTTCATCATATAGATGAGGTAAAAAAATAGAAGAGATCGATAAATTTGAAAGAAAAGTATATAAACATAAATGATCCTAGATAAATTTTAATAAACTCTTTTTATTTAATTAGGTATGGGTAACCAGGATAAAACCTATAAGAGAACAACAATTGGAATTTTAACTAGGTTAAACACTAATTCTTCCTAGATTCCAAAATCACTTGGAACCACCAACATGCTTCCCCTTCTAACATGAAGGTAGTAAGTCTAACCTAGTGTTTCTAGAGCGTTTCAAAACTCTCAAAGGACAAATGGAGTTGATTGACCCACTCTTTAACCTCTTGTGGTGGCATGTCACCCCAAATGGTTAGAGGGTGGTGGAATAATAAACCCCTCATGATTTCAAAAGTGGATGTATCATTTTATTGATCACTCTGACCTGTAACTTGGAGTAGCTATGCAATCCCTTCCAAGAACTAAGGATCAACTATTTGTAATTTGTGTGTCATGTATTCTATTTCTCCTTCTTAATAATTAATATGAAACTGAAGAGGTGTCTTCCTCTGTAACAAAGTAGAGAACTATATCAAAACCTTTTCCATAATGAGAGAAAATACCCATGTTTAAGACCTTAATTGAAACATTAGTTCTAACCCTATTCATATATACCTTTAATAATTAATTTACCAAAAATATTTTATATTTTATATAGTTTTCAATAAGACTTAAATGTATTCAATAATTGTTTAGATATAATTTAAAAAACATTTATAATATGATTTAATATTGTTTGAAAAAGAAAAATAAACTTTCTTTTAGCATATCCCAAATGATATAAATTATCAAAAATTTAAAAGTGATAATTTTTGTACCACTCTATATCTCCCTCTCATGGATTTTTCATGATCCCAAAGAATCACAAATATTTATAATGATTTCATTTCATTGAGTTTCATTATATATAATGAATATCAATTAGAGGAATCTAGTTAAAATTGAATGATCATGATGAAGTATTTAAGTATCTTTTATGATCATATTAAAGTATATTTTAGTGTTTTTAATCCTTATATTGAGGTGATAAGAACCAAATAATACATTGGTTTGAATTAAAAGTGTAACCTATTGAAGTGAGTTGCTGTATGAATAATCAACAAGCCATTTCAGTTCCACTCATCAGCTGTGGGCATGAACATAATGCTTCTCTTCCTTTAAAAGTTCACCTTCTAACCTGTAGATGTTCACTAACTATCTGACGGATGAAAATAGTGAGAAGGTGTCTCTAGGTACTCCATTAGTTACCCGATGGAGGATACCATGTAACTAGTGGTATCAAGAGTACTAGTCTGAGGTTGTATTTATGTTGGTCAAAAAGTATCCACTCATCTCTTAAATTATCCATATATATATGAAAAATTAAAAAATGTTCCATGAGTTCTTAGAGGTTATAAAAATCGGATAAAAGAGGATTGGATCCAAACAATTGACTTGCGCAATATCTATTTGACTGAATAAACACCAAATCAATGGCTTTCTCTAAGCCCTCCTCACCAAGATCCATTCTCCATTTCTAAATATAAAAGGTTATCAAGCCTTTGTATTTATCCCACACACTCTCTCTCCCATTTGTATCCATATTTCTCAAGTGATAGAAGACTGAATTTGTAAATGATTTTCACAAATAAAATCTCTCTATTGTCTCCTTATCTTCACAAGGTTATCACAACCAAAAGTCATGGGTGTGTTATCACAACCAAAAAAGTGATTGAATGGTTTTTTGTTACAACCATCAAAATAAAAAAGAATTTTCTTCTTCAATATCCATTAAAATAAATGGAATTTTGGTTCTTGGGTCATCTTTAAAACTAAGGGAAGTGTTTTTTGTTTAAAAGTATGATTTTATAAGGTTTTTTTTATAAAATTTCCCGAAGGACTTTCCATGGGTTATGTTCCTTTATTTAATGGTTGAAATTATTCTTATTAGAAAATTTCCATGTCTACCTTTCATAGTAGCATTTTTTATCATTTTTAGAAAATGTTTATACATGGTTATACTCTAACAACTAAATTGGAGGATAAATGTACTCCTAAATATATTTATACTTTTGAACCTAATGTAAAAGACATGAACACTATCCATTATGGGATTGAAAAAATAAATTTAATAATATATCTTTTAAAAAAATTGTTAATGAAATATTAAAACTATTAAAAGTCATACATGATGGAATAAAAAATTTTAAATACATTAGAATGGATTTTTATACAAGACTTTGTTATTTATTCAATTAATTAAAATGAAACTATTAAAAATATTTTTGTGATATTTTCTTACATTTTCAATGGTATAAAGTCGTTTGAAAATGATTTACATATATAAAGCATGTTGAGAAAATACTATAGGTTTTACCTAGCTCTTAGGCTCCCAAAGCCACTATGGTCTAAAAATAAAAATACATCAATAATATATCACTCCAAGAAATCATCATCTACCTTATGAAATAAAAAATATTTATGAAGATAAACATAGATAAAGAAAAAAATAATTCTAAATAAACCAAGAGGGAAGTTTCTTTCAAAGAAATCCGAAATGGCGATTCTTACAAAAGTGAATTTTATAATGAATTTGAGATTTAATACTTAACAATACATTTGAAAAAATTTAATAAAAATATGAAATACATATTTCATTATAAAAAGAAAAATCAAATTTATGTGTAATATGTAATTTTATTTTGTTGCAAAAAGAAGGGTCACATTAATCTTGATTGTCCCTTGAATAAAAAGGCTCAAAAATAAAATAAAAATGCTTATAAGGATCTTAAATTCTTAACATAGAGTTATAGTGAATATTCTATTTCAATATATGAAATAATAAACACCACTCATAAATACCTCAAATCGCATCTCAAGGTAAGTGATGGTGTTAGTTCTCAATTTCCTTATCATTCTTATTATTTCTATTACTTATCTTCTTTATCTTCATGCTATTCTTTTTTAAAAAAGGATATTTGAATTTTTTTCAATAAATTCATTCAAAATAATAAAATATTTTAAATAAATATTCATATGTTATTAAAGATAATATAATTTTTTTAATGAAAATCATATTCCTTTAAAATAAAATATGATTTGGTTTTAAAATTTTAAAATCAACTCGATGTTTATGTTTTCAAACCCAAAATAAAGGATCCCAAAATATATATTTAAAAATTCACCAATGCTGAATTTAATCATAACAAAATAATTTATTATGAACATTTTGAAAGAAATAATCATGGATTTTGTTTTCCAAATAATTTAATATAATTAAAATATTAATCTTTTTTCAAATATATTTCTTAGAAAAAAATATTCAAATATTGTTGAAAATTTAAGGATCTGATATGTGAATGTGATTTCTAAAATTCGTGATTTGCTAGACAAAAATCCATTCATCTTTCTTCTCATTTTTTTAAAATAAAATCTCATTATAAAAAATTAGGGGTTAAAAACCCATTATAATCCAATATTAGTGGACCCTAGATAATTCCTCTTCAAATTGTTTATAGATAACATGGATAGACCACAAGGGTACCAAAGGGAACCTTAGTTTTTAGTTTTTACATGGCTACACTATTGATCTTCATTGAAATATATATTTTTTTTATTCTTAATTAAAGTGTAATAATAAAATTATTTATCAAATATATTAATCTTGAGACCATTTTTTAATTATTTAAATAAGGGGGATCTTATATTTCACCTTTTAAATGAATTTTAGACATCAAACTTGATCTACTTGAGAAAAAGTGTTTTCATTCTCTTTAGTCTTATTTCTCTAATGAAATGAATTTCAAGATCTATCCCCTCTCTAATTTATTATTTGATATTCATAAAAGATTTTAATTTTATTTTAATCTTTTCTTCTTTTCTTTCCTTTCATTTATTTTACAAAATTCATTTTCTATTGTATTTCAAAATATTTTTCTTATTTTTTTTTTAAATTTCTACCTTAATCGTTTTCCATTTAAAATATGTTTTTCAAAAAAATAAAACATCAAAATATTTTATCATTTTAAAATATTTATATTATCTGTTATATTTACTTTGTAATTGAGATCATGTAATCCTAAGTGTTTGATATTTGATCTATAACACACGATTTACATCATTATATCTTATTATTCTATTTGTATTACATGCCTATTCTCTTATCTTGGTTTTTATGTTTATAGTAATGATTAAGCGGTATATATTTTTTATTGACATAGTTGTTCTTAAATTTCCTCTGACATTAGTATTCTATTTTCCATTATTTCCTTTTTAATAATCCCAAAGGGGGAGTGGTTTTTGTTTATCGATTATTAGGGAGATTTGTCTTATTTAAAAGTGTTTATTTCAAAGGGGGAGTGGTTTATTAGTTTTTTGTGAGAAGTTAGTTTATATATTGAGCTTCATCAGTATCTTATTATGTCTTGAGAATTTTAAATATCTTTAGTTTCTCTCTTGATCCTGTTAATATAATTTAATCCATTAATCATTTTAAATATGTTAATTTCTAAAATCATGAATTTATTGATATATATATTTATATTGTGATTTATATTTATTATATATTTTTTGTTAATATTTTATAATATTAAAAAGGGATAGTTTTTAAACCTAAATCTTTCTATAATGGTGTTTTCGTGATCACAAACACTGAACTATGTTTATTATGGTTTAATTTAAGAAAATTTCAATGTTTATATTGAATATCAAGTGGTGGAATCAAGGTTAAATTGAATGATCATGATTAAGGATTTTCATGTATTTAAAGAACATACCAAGGTATATTTACATTTTTTTAATCCTTGAATATATTCTAGTAGAAAAATATAATGTAAGATCCAATCTTTTTCCAGTTATATCTCTCTTTGAGTTTTGTGTTTGAGACTTGGTGGTCATGTACTATTCGATGACAAAGAGACATTATTAGGGAAAATGACTTAAAGTCTACAGATGTATGTTTTTTTGAATTAATGAAGTCTAGGTATAAAGGGATCAAGTGTGACCAAGGGTTATTGGTATGTTGAGAATTCATAAATGGGATTGGGTTTTTATAAGGAAAAATGATATGAAAAACCATATGTAAAAAATTTACACATCGTGTAATGTTCAAGAAAATCTAATATTCATATGAGGTGTTTATTTTTTCAACATATCCCACTAAAAATAATTTCGTGTTGTGTAACTATATTACATGTCATCTAATTCCCTAACCATGAAATTTTAAAGTGTGTAATGTGTTTGATTTTATTTGTTACTCACATGCAGCTTCTTCCTCTTGATCTAGGGAGAACATCCTAGTGATTTTGGAGGCCTTACCTTGATTTGAGATTCCCTGATCATGCATATGATCCCTATTATGTGGTTTTGGTTAGGTTTTTCTCTTCCATCCATTTGATCTCCAATTGTTATAGGGTAATATCTTGATTGTGTGCATTATTGGTTTTGGTATTGATTAGTTTTGACCAAGGATCCTTTTTATGTTCAGCTGCACCTTCTTATTCATGGTTGTTTGTTGTTGGAAGTGTTTAGTTCTTCATCTGTTAAAGGTAGGGGGTCTAAACCTTAACCCTATGGTTTGATAAATGTCAAGTGTGTGAAATATTGAAATTACACCAATATAACCTGCACCTGAATTAATTAAATGATTAATTGGATTAATATTTTGAGTGCCTTTGGGTCCAAATGGTCATTGACATGGATTTTGGATAATGTTCAGGTGAGAATAGCCTTGATAAAAACATGATATAGATTTTGGGTGTTTTATTGATATAAATTCACCTTGGATTGGCCAGTTTATTGATTTAACTGACATGTTATTGGTTATAACCAATGGAAATGTGAAATGTGTAATTTAAAGGTAAATAGTAATTTTGATAATTAAACATTGATCCTGATGATGTTATATTGTGATATCATTCCTTATTATGATATGTGATTTGATAAATGTTGTAATTATTATATAGGGCGTTTGTTGGAAGCAAGGCTGTTCGTTGATAATAATGGATTTTGGTTTGTGTTTTTCATCAATCTGCACACCGATGATTAGGGACTTTGCAAGGAATGTGACAATATGATTGGGGATGGATGTAGTATTGAAGGTGGAATAGTTTCCCTGGGTTTTACAAAATTTTGGCCTTAAAAAATTAGAAGTTTGGAAATAGTACATGGTGAAGCCACCAAATACAAAGTGAAGGAATGAGGGAAACAATGAAGGCACATGGTATGTGGGTAGGCTGTGGGAACGGTATGTGGAGTTGTGCACGAAACCGAAAATAGTTCGCAGAAATGGTACACGGTGAAGGAATTCGGTACACGGAATACTGAAGGTTGAAACAAAAAATGGTTCACATCGATGGTACACAGTGAAGGCATGTGGTATGAAAATGATGAGGGTTTGTGGGATTATTGTGGTCCACGAAATAAGAGAAGTATGCAGTGGAGGCTAACCATATGCAGATAGAGTGAAGATTGTACCACATTAAAAATTTGGGTAAAACATATTATATATTTTTGCGGAGTTTTTTCCTATTTAATAAATAGTATTTCTCTTTGTTAAATGAGGAGATTGGAGATTATAATTTTGTGAATAAATTTGGAGAAGTACGAAGTGGTTTTTATTGGAGAATATGGAATGTGGAGAGACTCATCCACGTAAGGAAAACAATCCACAGAAGAGTGTGTGGTTCGTGTTGGAAGCTCTTGTCGTATGCAGTGGAGAAATGTAGTATACAGAGAAAGAAGGTATGCAGGGGTGTGGAGTAGTACATATAGTATGGTAGAACACTGAGTAGTGCAGTTTGCGGAGGAGCTGGATGGTACACGGAGGAGCTATATGGTACATGAAAATAGTAGTGGTATGCGGAAACAACAATAGTGCGTTGGACACCCAAGGAAGCCTGAAAATTGGGCAAATCAGTTTGCGAAATTAATTTCCATAAAATATCAGTATATGGGAAAATAAATTAAATAGATGGGTGATTACTAGACTTCAAAAAAGATTCCATTTATAGTTGAGGATTGATGATTTAATGCTAAATAATTGAAGTGACCTTCAAATCAATAAACTAAGGGAAGATTCTTCCAATACAGCGAGCAAGGGGTAGTCAATAGAAGTGATCTGAGGGACGTAGTGTGCTATCCATAAAACCTTGTAGAGGCAGTGTTCCAAGCCCAATGCGACTATTCAAACATTTATATTCCACAACTTGTGAAGATTAGTGGTTTTGGTATGACTGAAACAATATTGGTGTATGCTCCTTGGATATAGCCCTTAGTGGTGAACCAAGTAAAATTTCTTTGTCGTTGCTTTGCATCCGATTGCTGATTTTCTACACATTCGATTCAGATAGGTTTAACAGGTTCCTACCAATGTGGGAACAAGATAAATCATTCTAAAAGAAAATGTCGACACACTGATTCACCCCTCTCCTCTCAGGGTGTTCCGGGGTCATTCAAGTGGTATCAGAGGGAGGTTGTTGGTGTTGAATCTATCTTCTGCTATCATAGAGAATCTAGTCAATGTTAGGGGAGCTCCCCTGTTCGATGGAATTAATTTTAAAATATTAAAAATAGGATGATATATCCCCTAATATATCCTTGAATATAAGTATAATTTTCTACTACATAGGGAATGCATGTTAATGATCCTACATGACTGTCAATGATAGATACAGACAGTAAATTGCTTGATGCTGATGCAAAATCACAAATTTCTCTCACTACATCCCTTTATAATCAGAATTATCTAAAGGTAATGAGTTGAAAATCTATCAAGTCAATTTGGGATGAACTATAAAATATTTTTGAAGGAGATAACAAAGTTAATGAGGCCAAACTTCATGTTCTATATAATAGGATTAATGATGTGAAGATGCACCCTGATGAGAATGCATACTCCTTCTTCAATCATATGACTGATGTTGTCGGATAAATCTTAGGTCTCGGAAAAGAAATCAAAAAAATTGATATAGTAAAGAAAATATTTTGAAGACTTCCACCCCTTTTTAATGAAAAGGTGTTAGACATAGAGGAAAGAGATCTCTCTAAACTCTCAGTGGATGATATTCTGAGCAATATTTCAATTTATGAAATGAGAATCAAACCAGAAGAAGCTACGAATTGTGTGATCAAAGAAAAGACATTGAAAGACATGGAAAAAATAAAAGTTTTAAGAGATAGCAGTGTTGAAGATGATGAAGAAAACTAAACTCTTTATCACATTTCAAAGAATCTCAAGAAGGGAATAAGGACATTTGAAGGCAAGCTAGCTTTGGATTGTTTTCGTTATAGAAGAGTTGGACACATAGCCTCTCAGTGCTTAAGAAATTTTGATGATGAATAAAGAAATGTTGAAAACATAGATAAGCCTCAAAATAAATTCTTAAAAAAGGGAAATTTCCAAATTTCCAAGAAAGTACAGAAGAAGAGTTTTGTTTGTGAGGAGGAAGATGATGATAATAAATTCAGTGAGGAAGTGGAACTAGAATATAGGATTGGAAACCATGCCTCCATTATGGCTACCATTTAAGAGTCAGAACTATTTACAGATAAATCATGAGATTAATAGTTGAAAACTAATGTTGATACAAATCGGAAACATTAGGATGCTTTTAGTAAGCTTGAGATTAAATTTAAGAGATGTAATAAGTGGAAATAAATGGTGAGGAAATCATCAGAATATATTGATCAACTGGAAGCGGAAATTCAATGGCTGGAAGAACTGGTGAAAGTTAAATCATCAATCCTTGAAAGCATGAGTTATGTTGTGGAACTAAAACATAGAATTTAATAACAATAAAAGTTCATCAATGAACTTACCTTATGTCTAGAGGAGAATTCCATGACCATTGGGGGACTCAAAGAAGAAGTTTTTACTATTAGAAGTAAACTCAAAAGTGAATAAATTTAAAAAAAAAGAAAAGAAGAAAATAAATTTAGAAGGTTCTCAGATGCTGAGCTACTAGAGAGATAAAAAATGGTTCTAATGGAGTAGAAAAGGTTTTGAATGATTAAAGACCCACATTCATGGGATATAGTGGAATTGTTTGTGATACTGAAATGTTAAATGATATAAATAAAGAGAACTAGAATAATGGAAAGATGAAAGTGGATCAAGTTGAAAAACAACTAGAAGTGCTAGAAAAGAAAACCTTAAATCAAACTGAGAGGAGAACTAAAGATTATCTTCGAGTCTATAGAAATTATAAAAAGTCAAACTATTTTCCTATGGAAGAAGGCATAAGGTGAAATAAAAGTGATAAGACATTTCCTTTCACAATTTGTTAGTTTTGTGGTTATCTAGGCCATAGAATGTCCTACTATGAAGAAGAAAGGAGCTATATAAATGTGGAAGAGTTGGGAGTTCAACAAATGAGAACATGTTTATATCCTACTTATTATTGAAAAAAAATAATTTCTATAGAAATTGATTTCACTATTCTAACATTGGTAATATAATTGTGTGTTGTAGAAAAAGGTATAATAGGATAAATTCTTTCAGCACTTATAGATGAGTCAATAGAAATCAATCAGATAGTGTTTCTATTTCAAATAGGTTTGCTCCTATAAAAGAAGAATTTAAATATGAAGAACCCGTGTACATGTAAGAGAGAAATAAAAGACCATAATCATCCAAAACTCAATCTAATATCTCATGGAATGAAAAGAGGAAAATTCCAGAGTCCAATTTTGCAGAAGTATACCACAAAGCTACAAAGAACAAAAGCACCTAGATTCTTGATAGCATATTTTCATCCCATATGATGGGTAATGCAGACCTATTAATGAATGTTATGTGAAATGTCGATGGAATAATGAGGTTCAGTAATGATGGTTCTTTGAAGATTAAAGGTAGTATAAGTACTAAGATAGATAATGGAGAGATGAAGAGAACTAAAGTCCTTTATGTGGGCAGTCTGTATCACAATCTTCTTAGTTTGAGTCAACTCTTTGGCTCATGTCTCATTGTGACATTCAATCAGAATGGTTGTACTATAAGAGGAATGTCTGGTAATTTGCTCATGAAAGGCTGTAGAATGGATGGAAACTTATATCAAGTTGACATGAAATAAAACATTTTCTACTTAACAATTGAAGAGTAAAACAACTTATGGCATCAATGATTAGGGAACATCAATCAGAAAGACATGTACAAGTTATATATGCTAAGGATAGTCATGGATATCCCTAATCTAATGCATGAACGAGAAAAGACCCTTGATGCATGCTTGCGAGGGAAACTGGTATGCAATTCCAACTAGACAAATAATAAAAGTTCAACAAATCAGTTTGAACTCATCCATACAGATGTATGTGGCCCCATATATATTTATAGAACACATGGAGAAAGGATCTTTGTTATTTTTATAGATGAATACAGTAGAATGGCATGAATGATCATTATACACTAGAAGTAAAATATTCTTGATTGCATGAAAACCTATCGCCAAATTGCATAGAATGATACTGGATAGAAGATCAAAGTCTTGTGGTCTAACAATGGGGGGAAATACACATCCATTGAATTTGAAAATTACCTAGAGAAGCATGGGATACACCATGAGTGGATGCTATGAGAACTCCATAGAAAAACAGAGTTGTTAGGCCCAAGAATTGATAGGTAAACAACATGGATAGAACTATTCTGATCAAGAGTCACATTCCTTGACATTACTAGAAAGAGGTAGTACAAGAAGAAGTGCATATTCAAAATCAAACAGGGCTATATATGGGTGAGACAGAGACACCCTATGAATTGTGGCATTGAAGGAATCCCTCTTTGAAATATTTTCATGTTTTCGGAAGAAAATGTTTTATCCAAAACAAATATGGGATTCAAAGTAATTATGGAGATAATGCAGAAGAAGGAATATTTCTTCGATACTCAATGAACTGAAAAGCCTACAAATGTTTCAATAAGTTCTTGGGAATAATTTTAGAAAGCAGTGATGTATAGATAATTGAAAATAAAAATAAAAATGCATTAATGAATTCTTATGATGATGTGAAAGAATATGAGGAATTTTATGAACATTGAAGAAATGGTAATATAGTGGTAGTGGAAGGTGTGAAAAACTCTCAGCAGTTATATCATGATGTTGAATCGGATTAAGAATAAGAAGAGGAAGCCATATCTGGGGAAAATTCAGTTGAACTCCAAAGGAGAAATCAAATAACAGAGTTTGATTAGTCCAACATTATCGGGGATCAGAATACACTTACATAAATAAGGATAATGGGTAATAATGCACATTATACATTTCTATCATTTGTGGAACCATCCTCATTTGAAGAGGCAACAAAGGACGCGTCATGGGTAAAAGCAATGAATGAAGAGTAAGATCAGATTGACAAAAATAGAACTTTGGATCTTGTCAAAAAACATGAAGGTCACAATGTAATTTGTACAAAGTGTATTTTAAAGATCAAATTTGATGAGAATGAAAATATGATTAGAAATAAGCTACGATTGGTCTATAATGGATATTGACAAATCGAAGGAGTTGATGTTGGGGATAAATTTTCTCTCGTAGTGAGACTGGAGTCAATCAGGCTACTTCTTTCCATGGAAATCCAAAGAGGTTCTAAAGTGTATCCAATGGTTTTCAAGAGGGAATTATTTAATATATTTTTAGATGAAGAAGTCTACACTAAACAACCTATAGGGTTCCTACTTGGCAATAATGAACTAAAAGTTTTCAAATTCAAGAAATCTGTCTTTGGCATAAAATAGGCACCATGAGTGTGGTACTCTAGGTTAGACTCATATCCGAGAAAGATCGAGTTTAAAAGAGGAGGAGTGGATCCCAATATCTATGTGAAGAAATCTCAACATGATCAGTTCATGGTATTGGTATACATGGATGATATTATTTTTGGTGGAAGTAGACATGGATGAGTGGATAATTTCGTAATCACATAAAATCAGAATTTGAAATGTCTATGATTGGTGAAATCACATACTCTTTATGGTTAAAGGTACTTCAAAAGAAGGATTACACTTTTATTTCTCAAGAAAAGTATACAAGAGAGATACTGAATAAATTCAATATACACGATTCCAAACCAATGTCGACACCAATTTCTGTTGGATCAAAGCTCATAAGCATGAGGATGGGACTTCTATGTATCCCACTTGTACATGAAAATCATTTGGAGCATACTATAGCTTATAGAGACATGAGAATATATTGTATTTTCAAATTTCCTTACAACCCGATTTCAGAGTAATTTGAAGGAAGACCATATGGAGGCCATGAAATGAATCATGAGATACATTCAAGGAGCACATAATTATTGGCTAAAAATAGCTGGAGGAAGAGAAAATTAACTATCAACATTTTATGATGCTGACGGGGCCAAAGATGTAGTGGACCTAAAGTCTACATGTGGTGGAGCATTCTATATTGGGAAGAAATGTGTGGGTTGGTTAACCAATAAATAGTAAAGTACTTCACATAGTACTGCTGAAGCTGAATATATATCTGCTACGAAAGCATGCAATCAGTTACATTGGATGAAGCAATAACTGATTGAAATAGGTGATGAGTTGAAATAACCAATGGTGATTTACTATAATAACAAGAGTGGAATTAATCTTATGAAGAATCCTATTCAGAATTCTCATACCAAACATATTGAGATCAGATATCACTTCATGAAAGAAAAATTTGAACAAGGCGTGCTAAAATTGGACCACATGGGAACTGATGAGCAAGTGGTTGACATAATGACCAAGCCACTGTCAGTGGTTGTGTTTGAGAAGAATCGGTTGAACCTTGGTGTTCAACCACCTCCCAATGCATTAGGAGGTTATTAGACTCTCCAATCCCTAGTTTTTTTAACTATTTTAATCTATTTTTGGAAATGATGCAGGTTTATGGGGGAGATAAAATCTAGGGGGAGCATTTTTTTTAACTATACATACCAAAATTTAGTTTATTGGGTTTATTGCTAATGGGAGAGAATGGATAAATTCAATAGAAAGTGATCTGGATATAGGAATGACAGAAAATATGAAAATCCGAAACTACAACTATAAGGGAGAAAATAAAAATAACGAGAACTCAATTCATGTCCTATCTCTTTCTTTCTACACCGAGCACTGCTCACATAGAATTAGAGAGATGGCTGAGTTGTTTCTTTAAGGTTCATGTTTTGATCATGGGCGGCACATGAATGAATTTATCTGGAGATTTCAAATAAACCAAAATGGGTAGATTGTTAGAAGCAAGGTTGTTCATTGATAATAATAATGTTTTGTTTGTGTTTGTTGTCAATCTTCTCCCAGATGACTAGGGAGTTTGCAAGGAATATATTCATATGATTGGGGATGAAAGTAGTGTTGAAGGTGGTACAATTTCCCAGAGTTTGACAAATTTTTGGGCCTAAAAAATCAGAAGTTTGGCAATGGTACGTGGTGAAGGTGCATGGTATGAAATGAAGGAGCACGGTATGCGGTGCATGCACATAATACTTAGTACAAGTCCGTGGTATGTGGTTCAGGTGTATAATACACGATGTAGGCAGTGGGAAGGGTATGCGATGAAGGCGCACGGTATGCAGTGAAGGTGTATAGTACATGGTGCAGGTGTGTGGTACATGGTGCAGGTGTGTGGTACATGGTTCAGGTACATAGTACATGGTGTAGGTAGTGGTAATGGTATGCGGAGTGGTGCGCAGAACCAAAAATAGTTCACAACCATGGTAGGCATTGAAGGAATTCGGTACACAGAACACAGAAGGATGAAAGAAAAAATGGTTTTCAGTGTTGGTACGTGATGAAGGAATGTGGTACGCAGACAAAGAAGGTTGGTGGGATTTTGTGGTTTTTGAAATAGGAATGGTACACTGTGGAGGCTAACCATATGCAGACAAAGTGAAGATTTTCCCACATTGATAATTTGGGTAAAACAGATTAGCGATTTTTTTTGAGTTTTGTGCCTATTTAAGGAACAATAATCCCTTTTGTTAAATGAGAAGATTGGAGATTAGAATTTTGGGAAGAAATATGGAGAAGTCTGAAGTGGTTCGTGTAGGAGAAGTTTGTACGCAAAGAGACTCATCTGTGTAAGGAAAATAGTCCATGGAAGAGTGTATGGTTCACGCTAGAAGCTCTTGCAGTACATAGTGCAGCAAGCTAGTACACGGATCAGGAAGGTACATGGGGGTGTGGAGCAGTACACTGAGTAGGGAAGAACACGGAGAATCACAGTTCATAGAGGAATTGGACGGGACATTGAGGAGCTGGACTGTACATGAAAACAGTAGTGGTACGTGGAAATAATAGCAGAACACAGAACACCCAAGGAACCCTGCAAATTGGCCAAATTAGTTTTTGAAATTAATTTCCATAACATACCAGTTTAAGGGAAAATAAATTAACTATGTGGGTGATTACGAGACTTCAATAGATCATCCTCTTAAAATTTAGGATGCATGATTTAATTCTAAACAATTTAAGTGACCTCAAGTCAACAAAATGAGTGAAGATTCTTCCAGTGCAGTGAGTAAGGCGGTGTCAGTGGAAGTGATCTGTGGGATGCAATTTGCTATCCCTAAAACCTTGTAAAGGATGTGCACCGGGAACAGTGTGACTGTGATAAACACTTATAATCCACATCTTTTGATGATTAATGGTTTTGTTTCGACTGACACACTGCCCACATATTATCCTTAGACGTAGCCCTTAGTGGTGAACCAAGTAAAATTGTGATGTCATTGCTTTACATGTGATTGTTGATTTTTTGCATATTCTCTTCAGACAGGTTTAACAGTTTACAACCAACCTGGGAAGAAGATCAGTTAGTCTAAAAGAAAAAGTTGACACCCTGATCCACTCCTCCCTTCTCAGGGTGTTTCGGGGTCGTTCAGTTTTGTCCTGGTTGATAATTGCTGAAATGATTTTACAGTGGGCTATGCCCAATGATAAATTATAAAAATCTTATATAATGGGATTTGACTTGAGACATGATAAAATGCATAAATATATGGCTTGATCATGACACATTCCTAAATGCATATATACTAGTATTGTCCCTAATATAATCCGAAATGATTATATACTGGTCTCATTCCTAATTTATTGCTAAAATTATTATATTGAGGTGTTTGAACCAAATTTGGGTAATTTATACCCTGGTTATAAGGTTAGGGTTTCCGTGGTTGTGATACATTCTCAATGACATTTCAGAATCATACTAAGGTAGATTATGTTTTACCTTGGTTATAAGGTTATTGTTAAATTAGTCATTATATATTATCAGAGATATTCTAACATGGAGCCGAAGCATGTTGATGTGGTATTAATTTAATTTTTTAATTAATTAAAAGAATTTTTTATTGCAATATTGGTTATGATTGTTATCTGACTAGTTATATTTATAAACATTGGTGTCGACATACTGAGTTATACTCACACCATATTTGGGCCACTATTTGGTACCTGAATAGATTATATAGATACTAGTTTGGACAAGTACCTGAGACCGAGTTGTTGATTGTTTTCCTACTTTATGGGCAGGGGTTTGGAGATGGATCGACATTGGGGTTGGGACCAAGGACTTTAATGCCTTTTGTTGAGTCTACTAGTATTTTATTTTTTATTTTTTCTAGCAGGAAATTTAGATACATTGAAAAACATCATTACATTGTTCCATTATTATTTATTTTATGATTCAGTAGGATTTTTTTGGTATTCTAATATATTATATTGTTTCCATTATTTCCAAACTATGATATTCATTTATTATTACTGCATGTTAATCTCTATTGTGTTATAACTATGTAACCAAGGTGGATAGTCTCCCCACAATACTTATCACACCCTCACTACTATTCAGTGGCCTATGGAATATGGGGAAGTTCACTCTAAGTGTTATAACCAACCCTTTTTGGCCACGCGAGAGACTGTTGGGGTGGGGGATGTTATAACGTTTAATTAGAGGAAAGGTTTATTTTCTATTTATTTAGTATTTGGTAGAGGTACAAATGATATAAGGATTTGTTGAGACTTGGTAATGAGCTTGTGCATGGTAGTAGCTAACCTATGTTTGGGGGAAAATCTGTGTGCACAAGGTTGGATTGTCATTTATGTTTTTTTATTGTTACATTCGGTTTTATTTCACCTCGAGTGATTCACATGTTGTGTGATATTATTGTTCATGATGTTATTGGTTATTAATATTTATATTCATGGCCTAGTATGGCTTGGGATGACTATTCTTGAATCATAAAAGGCATATAGGGGCATATATTGAAATTCATTGATTATGAAAGGAACATATTTATTTTTATGTGATATATACTTTCCTTTTGAACTATGATATAAGATAACTATTCTATATGAGAAATTAAATAAATGAACTGTAATGTTATTCCAAAACACTTGTAATCTATATATATAGAGACCAGGAGTCAGTGGTTCTCTGTTGTTGTAACCTGTTGGGGTTGAATTTATTATTCCCAATGTTCTAAGGAGTGTTTTTATCTTATTGAGAAAATTCATACTTGTTGTATTTGAGTTGAAATTTTATAGAATAGAAATTATTAGGCTCCTAACATAGTTGAACTAGAGATTCCTATAGTTCATAAGGATCATATGGATGTTCCGCTTCATGACAGCTTCCCAAGAGTCCTGAGATCTATGGAAAGAGAGATTATTCACACTCTGCCTCTGAGGTATGAGATGCCAAGAGAGTTTCAGTTGTAGAATCTTCCTATGTTCATTCGGGAGGGAGGACCCCAGATAGATTAGTTCTAGATCGAGTCAATCTAGATGATATTTAATAATCATGAGACACCCACAGAGAGGAGGGTGAATCTTACTTCATATATGCTTTGTGGACCAGCCACGAATTGTTGAGAAATTATGGCGTAGGTAGGGTAACATGGTGAGATATCATTTATGTAATTTGAGATGAAGTTCCTGAACCATTTCTATCCCAATACGTTGAGGGATTAGAAGTCTCATGAGTTTATACACCTAATGTTGGAGGGAATGTCAGTACTAGACTACACTGAATATTTCAACGACCTATATTGATTTGTTCCATATTTAGTAGGTGATTAGATCTCTAGGGTGAGTCATTTTTTGGATAGTATTCTCTATGAGATTATTTCACATGTGGACATGTTTTTTCAAACTATTTTTTCAGATGTGATGAATCAGGATGTTATCATGGAAGGACATTTGAGAGAGGAGCCTAGCAGTGGCCATGCTGTTTTAGTTGTATAATGACCCAAACATTACATAAATTGTTATTACATCCGAATTTAATCATACTTATTACAATATATAATAAAACCATGATAGTACCATATAGGTATAATGTCTTTTGAATCTGGGAAACATAAACAACTGGTTCATAAATCATCTAAATTGTCTCCCATTTATTTCATCATATCTAGAGTACCTTTGGAATATACTACTTAATACCCTTATTCCTGACCTGGGGAAAAGAAAACATAGAAAAGGTGATCTCAAATTCTCAGTATGGGAAAAAAAATAAAATATCAATCAAATCATATTCCAAAGAACAGAACATTTTGAAAATCTTATCCTGAAAAAGAGATCATAATATCATGACATGGTGATTAGCCACTAAATGAGGCTAATATTCATTGTTAATATATATAATATTCATGTGATTTATTATTAATAAACACAATTTTAGTGCATTTTACACTTTGAACATCATTTCACATTATGATTGTAATACCTTCTTAAAATGCACTATTATGTGGTACATTTTTTGGACATCATTTAAAGTACCAAATGATTCATCTGATTTTAAGGAATATAATTATAAATATTTTAATTTCATATTTTTGGAAATTAATATAAACTTAAATAAAAACATGTTTTATTCATATATCAATGGAGAATTAATGGAAGAACATGGGGATATTTTGTGATGAAAGGAAACAATTCTAGAGAAGTTAGATTGGATACCAACCCACTGATGAGACTGTGGGGCCAAACATAGAGGCCCAATGAATCCTAAATTTCGTGGGATGATATAAGACATGTATAGGAACAAATAAACCTTCATGATCCGATGCTAATTCTACCTACATTGTGTTCATTTAGGTGGACCATGTTAGAGATAAAACCCTGGGCCAGATTCTGTGGCCCAGAAAAACAGTCCACTAATATAATCATATCTCAGAATACACAATTCCAAATGCACCCAAAATTTACAGTGTGTTAGGAGAAATACAGGGATCCATTTTATTCTTATATGGACCACTCTGATGCGGCCATCTATAAGGACTTAAATGTGCGTCTCTTCGGTGGAAGCAAGATGGCAGCCACCTCGGGTCAAGGGTGGAAAAGCCTTCTCTCCCTTACTTTCCACCACCTTAGGCCTACCATAATCAAGTGGGATCTTTTTTACTATTGGAAGCTTGAACCAAGGATCCCAAAATTCTTATTTAAGGAAGTGGTGGTGAAGGAGTTTTTTAAACTTTGGATGCTTTGTTCAATTGTAATGTTATGCTGCAATTTATTTATCTCAAGTTTGTCTTTCACATGTAAGTTGTTCAATTCACTTTAGTTTCTTAATAAAATCTATTATTTTCCTCTTATTCTGTTGTTATTAGTATCACTTTGATACCGTTGGTTCAAGGTGTGAATTTATTCACACTAAACCTTGTGATGTATTTCACACAATGGTGGAGAGATCATTTTATTTTTATTGTTTTCTTTACTTCCCCATTTCCTCCCTCATGAGTCTACTTTCCGCTTCCATTGAAACCATGGGATCAATGGGGGGACAACCCACTTATGGGTTGATCCAAGGGAGTATCAAGGGTCTGGATTGGATGTTATTTATCACCCCATTAATGTATAATCACTTCTTTAATTGAGATTTTTATTTGATGATTTTTAAACTCCATCACCCTTGTTGAATTTAAGGCCACACACTTCAAGTGATAATACGAACCTTTACCTTGAAGTCCTCAAAACATTGATCCTTCAAGTGTATAGGTGATTAGTATTAAAGTTTTTATGAATTAAACCATTATGTTATGATGTTGTTTTATCTCCTTAAATAAACCCATCTCAAATATAAGAAATTGAAATCATTTAAAAGGAAATACATCCAATCCACCCCAAGCGATAACCTAGGATCAACTCACTCTTTTAAATTGAATTCACTTAAGTCTTTTAGAGTTCACTTAAACAAATATAAAATCAACCCAAGTTTTCCACTTCATAGACAAAAACAATCCATAGAATGTGCATGTCCATAGGTTACTTATTAGGTCTCTGAGGATTCGACAACCCAAGCTAGACTACAAGGACCATCCTACCTTCTTATTTTGGGTAAATTTGAGCGAGAATAAAATTTTTGCACCGTTTCTAGGGACCCAAGTAAGTAATCTAAACACCCATTATATTCTCCCCCATTTCTTCTTTTCTCATCCAAATTCTCTTATCTTTTCCCTTTCTCATTTTTTTTCTTTTCGCGCATGTCCGCCTACACCCGCGATCAATCGAACCGTCTAGTTAGGGTGGATAGTCCTGGGGTTGGGGAGTCAAGTACAACAAGGGAACAATTTCCATTAGATCCTAATCTTAATAATACTACACAGTCCAAAATTGAGCCTATTTTAATGGAAGGTCTTCAATGAAACCAACTCATAAACCTGGGTGGGAACCAAAATGGAAACCCAAATGAGGCAACCCCAAACTTGGGGAATGCAATTGATCAAACCATGAATGACTACCTCACACCTTCCTAAACCAATGCCCCCTAATACATTAGACATAACTCCTTAGGAGATGCCAAATACATCTTTAAACCCCATGTATTAAACCGTCTTCCCACATTCCATGGAATGGAGTCCAAGATTCCCTACCTTTACATTAAGGAGTTCAATGACATTGTAGAAACCATGTGTCCCCACATCAACTATAATCAAATAAGATAAGGCTATTTCCTTTTTATTTAAAGGATTGAGCTAAATATTGGGTAAAAAATTTGATACCATCATCCATAAACTCTTGGAACCAACTACAAAGATAATTATAAAAAAAATACTTTCCCCACTACAAAACAATTGCACTTTAAAAGAGTATCCAAAACGTTTTTGAAAAAGAGGGAGAGTCATTCTATGAAACATGTGAGAGGTTCAAAGACACTCTCAACATGGTTCCACAACATGGTTTTTCTATACCTGAACAAGTGATAATTTTCTATGAAGGGTTGGGTCCAGGGAATAAACAATTCATTGACATGATGTGTAATGGAACCTTTAAAAACAAAGCCCCAAATGATGCTTACGATTATCTAGAAATCCTTTCTGAACAAAACCATACATGAGAACTTCACCTTATTCTAAAAAGCCACAAATAACTACTGCAATTCATACACTTAGGGAAGAGGAAATCTTTATAGATAAACTCCCAGCACTCTCTAGGAAGGTTGAAGAGATAGTTCATAGAAAAAAGTCCATGAAATCCAAACTATTGACCCTGTTTTCACAATTTGTGAAAAACATGACCATAAGACAGACAACTTCCCAACCATTCCATCCATCAAGTATGTTCTTTTAGGAGGACCCCCGGTGGAAGTAAATGCCTTGAACTTTAAAAAGCATCAATACCAAAACAACACCATCCCAAGGTATAATGACCACCCAGGCTTCCTCTGGAAAGATAACCAACAACCTAGCCACCACAGGGACAAAATCCTTACCTCAATCGGAACTACCAATCCCATAACCAGTTCCAAACCCAACTTATCCAATACCAACAACCACCGGTCCATTTTCAAGAAACCATCCCACCTACAAAATATCCCCCTAGGATAAACCAATATTCTCAAGCACCAACCCAAACTGTTCCACAAAGCCTACTAGAAAAAATGTGCAAACAAATGGAAAGGATGAATTCGGAATTATTTTCCCTAAAACAACAACATCAAACCATCAAAATTGGAAAGGCACCCATGCCTACTCAGGCGGTTCCATCCTCAAATTCAAGGGGAGAGTCATGTTGTGCTGAAACAACTCATGAACAACTAAAGGTTGTGAATATTTTAAGAAGTGGGGAATCAATTGAGAAACCTGAACAACTAATTCAGAACCCACCTGAAGATTCAAAATTGGATGAAAATTCAAATGAACCACAAGATCAAACTGAGGAAACTGATAACAATGTGAAAGAAACAACTCTTCAATAGATAACCCCACAACGTTCACCATTTCCTCAATGCATGAGGGGGAAACCCAAGCCTGAACTGAGTGAAAAATTGAGAGAAATATTCTCACAAGTCAAGCTGAACATTCCCCTTCTCGATGCCATCCAAACCATACCTTCCTACTCAAAGTAACTTAATGACTTGTGCACTTTTAAAAGAAAATTTTCACATAAAAACCAAGTCCTTTTGGCTGCTAATGTGAGTACCACCATTCAAGGGAAAATTCATCCTAAGTTGAAAGACCCAGGTTTCCCTTACATCAATGTTGAACTAGGGGAAAGAAAAGTTGTCAAGGCCTTGTGTGATCTAGGTGCTAGTGTCAATCTCATCCCCTATGCCGTGTACTGCCAGTTAGGCCTAGAAGAACTCCAACCCACATCTGTCACACTTCAACTTGTTGATCGTAGCATTAGGGTTCCAAAGGGGATTTTCAACGACATTCTAGTAATGGTTGAAAACATCATCTACCCTACTAACTTCATGGTCCTTGACAACCATCCAAACTTAGGAAATAAGGAACAAACCCCAATCATCCTTGGCCTTCCTTTTCTTCCAACAATCAACTCTGTTATCTGAGTCCAAAATGGGAACATGACCATCACCTTTGGGAACATGTGTCTAGACTTGAACATCTATAATGCAAGCTCACAAATAAGGGATGACGAGGACATTCATGAAGTAAACATGATAGGAAGCTTTGATAATGAATCCATAGAACATCAAGGAATATTTGCTGAATGTTTAAGCCATGATGAGATTGATTTCCTTTGTTCACATGAAGGAAGTTTATCTCATTGGATTGAATCATTTTCAAAATGATCTTATAATGAAGTCTTTGGTCCAACAATTTGTGAAACCATTCAAGAAACCACTTTCATGGATACCACTCCAACTTCCTTCCCTAAATATGATCAAGACAATATAGTAGCTGAAAATTCTAAATGTTGGGAATCAATCCTATCCGAAACTCTAAAAAATTAAATTGAACATGATCTAATGTCCCAATATTCTGCTGAAATTATGAACCAACATGATCCCGAATTGAAGAAACTTCCCGCTAAACTCAAGTATGCTTTCCTAGGGGACAATCAAACACATCCTATTGTCATTTCTTCTTCTCTTGAATCCAATCATGAGAGGATACTTCTAGATGTCCTTAGGAAACATTAGAAAGCCATTGGTTGGATCCTGTCTGATATTCCTAGGATTAGCCCACTTATCGGGACTCATAGGATTGTTCTGGAATTTGATTCAAAGCCATGTCGTCAACCTCAGTGGTGACTCAATCCTAATATCATGGAGGTAGTAAGGAAAGAACATCTGAAATTGTTAAAAGTTGGTATCATATATCCCATAACTGAGAGTGAATGGCTGATCCCAATCCAAGTGGTTCCAAAAAATGCTGGAATCACAGTGATAACCAATGAGGATGGAGAGACTCTTCCAACATGGGTGAGTAGTGGATAGAGGGTCTGCATTGACTATAGGAAGATAAACTCATTCACCAAGAAGGACCATTTCCCCTTACCATTCATTGACCAATTCCTTGAGAGAGTGGCAGGTCATGCCTACTACTGTTTCTTAGATGGGTACTCAAGGTATAATCAAATTGAGGTCTCCCTAGAGGATCAAGGGAAGACTACATTAACATGTCCATTCAAAACCTTTTCCTTCAAATGCATACCCTTCGGGTTATGCAATTCCCCTGGAACCTTCCCGCGATGCATGATGGGAATCTTCTCAGACATGGTAGGGGATTTTCTAGAGGTCTTCATGGATGAATTCTCTATGTTTGGGGATACATTTGAGAGATATCTGAGGAATGTAGAGAGAGTATTGTCAAGATGTGAAGAAAAGAATCTGGTCCTAAACGGGAAAAAATGCCATTTCATGGTTAAAGAGGGACTAGTTCTAGGCCATATGGTCTTATGTAGGAGGATTGAAGTTGATAAAGACAAGGTTAACATCAATCTTCACCTTCCATCCACCAAAACTGTCAAGGGTGTGAGGTCTTTCTTAGGACATGATGGTTTCTATATAAGATTAATCAAAGACATTAGTTCAATCTCTCATCCCCTTTATGCTCCGCTAGTAAAGGATGCTCCATTTGTTTGGACAAAAAGATGTGTGGGTTCATTCTCAACCCTCAAATCCTCTCTCACCTCTCCTCCCATTATGAAATATCCAAATTGAAACCTTCCTTTTGAACTTATGTGTGATGCCAGTGAATTTTCTATTGGATCAGTGTTAGGACAACATTGTAAAAAAACTCCTTATGTAATTGCTTATGCAAGAAAATCCTCAAATGATGCCCAAATCAACTACAAAACTACGGAAAAGAAGTTACTTTATATTGTGTTTTCCTTAGAAAAGTTTAGGTCATACCTCTTAGGATCCCCCATTACTGTGTTCACTAACCATTCTGCACTAAAATACCTCTTCCAAAAACAAGATGCGAAGGCTAGACTTATAAGGTGGGTCCTTCTCTTACAAGAATTTGACCTCACAATCAAGGATAAAAAGGGAATTGAAAATGTTGTAGATGATCACCTCTCTAGGATGGAATTCAAAGACAACTCAAATCACCTTTCTGTGTCTGATTCATTTCCTAATGAACACCTATACTCTATGAGTGACTGCCCTTGGTATGCTGATATAGACAATTTTTTAGTTACAAGAGTCATTCCAAAATTCTTAGGGACTCATGATCGAAGGAAATTCCTTTATGAAGTTAGACACTATGTGTTTGATGATCCATACTTCTATAAGTTCTTCCCTGAACAAGTCATTAGGAGGTGTGTTCCAGAATCTGAACAAGATTCCATCCTTAAATTCTGTCATAGTGAGGCATGTGGAGGTCACTTTTCCTCTAAGAAAACATTTTCTAAGATTCTTCATTGTGGTATCTTCTGGCCCACCCTCTCAAGGGACTCTTACAAATTTTGTCAAAGCTGTCCTAGGTGTCAACAAGTAGGGTCTATCACAAAAATGAATCAAATTACACTCACTCCCATCTAAGAGGTTGAAATATTTGACTGTTGGGGAATTGATTTCATGGGTCCCTTCCCAAACACTAGGGGATATCTTTACAATGTATTAGCTATCGATTATGTCTCTAAATGGGTTCAGTCCATTCCTACAAAATCCAATGATCATCAAACTATGATTAGATTTCTCAAGGAAAACATCTTCTCTAGATTTGGAATTCCTAGGGCTATCATTAGTGATCATGGAACTCATTTTTTCAATCTTCCATTCTCATCACTCATGGAAAAATATGGAATTTCTCACAAAGTGTCCACTTCTTACCACCCACAGACCAATGGTCAAGCTGATTTAGCCAATCGTGAAATCAATCAAATTCTTGAGAAAACTGTCAATCCTTCTAGGAAATATTGGTATGAGAAACTCTTGGATTCTCTTTGGGCATATCGTATAGCATACAAAACCATCCTAGGAATTCCACCATATAGGTTGGTTTATGGAAAAACATGCCATTTACTTGTTGAAATTGAGTATAAGGCCTTTTCGGAAATTAAGAAAATGGATTATGACCTCTCATTGGCCAGAACAAAAAAAATTAGATCTCAATGAACTGGAGGAACTAAGGATGGAGGCTTATGAAAATTAAAGGATCAATAAAGATATAGTTCAAGCCTACCAATCTAGAAATATCAAGGCCAAACATTTTGAACTGGGAAAACTTGTGCTCTTGTATAGTTCAAAACTTCATTTACACCTAGGAAAGTTAAGGTCTCGATGGTCAGGACCTTTCATAGTGCATCATGTGTACCCCCATGGGGAAGTAAAGATTCAAGATCCCACAAGTGGTTACATTTTCAAGGTCAATGGTCAAAGGTTAAAACAATTCATTGAATCATTCAATAAACAGGAAATAGAGGTTGAGTTAACTAATCCAACCTATGAACCAGGAAAAAATTGATAGATTTAGGATCCATGTCGGGCTAACGACCTTAAACAAAAGCATTGCATTGGAGGCAACCCGTGGTTTTCATGTTTCTAATATTTCAGAATCATATTTATTTTTCAAATAAGATTAATTAATCATTTTTATATTTACAAAAAATAATAAAAAAAAATAGACTTTTGACCTGTTCTTCTATTATGAGTATGGATGGGTATGAAAGGGGAGCACCATATTCATCCGTGTCACGTGGTGTGATCCTTGAGTAATACCTTACCCTGAAATTTAAAAAGAAGACAATGTATCATCATTTTATTTTATTTTATATATATAATTATATTTTACTTATATATATATATATACTATTTTGTTTTGTTTGTTTGTTTTCCTTTTTCCACTAGGGAACTCTGCAAGTGACATGGATATCAAAGGACTAAATTGGAGCGACAAGAATTTCAACTTCAACCACCAGGTGAATTCATTCCATGATCCTCATTTTCAATTTCCTTTTTGAAATATAATTCTCTACATCTACCCCCTTCTAAATTTTCTTTTTTTAAAACACTGGGGAAAATGTTATTTTAAGTTGGGGGGTGATAAAATAAAAATACTTTTGTGTCCAAAAAAATGAATGATTTGAAAAAAAAGTGTAAATGGAAGGAAAAATGTATTTAACTTGGAACATGGTAATACACATTTCACACTTTGAAACTAAATATCAAATAATTTAGCATGCCCTCATTCTGATTTTAATCCTTGTATAATTTCATGATCATAGATTTTGGAAGGTGTGGCTGCCCAATGTGATATTTCATCGTTTATATTTTCATCCCAATAAAAAAAGATCACAATGCACGTCCTTTGGATAGTGGGGTATTAGTTTGAGTTCATGGGGTCCCCCAAATAAATAGCATAGGTTTGGTTATCATTTTAGTTTTAGTATGAGTATTCAATAAAGAAAAATAATAAATAATAAATTTTCGCTTAGAGTAATGAAATGACCTAATGCGTGGCTTTCAGCACTTGGGGATCGTGACTCTATAGTTGTATGGCCCAGAGTTAGTAATTTTATCTCTATTTTTAGTAATTTGAATTTTTTTGATTGATTTAACTTGAGATGATGCCCGAGTATGTGGGATTCACTTGGTTCCCTAAGGTCTTCGAGCCTGGGAGTCATCGACAAAGTCTCGCTATAGGGGTTGACTCTTTTGAGTGCAATTTCGATTACCATGGAAAAATTGCAATATATATATATATATATAATACAAAAAAAATTGAATAATCATCTTAATATTGAAATGTGATTCCACCTAGAGCTTCCATAATTTCCCCCTTGAATAAAGATGAACCCCCCATGTCTATTGTGATGCACAACACATCCTCATACTTAATTGATATTGGATGAAATATGGCAATGAATTTGAACAAAGGAATGGGATTAAGATTGGTATATTATTATGAAACTATCTTTTATTAAAATATTTTGATGGGTTTCATGAATTTTTGTATATGGGTTTCTGGTGATCCTTGTGTATTAAAATGTTTTTGGAAAAGAGAATTTGAATTTCATATTGTTGAGATATATTTTGCTCGGGACTAGAAAAACTCAAGATGGGGTGTGATTAGCCACAAAATGATGCTAATATTCATTGTTAATATATATAATATTCATGTGCTTTATTATCCATAAACACCATTTTAGTGCATTTTACACTTTGAACATCATTTCACATTATGATTGTAATACCTTCTTAAAATGCACAATTATGTGGTACATTTTTGAACATCATTTAAAGTATGCAATGATTCATCTGATTTTAAGGAATCTAATTACACATATTTTAATTTTATATTTTGTGAAATTTATCTACACTTAAATACGAACATGGTTCATTCAGGGATCAATGGAGAATTAATGGAAGAAGATGGGGATATTTTGTGATGAAAGGAAACAATTCTGGAGAAGTCAGATTGGACACCAGCCCACTGATTAGACTGTGGGGCCCAACATACAGGCCAAATGAATCCTACATTTAGTGTAATGATAGAATAAATATAGTGGAACAAATAAATCCTCAGGATACAATGCTAATTCGGCCTCCAATGTGTCCATTTTGGCGGCCCATGTTAGAGATAAAATTCTGGGCCAGATTCTGCGGCCCAGAAAAATAGTCCACTAATATAATCATATCTCCGAATACACAACTCCAAATGGGCCCAAAATTTACAGGAGGTTAGGAGACATCCGGGGATCCATTGTATTCTTCTATGGCCTGCTCTGATTCGGCCATATAGAAGGACTTACAATCACGTCTGTTAAATGGAAGCAAGTTGGCTGCCACCTCGGGTCGAGGGTGGAAAAGTCTTATCTCCCTTACATTCCACCACCCTAGGCCTACCATACTCAAGTGTGATCTTTGGTAATGTTGGAATATCAACCCAAGGCTCCAAAAATTCCTATTTAAGGAAGTGGTGGTGAAGGATTTTTTTAATCTTTGTATGCTTTGTTCAATTGTAGTGTTATTCTGCGATTTTGTTGTCTTATGTTTGTCTTTCACATGTAAGTTGTTCAATTCACTTTAGTTTCTTAATAAAATATCTCCTTTTCCTATTATTATGTTGTTCCTAATATCACTATTATACCTTTGGTTCAATGTGTAAATTTATTCACACTAAACCATGTGAAATTATTCACACAACGGTGGAGTGATCATTTTATTTTTATTGTCTTCTTTAGTTCTTCATTTCCTCCCTCATGAGTCTACTTTCCACTTCCATTGAAAACATGGGATCAAGGAGGGCTAACCCACTTATGGGTTGATAAAATGGAGTAGAAAGGGGCTATATTGGATGTTATTTATTACCCCATTAATGTATAATCAATTCTTTAATTGAGAATTTTATTTGTTGATTTTTAAACTCCTTCATCCTTGTTGAATTTAAGGCCACACACTTCAAGTGCTAATACTAACCTTTACCTTGATGTTCTCAAAACATTGATCCTTAAAGTGTATAGGTGATTATTATTAAAGCGTGTAGGAATTAAACCCATAAGTGATGATGTTGTTTTATCTCCTTAGATGAACCCATCTCAAATATAAAAAATTGAAATCATTGAAAAGGAAATACGACCAATCCACCCGAGCGATAACCTAGGATCGACTTTCTCTTTTAAACTGAATTCACTTAAGTCTCTTAGAGTTAACTTAAACCCATATAAAATAAACCCAAGTTGGCCACTTCATATCCAAAAACCATCCATATAAGGTACGTGTCTATAGGTTACTTCTTAGGTCTCTAAGGATTCGACAACCCAAGCTAGACTACAAGGACCATCCTACCTTCTTCTTTTGGGTAAATTTGAGCAAGAATCACATGGGATAAATCATAGTAGTAAAACATAATCCCAATATTCATAACATAAGACATGAAACTTTGGGTCATACACAAATAATCATATAAAATCATTTCATATTAGTTAAGACTAATTTCCATGACCATCATAGTGGACAAAGTCCATTACTGAACCGAGTTCACTCCACGTTCTGGTCCTGTATCACTGAACCAGATTAACTTGCCGTTCCAGCCCTGTTTATCTCACGAGATATAAATCTTTACCCAATGTATTTGAGGCAGATATATTTCCCACCCATCTCATAATGAAACCATTATTATGTGTGCCACAAAATCATAAATCATACATCACAGCATAACCCATGTAAAAAAATGGGATCCTTAAACATCTTGCCATCATAACATAATCCATATAAGATAAAAGGACTTCATAAAATTAGTTCCATCATAACATAATCAAATAAATGAAATAATGGGGATAGAAACATAACCCTATATTATCTTACATGGAAAATGTAACACCCCAAGATTCCATAGTGTGTTATTTCTTTAAAATAATTCAATAACTTGCACTACACGCAACACCGAGTTAAAGCGCACCATGACTTACCAAACAAGACGTTCAAGAGAGGTTATGAATAGTATTAACTAAATTATAATCTTTATATAATCCTTATATTTTTATAATCCATATTTTGATTTTATTACACATAATGTAAGAACAAATTAATTTTCAGTATTGCACTTTTACCAGCTTTTAATAGTGAACCCTTTTTAAATCCAATATTTTAAACTTTTATATATTCAATTTGACTAAATAAATCTACTTTTTAGAATGGGGACATCAAAAGAAAATTACAATGAAACATCCCAACCTTCCACAGTACGTTTCCCTTTAAATAATGCAATGGCAAGTGTTGTACGCAACATCGAGTTCTAACACACACCGCAACTGATCAAACTAGCCGTTATGAATAGTAATACATACTTTTTAAAATTTTAGTGATTTCATCTCTCAAAACGGGCTTCATTTTTGGATTTAGAGTATTGAATTTAGCCTTAGGTAAAATTTTGGTACCTTTCAGATAACTTTAATATTTTGATGAATAGTGAAAATTACTAAATTTTAATTAAAAACAACTTTTTTAATCAAAATAATTAATAGTGATAAGTTATGAATTTGAGTGGTTTTAAAGTATATTTAGAATATATTTTTACCATTTAATACAATTTTATTCATTGTACAAAACTTCAAAATTAAAATAGATATAAACAGGTGTCAATCTTTTGATAGTTATTATCTCTTAAAAACACGTTTTTTGTTTTGACAACGGGAATTAATTTTAAATTAATTTCTGACACTTATATGTTTTGAATTTGGAAAAATGAATTCCATATTTGGAATCAGGATTTTCAAATTGTGTAAATAGGTATATTTTATTTTTATACATTTTGAATAATTACTTCGGTAAATATTTTATTTACCATGGTTAAAGGGTAAATCCGGTAAATAAGGGTTAAACATAATATTATAATAATAAAACAAATTACCCTAAAACGTTTCCTAAACTTATTGGTTGATACATGTCCGACCATGGGCATCTTTAGGTCGATTTTTGGACCCAATGGAGCCACTTTTAAGTGATAATGACACTTTATATTAATTAAGTTAAAATGAATACAAAAATCACACAAGCATATATCTTTTAGAAAAACAATTTTTACATAAGGTTATATATGTTGGATTTTCGACTATAAATATTAATTAGAAAGATAAAAATATTTCCTACATAATTATAGTTTATTTATAATTTTAAGACATTAAATAATGTAATTGATTTATGACACAATGATGATGTAGTAATTACCATAATAGTGAATAATTAAAATAATTGGTATTATAAATACCCAAATAAATATAATTGGAGACTTTTAATGAATTAAACTAATTTTATATGTTAACATGACATATTAGGATTTATTTAATTTTATTTTTTCTAATAAATCATTCTTTTATGAGTTTCACAAAAATAAATTATTGAATAGTGTCAAAATTGATATAAAAGAGTTTTTAAAACAAATATTATATTATTAATGATATTAAATTCTTAAAAATCTAAGGTTCGGCCAAGTGACTTATAACATGATAGTTGTATCATTAATGGACCACTTTGGGGTCTCTTGGATGTATATAGTAAGTTTATTAACCATATAATATAAAAATAGAAAGAGACATTGTAAAAGTGAAACTAATTAACTAAGAGTTAATACTTAATGATAAGGTTAATATAGTAACCCAAACCTATCTAAATTCTATTGGTTGAGTGTATTTAGACCCATATCCACCTTAAAATTTAAATAATAAACTTTTGATCCATTAGAAACCGAATATGAATTTATTATAAAATAATATTTCTAGCATTTCCAAAGGTGCCTCTCACCCCTCTTATAAAAGGGCACTCCTCTTTCTCATTAATTCACACCTTCAAAGCCTTTTGGTTTGGCCAACCTCTGCCCAAATACTATCTCAGATTACCTAACTACATCCTAGAGTCTTTCCATTATTCAGAAAGCCAACTTATGGAGCCCTTTTGATCAAATCAAAAAGAAAGAACCCGAAGAAGAGGTAACGATTTCAACACCATTTTTCAAGTTCTTTTCTTCTTCCACTTCTTCTTTCATTGTTATTACCATTATAAAATAATAACTCCAGTATATTATATATAATTTGATGTTATTATAAACATTTTACAACCATATTTCAGTATTCTATCCATCGTTTGAATAACAAGTCACCATACGTGCGTACGTACGGCTTACCGTCTCCACGTCGTGGTGTAATTGTTATTCAATAAATTATTATTTGGATGGGTATAATAAGGATGTGTAATTCAAGTAAATAATAAATATAACATGATAATTATTCTGTATATATTATATACCATCGAATTATATATTATTTTAATATCAAAAGAATGATATTGTCGCTCGTGCGTACGTACGGACTACCGTCTCCACGAATGCGATGAGATTCATTCTCTATTTTGTCCATTCAAGTATAATTATCATTTGATGATTTAAAAATAATGTTTAAGGAACTAATATCATTCTATATATGAATAAGATACAACCTATCCATGAAAACCACAGCTTACGTAACAAAACATATAAAATAAAATGAGAAAGTTAACACCCAAAACAACGATAATTCTAAGATATTATTAACAAAGCAATGTTAAAAGATAATATATGATATAATATGAATGTATATGATTATTGTATAATTTAATAACAATTATTTCACCATTATACAGGAGGTTAACCTACCCCCAACCATGGAAATGTACAAGGTAAGGGGTTTTCATCTCACTCCTTATTCCCGTGAGATTAATGCCATATTGCCACTATTATCTTTTGTGTGGTTTATGTACTGCCTGCAATTGTATTATTTGTGTAATACACTTTAATTTATGTGTATTTACATATTAATTGTATGATACCTCTTTCATGGGGTGTATGTTTCGTAAGTTACCAAATTGGTAAGGGTTTATTTCACAATCTCTTCATTATCCAAGATTGTTTATACGTAATTATCTTCTGGGATCTCTTTATCATCCACATCCATGTTTCTGAAAAATGTATTTCAAAACATTTTTACAATTTACAAGAATATAGGTTAAATACATTTATACCCTTGTTTGAATTTTTATAAGAGGTTAATAAAGGAATCTTTCGGTCGTTTTCAAAACAAGGTCCTTTTTAACCTTTTGACAAAATTAAGGTAAGAATATTTTTTTAACTTATACGGCATGTGTGGTTATTCTCCGCTGTTATTTCACCATTGAAGCTTCATTCATAAGATTATAAAGATATTTTCAAAATAAAGGTTTCTCTATAATTATGTGACTTTTAAATGATTTCAAAAAAGAGATATTTCTCTCAAATAGTATTGATTTCATCTATGTAAACATCCTATGATAAATTTTAAACATGTCTCAAGTTGATTTATTATGATACAAATCATCCATATTGTATTTAAGGTTTTGTGATATTTTTGACTATGGATGATTTTTTTATGCCATTAATGGTTTATGATTAAGGTTTTGACATTTTTTATGTTAGTTTTAATATGAATGTTTATGTTATATTTCATCCTCTTCTTAAGATGAATGTGTTGGACTAGTATGTTCCGGGTTGGGGACCGGTAAAAGTAAGCCCTCCGGGTTGGTGTCCGGTTATTAGAGGCACTTCGGGTTGGTGTCCGGTTATTAGAGGCACTCCGGGATGTAGTCCGGTTACAGAGGCTCTCCGGGTTGGGTTCCGGTTACAGTTATCCCTTAGGTCTTGGAATAAGGCCTCGACACATAAATTAATGATCGACATCATGCATTCCATCATTATGAAAGTGGTTAGTGATATTGCATGCGATTATTCGATTAGTAGAATATCCATGTGAGTAAGTAAATGGAATTTTTTTTTATTTCTTCCATATTATTCTGAAGTTCACGTCTAAAAGGATTTTGTTTTAGTTATACATTTCCTTAAATGTTTATGCTTATTTATGAAAGTTTCCGCTGTATTTCTTACCCTTACGGAGAATTTGAGCTCACCCCTTTCTATGTTTTATTTTTTTCCCAGGATTCCAATAATTATATTGTGATTGATAAGAATGGTTAAGACAAGGGAATAATGGCACTCATAAGCGATTATTTATGTTGTTTTATATGTCATGAAGTGTAATATAACATTAATTATGTAATCTATTTTCCAAGACTGCTAAACTAATCGGTCCTTTGGGACTTGATTCCTTGTAATCATGCCAATGTATTAAAATAATGCACCGACTCTGGGTAACTGGGGTTGGGGCATTACAGTTGGTATCAGATGAAGTTTAACAATAACCTAGGAAAATTGATTTAGATAAAATCTGATTAGAGCACATAGTCCCAAAATAGACTTTGAGGATTAGTATAGAAGAACTTCCTAGAATTTTGGTATTGTAGAGATTTTGTGAGTTTTACGATCAATACATCCCTGTCTGGATACGAGCAGGTAGAAGCGGCTCTGGAACAGATGTACCTAGGGGTAAAACCCAAAAACACCGCTTTGAGCTAGACTCGAACGGGAACTGGTGCATGACAACGGGCCTTGCTGCACTCTTGGTTATGAAACTCCCGAGGGATATTCTTAGGATAATTCTTATTTTCTTTACAAACCATTATGAAGGGTTTATGAGTATACACTTCCTCAAAGGAGACATTTTTATGATTATGGATTATATCCATATACTATTTAATTTATGTTTTGTGTTTTACAAGTTTTGGATTTGGTATTATTATTCATAAAATAATATAGTGTATTCCATTGTTTAGAAATGGCACCCAGTAGAAGGAATGAGAACTCCAGCAATGCACATGATCCAAAGATAAAGAAGGATCATATATTTCATGGTCTTAAGACAGAATTTATTAGAGAAATAGTCTCCCATGTATTATCATAATATGATGAAATAATATCATGTGTTGATAAGATAAGTAAAGAGTTTAATGAGTCCTATGGTTTTGAAGGGAAGCAAGAGAAGAAAAGGATGGAAGAGAGAAAGATGGATAAAGGGAAGAGAGAAAAGAAGAATTTTCCCATATGTGATAACTGTGGGAAGAAACACCCTGGAACTTTCCTAAAAGGAATGGGAGTTTGTTATAATTGTGGAGGAAAAGGGCACAAAGTACATGACTACAAGGGTATGAAAATGGTTTCAAATGTACAATGCTTCATTTGCAAGGAGTTTGGACACTACCCGAACCTATGTCCCAGTCATCAGACTATGCCTCAAATGATTCTATTGGATAATAATGAAGTTATGATACTACCACAAATGAATAGGAATGATTAGAGTTCTTATGTTGATTATGTCATTTGAGTGTTGTATCAACAATGTACTTGTTATTATAATTATGGAGTATATAAGGATTTTACTACAGTAATATTTCCATAAGGAATTGAGATAGTGTGGAATAAAGAAAAGTGACTCAATAGCAGGTTAAATTTTTGGAAAATATATGGTTGAGAGACTGATAAACCATAATATAGTTCTGACACTGAGGTAGTGATTTTAGAATAATACATGATTGATTTGGATAAATTATATTGGATATTCTCGACTACCTTGAAACTAATTAATGATTTTTATATTCCATCATTGTTGGGGTTTAAAACATTTTTGGATTGAAGGAGTATATCAATTATTATTTAAGGAATAAGGGATCATGAATGTAATCAATAAGGTTTTATGGTAATTCAGGATGTTGTAGTGTTTTAAAAGAATACATGATGAAGGTGTTCACATGTTATTACGCAGAAAAAAGTATCTTCATTGTGTTTACCTTCCTTATAAATTTTGGACTGATGTATTCTGGATAGTTCTAGTTTGGATTATTTTGGATTGCCATAAAAGGACAACCCAGAGGTCGGGCGGCAACCCGTCGCGTCCGAAAAGGCCGCGAGACTTGAACCCACAACCAAAGGGCGACAAGGGTGTATCAACTACCACTGACCCACGTGATGTTTGGGATTGAATAATGTCGTTTTTTTGTTCTACTAGATGAATTATAAATTCATTTTTTAACACTATATGAATAGAATAAATAGAATATTATTTTTTTACGTTCTATTATCTTTTAGAGTGAAAGATGAGTTTGTGGTAGAAATTAGTTAAAGTATGGAACTATACTTGTTAGGAATATATGTTTCTTATTCTCTTATTCTATGAAGAAATTAATTTTTATACTTTATTTACGGAATCCTAAAACCAAAAATGTGTTATCCTAATACACTATGTTTTGTTGAACCAATGGTATTTCAAATCATCATAGATTGATGAATTTAAGGACCTCAATTTTACACTTGTTTGTGATTGATGACCTCAATCACTACCTATAAATATTTACGTTTTTCCTCCAATTATATGTCTCTGATTTCCACCAATGTTCTCCTAATCGAGATCATAATTTCGTGGTTACCCTTTCATTTCTCTTTTCCCCATATTAAGTCTAAATTTTAGTAACCCAATTTCCGATGTGGGTTTTCCCGCAAAGATATTTTCTATTTTCAACCTTTTATTTTCGAAGAACAATTTCAAATTGCGAGGACACAATTTATTGAAGGAGGGGAGATTGTAACACCCCAAGATTTCATAGTGTGTTATTTCTTCAGAATAATTCAATAACTTGCACTACATGCAACACCGAGTTAAAGCACACCATGACTTACCAAACAAGCCGTTTAAGAGAGGTTATGAATAGTATTAACTAAATTTTAAACTTTATATAATCCTTATATTTTTAGAATCCATATAATGAGTTTCTTATACATAATGTAAGAACAAATTCATTTTCTGTATTGCACTTTTACCAGCTTTTAATAGTGAACCCTTTTTAAATCCAATATTTTAAACATTTATATATTCAATTTGACTAAATAAATTTACTTTTTAGAATGGGGAAATCAAAAATAAATTTACAATGAAACATCCCAACCTTCCACGGTACGTTTCCCTTTAAATAATGCAATAGCGTGTGTTGTATGCAACATTGAGTTCTAACACACACCACAACCGATCAAACTAGCAGTTATGAATAGTAATACCTACTTTTTAAAATTTTAGATATTTTATCTCTCAAAATGGACTTCATTTTTGGATTCGGAGTATCGAATTTAGCCTAAGGTAAAATTTTGGTACTTTTCGGATAACTTTAATATTTTGATGAATAGTGAAAATTACTAAATTTTAATTAAAAACAACGTTTTTAATCAAATTAATTAATAGTGATAAATTGTGAATTTGAGTGGTTTTAAAGTATATTTTGAATATATTTTTACCATTTAATACAATTTTATTCATTGGACAAAGCTTCACAATTAAACAGGATATAAACAGGTGTCAATCTTTTGATAGTTATTATCTCTTAAAAACACGTTTTTTCTTTTAACAACAGGAATTAATATTAAATTAATATCTGCCACTTATGTGTTTTTAATTTGGAAAAATTAATTCCATATTTTGAAATCATGATGTTCAAATTTTGTGAATAGTTAACTTTATTTTTAGACATTTTGAATAATTACGTCGTTAAATATTTTATTTACCATGGTTAAAGGGTAAATCCGGTAAATAAGGGTTAAAAATAATATTATAATAATAAAAAAATTACCCTAAAACGTGTCATAACCTTATTGGTTGATACATGTTGACCATGGGCATCTTTGGGTCGATTTTTGGACCCCATAGAGCCACTTGTAAGTGATAATGACACTTTATATTAATTAAGTTAAAATGAATACAAAAATGACACAAGCATATATCTTTTAGAAAAACAATTTTTACATAAGGTTATATATGTTGGATTTTCAACTATAAATATTAATTATAAATATAAAAATATTTCATACATAATTATATTTTATTTATAATTTTTAGACATTAAATAATTTAATATATTTAAGACACAATGATGATGCAGTAATTATTATAATAGTAAAAAATTAAAATAATTGACATTATAAATAACAAAATAAATATAATTGGAGACTTTTATTGAATTAAACTAATTTTATATGTTAACATGACATATTAGGATTTATTTAATTGGATTTTTTTGAAGCAATCATTCTGTTATGAGTTTCAAAAAAATCAATTATTGAATAGTGTCAAAATTGACCTAAAAGAGTTTTTAAAACAAATATTATATTATTAACTGTTATTAAATTCTTAAAAATATAAGGTTTGTCCAAGAGACTTATATCATGATTGGTGTATCATTAATGGACCACTTGGGGGTCTATTGGATGTATATAGTAAGTTTATTAACCATATAATATAAAAATACAAAGAGACATTGTAAAAGTGAAACTAATTAACTAAGAGTTAATTCTTAAAGATAAGGTTAATATAGTAACCCAAACCGGTATAAATTATATTTGTTGAGTGGTTTTGGACCCATCTCTACCTTAACCTTTAAATAATAAACTTTGGATACATTATAAACTGAATATGAATTTATTATAAAATAATATTTCTAGCTTTTCCAAAGGTGCCCCTCACCCCTCTTATAAAAGGGAACTCCTCCTTCTCATGAATTCACACCATCAAAGCCTTTGGGTTCGGCTAAAATCTACCCAAATACTCTCTAAACATACCTAAATACAACCTAGAGTCTTTTCCTTTAGTCAAAAAGCCAACTTAAGGAGCCCTTTTGATCAAATCAAAAGGAAGAACCCGAAAAAGAGGTAATGATTTCACCACCCTTTTTCAAGTTCTTTTCTTCTTCCACTTCTTCTTTCATTGTTATTACCATTATAAAATAATAAATCCAGTATATTATATATACTTTGATATTATTATAAACATTTTACAACCATATTTCAGTATTCTATCCATCATTTGAATAACATGTCACCATATGTGCGTACGTACGACTTACCGTCTCCACGTCGTGGTGTAATTGTTATTCAATAAATTATTATTTGGATGGGTATAATAATGATGTGAAATTCATGTAAATAATAAATATAACATGATAATGATTCAGTATATATGATATACCATCCAATTATATATTATTTTAATATCAAAAGAATGATATTGTCGCTCGTGCGTACGTACGGACTACCGTCTCCACGAATGCGATGAGATTCATTCTCTATCGTATCAATTCAAGTATAATTATCATTTGATGATTTAAAAATAATGTTTAAGGAATTGATATAATTCTATATATGAATAAGATACAACCTATCCATGACAACCACAGATTACATTACAAAAAATATAAAATAGAATGAGTAAGTTAACACCTAAAACAACTATAATTCTAAGATATTATTAACAAAGCAGTGTTAAAAGATCATATATGATATCATATGAATGTATATGATTCTTGTATAATTTAATAACAATTATTTAACCATTATACAAGAGGTTATCCTACCCCTAACCAAGGAAATGTAAAAGGTAAGGAGTTTTCATCTCACTCCTTATTCCCGTGAGATTCATGCCATATTGCCACAATTACCTTTTGTGTGGTTTATGTACTGCCTATAATTGTATTCTTTGTGTAATAAACTTTAATTTATGTGTATTTACAAATTAATTGTATGATACCTCTTTCATGGGGTGTATGTTTCGTAAGTTACCAAATTGGTAAGGGTTTATTTCACAATCTCTTCATTATCCGAGATTGTTTATACGTAATTATCTTCTGGGATCTCTTTATCATCCACATCCATATTTCTTAAAAATGTTTTTCAAAACATTTTTTCTATTTACAAGAATATAGGTTAAAGACATTTATACCCTTGTTTGACTTTTTATAAGAGGTATATAATGGAATCATTCCATCGTTTTCAAAACAAGGTCCTTTTTAACCTTTTGACAAAATTAAGGTAAGAATGTTTTTTTAACTTATATGGCGGGTGCGGTTATTATCCGCCATTATTACACCTTTGAAGCTTAATTCACAAGATTATAAAGATATTTTCAAAATAAATGTTTTCTTTATAATTATGCGACATTTAAATGATTTCAAAAAAGAGATATTTCTCTCAAATAGTATAGATTTCATCTATGTCAACATCCTATGATAAATTTTAAACTTGTTTCAAGTTGATTTATTATGATAAAAATCATCCATATTGTATTTAAGGTTTTGTGATATTTTTGATTATGGATGAGTTATTTTTATGCCATTAATGGTTTATGATTAATGTTTTTACATTTTGTATGTTAGTTTTAATACAAATGTTTATGTTATATTTCATCCTCTTCTTAAGATGAATGTGTTGGACTAGTATGTTCTGGGTTGGGGACCGGTAAAAGTAAGACCTCCGGGTTGGTGTCCGGTTATTAGAGGCACTCCGATTTGGTGTCTGTTTATTAGAGGCACTCCGGGTTGGTGTCCGGTTATTAGAGGCACTCTGGGTTGGTGTCCGGTTATTAGAGGCACTCCGGGTTGGTGTCCAGTTATGAGAGGAACTCCAGGATGGTGTCCAGTTACAGAGGCTCTCCGGGTTGGGTTCCGGTTACAATTATCCCTTAGGTCTTGGAACGAGGCCTCAACACAGAAATTAATGATCGGCATCATGCATTCCATCATTATGAAAGTGGTTAGTGATATTTCATGTGATTATTCGATTAGTAGAATATCCATGTGAGTAAGTAAATGGAATTGTTTTATTTTATTTCTTCCATATTATGCTGAAGTTAAAGTTTAAAAGGCTTTTGTTTTAGTTATACATTGTCTTAAATGTTTATGCTTATTTATGAAAGTTTCCGCTCTATTTATTACCCTTACAGAGTATTTGAGCTCACCCCTTTCTATGTTTTCTTTTTTTTCCCAGGATTCCAATAAGTATATTGTGATTGATAAGAAGGGTTAAGAAAAGGGAATAATGGCACTCATAAAGGATTATTTATGTTTTTTTTTATGTTATGAAGTGTAATGTAACATTCATTATGTAATCAATTTTCCAAGACTACTAAACTAATCGGTCCTTTGGGACTTGATTCCTTGTAATCATGCCAATGTATTAAAATAATGCACCGACTCTGGGTAACTGGGGTCGGGGCGTTACAGTTGGTATCAGAGTAAGTTTATAAATAACCTTGGAAACTTGATTTAGATAAACTCTGAGTAGAGCACATAGCCCCAAAATAGTCTTTGAGGATTAGTATAGAAGAACTTCCTAGAATTTTGGTATTGTAGAGATTTTGTGAGTTTTCCGAGCAATACATCCCTGTCTGGATACGAGCAGGTAGAGGCGACTCTGGCACAGATGTATCTAGGGGTAAAACCCGAAAACACTGCTTTGAGCTAGACTCGAATGAGAACTGGTGCACGACAACGGGCCTTGCTGCACTATTGGTTACGACACTCCCGGGGGATATGCTTATGATAATTCTCATTTTCATTACAAACCATTATGAAGGGTTTATGAGTATATACTTCCTCAAAGGAGACATTTTTATGATTATGGATTATATCCATAAACTATTTAATTTATGTTTTGTGTTTTAAAAGTTTGGGATTAGGTATTATTATTCATAAACTAATCTATTGTATGCCATTGTTTAGAAATGGCGCCCAGTAGAAGGAATGAGAACTCCAGCAATGCACATGATCCAAAGAGAAAGAAGGATCATATATTTCATGGTCTTAAGACAGAATTTATAAGAGAAATAGTCTCCCATGTATTATCATCATATGATGAAATAATATCATGTGTTGATAAGATAAGTAAAGAGTTTAATGAGTCCTATGGTTTTTAAGGGAAGCAAGAGGAGAAAAGGATGGAAGAGAGAAAGATGAATAAAGGGAAGAGGGAAAAGAAGAATTTTTCCATATGTGATAACTGTGGGAAGAAACACCCTGGAACTTGCCTGAAAGGAATGGGAGTTTTTTATAATTGTGGAGGAAAAGGGCACAAAGTACATGACTGCAAGGGTATGAAAATGGTTTCAAATGTACAATGCTTCATTTGCAAGGAGTTTGGACACTACACGAACCTATGTCCCAGTCATCAGACTATACCGCAAATGATGCTATTGGATAATAATCATGTTATGATACTACCACAAATGAAGAGGAATAATTAGAGTTCTTATATTGATTTTGTCATTTCAGTGTTGTATCAACAATGTACTTGTTATTATAATTATGGAGTATATAAGGATTGTACTAGAGTACTATTTCATTAAGGAATTGAGATTGTGTGGAACAAAGAAAAGTGACTCAATAGCAGGTTAAATTTTTGGTAAATATATGGTTGAGAGAAAGATAAACCATAATATGGTTTTGACACCGAGGTAGTGATTTTAGAATAATACATGATTGATTTGGATAAATTATACTGAATATTCTCAACTACCTTGAAACTGATTAATGATTTGTATATTCCATCATTGTTGGGTTTTAAAACATTTTTGGATTGAAGAAGTATATCTATTATTCTTTAAGGAATAAGGGATCATGAATGTAATCAATAAGGTTTTATGGTAATTCAGGATGTTGCAGTGTTTTAAACGAATAGATGATGAAGGTGTTCACATGTTATTACGTAGCAAAAAGGATCTTCATTGTGTTTATCTTTCTTATAAATTTTGGACTGAAGTATTTTGGATAGTTCTAGTTTGAATTATTTTGGATTGCCATAAAAGGACAACCCAGAGGTTGGGCGGCAACCCGTCGCGTCCGTCAAGGCCGCGAGACTTAAACCCACAACCGAAGGGCGACAAGGTTGTATCACCTACCACTGACCCACGTGATGTCCGGGATTGAATAATGTCGTTTTTTTGTTCTACTAGATGAATTATAAATTCATTTTTAACACTATACGAATAGGATAAATAGAATATTATTTTTTTACGTTCTATTATCTTTTAGAGGGAAAGATGAGTTTGTGGTAGAAATTAGTTAAAGGATGGAACTCTACTTGGCAGGAATATATGTTTCTTCTTATTTTATTCTGTAAAGAAATTAATTTTTTTACTTTATTTGAGGAATCCTAAAACCAAAAATGTGTTATCCTAGTATACTATGTTTTGTTGAACCGATGGTATTTCAAATCATCATAGATTGATGAATTTAAGGACCTAAATTTTACACTTTTTTGTGATTGATGGCCTCAATCACTACCTATAAATATTTACTTTTTTCCTCCAATTATATGTCTCTAATTTCCACCAATGTTCTCCTAATTGAGATCATAATTTGGTGGTTACCCTTTCATTTCTCTTTTCCTCATATTAAGACTAAATTTTAGTAACCCAATTTCTGATGTGGGTTTTCTCGCAAAGATATTTTCTATTTTCAACCTTTTATTTTAGAAGAACAATTTCAAATTGCGAGAACACAATTTATTGAAGTAGGGGAGAATGTAACACCCCAAGATTTCATAGTGTGTTATTTCTTCAAAATAATTCAATAACTTGCACTACACGCACCACCGAGTTAAAGCACACCATGACTTAACAAACAAGCCGTTCAAGAGAGGTTATGAATAGTATTAACTAAATTTTAAACTTTATATAATCCTTATATTTTTAGAATCCCTATTATGAGTTTCTTAGACATAATGTAAGAACAAATTCAATTTCAGTATTGCACTTTTACCAGCTTTTAATAGTGAACCCTTTTTAAATCCAATATTTTAAACATTTATATATTCAATTTGACTAAATAAATTTACTTTTCAGAATGGGGAAAAAAAATATACAATGAAACATCCCAACCTTCCACGGTACGTTTCCCTTTAAATAATGCAATGGCGTGTGTTGTACGCAACATCGAGTTCTAACACACACCGCAACTGATCAAACTAGCCATTATGAATAGTAATACCTACTTTTTAAAATTTTAGAGATTTTATCTCTCAAAATGGACATCATTTTTGGATTCGGAGTATCGAATTTATCCTAATGTAAAATTTTGGTACTTTTCAGATAACTTTAATATTTTGATGAATAGTGAAAATTACTAAATTTTAATTAAAAACAACTTTTTTAATCAAAATAATTAATAGTGATAAATTGTGAATTTGAGTGGTTTTAAAGTATATTTAGAATATATTTTTACCATTTAATACAATTTTTTTCATTGGACAAAACTTCACAATAAAACCGGATATAAACAGGTGTCAATCTTTTGATAGTTATTATCTCTTAAAAACACGTTTTTTGTTTTAACAACGGGAATTCATTTTAAATTAATTTCTGCCACTTCTGTGTTTTGAATTTGGAAAAATGAATTCCATATTTGGAATCAGGATGTTCAAATTGTGTAAATAGGTAACTTTTATTTTTAGACATTTTGAATAATTACTTCGGTAAATATTTTATTTACCATGGTTAAGGGGTAAATCCAGTAAATAAGGGTTAAAAATAATATTATAATAATCAACAAATTACCCTCAAACGTGTCCTAACCTTATTGGTTGATACATGTCGACCATGGGAATCTTTGGGGCGATTTTTGGACCCCATGGAGCCACTTGTAAGTGATAATGACACTTTATATTAATTAAGTTAAAATGAATACAAAAATGACACAAGCATATATCTTTTAGAAAAACAATTTTTTACATAAGGTTATATATGTTGGATTTTCGACTATAAATATTAATTAGAAAGATAATAAAATTTCATACATAATTATATTTTATTTATAATTTTTAGACATTAAATAATTTAATTTATTTATGACACAATGATGATGCAGTAATTACCATAATAGTGAACAATTAAAATAGTTGATATTATAAATACCCAAATAAATATAATTGGAGACTTTTATTGAATTAAACTAATTTTATGTGTTAAAATGACATATTAGAATTTATTTAATTGTATTTCTTCTAAGTAATCATTCTGTTATGAGTTTCACAAAAATCAATTATTGAATAGTGTCAAAACTGACATAAAAGAGTTTTTAAAACAAATATTATATTATTAATTGATATTAAATTCCTAAAAATATAAGGTTCGGCCAAGAGACTTATATCATGATAGTTGTATCATAAATGGAACACTTGGGGGTCTCTTGGATGTATATAATTATTTTATTAACCATATAACATAAAAACACAAAAAGACATTGTTAAAGTGAAACTAATTAACTAAGAGTTAATACTTAAAGATAAGGTCAATATAGTAACCCAAACCTGTCTAAATTCTATTGGTTGATTTTTTTTAGACCCATATACACCTTAACCCATAAAGAATTCACTTTGGAGCCATTAGAAACCGAATATGAATTTATTATAAAATAATATTTCTAGTTTTTCCAAAGGTGGCCCTCACCCCTCTTATAAAAGGGAACTCTTCCTTCTCATTAATTCACACCTTCAAAGCCTATTGGTTCGGCCCACCTCGGCCAAAATACTCTCTCAACTTACCTCACTATATCCTAGAGTCTTTTTTTAGTCATAAAGCCAACTTAAGGAGCCCTTTTGATCAAATCAAAAGGAAGAACCCGAAGAAGAGGAAATGATTTCACCACCCCTTTTCAAGTTATTTTCTTCTTCCAATTCTTCTTTCATTGTTATTACCATTATAAAATAATAAATCCAGTATATTATATATACTTTGATGTTATTATAAACATTTTACAACAATATTTTAGTATTCTATCCATCCTTTGAATAACATATCACCATACGTGCGTACGTACGGCTTACCGTCTCCACGTCGTGGTGTAATTGTTATTAAATAAATTATTATTTGGATGGGTATAATAATGATTTGTAATTCATGTAAATAATAAATATAACATGATAATTATTCGGTATATATGATATAACATCCAATTATATATTATTTTAATATCAAAATAATGATATTGTCGCTCGTGCGTACGTACGGACTACCGTCTCCACGAATGCGATGAGATTCATTCTCTATCGTATCCATTAAATTATAATTATCATTTGATGATTTAAAAATAATGTTTAAGGACTTGATATAATTCTATATATGAATAAGATACAACCTATCCATGACAACCACGAATTATGTAACAAAACATATACAATAAAATGAGTAAGTTAACACCCGAAACAACGATAATTCTAAGATATTATTAACAGAGCAATGTTAAAAGATCATATATGATATCATATGAATGTATATGATTATTGTATAATTTAATAACAATTATTTCACCATTATATAGGAGGTTAACCTACCCCCAACCAAGGAAAAGTACATGGTAAGGGGTTTTCATCTCACCCCATATTCCCGTGAGATTCATGCCATATTCCCACTATTACCTTTTGTGTTGTTTATGTACTGCCTATAATTGTATTCTTTGTGTAATACACTTTAATTTATGTGTATTTACTTATTAATTGTATGATATCTCTTTCATGGGGTGTATGTTTCGTAAGTTACCAAATTGGTAAGGGTTTATTTCACAATCTCTTCATTATCCGAGATTTTTTATACGTAATTATCTTCTGGGATCTCTTTATCATCCACATCCAAGTTTCTTAAAAATGTATTTCAAAACATTTTTACTATTTACAAGAATATAGGTTAAAGACATTTATAACCTTTTTTGACTTTTTATAAGAGGTTTATAAAGGATCGTTCCGTCGTTTTCAAAACAAGGTCCTTTTTAACCTTTTGACAAAATTAAGGTAAGAATGTTTTTTTTAACTTATACGGTGGGTGCGGTTATTCTCCGCCATTATTACACCTTTGAAGCTTTATTCACAAGCTTATAAAGATATTTTCAAAATAAAGTTTTTCTCTATAATTATGCGACTTTTAAATGATTTAAAAAAAAGAGATATTTCTCTCAAATAGTATTGATTTCATCTATGTCAACATCCTATGATAAATTTTAACCTTGTTTTAAGTTGATTTATTATGATACAAATAATCCATATTGTATTTAAGGTTTTGTAATATTTTTGACTATGGATGAGTTATTTTTATGCAATTAATGGTTTATGATTAAAGTTTTGACATTTTGTATGTTAGTTTTAATACGAATATTTTTCTTATATTTCATCCTCTTATTAAGATGAATGTGTTGGACTAGTATGTTCCGGGTTGGGGATTGGTAAAAGTAAGCCCTCTGGGTTGGTGTCCTGTTATTAGAGGCACTCCGAGTTGGTGTCCGGTTATTAGAGGCACTCCGGGTTGGTTTCCGGTTATTAGAGGCACTCCGGGTTGGTGTCCGGTTATTAGAGGCACTCCGGGTTGGTGTCCGGTTATTAGAGGCACTCCGGGTTGGAGTCTGGTTACAGAGGCTCTCCGGGTTGGGTTCCAATTACAGTTATCCCTTAGGTCTTGGCATGAGGCCTCGACACAGAAACTAAAGAACGACATCATGCATTCCATCATTATGAAAGTGGTTAGTGATATTGCATGTGATTATTCGATTAGTAGAATATCCATGTGATTAAGTAATTGAAATTGTTTTATTTTATTTCTTCCATATTATGCTGAAGTTCAAGTTTAAAAGGATTTTGTTTTAGTTATACATTGCCTCAAATGTTTATGCTTATTTATAAAAGTTTCCACTGTATTTCTTACCCTTACGGATCATTTGAGCTCACCCCTTTCTATGTTTTATTTTTTTCCCAAGATTCCAATAAGTATATTGTGAATGATAAGAAGGGTTAAGACAAGCGAATAATGGCACTCATAAAGGATTATTTATGTTGTTTTGTATGTTATGAAGTGTAATGTAACATTCATTATGTAATCTATTTTCCAAGACTACTAAACTAATCGGTCCATTGGGACTTGATTCCTTGTAATCATGCCAATGTATTAAAATAATGCACCGACTCTGGGTAACTGGGGTCGGGGAGTTACAGAAAATAATTTTTATAAAACACTTGAACTACATTCTTGAAAAAAATATCCTTTATACTTCAATTTTTTTTCCTTTCACAACATGTCATACAATTTTAAACTAATAGAAGTTAATTGAAAATAAACATGAAAACTTGTTAAGGAAGCTTCATGGAAATAATGTTCTATGAAATCATAAAAAATCCATTCATGCCGTATAAGTTAAAAAAAGTTCTTCTAGTGCTTTGGCTGAAAAAGTCAAAAAAGTATCTTGTACTGAAAATGACAAAAGATTCCTTTCATATCTTTTACTAAAAATTCACTAGTAGGTAAAATTGGATTTAAAAAATTGTAGGTGGATAAAATAATATTACATATTGAGGAAACATGGATGTGAATGATAAATATGCCCCAGTAAATTCGGAAGTATAAACAATCTCAGATAAAAATGAGATTGTGAGATTTTCCCTTACCTTAGGTCCGGTATGCTCTGTACGTATCTGAAACTCTTGTATAATGATTTAAATAATGTCATTGACTTATTCCAGAATCATATACGTTGTTATGATATCGTAAATGGTCATATTCTTATCTCCTTATTAGTAATATTTCATTGTTACTTGTTATTCGGGTGTTCATTGCTTTATGCTCTTATGTGTGTTTCGTAAAATAAATTCTTATTCCTCTTATTAGGTTATATCTAAATCATTCACAGAATGGTATTAGTATAATATATATCATATTTATTCATTCAATTACATTATATAATCATGGATTAATGAAGATCATGTAGAACGAATCACATCACACCAGGGAGACGGTAAGCCGTATGTACGCACAAGCGACGATATCGTTCCCATAATTATGAATGGTATTGGAGTGGATGATATAATATCTCATAATTAGTATCATGTTATTATAATAATATATAGTTATTCTTTACACCATTATATCCATCCACGTAAGGTGGTGGTGGAAAACAGATTACACCATAGCGTGGAGACGGTATTCCGTACGTACGCACGCGCGGTGATTTCATTTTCCACAGGATGGATAGAAGGTGAAATAGGGTTCTTTAATATTGATAATAACATATCAGTATATTAGTGATACTAATGTTATTATTTTATAATGAAACAAATAAATAAGTCGAAGTATAAGAAGAAATGAATTTGAAAGAATCGGTAAAGGATATTAACTCATCTTCGACGCTCATCTTTTAAATATCCTCTAAGGGCAGTAAAGATGGTCTTTGAAGAAGACAAGGACCTCTAGTAAGTTTATAGGGAAGTATAGAAGAGAAATGGACAGGATTTGTCTGAGATTTAAGGCTCAAAATGTTGTGAGGAGGAGAGGGAGGAGGTCCCCTTTTATAAGAGAGGAGAGGGGAACTCTTGGAAACCTCTAAAATATTAATTTATAATAAACTCAAAAACCACATAAAAACCTCCTAAAATGACTCAAATCTGAATATTACATTATATAGGGTTGTAATCTTATCAAAAAATAAATTTTATACATGTTGTGAATTTAATTTAAACCTTATCAACTTGATTTATCATTATTTAATCTATTTAATTTTATTTGTGGTAATAATATTCTAAATTTTAAATTGCTATAAATAATTACTTATGTGTTCTGAATTTTCTATAATTGGGTACTTTATAAAATTTTATACCATATAATTTTAATTTATAATTTTTAAATTCATTTGTGATTTTTAAACAATTTTATAATATGTTATTTTTATAAAATAACAATAGTGTCAATTTTGACACTATTCATTTATTTGAATTTAAATAAAATTCACATAGAGGATATATTCAAAAAAAATATTCAGTAGATTTATATCATGTCATATTCTTGTAGAAAATTTTTGGAGAAAATTAATTTGTTTATATAATATTTATTCTAATATTTTTAAAACCATTTATTTGATATTTCAATCAATAAAATAATTTGTACCTCACTATTGTGTCATCATTAATGATAATTATTTAATCCATAAAAGTTCTAAATAAATTTTCATGATGTAGATATTTTTATTATATTTTAGGATACTATTTATATTTGATGTTTTATGAGGTTTATCACTAAATTAAACTTATTACAATTATAAGTCATAAGAGAGTGACATGTTGTCACTTTCTTTTGTTTTATTAATAATTATATCATTTTTGTGGTCAAAAGTCCATGAAATTAATATATTCCGACCCTTAAGTGATATGGGTCGACTTTTATTCATCCAATATAATTTTGGCAGGTCTTAGGGTAATTTTATAATCTTATTTTTACCCTTATTTACCCAATTTACCATTAACTATAGTAAAAAAAAATTAATAGTTACTATTCAAAATATCAAAAAAAAAACTAACATGTAAACATAATTTTGTCCCACTGAATCCAAATATGGAAACCATTTTTTAAAATTCAAAACACAGAAGTTTCAGTAATTAATTTAAAATTAATCCCATTGTTAAGAGAATATGTTTTTAAAAGTTAAAACATTGTCAAAGATTGAAATGTTTTTACTAATTAATTCGATGTAAAATTAATGGTAATGAAATAAATTATATTAAATAGTAAAAATATATTCTATTTATACTTTAAAACCATTAAATTTTATCATTTAACCATATAAATTATCTTGATGAAAAAAGATGTTTTTAAGAAAAATTTTGCGTATTTTTACTATTCAACAAAATATGAAAGTTATCAGAAAAGTATAAAATATTTATCCAATGTCAATTTATGTATCTTGACTCAAATTAATAAGTTTATTTTGTAAAATTGAACTTATAAACTTGTCAAAAAATTTATTTAAAATTGGTGTGCCATCAAATGGCAGTAAAACTGCATTTTTTGAAAATTACTTCTTTTATCGAAAAATTGATTTTGTTTCCATATCTCATTCTAGAAATTGTGTAAGATGAATTATAAGGTTATAAAATTTAAAATTAGGCTAATACTATTCATAATGGATAGTTCATAATATAATAATAATATATCATTGTTTAGTGAAACTCGGTATTGCGTACAACGCAAGCTATCAAGGAAGTTTTCTCTTACGTGTAGCGCAAGCCAAACCATTGTTGTGTGTAGTGAATGATTCCTTTGGTGTTTCATATAACATAAGACACACACACACACACACATATATATATTTCTAATAAAATATCACGATGTTACATTCTACCCCACATAAAATGAATTTCGCCCTCGAAATTTGTTACTTCATAACAAACAGATGGGGATACCTCTCCCTCATCATATTCTCAAGTCCCATGTAGCTTATTATAATTGGTGGTTCCTCCATAAAACATTAACCAAGTGAGTGGTCTTGTTTTGTAGAACTTTTTATCTACGATCCAGAATCTCTATCGGTTGTTCTTTATAAGAAAGATCTTTCTCCCGTAGTACAACTTCTGAGTTTAGTACATGTGAAGGATCAGATATGTACTTTCTCAGGAGAGATACATGGAACACATCATGAACTTGAGAGAGATTTGGTGGATGTTACAATCAGTAAGCTACCTTCTCAACAACATCTAGTATTCTGAAAAGACCGATATACTTAGGGCTCAACATTCCTTTCTTTTCAAATTTCATTACTCTCTTACAAGGAGATATTCGTAAGAACAATTTATCACCCACTTCAAAATCTAGGTCTTTTATTAGGTTGTCAGTATAAATTTTTTGTTGAATCTGAGCTGCTCTTATGTGATGTTGAATATATATGACCTTTTCTACCATCTCATCAACAATATCAGAACCTAATAGCTTTCTTTCACCAACCTCATCCCTGGAAGTTGGAGTTCTGCATTTCAATCCATAGAGAGCTTAATAAGGAGTCATCAGAATACTGGAGTGAAAGCTATTATTATAAGAAAATTCCACCAAAGGTAGGTGTTTATCCAAACCACATTTGAAATCCATAGAGAAATCTCTCAACATGTCTTAAAAAGTTTTAATTTTCCTCTCAGAATGACCGTCTTTCTGAGGATGATAGGCATTGCTGAAACTCAACTCTGTATCTAGAGCATGCTGAAGACTTCACCAAAACTTCGAGGTAAACCTCAGATCCCAATCATATATAATGGAAAGTGGTACTCCATGCAATATTACCACTTCTTTTACATATATCCTGGCAAGCTGATCGAGAGAGAAATCCTCTCTAATAGGAATGAAGTGTGCTGACTTCATAAGACGTTCAACTGTAACCCAAATAACATTATTTCTTTGGGATGTTTTGGGAACCCTGATGACAAGTCCATAGTGATGTGATCCCATTTCCATTATGGTATGGGAAATGGTTGTAACATCCATTTAGGCTTCTGTCTCTCAGCTTTAACTTGCTGACAAACCAAGCATCGGGAGACATATTCGGCAATATCTCTTTTCATGACAACCCACCAAAAGTACTCTTTTAGGTCCCTGTACATCTTTGTACATCCAGGATGAATAGAGAATGAGGAACAATAAGCCTCATCTAGAAAATAATTCTTTAATTCTTGTATGGTAGGAATACAGACACAGTTCCTGAACCTTATTATCCTATCACAATCATGGTTGAATTCAGGAATATTTCTCACCTTCGTTTAAAGCCCACCATCCTCCTTCTAGGCCTCTTTAATCTTCACTTGTATAGATGGTTGAACATTCATTTTAGAAAGATATGATATATCCCCTTTCATTAAAATTCCAAGATCCATCCTTTGTAAATCCATAAATATTGGGTTCTTTTTTATCCTCATCATGGATAAGCTAGCACGGTCTTGTTGACTTAATGCGTCTTCCACCTTGTTTTCTTTCCCAAGGTTGTAATGAAATGAGTAGTCATAATCCTTAATCATCTCCAACCATCTTCTTTGGCACATATTCAGTTTATTTTTTGTGAAAATATACTTTAAACTTTTATGATCAATATAAATATCACACCTTTCACCATAAATATAATACCTTCCAAATCATTAATGCCAATATTACCATAGCTAACTCCAAATCCTGAGTTGGGTAAATTTTCTCATGGATTTTCAACTATCATGAGGCATAAGCTATCAACATATCATTTTGCATGAGAACACACCCCAAACCCTTCTTGGATGCATAACTATAGATCACAAAACTTTCTCCACTACAAGGCAGTGTGAGCACAGCGGCACTGACTAACCTTCTTTTTAGCTCTTTGAAATTATCTTCACATTCTTTTTCTGAAACAAACGCAACTCTTTCCAAGTCAATTTGATGAGTGGGTTATATAATCTTGAAAAATCATTACAAAAACATTGATAATACCCATATAAACCAAGAAAACATCAGATTTCAGTTACTGTTGTTGGTCTCAACCATCATTCAATAATCTCTATTTTTTCTGGATCCACAGATATCCCCTCTTTTGAGATTATGTGACCCAAAAATAAAACTTTTTGAAGCCAAAATTGTCGCTTGGTAAATTTTGCATAAATCTTCTCCTTTCTCTGGGTCTTTAATACAATTATTAGTTGCTCTTCATGTTCTTCATTTCTCTTTGAATAGTCAAGAATATCGTCTATGAAGATTACAAAAAACTGATTAAGATAGTCTATAAAGACTCTATTCATTAGATCCATGAAGATATAAGGGGAATTGGTAAGACCAAATGGCATCACAATAAACTAATAGTGTCCATTACTTGTACAGAAATCCATCTTTGGAATATCCTCCTTTTTGACCCTTAATTGATGATACCCTGAATGAAGATCAATCTTGGAAATGTATTGAGCTCCGCATAGTTGTTCAAATAAGTCATCAATGTGTGGGAGTGGATATTTGTTCTTGATAGTGATCTTGTTAAGTTCTAGATAATCAATGAAGAGTCTCATTGATCCATATTTATTCTTAACAAACAGAACATGTGCCCCCCAAGGTGATTCACTAGGGCATATAAATCCATTATCATGATTCTCTTGGAGTTGCTTCTTTAATTCCTGTAACTCAATTGGGGCCATTCTATAAGGTGTATTTGAAATGGGAATAGCACTCAGTATGAGTTATTTTGAAAAATCAACATCACTATTTGGTGGATGACCTGGAAAGTTCTCTGGAAAAGCATCATCAAGTTCCCGTATAATAGGCATATTCTTAATCACGAGTTTCTCTCCAACTATTTGAGATAAATAACCTTCATTTATTGGAATCAAGACCCATATTATGGAAGAAATTTCCACTGGAAGATTATATTCATCCTTGCATTGATAGATGATCATAGATTGATCAAGAATATGAAATGTGACTTCCCATATTTGGAAATTGATATGATCTCCATATAATGAAAGCCAATCCATGCCAAAAATCACATAAAATTTCACTATATAAAGGATCACTTGATTTTCAGGAAGCACTTTCGCACAAAATTCCATCGGAGAAAAATTTTAAACTTTTGATGCGTCTGTTGTTCCATTAAGAGTTGTCACAGCTAACTCAACAGCTAATTGTTGGGGTATTATGGAGATACCCTTAGAAAATTTTTCAGAAACAAAAGAGTGGGTGGATCCAGAATCAAATAAAACATTATCTACATTAGAGTGGATGGTAAGTGCACCTTTCACCACTTCGTTATCGCACTCCACATCGCCGATAGAAATTGAATTTGACTTTCCTTTTCCTTTTTCCCTAAGTGTTTTTTGATGTCGATCATCATCAACAACCCTTGGATTAGGGCCTTGATTAGCATAATTCCCCATTTCCTTGCACTTTTAACATTGATGTGTAGGAGGAGCATTCTGTATAGAATTTTCATTGTTCTCACTACTAGAAATCTGTTTCCCATCACTATAGCATTCAATTGCCTGATGACCTTATTTCCCACACATATAAAATTTACTTATCCATTTAAGTCAATTCCCTCCATCTTTTTTTCCACACATTGAGCATAAGGTAAAACTCATCTTCTTTTCAGTGTGGTATTTAGATTTTCTTTTTAATTCCATTTTCCTCTTCTTATCAAACCCATATGACTAATGGGTTACTCAAATCTCCATCTCATCCTTGAGAGCACATCGAACAATTTCCTCATAGATATTGGAGTCCCTTATAGCTAATGACCACCAGAGACTTGGTTTTAAGCCAATAAAGAATCAATCTATCCTACTCTCAGGTTGGACAATAATCCCAGAAGCGTACCTTGCAAGACTTATAAAATTTTCGCACCAACAGATTCATCATCCTTTTGCTTCAGTTCAAGAAACTCCTTCTCCATCATTGTTTGATGAATATGAGGGAAATACTTATTGAAAAATAAGTTCTTGAACTCATCCCATTCTATGGACTCAATTTCAACCCTTTGCCTTGTATTCTTGATATGTTTCCACCATTGATTAGCTTCACCTTCCAAATGATATACTACTACGATGACTTTGTCATGTTCAGAACATTGAAGGACTGAAAATATATTTTCCGTGAAACTGATTCATTTTTCATCCACTAAAGGATCCTAAGAACTGCTGAATGAAGGTGAAAGCTTCCTCATAAAGGATTCAATATAATGTTGCTCCATACTTTTCTCGTTTGGATGTCCTACATGATTCATAGCTTGAGAATTTTGTATGGGAATGTATACAAAATTTTTCATTCCATCTCCCAAATTGTTTGGTAGCTCAGCGGGACAATCATTGTTTTCAGCATCTTCAGGTTCCAGCCACTAACTAAAACCAAGAATCATAGTGTGAGCAACGCTAATTAAAATAGGAAAACCACATAATTAGGAATAAAATTTTACACTTTAGGTCTTATCAAAGGTTAATTATGGCCATTTTAAAAACACTAAGATTGTGTTCTATGCTTAGGCATATCCTTAGGGTTCTTACTAAGGCTTTTACATCCTAGTTTCCAAAGTTTGACTATACCCTTCCTATGATACCAACTATAATGACCCATAATTTACATAAATTATGATTACTTCAAAATTCAAGCATAATTATTACAACATATTAAAATACCATGATAGTACTGTATAGGTATAGTGTCTTTAGAAACTGGGAAACATAAACAACTGGTTCATAAATCATCTACATTGTCTCCTGTTTATTTCATCATATCTGGAGTCCCTTTTGACATATCCTACTAATACCCTTTTTACGGACCTGGGGAAAAGAAAACATTCAATGGGTGATCTGAAATGATCAATAATGGCAAATAAAGAAAATATCAATCAAATCATATTCATAATAACATAAAATTTTGAAAATATTATACTATAAAAGAGATCATAATATCATGACATGGGATAAATCATATTAGTGAAATGTAATCCCAATATTCATAACATAAGACATGAATATTTGTGGAATACACACATAATCATAGAAAATCATTTCATATTAGTCATGACTCTTTTACAAGATCATCTTAGCGGACAAAGTCCATTACTGAACTGAGTTCACTCCTTATTCTAGTCCTGTATCACTAAACCAGATTAACTTACCGTTCCAGCCATGTCTATCTCATGAGATATAAATCATTACCCAAATAATTGGAGGGAGATATAGGTCCCAACCATCTCATAATGAAACCATTCTTATGTGTTCCACAAAATCATAAATCGTACATCATAGGATAACCAATGTAATAAAAATTGGATTCTTAAACATCATGCCATCATATCATAATCTATATAAGAAAAAAAGACTTCATGAAAATAATTCCATCATAACATAATAAAGTCAATGCAATAATTGGGATATAAATAGAACCCTATATTTTCATAGATAGAAAATAATTTTGATAAAACACTTGAACCCCATTATTGAGGAAAATATCATTTCTACTTCAAAAAAAACATTTTTCCTTTCTCAACATGTCATACAATTTTAAACTAAAGAAAGTTAATTGAAAAAAACATGGAAACATATAAAGGAAGCTTCAGGAAAATAATGTTCTATGAAATCAAAAAAAAATCCATTCATACCATATAAGTTAAAAAAACTTCTTCTTGTACTTTGGCTGGAAAAGTCAAAAATTATCTCGTATTGAAAATGACAAAAGATTCCTTTCATATCATTTAATAAAAATTAACCACTAGGTAAAATTGTGTTTAAACAATTGTAGGAGGATAGAAATAATATTATATATTGAGGAAAAATGGATGTGGATGATAAATATGCCCTAGTAAATTCTGAAGTATAAACAATTTCGGATAAAAATGAGATTGCGATATTTTCCTTTACCTTGGGTCTGATATGCTCTATACATATCCAAAAATCCTGTATAATGATTTAAATAATGTCATTGAATTATTCTAGAATCATAAAAATTGTTATGAAATCATATATGGTCATATTCTTTTCTCTTAATTAGTAATATTTCATTGTTACTTGTCATTCGGGTGTTCAATGCTTTATGTTCTTATGCGTGTTTTGTCGAATAAATTCTTATTCCTCTTTTTAGGTTATATATATATATATCATTTACAGAATGGTATTAGTATAATATATAATATTTATTCATTCAATTTATTTATATTATTATGGTTTAAGGAAGACCATGTATAATGAATCACATCACACTGTGGAGACATTAAGCCGTACGTACACACGAGTGGCGATATCGTTCCCATAATTATTGAATGGTATTAGAGTGGATGATAGAATTTCTCAGAAGTAGTATAATGTTATTATAACCATATATAGTAACTCTTTACACCATTATATCCATCCAAGAAAGGTGGTGGTGGAAAATAGATTACACAACAGCATGGAGACGGTATTCCATACGTACGCATGCACGATGATTTCATTTTCCGTAGGATGGATAGAAGGTGAAATAGGGTTGGTTCATATTTATAATAACATATAAATATTTTAGTGATACTGATGTTATTACTTTACTATGAAACAAATAAAAAAGATGAAGTAGATGAAGAAATAAATTTGAACAAATCGGTAAAGGATATTACCTCTTCTTCGACGCGCCACATATAAACCTTTTTTAGGGGTACTAAAGTTTGCCTTTGAAGAAAAACGAGACCTCTAGTATGTTTCTAGGGAAGTGGAGAAGAAAAATGGACTGGTTTTTGATGATATTGAAGGCTCAAAATGTTGTGAGGAGGAGAGGGAGGAGGTGCCCTTTTATAAGAGAGGAGAGGGGAACTTTTTGAAACCTCTAAAATATTAATTTATAATAAACTCAAAGCACACTCAAAAACCTCTAAAAATGACCCAAATATGAATATTAGATGTGAAACTGTTGTAATACTATCAACCAATAAGATTTATACATGTTGGGAATTTATTTTAAACCTTATCGACTTGATTTATCCTTATTTAATCTATTTAATTCTATTTGTGGTAATAATAGTATAAATTTTAAATTGTTATAAATAAATACTTATGTGTTGTGAATTATCCATAATTAGATACTTTATGACATTTTAGACAATTTAAATTTAAATTTTTAAATTTTAAATATTTTTTTTATTTTTAATCAATTTTCTAATATGTTAATTTTATAAAATAACAATAGTGTCAATTTTGACAATATTGATTTACTTGAATTTAAATAAAATTCAAAAAGAGGATATATTCGAACCAAAAATATTTAATAGATTTATAACATTTCATATGCATCTAGAAAATTTGTGGAGAACATCAATTAGTTCATATATTATTTATTCTAATATTTTTAAAACCATTTATTTGATATTTCAATCAATAAAATAAGATCTACATCACTAATGTGTCATCATTAATGATAATTATTTAATCCCTAAAAATTATAAAAAATTAACATGATTTATATAATTTTATTATATTTCAGGGGAATATTTATATTCTATGTTTTATGAGGTTTATCACTAAATTAAAATTATTTCACTTATAAGATATAAGAGAGTGACATGTTGTCACTTTCATTGGTTTTAATAATAATTATATCATTTTCAGGGAAACAATTCGATGAAATGAATCTATTATGACCCTTAAGTGATATGCATCGACTTTTATTCATCCAATAGAATTTTGGAAGGCCTTAGGGTAATTTTATAATATTATTTTTTCCCTTCATTACCTTATTTACCTTTAACTGTAGTAAAAATAATTACTGTAGAAACTATTTATACTATCAAAAAAAAGTAACCTTTTAACATAATTTGGTCCCACTGAATCCAAATATGGAATCCATTTTTTGAAATTCGAAACACAGAAGTTGCAGTAATTAATTTAAATTTAATCCCATTGTTAAGAAAACAGGTTTTTAAAAGATAAAACATTGTCAAAGATTGAAATGATTTTACCTATGAATTCGATGTAAAATTAATGGTAATGACATAAATTATATTAAATGGTAAAAATATATTCTATTTATACTTTAAAATCATTAAATTTTATAATTTAACCATATCAATTATCTTGATGAAAAAAGTTGTTTTTAAGAAAAATTTAGTGTATTTTTACTATTCATCAAAATATGAAAGTTATCAGAAAATAATCAAAAAATTATCCAATGTAAATTTATGTATCCAGATTAAAAATAAGAAGTTTATTTTTTAAAATTTAACTTATAAACTTTTCAAAAAATTTATTTAAAATTGGTGTGCCATCAAAAGGCAGTAAACCTGTATTTTTTAAAAATTACTTATTTTATCAAAAAAGTGATTTTGTTTTCATATCTCATTCTAGAAATTGTGTAAGATGAATTATAATGTTATAAAATTAAAAATTAAGTTAATAATATTCATAATGTCTAGTTCATAATATTATAATAATATATCATTATTTAGTGAAACTCGGTATTGCGTACAACACAAGCTATCGAGGAAGTTTGCTCTTGCGTGTAGCACAAGCCAAACTAGTGTTGTGTTTAGTGAATGATTCCTTTGGTGTTACATATAACATAAGACATATATATATATATATATATATATATATATTTCTCATAAAATCTCAGGTTGTTACATTCTACCCCCCTTAAAATGAATTTCGCCCTCGAAATTCGTTACTTCAAAACAAACAGATGAGGATACCTCTCCCTCATCATATTCTGAAGTCCCATGAAACTTCTTCTAATTGGTGGTTCCTCTATAAAAAATTAACTAAATGAGTTGTCTTGTTTCCTATAACTTTTTCGCTGCGATCCATAATCTCTATCATTTGTTCTTCATAAGAAAGATCTTTCTCCAGCAGTATAACTTCTGAGATTAGTACATGTGAAGGATCAGGTATGTACTTTCTCAGGAGAGATACATGGAACACATCATGAGATTGAGAGATATTTGGTGGAAGTTCCAATCAGTAATCTACCTTCCCAACAATATCCAATATTTTGAAAGGACCGATATACCTAGGGCTCAAATTGCCATTATTTTCAAATTTCATTACTCTCTTACAAGGAGATATTAGTAAGAACACTTTATCACCCACTTCAAACTCTAGGTCTTTTATTTAGTTGTTGGCATAATTTTTATTTGACTCGGAGCTGCTCTTATGTGTTGTTGAATAGATATGACATTTTCTACCATCTCATTAACAAGATCAGGTCCTAATATCTTTCTTTCCCCAACCTCATCCCTGCAAGTTGGAGTTCTGCATTTCCTTCCATAGAGAGCTTAATAAAGAGTCATCTGAATACTGTTGTGAAAGCTATTATTATAAGAAAATTCCACCAAAGGTAGGTGTTGATCCACACCACCTTAGAAATCCATTGAGAAAACTCTCAACATGTCTTAAAAAAGTTTTAATTTTCCTCTCAAACTGACCGTCTTTCTGAGGATGATAGGAAGTGCTGAAACTCAACTCTGTATCTAGAGCACGCTGAAGACTTCGCCAAAACATCGAGGCAAACCTCAGATCCCAATCAAATATAATGGAATTTGGTACTCCATGCAATCTTACCACTTCTTTTACATATATCCTGGAAAGATGATCAAGAGAGAAATCCTCTCTAACAGCAATGAAGTGTGCTGACTTCGTAAGATATTCAATAATAACCCAGATAACATTATTGATTTTGGATGTTTTGGGAAGCCCAATGACAAATTCCATAGTGATGTTTTCCTATTTCCATTATGTTATGGTTAATGGTCGTAACATCCCTTAAGACTTCTGTCTCTTAGCTTTAACATTCTGACAAACCAAGCATCGAGAGACATATTCAGCAGTATCTCTTTTCATGCGAGCCCCCCAAAAGTACTCTTTTAGGTCCCTGTACATCTTTATACATCCTAGATGAATAAAGTATGAGGAACTATGAGCCTCATTAAGAAAATACTTCATTAATAATTGCATGGTAGGAATACAGACATGGTTCCTGAACCTTATTATCCCATCACAATCAAGGTTGAATTCAGGAATATTTTTCACCATCTTTTAATGCCCACCATCCTCTTTCTACCCCTATTTAATATTCACTTGTATAGATGGTTGAAAATTAATTTGATAATGATATGATATCTCCCCTTTCATTAAAATTACAAGATCCATCCTTTGTAAATCCATAAATATTGGATTCTTTTTGATCCTCATCAAGGATAAGCTAGCACGGTCTTGTCAACATAATGCGTCTTCCACCTTGTTTTCTTTCACAGGGTGGTAATGAATTGAGCAGTCATAATCCTTAATCATCTCCAACCATATTCTTTGGCTCATATTCAGTTCATTTTGTATGAAAATATACTTTAAACTTTTTTGATCAATATAAATATCACACCTTTCACCATAAATATAATGCCTCCAAATCTTTAATTCCAAGATTACCATAGCTAACTCCAAATCCTGAGTTGGGTAATTTTTCTTAGGGATTTTCAACTACCGTGATGCATAAGCTAACACCATATCATTTTTCATGAGAACACACCCCAAACCCTTCTTGGATACATCACTGTAGATCAAAAAAAGTTCTCCACTACAAGGCAGTGTGAGCACAGATGCACTGACTAACCTTCTTTTTAGCTCTTTGAAATTCTCTTCACATTCCTCTGTCCAAACAAACATAACTCTTTCCTAGTCAATTTGGTGAGTGGGTTAGATAATCTGGATAAATCTTTCAAAAAACATTGATAATACCCATATAAACCAAGAAAACATCAGATTTCAGTTACTGTTGTTGGTCTCAACCATCTTTCAATAACCTCCATTTTTGCTGGATCCACAGATATCCCCTCTTTTGATATTATGTGACCCAAAAAATGAATCTTTTTGAAGCCAAAATTGTCACTTGGTAAATTTGGAATAAAGCTTCTCCTTTCTCAGGGTCTTCAATACAATTATTAAGTGATATTCATGTTCTTCCTTTCTCTTTTAATAGTCAAGAATATCGTCTGTAAAGATTACCATAAACTGATCAAGATAGTCTCTAAAGACTCTATTCATTAGATCCATGAAGATAGTAGGGGAATTAGTAAGACCAAATGGCATCACAATAAACTAATAGTGTCCTTAACTTGTACAGAAATCCATCTTTAGTATATCCTCCTTTTTTACCCTTAATTGATGATACAACGAACGAAGATCAATATTGGAAATGTATTGAGCTCTGCATAGTTGGTTAAATAAGTCATCAATCTGTGGGAGAGGATATTTTTTCTTGATAGTGATCTTGTTAAGTTCTCGATAATCAATGCAGAGTCTCATTGATCCATCTATGTTCTTAACAAACAGAAATGGTTACCCCCAAGGTGATGCACTAGGGCATATAAATCCCTTATCAAGATTCTCTTGGAGTTGCTTCTATAATTCATGCAACTCAATTGGGGCCATTCTATTTGGTGTCTTTGAAATGGGCATAGCACTTGGTATGAGTTCTATTAAAAACTCAACTTCACTATTTATTGGAAGAACTAGAAATTTCTCTCGAAAGACATCATCAAACTCTCGTACAACAGGCATATTCTTAATCGTGAGTTTCTCTCCAACCATTTGAAATAAATAACCTTCATTTATTGGAATCAAGTCCCATTAGATGGATGAAATTTCCACTGGAAGGTTATATTCATCCTTGGATTGATAGATGATCATAGATTGATCGAGAATATGAAATGTGACTTCCCATATTTGGAAATTGATATGATCTCCATATAATGAAATCCAATCCATGCCAACAATCACATAAAATTTATATATAGGAAGGATCAAATGATTTGCAGGAAGCATATTCACACAAAATTAAATCAAAGAATAATTTTAAACTTTTGATGTGACTGTTGTTCCATTAAGAGTTGTCACAGCGAACTCAACAGCTAATTGTTGGGGTAGTACAAAGATACCCATAGAAAATTTTTCATAAATAAAAGAGTGGGTGGATCCAGAATCAAATAAAACATTATCTACATTACGGTGGATGGTAAGTGTACCTTTCACTACTTCGTTATCGTACTCCACATCGCTGATAAAAATTGCATGTGACTTTCCTTTGAATTTTTCCTTAAGAGTTTTTTTTGTCGATCATCATAAAAAATCCCTTGGAATTGGGAATTGATTAGCATAATTCCCCATTTCCTTGAACTTGTAACATTGAAGTATAGGAGGTGCATTCTGTGTAGCCTTTTATTTTTTCACATTACTAGACATCTTTTTCCCATCACTACAACATTCAATTTCCTGATGACCTTATTTTCCACACATATAACATTTACTTATCCATTTAAGTCAATTCCCTCCATGTTTCTTTCCACATATTGAGCATAAGGGATAACTCATATTCTTTTCAGTGTGGTATTTAGATTTTCTTTTGAATTCCATTTTCCTCTTCTTATCAAACCCATATGACTGATGGGTTACTCGAATCTCCATCTCAACCTTGAGAGAACATCGAACAATTTCCTCATAGATATTGATGTCCCTTATAGTTAATGACCTCCAGAGACTTGGTTTTAAGCCACTAAAGAATCCATATATCCTACTCTCAGGTTTGATAACAATCCCAGAATTGTACCTTGCAAGCCTTATAAAATTTGCGTACCAACATATTCATCATCCTTTTGCTTCAGTTCAAGAAACTCATTCTCCATCATTTTTCGAAGAATTTTAGGTAAGTACTTATTGAAAAATAAGTTCTTGAACTCATCTAATTCGATGGACTCAATTTCATCCCTTTTCCTTGTATTCTTGACAAGATTACACCATTGATCATCTTCAACTTCCAAACGATATACTGCTAAGATGACATTATAATGTTCAGAACATTGAAGGAATGAAAATATATTTTTATTGGAACTGATCCATTGTTCATCCACTAATGGATCCGAAGAACTGCTGAATGAAGGTGGACGCTTCCTCATAAAGGATTAAATTGAATGTTTCTCCATCCTTTGCTTGTTTGGAAGTCTTGCATGATTCATAGCTTGAGAAAGTTTTGTGAGCATGGATACAAGATTTTTCATTCCATATCCCAAATTGTTTGGTTGCTCAGGGGGAAAATCATCGCATTGGACGTCACATTCAACATCTTCGTGTTCCAACCACTGACTAAAGCCAGGAATCATAGTGTTAGAAACACTAATTAAAATAGGAAAACCACATTATCAGGAATAAAAAATCACACTTTAGGTTTTATCAAAGGTTATTCATGGCCATTTTTAAAAAACTAGGATTGTGTTCTACGCTTAGACATATCCTTAGGGTTCTTACTAAGGCTTTTACATCCTAGTTTCAAAAGGTTGACTATACCCTTCCTATGATACCAACTATAACGACCCATACTTTACATACATTATTATTACTTCAGAACTGAAGCTTACTTATTATAGAATATTACAAAACCATGATATTACCATATAGGTATAATGTCTTTAGGAACTGGTAAACATAAACAACTGGTTCATAAATAATCTACATTATCTCCTATTTATTTCATCATATCTAGAGTCCCTTTTGGCATATACTACTAATAACCTTCTTCCTAACCTGGGGAAAAGAAAACACACAAAGGGTGAGATGAAATGCTCAGTAAGGGAAAACAAAGAAAATACCAATCAAATCAAATTCATAATAACATAACATTTTGAAAATATTATAATGTAAAAGAGATCATAATATCATGACATAGAATACATCATATTAGTGAAATGTAATCCCAATATTCATAACATAAGACATGAAACTTTCTGGAATACAAACATAATCATATAAAATCATTTCATATTATTTAAAACTCTTTGCCAAGACCATCTTAGCGGACAAATTCCATTACTGAACCGAGTTCACTCCTCTTTCCAGTCCTGTATCACTAAATCGGATTAACATGCCGTTCCAACCATGTCTATCTCATGAGATATAAATCTTTACCCAATGCATTGGAGGGAGATATAGGTCCCTCCCATCTCATAATTAAACCATTCTTATGTTCTCTAAATAATCATAAATCATACATCATATCATAACCAATGTAATAAAAATGGGATTCTTAAACATCATGCCATAATTACATAATCCATATAAGATAAAAAGACTTCATAAAAATAATTCCATAATAACATAATCAAATCATAGTAATAATTGGGTTATAAATAGAACCACATATTTTCTTAGATGGAAAATAATTTTTATAAAACACTTGAACTCCATTATTGAGGAAAATATCATTTCTACTTCAAAAAACATTTTTCCTTTCTCAACATGTCGTACAATTTTAAACTAAAAGAAGTTAATTGAAAAAAAAACTTTCAAACATGTAATGTAAGATTCATGGAAATAATTTTCTATGAAATCATAAAAATACATTCATGCTTTATAAGTTAAAAAAAATTCTTCTTGTACTTTGGCAGGAAAAGTCAAAAAGTATCTCGTATTGAAAATGACAAAAGATTCCATTCATATAATATTATAAACATTCACCAGTAGGTAAAATTATATTTAAATAATTTTATGAGGATATAAATAATATTACATATTTAGGAATCATGGACTTGGATTATAAATATTCCCTAGTAAATTCTGAAGTATAAACAATTTCGGATAAAAATGAGATTGTGAGATTTTCCCTTACCTTAGGTCCGATATGATCTATACATATCCAAAACTCCTGTATAATGATTTAAATAATGTCATTGACATATTTTATAATCTTATAAATTGTTATGATATCATATATGGTCATATTCTTATCTCCTAATTAGTAATATTTCATTGCTACTAGTCATTCGGGTGTTCAATGCTTTATGTTCTTATGCGTGTTTTGTCGAATAAACTCTTATTACTCTTTTTAGGTTATAGATATATCATTTACATAATGGTATTAGTATAATATATATCATATTTATTCATTCAATTCGTTTATATTATTATGGTTTAATGAAGATCATGTAGAATGAATCACATCACACCGTGGAGACAATAAGTCGTACGTACGCACGAGTGACGATATCGTTCCCATAATTATTGAATGGTGTTGGAGAGGATGATAGAATTTTTCAGCATTAGTATAATGTTATTATAATCATATATAGTTACACTTTACACCATTATATCCATCCAAGAAAGGTGGTGTTGGAATATAGATTACACCACAGTGTGGAGACGGTATTTCGTACGTACACGTGCACAGTGATTTCATTTTCCGTAGGATGGATAAAAGGTGAAATAGGTTTGATTCATATTTATAATAACATATAAATATATGACTAATACTGATTATATTACTTTACTATGAAATAAATAATGAATATGATGTATAAGAAGAAATAAATTTGAATGAATCGGTAAAGGATATTACCTCTTCTTCGATGCGCCACTTATAAACGTCCTCTTAGGGCACTAAAGTTGGTTTTTGAAGAAGTCCCGGACGTCTAGTATGTTTCTAGGGAATTGGATAATAAAAATGGACAGGTTTTGGATGATATTTAAGGCTCAAAATGTTGTGAGGAGGACAGGGAGGAGGTGCCTTTTTATAAGAGAGGAGAGGGGCACTTTTTGAAACCTCTAAAATATTAATTTATAATAAAATCAAGCCACACTTAAAAACCTATAAAAATGAATCAAATCCAAATATTAGATGATAAAGGGTTGTAATACTATCAACCAATAATAGTTATACATGTTGGGAATTTATTTTAAACCTTATCAACTTGATTTATCCTTATTTAATCTATTTAATTTAATTTGTGGTAATAATAGTATAAATTTTAAATTGTTATAAATAATTACTTATGTGTTGTGAATTATCCATAATTGGATACTTCATGATATTTTGGACCATAAAAATTTTAATTTTTAATTTTTAAATATTTTTGTTATTTTTAAACAATTTTCTAATATGTTAATTTTATAAAATAACAATAGTGTCAATTTTGACACTCTTCATTTATTTGAATTTAAATAAAATTCAAACTGAGGATATATTCGAACCAAAATAATTAATAAATTTCTAACATGTCATATGTATCTATAAAATTTGTGGAGAACATTAATTAGTTCATATATTATTTATTCTAATATTTTTAAAACCATTTATTTGATATTGCAATCAATAAAACAAGATCTACAACACTAATGTGCCATCATTAATGATAATTATTTAATCCCTAAAAATTCTAAACAAATTCACATTATGTATATAATTTTATTATATTTTAGGAGAATATTTATATTCTAAGTTTTATGAGGTTTATCACTAAATTAAAATTATTTCACTTATAAGATATAAGAGAGTGACATGTTGTCAGTTTCTTTGGTTTTAATAATAATTATACATTTCTAGGATCAAAAGTCCATGAAATGAATCTATTCAGACCCTAAAGTGAATGAGTTGGATTTTATTCATCCAATAAAATTTTGTCAGGCCTTAGGGTAATTTTATAATCTTATTTTTACCCTTAATTACCCGATTTACCTTTAACTGTACTAAAACAAATTACCATAAATACTATTCATAATATCAAAAAAAGTAACCTATTAACAGAATTTGGTACCACTGAATCCAATTATTGAATCAATTTTTTAAAATTCAAAACACATAAGTTGCATTAATTAATTTAAAATAAATCCCATTGTTAGGAAAACAGGTTTTTAAAAGTTAATACATTGTCAAAGATTTAAATGTTTTTAACTATGAATTCGATGTAAAAATAATGGTAATGACATAAATTATATTAAATGGTAACAATATATTCTATTTATACTCTAAAACCATTAAATTCTATCATTTAACCATATAAATTATCTTGATGAAAAAATTTGTTTTTAAGAAAAATTTAGTGTATTTTTAATCTTCATTAGAATATGAATGTTTTCAGAAAAGTATCAAAAGTTTATCCAATGTAAATTTATGTATCCTGATTCAAAATAGGAAGTTTATTTTGTAAAATTGAACTTATAACCTTGTCAAAAAATTTATTTAAAATTGGTGTGCCATCAAAAGGCAGTAAAACTGCATTTTTTGAAAATTACTTCTTTTATCAAAAAAATAATTTTGTTTTCATATATCATTATACAAATTGTGTAAGATGAATTATAATGTTATAAAATTAAAAATTTGGTTAATAATATTCATAATAGCTAGTTCATAATATTATAATAATATATCATTGTTTAGTGAAACTCGGTATTGCGTACAACGCAAGCTATCGAGGAAGTTTGATCTTGCGTGTAGCGCAAGCCAAACTAGTGTTGTGTGTAGTGAATGATTCCTTTGGTGTTTCATATAACATAAGACATATATATATATATATATCATAAAATCTTAGGTTTTACATTCTACCCCCCTTAAAATGAATTTCACCCTCGAAATTCGTTACTTCGTAACAAACAGATGAGGATACCTCTCCCTCATCATATTCTCAAGTCCCATGCAGCTTCTTCTAATTTGTGCGTACTCCATAAAAATTTATCCAAGCGAGTGGTCTTGTTTAGTATAACGTTTTCTCTATGATCCAAAATCTCTATCGATTGTTCTTCATAAGAAAGATCTTTCTCCAGCAGTACAGCTTCTGAGCTTACTACATGTGAAGGATCAGGTATGTACTTTCTCAGGAGAGATGCATGGAACACATCATGAACTTGAGAAATATTTGGTGGAAGTTCCAATCAGTAAGCTACCTTCCCAACAAGATCCAATATTTTGAAAGGACTGATATACCTAGGGCTTAACTTGCCCTTCTTTTCAAATTTCATTACTCTCTTACAAGGGGATATTCGTAAGAACACTTTATCACCCACTTAAAACTCTAGGTCTTTTATATGGTTGTCGGCATAAATTTTTTGTTGAATATGAGATGCTCTTATGTGTTTTTGAATAGATATGACCTTTTTCTACCATCTCATCAATAAGATAAGGTCCTAATAGCTTTCTTTCCCCAACCTCATCCCTGCAAGTTGGAGTTCTGCATTTCTTTCCATAGAGAGCTTAATAAGGAGTCCTCTGAATACTGGAGTGAAAGCTATTATTATAAGAAAATTCCACCAAAGGTAGGTGTTGATCCAAACCACTGTTGAAATACATAGATAAATCTCTCAACATATCATAAAAAAGTTTTAATTTTCCTCTCAGACTGACCGTCTTTCTGAGGATGATAGGAAGTGCTGAAACTCAACTATGTATCAAGATCATACTGAAGACTTATCCAAAACATCGAGGTAAACCTCGGATCCCAATCAGATATAATGGAAAGTGGTACTACATTCAATCATACCACTTCTTTTACATATATCATGGAAAGCTGATCAGGTGAGAAATCCTCTCTAATAGTAATGAAGTGTGCTGACTTCGTAAGACGTTCAAATATAACCCAGATAACATTATTGCTTTTGGATGTTCTGGGAAGCCTGATGACAAAGTCCATAGTGATGATTCACCATTTCCATTCTGGTATGGGTAATGGTTATAACATACCTTTAGACTTCTATCTCTCAGCTTTTACTTGTTGACAAACCAAGCATCAGGAGACATATTCGACAATATCTCTTTCCATGCCAGCCCACCAAAAGTACTATTTTATGTTCATGTACATATTTGTACTTCCTGGATGAATAAGGAATGAGGAACTATGAGCCTCATCCAGAAAATCCTTCGTTAATTTTTGTTTGGTAGGAATAAAAACACGGTTCTTGAACCTTATTATCCCATCACAATCAAGGTTTAATTCAGGAATATTTCTCACCTTGTTTTAAAGCCCACCATCCTCCTTCTGCGCCTCTTTAATCTTCACTTGTATTGATGGTAGAACATTCATTTGAGAAATATATGATATCTCCCCTTTCATTAAAATTCCAAGACCATCCTTTCTAAATCCATAAATATTGGATTCTTTATTATCCTCATCATGGATAATCTAGCACGGTCTTGTCGACTTAATGCGTCTTCCACCTTGTTTTCTTTCCCAGGGTGTTAATGAATTGAGAAGTCATAATACTCAATCATCTCCAAACATCTTCTTTGGAACATATTCAGTTCCTTTTGTGTGAAAATATACTTCAAACATTTATGATCAATATAAATATCACACCTTTCACCATTAATATAATTCCTCCAAATCTATAATGCCAAGATTACCGTAGCTAACTCCAAATCATGAGTTGGGTAATTTTTCTCATGGATTTTCAACCATCGTGAGGAATAAGCTATCACCATATCATTTTACATGAGGAAACACCACAAAACATTATTGGATGCATCACTGTAGATCACAAACCTTTCTCCACTACAAGGCAGTATGAGCACAGCTGCATTGGCTAACCCTCTTTTTAGCTCTTTGAAATTCTCTTCACATTCATCTGTCCAAACAAACATAACTCTTTCTGAGTCAATCTGTTGGATGGGTTAGATAATCTTGAAAAATATTTCAAAAAACATTGATAATACCTATATAAACCAAGAAAACATCAGATTTCAGTTATTGTTGTTGGTCTCAACCATCTTTCAATAACCTCCATTTTTGCTGGATCCATAGATATCCCCTCTTTTGAGATTATTTGACACAAAAATGAAACTTTTTGAATCCAAAATTGTCACTTGGTAAATTTGGAATAATGCTTATCCTTTCTCAGGGTCCTCAATACAATTATTAAGTGATCTTAATGTTCTTCCTTTCTCTTTGAATAGTCAATAATATCATCTATAAAGATTACCACAAAATAATCAAGATAGTCTCTAAAGACTCTATTCATTAGATCCATAAAGATAGCAGGGGAATTAGTAAGACAAAATGGCATCACAATAAACTAATTATGTCCATAACTTGTATGGAAATCCATCTTTGGTATATCCTCCTTTTTGACCCTTAATTTATGATACCCTAAATGATGATCAATCTAGGTAAAGTGTTGAGCTCCACGTAGTTGGTAAAATAAGTCATCAATGTGTGGGGGAGGATATTTGTTCTTGATAGTGATCTTGTTATGTTCTCGATAATCAATGATAAGTCTCATTGATCCATCTTTCTTCTTAACAAACAGAACAGGATACCCCCAAGGTGATGCACTAGGGTGTATGAATCCCTTATCAAGATTCTCTTGGAGTTGCTTCTTTAATTCCTCAAACTCAATTGGGGCCATTATATAAGGTGTCTTTGAAATGGGCACAGAACTCGGTATGAGTTTTATTGAAAACTCAACTTCACTATTTGCTGGAAGACCTGGCAATTTCTCTTGAAAGACATCATCAAAATCCTGTACAATAGGCATATTATTAATCATGAGTTTCTCTCCAACCATTTGAGATAAATAACCTTCATTTATTGGAATCAAGACCCATAAGATGGAAGACATTTCCAATGGAAGGTTATATTCATCCTTGCATCGATAGATGATAATAGATTGATCGGGTATATGAAATGTGACTTCCCATAATTGAAAATTGATATGATCTCCACATAATGAAAGCCAATCCATGCCAAGAATCACAAAAAAATTCACTATAGGAAGGATCACATGATTTTCAAGAAGCACATTCTCACAAAATTCAATTGGAGAATAATTTTAAACTTTTGATGCGACTGTTGTGCCGTTAGGAGTTGTCACAACTAACTCAACAGCTAATTGTTGGGGTAATACGGAGATACCCTAAGAAAATTATTCAAAAATAAAAGAGTTGGTGGATCCAGAATCAAATAAAACATTATCTTCATTAGAGTGGATGGTAAGTGTACCTTTTACCACTTCATTATTGTACTCCACATCGCCGATAGAAATTTCATGTGACTTTCCTTTGTCTTTTTTCTTAAGAGTTTTTTGATGTCGATCATCATCAAAAACCCTTGGATTAGGGCATTGATTATCATAATTCCCTATTTCCTTGCACTTGTAACATTGAAGTGTAGGAGGTGCATTGTGTGTAGCCTTTTTTTGTTCGCATTACTAGGCATCTTTTTCCCATCACTGCAGCATTCAATTTCCTGATGACCTTATTTTCCACACATATAACATTTACTTATCCATTTAAGACAATTCCATCCAGGTTTCTTTCCACACATTGAGCATAAGGGAAAAATAATCTTCTTTTAAGTGTGTTCTTTAGATTTTATTTTGATTTTCATTTTCCTCTTCTTATCAAACCCATATGACTGATGGGTTACTCGAATCTCCATCTCAACCTTGAGAGAACATCGAATAATTTCCTCATAGCTACTGAAGTCCCTTATAGCTAATGTCCTCTAGAGACATGGTTTTAAGCCACTATAGAATCAATATATCCTACTATCAGGTTGGATAATAATCCCAGAAGCGTACCTTGAAAGCCTTATAAAATTTGCGTACCAATAGATTCATTATCCTTTTGCTTCAGTTCGAGAAAATCCTTCTCTATTATTGTTTGAAGAATATGAGGGAAGTACTTATTGAAAAATATGTTCTCGAACTCGTCCCATTATATGGACTTAATTTCATCTCTTTTCCTTGTATTCTTGACAAGATTTCACCATTGATCAGCTTCACCTTCCAAAGGATATACTGCTAAGATGACTTTATCTTGTTTAGAACATTGAAGTACTGAAAATATCTTTTCAGTGGAACTAATCCATTTTTCATCCACAAATGGATCCAAAGAACCGTTGAATGAAGGTGGACGCTACCTCATAAAAGATTCAATATATTGTTGCTCCATACTTTGCCCGTTTGGAAGTTCTGTATGATTCATAGCTTGAAAAAGTTGTTTGAGCATGGATAAAATATTTTCCATTCCATCTCCCAGATCATTTGGTTTCTCAGGGGGACAGTCATCGCATTGGCCGTCACATTCAGCATCTTTAGGTTCCATCTACTGACTAAAACCAAGAATCATAGTGTGAGGAACACTAATTACAATAGGAAACCACATAATAAGGAATAAAATTTCACACTTTAGGTCTTATCAAAGGTTATTCATGGCCATTTTTAAAACAGTAAGATTGTGTACAATGCTTAGACATATCCTTAGGGTTCTTACTATGGCTTCTACATACTAGTTTCCAAAAGTTGACTATACCCTTCCTATGATACCAACTATAACGACCCATACTTTACATACATTATTATTAAATGAGAATTGAAGCATACTTATTACATAATATTACAAAACCATGATAGTACTGTATAGGTATAGTGTCTTTAGAAACTGGGAAACATAAACAACTGGTTTATAAATCATCTACATTTTCTCCTGTTTATTTCATTATATATGGAGTTCCTTTTGGAATATCCTAATAATACCATTTTCCTGACCTGGGGAAAAGAAAACATACAAAGGGTGATCTGAAATTCTCAGTGAGGGAAAATAAAGAAAATATCAATCAAATCGTATTCATAATAGCATAACATTTTTAAAATATTATACTGCAAAAGAGATCATAATATCATGACATGGGATTTAACATATTAGTGAAATGAAATCCCAATATTAATAACATAAGATATGAAACATTGTGGAATACACACATAATCATAGAAAATAATTTCATATTAGTCAATAATCTTTGAAAATACCATCTTAGCGGACAAAGTCCATTACTGAATTGAGTTCACTCCTCGTTCCAGTCCTATATCAGTGAACCAGATTAACTTGTAGTTCCAGCCATGTCTATCTCATGAGATATAAATCATTACCCAATGCATTGGAGGAAGATATAGGTCCCACCCATCTCATAATTAAACCATTCTTATGTGTTCCACAAAATCATTAATCATACATCATAGCATAACCAATGTAATAAAAATGGGATTATTGAACATCATACAATCATAACATAATCCATATAAGATAAAAAGACCTCATAAAAACAATTCCATAATAACATAATCAAATAAATGTAATAATTGGGATAGAAATACAACCCTATATTTTAGTAGATGGAAAATATTTTTGATAAAACACTTGAACTCCATTATTGAGGAAAATATCATTTCTACTTCAAAAAAACATTTTTCCTTTCTCAACATGTCATAAAATTTTAAACTAAAAGAATTTAAATGAAAAAAATGAAAACATGTAAAGGAATATTCTTGGAAATAATGTTCTATGAAATCATAAAAATCCATTCATGCCATATATTTTAAAAAAAAATCTTCTTGTACTTCGGCCGTAAAAGTCAAAAAGTATCTCGTATTGAAAATGACAAAAGATTCCTTTCATATCATTTAATAAACATTAACTAGTAGGTAAAATTGGATTTAAACAATTTTAGGTGGATAGAAATAATATTACGTATTGAGGAAACATGGATGTGTATGAAAAATATGCCCTAGTAAATTCTGAAGTATAAACAATTTCGGAAAAAAATGAGATTGCGAGATTTTCCCTTACCTTAGGTCTGATATGCCCTATACATATCCAAAACTCCTGTATAATGATTAAAATAATGTCATTTACTTATTCTAGAATCATATACATTTTTATTATATCATATATGGCCATATTCTTATATCATAATTAGTAATATTTCATTGCTACTTGTCATTTGGGTGTTCAATGCTTTATGTTCTTATGCGTGTTTTGTCGAATAAATTCTTATTCCTCTTTTTAGGTTATAGATATATCATTTAAAGAATGGTATTAGTATAATATATATCATATTTATTCATTAAATTCATTTATATTCTTATGGTTTAATGAATATCATGTAGAATGAATCATATCACACCGTGGAGACAATAAGTTGTACGTACGCACGAGTGGCGATATCTTTCCCATAATTATTGAATGGTATTGGAGAGGATGATAGAATTTCTCAGAAGTAGTATAATGTTATTATAATCATATATAGTTACTCTTTACACCATTATATCCATCCAAGAAAGGTGGTGGTAGAAAATAGATTACACCACAGCGTGGAGACGGTATTCCGTACGTACGCATGCATAGTGATTTCATATTCCGTAGGATGGATAGAAGCTGAAATAGGGTTGGTTTATATTTATAATAAAATATAAATACATGGGTGATACTGATGTTATTACTTTACTATGAAACAAATAAAGAAGATGAAGTATAAGAATAAATAAATTTGAACGAATCGATAAAAGATATTACCTCTTCTTCATCGCGCCACTTATAAACCTCCTTTTAGGGCACTAAAGTTGGTATTTGAAGAAAACCAAGACCTCTAGTATGTTTTTAGAGAAGTGGAGAGGATAAATGGACAGGTTTTGTAAGATATTGAAATCTCAAAATGCTGTGAGGAGGAGAGGGAAGAGGTGCCTTTCTATAAGAGAGGAGAGGGGCACTTTTTGAAACCTCTAAAACATTAATTTATAATAAACTCAAACCACACTTAAAAACCTCTAAAAATGACTCAAATCTGAATATTAAATGAGATAGGGTTGTAATACTATCAAAAAATAAGATTTATACATTTTTGGAATTTATTTTAAACCTTATCAACTTGATTTATCCTTATTTAATCTATTTAATTTTATTTGTGGTACTAATAGTATAAATTTTGAATTGTTATAAATAATTACTTATGTGTTGTGAATTATCCATAATTGGATACTTTATGAAATTTTAGACCATATAAATTTAAATATTTAATTTTTAAATATTTTTGTTATTTTTAAACAATTTTCTAATATGTTAATTTTAAAAAATAACCATAGTGTCAATTTTGACACTATTCATTTATTTAATTTTAAATACAATTCAAACAGAGGATATATTCAAAAAAAATTATTTAATATATTTCTAACATTTCATATACATCTAGAAAATTTGTGAAGAACATTAATTAGTTCATATATTATTTATTCTAATATTTTTAAACCCATTTATTTGATATTTCAATCAATAAAATAAGATCTACAACACTAAGGTGTCATCATTAATGATAATTTTTTAATCTCTAAAAATTAAAAAAAAATTCAAATGATGTATATAATTTTATTATATTTTAGGAGAATATTTATATTTGATGTTTTACGAGGTTTATCACTAAATTAAAATTATTTCACTTATAAGATATAAGAGAGTGACATGTTGTCACTTTCATTGGTTTTAGTAATAATTTTATAATTTTCAGGGTGAAAAGTCCATGAAATGAATCTATTCCGACCCTTAAGTGATATGAGTCAACTTTTATTCATCCAATAGAATTTTGGCAGGTCGTAGGGTAATTTTATAACCTTATTTTACCCTTAAATACCCGATTTACCTTTAAGTGCAGTAAACAAATTACCGCAGTTACTATTCATAATATCAAAAAAAGTAACCTATTAACATAATTTGGACCCACTGAATCAAAATATTGAATCAAATTTTCAAAATTTTAAACACTGAAGTTGTAGTAATTAATTTAAAATTAATCCCGCTGTTAAGAAAATGATTTTTTAAAAGTTAAAACATTGTCAAAAATTGAAATGTTTTTACATATGAATTCAATGTAAAATTAATGGTTATGACATAAGTTATATTGAATGGGTAAAATATATTATATTTATACATTAAAACCATTAAATATTATCATTTAAACCTATAAATTATCATGATGAAAAAGTTTTTTTTAAGAAATATTTAGCATATTTTTAATATTCATCAAAATATGTAAGTTATCAGAAAAGTATAAAAAATTTACCCAACGTAAATTTTTATATCGTGATTCAAAAGAAGAAGTTTATTTTTTAAAATTTACCATATAAAATTTTCAAAAATTATATTAAAAATTAGTGTGGCATCAGAAGGTGGTAAAACTGCATTTTTTGAAAAATACTTATTTTATCAAAAAATTGATTTTGTTTTCATATCTCATTATAGAAAATGTGTAAGATGAATTATAATGTTATAAAATTAAAAATCCATTTAATACTATTCATAATGGCTAGTTCATAATGTTATTATAATATATCATTGTTTAGTGAAACTTTGTATTGCTTACAACGCAAGCTATCGAGGAAGGTTTCTCTTGCGTGCAACACAAGCCAAGCCAGTGTTGTGTGCAGTGAATGTTTACTTTGGTTTTGTGTATAAAATAAGACACAAATATATATATATATATATATATATATCATAAAAAATCAGGGTTTTACAAGTTGGAAAGACTATAAACTCTATTTATAGTCGAAGGAAGAATCACTATGACAGTTTTTCCCAATGTCATAGCGGTCAGAGGAGTGGGCATACATATGAGGACTATGTCTAGTTATAGTGTTATTAGTGTGTAAATATGAACACAAAATACCTTAATTTATAAAACCCACTTTGTTGTGTCATTATTGATAAAATCTGGTCCACCAATGGAGGTTTTGTAGGGGAATACATTAGTAGAGTAGTGTAAGGGTAACATGATAGGTACTGATGTCTAGAAAGGACTCAGTTAATCTTAAGTAGATAGGTAGATAGAATTATATGGAATATTTTGGTCTTGTTATGGGACATGGTACACTAGTGTAGGAATAAAAGTACCAATAATAGGGTATATCTTAGGTGTGTCAAGATGGAGACTAGGGAATATGGGCTGGTCTACTGCACATTATGCACACTACTCCGGTTAGTGTGGATGCAGGATCATTGAATATCAGAGGAATGATTCTTATGTCTTATACCTTTTCTTTTGTTTTTTGATACAAGAGAATCATATTCCATTCTATAATCTTTTTTTTATATAATTTTTTCGGTCTTTATACAGAAATCTTGGATGTTGTTTTGACCATCACCACACCATTGGGAGTACGATCATAGAATATCAAAAATTGCAAGGAATTTCCTCTAGAGATTGGTGGTTATCATTTATTTTGGGAACCATTCATTCTAGAAATGATAGGATTCTATTTTATTCTTGGTATGGATTGTTTAGTTTTATACGAGGCCCATATAGACTATTATTCGAGGAGAGTTACCTTTTTATATCTAAAAGGAAGCATTTATTCTCACCAAGGTTAGTGGGATCTTCAAGATGGTCATGTAGGACCAATTCTGTGTAGGTTAGATTTTATCAAAGAATAAATAACTGGAGTTTCTCTAGATGATGGTGTAATGAAGCATGATTCCTTTCCACCATTAATGGACGATTTTGGGATGTTTTTTCGTGATAAGATCAACGAATTCCCACTTGAGCAAGAGATCGATTTTATAAAAGACTTGGTGTTGGGAGTAGAGCCAGTTTCTACTACACCTTACAGAATGCCACACGAAGATACTCAAGATTTTAATGTTTCGTTAGAATGTATGGAGGGATAACGTTTCAAATACCCATGTTTTCCTCTTTATGGTTCTCTAGTTCTCTTCATCAAGAAGGTTCATGGGACTTTTCACTTGTGTGTGGATATTGTTAGTTGAAGAAGTTGACAGTAAAAAACAAGTATCCCCTTGATCACTTCAATGATATTTTTGATCATATAAGAGGTTTTATGATACTATCCATGATCAACATGAAATATGGATACCATCAGTTGAGTGTGAGACCATCAGACATAACTCGAACTACTTTTAGGAGTAGTTATGGCTTGTATGAGTTTGTAGTGATGACGTTTATGTTGAAAAATGCATCGACGATATTTATGGACATGATGAATTAGATCCTTAATCATTTTCTATATTGGTTTGTGATTTTGTTTTTTTGATGAAATATTAGTGTAATCACATTCAGAGCATCATCATGAAAAACATCTTGAAATCATACTGAGTATAATGAGAGATCATAAATTTTAGGCCTAGCTAAATAAATATAGTTTCGGGATTGATAAAGTACACTTCTTTTTCCATGTCCTCTCATAGGTAAGAGTCTTAGTTTACTTGGAGAAGTTTCAATTCAAGGTATCTTAGGATCATCGTAATAATTTCTTTGATGTTAAGTTATTTTTGGGTTTATCAGGTTATTATCAGTGCTTTATCCATGAATTGTTCCATCTAGAAGCACCAATGTTAGGGATGACCAATAATTGAGTGGATTTTGTTTGGTATAATGATTATGTGGATATTTTTAGGTGCAGAAATTTAGGCTGACCTCAACACCTATCCTTTTTACCTATTTTGAGTAAATAATTTACCATATAATCTAATGCATCTAGAGTTTGACTCAGAGCAGTTTGGATGTAGGATGATGGAGTTTTTGTTTATGGCTCCCAATAACTGAGATCACATGAGTGGGATTACAATACTCCTGATTAGGATTTATAATTAGTGATACATTCTGGTTTGTGTTACACATGGACAATAAGAGCCTCAGGTACTTATTTTCTCAGTAGGATCTGAACCTACCGCAAGGGAGGTGGGACAAGTATCTACAGTGTTTCAAAATCATGTTTTCTTATACACCAATAAAGGGAAACAAAATTTATGATAAATTAATCCAAAATATGTAGGTAAATAATTATGAGTGTCTTGTGAAAAGTGGAAGGTGATGGACCTCTTTAAAAACATACATCTAGATGATCAAGAGTCTTAGGGATGTGTAGTTATTACTTCGACATCTGTTATACCCATGATTTTGGAAAATATCATGATTGAACAGTTAGCTACTCCCAAAGTCCTAGTTCTGAGAGATAGCTTATATGGTGGGGAGATTCCATCAATACGGTCTCTTGGAGGTGGTGATTTTCTTATTTTAATGGCTAGTTATGGGTTCTAATTAGTTCGTTTGAGGAGATAATGAAAGAGTTTCATTATTTTAGATTGGTAATTCATCCTAGTTTAATAAATATGTACCATTATCTTTGTAGATAATACTGGTGGTTAGGAATGAAGAAGGAGGTGGAAGGATTTGTGGAGATATGTTTCACCTATCAATAGGTGAAAATAGAGCAATAGAGGCTATCTAGGATTTTTCAGCCTTTGGACATTCCTGTGTGGAAATGGGATAATTTCATTAGGGATTTTGTGATAGTATTTCCTAGAAAAACCAATAATAATGATGTTGTTTGGGTTATTATGGATCGATTAATGAAGGTATACCACTTCTTGTCTATCAGGGAGACCTTCAAAATTTTTTATTTGGGTATTCTTTAGGTGCGTAAGGAAGTTCAGCTGCATGGTGTTCCAATGATTATTAATTCATAAAAATATCCTTGTTTCATATTGAATTTTTGGAAGGGTATTCAGAAGGATCTATGATTATAAGTACTTTTGAGTACGATCTATCATCCTTATATTGATGGTCAATCTGAGAAGACTATTCATGTTCTGGAGGATATGTTATGAGCCTGTTTATTGGATTTCGGTGGTTTGTGGGAGAAACATAAGGCACTCACAGAGTTTTCATATGATAATAGCTTACATGCTTCAATTTGATGTAAAATTTTAAGGCATGGTATGGAAAGAAGTACCATTCACCTCTTTCTTGGGTGTAGGAAGGTGAGTTAGCACTTGTTGGGCCTAGTCTTGTGCAGGAGATGTTTGTATAGGTTCATTTTATCAGACAGTGGTTGGTGTCTAAACAGATTAAGAATAATTATTATTATAAACAATTGATATGACCTCTTGAGTTTGATTTTGGTCATCATGTTTTCCTATGGGTGTCTCTTTTGTTGGGGAAATGTCATATAAAAAAATATTGAATGTTAGTGCCCAGGGTTTTCAGGCTGTTTGAGAAAGTGGATATGGTCAATCCAGTGGTGTATAGAATTTCCCTTCCAAAGTGATATAGTTCCATGAATGTCATGTTTCAAATGTCTTATATTTAGATATATTAATAAAAAACTTATCATGTGAAATATATATTAGATTTCAAGCATAGTGTTTATGAATCCTTTTAGGATAATCAGATATAGATTGTGGACGATATGGAAAAATATCTATGGAGTAGGACTACATCATTGGTTTGAGTGTAGTGGAATCATGTGAGAGTTCAGGAGGTGAACTGGTGGAGGGAGTCTAATATGAAAGATTAGTGGCCAGAATTTTCCACCAAGACCCCATTTTGATTTTTATAACAGCTTAGTGATGAGCTATTATTTTGTGGGGAGGTTGTAAGATCCCATGTTTCTCTAAGTATGTCCCTCTTTGAGTATTTCATTTGATCCTTGGTGTTTATTTCGTATCTAGTGATGGAGATCATATTTTGGGGTAAAAAGCTTAATGGCTAGGGATGTATGTTTTTCTGGATTAATGGTGTCTGAGTAAAAATGGGTTGAGTGTTACCGAGGGTTATTAGTAAGTTGGAAATCCTTAAAGTGGGATTGAGTTTCAATAAGGAAAAATGTGATGAAAAATATATTTAGAACATTTACATGACATGTAAATGTATTAAACGTCATATAATGATTGGAATAATTTAATATTTGACTGAGTTGAAAAATAATTACATGGTGTGTATGTATATTAGACATCATATAGTTTCCTAATCTAGAAATTCTTTTGGGTTCTATAGGGTTTATTTTATTTTATACTCGCATGAATCTTCTTTCTCTCGAACTAGGTCATCCTTGAAACTTTGGAAGCCTTCCCTCAATTCTAAATATCCCGATCATGCATCTAATCCCTAGTAAGTTGTTTTAGTTAGGTTTCCTCTCCTCTCTCGTGGATATCCAACCATTACAGTGTAATATATTGTCTTTTTTCATTTTTGGTTTTGATTTTGATAAGTTCGTATTTAGGATCCTTCTTTTGGTCATCCACACCTTCTTCCTCATGGGTGTTTTTAGTTAGAAGCATTGTGTTCTTTATCTGTAAAGGTAGGGGGTCCAAACCTTAAACCAATGGTTTGATAATTGTCTAGTATTTTCAATATTGAAATTGTGTTAACATAAAATGTTCTTGAATGAATTAAATAAAGAATTGGATTATTCCTTGGAGTCCCTTTGGATACAAATGGTAATTGACCTAGCTTGTGGATACTGTTCTGGTGAGAGAACCCTTGATAATAAAGGAATTGTTTAATGACTTAAAGTGTTTTTAGAATGACCAGGATTTTGGGTGTTTGGTTTATATATATTCACCTTGTCTGGGGTAGTTTATTAAGATAATTGTAATGTTATTGGTTATGACCAATTTAAATATGAAATGTGTAAATGAGAGATAAATGGTAATTTCTATAATTAACCTGTTATCCTGGTGATGTGAAATTTTGATATTATTAATTTTTATGATATGTGCTATAATAGATCTTGTAATGATTATATGGGGAATTTTCACAATTGATAAATTCTAAAATTCTCATATAGTAGTCTCTGCCTTGTGATAAATTTGGAAAATCTTACATACCGAGCTATTCCCTGAGACATGCTGAAATTCTTATATACCAGGCTTGGACCAAAATCACGATAAAATGATTATGTGTTGAGATTGTCCCTAATAAATGTTGAAATGATTATATAATAGGATTGACCCAGATTTATTGTTAAAATGATTATATAGTTGGTTTTGACCTAGATTTATGTAATTTATACCTTGGATTTAAGTTTATTATTGGCATGGTTGTGAGACATGCTTAGAGACATTGTAAAATATCCCTGTGGTAGGTTATGTTTTACCATGTTTATAATGTTATGGTCAGCATGGTCATGAGATACACTCAAAGATATTACAACATAGAGATAAAGTAGGTTTATGTGGTATTAATTTAATTGCTTAATTAATTAATAAACTTGTTTATTTCATTGTTGCATACTCTAATTATCATACTGATATTATTTAGACATGGTGGTGTGGAAATACTAAGATGTAATCACACCCTATTCAGGCTGACGTTTGGTACCCGAGAAAATTTTATTGATGTAGGATTGAAAAAGGGAAAGGGACCTTACTGTTGAGTATTTTCTTGTTGGATGGGATGGATTTTAGGGATCGATAGACATGGGTTTTGGGACTAATGATGTTTGAGTCTTATGTTGAATCTCTGAGTTTTTTATTTTTTATTACTTCAAATATGACATTTAGATACATTCTAGAATGTCATTAAGTTAATCCTTTATTATTTATTAGAATATTAGATAAGATTTTATTATTGGTATTCTACTGTATTTAATTGTTTCCATTATTTCCACACTCTGATATTTATTTATTTTTATTTTATGTTTATATCTTCTTTGTTTTAACTCTATAACTAGGGGGTATAGTATCCTCACTATACTTATCACACCCCCGATACTAATCAGTTGCCTATGTCATATGGGGATCCCCCTTGGGATCTCATAACCAACCCTTTATAGCAATATGAGGGAGTAACATGGTAGGGGAATTAAATATAATACATTGGGTTTAAGTGGAATTGGAACCTCTTGAAGTAGGTAGTAAAAGGACGCACCAACTAGATGGTGTAGTGCGCCTGGTCAATCAATGGCATGGACATAATTCCCATCTTCCTCCAAAATTCCACCCATCATCTCGTGGAGGTGTATGAGACAGTTGGTAGGGGAATACAATGATAAAGTGTATACATGTATTCCACCAACTACCTGATGGAGGTTACTATGCATCCTTTGGTATGGGTAATTCTAGTCTGCGGAAACATTTATATTGGCCAAAAAAGGATCTTCTCTGATCTTGTATACCATAACTCGGCCTATCGAATTCTAGAGAATTACTTGAAGGAATGGAGTTTATAAATACAACATCAAGAAGTCTTGGAAATCAAGAATAAATTTTTGCAACATCTATAAGATCAAATCAATGACAAAACATTAGCTTTAACCAAGACCTCCTATAAAAGATCTATTCTCTACTTACAAATCTATAAGTCTGTCAACCCTTTGTTTCTATCTCTATCTTTGTCCCATTTGTTTCTATCATTATTGAGTGATGGAAAACCATCTTTATAAAGGATTTTCACAAATAAAATCTATCTATTATAACCTCATCTTCTTAAGGTTATCACAACCACAAGTGTGGGATATGTGATCACAATCTATATAGTGAGGGGTGGGTTTCTTAACAAAACTATTAAAAGGAAGTGGAATATGGTTATTATGTATCTATTAAAATCACGGGAAGTTTGGTTTTTTGGATTCTATTAAAACTAAGGGAAGTGGTTCTTGGGTTCCAATTAAAACCAAGGGAAGCTATAATAAAACATATCTTTCTATTTGAGGGGTGGAGATATAGGGACACATTTTATTCTATTTCTAAACTCCATATTAATTGTTCTGATCTTCTCTTTACTTTTACAAATTGCATCATCTTTTCAATTAATACACATAAAGTGATTAAATTTGATACACCCACTTTCCAATGATCTTAATCACTTAACTAATTTTTATACATCCACTTTCCAATGATCTTAATCACTTATATTAATTTCATAATCCAGATTTAATTTATCACATTATTGTTTCATTATTTTATAATTTTTTTATTTTGAAATCTTCGTTTGTTTTTATCACATCAGTTTTTATAAGTAAATTCCCCACATATTTCTATTTTACCTTCCATTATAACCTAAAATAAGATAAAAAGGAACCAATTTTTGAATCATGTTGAACTAATCATTAATACTAAATAGATAGGAACAAACTATTTATTTAATTAAAATATTTTAGTTAATATAAGCATCAAATTTATTACATCGAACCTATAATCAAGCATAAGAAAACATGAAAAATTCCATGTAGTCCTACCCATTACCACCTACTCACACTTATTATGAAGCATGATAAATGACAATTAAAGACCAAATCAAGGGGAGAATAGAATAAATGGGATCCTATATTATCCATGGTAACTCAAGATCCTTCGAAAAATTATACTGGCCATGCATATTTATGTATTACTTCATGAGTTTCAATATCCCAATCTCCGAGATAGTCTAAAGTCCTATTCCCCAAATCCCTTAAAGTGGGATCAGATACCATTTCCTATTGATCGTGTCTCGATAATTAGAATAGTATTGTGTTGAACCCCCGTAAAAATTCTTGAACACCTCCTAATCAATATAAATTGTAGCAAATTCCATGGAATAAAGTTACTATTAGAGATGATTTCCCCCTTAATTATATCCACACAATCAAATCAGTTCCATGATTTTATTAGTGTGACCAAACTAGACTAAGGGACACCACAAATATAAACATCACCAACATAATTAAATGGATCAAAACAATTGAGAATGATGTAAGATATATAATGTTCATACACGGAATCTATCACAAGGGATTAAAAAATAGAACATTCAAGATTTAGCTATATTTAATGGATAAAAAATATTTTATATACAAAAATTTTAAGAAAATATGTCATATGAACCCAAAAATAAAGATCTAAGTGTGAAACATATCATATTAATTACCATGGAAATCCCCTATACATCTATCCCACATGACCTTTAGAATTAATAGAGGGTATTTATCATGCTTAAAAATCATTAATATTTTATCCTTCAACCTTAAGTTCGTTAACATTACCTATATAATGGAAAAAATGGTCTGCAAAGGTCTAGATAGGGGCCCATAAAATGTGTGAGTATGTTATACTCAGTAAGAAGTCACTAAACACCCCTAACCACCTACTATAAGCTCATGTGTATGTATAAATAAATAAAGGCTAGTGTAATAGATAAACTAAATAATAAAAACAAGTAATTAATACTTTCGAATTATAATTTATCTAATATAATTAACTCCCTATATTAGAAGTGTCCATTCCTATTACACTTTCCTCAGAACTAACAGATATCTGAGATGAAGAATATTGAAGTTAGGGTGTACCACCTAATATATTTGGTAGAAAGGGAAAATTATATAATAGAGACAGGTCATTTGAGCTACCCATTTCATTTTGGGTAAGGTAATCGGGTAATATAGTTAGGGAATTTTAGGCCTATCCCATTCTTTTATCTTATTTGATTACCATAGGTATACATGATAACCATTATTATAAAAGAATAATATACCCATTTATTTCATATTTTCCACCCATTTATATAAAAGAATAAATATTTCTATAAAGTGGAAATACATTCTAGCATAACATTTGTAAAGTTTAAAACAAATAATCTCAAGAATTATGGTAGAAAAGGATATATTATCATGGAAAATATCCAACTAACTAAAATGAACCAACCTTATGAAAATATTTATCATTTATAAGTCATTTTATAGTAGAGAAATTGGATTACACAACATGTAAATAAATAAATGTAATAATAACATCCACAAAAGTATCCAATTTTCCCATAAAACCATATAAGAAAAACTCTATTAGAAGAAACACCAATGTTTTTAATTACATTAACTTGGATTTAAGCCATTTATAACACAAATATTAATGAATATGATATGAGTCAGGGCATTTTCAACTAGTTTGTTAGTATAGAAACTCTTTAGAGAATAGGGGAAAAAATAAATCAACCACTTAAATCTTAATATCATCATAGAACCAAAATATAATTAACTATTAGGTTGTTCTTAAAATGAAATTTTAAATTTGGAAAATAAACCAAGGTAATACCTTTAAATTTCCCAAGATACCCTTCCATATCCACCAAATAATAAAAATATTCAATAAAGGGAAAATGTTTGACAACCACTGATGTGAGGAGGAGAGTTGACAAAACTTATATAAAAAATATTCTAAATAGGAGATGTTAGAATAGGGGTGATTAATTACCATGATAAGGAGCAATTATTTTAAACAAATGAGGCCCCTAAGTCATGCTTGAAGGAATATCTCCCATTGAAGATCTTGATAAGTGAAGGAGATGTGGGAAATATCTAAAATTGAGTGATAAAACATGGAAATATTGATATGGTATTATAAGTGGTTAATTTAGGTTTTAAATTAATGAAATTAAAATAATTACCACTTAAAAATGGTCCTAGTATATCCCTCTACAACTCCATTGGAAATGTATTATTTATTTGTAGAAGTGGAAGTAGCCTCGACTAACCCCATCAAGAATCTAGTGGACATCTACCAGAAATTTAGTGGGAGTTATACTGCTAGGTAGAACTATCCTTATAATGACCCACTTATTATCATTGGCTTGAGAATACAATGAATCTTTATTAGTCCTTAAGAGAAATTCCCAAAATTCCAAATGTTTTCAATAAATTTATAAGGGTTTCAAATATAAGTGGAGGAAGATTTACCCATTAAGAAACAAATAACTAACCAACCAAACATCACCGAACAATCACTATATGATTCATGATTAAAACAGGATAACTCAACCATTTGATTTATAACTAAACCAACCTATGTGTGATACATTAGAAGCCAAACCAATATCAAATTAAATAGAGGAAAGAAAAAAATAAACACCAAGATGACAAGAAGACTCCATGCTCCACAAGATCCATTCTCTAATATCCAAACAACCAATGTATCCGAAGATTGTGCTAAAGATGTTTGATACTGTATCTTTTCCCATATCCCGGATGATAGAATATGCAAGAGAACCAAATTTCAAAATTTGGTGTTAGTATAAAACCCAGTAGGTTTTTCTCAATTAATTCCCTACTAATTCCACTAGGATAGAATGGTTAGTAACATTTATATAAAAATATTTATATAAGACATTTTTTTTAAAATAGTTTATAACTAAATATAAATAAGTTCCAAAACCACTTATAACCAAACATAAACAAGAATTATTTTATCCAAATTTCCAAAAACTCATATTTCTAGAAAAATACCTAAAAAAGTATTTTAAACTATTTATCAATATTATCTTGGAATAACCATTCCATTCCACTTTTTCACACACCCAACCATGCATGCAACCTATACCTCCCTATACTCATGATCAGTGTGATATCCTTCCACTAAACAATCACTTAGTGGACCAATCTGATGTGGGTACTTCATGACCCTATCTTTACCAAACTTTTTATGGAGTTAATTAATTCCCTTATCCATCCCAATTCATATGAATACACTCACCACACCCCATGCCAAACCCATGCCAAAACCAAGTGTGTTCAACCAATCCAATAAACTCGTTCTTTTATTAAAAAATAATTAAATAAGAAAAATATAAAACAAATTTTATTTCAATAAAAACATTATTCCTATTTGAAATATATTAATCAAATCCATTTTCCATAATTTAAGAATGTCCCCATTTTAAAATCAACATTTTAAAATCAATATCAAAAGCACATTTTCAAGAATACCCAATTTTCCATATTTCTACAATTTATCAAACCGTCACTAAAGTGGTTTTACAGAATAATATTAAACAACCAATGAACAATATAATTAACAAAATATAATAAATTTTAAATCAATCCATTAAACTATACTAAGTGGAGTTTAGAGTCAATCCACTTACCTTGATTGTTTTGGAGAAAACTGAAAATAGACAAAGAATGCTCAAGAAACTGGATAAGAATTCCATGAACCCACCTTAGATATCTTCTTCTATCATGATCAAGAAAAAATATCAACTTATTTGGAATAAATAAACATAGATATTCCAACATTGGGAATATATATAATAATCTAAGAAGAGGGGTAAAGTATATCTTTTAAAACTTTACAAGAACATTGAATAACAAACACTTACCGTAAGAATTGGGTTTCAATTCACCCAAAAAAGGATACAAATAGATTTAAATTAACTTAGGAAATGTTCTATAGTATTAAAGAGATAATAATACCTTGTTAGGGACATTCTAGAGAAAAAAAGAGAGTGTTACTGGTAAAATGATTGAGATCTACTTTTTAAGGATCTCACTTTGACCCTGTGCACAGTTTAGTCATACGGTTAGACAAGTCATGCACTAACGATGTGTTATATACTATTTAGAAAAACCCTAAAATGGAATCCTCCCATAGTCAACCTAATCATGTGCCCTCTATGCTAAATAAACTATCAAACAAATAAAAATATTAAAGGTTTATGTTTGGATTTTTCATGGTTTCGAAAAACTTTGCAAATCCTGTGTGCCACCACTTAGCCCCAAAACTCTATGAATTTTCCCTAAACTCTCCCAAACTTCACCATTATACATTATATATATATATATATGAAATATATAAAGGAGTCACATACTATAAATATGGTGTGTAAAATTCTCCACACCATTGTCCTTTCCATCCCCTGAAAGTATAAAACCATTGTCGCCCTGAAATAGTTCCGAACATTACTCTTTCACCTCCTTCTCGTGTTCTCAAGTATCTCCCTAAATCTGAGCATGTTGGCACAAAGACATCACTAGGAGGAAAATTTTATCACACAATAATTTCTGTTACCTATCCACAATATTCACCAGGATATGTACCAGCGAAACATCCAACTCTAGGTTAATGTGATCCCATTTGATCACATGGTTAGGATTAGGCTGATAATTTTTTAACTAAGATACATAGAACACATTATGCACCGAGCTAAACCTTAGTGTAAATGCTAACCGATATTACAGCTCTCTAACCCATTATAGTATCCTGAAAGGACCAATTTTTTTCAATACAACATTCCCTTCTTCCCAAAATGACGATGTCCATGCATTGGAGAGATCCTTAAAAACATATGATAACCCACCATAAATGAAAATGACCATCGATGATGATCCACATGAAATTTATAATAACTCTAATCCATCTCCATTCTCATACTAATAAACTGAATCTTTTCTATTTTTTCTTAGACAAGGCTCAGGAAAACTAATGATGTCTCACCTATTTCCAATCAAAAAAGTGGAGAATGATAAGAAAAAACATAAAATTCTTCGACACAAGTCATATGTATCAAGACTTGATTGGTTTTATTATATAAGAAATATACTAATGGAATATGATCTTACTATGAACCAAAAAAATCCATTACACAAACAACATCATGTATTCCAATGTCTTTACCCTACTTTCGGATTTCCCATCGATCTCTGGATGATAAACCATACTCATAGTAAACTGTGTCCCTAGGGATTTTTTTTCCGATTTCAAAAAATGAGATGTAAAACTCAAATATATGTATGAGACTATCAAAACTGGTATACGATGTCCCTAACAAATATTGGATATAGATTTTGGATGATCCTTCACCATATGAGTCTCAAAAATAGTGATGAAGTGAGCTGACTTAGTGAGTCTGTCCCCAATCACCCGTATGGAATCGTGTTTCATAATCATTCTTGAGAGAGTATTAACAAAATATATTTCTATCTGACCCCATTTAAAAATAAGGAATGCTAAATACTAAAACATACTTGTTTTTCATTGATGCTATGCCTTAACATTCTAACAAGTTAATCACTTTGAAACAAACTCATTCCCAATCAATTTCTCACCAATCCACCAAAACTATGCCTTTGATGCCTTATACATCTTATCCATACTTGGATGTACAACCCATATGCAATGGTGGTAAGCATGAAGAATTTGTTTTTGATAAGACATAGGTACAAAAATATGATATCTTAAACATAAAACCAATCTCACATCAAGTATAGAGCCCTCAATGGATTCCCCACCATTGAGTTTTGAACTCATAACCAATAATTCTGCATTGGATTTTTGTGCCTCTTTAACCATCTTTACCAAGTTTGGAACCGTGGAAACTGAAAAGAAAACCACTACATCACCTCAGTCAGCACATTCCACATTCATGTTAGCTAGTACATATATCAACCACCATTTATCTGAATCATCCTTCGCCAACTGAGTATATGACTTCATGCTTAATGCATTGGCCACCATATTATCTTTTCCCAGTGTATACATCAAGTCAAATTCAAATAATTGTAGATACTCCACACATCTTCTTTGACTCAGATTCAATTCTTACTATGAGAAAATATGTTTCAAGCTCTTATGATATGTGAACTATGTAAATTTCTCACCATAGAGATAGTGAGACGAAGTCTTTAAATCATGGATTCCTGTAGCTAACTCAAAATCCTATATTAGGAAATTATTCTCATGCACTCTCAACTACGTTGAACCATAAAAAAAACTTGGCATCCTTGAATGATAAAATATCACAACCTAGACCCTAAATAATCAAAATACACCAATTACTCATGTCCAAATTCTAGAAAAATCATGATAGGTGATAATGTAAGATGAAATTTCAACTCTTGGAAGGACTTTTGTAATTCCTTAGTCCTTTGGAAGGGAACATTCTTCTCTATCAAATCTATCATAAATAACGCTAGTATTGATATGTCAAGATCACGAAAACAATAATAAATAACTAGACCAAGAAATATTTATATCTCAAAGTTGTTCTTCTATGGTTTCCATGAGATAACATCTTATATCTTCACCAGATCCACTAAAACACCTTTTTCAAAAATTACATGGCCAAGAAACTGTACCTCCTGCATCCAAAAATAACACTTTGATAGTTTGTAATAAAAATGATGATCTCTCAATATTCCCAACACTATCTCCATGTGTTTCTCATGCTTAGACCCTATCCTTGAATAAACCAATACGTTATCCAAAAACACCACAGCAAAAGAATCAAAATATTGCTAAAATATATTATTAATCAATTCCATAATGAATCCAAGTGCGCTCATAAGATATAATTGAATAACTACATATCTGTATTTTCCATATATGCTCCAAAAATATGTCTTCATAATATATTCCTTATAAACTCACAATTGATAATATTATGATCACAAGTTAGTTTTAGAGAACAAATGATATCCCCTCAATTGATCAAACATATCATCAATTAATAGAAGTGGGTATCTATTCTTTATCTTAACTTGGTTAAGATTATGATAATCAGTGCACAACCTTGGAGTTCCATGTTCTTTCTTTAGGAACAAGACAAGTGCTTCCCATGGAGAAGTTCTTGGATAAAAGAAACCTTTTCTTTCTCACTCTGCCAACTACCCTTTAATCTAATTTAATTCTATTGGTTCCATCCTATAAGATATAAGGTAAACAAGGCTAGTCCTGGTAAAGATATCAATCATATACTCCACTTCCCTTGTAGGTGGTAACACTGAGAAGTTCATGGGAAAAAATATTGAAATTGATCCTCTAATATGGAAAATTTTTTATTCTCGATCTCTTCCTTCGATGCTAAAGTCAATGATCTCACCAGTAAGATATCATTCCCAATACTAGTTTCCAGATGCCTATTTCACCTATCTTTACAACCCTTTGTCCCCTAAAGATATGATCAACACCATCCTCAGTTGTGAAACTGACTATTATACTATAACAATAATTATGAGCCTTGAAAATTGTCAATCAATACATTCCAAGGATTCTATCATAGACATGAATCTCCAAAATATATAAATCCCATTTTTCTCATTTAAATCAATAGATATAGAAAATTATCTACACATAAAGGCTCTACATTCTCTCTCACCAATTGGAGTTTGAATTTTTATTACGTAAGAAATCATCTCATGTATTAAAATTATAAAATAAATGGCACGAGAAGAAATGAAGGAATGTGATTCACCAGTATCAAACAAAATTATCATAAGGATAGAATTCAATTGAATCATATCTCTCACCATAGATGGAATAGCTTGATCATCTAAAAACACATGCTCAGCTCCATACAGTCACTTCTTCACTACATATTTCATCTTATTTACTTGCTAATATTTCCCTAACTAAGGACTCATGGTATTCCCAGAAACACCATGTCAATCTCTGTTCTATTGGTGAGATGGATTTTGCTACCATCATCCCGTTGAATCATATGACACCTATGATACCTGATAAGTGTCTCATGAAGATGAACTTTTATCACTATGATATTAATGCTTAATATTTCCCTTTTGTTTTTAGTTATGACATGATATTGGTGTTGTTGTACCCTATCATTTCATGTGGTTGAACAAACCACATTGAAAACATCCAGGATGGATCTTTGGTTTTAGAGGGAGATTCATTGATTTAGCACTTTGATTTTAATTACTACTCCCACCTTAGAAATATATTTCCCTCTTCCACTTTATTCTATCATTAGATTTCCCACCATTTCCCATAGGTATCATCACACTTTTCCTCCCATAGTTTAGGAGATGCCACGTTCATCCACTATCACTCCATTCTCCATCTCTTTATAATTTTTAATAAAAAGAACTAAAATATTTTAGCAAATATCTTACCATAGCTACGATTCGTAGATGAGTTCCTTCATGGCCTCACTCACCACAAATTCTTGTGCAAATTATATTAAATTCATCAATTTATCCATATAATCTACGACAAAGATATTTTATTTCTTTAGGATGAATAAGTCTATCATTTTTTAGATCTTGAACACGTGAGGATATAATTATTTGTTGAAAAATTCCTCAAAATCCTCCCAACCAAGGACATGAGCTATCTTAGATTTCATCTCTAGATCCCACCACTGGCATGAAAGATACTAAAAAATATACATTTCTAGCTTTACTTTTAACTCTGTTGGTGTGATGATGAAATCAAGGATACAATTCATCCTCTCCAGCCACACCTCTGCCTTTTTGGGTTATGAATCACCCGGAAAGATGGGTGGATTCTTCCTCATGAAATGGATGGAATGGTCCAGATGACTCAGATCATCCCTTCAGTTCCCTATATCCACAACTTGAAATTCTTGGATTATACTCTGAACCATTTTTTGGTTCACCTATTGTTCAGGTGCATCTATATTCTCTACAACTTCTTCTCATTGGTTTCTACGACACATATTGGGTGCCATATTCTAAACCAACAAAAAACTTTGTAAGTACCACTCTATAACAACTAAAAACATGTCATTTTAAATTCTATCACATCAACTACCAAAAAATTTCTGCCCAAAATCACCTTTTTCAATATTTAACAATTTTTGAAAAATCAATTATTTTTTTGAAAATAAACCCATTTTCAAAATATACCAACCATGCAATTTTCAAAATATTTCATTTGAAAAAAATTATGAATTTATCTAAAATCAACAGAATGCATCAAATTATATATCATTTCTCAAAATGAAATATGTTATCCTAGTGGGAATTCATTCCTCTAATGCATGTAATGCTCATCTAACTACCTAAAACCATGACAATGAAATTTACATAGTGATATAAGTGACTCCAAAACACTTATGTATCTGACTATCTAGGAATGTGTTGTTCAATATAAAAAGTTTAGCTACATCTTTTTACGCTCTATATTTCATGTCCGAATAATTCTACTCCTTTCTAAGATTAGAACCCTAGAAATAGAGAAGAACGAATTTCAATTCCATGACCAAGAACACTAATGATTACTAGTTACCTAAACGAAAAAACAAGATGATACCACTTAACTCAAATATACTATCGGATCAAACAAAATGAAACCATCTGTAATGAACCACTTATTCTCATTATCTTGAGAATACAATGAATAAATACTAGGCCTTAAGCAACATCCCTAAAATGCTAAATGCTGGAAATAAATGGTGAAGGGTTTTAAATATAATTGGGGGATGATTTAAACTTTTTGAAACAAACCACTAAGCAAATAGACATCATAGAACAATCACTATATGAGGCATGATAAAAGAATGAAAAATCAACAATTTTGTTTATAACCAAACCAACCAAAGTATGCTACAATGTAAGCCAAACCAATATACAAGAAAATAGTGGATGTACTCAAATAATCACTAAGATGTCAATAAGACTCCATACTCCACAAGCTCCGATATCCAATCACCAAATAGCCCAACTATTATGAGGTGGTGAAAAATACTTGTGATACTTTACCTTTTCCCATGTCGTAGAAGATAACATCTGATAAAGAACCAAAGTATCAAAATAGGGGTGAGTATAAAACATAGTAGATTTTCCCAATTGAATTTTGTAATCAAGCCAATAGAATAATTTTTTTTGCAACATTTATATAAATAAATTTATATAAAACATTTTTTCAAAAATATTTATAACAAAATATAATGAAGTTCCAAAACCATTTAAACCAAACGTAAAAAAGAAGCATTTTAACTAACTTTATAGAAATTCATATTTCTATAAAACTACCAAACATGGATTTAAAACCATTTCTCAATATAATTTTTTAAAATCCATTCCATTCCACTTTTTCACACACCCAACCATGCATGAAACCTGGACCTCTCTATACTAATGAGCAGTGAGCTATCCTTCCACTAAGTCATCACTTAGTGGAGCACTTTGATGGGTGTAATTCACACCAATATTTATTTGAACTTTTTGATGGGGTTTGTTCACACCCTTTTCCATCCCAATTCATATGAACACACACACTCCACAACCCATGAAAATCCCATGAAAAAACCACATGTGTTTAACCAATCCAACAAACTCATTCTTTTATTGGAAAATCATTAAATAGGGCAATTCGAACCAACACTTTTATTTCAATAAAAACATTTATTTTATTTAAAATTTAATAATAAAATCTATGACCAACAATTTTAGAAAGTCCACATTTCGAAATCCATATTTTAAAATGAATAGCCAAATCATATTTTAAATAACACACAATTTTATAGATATCCATAATTTACCAAACCGTCACTAAAGAGGGTTTCCAAAAATTGTGAAATAGCCAATTAAAAATCAATTTAACTCAAGATAATAAATTTAAAAGTATGTTATTTAGTTCTACTAAGAGGAGTTGAGACTGAAGCCACCTACCTCGATCGTTTTGGGGAAAACTGAAAAAAGATAAAGAATACTCAAGAAACCAGGTAAGAATTCCAAGAAACCGACTTAAATATCTTCCCCAATAATGATAAAGTCCAAATCTCAACTTATTTGGCACAAAAAAACATATATCTACCCACATAAGTCATATATATAAGAATATTAGAAGAGGGGCGAAGTAGATCTAAGAAAAATTGATAAGAACGATGAAGAACATGCACAAACCACAAGAATCAGGAATCAACACCCCAATGAAAAGAATCCAGATCTATTACAATTCACATGGGAGAGGTTCTCTAACATTTAATTGATAATAATACTTTGTTTGGTCCATTTCATAGCAAAAATGAGTGAGTTAATGGTAAAACAAGTGAGATCCTCTTTTTTAGGATCTCACTTTTACCCTGCGCATAGTTTAGTCACACGGTTAGACAAAATGTATGCTAAACGTGCATTAGATACTCTCTATAAAGGCCCTCACATGACCTCCTCCCACAATCTCCCTAACCATGCACCCACTATGTCAAAGCTACTATCCAAAATCTATAACTCTAAATGGTTTCTACTAGGCTTTCACATGGTTCAGACAAACAGTGTGCATCCTATTCACCTCCCCTTTAGCCCAAATACACTTTGAAAGTTCCCCAAAATCATCAAGCCTTCACCATTATACGTTATATATATAAAACACAATGAAAGGGGTTAGATACTAGAAATAGGGGGTGCTACACTCCTCCTCTGTCTTGATTTACTAAAATAGTACATATATCCTTTTGAACCCCTTCAAGCTTATATAATCCTCTAATATACACTAATAATTGAATATAAAAACCCAATTGAAGGAGATAAATAACTTATCAATGTCATGGTTTTTACAGTATATGAAACAAAATCATTACACATCTTTAATTATATACTTAATGCACCACTAATCTCAAATTAATTATGATCTTCTTTTCCTAGGACATATGATAATGAACCCTTAGTAATAGATTCAATTAATTTATCTTTAGATGAACCACATTGTTGTGATAATACATCCAAATGTTAATCAAAATTATACTCATTCCACTCCATTTACTTCTCTACTAAGACAAATTTGATCAATGGAACTTAATATTCCTGAAATTATTTAACCAAAAATTAGGATATAATTAATTTAAATACATATTTGGATCTACTCCCTTATTACCATCTTAGAATCAGATATAACAGTGTAGTTACGATTCTCCTACAATCTCTAGATTTTCTACTATTTTTTATATAATGTTTTCTAATCTCCGAAACTATGATCAATAGTTGGGATCAATTCTCTCCCATATAATGTTTCATTATCATGATATATTTCCCAAAATATTAGTGTACTCAAATTCATCCTTCAAAGTTAAGTTATTCTCCAAAAATTCAATCCTCTCCTCTTCTATTTTAAATTCAAAAAAATCTTTAAAATAAACTACATTATAATAAAATAGAATGTGATGACATACCTTAAGAAATAAAACCTTTCAAATTTCACTAATTATGAAATGAAATTCTATATTGTGGCATGAATATATTCAAATTTATAACTCCACTAACAATCATGCTGTTTGATGATTCTTATTCTCCTAAAATCAAATTTCCATTCCTTCTAGATATTTATATGAACACAAACACCACACCATGACATATTTCTTCATTACACAATACTCCATCCATCACTAGATAGAACCAATAAAACATTTATAGAATACCATCCTCATGGAATAATAAACCTCCTCAAGAAAAAAATCATTTTGATCATGGAATGTTATTTTCTTCCTCATTAGCGGTTACAACATGATATATATATATATATATATATATTCTGTTTTAGTCTAATCAACCATATTTATCCAGATCTAAACTAAATTTCCATGGGATCCTAACCATGATGTAACCTTACATTTAATTGTTAAACTAGTTATTTTTTGGTACTATTGTTCAAAATTTATTCATACAGAACTTGACTTTATTTCTATGAAACATCCTTCAAACTGTAGCTACACCCATTGAAGTATTTTTTTTCTTCCTTCACTAAAAACTACCTCTAAGAATCTATAAACGTATTCAATTTCCTTGACTAATTCTTATAAATATTTTAATACCATTATAATCCAGAAAATAATTATTTTACCTTTATATAGCATACATATATTCTAGATCCACCAATCTTCATGATTCTTATTCCATTTCCTTGGTGTGTAGAAATATCTAGGTACTCTTTCACAATTTCTTCAATGTAGCCACCAATATTTCTTCAAAACATTCACTCTTGATATTTTATATTGATAATCATACTCCAAATCCACATATCACTGTCCATAATCCTTCACCAGCTATGTTATCACATATGGTAACCATATTTATCTTCAATCATGTATCACCTTTTCTCTATGTGAAATATTATCCAATTTCAAAGATCTTACAATCATATAACCCTTGAGTTACTAGTATTTACCCTTCAGATTTGGTTACACTCATGATGATCATATTAATATCCTATAGAAAATGATATTCTAATATTTATTATTATTATTATTATTATCCTTTATTGATTTTATAGTGAACCAAGCCTTTTACACATATTATTACATTATTTTTCACATACACATATATTTATTACAAGCCAAAGATCATGAGGCCTGGTTTCTTCTGAAGACTAGGTTCATAATACATAAAAGTGAGACTAATATAGGACTTATTTATTTTTTACCCATTATGAGATCTTAAATCCTTTCAATATCCTAAAAATTCATTGGATTCCATGGGGAATATATAGACAAAAGGGCTTGGCTAATATTTTTTAAGGGAATAAACATAATAAGGGAGCCTAACTTTTGAGTCAAAAGTATAACATGATATCATAAAATATAGGTCTCAAGAGTAATCATAAGTAATAATAATGTAAATAACATGGTATCATAATATCATGGCATCATATGAAATGTTGAAGAAACATATAAAATGACACAAACAGAAGTTAATGATACCTTCCTAGACAATACCACATGGAATAAAAATTCCCATATAGGATTTGGTTTACTCCCTAATCCCGTACATGATTCTTCTTGAGGCAAAATATTTAACTAGTGAATTGGAGAACTATATATGTGTAACTATAAAAACATGTTCATGATTTATGTGTTTTATAGAAAGGAAATAAATCTTAATTAGTAACAAAATAATTACCCATGGAAATATAACGGGTTACATAATAATTCATTGTATCATAATCAAATGAAATTTCATAATTATGGATTTTGATAAATAGACATAAGCCATGTATTAAACCATTAATTTAAGGATTAATAATCTAGGTATATATTTGAGAGAAATATATAAATAATATATAAGCAATCCATTACACAATGTGTTATCGTCATTGATAATAATTTATTTAAAATATTAGATAGAATATTTATTAGAGAAAATACCCTTTTCACTTTTAAATAATTTCTAAAAAATATAACATATTAAAAAATATTATAAAAATCATTTTATTTAAAAATTTATCATGGAAACTTATAAATAAATATTAAAATAATTGAGTTGTCATGATGATGGTTAATTACATACATTTCATATAAGTTAAAAAAACATTCCCTTCACAATGTTGTAAAAAGGATAAAATGTACCTCGTTCAGAAAATGTTGAGAATATTCCTTTCAAAATAGTTAATAAAAAATAAAACATGGGTAAATATGTCTTTAATAAATCATTTGTATAATGTTATAAATATTCCTATATATATTTTTATAAAATAAGGATATGGATGAAACAATATTTTGGACTAAAGAGAGAAACAAATTTAGATTTTATTAAAAAAAAAATTCACAACAATTTCAAGTAAAAAAGAGATAAAAATAGTACTATTTATTTAAATTTTAATGAATATACGTAGGAGAAGAAAATGAAATGGTTAATGAAATGATAAAATAATATCCTCCAATGTAAATTCAACCATAAATAATTATTATTAAAGTAAGATTGTAACATAAACCCTTACCTCTTAGGTAAATTTTGAATTATAACTCCCCTAAATGAATTAAATGAATTGTTACTAAAAATATCATCAATTATGGATTATTTATGATATAATATTTAAAGGTTAATTATAAACATAATTTAAAAGATTATGTTTCATAAAATAAAATTTATCTAAAATAATGAATTTTTTAAATAAAACCCTTACCTCGAATCCATAATTTTTCATGTATGTATATTATCTCACAAATAACAAAAACATATAAATTAATTTTTTTCTTAATAACCTTTTACTGGTTTAATACATTATACTTAAAACATTTACATCATTTATTTTAATTATGTATTAAATTACTTTTTAGTTGAGGATACAATGTTCATAATTTCAAAATGACATCAGTTTATTGACCATGGTCAAAGAGTTTATTATTACATAATATATAGAATAATAATCATGAAAAAATACTAAATTTTATATATAAATAATAATTTTTAAATATTACCTTGAATTATGGAAATGAAAGAATGAACTGCACTACAATCATGGAGACGGTAGGTTGTATGTACACATGTGCAACATTTCCATTTTTTAAAAATCATGATGGAAGAAGGTAAGTGTTATTTTATATTTATATAATGTTAATAATATCATAAATATCATATTATTTCTTTAAATACCCATACATATTATATCCAACTGATGCAGTAATAAAAAATGGATCAGATCGCCTTTCCAGATGATAGTCTTACGTACACACGATCATTGTTATCATTTTTTCATGGATGGTAAGTTAATAAAGTATATGATATATTAATTTTTGTGAATAATTAATATTTCACAAATAATATATATAAATATTAAATCACTAATTATTTTTAGTCAGTTGTGGAAGTGATGGATAATGAATTATATATGTTCATGAGGTGGTTGTCCACTATACAGACAAATGATGGTTTCATTACCTATTTGATGGAAGAGGATATTGATAAATATTATTTCATAAAAATAATAAAATATTATTTTATATGATATAATGGTGTTTTTAAATTTAAATATTTATGACATAATTGATGTTAGGAAATGAGGAAGTAAAAATTAGGATCTCTATGAAGATGAATACCTTTACTTAGAAGAACCTCCTTTGGATATCTTATTAAAGACCCCAAGTTTCATCTTTTGGGAAGACCAAAATCATTATAATTTGGATAAAGATGTTGGGGAGATATTTTTTTAGTTTTTGGTTGAGAAAAATTTATTAATAGGTGTGACTAAATGAGGGGAGGGGGTTACCTTTTATAATTTAGAAGGAGTGACATTTTTGTAAATACAAAAAACTATTTAATAATTGAAAGGCACTCTCAAGACAATTGCCTCCAAAATTGTTAGATAATGTATTTTAGAGGTGATATATATAATAAATACCTCAGACATTTAAAAAATGTTTTAAACATATTTATCCATTTAGCTATTTAGTTTAACCTTCGATAAATCAGTTTTAACATTAACCGTAGTAACCGATTTTTAATGTTTTTACTATTCATTATAATAAAAACATAAATTAACTTTATTATATAATATTAACTATTATGATTCAAAATATTTAATCCATTTCAAAAAAAAATTCAATTCAATGATGTGGCATAATTTAATTTAAAATTAATCATGCAAAATGTTTCAAAAAATGGGTTTTTAAGAAATATATTTTTCAAGCCTAAAATGATCTTACATTAACTATATAACTAGTGATCATCATTATATAAATTTAAATTCATACAACTACACGTATAATATATAAATTTAATTTAAATAATTAATTTCATGGGGTTATTTTAATTAAATAAAATACATAGACTTTATGCACTTGAAAACGGTTTGCAGAAAACCGCGTTTTAAGCATAAAAATAACCTTTTACCAAAATCATGAAAATTTCAAAGTAAAATTAAATTTTATTAATATAAAAAAATTGTATCATATATAAATTTAAGACAAAATCTAAAATACATTGGAATATTAAAATTACATCATTTATGGAAATGAAATGAAAAGATTTGAAAAATTGGTAATTTTTAATATTCACTAAAAAATCAAGCTTTTCAGAAAAATCCCAAAGTTTCACCTTATCTTAAAATTAATATATTATTTTAAAATTTTATTTTAATTTTATAAAATAATGTTTCAAAAAATTTTAAAAAATAATTATAAATTTTATCCACAAAAAGAAATAAAACCTATTTTTCTAAAAAAATGTATCTTTGAATCATTAAACCAATTCAATGAAATTTGACTAATTATTAATTTGAATTTATAAAAAAATTTTGTTTTCATAATACCTTTAGGTATATTTTTTATAATATTTTTATTCGTATTTGTAACTTTAATTTTAATGGGTAGGTTATAACTATAATATTTAATAACAAATTTTTTATAATATATCGTGGTTTGATTAATCTTGGGGTTGCGTGTTGTATAAACTATTGATCATAGTGTCATTTTAACATCAGGAAGTGTTAAATTATACCCCTGTAAATAAATTTCATCCATTAAATTTAAAATTTTGATCATTTTTACATTTTTAAATTCATTTTTGGAAAAATCATATCATAAAATGGGTTAATAAAACTTCTTCTTAAAATAGGAAAATGGAAATATAAAGTTCCTTAATAATAACATATTACTAGGTTATCTGAGTTGGTTGAAACTAGTGGGAAGTGAAAATATGGACATGGAGGAAAAATATAAATAATTATGGAGAGTGATAAATTTCATGGATCACAAGAAAGGAAATGATCAAGAGAATATTAATGACCAAATAACCTTAAATCTATATTGAGTTAAAAGAAAATTGATTCAGCTGATATATAGGTAACATGATAACATTTTTCTTTCAAGATCCTTTTCCAAAAGTTTAGGTACTCTTTTACTATTATGATATTAAACACAAACAAAATATACTTACTTGATATCTTTTTATTTCAAAAACATAATTTCATCCTTTGGTTGTTCTTCAATCACTTTCCACATCACTTTTTACTCTAAGGAATGGATTTCAAATATGAAGTTTTTTGGTCTAAAAGAACTAAAATTAAATTTTTACTGATCATATGACCCATAAAAGAGTAACATGATCTTCCTTCTATCTTTATTAAAACCGAAACGGTTAGAATATAATGTAAAGACCCAGACTCCAGTATCCGTGAGCTGGTGGTTGCATTATTAATTTTCTCTAGATAAATGAAATCACATCCCAAAGGACCAAATAGTTTATTAGTATTGGTAAACTATATACATACATTAAATTAAAATTACATTTTAAAAAATAAAATAGACAAAGTATTTTTTTGAGAAACCATTATTCCCCTTATCAAAACCCCACATATAAATCATAAAACACTTCCTGGTATCCTGGGGAAAAATAAATCATAAGTATAGGATTAGATAAAATTCTTTTAAAGGGTTATGTATAGTGTAATCTATCATTAACAAATTATAATAATAAATATGGAAAGGTAAATAATTAAACATACATTTCAGTTAATCAATAACTTGAATATAATATGGAATGAATAAATGATCACTAGTTAATACTATACAAATAATCATATCAGCATAAACATTAACGATGGATACTCTAAATAATGTAATATTCACATGAAATATCAATAAATGAATTCAAAATTATGTAATTAATAATATTGGACATTTAAAACATACCATCAAGGCCTCATCTAAGACACCAACAAAAATGGGTAAGACCTCAGCCGAAACCTATGCTAGTTTGTCTCATGATCCCTACAAATGCATAAAGGGGATATAATAGGCCCTACCCATCACATAATAATTCCAACACAACCATAATATGAAATGAGTGAAAAAAATTAAATATTTTTTTTTATTGAAACTACCATATGAAATTTTAATAATGTCCCCAATCAATAAACATAATCACAAACCATAAAGGGTAATACAATGAATGGTTACAAAATAGTACATCCCTAGTAAAAATAATCATAAACCATTCAATAAAATATAGAATATCAAATCAAAATATATAGACATAAATTAGACATATGATTTATCAATGTATTTTGACATAGATTAAAATACTTTAAATTAGATCATTGAAAATTCATTTGGAAAATACCCTTTTTCACTTTGAAAATTTATTATTTTTAATGAAAATATCAATTATAAAATAATTTTTTTAATATATACTTGGAAGATTATAAATTACTCTTCATAATATTAAGGAATCATAATGGAGTTAAAATCCACTCATGATATATATGTTAAAAAAATCCTTTCATATTTTTTTCAGAAAAATCAAAAAGTACCTTGTTTAGAAAATGATAGGAATATTACATTTAAAACATTGTGTAAAAAATAAAAACAACAGTAAAATGACTTAAAATAATTATAGATTTTTTTGGAAGAAACATTTATAAAAAATGGAAATGAAATAGAAATATCTTAAACTTAGACAAAAAAATAAACAATCCTGAATAATGATGAGATTGTGAAATAAACCCTTACTATATTATAATAAGTTGAATCATGTGAACCATTAATGAATAAAATTTAAAAATGTTTAAATAGAACGAGAATAAATAACTTTATGATATAAAATGTAAATGGGATGATATATACACCTCATAAAAGAATATCACCGCATAACATAAAAATATGCCTCAATGAAAGAAAATTGAGATGAAGTCCCTTATAAAGATCAAATCATTGAATAGAGAATTAATCAAATGAATTGATTTTTTTGTTTAAAATATAAATACACATAAAACATGTTAAAATAAAATATAATATAATCAAAATTAATTTTACACATAACCTTATCATGACAAGATCAATAAAGTAAAACTTTAACATAATGAATGATAATTTAGTTAATAAATCCCTTAAAAAGTTCATATCATTATGGAGAGAGTTAATAAATAAAGTGATTATGTGTAACAAATTTATATCCAAAAAAATAATTGTTTAAATACAACATATATCAATAAAAAGTATTTTCATAGAGAATATTGGCATAATATATTCAATGAAGTAGACATATAACCCAATGAATGGAAATTGAGTTATGAGTCTCCTTACCTCATGATTTCTTTTAGTTGATCAAGATTTAATATCATTTATAATAGTTTTAAAAAAATTTCAAATTTTTCTAGAATCAGATTCATATTTATAAAATCTTATTTTATTCTTTTATGACATAACGTTTCATTATTTTCATTATTTTAGGTGTTAATTTCCTTGTTCTTGCATGTATGTTTTTCCATCAATGTCAAATTTCTTTTGAATTGGATATTGATTAATCATCTAAAGAATTATATTAATTTTATAAATATAATATTTAATTATTAAATATTGTTTTATAACTATCATTGAATTTTTTACATGGAAAAAGAATCACATCTTGCCGTGGAGATGGTAGGTCATACGTACACCCGAGCGATGATATCATTCCCTTAATTATGAATGAGTAATTAAATGGATGTTATGTCAATTTCAAATAATAAATTTAATTTCATACTTATAATATGTATCCATTATTTAAATTATTATAACCATCTAATTAAAATGGGGATGAAAAACAAATTACGTCGTTGTGTGGAGGCGGTAAGTCATACATACAGACACACGGTGATTTTGTTTTTTCATAGGTTAGATAAAATATATAATATAGTTTTATAATAAAAATAATAATATATTAGTATATATATGATGCTATAGTTATTATGTTTTAATGAAAACAACACATGAATATGAAGTATAAGAATCAATGAATTCTTAAAGAATTGATAAAGACGATTACCTCTTCTACAAAGGACCTCCTTTATAACTTGTCTTATGGTATCATGGGTAGGTATTTTGGAAGAAAAAACCCTTTATAACATAACTATGTATGTTTATAAGTTAAATGGTCATATTTTGATCCATATAGATTGCTCAAATTGGTGTAAATAAGTGAAAGAAGTGGTTCCCTTTTATAATTGAAGTGAGGGGAACTTTTAGAATTTCTCAAAATATTAAAATAAAATAAGACCATTTTAGTAGAAAAGATATCCAAATGGACTATAAAATAATATAGGATGTTATTTTATACAATATATTTTCTTATTTTGGATTATTTAATTATATCATTTTTTTTAATAATTTAATCACATATTAATTCCATAAAATATATTTATTGTCAATTTTTTTACTATTAATTACTTTGACTTTAAAATCATCAGGAAAAAAATTAAATTTTTTTAAAAATAGTTTATTATATTTTTAACATGTAAATTTAAAATATAAAATTCTTTTATAGGATTTTTTATATCGTATTATAATTATTTTCAAAAATTTAATATCATTTATTTTATTTTTCCATCAATGAAATAATTACTACATCCACATTGTACAAGAAATTGAGGTAATTATTTCATCCCAAATAATTAGAGAAAAATTAATGATTAATATAAATATTTTATATTTAAAAATAATATTTATTATCAAATATATCATATGAATATCCATATATTAAAAGATTTATACTTATTATAAACAACAGTGTTAGTAGTTAGGCTTTTCATTAAGAAAAATGCTATAGAGGACTTAATGTCAACCAAGTGGATCCGAAATGTAATAAATTTGACCAATGTATTATTATAGTCAATATATTCTCAAAAAATAATATTTATTCATGTTTTTGGTTCAATCAATATTTTTTATCATTTTAATTTTAGTGTTATTAATATTATTTTATTGATTTTTCTTCTACTTACAGAAGCATTGTGTAAGTGTTGCATAAATCTTTAAGGAAATTATTTCATTAATAAAAATTAAAAATAAATTAATTAGACTCATTATAATCCTTTATATTCATTCATTATGTATATTTACTGACATCCATGTCAAGGAAACAAATTTTATTTGTTAATTTGACTTTTCATTCTTTACAGAAGTATTCGCAATCATTTGAATATGATTCTTTTTATATAACTCCAAAATTATAAATTATCAGTTTAAATAAAAATTTATATATGATATTTAACAAAATTTTCATAAAATTCCTTTCATAATTTCAATTATAAGCTATAGGACACTGGATTTTACTTTTCCAGTGCTGCCCACACACTACGTCGTCACTGAAAAAGGCTTCCATATATATTGTGAAATAAATTAGAATTAACATGATATGAATTTTTTTATGATATTTATATTTTAATAAAATACATGTTTCATTAAATAAGTTTAATAAATTTTTATATCATAATTATATATTGATGATATCAAAAAATATATAATATTTTACAAAAATTGTATTTTTTTACTATTCCCAAAAAATTTAACTTCTTCAAAAAAATCTTAAAAATGCATCATAAGATAATTTGGAAATTATGAATTTGAAAATGGAAATATTTTTTTTAATTAAATTTTCTAAAACCACTAGAAATTAATTATAATATTCATCCATAAAAATAATAAAAAATAATTTTTTTGAAAAAAATATTTTTCTAAAGAATAAAATGAATTTACTAAAAATTATGTTATTATTTTATTATAATTTACCGATAAATTTATATTTAGTATAAAATATATATATATATATTAACATTTTATAAATTAGTTATTCATATTCAAACCATGAAAATTAACAACTATATTATAATGGTCACATTTAAATAATTATAATTTCAGGTTTGTTTAGGCTCAATGTTGCATGAAATGTAAGCTATTGAACATAGTGTTATTTTAAAATATCAGGTTGTTACATTCTACCCTTCGTCAATAAATGTAATCCTCACAATTTTAACATGGGATTGGTAATCATGGGTTTGGTATTTGAAATTATCTTTATGGAAATATCACATCGTAAAAATGGTTAATAAAAAATCCTCTTAAAAAGAGTAAAATAGAAATGTGAAGGTCATAAAAAAACTAGGTTTACGAATAGGATAACATTAATTGGAGGTGTAAATATGGACATTGAAGAAAAATATAACTATCTATGTCTAATTGAGAGTGATAAAAAACATGATCTTGATAAACTTAACCATTAAATAATCATAAATCTATGGTGGGTTAAAAGGCTATTGATTTCTCAGTAATAAAAGTAATCAAATAATTTTTTTTATTTCATGGTCCTTTTCTCTAATTATGATGAATTATTTCACTATCCAAATCGAGTAATCTAGAATATAGACTTACATGATTTATTTTCATGTCATATGAATAATATCAAAAGTTAATTATGATTTGATATATTTCGATTTCATTTATTACACTAGGAGACAGATATTCAAAATGAATTTTTATACCTAAAACACTTTTATAAAATCATAATATCTCTAAGTCATTCCTTCAGTCTCTAAATATTTTCAAAAGCAATAATGGTTAGAATAGGTTATCCAATACGGTAATTCATACATTAATCGAAAATAATAATATCAAATGTTTAATTTAATCTATTATATATGTTGTAAATCATTAGGATCCTCTAAAATGTTATAAAAAATATTCAAAATTAAAAAATTTATGAATAATTCCACTATATGAACTTTTGATTAATCCCCCACAAATTAGCTCTTAACATCACTTGTATGTACCATGATCAGATAAAAGTATGGTAATAACTTGAATCACCATAAAACATTAATAAAAATATGCATTATTTCTTATTACTTAAATAAAACATATATTTTTTGATATGTTACCTAAATAAAAAAAAATTATTAACTCCATCAATGATATCATGAACCAATTTGTAAAAAATAATTAATCAGTTCCACGGAAGTCATTAATATCCAACATAATTTTTCAGTATTATCCAATTCAATTTATCAATATCAATCATCTCTTTATACCAAAATCAATATTTCAACCTCAAAAACATATTAAGTGTTATCCTCCCCCAATAATGTGTTTTCCAATAGGTTTAACTTTTCACTAAATCACTTTTCTTGGTTATCGGTATTATTCAACATATTCTCTCAAATCCTTTATGAAATGGTACTACAATAAAATCCTTATACATTCCAAGATTCTTATATGAAGAATTTTATTAATAAAATACTTTTACATCATATTTGTTGGATCCAAATACACAATTATAGTAATCCTTCCACTTTTTCTATATTAATAGATTATGTTTGAACTTGATTACTTTTTTTATTATGAGGTATATTCCCATGATGATTAGGGAATTAATTTTTGTAATCCCTCACATCCTAACAGTGGTAGCATTGAAAAACTTGTTTATTTCCATTTAAATCATGAGTTTGATGGCCTTTATCTCCACACTTTGAGCAAACCCTCATCCCCTTCAAGAAATTTCCAGGTTGTCTCCTACCACAATTATCAAATGTGAGAAAATCCTTCTTTCTATTTTCCCTTTATCCATATTGTTATATTTCATTCTCTTTTTTGTCATGATTACATTTTTAGTCATATAACATAGATAATTATTTATCTATCATGATAGAATATGATATTATATCCTCGTTTGATGAGAAAGCTTGGAAGACTAGTTACCTTTAAAGAATTGGATTAATCTCATAAAAGAAAAATAAATCTTGATCATTGGATTTCACACATAATCTATGGAATTATTTTATGATCCTGTAATGTTTGATTCATACTTGGTAAAATTATCATCATCCTTCAGTCTTAGAATTAATAATTTTGTCTCCATATCTACTCACTTTTCGTTAGGAAAATATTTTTACTTGAATAATTCCTTAAAATCATTCGATTCCCTATTTTCAATTTTCCCCTCATCCTTAGTGTTTTGAATCAATGGAAACCATTGATTCAATTCCCATGAAATATGATAAAATAGCATGACAACCTTTTCCCTTTCATTACTTCCCAAATTGAGAAATATATTCTCGATGAAACTCATACATTACTCAGTTGTAAATGGATTTATAGTCCCATTAAATGGTTGATGTTGTTCATGCATTAAGTGATATAGAATTTTTTCACCATGTTGTGATTCAGAAGGATGATCTATATAGGAAATGTTTTTTCTCATAACTTGAGTCATCTATCCCAATATAGATATAATATTTTCCGATCCTACTGTATCTCCTACTCTAACATTATTATTTTTCCTCGGAGGTACATCCCTACATGGATTTCTCGTATTGGTATAGTGTCCATTCCTTCCTATTAGAACCAATTATATAAAAAATGGAATATACTATGTTATATCATAACATTATGAAACATAATGTACAATGTCAAAACTAGAGGAACACTAAACTTAATTTGAAAATTTTGGAATAACTAATCTCTAAATCATAATTTCAGTTTCTTTGGGAATATTTAAAAATTCTATCATAGGGTTTCATTCTCTAATATATGTTTTCCTAACCTTATTTACCCAAGTTAATAATAAAATTCCTATGATTCCAACTATAAATACCCAAACACTAGTATCTTAGATACAGTGGTTACATTTTTACATTGGTGCTATAAATAAGGAATCACATCCTGACATACCAAATAGTTTAGTAGTATTGCTAAAATAGATACATATATGCAATTCAAATTAAATTTTAAAACATAAAATAGACAAAGTATTTTCTTTGAGAACACCATTATTATCCTTATAGTAACCCTGTATATCAATCAAAAAACACTTCTTGGTATATTGGGGAAAAATAAAACATAAGAAATGGGTGAGATTAAATTCTCAGTAAGGGTTAATTATAATTCAATATATCATAAATAAATATGAATAATAAATATAAAAAGGAAAATAATTGAAAAAATTACATTTAATCTATAACATGGGAATTATATGGAAATAATAATTGATGATAAATTAATTCTATATAAATAATCACATGAGCATGAAACATAACCATGGATACTCTAACTAATTGAATAATCACATGGAATATTAATAACTGAATTCATAATGATAGAATGCATAATACAAAAAATCTAAAATATATCATCAAGGATTCGACCAATACATATATATAAATGTGTAATCCCTCTACCAAAACTCTGGATAGTTTGTCTTATGAGACCTACTTATGCATTGAAGGGCTATAGTGGGCCCCGCCCATCACTTACTAAGTACAATGCATTCCTTATATAAAATAGTTGAAACATAATCAACAAAAAAATTCATGTTAAAACTAACAAATAAAATTTTAATAATTTTCACAATCAATAAAAATAATCATAGACCATCAATAGTAATACAGTGAATTGTGACCAAATGGTACATCCTAAGTGAAACTGATCATAAACCATTCAATAAAATATGGAAGATAATATCATAAGAGTTCAAACTAAATTAATCATAATATTAATCAAATATTGTAGGGTTAGATGAAAATAATTAAAATGAGATCATTAAAAATTCTTGAGGAAAATACCCTTTTTTACTTTGGAAATTACTTTTTTAAAAAATTATACAGAATTATAAAATAAAATATTTTATTTTAAGCCTTGTAAACATGTAATAGAATCATTATAAAATTAATGTTTCATGATGTTAGGAAAAACCTATGATGATTTATAAGTTAAAAAAGTGTATAAATTAATTTCAAAGATTATAGTAAAACATACACTTTTATAAAACATGGACATAAGAGAGAAATATCTTCAATTAATACATAAACCTAAACAATCCTAGATAATGATGAGATTGTGAAATAAAACTTTACCACTTTTTAATCTGGTGAACCGTATGCCCCATGAATGAATAATGTTTAAAAAAAGTTTTAATTTATTTACAATAAATAAATTCATGATATAACATGTCAAATATATTTTATATACACCTCATAAAATAATATAGGTCCATAACATCAAAATATTCCTTAAAAAAATAAAATTTATCGAAGTCCCTTAAAAAAATAAAATCATTGAAGTGTGAAATAATAAAAATAAATGATTATGTATTTCAACTATAAATACACATAAAAATTAGGAGATACAAAATAATATAAGCATAAGTCATTTCACACATAATCTTATCATGACATGATCAATTATGTAAAAGTATAACCCAATGAATGGAAATTGAATTATGAAATCCCTTTCAAATTTCATATCATTATAGTGATAGTTAATCAATGAAGTGATTATGTGTAAAAAAATATAGTTCCATACTAAGAAAAGATGAAATAAAACATATATCAATAAAATGACATTTCATACAAAATATTAACATAATTTAATCAACAAAGTAGATGTATAACCCAATGAATGAATATTTAGTTTTAAAACCCCTTACCTCATGATTAACTTTATATGATCATTATTTAACCTACTGTATAATGGTTAAAAAAATTAATTTCTTCCAGAACTATATTAATATTTATAATACCTTTTTTGATATTTTTATAACATAATATTTCAATATTTTCATTGTTTTGGGTGTTAATTGTCTTGTTTTCGCATGTATGTTTTTTCATGAATAAACTATTTATTTTATATTGGATATAGATTAATCATATACTTAATTATATTAATATTATTAATATAATATTTTATCATTAATTATATTTTTATAATCATTCTTCAATACTGGACACGGAAAATGAATCACATCGCATCGTGGAGACAGTAGGTCGTATGTATGCATGAGGGATGGTATCATTCCATTAATTGTGAATGTGTATAAAAATGGAGGATAAAGTAATTTTAAAGAATAAATATCATGTTATAATTATCATATATATATCAATTATTTCATTAATTATAAGCATAAAATTAAAATTTTGAAGAAACAAAATTACACTACTAAATGAAGATGGTAAGTTGTACGTTCACACGTGTGGTTATTTCATTTTTCATTGGATGGATAAAAGGTGGAATATGGTTGTATCATTAATATAATAAAATATCATTATATATATTATATGGTATTTATTTATTTATTATGGAAACAATATTTTAATAGTATGTAGAAGAAGAAATAATTTTGATGTGTCAGTAAAGATGATTGCCTCTTCAATGAAGGATCTCCCTTACAACTTCTCTTATGGGACCTAGGGTGGGTCTTTTGGATGAAAGATAACCTAAAGAACTTAAATAAATATATTTATATGAGATATATTTGGATTTTTTTCAGGATATATATCTCAAAGTGGTGTAAATAAGTGAAGGAATGCATGACCATTTATAATTGAAGTGGGGGACACTTTCAGAACTTCTAAAAATATTGAAATATAATATGGCTATTTTAGATCCAAATAATTTAAAACTGCCTCTAAATATATATAGGACGTAATTTCAGACCATATATTATCCCATTTATTCTTATTTAATATTTTATGATTTTTAAATAATTTAATAAAATATTAATTCCTTAAATTATCATAATTGTCAAATTTTCTACTATTCATTACATTGACTTTAAAATCATCAAAAAAAATTAAAATTCAAAAAAATATATTTTATTATATAATTTACATGTATATTTAATTTTTAAAATTATTGACTCACATTAATTATAAAAAATTATTATTTTTTAATATTTTTAATAACATTTATTTCATTTTTACATTAATTAAATAATTAATGCATTAGGGTTGTGCATGAAATTAAGGAGGTTATTTCTTCCCTAAAAATTAAAAATAATTTATAATGATTAATATAAATAGTTTATATTACAAAATAATATTTATTTTATAACATATCTTTTGAATATCCATATATTAAAAATGTTATAATTATTAAAATTAATATTGTGACAAGTTTGACCTTTCATTAAATAAAATACTATGAAAATATTTATGTAAACAAAAGGGCTCCAAATGGTCATAAATTCGATCCATGTATTATTATATTAAGTTATACCCAAAAAATAATTTTTATTCATGTTTTTCCCATTAAATGGTAATTATCATTTCAATTTTAGAGTTTTTAATATAATATTATTGATTTTTTATTCTCCTTTCACAAGCACTGCATAAGTGTTGTCGAAGAATTTAAGATACTCATTTAATATATAAAAAATAAGAAAATTAATATAATAAAATTAGATTAATTATGATCAATATAATCTTTTATATTAATTCATTATGTTTATTTAATCATATCCGTGTCAAGATAATTTATTTATTTTGTTAATTTGACATTTCTAGTCATGCGCAAGGTTTAGACAAACATTTGGATATGAATCTTGTTATATAACAGAAAACATAGTAATTATCAATTTAAATAATAATTTATAGATTATATTTAATAAATTATTTCTGTAATGACATTCTTTTTCTCAATTTTATGTTATAATACAATGAATTGGACGTTTCCAATGCTGCACAAGCAAAGAGTCAGCACTGAAAACGATTTTCATATTTATCATGAAATAAAGTATAATTTACATGTGACGAATTATTTTTTTTTGATATTTATATTATAATATCACACAAGATTCATTACATATGTTTAATAATATTTTATATCATAATTATAGTTTTATGATATCACAAAAGATACAATATTTAAAAAAGTATATTTTTTTACTATTACCCAATAGTTTAACTTCTTTAGAAAAATCTAAAAAACTAACCCTAATATAATGTTTACATTATATATTAAAAAACTAAATTTATTTTTTCATAAAAAATTATAAAACATATTGAAATTAATTATAATATTAACTCATAAAAAGAAGAAAAACTCATTATTGGAAGATAATGTTTTTTTCTGATGAAAAAAATGACTTTAATAAAAATTATTTAGGAATTTTATAATAATTAAATAATAAATTTATATTGATTAGAAACTATATATTATTTTTATATATTATTTATTATTAATTATATAATCAAAATTTATAACTAGGTTATAACTTTCACATTTAAATAACAATATTTTCGATTTCGATTAGGCTTGGTGTTGTGTGCAACATAAGCTCACAAACATAGTGTTTTTTAAATATAAAAATATAAAATAATATAATATAATACCCAAAATTAATATTATTATAATAATCTCCAAATATTTACAATAAATCCAATGGTTGAAAATAATTATTCCTTAAATAAATCATCATATATCCCAAATGACCCAAATAACCTCAACATGAAAGATGGATTTTAACATCAAAGATAATATCATACCCATTAAGTTAAATCTAAAAAACATAAAATAATTATTAAAAAATAATACGTTCTATTAAACCTAAAGGTTATATATATTTTAAACTAATAAAAGTTTTCCCAAATTATCATTAATCATCTCGAAACCATAAAAATTTAAATATATTTGATCTTAAAATTTGTTTCCCAAAAGAAAATTTATATTTATACCATAAATATTTTAAATAAAAATAATATGATACCATGTAGTACATCCCATAGGATATAGGTAGGAATTTCACCCTTGTAACCCTTCAGTTGTGGGTCCACACCCTGGAACCTTTCCAGTTGTGATTGGTTGTCACCTGACATATGATTTTTCATTTTTTAATAAAACTACATGAATATAATTCCAATAAAATTCCCAAAATATTGTGAAAATCATAAAAATAACATTAGTAATAAAACTAGTTTTTAACCATGACGTTTTTCTATGAAACTTATTTTTCCCACATAATGAAATAATCTTAATAGAATATTATCACCTTAACATAAAAGATAAGATAAAACCTAAAAGTTACCAGTATATTTATTCTTTTGTCCACAAAATAAAAGTTATTTATTTCTTGAATAATTTTTTTATTAAAACCCACAATAAACCCAAAGGATATATTAACAAAATTTATACAACAATAATCTTAATCATCTTAGACTTACATAACTTAAAACATTAAAAGGGTTATTTATTCCGTTAAACTTATCATAAACCTTAGACATATCTACCAATGAAACTTTAATTTTAACCTAGAAAATCCATGATTATCATCTATTCAAGTCCACCTGATGGATCAGACATATTATGTAAATTTCCATGAAATATCCCCTAGGAGTGTCAAAGAAGGTGTGAATCAGGGCCAGATGTCATGAACTAGGTGAAAATTGAGTCAAATCCCAATGGTCCCATTTCAAAGTAATTAACATAAGGTAAAAATGTTCTAGATGGATAATCACTTGTATTATCCAAACTAGGATATAATTTCTTCTAAACCAACAAATCTAAACTTCACCATAATTAAATGATATTTTCCAATACTTAGAATTATAATTATATATGTCCGTTGGGTTATCACTAAATAATTCTAGTCTTAATCCAATAAAATAGCTAGAATTGTCCCACAAACTAACTATAGTGACTCAATCCTTTTACGCATATTATTACATGATTTTTAACATAAACATCCATTATTTATAACCCAAATATCATGAGGCATAGTTTTTTTGTAAGACTATGTTCATTATACATCAATGTGATAATAAAAAGAATTTCCTATTTTGTTCACCACAATGAGGTCATAAATAATTTTATGATCCTAAAAAAATATGGGAATGCATGGAAGATAAAATGATAAAGGGTATGATATAAAAATAAAGTATGGGGAGAAAAATAATAAAGATGTATAACTTATGAGTTAAAAGTATAATATGATATTGTAAAAGATAAGTCTCATGTTTAATCAAATAAAATCATAATATAAATAACATAGTATTATAAGATCACAGAATCATTGGAAAATTGTAAATATATATATAACATGAAAAAAACAAGAGTCATGGTTATCTACCTATACAATATCACATAATGGAAATATTCCAATAATGGTTTAGGTTTAATCCCTAATCCCATACATGACCCCTCATGAGACTAAAACATTACCAAGTGAATTAGAGTGATATCTAGGAACACCTTTCATAACATGTTAATGGTTTATGTATTACACATAATTGAAATCAATATTAAGGAAATAAATAAGAAATACCCATGAAAATTAATTGGGTATCATAATCTTACCTTAAATCATAATCAAAGTAAATTTCACAATGAATGAATTCGAGAAATTAACATAAGGCATATATTACCCCATAAAAGTATGAGATAATAAGATAGTTATTTATGTGAGAGAAATATATACATAATCTATAATCAATCCATAACATCGACGATTATCATCATTTATGAAAATATCATTAACATAATACATGTAATATTTCTTAAGGAAAATACAATTTTCAATTTTAAATAACTTCATCAAAAAAATTCCAAAATATTATAGAAAAAATTATATTTAACGTGAAATAACTATGTAAAATTATGATTTTAACTTTAAATAACTGAGTGTTCATGATGATGGGTAATTTTATATAATCCATATAAGTTTAAAAAATATTTCTTTCATGATGTTATTAAAAGGTTAGAAAGTTCCTCACTCAGAAAATTACCTTAAGATTTATTTTAAACCATTTTTTTAAAATAAAAACATGATAAAAAATTATTTAATAAATCATTTTGGATAATGTCAAAAATATTCCTGATTTTTTTTGAAATCATTGATATAGAAGAAAAAAATATACTTAAGAGAGAAATGAATTCATCTTTTCTTAAAAAACATTTCTCAATAATTTAACATACCAAAGAGAGAAAATGGAACTATTAATTAAAGATTTCATGATTAACCATATGAGAATAAAATAAAATTTTAAATTTAAAAAGTTATCAAATAATTTCCTCCAATATAAATTCAAGAAAAAAAATCTCGATTAGAATGAGATTGAAACATATACTCTTACCATTTTGGAAACATTTGAATCATAAATCCCATGAATGAAGTAAATTAATTTAAACATAATATATCATTAATAATAAAGGAATCATGATATAATATGTAAATTTCATTATATAAATCATTTAAAAAAATGGGTTTATAAAAGAACATGTGTCTCAAGGAAGGAAATATTGAGATGAAACCCTTACCTCGAGTCCAGTCTTTGACGTGTATGTATTTTATCACTTATATAGTAAACTTATATCAATTATTTGTTTTCTTAAGAACCATTTATAGGTGTAATACCTTATTATCTAAATATTTACATCAATTAATTTAATTAAATATTTAATTACCTAATCAGTTATGTCCACATTTAGTGTTCTGAGGACTCTATGTTCACAATTTCAAAACAACATCGGTGTATTGAACATGATAAAAGGGATAAGTTTTAAAATATATTAAGAATAATAACCATTAAATAATTATAATTTTTATACATAAATTTAGCTTTTATAAAATAACCATGGATATTTTTATAGATAAATGAACTATGTTACAATCATGAAGATAGATGGTCGAACATACGCATGGTTAACATTTACAATTTTCAAAAATTGTGATGGAAAGAAGGTAAGTGATTTTTTATCTTTAAATTATTATTATAATATAATAAATATAATATTATTTATTTAAATACTCTTTCATATTTTATCCATGTGAGGTCGTAATAAAATAAAAATCACATCACTTCGTGAGGTGATAATCTGCCGTACACATGAACAACATTAACATTTTTACATGGATAATATGGTCAGGACCAGCCCAGAAAACCCTTAGAAACTGCGTTTCCCAAGACTGGGAGCCAAAATTTTTCCCCTTCTAAGCTACAAAAGTGCATGTATAGTTAATGTACATTGGTAATCTCATTATTTTCCCTATCCCAGGGTCTTCCAGGGCTTTCCCCAGGGCCAACACTAGGTATGGTACGAAAGTATATGATATATATTAATTCTACATAATGATTAATATTTTCTGAACATAATATATAAATATTAAATTAATCATTATGAAAAATTTTGTGAGGTGATGATGTACAACAAATTAGATCTATTCGCAAGGCGGTAGACCACTACACACATGAACGATGGATTCGTTTCCCATTTGATATAAGAGGAGATGGATAAATATTATTCCATAAAATAATAAAATATTAGTATTTAGGATATAAAATCATTATTATATTTTAATTTTTAAGACATAATTTATGGTGGGAAAAAAATAAGAAAAAAAATGATCTCGATGAAGATGATTACCTTTACTTAGAAAAACCATTTTTGGATCTCTTATTAATGACACTAAGGTTAGTATTTTGGTAAGAACATAAGCTTTATATTTTGCATATAGATTATTTTTCATATATTTTTGTAGGTTTTTTTATCCAAATGGATATTTACATGTGATGAAGTGAGGTAAGGGTATGCCCTTTTATAATTGAGGAGGCGAGACATTTTTTTTAGTACCGAAAACTATTCAATAATGGGAATTCACTCTCCAGATAAATGCCCAAAATTTTTTAAATAATGAAGTGTAGGGTTTATATGTCTAATCCAGACCCACATCATTAAAAAAATTGTAAACATTTTATTCGTTTACAATTTTATTTTTCCCCTCGTTAAATCGGTTTTAACATTATTGAGGGTATAAAATTGTAATTTTTTACTATTCTTTATGACAAAAAAATAAGTTGAAATTATTATATAATATTAATTATTATTATTCTAAATATGTAATATTTTTTATAATATTAAATTCATATAATTGGAAATATTTAATTTTAAATTTAACTTGCAAAACGAGTCGAAAAACGATTTTCCAAGAAATGTATGTTTTCAACCCAAAGATGGTCTTATATTTACTATATGGCTAGAAACCATAATTATATGAATTTAAATTCATAGAAATATATATATAATATATACATTTAATTTAAATGTTTACTTACTAGGGGTTCCTTTAATTAATTAAAATAGATAGACATTATGCACATAAAAACATCTTATAGAAAATCGTGTTTTAAGAATAAAAATAATATATTTACAAAAACAATAAAACTAAAAATTAAAATGAAATTATATTCTTATAAATAAAATGGGTAATATATCACATTTTTACAAAATCCATAGTATATTAGTTCTATTAAATTTCATGGTTTAATGAAAAGGAGTGACAATATTTGAAAAATCAATAATTTTCTCTATTCACTGAGAAATAAATATTTTTATAAAAATAAAAAAATCACCCTAATTTATTAAAAATATATTTATTTAAAAAATTATTTTAATTTTATAAAATAACATTTACAAAATTTTAAAAAATTAATTATTATATTTTCTTCCAAATAACAATAAAAAACATTTTTATAGAAAATGTGTTTTTAAAGCATAAAATTAATGTACTAAAATTTAAGTACATATTATTATGAATTAATAAATATATTTAGATTATATAAAACCATTATAGATATTTTTCATAATATGGTTATTTATATTCATACGTCCAATATTAACGGTTTGGTTTTAATGGTCATTTTTAAATAATAGTATTTTAATAATATATCAGAGTTCATTTAATACTAGTGCTTCATGTTGTATACACTATTAAATGTAGTGTTATTTTAAAATATCAGGTTGTAATATATTTTATCCTTTGGTTTAAAAAAAATCCAATACAAAAATATTAGTAGCATTAAAAAATTCACACCTAAAATCACCCACCTCGGTTAGGACTCATCTATATGTAACCCAAGAAATATATTCCCTCATGTTCTAATGAAGTATACCACTAGTCACTTTCATCTTAAGAGAAACTATTAAAAAGTGGTCTCACCTAATTAATTAAATGTCTATCACTCAAACAAGTCCAAAATAAAAAATAGTCATCTCACTTCTCTTTAATAACCAAAAAATATATATTAGGAAATAATTATAGTATTATAAAAATCAATAATTGGATGAAATATAAGGCCCAACTGTCAATGTAAACAATTAAATAGAAATGAAAAGTGAAGGTCAATCAAAGTGATCCTACAAAATTATAATAACAATCCCATGATAAAAAAATGAAAAAATAATGGGTACCAATTACATTAATTGATAATATCATTTCTTATGTCATGCCACTTCTAACATTGATTCACCTTAGTAATGATATCAAATAGACTACCCATAAAGAATCTATATCTCAAACTAATGTATTGAAATCCATCATAGGGGTTAAAATTATCTACATGATCATATATAACTATAGTTATTGTAACACCCGAGACTTTTATGTTATATAAATCATCAAATGAATCTTTTTCTACACACAACACTTGCTTGGCTTGCTTTACACGAAATCGTGACCTTCCTCGATAGCTTGCGTCGTACGCAAGACCGAGTTTAACTAAACAATGATATGCTAATAAAATATTATTAAAACTAGCCGTTATGAATAGTAATAACCACTTTTTTAAATTTTATAATTTTTTTTCAAAATGGACTTCATTTTTGGATTTGTAATATCGAAATTATCCTAGGGTGAAATTTTGGTATTTTTTCGAAAACTTTCAATTTTTGCTGAATAGTGAAACCACTAAGTGGTAGTTAAAAAACTGAATTTTTCATAAAACTTAATTTTACCGCTTCTGTGAGTGGAATTTCAAAAATCTGACAGACACGATTGATGCTTGTAAGTAAAATTTTGTTCAATGAGATGAAAATAATTTTTGGTGAATAGTAACTTTTTACTTTTATTTACCACGGTTAAAAGTAAATAGGGTAATTAAGGGTAAAAATGATATTATTATTACCCTAAAACATGTCCTAATTCTATTGGATAAGTGTAATTCGACCAAAAACAAACTTAGGAATAAAATATGACTATTTAGGCCCACTTGGATTAGATTAGGACATTTATTAATAATTTATTTAAAGAAGGGTTAAAATAGTTAAAATCAAAGTTTAATAAGTAAATAATTTTTAATATAAGGTTATATATAAGATAAATTAGACTATAAATATTAATTAGAAATATTAAACGATTTCCTACATAATGGTATTTTATTTGTAATTTTTAGACATTAAATAATTTAATTTATTTATGACACAATGATGATGAAGTAATTATCTTATTAATGAAATATTGACATAATTGATGTTATAAATACCCAAATAAATGTAATTTCAGACTTTTTATGAATTACACTAATTTTCTTGGTTAATATGACATGTTATTATAGATTTAATTAACTTTTATCGAACTAATCATTCTGTTATGATTTTCCAAAAAATCAATTACTAAATAGTGTCAAAATTGACATAAAATAGTTTTTTAAAAAAATATTATATTATTAATTGTTATTTTATTTCTAAAAATATAAGATTCTGCCAAATGACTTATATAAGGTTATATATATTAATAATAAACAACTTGGGGTTCTTTTGGATTGTTATAGTAAGTTTATTAACCTTATAGTGTAAGAACACAAGAAGACAAGGTAAAAGTAAAATTATTTAACTTAATGTTAAATCTAAATGATAAGGTCAAAATAGGAACCTAAACATGTCTAAATTATATTGGATGAGAGGATTTAGACCCATCCTCTCCTTATCTTCGAAATAAATCAATTTGAAGCTATTTAAAACCGAATTTGGCTTTATAATAAAATAATATTTTTAGTTATTCCAAAGGTGGCTCACTCCTCCCTTATAAAAGGGCACCTACTCCCTCTCTTCCTCACACCACTTTGAGCCTTCAAGGTCGGCCAAACCCTGCTAGTTTCTACTCTCCACTTCCCTAGAGATATCCTAGAGGTCCTGGTCTTCTTCAAAGAACAATTTTAGTGCCTTAAAAGAGGGTCTCAAAGAAGCACTTCAAAGAAGAGATAATGTCCACTACCGATTCTTTCATCTTTATTTCTTCTTCCAATTCTTCTTGTTTAGTTGTTTCATTATGAAGTAATAACATAAGTATCACTCATATACTGATAAGTTATTATAAGTATGAAACAGCCCTATTTCACCATCTATCCATCCCACGGAAAATGAAATCACAGCACGTGGGTACGTACGGAACACCGTCTCCACGCCGTGGTGTAATCTATTTTCCGCCACCACCTTACTTGGATGGGTATAATGGTGTAAATAATTACAATATATGATTATTTTAAAGTTATATTGATTCTGAAATAGTATACATACACTCCAATACAATTCCACGATCATAGGAACGATATCATCGCTCGTGTGTACGTATGGAATACCGTCTCCACGATGTGATGTGATTCGTTCTACATGATCTTCATTGCATAATGATTATATAAATGAATTGAATGAATAAATATGATATATATTACATTAATCAAATTATGGAAATGATGTATCTATAACCTAAAGAGAAGAATAATAATTTATTCGAAAAAACACGCATAAGAACAAAAAGTTATAAACACCCGAATAACAAGTAGCAATGAAATATTACTACTATGAAGCTAATAATATGACCATATATGATATCATAACAATAATTATGATTCTAGAATAAGTCAATAACATTATTTAAATAATTATACAGGTGGTTCGGACACTTACAAGGCAAATCAGACCTAAGGTAAGGGAATATATCACAATCTCATTTTTATGCGAGATTGTTTATACTTACTGGGGTGTATTTTATCATCCATATCCATGTTTCCTCAATATGTAATATTATTTCCATCCACCTAAAATTGTTTAAATCCAATTTTACCCTTCGGTGTGTTTTTAGTAAAAGATATGAAAGGAATCTTTTGTCGTTTTTTGTACGAGGTACTTTTTGACTTTTCCGACAAAAGTACGAGAAGAATGTTTTTATTAACTTATACGACATGAATGGATTTTTAAAAAATTATTTCCAAGAATATTCCTTTACAAGTTTTCAAGTTTATTTTTAATCAATTTCTTTTAGTTTAAAATTGTATGACATGTTATGAAAGGAAAAATGTTTTTGAAGTAGAAAGGATATTTTCCTCAAGAATGGAGTTCAAGAGTTTTATCAAAATTATTTTCCATATAAGATAATATAGGGTTCTGTTTCTATCCCTATTATTACATGGATTTGATTATGTTGCGATGGAAATATTTTTATGAATTCCTTTATCTTATATGAATTGTTTTTGATGTTTAATATTCCCATTTTTATTACATGGGTTATGCAATTATGTATTATTTATGATTTTGTGGCACACATAAGAATGGTATAATTATGAGATGGGTGGGACCTATATCTCCCTCTAATTCATTGGGTAAAAATTTTATATCTCATGAGATAGACATGACTGGAACGGCTGGTTAAACCGGTTCAGTGAAACAGGACTGAAATGAAAAGTGAACTCGGTTCAGAAATGGACTTTGTCCACTAAGATAGTCTTGGAAATGAGTCTTGACTAATAAGAAATGATTCTCTATGATTATGTGTGCATTCCACAATGTTTCATATTTTATGTTATGATTATTGGTATTACATTTCACTTCTATGATTTATCCAATGTTATGAAATTATGATCTCTTTTGCAGGTTAAGTTTTCCAAAAGTTATGTGCTTATGTAAATGATGTGATTGATATTTCTTTTGTTTACCCTTACTGAGCATTTGAGATCACCCTTTTGTATGTTTTATTTCCCCAGGTCAGGAAGAAGGTTATTAAGTAGAATATGCCAAAAAGGGACTCTAGATATGATGAAATAAAAAGGGAGGAAAAGTAGATGCTTTATGAACAAGTTGTTTATGTTTACCAGTTTCTAAAGACACTATACATATACGGTCCTTTCATGGTTTTGTTATATGTTGTAATAACTGTGCTTCAATTTTGAAATAATAACAATGAATGTAAAGTATGGGTCATTATAGTTGGTATTAGAGGAAAGGTATATCCAACCTTTGGAAACTAGGATGTGAATGCCTTAGTAAGAATCCTAAGGATAAGTCTAAGCATAGAACACAATCCTAGTGTTTTATAAATGGAAATGAACAACCTATGATAAGACCTTAAGTGTGAAATTTTATTCTTGATTATGTGGTTTTTCCTATTATAATTAGTGTTGCTCACACTATTCTTCTTGGTTTTAGTATATGGCTGGAACCTGAAGGAACCGTGTTAATGCAGAATGCGACGGGAAATGCAATGATTGTCCCCCTGAGAAACCAAATGTAATGGGAGATGGAATGAAAAATCTTGTAGCCATGCTCACACAACTTTCTCAAGCTATGAATCATGCATGACTTCCAAACGAGCAAAGTAAGGAGCGACATTCTGTTGAATCCTTCATGAGGCAGCATCCACCTTCATTCAGCGGGTCTACTAATCCATTGGTTGCTGAACAATGGATTAGTACTACTGAAAAGATATTTTCAGTTCTTCAATGTTCTGAACAAGATAAATTCATCTTAGCAGTGTATCTTTTGGAAGGAGATTCTGATCAATGGTGGAATCATATTAATAATATGAGGCAAAGGGATGAAATTGTGTCCATGGAATGGGACGAGTTCACGAACTTATTTTTCAATAAGTACTTCCCTCGTATTCTCCGAACAAAGATGGAGTAAGAGTTTCTTGAACTCAAGCAAAAGGATGATGAATCTGTTGGTACCTATGAAGCAAATTTTACAAGACTTTCAAGGTACACTTCTGGTATTATTATCCAACCTGAGAGTCAGATCGATTGATTCTTTAGTGGCTTAAAACCAAGTCTTCGAAGGGCATTAGCCATAAGGGACTTCAATAGCTACGAGGAAATCGTTCGATGTGCTCTCAAAGTCGAGATAGATATTGGAGTAACCCATCAGTCATATGGGTTTAATAAGAAGAGGAAAATGGAATTCAAAGGAAAATCTAAAGAGCACACTAAAAAGATAATGATCTTTCCCTTATGCTCAAAGTGTGGAAAGAAACATAGAGGGAGTTGTCTTAAAGGGACAAGTAAATGTTTCAAATGTGGAAAGGAAGGTCATAGGGCATTTGAATGCTGCAATGATGAGAAGAAGATGTCTAATGATGCAAACAAAGGAAGGGATACACAGAATGAACCTACTACACTTCAATGGTTCAAGTGCAAGGAGATGGGTCATTATGCAAATCAATGCCCAAATCCAAGGGTTGATGATGATGGTTGGCGTCAACACACTCTTAAGGCTAAAGACAAAGGAAAGTCACATGAAATTTCTATCAGCATTGTGGAGTACAATAACTATGTGGTGAAAGGTACACTTACCATCCACTCTAAAGTAGAAAATGTTTTATTTGATTCTGGATCCACCAAAATCTTTATTTCTGAAGAATTTTCTAAGCATATCACCGTATTACCTCAACAGTTAGATGTTGAGTTAGCTGTGACAACCCCTAATGGCACAACAGTCACATCAAAAGTTTATAATTCTTCTCCGATTGAAGTTTGTGGGAAAGTGCTTCCTGCAAATCTTGTGATCCTTCCTATAGTGGAATTTGATGTGATTCTTGGCATGGATTGGATTTCTATACATGGAGATGATATCAATTTCCAAAGAAGGGAAGTCACATTTCATATTCCAGATCAATCTATGATCGTCTATTGATGCAAGGATGAACATAACTTTCCAGTGGAAATTTCTTCCATTTTATGGGTATCGATTCCACTAAATGAAGGTTATTTATCTCAAAAGGTTGGTGAGAAACTCACGATTAAGAATATGCCCATTGTACGAGAGTTTGATGATGTCTCTCCAGAGGAATTACCGGGTCTTCCACCGAACCGTGAAGTTGAGTTTTCAATAGAACTCGTACCAGATTATTTTCCTATTTCAAAGACACCTTATAGAATGGCCCAAATTGAGTTGAGGGAATTGAAGAAGCAACTCCAAGGGAATCTTGATAAGGGATTCATATTCCCTAGTGCGTCACCTAGGGGATAACCTATTCTATTTGTTAAGAAGAAAGATGGATCAATGAGACTCTGCATTGATTATCAAGAACTTAACAAGATCACTATCAAGAAAAAATATCCTCTCCAACGCAATGATGACCTATTTGACCAACTACGTGGAGCTCAATACTTTTCCAAGATTGCTCTTCGTTCAGGGTATCATCAATTACGGGTCAAAATGGAGGATATACCAAAGACGACTTTCACTACAAGGTATGGACACTATGAATTTATAGTGATTCCATTTGGTCTTCCTAATTCCCCTGCTACCTTCATGGATTTGATGAATAGAGTCTTTAGAGACTACCTTGATCAATTTGTGGTAGTCTTTATAGACGATATTCTTGTCTATTCAAAGAGAAAAGAAGAACATGAAGATCACTTGAGAATTATATTGAAGACCCTGAGAAAGGAGAAGCTTTATGCCAAATTTACCAAGAGTGAATTTTGGCTTCAAAAAGTTGCATTTTTGGGTCACATAATCTCAAAAGAGGGGATATCTGTGGATCTAGCAAAAACAGAGGTTATCGAAAGATGGTCGAGACCAACAACAGTAACTGAGATCCGATGTTTTCTTGGTTTGGATGGATATTATCGACGTTTTGGGAAAGATTTTTCACGATTATCTAATCCACTCACCAAGTTGACTTAGAAAGGAGTTAAGTTTGTTTGGACGAAGGAATTTGAAGAGAATTTCAAGGAGTTGAAAATAAGGTTATCTAGTGCACCTGTGCTCACACTGCCTTGTATTGGAGAAAGGTTTGTGATCTACAGTGATGCGTCCAAGAAGGGATTAGGGTGTGTTATTATGAAAAATGATAAGGTGATAGCTTATGCCTCATGACAGTTGAAAATACATGAGCAAAATTACCCAACTCATGATTTGGAGTATGCTGTGGTAATCTTTGCATTAAATATTTGGAGGCATTATCTTTATGGAGAAAGGTGTGACATTTATACTGATCATAAATGTTTAAAGTATATTTTCACACAAAAGGAGATGAATATGCGCCAAAGAAGATGGTTGGAGCTGATTAAGGATTACGACTGCTCAATTCATTACTACCCTGTGAAATCAAACAAGGTGGCAGATGCATTAAGTCGACAAGACCATGCCAGTTTATCCATGATGAGGATCACAAAAGATCCAATATTTATGGATTTACAAAGGATGGATCTTGGAATTATAATGAAACTGGAAAATCGTATCTTTCTCAAATGAATGTTCAACCATCTATAAATGTGAAGATTAAAGAGGCACAGAAAGAAGATGTCAAGTTACAAAAGAAGGTGAGAAATGTTCCTGAATTCAACCTTGATTGTGATGGGATAATAAAGTCTAGGAATCAGGTTTGTGTTCCTCCCATCCCCGAATTAAAGAAGGAGCTGCTGGATGAGGCTTATAGTTCTTCATTCTCTATTCATCCTGGAAGGACGAAGATGTATATGGACCTGAGAGAGTACTTCTGGTGGGATGTCATGAAAAGAGATGTTGCTGAATATGTCTCTCGATGCTTGGTTTTTCAACAAGTTAAAGCTGAGAGACAGAAGCCTAAGGAGATTTTACAACCATTACCCATACCCGAATGGAAATGGGAAAACATCACTATGGACTTTGTCACAGGACTTCCTAAAACATCCAAAGGCAATAATGCTATCTTGGTCATAGTTGATCGTCTTACAAAGTATGCACACTTCATTTCTATTAGAGATGTTTTCTCTGTAACAGCCCAAGATTTTATGAAAAATATTCTTTTTAATTTCATTAATGTCTTGTGTTGTACGCTACACCAAAAGGAGCTTTCTCATCACGCATCCTAGACTTGCATTGTATTACACACAATCACGACCTTCCTCAATAGCGTGTGTAGTACGCATTACCGAGTTTCACTAAACAACGATAAGCTATTAAAATATTATTAAAACTAACCGTTATGAATAGTAATAACAACTTTTTGAAAATTTTTAAATTTTAATTTTCAAAATGAACTTCATTTTTGGATTTGGAATATCGAAATTAGCTTATGGTGAAATTTTGGTGATTTTCGGATAACTTTCATATTTTGATGAATAGTGAAAATTACTAAATTTAAATTAAAAACAACTTTTTCAATCGAAATAATTAATAGTGATAAATTATTAATTTGAGTGGTTTTAAAGTATATTTAGAATATATTTTTACAATTTAATATAACGTTGGTCATTGGATGTAATTTCACATTTAAACCAGACATAAACAAGTGTCAATCTTTTGATAGTTATTATCTCTTAAGAACACACTATTTGTTTTGACGACGGGAATTAATTTTTAAATTAATTAATGCAACTGATATGTTTTTAATTTGGTAAAATAGAAATCATTTTTGAGTTTATAATATCAAATATAGCATAGGCCTCATTTTTGGTATTTTTCTGAAAACTTTCAATTTTTGATGAATAGTGAAACCACTAAGTGGTAGTTAAAAAAACTGAATTTTTCATAAAACTTAATTTTACCGCTTATGTGAGTGGAATTTCAAAAATCCGAGAGACACGGTTGATGTCAGTAAGTAAAATGTGGTTCAATGATATGAAAATAATTTTTGGTGAATAGTAACTTTTTTACTTTTATTTACCACGGTTAAAAGTAAATAGGGTAATTAAGGGTAAAAATGATATTATTATTACCCTAACACATGTCCTAATTCTATTGGACAAGTGTAATTCGACCAAAAACAAACTTAGGAATAAAATATGACCATTTAGGCCCACATGAATTAGATTAGGACATTTATTATTATTTAATTCAAAGAAGAGTTAAAAGAGTTAAAATCAAAGTTTATTTAATAAAACATTTTTAATATAGGGTTATACATAAGATAAATTCGACTATAAATATTCATTAGAAAGAAAAAACTATTTCCTACATAATGGTATTTTATTTTTAATTTTTAGACATTAAATAATTTAATTTATTTATGACACAACGATGATGCAGTAATTATCTTATCAATGAAATATTGACATAATTGATGTTATAAATACTCAAATAAATATAATTTGAGACTTTTTATGAATTAAACTAATCTTATAGGTTAATATGACATGTTATTATTTATTTAATTAACTTTTTTCGAACTTATCATTCTGTTATTATTTTTACAAAAATCAATTTCAAAATAGTGTCAAAATTGACATAAAATAGTTTTTAAAACAAATATTACATTATTAACTGTTATTTTATTCTTAAAAATCTAAGGTTCGTCCAAATGACTTAGATAATGATATATATATTAATAATAAACAACTTGGGGTTCGTTTGGATTCTTATAGAAAGTTTATTAACCTTATAGTGTAAGAACACAAGAAGACACGGTAAAAGTACAATTATTTAACTTAATGTTAAATCTAAATGATAAGGATAAAATAGGAACCTAAACTTGTCTAAATTATATTGTATGAGAGGATTTAGACCCATAACCACCTTAGCTTCGAAATATATCAATTTGGAGCTTTTTAAAAATGAACTTGACTTTATAATAAAATAATATTTTTAGTTATTCCAAAGGTACCCCTCTCCTCCCTTATAAAACGGCACCTCCTCCCTCTCCTCCTCACACCAATTTGAGAATTCAAGCTTGGCCAAAACCTGCCAAAATATCTTCTCCAATTCCCTAGTATCATCCTAGAGGTCCTGGTATTCTTCAAAGACCATCCTTAGTTCTTTAAGTGGAGGTTATGTGAAGACGCTTCAAAAAGAGGTAATATCCATTACCGATCTTTTTCAATTTCTTTCTTCTTCAAATTCTTCTTCTTTAGTTGTATCATGATAAAGTAATAACATCAGTATTTATTATATACTGATATGTTATTATAAATATGAAACAACTCTAATTAACCTTCTATCCATCCTACAGAAAAAGGAAATCACCGCGCGTGCGTACGTACGGAATACCGTCTCCACGCCGTGGTGTAATCTATTTTCTGCCACCACCTTAATTGGATGGGTATAATGGTGTAATGAGTAACTATATATGATTATTATAAAGTGATATTGATACTGAAATAGTATACATACACTTCAACATAAGTTCACGATCATGAGAACGATATCATCGCTCATGCGTACGTACGGACTACCGTCTCCACGACGCGATGAGATTCATTCTCCATGTTAACCATTTAAGAATGATTATAAAGTATATATAAGCAATAATAATGAAATATATGAAATTATAAAGCTACTGGATTTATGTATATATGTATGTCATCTACTTACTTCCATTCAAGACAATAAGGAAAGGAAAACAACGTTCATGCATACGTACGGACTACCGTCCCCATGAACGGTGTGTTTCCTTTCATTTATCTATCTATTATATATATATATATACTGAATATATATGATATATAAATAATGATTTATATTCGGGAAGTAAGTAAATCATGATATAAGTAATAATAAGGTCAAGAACAACAATTCCAAACACCTATGATAAATGAAACGATTTTATCCAAAACGCTCTTTAACATTGAATTTACAAAAGAACGGGTAAAATAAAGTCATAAGTGAACCATATATGATATCATAACAATTATTATGATTCTGTAATATGTCAATGACATTATTTAAATCATTATATAGGAGGTTCGGACACTTACGAAGAAAATTGGACCTAAGGTAAGGGAAATATCACAATCTCCTTTTTATCCGAGATTGTTTATACTTTGGTATTTACTGGGGTGTATTTTGTCATCCACATCCATGTTTCCTCAATATGTAATATTATTTCCAACCACCTACAATATTTTATATCCAATTTTACCCTTCGGTGAGTTTTAGTAAAAGATATGAAAGGAATCTTTTGTCATTTTTCATACGAGGTACTTTTTGACTTTTCCGACAAAAGTACGAAGAATGTTTTTTTTAACTTATACAGAATGAATGGATTTTTAAAACATTATTTCCAAGAATCTTCCTTTACATGTTTTCAATTTTATTTTTAATCAACTTCTTTTAGTTTAAAATTGTATGACATGTTAAGAAAGGAAAAGTGTTTTTGAAGTAGAAAGGATATTTTCCTCAAGAATGAAGTTCAATTGTTTTATCAAAATTATTTTCCTTCTAAGATAATAAAGGGTTTTGTTTTTATCCCTATTATTAAATTGATTTTATTATGTTGTGATGGAATTATTTTTATGAATTCCTTTATCTTATATGAATTGTTTTATGACGTCACGATGTTTAAGATTCTCATTTTTATTATATGGGTTATGCAATGATGTATGATTTATGATATTGTGGCACACATAAGAATGGTATCATTATGAGATGGGTGGGACCTATATCTCCCTCCAATGCATTGGGTAAAGATTTTATATCTCATGAGATAGACATGGCTGGAATGGTAGGTTATACCGGTTCAGTGAAACAGGACTGAAACGAGGGTGACTCGGTTCAGAAAGGGACTTTGTCCACTAAGATAGTCTTGGCAATGAGTCTTGACTAACAAGAAATGATTCTCTATGATTATGTGTGAATGCCACAAAGTTTCATGTTTTAAGTTATGATTATTGTGATTACATTTCACTGCCATGATTTACCCCATGTTATGAAATTATGATCTCTTTTGCAGGTTAAGATTTCCAAAAGGTATGTGCTTATGTATATGATGTGATTGATATTTATTTTGAGCATTTGAGCTCACCCTTTTATGTTTTCTTTTTCCCAGGATATAAATAAAGGTTTTAGGTAAAAAAGGTAAGATCTTTATAGGAGATTTTGAAGATCTTCCACCATGATTAGAAGATTATATTCTGAGTTTCCAAAGACACTAAACTATTATGGTCCTTGTGTGTGTGTTTTTGTTATGTACTAAGTATTCCGAAAAATTAATGTAATATCCTTGTACGTTAGTTTCAGGTCTCTACAGTTGGTATCAGAAAAAAGGTTTAGTCATCCTTTGGAAACTAGGATGCGAAAACGTTAGTGAGATCCCTAGAGATATTTCTAAGGTATGTCTAGGGATGTCCCTAAGGATAAGTATACGTATAGGATATAGTCCTACAACTATGGTAACGAAATTAGATTAAACCAAAGATGTTAGATATTGAAGTTACTCCCCCTTTATTATGATTTTTTCCTCTCACACTATTCTTTTTGGGTTTTAAAAAATGACTGGAAACAAGATGATTCACGATAATGGAGGATATGATGGACAATGGAATGATATTCTTCATGAGCAACCAAATGAAATGGGATTTGGAAGTCCAAACATCATTATTATGCCGAATCAGCAATCTCATAATATGATCAATAAAGTAAAATTTGGTAAGTTTCCTGACTCGGCTAATAAGAGAAAGATGGAGTTTCATGATGATCATAGAGGAAAAAAATTTCAATTTCCCCTATGTAAATCATGTGGGAAGAGGCATCGAGGAGAATGTTTCAATGGAACTGGAAGATGCTTTGGGTGTGGAAAATAAGGACACAAATCCAGTAAGTGCAAAGGAAAAGGTTTAGTTAACACCATGGACAAGGATAATGGTATTTCTACGACATCAACAATGGTTAAATGTTTTAAATTTGGAATGTACGGGCATTATGCAAACCAATGACCTAAGGGAAAGTCTCATGAAGAGAATCAGTATGGTCGTATGGGTAGTATTTTTGTTGATGATAATGAAGAGACTACAAATGATATGTGAGATGAAAGAATTGTCGAAGCTCGGTCAATGGTTTAAGAATGTAGTGGAATGATGACATGTTTATCATGTGTAATGTTGTATAAGTAATCTCATGGTATTATGGAATAAAGATACATCTATGGATTGTTACACTGTTGTCTTTCCTTGAGTTTTGAAAGTGTATGATTAATGGTACCAGTATCCATGAAAGGTTATTCAGATATTTTTGGAATGTAGATGATATGTTCATAACGATGGGATAAGATGATAATGAGATGTTGGATTGTATTCATGAGCTCATGATTGATATAAGGAATAAGTGATATCATGGTTTGAGTATATAGAATTTTGAGGATTTTGGTATGTGGAGAGTGTTAACTTTTAACTGCATTCATGTATTCACTAAGGTTCAATGGGTATTCATTCTTCAAGAGAATACATGATTAAGGTATTAACATGTTTGTAATTTGACCAACAAGATATCTCTTATGATATATGGGGGATAAATGATGGCATTCATGTGATTTTTCTGTGACATTTCAAGTAATCATTTTCTTTATACAATGAGCTTGGACCAAAGTATTTTAGATAAGCCTAAAGATTAGAATGGATTATGTTGGACATAAGTTATGATAAAAGGTTTTTCAATATTATTGATGGGATGTTATAGTAATATAGCTTTAGAAAAAGGACAACCTGTAGGACGAGCGACAACCCATCGCGTCGGACAAGGCTGTGGGAATCGAACCCACAACCGAAGTGCGACTGGCCTTTATCGCCTACCACTGGCCTACAGGAAGTCCCTGTTTAGTAGAAACTAGTTTTATTATATTAAGCAGTATGATATACGAAGTATAAGTCCATTTTAGGAACCATATATGATTAATCTCACTATATAATGACTTATGTATATTTAATAACTTTTGCTAACCTTTTTTTTGAGACAGATGGAATGACCCGTCATTCTATCACATGATCTGTAAACACTTCACGAATAACAAATTCAACTTCTTTTATTTAAGAGATGAAGTAGAAATTGTTCAAGGAACGAACAACAGTGAGATTGTACCAAAATAAAGTAAGTATTTATTCTAATTCAAACTCTTCAACATTAGGGAAACGATCTTGAAAACCAAAAATGTTTTCCTAGTGCTCTTATATATGATTTATCAGATGGTACCTTAGTTTGTCACAAATTTATGGATTTGTGATTTTTGGCTTTTCCATAGCCATGTTCTCTACCACTCTCCATCAGAACATGATGGTTAGATTTTTCTTCTATATCCATATTTTCACCTATGTGGAAACCCAGTGATTAGTTTATTTGGGTAACCGTTACGTTTCATACTTTCATTTTTAAAGATTGGTTTTGGTATTCCTTTTTACGATGTGGGTTTCTATTAAAGAAACTTTCGAATAGTAAACCATTTATAACCCGGATGAATTTCGAGGGTGAAATTCATTTTAAGGGGGGTAGAATGTAACAGCCCAAGATTTTATGAAAAATATTCTTTTTAATTTCATTAATGTCTTGTGTTGTACGCTACACCAAAAGGAGCTTGCTCAACACGCATCCTTGACTTGCCTTGTATTACACGCAATCGCGACCTTCCTCGATAGCGTGTGTAGTACGCATTACCGAGTTTCACTAAACAACGATAGGCTATTAAAATATTATTAAAACTAGCCGTTATGAATAGTAATAACCACTTTTTGAAATTTTTTAAATTTTAATTTTCAAAATGGACTTCATTTTTGGATTAGGAATATCGAAATTAGCTTATGGTGAAATTTTGGTGATTTTCGGATAACATTCATATTTTGATGAATAGTGAAAATTATTAAATTTTAATTAAAAACAACTTTTTCAATCGAAATAATTAATAGTGATAAATTATTAATTTTAGTGGTTTTAAAGTATATATAGAATATATTTTTACAATTTAATACAATGTTGGTCATTGGATGTAATTTCACATTCAAACAAGACATAAACAAGTGTCAATCTTTTGATAGTTTTTATCTCTTAAGAACACGCTATTTGTTTTGACGACGGGAATTAATTTTTAAATTAATTAATGCAACTGATATGTTTTGAATATGGTAAAATAGAAATCATTTTTGAGTTCATAATATCAAATATACCTTAGGCCTAATTTTTGGCATTTTTCTGAAAACTTTCAATTTTTGATGAATAGTGAAACCACTAAGTGGTAGTTAAAAAAACTGAATTTTTCATAAAACATAATTTTACCGCTTCTGTGAGTGGAATTTCAAAAATCCGAGAGACATGGTTGATGTCAGTAAGTAAAATGTGGTTCAATGATATGAAAATAATTTTTGGTGAATAGTAACTTTTTTACTTTTATTTACCACGGTTAAAAGTAAATAGGGTAATTAAGGGTAAAAATGATATTATTATTACCTTAACACATGTCCTAATTATATTGGACAAGTGTAATTCGACCAAAAACAAACTTAGGAATAAAATATGACCATTTAGTCCCACTTGAATTAGATTAGGACATTTATTATTATTTAATTCAAAGAAGAGTTAAAAGAGTTAAAATCAAAGTTTATTTAAGAAAACATTTTTAATATAGGGTTATACATAAGATAAATTCGACTATAAATATTCATTAGAAATCTAAAAATATTTCCTACATAATGGTATTTTATTTTTAATTTTAAGACATTAAATAATTTAATTTATTTATGACACAACGATGATGCAGTAATTATCTTATTAATGAAATATTGACATAATTGATGTTATAAATACTCAAATAAATATAATTTGAGACTTTTTATGAATTAAACTAATTTTATAGGTGAATATGACATGTTAGTATTGATTTAATTAAATTTTTTCGAACTTATCAATTTTTTATGAGTTTCACAAAAATCAATTACTAAATAGTGTCAAAATTGACATAAAATAGTTTTTAAAACAAATATTATATTATTAATTGTTATTTTATTCCTAAAAATCTAAGGTTCGGCCAAATGACTTAGATAAGGTTATATATATTAATAATAAACAAATTGGGGTTCGTTTGGCTTCTTATAGTAAGTTTATTAACCTTATAGTGTAAGAGCACACGAAGACACGGTAAAAGTACAATTATTTAACTTAATGTTAAATCTAAATGATACGGTTAAAATACGAACCTAAACTTGTCTAAATTCTATTGGATGAGAGGATTTCGACCCATCCCCACCTTAGCTTCTAAATATATCAATTTGGAGCTTTTTAAAACCGATCATGACTTTATAATAAAATAATATTTTTAGTTATTCCAAAGGTACCCCTCTCCTCCCTTATAAAAGGGCACCTCCTCCCTCTCCTCCTCACACCAATTGGGAATTCAATCTCGGCCAACCCCTGCCAAAATCTCTTCTCCACTTCCCTAGTATCATCCTATAGGTCCTGGTCTTCTTCAAAGACCATCCATAGTTCTTTAAGTGGAGGTTAAGTGAAGGCGTGTCAAAAAGAGGTAATATCCATTACCGATCTTTTTCAATTTCATTCTTCTTCAACTTCTTCTTCTTTATTTGTATCATGATAAAGTAATAACATCAGTATTTCTTATATACTTATATGTTATTATAAATATGAAACAACTCTAATTAACCTTCTATCCATCCTACGGAAAAAGGAAATCACCGCGCGTGCGTACGTACGGAATACCGTCTCCACGCCGTGGTGTAATCTATTTTCTGCCACCACCTTAATTGGATGGGTATAATGGTGTAATGAGTAACTATATATGATTATTATAAAGTGATATTGATACTGAAATAGTATACATACACTTCAACACATGTTCACGATCATGAGAACGATATCATCGCTCGTGCGTACGTACGGACTACCGTCTCCACGACGCGATGAGATTCATTCTCCATGTTAACCATTTAAGAATGATTATAAAGTATATATAAGAAATATTAATGAAATATATGAAATTATAAATCTACTGGATTTATGTATATATGTATGTAATCTACTTACTTCCATTCAAGACAATAAGGAAAGGAAAACAACGTTCATGCGTACGTACGGACTACCGTCTCCATGAACGGTGTGTTTCCTTTCATTTATCTATCTATTATATATATATATATATACTGAATATATATGATATATAAATAATGTTTTATATTCTGGAAGTAAGTAAATCATGATATAAGTAATAATAATGTCAAGAAAAACAAGTCCAAACACCTACGATAAATGAAACGATTTTACCCAAAACGCTCTTTAACATGGAATTTACAAAAGAACGGGTAAAATAAAGTCATAAGTGAACCATATATGATATCATAACAATTATTATGATTATAGAATAAGTCAATGTCATTATTTAAATCATTATACAGGAGGTTCGGACACTTACAAAGAAAATCAGACCTAAGGTAAGGGAAATATCACAATCTCCTTTTTATACGAGATTGTTTATACTTTGGTATTTACTGGGGTGTATTTTATCATCCACATCCATGTTTCCTCAATATGTAATATTATTTCCATCCACCTACAATATTTTATATCCAATTTTACCCTTCAGTGAGTTTTTAGTAAAAGATATTAAAGGAATCTTTTGTGGTTTTTCGTACGAGGTACTTTTTGACTTTTCCGACAAAAGTACAAAGAATGTTTTTTTTAACTTATACGGCATGAATAGATTTTTAAAACATTATTTCCAAGAAGATTCCTTTACAAGTTTTCATGTTTATTTTTAATCAACTTCTTTTAGTTTAAAATTATATGACACGTTAAGAAAGGAAAAGTGTTTTTGAAGTAGAAAGGATATTTTCCTCAAGAATGAAGTTCAATTGTTTTATCAAAATTATTTTCCATCTAAGATAATAAAGGGTTCTGTTTTTATCCCTATTATTAAATTGATTTTATTATGTTGTGATGGAATTATTTTTATGAATTCCTTTATCTTATATGAATTGTTTTATGATGTCATGATGTTTAAGATTCTTATTTTTATTATATGGGTTATGCAATGATGTATGATTTATGATTTTGTGGCACACATAAGAATGGTATCATTATGAGATGGGTGGGACCTATATCTACCTCCAATGCATTGGGTAATGATTTTATATCTCATGAGATAGACATGGCTGGAATGGTAGGTTATACCTGTTCAGTGAAACAGGACTGAAACGAGGGTGACTCAGTTCAGAAAGGGACTTCGTCCACTAAGATAGTCTTGGCAATGAGTCTTGACTAACAAGAAATGATTCTCTATGATTATGTGTGAATGCCACAAAGTTTCATGTTTTAAGTTATGATTATTGTGATTACATTTCACTGCCATGATTTACCCCATGTTATGAAATTATGATCTCTTTTGCAGGTTAAGATTTCCAAAAGTTATGTGCTTAGGTATATGATGTGATTGATATTTCTTTTGAGCATTTGAGCTCACCCTTTTATGTTTTCTTTTTCCCAGGATATAAAGAAAGGTTTTAGGTAAAAAAAAGGAAGATCTTTATGGGAGATTTTGAAGATCTTTCACCACAATTATAAGATTATATTTCGAGTTTACAAAGACACTAAACTATTACGGTCCTTGTGTGTGTGTTTTTGTTATGTACTAAGTATTCCACAAAATTAATGTAATATCCTTGTACGTTAAGCTTCAGGTCTCTACATTCTCTCTAGATCATCTTTCCAGGATATATGTCAAGGAAGTGGTAAGATTGCATGGAGTAACAATTTCTATTATATCTGATCGGGATCCGAGGTTTACCTCAAAGTTCTGGCGAAGTCTTCAGCATACTCTGGATACAGAGTTGAGTTTCAGCACTGCTTATCCTCCTCAGACAGACGGTCAGTCTGAGAGAACAATTCAAACTCTATAAGATATGTTGAGAGCTTGCTCTATGGATTTCAAAGGTGTTTGGGATCAACACCTACCTTTGGTGGAATTTTCTTATAATAATAGCTTTCACTCCAGTATTCAGATGGCTCCTTATGAGGCTATCTATGGAAAGAAATGCAGGACTCCAACTTGCTGGGATGAAGTTGGGGAAGGAAAGCTATTAGGACCTAATATTGTTGATGAGATGGTAGAAAAGGTCCGATCTATTCAACAACACATAAGAGCAGCTCAGAGTCGACAGAAAAGTTATGCCGACAACCGAAGAATAGACCTAGAGTTTGAAGTGGGTGATAAAGTGTTCTTACGAATATCTCCCTGGAAGAGGGTCATGAGATTTGGAAAGAAGGGGAAGTTGAGCCCTAGATATATCGATCCTTTCGAAATACTGGATCATGTTGGGAAGGTAGCTTACCGATTGGTGCTTCCACCGAATATCTCTCAAGTTCACGATGTGTTCCATGTATCTCTCATGAGAATGTATATACCTGATCCTTCACATGTACTCATCTCAGACGTTGTACCACTAGAGCAAGATCTTTCTTATGAAGAACAGCTGATAGAGATTCTGGATCGTAGAAAAAAAGTCCTACAAAACAAGACCACTCGATTGGTGAAAGTTTTATGGAGGAACCACCAATTAGAAGAAGATACATGGGAGATTGAGTATATGATGAGGGAGAGGTATCCTCATCTGTTTGTTAAAAAGTGATGAATTTCGAGGGCGAAATTAATTTTAAGGGGGTAGAATGTAACAACCGAGACATTTATGTTATATAAGTCATCAAAGGAATCTTTTTCTACACACAGCACTTTCTTGGCTTTCTTTACACGAAATCACGACCTTCCTCGATAGCTTGCGTCGTACGCAATACCGAGTTTCACTAAACAATGACATGCTAATAAAATATTATTAAAACTAGCCGTTATGAATAGTAATAACCACTTTCTGAAAATTTATAAATTTTATTTTTCAAAATGGACTTCATTTTTTGATTTGGAATATCGAAATTATCCTAGGGTGAAATTTTGGTATTTTTCTGAAAACTTTCAATTTTTGATGAATAGTGAAACCACTAAGTGGTAGTTAAAAAACTGAATTTTTCATAAAACTTAATTTTACCGCTTCTGTGAGTGGAATTTCAAAAATTCGAGAGACACTGTTGATGTTAGTAAGTAAAATGTGATTCAATGAGATGAAAATAATTTTTGGTGAATAGTAACTTTTTACTTTTATTTACCACGGATAAAAGTAAATTGGGCAATTAAGGGTAAAAATGATATTATTATTACCCTAAAAAATGTCCTAATTCTATTGGATAAGTGTAATTCGACCAAAAACAAACTTAGGAATAAAATATGACCATTTAGGACAACTTGTATTAGATTAGAACAGTTATTATTAATTTATTTAAAGAAGGGTTAAAATAGTTAAAATCAATGTTTAATAAGTAAATAATTTTTAATATATGGTTATATATAAGATCAATTCGACTATAAATATTCATTAGAAAGATAAAACGATTTCCTATATAATGGTATTTTATTTGTAATTTTTAGTCATTAAATAATTTAATTTATTTATGACACAAAGATGATGCATTAATTATCCTATTAATGAAATATTGACATAATTGATGTCATAAATACCCAAATAAATGTAATTTGAGACTTTTTATGAATTAAACTAATTTTATAGGTTAATATGACATGTTATTATTGATTTAATTAATGTTTTTCTAACTAATAATTCTGTTATGAGTTTCACAAAAATCAATTACTAAATAGTGTCAAAATTGACATAAAATAGTTTTTAAAAGAAATATTATATTATTATTTGTTATTTTATTCCTAAAAATCTATGGTTCGGCAAAATGACTTATATAAGGTTATATATATTAATAATAAACAACTTGGGGTTCTCTTGGATTTTTATAGTAAGTTTATTAACCTTATAGTGTAAGAACACAAGAAGACATGGTAAAAGTAAAATTATTTAACTTAATGTTAAATGTAAATGATAAGGTCAAAATAGGAACCTAAACTTGTCTAAATTCTATTTGATGAGAGGATTTCGACCCATCCCCACCTTATCTTCTAAATAAATCAATTTTGAGCTATTTAAAACCTAATTTGGCTTTATAATAAAATAATATTTTTCGTTATTCCAAAGGTGCCCCTCTCCTCCATTATAAAAGGGCACCTCCTCCCTCTCTTCCTCACACCACTTTGATCCTTCATGCTCTGAAAACCCTACCACTTTATCCTATCCACTTCCCTATAGACATCCTAGAGGTCCTGGTCTTCTTCAAAGACCAATTTTAGTGCCTTAAAAGGAGGTCTCAAAGAAGCACTTCAAAGAAGAGGTAATGTCCGTTACCAATTCTTTCATCTTTATTTCTTCTTCCACTTCTTCTTCTTTAGTTGTTTCATTATGAAGTAATAACATCAGTATCACTCATATACTGATATGTTATTATATGTATGAAAAAACCCTATTTCACCATCTATCCATCCTACGGAAAATAAAATCACCGCGCGTGCGTACGTACGGAATACCGTCTCCACGCCGTGGTGTAATCTATTTTCCACCACCACCATACTTGGATGGGTATAATGGTGTAAATAATTAATATATATGATTACTGTAAATTTATATTGATTTTGAAATAGTATACATACACTCCAATAAAATTCCATGATCATGGGAATGATATCATCGCTCGTGCGTACGTACGGAATACCGTCTCCACGATGTGATGCGATTCGTTCTACATGATCTTAATTGCATAATGATTATATAAATGAATTGAATGAATGAATATAATATATAGTACATTAATACCATTCTGGAAATGATGTATCTATAACCTGAAGAGAATAATAAGAATTTATTCGACAAAACATGCATAAGAACAAAAAGTTATAAACACCCGAATAACAAGTAGCAATGAAATATTACTACTAAGAAGATAAGAATATGACCATATATGATATCATAACAATAATTATGATTCTGGAATAAGTCAATAACATTATTTAAAACATTATATAGGAGGTTCAGACACTTACGAGGAAAATCGGACCTAAGGTAAGGGAAAATATCAGAATCTCATTTTTATCCGAGATTGTTTATACTTTGGTATTTACTAGGGTGTATTTTATCATCCACATACATGTTTCCTCAATATGTAATATTATTTCAATCCACCTAAAATTGTTTAAATCAAATTTTACCTTTCGGTGAGTTTTTAGTAAATGATATTAAAGGAATCTTTTGTCGTTTTTCGTACGAGGTACTTTTTGACTTTTCCAACAAAAGTACAAGAAGAATGTTTTTTTAACTTATACGGCATGAATGGATTTTTAAAAAATTATTTCCAAGAATCTTCCTTTACAAGTTTTCATGTTTATTTTAATCAACATCTTTTAGTTTAAAATTGTATGAAACATTAAGAAAGGAAAAATGTTTTTGAAGTAGAAAGGATATTTTCCTCAAGAATGGAGTTCAAGAGTTTTATCAAAATTATTTTCCATCTAAGATAATATAGGGTTCTATTTCTATCCCTATTATTACATGGATTTGATTATGTTGTGATAGAAATATTTTTATGAATTCCTTTATCTTATATGAATTGTTTTTTGATGTTTAAGATTCCCATTGTTATTACATGGGTTATGCAATTATGTATTATTTATGATTTTGTGGCACACATAAGAATGGTATCATTATGAGATGGGTGGGACCTATATCTCCCTCAAATGCATTAGGTAAAGATTTTATATCTCATGAGATAGACATGGCTGGAACGGAAGGTTAAACCGGTTCAGTGAAACAGGACTGAAACGAGGAGTGAACTCGGTTCAGAAATGGACTTTGTCCACTAAGATAGTCTTGGAAATGTGTCTTGACTAATAAGAAATGATTCTCTATGATTATGAGTGTATGCCACAAAGTTTCATGTTTTAAGTTATGATTATTGGGATTACATTTCACTACTATGACTTATCCCATGTTATGGAATTATGATCTCTTTTGCAGGATAAGATTTCCAAAAGTTATGTGCTTATGTATATGATGTGATCGATATTTCTTTTGATTACCATTAATAAGCATTTGAGCTCACCCTTTTGTATGTTTTATTTTCCCAGGTCATGAGGATGGTTATTATGTAGAATATGCCAAAAAGGGACTCTAGATATGATGAAATAAATCGGAGGCAAAGTAGATGCTTTATGAACTAGTTGTTTATGTTTCCCAGTTTCTAAAGACACTATACCTATACGGTCCTTTCATGGTTTTGTTATATGTTGTAATAAGTGTGCTTCAATTTTGAAGTAATAAAAATGTATGTAAAGTATGGGTCGTTATAGTTATACACTAATCCTTTGAATCGAACAATACTATATCATAATCAATACCATTTAACACATCTTGGATATGATCTTATTATGGTAAAGGCTAATGGGTGAAAAAGCATCCTCTAAGGTAGGTATTTTCACTGATATAATTGGAATCACTATTCCTTCTATGAGGTAAATGTTTCATCACATGGGATCATATCATAATCCTTGTGGTTTTTTTTGACATCACCTCCATGTATAAGGTACATCAATAAACTAAATCATATATAATATAAAATGTACCCAACAACTAAATCATACATTAGATAAATCCAATCTCATCAATGTTGGAACTCAATCTAATTTTATCCCATTATCTTATACACATTTTTGGATCATCCCAACATAGTTTTATCTCCCTAATTATTGCCTTGACTATCAATCAAAAAAAAATATTGATCCAACCCACAATGAAGAAATCACTACCCTAAATGTCGATGGTGGACTCCTACAACATCACTCAATCAATTCAAAGTATCTCACATTACACCATGTCCATCCCATCACCCAACCACAACTCATGTGTGATCTACCATAAGTCTCATTGGGATCCATAAAAACCATATGAAGCTGTAATGGATCTTAAAAGTACCATAATCTGTTATAACCCAATGGATAACTCCCATTATCTCTCTAGAATATGACCAATATAAATTGACTAGCTGTCTAAAACTAGTACGAAAAATCCATAACCTAAGGTGTGGTTTATATAATAGATTCAAATATTATCATGTATCATTATAATACCATATAAGTCATTCAAGGTTTTCAATAATTAGTAAATTAAACGCAATTATAGACTTTAATTAAAAAAAAACCAAGAATCACTCATACATAGTAAATTAGACCAAAAAATTTATGAAAACACAAACTCATATATTTATATCAAAACAAAAACAAATAAATTGTTTATAAATCATTAAAAAGGAATTATATGCTGGATTTTCACACTGAAGACCCTTTTCCAAAATTCAATTGAAAACCTCTTTAGAAATCAACCCTTTTCACTTTTCAAATATCATTTCAAAACAATCAATTTAAATTATAAATTCCATTAAAATCCTATTTCGAGAATAAAATTTTCTTTCAAATGTCATTTTAAGGGTTAAACCGTTCATTTTTATAATACTAGTCCATAATGTCAAGTCAGACCCCTATGTAAGGCTTAATATGGGCCACTGACACTTATTTGACCAATTATTCTGCTAAATATATCATTTAATAATTTATGTGGTATTTTGGTGACCACTAGACTATCCTGAGTCTGATATATTTTAAAGAGTAATATCATGCCACACAATCATGTATAATTAATAATAATTATAATAATAACATAAAATAACTAATACCAAATCCATAACATGACACAATATTATAATAATCAATATAAAAAGTCCACTAACATGAGTTACTCTATCCAATTTATCATCCATGCTCATACTATATTACTTATATCCATGATAACCTATCATATCAAGAATTATAAATTTACTAATCTCTACAAAATTTAATAAAAATTTATATAATTGGACCATAGATAAAAACATGGACACATGGCATTTCAATGCCAAAACATGAGGCATCAATGTGTAGAAGACTCATGAAATGATTCAGGTCTTCATATGAGAAAAAATAATAAAATTTTTTAAAAAATTATACATCAATTTAATCACAATTTTATGAAAAATAAATAATAATTCACTTTGTTGTAACTCAAGAAAAAAAAGAAATGATGATAAACTACCATTCCTAATACTCCTCTAGTGGAAAACCCCGAAAGACTCATTATTGTGATGTGATTCTTCCACGCTCTAGTGGAATCACAATTAAAATCCCTAACTTCGTGGCTATAAAATCAAAGGATATAGTGGAGGTTATGAAAGGGAAGTAAATAAATGAGGGTCCTTCCTTAAAACAATAAGGGGAATCTAAATCAAAATAACACAAATTGATTTATATAAATAGAGTGGAATAGGGGGAGTGGGATTTTACCTTCCTCTATTCTATATATTTTAAAGAATAGGACCCAATGTAGGGGTTTTAATTATAACATATTAAATTCACATTTTTTCCACATTAGATAAGGTATTTGATTATAGTGTACCCGATGGTCTTCCCCAGGCCACACTATGACCCATTAGGACTCCAGTTGAGTACCAATGGACTTTTAAAGGCCTGATAAGTAATGAATCACCACTAGTATTCCCACTATATACGTGAAGATGCTACATTAGATTCATGGTGAATTCTTATAGGTACATCCAAATCCATTTAAATTACATAGATCCCAAGAATTAATTATTTTGTATTTTTCAATTGTATTTCCACCATTAAAAACATCATTTACATTTGCTGATCACAACCTTAACACCTCTCCCATAATCCAAATTTGAAAATTTAAAATTTCCTAGATCTATCTCTATAAGGGTCTAACCTTTTACCAACTCCACTGATACACATAGGCATGGATCATTATAAATTTGATACCATAATTATTTATTACTTAGAAAGAATCATTAGACATTATAAAATAAATATTAAAATACTTTAATCATTAATTCAACACTTATTCACTATGCTTTATTCCCAAATGCCTAAAATTATTTCACTACCCAACTCCAATCACTGAGTACAATGCTCAATGAGAATCCATTCCCCATATTTTGACAATAATTGTATAAAAATATTTTTATTAAGTTGTCACATAGTGACATGATAAGGGTAAAATGGTAATTTCATGATTCTAAAAATAAACTTTTGAACACATCATTGGATCTCGGGACTTGATTTCTACATTTTGGAAATAATTTAGATGTTCTTTCCGTGGATGGTTTTTAACCCATATAAGTTGGGTGGTTATGGAATATAAATGTTATTTTTTATTTAAATATTTTTTTAATTATATATAATTTTTATAAATTATTTATATAGAATGGGAGATATTTTATGGGTATCAATTATGTAAAAATATTAAAGGAGGTGGAACCTGATACTTATATAATAAAATTTATATTAGAGAATTTAAAAATGTGGGATTAATATGGAGTTAAATTACTAATTTTGGAGGAGATAGGGGATGATATATATGGGGAAATTAAACAATGGAATAATTAGGATGAAATTATATTTTTGATTATTTGTAATTGACTTTGTCACTTAGACCGTTTACCTATATTATATCAATTATTTCATTCTATTTATTCTATAAAGGAGGAGATGTTATTTAGCATTGGCATGTTGTGGTGAATCATAATGTAATGAATAATAGAAATCATGATAAATTAATGGTGATCATCATATGAAATGAATACGGTTTTTATAATAGAATTAAATTAGATAATTCTAGGATTTCACTTCCTTCTTGGGTTCTCTTTGGAATTAGTATTACTTGTTATTTTTGGATGACTGAAAAAATATAATACCAAGGGTAAATAATAGTCACAAAAATAAGGGTTTTCATGATTAAATATTCTAAATTTCATTATTTTTAGATATTTCAAGAATGATAATAGTGGAATATAGGTTTTCAATGAAATACTGATAAATTATATAAAATTGTGAGATATGATCATAAACCATAGATATCATATTTTTTTATTCAAAAGTGGTTTATAAATTTTCTACTAATTAATACATTTCTATTAATGAATGATATTATTATTTTTATTGAAATTGGATGATTATGTGAAATTTTATATAGCCCCCAATTTTAAATTTATATATAATAATAGTGAAAATCCGTATAAAAAATTTTAGAGGGAAAATAAAGAAAATTATTAATTTTCATACAGACCATACGAATTCAACATAGGGAAAAATCCACTTAAAGAACTAGAGTATTATATTGATGGTTATTTTTAACGGTATTAAGTCAAATATAGATACATGGTATGTTTTATTTTGAAATAAGGTTATACCATATTTTGAAAATATAGGACTTCAGGAAGTGAGTTACATAGGGCAGCATAGAGTTCTACAATGTCTTATCACCTCAACACGGTGTCCATGAAAGAGATTTCATAGGATTGTACTTCCTTCATTATTTTGTATAGTTTTTCCTATACTTATATGTGATAATTATGGAATAGATTTTAGGATGTGCATATGTTTCAATGATATTGAACTTTAATCCTAGGTAGCTGTTAGGGTGTATTTATTATAAGTTCATAAGGGTTACAATTGGAATGGAGGTATAAGTAGTGGAAACACAATGTGTTTCCCACTAACAAAAACTATGTTATAAAAAGAATATTCCATCTAATTTTCATAATAGAGTTTATTTTTTTTATCTAATCACATACATTTTAAATTGGATAAAAAAATATTATCTCATAAGTTTATCCACAGAAAAAAATCGTGTGATTTTATTTTCTATTAGGGTAAATTTAGAAAACATTTTTAGTAGTTTTAGTATTTTATCCCTATAAGGGTATCAATTGGGTTCCTGAGAGTCATTTAGAGTAACCATAAAGTTAATATTCCCATGAAAACACATATTCCTCAGTGTACTATCCCCCCACATGAATTATTTAGTTGGTACTCCTCACTGTTTCATGGTACATGCCCTTTATCCGTGGATTTGGTACTCCTTAATTGATATATATTTACCTCTATGAGCTTCTTGTACTCTATATATGGTAGTTATCCCTTGATCAATATACCATCCCATTTATGAGGTGTGAGTCCCCCACTAAAAATTTAAAGAGGTGACATGGGAGTTATGAAATTTGAGTAGTTTAGATGTTATGAGTCTTATGTTATTTTGGGGATATCAACATACTTGTTTCGTAAGAAATTTATGGAGATGAGATATAACATGGGTACTTTACCTATTCTTTAACCTTCTCAATCCATAAATTATATCCCATTCCTTCATATTATTTTCTCTTTATCTTGGGGTTGGAGTTGAATTTCCATTTCATTTATCCCTTATTTTCAATGCATCCTATTTACTATATTTATAGTCACCCATAAAATGTAATTCACCCAAATGTGTTTTTGTCAATGTATGTGATGACCAGTTTAATGGTGAGTGTGAAGGATGTAGAGATGGTGAAGTTTAGGATTTTTTGTTCTTGGTGGTGTTGGATCATGGTAGTGTTCATGTTGGGAGTTAGTGGTACATGGATATTACATTTTCTATTGTTAATGTCATATATTTATTTTTGATATGTTGGTCTAGTGTGTTATATATCACTTCAGTAGATGCATTTGTAATATTGATATGAGTATTTGTGTTTATCACATGCATGTTACTCTATAGTTGGATTATATATTTATTTTTGATACGTTCTTATAAATTTTTATGATATTTTTTCAGGTTTATATTTATTTGGATAAGGCATATGATGTTTATGATATTCCTCTTAGGGAGGCACACTCTTCGTAACTACCACTCGGGGGGGGGGGTCATAATTGGTCAGGTTAGGTTAGAATATTATAATAGTGGATCCATATTTGGTAATAAATTTAGATTTTGGAGTCTTGTGAGTTTTTTTGGAAAATTTAAGGAAATGTTTTCAAGGGTTATTGTGTTTTTTTCTAACCAGAGAACCTAGTGTTGGTATGGGTGGCTGATATAACCTTTTGATAATATTTTTTTTGACATACTCAAATATCTAATCCATCATTATATGATTATAAAAAATTGGAAAAACATCATTTATCATGTCAATTATGTTTCATATACTTCATTATTGTGTTACCTCACCCATATATGCTTTAATGATTAGGAGTTAATCTTGAAAAAAATTGGATGTCACCCCATAGATATCCAATTCATGTTCTAGAGGCTCCCACCATTTATAAGTTAAGTTATGAGGTTTTTATTCAAAGGTAAAATTTAATATAGACTACATTAATTTCATAGATATGGGAACCTACGCCTATTGTACAAGGGGATGGTCCTCCACCTAATGAGTAGGGGATGATTCTATTTTTGGAGGATAAGACAAAATTTTAACTGAGAGAACTACACAATTTTAAATATCATAGACCACCCAAATTCTTAATCATGACTGATAAATATGCCATAAAGTTCTATCTAGAAGTTGTGACTTGGGTGCTTTTACTATTTTGGACACCTATTGATCAAATGGATTCAATGTAGCCAATATTCTTCATCATGTGGAGATTCATTGGTGGTATATAATTATATAGATAAAACCAAAGGCTACTTTTATGTGTTTTGAGTTTGAGAACCATGTTATAGAGGATTAATACAATGTGAATCTAAGTATAGTTCATGTGCAGGAGTTCATAGGGCCATGAAAAATTGGTATGAATGTAGAAAAATATAGGTTGAGGTTCACATACCCCATAAGGTACTCCCTCTAAATGGTGTGTCTTGGGTTTCTATGATTGTGAAATATTAAGAAAGGTATTTAGATAGAGATTTGAGTTGAGTTTTTTCCTCTATTAATCCCCACCTTTGATGTGGTTCTGGAGAGAGTGCTTTTCATTGAATGTTTCCTGGGAGGGATATAGTAGGTGATTGGGGCATGGTTTGGTTTACTTGGGGTCGATTTATTTGTATTATCTTATCAACATCACGTGTTAAGATATTGATAGTATAGGAACAAAAATGTGTGTTCTTAGTCTCAAGGATCATTAATTGGATATTCCTATAGTAGAATAAAAAAATAAAGAGATATGATTTATTAATATTTTGGATGTTGAGACCACATGGCTCGATATCTCTTGACCATATGTATAAGATATGGTAGTTAAGGTATAATCGTGGATGGATATCCATGTAAAATGAAACATTTATATCAAATGCCTCTCTAGAGTGGTAAAGGTGATCCTCTAGAAGGATGATTTGGAAATAGAGTTTTTAGTGCAACAAGGATAGATAGAGGTGGACAACACTTTGATCTATATCCACCTACACCACTACCTCCAGGCAGTCCATTCCTATAATAAGAGTGCTAGTGGATATGACCATAGTAAGATATATGAAATGTAGGGTTTCAATTAGGTAGTTCTTGATATGGTTCAGGGTATAGCCTATGAAATTTACATGCCAACACCTATAATTTTTGAAACCAATGTGAGATATTATTTTATTATTAAATCCTTAAATTGATAGATACATATTATATTAGATCCCATAATTCAAACTATGTGGATCAGGACTCATAATGGAGTCAATCCCATGATCTCCCACACTTGAAGATGGTATGAGATGTATATAGTGTAGAGTGGTTTTTGTGGGGCCACTTCATAGCTGGTATGAATCCTTGTGATTTCATACTTTTATACACTATCTATCTTCATTCCATTATTAGATAAATTTCTATAATCAGAATGTGGAATTATATCAAGCTGATGGATTAAGGTTTTATTTTATGGGTGGGGGTGATATTTAAAAGGGATGAGTGAATCATAATCATATAAAGTTATAAATGACCACCTACAAGTTTGTTATTCTATATTTACATGAATTAAACTCTATAAAGGAATCAGTTCTTTTTGTATCGGAGGATTATATCATTTTATTTCTAGAGGATGTTTCAAGATTCATCCCTTGTTAGGATATTGATATATATATTTATTTAAATCCTAGGACCACATGGATAATGTAACCAATATATAGGATGTCATTCATTAAGATCATCAACTTAAAGGTATTACTAGATTTTTTATGGAAGGTTATTATCAGGACCAATGTGCCTACTAATGAAAATCCCATTATATTCTCTATGATGGTGGATATGAGTATGATAATTTTTATTAACTGTCTCCTCCTAAACCTAGTGATAGTCGAGAAAAAACATCTATTACTAGGAATTTATAACCTCTTCTACCATCTAAATGATGTTAAGTGGTTCTGAAAGGTTGACCTCTAGTATAGACATCATCTACTTCAAGTTCATGAGATGGAAATATTAAAAATATCATTCAAGAATTTATTTGGGCATCATGATTTCTTGGTGATTACATTTGGAAAAATAAATTTCCCAGATGTGTTCATGGGACTCATGAATAATATACTTCATCCATTATTGGACATGTTTTTCGTGATCTTCCTTGATGAAATATTCATTTATTCTTTGTCGGAGGATGAGCATGTCAAACATTTTGGAACTATATTGGGAATCCTTGAAGAAAACCATTTGTTTGATAAATATTTATGTAAAAAATCTATATTTGTGAAGTCTATATCCATGAGAATGTCCTCCATAATGAAAAAAATAGAAGTTGACCTTATGAATATTGCAGTTGTGATAGATTGTAATCCACCAAATACAGTGTTTGAGGTGTGAATCTTTCTTGGGTTAATAGGTTGTTATCAGAGATTCATGATAGAATTCTCTATAATTGACACTCCAATATCTACCCTTACCCATAAAGAGAATAATTTCATGTTTTATAACCAATTTTTGAGTTCCTTCAAGGATCTAAATAAGTGGATTACTAGTGCTCTTGTTTTGTTTTTTCCAGAGGAAATAGTTCTATATGATATTTTTTTTGTGATTCTTCTAGGATTGCTCTTGATTATGTTCTAATGTTGAGGTGGGTGGTGATTTCTTATGGGTTTAGGTAGTTATGAAATAATTTGAAGAGCTGTAAAAAACATGATTTTTATCACATATCTATAGTATTTCCCTTAAATATCATGAGGTAATGTTCTCTAGGTGAGAAATATTTTATCTATAGGGATCACTAGAGACTCAAGTAAAATTTATTCTAGTGAGATATCATCTAGAGGTGGAGTTTATGGATAGAGATACAATGAGAATAAGACCTGGATATAATCTATAACCAATGAAATTGAAACATGGTAGTTGATTTTATTAATAATAAATCCCATGATTAGTGGGTTTGGGATATGTTTGAGAAGCTATATTTGATGTAATTTGTTTTGTTAATAATTGGAGACACTAGTTATCATTAATAAATAGTGGTTCTCACATTAATACTTCACTGAGTGAGTGTGTATCAACACGAGATATCAAGTTTTAGTTCTTACATGACCGTATATTCTCAAGTGATTCACATGATGGATTTTATGATATTGGGGAACACATCATCCTTTTTGAGTGATGGATATTGGTTCTAGTTGAATTATGTGAGGAGGTAATTATGGAAATTCATTCTACCCCATTTTTGTTATATATTGTTATTAAATAAATATATTGTGATTTAAATAATCAATAATTATACAAATAATTAGGAGGATAATTATAGATTTTGTGTCTCAGGGCCTCACTTTCCAATTGATGAAGTCAGAGAACCATGGTCCAAATTATTTGAGACAAAATCATGTGGTGCAAGAGTGGTAGTGGGATAGTTTGTTTATGGTATTCGAGAAAATAATCCAATGTTTTATAATTCTCTATGATTTTTTCTAGGTGATCATCAACCATCTTACTAACTCAACCCACTTCCCCCTATTTGAGAGTAGTTTTTAGTGGAGATTTTGGGTCATCTATTCATGGACGAGATTGTATAGTTTCATGGTGTTTCCTCAAAGATAATTACTAACTAATATTATTGATTTATATCTTGGTTGTGGGGAGGCTTGAAACAATACATCAAGAACTATTTTTGGTTGATTACAACATCTCACCCCTAGAAAGATAACAAAACTGAGAGAACCATTCATGCTCTTGAAGATATACTGTGGGATTAGGTGAGTTATTTTTAAAGAGATGGTATAATCTTCTACCATTAGTGGATTTTTTATAAAAATAATACTCTCAACTATAGGAATTAATTGTTTTGAATACCTATATAGGATACTATACTGTTATCCCCATTACTGGATAGATATTTACAAGTCATCACATATGGGGCCAGATTAGATGTAGTAAACTACATAGAAATCCCATGTTATTCAGGAGTGTATGAATATTAATTATAGAAAATATAAGTCCAGAATGAATAACGGAAGATTACATTAATAGTTAAATGAAGGATATCATGTGTTTATAAATTTCACACTATGACATGGTTTGATGGGCATTAGTTGGAAAACAAATCTCTCCTCAATGTTCGTTGGACATTTCTAGATCCAACATATGGTAGATTAAGTATCTTATTAACTTGTGTTACACCTATAGATGGATCAGGTTCACAATGATGTTCACACGTCCTAATCAAGGAGATATGATATGTGAAATACCCATCACACATTACAAACTATGGTCGGATGGAAATTATGGACTAAAACACTTTTATGGAGTACTTAGTGGTGATCAGGGACTTCCATGACATATCCATTTAGGGGTGGGTGATACCATTTGTGTGTGTCCTGTGGGAGCATGCATATTTGTAGGAGAACTCATGGAAGTGCGAGAATAAAATTTAAGTTTAGTATTCTTATCTTTTTTAATGAGTTGTAATTTTTTTGGAATAATTGATTTAATGGTGGGGAATATATATTGATCCAAATTTTTGTATTATTTTCTTTGAAGTATTTTTATTAAGTAGTCACCTTGTCAAATTAGAATGATTAGATAATAAATTTAAAGTTCATCAAATCAAATTTTGAACATGTCATTGGATTCATGACATGATGATTACCTTTGAGTGGTGATTTGATAATATTATGAGGTGGAAGGTTTTAATACCATAGATTTTAGGTGGCAATGAAATTTCATTATTATAATTTATTTAAGTAATTTTTTAATTTTCTATAACTTTTTATGTATTATTTATGTTTCTTGAAATATATTTTAGTGGTTTTGATGAAATTGAAATACTAAATGTGGTGGAATATGATAATTATGTTTGAAAATTCAATATTTGGATTTTAAAAATGTGTATTTAAAGATAATTTAAATGTGTATTTATAGGGGAGAGAGTGGAGGCTTGAGGGGATAATTGCTTTAGGAAAATTATGGTGTGGAATTATTAGGGGGAAATTAGATGATAGATTATTGGTGATTGAAATCTCCATACAAAATATTTCCCCTACCCTATTTTTAATTTAATTCTCAAATGGAAGATAGATTATTTTCTGTTGGAATGTTTTGGTGAATCATAGAGTAATGGAAAATGGAAATCAAAGATTAATTGGTGGTGATCATCAGAGGAAATTCATACCTTCATTCATTATCTAATTCAGGTAGGTTAATATAATTTTTCGTTCCTTAGATTCCTTACATAATAGGTATTTATTTTTATTTGTGGATAATGAAATAAATATAACAATATAGAGATCACAATCGAATAAAATATGGTATTATATGATTGAAATATTTAAAATTCACGTTTTTAGTGTTTAAAAATTAAAATGATTGAATATAAAATATAAATTAAATATTAATAAAATCTATATAATTATTAGATATTATTATAAAACCTATATATGTGATTTTTCTCCTCAATGGTGGTCTAAGAATCATATACTAATCAACATATATGCTTTTTGAGATATAGATGATTGTTGGTATTGAAATTGGGAGATTATGTGGTATCCATAAAAGTCCCAAATTTAAAATTTTGATCCTGAAATATTGAGAACCCATAGATTACTTTTTTTATGTGAAAGGATAAAAATTAAGGTTTTTTATGACCCGTGTTAATTAAGAATGGGGGTTATTCCACATACAGAAATGGGGAATTCAAGTGGCAGTGAGAGATAATGGGATGAGGTGGTATAGAGTCTCATGGGTTGTACCACTTTTTCATTGGGAAATGTTACATTTTAGAAATTGGTTACTTTAAGTAGTATGTTATACTAGTGTGTGTAATGTTATACCAAACTATACAACCTTAACTGTGGGTCACGCTAAATATTACATGGGGTCATGAAACTTATTTTATTCCTATTGTTTTCTCTCATATTATGTGTGATACTTATGAAATAACTTAGAGGGGTTTGAAACATGGTTATGATTATCGGATTTAATACATGTTTCTATAAAAAAATGTAATTGGTGGTGTTCAAAGGTTAAATTTTGAATAGTCAATGAATAATTGGTGACAAATGGTGTAGCCTAATAGAACCCACAGTGTTAGACCTTGTAATTTTTTTTACTTTCAACTTCAACTGTATTTTTAATTTTCATACTCATGTGTAGGGTTTAAATAATAAAACTGTCCATTATTTTTGTGTCTTATATAGAATATTAAAATTAATTTCTCTTTTCCATTTGAGGTTATTTGAGTAGTTTTTTAGATATTTTGAGTATCTTTGCGTCAAATGGGTCAGGGTAGGGTTTGGGAGTTGCATTCAAAGTGGTCATAAGTTCAATACTCCTCTAATAGTGCACATACATTTGGGAATGGTTTCCATACATAAATTATATAATAATTACTCCCTAGATTATCGACGGATGAGTCCTCTTAATAGTGATATTCCCTAAATCATTAAACTCATTTGATGTATTTTATTTCATTGGGTGTATTATTTCCTACCATATAGGTATACCATATAGAAATTCCTTCACCATGTCTTAGTATATGACATGGGTTTATCATATGGAAGTGTTATTAAATGAATAATATCATAAAATATTAATAACACCTTAGGATGAAGTATGATATAGCTAAAAAATTAATTTTTAATTTATGACAAAATTCCATGTTGGATGCCATTAATATACATTTCATAAGATAAAAAATATGGATGAATTGGTTTTGATTTGAGTTATAAATGGTTTTTAGCTGGTGAAATTAATTAATCATTTAATAATTATTGAGAAAATTCCATGGATGAGTCAAGATTATTTAAAGGCCTATATAAAAGAGGCATATGCCATTGAGATATCCAATAGAGTTTTCTCAAACCCCCTTCAATCTTTCTCTTCATCCCAAAATCATCTTCCTCCTCCTTCCAAAACTTTTATGTGATACTATCTTATCTTAGAATCACGAATGATCTTCCTTGAGAAATGGTTGATTTAGCTATCCTATGGATACACTAGAGATGGAAGAGTCCTTTGTCAATTCCTAGTGATCTTCATCATGTATTGATTGAATAAAAAAACAATAACCTTTTTGATAAATGATATACATTACTTATTTTATATATATATGGTTTTGGTTTTAATTCATAGTGTTTGTGGGTTTATGGTTTTTAGTGACTTATGCTACTTAGAACAATCATTGTTTGATCCTTCAAAAAATAACAGTGGTAGAAGATCTTCACCATACTTCGTATTTAATTATATTTTGTTTTAAAATTGAATAAATTGTATTTCACATTTTTATCATAATATCTATCATAAAATTTGATAGAAAATTTAAAATGTTGAATGGTTTGTAATATAAGATATCTTAACCCATTATTTGGTCATTTCTTATGATATGGGATGTCATAAGATATTATAAAATATAATCCTTCTGCTTTTTTTCTATATCGTAGCATACGACATGGGAGTTTTAGCCACCAGATTCGTGATGTGAAACAAAGAATCATTTCATTTAGTTGATATTGGGAATATCAATAAATACTACTCTAGGAATTGAAGTTTATATTATAGTATAATCAAAAAATATAATATATAATGAAAATTAATCTATCATAATTTGTAGCTCCCAAACATATGAGATATTTTCATTTCATTATAAATGATATTAATTATATCATTAAATATGATATATATAGAAAATTTTTATTTTACTAATTTTCAATTATGAATTGAATGTAATAGTTTGTAAAGTGTTTATAAGTTGTTTTAAAAGGGTATTTTGGGATATTGGTTTGATTTATTAATTTTTTATAAATTAATTAATTATAAAAAATTATAATTATATATTAAATGTTTATAAAAAATTATTAAATAAATATTTGTAATAATAATAGGTAATATTACAAAAATTTGGAATTATATATCATGTGTTATAATTTATATATAAAATATTTAAATATAAATGTTATATTTTATCTATAAATTGTTTATAAATTACAAAAATAATTCTTATATAGTGGATTTTATATTTAAAATTTTTAAATATTCATAATTATTAGTTTGATTTTTTCAAATTAAAATGTCTTATTAGAGAAACTATGTAAACCATATCAAAATGAGTTTGGATATTTGATATTATCAAGGTTTAAAAAATGTTAAATATATAATATTTTATTTATGTAAATTATTTACATAAAATAATTGTAAGATAAAATGTTAATATTTCATTTAATATCAAATATTTAAGAATAATTACTTGTAATAAATAATATAAAAGAGTTCATGTTAGAGATTAATATTAGGTGTTCTTATTTATCTAATTATGAAATATCTATAACGAGTGAATAAATTAAAAAAAATGTTTATAATTTATTTATATATGAATTGGTGACACATTATATATCTCATGTTTAAATACATAAATTGTTCATTTATTTTATATAATTAGTATTTCATTCATTGATATAAAATATTTATATTGTAGATGGATGTATTATTTATTTGAAAATTTTGGATTGCATTGATAAATTTCCATACATGCATATAAAGAGTTACATGATAGGTATGAAAATTGAATTAGTTTTTTTTTTCTACCATGAATTTTTCTTGATCTATGTTATGAGAATGAATTATGATGTTTAATATAGGTAATAAAAATTAGGTGTTCAAATTATAATATAATTCATATATATATTGATTAAGGTAACCTTGAGTATATGGAACTTGGGTCAGACTACATACATGCATGAATTTTTATGCCATGTCTAGAAAAGTAAGGGTTGACTATTTATATCTCCATTATTACCCTTTTAGGGATTATTAAATTTTTATGATTCAAAGACCTTTAGTAAAAGTGTTTCATGTATCTTATGTATATGATACATTTAAATATGTATTACTATAATTTTCTTTTAATTTGCGTTATTGTCACAAGTTATGGGTTTTGTAAATAGATACATATCAATATGGATTGAATATATTAAATTCGTGGGAGGAATATGGATTCTAAACTAAATCATCAGTATAATTAATATATATAAAACTAATAACTTGAGATAATAAAGTGAGATAAATCCCCCCTTTAAAAATAGTATTTATGAGAGTCCTTTCAAAGTAAACATATAACATGATCTAAATAATTCAACCAGGTATTTGTTTCTAAATCAAGGTACCCATTTATTATCATATGTAAGGAAAGGTGTAAATGAATAAACCTAAGAGTTAGGTAACTAAATTATACTATGATAGTTGGGTTACAACATAGTTGGGAAACCTTAGGAAGGATACCAGAGGAATGGTGTAGAGTTTATCAATATGAAGGATTGGTTAATGAGTTGTTCTCTCAACTATCCAAGAGTAATATATAATATGATTGGGATTATTTCCTTCCTAAATTACAAATTGATGAGAGAAATTCCAATGTGGAATAATTATTTAGTAATGTATAGATATTATACTACAAATTGGAATAATGTTATTCAAAATGCGTAATCATTTTAGTGGGATCATATTTAATTAAATATATTATTAAATGAATAAAAAACATGGTACTGAAATGATAAAATATTTTATTATTGATATTACATCAACATAATTTTTGAGTTTAACTTTGAGATCTATCTTTGAGAAGAAAAAACTAAAGGGGGGTGGTTTTATAGATTGGTAATGGAATTTAAAATAGAAGTTAGAAGCAAATTTCTATGTTTTGGATAATTCCCTTCCAGAGTAACCAAATGGCGAATCTATTTAAAAAATGAGAATAAGTACTTATGATATACATATAAAATATTTATTATAAGTATCTACTCTCATTATTATGACTAGGAAACCAAATAAAAATAAACATGAAAACATGGATTCATAAAAGATGATAGAAAACCTAAAAAATCTCAATCAATAACAAGTATGGATTGAGAGGTATGGGGTATTGGAGGTTCTCTTTAGGTGAAAGATGGAATAATGTACAATATATATCACAAATGTTTTCAATATGATTAGGTACATTAATGAATTTGAGGAAATAATATCACCTATCAGGATAGATATATCTTTTCACCTCATTCAAAAGTCACTACTGGACAGGTTATGATAGATAATTGTCAATTTCAATATGAATGGGTTCAAAAAAAGTTCACCTGGTTCCCTAAATGTATTGAGAATATATAATAAAGTCATGGGGGGACTATCCTAAAGTGATATGATGATTTTATAAAAATAATATGGTTAATTTTTTAAATATAAGGAAAATAAGAGAGGTTATAGAGAGCCCACATATCCATCCTAACTTCAGAAAATGAATGACTGATAGTATTTTCATTGTGGAATACTTGAAAAATAGAAAAGTATCTATATTGAATACCTAGAGTTGCAAGAAAATTCAGGTATTTTATATATCATGTATTAATGATATTGAATTACATACTTATATTTTGAATGGTATATGATAACAACTATATGTTTCAAAAAAAATTTAAATATAAAGGAGTTGAAAATTAATTAATCATTGAAGATTTGTTCTTAAAGATTGAACATGCCAGGTGAATTAAAGGTTTTTTATATTAAGGTGTTGAATGTAGTGAATTGCTTCAATGTGAAAAAGATCAAAAAAATATTATGTTATTACGATCATGTTTAATTATTACATTATAGTAATTTTAGTTTTAAAAAAAGTTTTTTTAATAAAAGAGATGATTATTTTTATATAAATAATTGTGAATGATCTACGTCTATTATTTTTTTTGAAATAAGATTAAAACAAACATTATACAAGAGAATAAGAGCTTATCCAATATGTTCATAAAAATAAAAGGTATGTGATTCCACCACCATTTAGTGGCATATTTTGAATAAAAAAAATATCTTTTGAATAGTACTCCAAATACATATAACACCGTATATGATATGGATAAAATAGTTTTTTAAATATTACTAGTAAAAAATAATAATTATTTTATAACAAAAAGGAGTTTTTGTTTCATAGAAAAATATTCTAAATAGTACAATTTCTAAGTGGTTAGTGGGGGGAATGTTTGGAATTACAGAAGTTTAAAGTTAACAAATAGAATTTTATACTAGTAAAAATATAAATTGAAAGTAAATTTATATCCCAAATTAATTTAGGATGTGCTGGGAAAGAATTATATAAAGTGTTATATTACTTATAAAAATTATTTCAAAGAAAAATATTGATGGGATATGTTCCAATAATGGAGATAATTATTATTAACATATAAGGGGTTATAATTAAACAACTAGAGTTATTAACATTTTATCCTACAATTTTGTGAAGTAAAGAAGTTTCAATACTTTTTCAATTAGTTGAAAAAATACAAATATGATTACTAATTCCAAATATTTTCTGAATATTATTTCTTTTGAGATGTTAATCACTAATGGAGTTTATTGGAAAGGGTTTTATCATATGGTCACATAGATATATTGAATGAATTACATAGAGATTTAATGCGTATAATAATACCCTAAAAGTAAAAAATGAAAAGATGATCTAATAGTATATCATATAGGATATGAATAGATAGGTCTTGATGTATGGTTTTATATAATTCTTAATAGAGTTTGAGAATATAAAATATATCATGTTATACAAAATTTAGTCCCCAATTTATCAATATTTCACTTTAGCTACATATCTTATGTGATGTGAGATGATAATTATCCTATAAAAGTATAATTTTTTGTTATCCCAAACAGATTTTTGTCATAGAGTATTATGTATTGTGATCTAATTTTAAGGATATTGTTTCCATGATTTCATATAGAGATATGAAATTTTATCATGAGTCATAAAATACATTTTTTTTCACTAAATGACCCGCTAAGTATACCACATAAAATCTTATACTCAATATTTTTTATATTATGGGTATGTGTTTTATATTGAATCCATATACCCAAGGCTAGTTCGATACCTAACTGGAAAAACATCATATTTGGATACCTTTATTATGATATCATTAAGGATTTCTAATCCATGGGAGTTTGGGTATGTTTCTAATCAAGTCATTGATTAGAGATTAACTAATATGGGTTTTTTACTCTTGTATGATGAGTATGAAATACATTACATATTATTAGATATAATTAGTAAGTGTATGGATATAACTATATATGACATGTGATGCGCTTATCTTTTATAAGAGGTTCATATGATGTGCTCATCCATAAGGGTGAATGATATGTGATTTATTCATCGACCTGGCTAGTCTATTCTTGCAGAATTAAGAATGTTTGAGTGGGCTATATAGTATTGACATAATCTATGTTATATGGTCACTTGATGTCTTATAAAACTAGATTATATGATTGTGAATAATTTTATATGATGCATCTTGTGGATAAAAGTATGAAGATATATGTGTTTTATTAAGATCACACCAAATCCATTTGTATTGTTAGTAACATTGATTCTTTGATAGTGACTTTTCTTTGCTTAAATTTATAGATCTAGGAATTCATATATTATTTAATGATGTAAAGTCCTGTGGGGTTACAATTTTCATTTGACTGAATGGGGGTGTAAATTTATGAAAATTAAAGAGATAATCTAATTTTTTTAGACTTTATCTAAAATTAGTTTCATACATATATATATATATATATTAACATGGTATTTTATATGATGTTATACATAGAGAATTTGGTGATATATTTGAAAAAGTATTCAGAAGATTTCCAAAAGTTTTTTGGAATCTCTCCAAATGTGTTTTGGAGGATATCAAAAATGGTTTTAGAAATGGATATTGTACATGGTGAAATATAATTGAAAAAACACAGAGTGTATATTAATTTAGTAATTTAGAGAGATTGATTGAGATATACCCTAAAGAATTTATATGATGTGTTTTATTCCATTTGGGTATATAATTTACTATGACATAGTTATATCTTATATAATATCCTTTTACAATCCACAGAGTTTGACATGGGGTTATTGTATCGTTGTTTTATTAAAAGAATCATATCATATGATTCTAATAACACATTACAAATAAGTATGAGTTAGATGGACATTAATTGTAAATTTATAGATATTATTCCATATTGGATATCATTAATAATAATTAAATACACTGAAATATATTAGATAATTGGTATGAATAAGAGTTGAAAATTGTTTGTAACATATGGAATTAATTGAAAATTTCATAACATTCATGTTAATTTAATAGAAGTCTCTGGAGTTTCTTGGGGCCTATATAAAGTAGTTATTAGTCTTTTTGATGGATAATTGATTTTCCAATGCCTAATACCAATGATCTCTTCTTCCAAATTCTCTCTTACTCCTAATTCCTTAGTTTCCATAATATGGTAGCATATATTGGAATAAGGAGAACCCCACCTGTGCTTCAAGTGATTTTTTCATCCTGTAGATACACCAAAGAGGGAAGAGTCCATTTTATATTCCTAGTGATATTCATCAAGAACTAACAGACGATATTAGAATCATCCTTCTTTAGTAAAAAGTATATGTAATCAGTTTCCAAGCATGGTGTTCTTGGTTTTATTTTTTTCCGGTGAATCCCACCACTTAGAATATGTTTTTTATCCTTATTAAAATAACACCTCCATACATGGTTTTGATACTCCAAATATATATATAAATATACATTTATGACATTTAGGTCTTATATATGATTTGGTACTCCCTAGACCAGTCTACCATTCCCCCGATCTGGTGTGGTTCACCCATTATGAATTTAGAGTGGTGACATGTGGGTTACGGAAGATGGGAAGTTCGAATGCTATAAGCCTTGTAATATTCCATTTATCATGGGTATAAACTGGTATATGATCGTTATAGATATGTGATGTAGTGGTGGGATATCCCTAATTCTTTGAATATCTCAATACTTAATGTAGATCTGGGTCCTTTATGTTATTTTTCCTCTATCTCACGTTCTGATCAAACTTTTCATTTCATTTCCCACTTCTTTTTAGGGACTAATAATTTTTATATTTTTACTCACCCCTTTATGGGAATTACTCCCACACATGTTGTGTTTTATATAGATGATGTATAGTTAAATGGGGAATATAAAGGGTGTAGAGTTTTTTGATCTAGGGATTAGTGGTGTTCAATGGTGATGGATGTAATTAATGTTCTTGTTTAGATCTTGTGTGATATGGAGTTCCTTTTTTCAGAAATTTTAGGTATGTATTCATTTTGGAATATTAGTATTTTTTGTTTTCTTTTAATTATGGAGATTTCATTTGTCATACTATTATGGGTATTAGTTTTTTTCACATACAAGCTACTGTAAAATTGGATATTATATATAGATCAACATTTTTATTTTATGTTCTACAGACATCTGGATGTGTGTAGATTTATTAGGATAATTCCTACCATGTCTGTATAATGTATTCATATTCATAGTATCCAATTCCAGATCTATTATTGATATTCTTGGGGTAACAAACTCAATCTAAATGTTTGTTTGAGTATGGTCTTGGTGGGTCGGGTCATGTCACACATCACCCGATCACCGATATTTACTCTCATTATACATAGAAAGCATAAGATCCCCAGAATAATTTTATTCAATATTTTATATACACACTTTCATAAAATAATTATAATTAACTAATTACCAATCTCATTTCCACTATCACAATGCAAATAATATTCAAAAATTCACCCTCTGATGCTAATTTACTATAGGTCAATCAATCCCTAACCTTATGGCGATCCACGGAAAAAGGAATCAAGATGATTACCCCTAATTATAATCTCAATTATAATAATCACTTACCAATAAATAATTCACATAGTCTAATACATGAAACTATTAATTTTCATACTTGACTGTTATGTCTTTTCTCCATGTTCCATCTCTCATGCCTATAATGCCAGGAAAAATGAAACCATCTATGATATACACATCATGAAAGGGTTATTGATCCTTATAAAAAATTTACATTTCAAAAAAACCAAGTTAATATTGTTACATTCCTTAAAAACTATAAACCATAGTTTTACACCCATAATTCCCATTTTAAAAAGACATTCAAAATTTTTTACACAACCAAAATTCAATCAAGTTTCAAATACACTCTTGTGGACAAGGGGTCTTATTTTAAAATCACAAATCCCAAAATCTCTGATCTCACAACACATTTCCACAAAAAAAACAATTAAAATTTCAAAATTCAGAGTTTTAAAACCAAATTCATAAATCATTTTTATAGAATTTCTTAAAACTATAAAAGTCTAAAACTTCCAAACACACCATTAATTTTATTAAAACCATTTCAAAAAACCAATTTTCCCAGACTGTGTAATGATTCAAAACCCATTTTACTAAAAAAGTAATATTTATAAAAACACCTAAAATTCCAAAATTAGTTCAAAATGAGAGTCAGAAAATCATAATAAAAAGAAATCAATAAATTAAATAGACCTTCTTATATAAATTAATCAAGTCATCACTAACAATAAAATCAATAAGGCATTGAATAGATTATTAGTTTGTTTTTAATTAATATTGGATATTTTTAAAGAATAATATTAATCAACACCATACATAGGTATACATACCATTCAATATGAATTTCATTAACATGATTCATGAACCAATATAGAAATTGGATCTTCATTTATCCTTACAACTTATTCTGTGTCTTACCCATTATATTTATAAATGGTTATATCCATAAAATTCACTAAGGTCTAGAGTGTATTTCCTCAACAAAGTACATCATTATAAAACTTGGGTTTCAACTAAATCCATATTGGACAAGAATTTGATGTCCTATCTCCAAACGTAACCAACTTTATCACATAACCAAACAATGTTTTGGTAATATTTTGTAATGTCTTGATTCATTTTACTGAATTGGTTCCAGAGTTATAGAATTACGTGACCTCTAGAATGCCTCCAAATAAAAAAAATTATTTCAACTGGTAGTTAGGGACTAAAACTGTAAAGACCCGTAAATTTCAAGGAAATTTTTTCTTAAATTATTTCGGATTTTACGAGTACGCAGTTTCTGATGGCACATGATTCCGAGACCCGGTGAGCCCGAAAACATTTTCCGAAGTTTAGCTCGGGTAAGTTCAATGAACAAACGAGCGGGTTTTCCTATCTTTTGAACTGGTGCTCGGAATTGAAATCCAAGGGCACCGATGGAACCACAACGCCGGTAATTTCTTAAGAGGAACTTTACTGAAGATTTTTCTGCTCGGGAGGAGTTAATAAAAATTATCGATTAAATAAAAAGTAAAATAAAATTGTGTAACAATTTTATTTCTTTTTCTAAGTGGTTAGATCCTAGGTGTGGGAGTTGGGGTGGGGCACACTAGATACTAACTACCCATGAGAGGATAACGGTAAGGTGGTGCCCGCACGAGCCCAACCCTTCACATTCCCTAACTCCCTAACTCCCCCCTTTTATGTGAGTAACTCCTCTCTCTATCCCTCATTAAACTTTCCAACATAACACCCAATTAATTAGACAAATCAAGTTTAACAAATTAAGTGATTTTGTTTTTGAATTTTGTAATTTGAAATGCATATCATGATTTAATAAAATAAGAGGAGTCTTATTTTACTTGGGGTTAGCTCGTTGTTTTTAGGATTGGAGGAGAGAGCTGAAGTTCCTTTGGAAGAACATCATCCTCCTACGAAGAACGACACCTTTCGATGAAGAACACCGTCACCATAAGGGGAGATGATGTGTCGTTCGTTCTTCTCTCCACAACTTGTGTTTGACGTCGTTCCCTCCTTGGACGAATGCCAATGCTGTCCTCGAAACCTCACCCCATGATGCCATCTTCCGCATCACCAGAAAACGTCATCGTTAAATCGATGTAGGGGTTATCTTCGTTCAAGTTTAATTTAATGTTCTTCGAGAATTAATTTGGATGCTTTTTACCGACGTAACTAGAGGAGATCAGACCGCACAAACACGACCGATTTCTCCTCCTCGTTATCTTGTTGAACAACATTGGCGATTGAGATGAAGGCGGCATGGTGCCGATGCACCGTGCGGGGACGAAGAGGACCGCGACCGGAGCGGGCCGTGAAGGCGGTGCGTGGTGCCATTGTGCGGTGCTGGAGATCCCGAGGGATGCCGCGGATAGAGTGGTCCATAGAGGAGGGGCGCAGCGCCATCGCGCCGCGTCGGTCGAAGAAGGGCCACGACCTAAGGCCACGACAGTCCAGCAGGGGCGGCCAGAAAACCGGCCGCCAGTGCTCCGGGGGGCAAGATCCCCACAGGTCCTGCGGCGGCTCAACCGAACGATCATAATGGCCATCCGATTTCCAAAAAAATCTGGGGTTTGAAACGCCATGGCCAGTGCATAGGGCGGACCCGATAGGGTCCGCCGTTTCGGAATCAAGGGGGTGGCGCCCTCCTTTGTGCCCTGCTCAGCCGCGAGTCGAGCCGCGACCGACATCCGAGCGAGGCCGCGCTAGCCGGTCCGGGCTACGCCCAAATATGCCAGACCCGGACCCGGGTCTGATCGACCCGGTTCGGGCAGTCCCAGGGGGTATCAGGCCAGGTCGGACCAGGCCCAAACCCCCTAGTTTCGGACCAGGTTCGTTCAAACGCCCATATCATGGGCTATAGACCTCCGATCGACACACGGTCAGTTGCGTTTGGATACTTGGATCGAGGTGGTCGTTTCTATATATTACACTCAAGCTTATGGTAATGTTTGGGTACGTCAGGGTTGGTTCGAACCCGAAACCAACTGGGCCCTTGGAGCAGAAACACTTATAACTGAACGATCAGATGTCTGAATGACGTGTCGTCGATCATGTTGAATTATTCTTAGTGATAAAATTCTTATGGAATACTTCGCTGTATGTTTAGACGTAGCTGGAGTACAATTGGGTTGGTTTTTACCTAAAAAACAACCGGGCCCCTGGGATAAAAAAGCCATTTACTCTCAGACCGAGGCGTTGGATTGACGCACCGTCTTTCGCGTTGAGTTCCTATTGACAAGACAGAACTTTATGATACATCAACTCTGGACTTCGTGTTAGTTGATATATCGATCCCCCTTGGCTCATGGATCAGGCCCTCCCGGAATTGAGCATGCTGTGTGTGGGAACCCTAGAGCTGGCTACGACTACGACTAAGATGGAGACAGTACTTGGATCCTATGTGGGTTCGGTAGTGATAAAGACTGTACTTGGATCCTACGTGGGTTCGACAGTGATGGTTACTATACTAGGATCCTACGTGGGTTCGACATCGAAGAGTTCTATACTTGGATCCTATGTGGGTTTGATAGGGGAGATTATTCAGAGGCTACATCTATCATCTCCACCCCTCTTTGTGATTTGTATACCTGTGTGTGATGAGTCTTGAATTCAATCTATATCATTGATATGATTGACTTGATTTCCTGTGTGGATTGGGTTGTGCTTTCCTGTGTGGACTGGGTTGTACTTGGGCTTGTGAGTTGGAACCGAACATGAATTGATGACTTAGGTATATGTATGGGCATATACCTAAGTAGAGTTGGTTGATACTTCGTGTTTACAACCTTCTTTTGTGGTTTATCCTTTGTGGATTCTGGGAGACCTTCGGGGGTCTCGGGGTCCCTACTGAGTATCGTATACTCACCCCTGCACGGGCCATGACCGAACTACATTGTGTGTGTTGCAGACGACGTACAACACTGATCGTGGTTGAGTATTGTAGAGCGGGACGGTACCTGGTGGTGGACTATCATCCGGGACGTACACGGAACGGACGACCAGACCCGACGAACTGAGTAAATCATCTGTACCCACCCTTCAGGTGTGATATCCAGAGGATGACTTAGTGGTTACTGATTTACTTTAATACTATTGTACTTTCTTTTATGTTGTACTGTACTTTCAGTTGGGTTTGTATTCTGGCACATTCACTTTTCAGCACTTACTTTTTTACTCTGTTTACTTAGTGTTTACTTTCTCTTGCTACTCTGTGGTGTTTTTTCTTATATAAAGTCTATGCCTTCCCTTTTATCGGGATTTATGCCTTTGGTTCTAGTCGCCAGGCCCTGTCCTATGGAAGGTGGGTTTGGGGTAGTCAAGGCATGGGCCCCGAGTATGGGTTGTGACAAATTGGTATCAGAGCAGTCGGTTCTACCGCAGAACTCAGGACTCTGATAATTTCTTCTGTGTAAAGAAATAGTGTTTAGGGTATGGAGTGTGGTTATCAGTCCAGGGAGTCCAGTGTTGGTGCTGTAGCCGACATATCCATACACCAGGACTGTGACTTCTAATTTCCGACTCAATTCAAGAAAACATTGATTGCATGTGTGTTTCAAAAGTTATATTTGTGATTTATTTGTGTCAAATCACTAGGTATACTGTTTTAACCGTGGAAGACATGTCTCCTTTTAGGATGGACCCATGACAGCAGCCAGATAGGGTTCCGAGATTTATGCGAGACGACAGCTCACCAAGTGACGAGGCCTCAGTGTAGGGCCCCATTACAGCGGAGGCACTGGCGGTACCTCTACCCACCGAGCCACTGATACCACTAGCCCTAGCAGCGGAGAGTGCACATCTCCTGAGTGCACTACATGAGTTTCAGCATTAGAGGCCGCATAGGTTCCGCGAGGAGACGGACCCTCAGGCATCTGAGGTAGGTCGATACTAATGCTCTAGGTGCATGATGATGCATCTCTACATTGGATGGACTTCAAGAGCCTCTTCCGCTCAGAGTTTGTTCCAGGAACCCTCTGTGCAGTGTGCATCCAGGAGTTACTACAGCTGCGGCGTGGTAGCATGATAGTAGCCCAGTACTCGGCGAGATTTACTGATCTCTCACACTACTCCATAGACATGGTACGAGACCCATTCTTCTAGGCCCGTGCCTTCGAGAAGGGACTAAGGCATGACATTAGGGTATCGATGATCTCCCCCAGTATTCCAATGCAGGAAGGTGTACTGGAGCGAGCCCTTCTTGTGGAGAGCTTTCTTACTAAGCCTTCACCAATAGAAAGACCTACCACAGGGCGGCACGTAGCGGAGTCTTCTACAGCCGGTAGTAGATAGATGTCGCAGAGGTAAAAATGGACAAGACCATCAGGTGGACGACCTCAGGATACTGGTTCGAAGGTGCGGGGCACACACAGTAGAGCCAATCATTTGAGAGGCAGACAGTGCTATGCATGCGGCAGGCAGGGCCACATGGCTCGTGACTGCCTGACCCGCCACGCAGAGGAGTAGCAGATGGTTAAGGGACCACCCAGGCAGAGGTAGAGGTTCGACCGTGATAGTCCATAGGGATAAGGCGTACAAGGTAGAGGAGCTGGCCAAGTAGCAGGTGGTGGATGACGCTTCAGGGCTCTACCACCACCACCACCAGGAGGTCCACCCTGACCACAGGGAGCTAGCGGGAAGAGGCAGGATCAGCTTCAGGTAGTGGAGGCCTATGACCACAGTGCACCTGAGATGATTTTATGTACTATCTATGTCTAATCCACCCTTGTTTTAGTTCTTATAGACATAGGAGCGAGTCATTATTTCATTTTATCTACCCTTGTTTGGAGCTCGGAGATTCCGACAGAGTCATTGGCTCAATCCTTACAGCTAGATACTCCTACGGGAGAAGATTTGATGATTACGCCCTGGTTCCGGTAGTTTGAGCTTACTGTAGGAGGCAAGAACTTTGGCTGGGATCTTCTTCTAGCAGCATCGAGGCCCTATGATGTCATCATGTGAATGGATTGGTTATCTACGGTCCATGCTCAGTTCGACTATATTAGGCGCAAGGTGAGGTGTGTCTGCCCAAATTGGAGCAGGTTCACCTTCACCGGAAAGAAGGGAGCCTTTGCAGCATAGGATGGACTTACACAGAGGAGAGGGAAACCGATCACCCATCAGTTGGCTAGTCTCATCCTAGGATCATTTGATGCGTGGAGTTTGAGTTTTCTTGTTGTGGTTGATCAGTTTGCAAACATTTTTCCTGATGATGTTTCAGTACTACATCCTCGCAGAGATGTAGACTTCTATATTGACCTATATCACGGGACAACCCGGATATCTACTCCAGCATATCTGATGGCTCCCGCTGAGCTTCAAGAGATACGGGTAGAGCTGGAGGACTTGCAGGGCAAGGGATTCATTCGACTCAGTGTTTCACCCTGGGCTTCCCCGATTTTGTTCGCCAAGAAGGCGGATGGGAGCTTGTGAATGTTTGTCGCCTATCGTCTCCTGAATCAGGTGAATCTAAAGAAAAAGTATACACTTAAGAGGATTGATGACCTCTTCGATCATCTCAAGGGAGCACATTGGTTATCGAATATAGACATCAAGTCGGGCTATCATTAGCTCAGATTTCGAGATGAGGATGTACAGAAGACGACCTTCAAGTGTCATTATGGCCACTATGTGTTCTTGGATATGCCTTTCGGTATAACCAACACTCCAGCAGTGTTCATGAGTCTCATGAACAGGATCTTCCAGCCATACCTCGATCGATTTTTCGTAGTCTTCATCGACGACATATTGATTTACTCGACTACAGAGGAGGAGCACCCCTACCACTTGCAGGTTTTATTGGACACACTCTGAGAGCACCAGAATTATAGTAAGCTCTCAATGTGTCAGTTATGGATTCGAGAGGTCAACTTCTTGGGACATGTCATCTCTGAGGCGGGATTTGCGGTGGATCCTACGAAGATCAAGGCAGTGCAAGATTGGGAGCCACCTAGGAGCATGATGGAGGTGCGGAGTTTCCTAGGTCTGGCTAGGTACTATCAGAGATTTGTGTAATAATTCACTAGAGTTTCAGCACAACTTTCATCTTTGAAGAAGAAGGGGAAACCCTTCGTGTGGTTAGATAGATATCAGCAGAGCTTCAAGGAGCTGAGACAGAGATTGACCAGTGCACCCATCTTGAGGCTACCGGCGGAGGGCGCAGGGTACGTAGTTTACTACGATGCAACAAGGACTGGAATCGGGTGTGTCCTGATGCAGGAGTGGGAAATGATCGCCTATGGTTCGTGACAGTTGAGGCAGCATGAGCAGAACTTTGCTACCCATGAGCTGGAGTTATCAGCAGTGGTCTTCGCCTTGAAGATGTGGTGACACTATATGATGGGCGAGTGATTTACAGTCTACTCTGACCACCATAGTCTCAGGTACATTTTCTCGCAGAAGTACCTGAACATGAGACAACAGTGATGGCTCAAGTTCTTCCAGGAGTATGACTTTGAGATATTCTATACTCTTGGGAAGGGGAACGTAGTAACTGATGCTCTCAGCAGGAGGTTGAGTATTCAGCTACTTGGAGAGGTGACGAAGCAGCTAGCTGTGTTGCAGATATCCTTCATGGATAGAGATGGGGCAGCCTTTCTATAGTCACTCATAGTCAATCCTCTACTACTTCAGCGGGTCAAAGAGGCATAACGTGTGGACGTTGACTCTGATGCGTGACTTGCTTAGATATCCTCAGGGATGGAACCTGATAGATTTTCTATAGGAGGAGAGCACTTCATCCATTTCGAAGGACGTACCATGTTACTAGTTTCATTACAGGAGGAGGTTCTGAGAGAGTATCACAATTTCCCATTGGCGGTACATTCAAGATTAGCGAATATGTACCAGGATCTCAAATGACAGCACTGGTGGCTAGGTATGAAGAAGGCTGTTGTAGAGTTCGTTTCACGATGCCCACCTGCCAGCAGGTGAAGGCGGAGCACTAGGTACCAGCAGACTTGGTACAACCCTTAGAGGTCCCAGAGTGGAAGTGGGACGGGATATCTATTGATTTCATGACGGGACTTCCACGTACTTCCAGAGTACATGACTCCATTTGGGTGATTGTCGACCGACTCACCAAGTCGGCCCACTTCTTACCTATCAGAGAGCAGGGCTCAGTGGAGATCTTGGGGAACCTCTATAGTCATGAGATCATAAGGATTAATGGCATGAAGTCGTCTATCATATCTGATCGAGACGCTTTCTTTACTTCCCAGCTTTGGAAGGGGTTGCAGGAGGCATTTGGGACGCAGCTACACCTGAGCACTGCCATTCACCCTCAGACGGATGGTCAGATGGAGAGGACCATTCAGACTCTTGAGGACATGCTCTGTGCATGTGTCCTTGACATTGGTCATAGCTGGGAGGATCACCTACCTTTGGTGGAGTTTTCATACAACAACAGCTACCACTCCACCATCAGGATGGAACCATACGAGGCATTGTATGACCGACATGGCAGTTCACCTCTGTGTTGGACATACCCTCAGGAGTCAGCACTTGTAGGACCAGAGATGGTCCAGGCCATGACAAATAAGGTGCAGATCATCTAGGAGTAGATGAGGACTTCCCAGAGCCGATAGAAGTCCTATGCTGATAGGAGGTGGAGACCACTAGAATTCGAGGATGGAGACCATGTTTTCTTACAGGTCTCACCTCGACCTAGATTACGGAGATTTGGTTGGGGTGGCAAGTTATCTCCGTGCTTCATCAGACCATTCCAGGTTCTCAATAGGATAGGCGAGGTGGCATATCGCCTGGCTCTTCCATGTCAGTTGCACCGGGTGCACAATGTCTTCCATGTATCTCAGCTGAGGATATACGTACATGACCCGACGCATATCATTGATCACGGGGTACCTGAAATCGATGACGGTGTGACTTTTGAGGAGGCCCCGATAGAGATCGAGGATCGACAGGAGCAGGTCCTATGTGGATGGTCGATTCCTCTAGTGCGCATAAGGTGGCAACACGGGAACCTCCAGGAGAGCACATGAGAGCGGGAGGCTCAGATGCATGCACAATACCCTCATTTGTTTCCCTTTTTTACGATGTAGCTATACATAGACTTAAATACCTCAGGTGGGAGTAATGTAAAGATCTGTAAATTTCAAGGAAATTTTTTTCTTAAATTATTTGGGATTTTACGAGTACGCAATTTCTGACGGCACCTGATTCTGAGTCCCAGTGTGCCTGGAATCAATTTCTGATGTTTAGCTCAGGTACGTTCATTGAACGAATGAGCAGGTCATCCTATCATTTGAACCGGCACTCAGAATTGAAATCTGAGGGCACCGATGGAACTGCATCGCCGGTAATTTCTTAAGAGGACCTTTACCGAAGATGCGTCTTCTTGGGAGGAGTTAATAAAAATTATGGATTAAATAAAAAGTAAAATATAATTGTGTTAAAATTTTATTTCTTTTAATAGGTGGTTAGATCCTAGGTGTGGGAGTTGGGGTGGTGTCCACTAGATATTAACTACCCATGAGAGGATAAAGGTGAGGTGGGGCCCGCACGAGCCCAACCCTTCACATTCCCTAACTCCCTAACTCCCCCCTTTTATGTGAGTAACTCCCCTCTCTCTCCCTCATTAAACTTGCCAACATAACACCCAATTAATTAGACAACTCATGTTTAATTAATTATGTGATTTTTTTTTTAATTTTGTAATTTGAAATGCATGCCATGCTTTAATAAAATAAGAGGAGTCTTATTTTATTTGGGGTTGGATCGTTGTTTTGAGGATTGGAGGAGAGAGCTCACGTTCCTTTAGAAGAACTTCATCCTCCCGCGAAGATCGACACCCTTCAACGAAGAAAAATTTCACCACATGGAGAGATGATGTGTCGTTCCTTCTTCTCTCCCCAGATAGTGTGAGGTGTCGTTCCCTCCTTGGATGCATGCCAATGCTGTCCTCAAAACCTCACCCCGCGACGCCATCTTTCGCGTCACCGAAAAATGTCATCGTTAAATCGAGGTAGGGGTTATCTTCATTCCTGTTTAATTTAACTTTATTCGATGATTAATTTGGCCTCTTGTTACAGACGTAATGGGAGGAGATCAGACTGCACAAACACGACTGATTTCTCCTCCCTGTTTGATTGTTGAACAACGTTGGTGAGCGAGATGAAGGAGACGCGGTGCCGATGCACCGCGCGGGGAAGAAGAGGACTGCGGACAGAGCAGGCTGTGACGGTGGTGCATGGCGCCGTCACACCACACCGGAGAACCCAAGGGAGTCCGCGGCCAGAGCGGGCTGTGGTGGAGGGGCGAAGCGCCGTCGTGTAACGTCAGTCGAAGAAGGGTCGCGACCTAAGGCCGCGACCGTCCAGTATGGGAGGCCAGACAACTGACTGCCGGCGCTCCAGGAGGTGGGACCCCCACGGGTCCTGCGGTGGCTCAACTGGCCTACCATAATGGTCGGACGGTTTCCAAAAAAATCAGGGGGTTCAAACCCCTCACTAGAGCATATGGTGGACCCCATAGGGTCCACCATTTCAGAATCAAGGTGGCGGCGCCCCCCTTTGCGCCTCGCTCTCGGCCGGCTTCTGAGTCGGGCCGCAGGTCCTGCCCAGCCGAGCCGCGTCCAGCCAGGCCGGGCTTGGCCGGACCCAGACCTGGGTCGGGTCGACCCGGTTCGGGCTGACCTAGGGGGTATCGGGCCGGGCCAGATCGGGCCCAAACCCCCTAGTTTCAGACCAGGTTCGTTCAAATTCCCATATCTTGGGCTACGAACCTCCGATCGACGCACCGTCAGTTGTGTTGGGATACTTGGACTGAGATAGTCGTTTTGGTATATTACACTCAAGCTTATGGTAATGTTTTGGTATGGTCAGGTTGGTTCAAACCTGAAAGCAACCGGGCCCTTAGAGCGAAAACGCATATAACTTAACGACCGGACGTCCGAATGACGTGTCGTCGATCATGTTGAATTACTCTTAGTGATACGATTCTTTTGTATTACTCCAATTGAGGTTTGGACATAGCTGGAGTACAGTCAGGTTAGTTTTAAATTAAAAACCAACTGAGCCCCTGGGATGAAAAAGCCAATAACTCTCAGACCGGGCGTCCGATTGACGCACCGTCTTTCGCGTTGAGTTCCTATTGATGATATGGAACGTTGGGATACATCAACTCTATACTTTTTGACAGTTTATATATATAAAACCCTTGTCTCATGGAGCAGACAATCCCGGAATCGAGCGTGCTGTGTGCGGGAACCCTAGAGGTGGTTGTGACTGCGATGACATTGGCGACTGTACCTGGATCCCAAGTGGGTTCGGCAGCGAGGACGACTGTACTTGGATCCTACTTGGGTTAGGCAGTGATGACGACTGTACTTGGATCCAAAGTGGGTTTGACAATGATGGTTACTGTACTAGGATTCTACGTGGGTTTGGCATCAACAACTTATGTACTTGGATCCTATGTGGGATCGGAAGGGGAGATGATTCAGAGGCTACATCTATCATCTCCACCCCTCTTCGTGAGTAGTATAAATGTGTGAGATGATTCTTGACTTCAATTTATATCTCTGATATGATTGACTTGCTTTCCTGTGTGGACTGTTTTGTGCTTTCCCGTGTGGAGTGGGTGGTGTTTTATTGTGTGGACTGGGTTGTACTTGGGATCGTGAGTTGGAACCGAACTGGAATTGATGACTTAGGTATACATATGAGAATATACCTAAGTAGAGTTGGTTGATACTTTGTGTTTGTAGCCTTCCTTTGTGGTTTATCCTTTGTGGATTATGGGAGACCTTCGGGGGTCTCGGGGTCCCTACTGAGTATCGTATACTCATCCCTGCACGAGCCATGCCCGCACTGCGTTGTGTTGGCTGCAGACGACAGACAACGCTGATCGTGGATGAGGCTTATAGAGTAGGACGATACCCGGTGGTGGACTATCAAGGGGGATGTACACGGAGCAGACGACCGGACTCGAGGAGCTAAGGATATCATCTATTCCCACCCTTTAGATGGGATAACCAGAGGATGACTCGGTGGTTGCCGATTTAATTAACTGCTACTGTACTTTCTTTTCAGTTGTATCGTACTTTCAGTTGGGTTTGTATTCTGGCCCATTCACTTTTCAACACTTACTTTTTTACTCAGTTTACTTAGTGTTTACTTCATCTTGCATACTCTATGGTGTTTGTTTTCTTATATAAAGGCTATGCCTTCCCTTTTATCGCAATTTAAGCCTTTGGTGCTAGTCGCCAGCCCCTGGCCTATGGATGGTGGGCTTGGTGTGGTCACGGCATGGGCCCCAAGTATGGGTCGTGAAAAAAACATTAGTGGAGGGACCATTTCATAAAATTAAACCACAATGTTCATTCTCAAATATACCGTAAATTTAGCATGGTCCTTCAATATAATAAACCTACCCAAAAACAATAAGCATAAAAATGGGATCCAAAAGTGGTATCTCACAGTCTTGTATATATAAGTAAAATACTTTACATGATGTATGTATTCCAAGTTAATAATACAAATATATATAACATGTATCATAAAATAATTAAAATCGTTATCCCCTTAGTCAGTACATATATAAAATAGTTATAAATAAAATAAACTAGCCTCTAAGACAACCTAAAATAAAAGATCAGGTTGAATCCTTGACCTCCAAATCACTACTCACACCATGATATAACAATTTACCCATTTTTATACATTAATATACAATGAAAAATACGGTATACCCTTGTACATTGAAACCCATCTTTTCTTCAAGTTGAGTCTAATGACTTTAGTAGATTTCCTCACTTTACCCGACCAACTAAGTGATAATGATTAAGTGGTTTCATGTGTAAGTCTAGGGTGAGTACCACTCATCCCAAATGAAATATATAATGCATGAATTCCCAAGAAGCATATTTATATATGTCTTCCATAATTATAAACAATACACATTAACCTTGAATAATCATGTCAAAAACCACCACCCAGGCTTTGTCCTTCTTATCTATAACAAAATATAAATATACCCTCATGTGACAATTATTTAGACTAGTATTCTCTCTCATATTTAATAACACCATCACAAATAGGCCTCAACTTATATCCTTGAATAATATCACTCAAAAGACTCCCACCTACCGTAATGATCATTTCACTACCTATCAATAACCAAAACCTAAAATATCATTGTATATAATGGACCTGAAAAAAATAAAAATAAATCAAATAGGCCATATCCATAAATGATTTTCCTAAAATGGTAACAAAAAATGGTTGTCATAAAGTTATATTGGAAAAAATTGTAATATAACATAAATATCAGAATAAAAAATGGTAATACAAAGAATAGGGATTAAACACATCAAATAAAATCCCATCCCCCACATAATTACCTATCTCATGTCACCATAACATGAATATTATTTGCTCAAGACTATCCATAGAGTACCTCGAGATGATACCCTAATATTAGAAGTTTTGGTAGGGGATGACTCCCTCTGAATGGTCATATAGAACTAAAACTGCACACTTACCCCTTAGATATAACAACATTGTATCATCATAAATTCCATATTGTGTTACTTTAAAATGGTCCTATCCTAGTGAAGCCTAAAAAAATAAAAACGTTATCTAAGGTATATTTTCTCATTTTTTTCAATACAACCACCCTTCCCTCCTATATCTAAACCTAATATCTCACCATATCCTATAAATTATATCGAATAGAATTACTAGGAGTGACATTGTCATCAATTGGGAATATAATCTTTCCTATACATAACCTCATAAGAAAATACTTCACTCTATACTTAGCTCAATTATGATCCCTAGGGTCATATCTATTATCTCCTCAAAATCTAGACTATATCATGATCCCAACGTTTTTTTGATGGAATATTTATGTATAAGGTCTACCAATAAACCAAACCTTGATTTATATACTATGTGGCCAATCAATCTGCTTCACAATAGAAAAATACAATCCCAACAAGGAGGGATATATCATCAACCTTATCCGATAATCCCAAAAATCATAATAGATAATCACAAACTAGGGTCTATATCCCCAATTTTATCCTTATACAATAATCAATAAATATATCTAAACCACTAGAATGTAATCACTGCCATTAATATTGATAGTGAAATCCCTCATCATCACCTAATTAATACCAGGTGTCTCACAATGTCCCAGTGTCTTCCCATGACCAGATCAAAACTCCTGTGTTATCACTCACAAGTCTCATTAATATCACTAAACATAGAACGATTTAGATAGAAATTTTATGTGTCCCAGACATTATCACAATATAATGGGTACTTTCCAAGGCCCCACTAGTAGCTGGTCAACCAAAAATCATTAGACATATCAGCCTAGTCTATCAAAACCAACTCATAAGGGAAAGATTATATACATTTTTAACATAATTTCATTCATTACCATAAATATAGAGAACTCATACCATGTATTAATCAATCAAGAAATAACATATAAACATTCACATTCATTAAAAATTGTGAATTTTATAAATGATATCAATTCTAAAAAACTATTTACCAAAACATACCCTCTTTTTTTTTATAAATTAAATCACCAAGTAAAAAAGATTCTAAAAATAAATAAAAGTTTTTACATTCTGGTTTTATACACCTAATTCCCTTAGAAAATCTACTATATAAAAAATCCTTAGAAATAATTCCTTTTCCCATTAAAAATTTATTTCAAAGTCAATCTATTTAAATAATTCTTTCCTTTGAAATTATAGTTCAAATCTATTTTGTTAAAGTCTCAATTTAAGATTTAAAATGCTCAATTTTATAAAATTAGTCTAAAAATAAACTCACACCTCCATGAGAACTATAAGTTGGGCCACCAATGCTTGTCTGACCAGAGTTACAAAAAATGAACTATTTGGTAAAATACACTATCATTTGGTGAAAATTATTCTAATGATATTTTTTCATATATTAGAGAGTAATATCCTGTCACATTATTATGTAATGATAAAAATGCTTCATCCAAATATTTTTGGCCCGATGCATGATTGTGGGGGGTTCAATATAACTTCACAATCATTCATGTTAATGAGACTTATCCCTAGAAACCCCTAACAACTCCCATTTCCATAGCGAACTAAAATATCATTATCTAAAATAATACAATCATTGGGGTTTCTTACCTGCTACACTTAGAAAACCACATACGTGGAGAGTTTGGGTGGTCGAGCTCGTTGCTTCCTATTGAGGGAATTATTGCTTACTCTAAGACTCTCTTATAGATTTTAGACATTTTTATAAATCTTTCCTAGATAAAATTATGAGACTAGATACCCTAAAAAATGATTTCATATTGAATTTATACTATGTGATTCCCCTTGAATGTAGCAAGGAATCCAATTAATGACACCCTCTGTATGTATCAGAGGTTCTCCATCTTACTACGATTTATTATTTAACAACGAGGAACTTCTTTTGTTTTGAATCCATATCATTGAATACTGTGGAGTTTACTACCATCCAAGGAGGTGATATATGTTTTGTAATTTGGAATGAACCTTTATGATGAATCTTACATATCCTCTTAAAATTGGAATCAAACTCCATATAGATTGTGTAATACTATATCGTGTATTTTTACATCACGTTGAAAGGATGTATATGGGGGCATTTGAATATTAGATATGGGGGATCAGGTTTCAGGGAGGCATCCTATATATCTTATAAATATATGAATCATAGTATACATAGTTCTAATTAGGTATCTATGTCATAAAAATTGTGATGATAGAGGTTTTGGGTGGGACTTATGAATATAAGGATGCTCGGATCTGCCTCATCAGAAGTATGACCCTTTGATTGAATAGAAAATTTTATCAGACATATATCTAAATGGAGGACTATATTAGGGAATTGAACCAAAGATTATGGAATAATCATATATAATATTTAAGACAACATAAGTCATGCTTAGTTTTATAAACAAGAGGATGTGAGAGATTAAATGCATTGAATGAGATAATGAGATTTAATTATGCAGTGATTATACACTAGGGAAGCCATGATATTTGAGTGAGTCTTGCAGACTATTGTATTCATGATGTTTTATTAGGCATTACATAATGAGGTCACCCATATGCTTTAGTGGGGCTTACACACTAAGGATTCTATGATGTTTGAGCGAGGCTTACACATTGAGTTAACCCGGACGTTTGAGGGATACTTATGCACTAAGTTTACCTAGGCAATTCATACAGAATCACACATTGATTTTTCTCTGATATTTGAGTAGGGATTAGGAACTAGGGTTTCCATAAAATTTGAGTTGGGGTAACACACAGGGACTTCCCTGATGCTTCCGTCTTCCGGATAATAGTCCTCTGAAAGAAAATAGGATGTAGTAGTGGAATAAAACTAGAGAGGATTCAGATATTTACGTATTTTTCTATTCTAATTGAAATATTATTTTAAGTCTCTATAATCATTTGATTCATTTTCAGTGTGAGAAACTAGATATATAAGAAGATCAGATGCATTTCTTAGAGGAATGAGATTTCTGAAATGTGCCCCCCTAAGAGAGAGCGACTGTATTCCCATGAAGGATATGGATCCATAAGATTTAATTAAACCCATTATATTGTTAAGGATTTTATGTATTTTTGAAGCTATTTTCATCGAATATGGATATTTGGAAATATTTTATGAAAATATGTTCGATATAGAAATTGGAAATTTGAAACGTATCATATGTATCATGTGAGATAGGAATCAGAGTCCTTATATTTCAAAAGTCCTTGAACATTAGGAAAGGAGTCATGGTTGGTATTATATAGATATTATCCCTATAAGTTATGGAGTGTTGGAAAATATTTAAAGAGTACACCCTTTTTTGAGGATAAGGACTTAGAAGGGCATGTGTTACACCCTTAAGAGCCATCTGATTATAAAGGTGTCATGCATTCATATAGGCTCCATGGGGTCATGAACACTATGTGAAGGGAGGGTGGTAAAATGCTTCATATGATTAGTTTGGAATTACATTAATGGGAAAATATGTGAGGTAATGTTATACACATAAAGGATTTGGGCCTCGTGTATGTTCTAAGGCATGGGGTAAAATATCACAAAAAAAGGTTTTGTAATTCAATTCAAGTTAATTATTTAGAGTCCCATGTATGGGATAGTATGTGAGTGTCACGAACCGAATCTGGCGTCCACCAAAACCAGCACCCGACCTGACCCATGGAAAGTCCCGAAGGATGTTCCTGATCCCCATGGGCTGGCACAAGTTCCTGGGAATCAAAAACTGAAAATTTGTAACGATTTACCTGAGTTTGTATACTTACAACAACAAATGAATCCAAGAAATCAAATCGGGATTTTTCAATCCAAAACATCTTTTACTAAAATTAAGAACTGAGTTACAAAATTTTAAACAATGTTTGAATACCATTAAAAAGGTACAAACTCATGAAATGATAGCCCAAGAACCTCCACATGGAAAGAGGCACCACCCTCAAGCCATATCCATGACACTGCATCACGATGGACCACTAAAAATCTGAACCAATGGCATAAAACCTACACCCAAACCTGTGACATGAAATAAGAAAGTCTACTTACACAAAATGGTGTAAGTAGGGTGTGATCAAAATACCAGTAGGATAACACCACTAAGAGATTCTATATGATAAACATTTAAAGACGAAAAGTATGCATGTTTTCAAAAACATGAAAAGCTAGTTACAATTTCTAAAATTTGAAACTTTGAATAAGAACAGTTTTCAAGTGGGATATTTGAAAGGATTAAAAATTTTAAAATGAACACCAAAGCTACTGAATTTTCCAGCCAAATTTACCGTATACTTATGGTAAGTATAAAGTATCTAATGAGCACAAGCAATACGAATTAACCCCCAGGAACTAGTTATTTGTGGGTCCTAGGTACCTCGTATCTCGGTGAGAGTAACCATCACAAATATCCATTCCTGTGCACGAGCCACTAGTAGGGAACATACCCATAGCCTAGTGATCCCAAATCATCATCATCTTAGTTTAGTTAAAGTTTTAAGCATCAATATTGCTAATGGAAACTAAGGCCAAACCCCAAAGATTCACTAGCATACTAGTACACATCCACCCACCTAGATACCCAGGTTTTCTCCTTGTGCTCAAACAAGGTCAACAAGTCATGAAATATACATTGAACATGAAAATATCATTTCCAAATCGAAAATTCTCCCAAAATCCCATATGTATACCACACAAGTCACAAAATTCCATTTTTCATTCGAAATGATTTTTAAATACGACTTACACCAAAATAACCCACAACACATTTCACATTTCTTCAACACTTCCACAAAACCAATAAACAATTTTATAAAACAATTATACGATATTTAAAATCATATAACATCCCACACACATGGAACAGAACACTCCTTTCATAATAAAAATTTCAATGTTTCATGTCACAGTCACACAAAACAGTCCACATCACATTCACATCACTTTAACACCCCAATATCTCCTTCAAAAAATATAATATAATATTTCCAAGATGATACATATGAAACAACTGCCTTTTAAAAAATGAAATGGACCTTTTAAAAATATACTCCTACCAAAATAGTTTTCTGGTATAGTTTCACCACTTACACAACTCAATAAACCATTCAAAACTTTCATAAAACAATTATAATGAGTATACCTAATCTTTGGACATAAAACCCATTTGAAAAAACTTTTTTAAGCCAAAGTCACACCAAACCCCAACCAAAACAGAATTTTTAGCCCAATAAACATGTAATAATCTACTTTCTAATGTTATATAATCACTTTGAACAATATCACAAAAGATACCCATGAGAACACACAAATCTATAAAACACTTTCAAGGTGTATAACAAGGTTATACACATAAAACCCATTCAAATACCCCCCTTTTAGGCCCACATGACACTATATCATTACGCAACCAAAATTTTCAGCCCCTTTCAACAACTAATAAATCACTTCCACATTTTACAAAACTACCACAAGAGATAACACATGAAATACATTTGAAAAATACACACTTCAAACAAAAATGTACCTTTAATACCAAATGATTTACTATTGCTACTGAAAATGGTTTTTGCATAATTCACAGCATATAAAGAACATGAAAATTTATTTAATCATTTAAACGAACTCATCATTAAATGGTTACCCATGGAATCACCTACCGAAATTGTTGAATCCCTCAAAACATGGTGTGAAACATCAACCGCACCAACCGAGCACCAAAATGATGATAAAATCCAGCCCTAGACCACAAATTTTCACCAAAAAGACTCATGGTTAAACCCTAGGTATGAACCCTAGGATCTGGACACTTTGGAACATCCAGAAAGAGGGATGAAACCCTAAGAAAAGAGGAGAAAACAAATAGATAAATACTTACATGCATAAATATTGAAGAGATCGCCCTATATCCACCAAAATATGAATCTCCAAGTACCCAAAACTGGTATGGAGGTTATAAAGAGTCATATTATGTCATTTGGGAACTAAAATAGGGGAAAAGGATGAAAATTGAAGGAGTTATGAAAGATTCATTTTAACTCATCAAATTTGGTCAATTTGAGAATGAGTGTTCAAGATCGCCCTAATTCGCGGTTCACCTAAGCTCCAAAATTATGAAAATGATAATGGGGGTGATCCTCGGGATATTGGATTTGATTGGGAGGTGGAATCATAGGAAAATGGTAAACAATGAATGAGATATGGAATATTTTTGAAATATAATTTAAAGTAGGAAATGGACTTACGGGTAGGCCCATTACATTAATCAAAAACCCAAATCCATCAGGATTTTGGATTTCTATGTGGTCCAAAGGGATATGGTGATTTTAATATATCAGGGTATGCCAATTGGGAAGTGGAATGGGTATAAAATAGTAAAAATTTAAGGATTTATAGAAGAAACAAAACATGTTTTTAAATCTGGAATTGGGCTCACGGTTTGGCCCAAATTTTCAAAACCCACCATTTTCACCAAAATGTGTGGTAAACCCCCAAAACAAATAAGGATTGGAAATTAAATGAATAATGAATTTTAAAAAAATATCATGGGTGTGAAAATTCCCCCCACCATAAAAATTTCCACCCTCGAAAAGCCACATCAAGGACAAATCAAAAAACCAAACCCAATCGAAAGGAAGAAATGGACTCCTTTTCTAAACTTCACCCCCAAAGGCCAAAACACCTCCACTAATCAATTAAGGAAGGAATACATCACAAGAAAAACATACACCTCTTTATTGAAATGATCATCCACATCCAGGATTTATCCTAAAAGATAACTCCTCAAACACTATCTGAACAAGGATCAAGAAATTTACCAAAAAACAACAACATCGAACAAAGTTACACTTATATTGATATAACTAATCCACTGGGAACTCTCCAATCCCAACGTTTACCCAAGGAAGATTTAGGTAGTTATATAGCTCCGATTGAGACTACTCCATTCCAATACAAGACCAAATAAAAAAGTGAGTTACTAGTACATGGATACACAAATGGGCTCCCCAACCAGAAGAGACAACTTAAATTTTTTCCCGAGACAGAATCAAGACACTAACACGGGAGCCCAGAACAAACTCCCTGGTACAAGGGGTAGAATCCCATTAGGAATTTTCAAAATAATATACATGAGACTCATAGTGGGTCTCCCCACCATAAGAACCAACCATCTTAACTGAACAATATGGGTCGGCACAGAAAAACCCCAAAACTTAAAGATTTGGGACGACCGCATGGTTAGCCTGCACAGTTTTGGAAACGTGTGCTAACCATGTGGATACTTATAACTACATGGTTTTATGGGGAATGGTTAATACTAAATGTTCATTCAAAATTTCTAGAAAAATATAAAACCTTTCCCCAAAACCCAAAGGAAACCAAAGGGGAAACAAAAGTCATTGAGAGATAACATGGGGATGAGGCCCTCCACCTATTTCCACTGAACGGGAACAAAAGAAGCAAGATGACAACACCAAATGTTTAAACTATTCCCATCTCTCATACTAAGAACATTTCTTTGTACAAGGTTAAAAACTAAAATGGGATTTCCTTTGACTATGTTCCAGCTTCTCTCCGGGACCTATGGCTAGAGCTGGAATGATTGAAGCATCTTCGGCCTTGCAGTTAGGATTTGGAAACCCCCGAATAGAATTTCTTCTTTCGATGCTACAAACAACAACATGCCATCTAAAGTGTTTTCACCAAGAAAAAACACACTCTATAACTCACTTTACCATAGCATCGAATTTCACTGAAATAAGGGTTTAGAGGATACACTTACATCACACCTTGTTTCTTCGTGTGAGAAACAACAGAAATAAAGGACACATATAAACACCTTCCTCTAAAACAGAGGAAGTCGAGATCTCCCGAAAGGAGAAACACTTATGAGAAAAAGACTCACAATATATTGTAAAATTTCACCTTTAAAATCAAATGAGCACGCGACATCACAAGGTGTCACCGAACATGAACAAAGTGACTCATAGAAATAATACAAGGAGGGGGACTTATACAATATCCCCAAATATCATGGCATTCCCGAAAGTGTCCATAACATCCTCTCATGGCCAGATTTCCCTCATGAGTGGTCTAACATAAACATTTTCTTCGAAGAGTCTATGAAGGACTCAAAGGCCCTCTTAGATAATATCCATACTGATAACCCTAGACAACTTCCACCTTTGACGAATCAGGTAGCTTAAGAAACTAAGTTCTCTTTCAACCATCCACGAGAACTCTTCCAAAACAAGAGGATCAAAAAAAAACCAAGAATGTAAATGGTGTAGACTCATTATACAAATCTCAAGAAAAGATTCCTTACATTTATCAACTGTAGGATTTTCCAATGGCGAAACAATCTAGGTCGCACATCAGTTGTGTATTAACCATTAATGGGGGCGTACCCTATGCAACGGGAGAACCCAAGGACCAAACCAAGCTGGTCCATTGGTAAAATCCTTCCACAAAGTAGATCCAAACACATTAATGGAACCACTGTAAAGGTTTCTGGAAACATATCTCATAGGAGACTACTAACCGGTCCTTCTACCCAGCTTACCAACCAAACACAAACCCAAAACACCGTTCGAACAGGAGAGGTTCTTGGACACAAAACATCCCAAAACATCAACATTTTCCAAAAACACACAATATAAACCATCCCAAACAATTCATCAATAAATCATGTTTATTTTTAAAATCATTTCTTTGAAAACCAATAGTTCAGCGGTTAGCGTATCCACCAATGGTACCCCATGGGCCTCACACTTTCATGGTTTTGTGCCAAATCGGGCACCCTCCTCATATTCTTCCCGACACTCATCAAGTCATGCCATCAAACATCCATAATCTCATATAACCCCATTCATGTGGTCTCTCATTGAAATAATAAAGGATAAAATTAAAATTCATTCCACTTTTCAAAAACTAAATGGTCAACCAACCCATCCTTTTTCTCAAAACTCCTAACAATGAGATCAAAATCCCAATTAAAATATTTCAAAACTTTTCATAAGGACACAACCATTTAGAAAAGAACTCACTTTCAAGTTATTCACATAAATTTGAAAAAATCTCATCCCATTAAAACACCCTTTAATTGTATAGAAAACTATATTGGAAATAGTTTTGAAACCAACTTCAATAATGTTCCTTATTTCAAAAGAGGTGTAAGAACAATATTTTCCATTTCAAAACAATTATGAAAATTCAGTTCCACCATTTCATAAATCAAGCCATTCACTCATTATTTGAAAATCATTTCACAAAAACATTATGCTTTGTAAAACCAAGCCACATTAAAACCAAAGTTCCATGATTTCAAAACTAAAGCACAAAACAATGTGAGAGGAAACTAGTTTCAGTGGGTGACTTGGAAATATAGTTGGAAGCCACATTCTAATCACTTCACCATAATATATAGTGTTCTAGGGAATATACCTGGCACCACATACATTTCCAGACCCTGTGATCTCACTAAGACCATTAACCCAACTCTCTTTTCATTTACCCTAATCATCATCATACCATGAAAACCAAAAGACATAGATAAATCCCGACTTCCCCTGGAGACTTGAATCCCGACATGAGTTCTGGGGATCAAGAATACTACCCATAACTGGAATTTCATGTCCCAACAATTTTAACTTCATACTATCCCAACTATTTCCCAAATAACATGACTCAAATAGAGAGAACCTCCTCTGATACCATTTCGTCACGAACTGAATCCAGTCGCCACCAAAACCGGCACCCGACCCTACCCTTGGAAAGTATTGAAGGGAATTCCCAATCCCCACGGGCTTTCACATGTTCCTGGGTATCAAAAACTGAAAATTGGGAATGATTTATTCGAGTTTGTATACTTAAAACAACAAATGAATCCAAGAAATCAAATCAGGATTTTCAAACCAAAACATCTTTTAATAAAACTCAGAACTGAGTTACACAATTTTAAACAATGTTTAAAGACCATTACAATGGTGAAAAATCATGAAGTGACAGCCCAAGAACCTCCACATGGAAAGAGGCACCACCCTCAAGCCATCTCTACGACACTACATCACTATGGACTGCTAAAAGCCCGAACCAATGGCATAAAACATGTACCCAAACCTGTGACACAAAATAAGAAAGTCTACGTACACCCAATGGTGTAAGTAGGGTGTGAGCCAAAGACCAGTACTATACCACCACTAAAAGATTCCATATGATGAACATTTAAAGACGAAAAGAATTCAGGTTTTAAAAAACATGAAATGCTAGTTACAATTTCTAAAAGATGCAACATTCAATAAGAATAGTTTTCAAGTTGGATATTTTAAAGGATTAACCCTTTTAAAATGAAAACCAAAGCTACTGAATTTTCCATCCAAATTTACCATATACTGATGGTAAGTATAAGGTAACTAATGAGCATAAGCAATATGAATTAACCCCTAGGCATTAGCTAGCTGTGGGTCCCAGGTACCTCGTATCTCGGTGAGAGTAACCATCACAAATATACATTCCCGTGCACGAGCCACTAGTAGAGAACATACACATAACCTATTGGTTCACAATAATCATCATCATAGTTTAGTTAGAGTTGTAAGTGTCAATCTTTCTATGTGAAACTGAGGCCAAACCCCACGGATTCACTAGCATACTAGTACACGTCCACCCACCTAGATACCCTGGTTTTCCCCTTGTGCTCAAACAAGTTAAACAAGTCAAGAAATTTACATTGAACATTAAAATATAATTTCCGCATCAACAATTCACCCAAAAGACCATATGTATACCACACAAGTCACAAAAGTCCATTTTTCAATCAAAATGATTTTGAAATCCGACTCACACCAAAATAACCCACAACACATTTCACATTTCTTCAAAACATCCACAAAACCATTAAACTATTTTATAAACAATTATAATATATTGCAACTCATAAACAGTCCACACACCTGGCACATAACTCTCCTTTCATAATAAAAATTTCAATTTTTCACATCACACTGACACAAAACAGTCCACATCACATTCCCATCACTATAGCACCTCATTATATCCTTCAAACAATTTAATATAATAATTCCAAGATGATACATATGACATAACTGACCTTTCAAAAATGAAATGGACCTTTTAAAAATATACTCCTACCAAAACAGTTTGCTTATATAGTTTCACCACCTACACAACTCAATAAACCATTCAAAACTTTCATAAAACCATTATAAGGAGTATACCTAAGATTTTCACATAAAAACCATTTCAAAAACCTCTTTTTAAGCCAAAATCACACCAATACCCTACCAAAACAAAATTTTCATCCCAATAAACCTGTAATAATCTACTTTAAAATGTTATATAATCACCATGAACAATAACACAAAAGATACCCATGAGAACACACAAATCCATAAAACACTTTCAAGGAGTATAACAAGGTTATACACATAAAACTCATTCAAAGACCCCCCTTTTTAGGCCCACATGACACTATATCATTATCCAACCAAAATTGGCAGCCCCTTTCAACAACTAAAAAATCACTTCCACATTTTACTAAACTACCACAAGACATAACATATGAAATACATTTGAAAAATACACACTTCAAAAAAATGTAACTTTAATACCAAATGATTTACTATTGCTACCAGAAATAGTTTTTGAGTAATTCAAAGCACATAAAAAACATGAAAAATTATTTAATCATGAAAACAAACTCATCATTAAATGGTTATCCACAGAATCACCTACTGAAATTGTCGAATCTCTCAAAACATGGTGTGAAACATAAACCGCACCAGCCCGACACCATAATGATGATAAATACAGCCCTAGAACACAATGTTTCACCAACAAGACTCATGGTTAAACCCTTGGTATGAAACCTAGGATCTGGACACTTTGGAACATTAAGAATGTGGGATAAAACCCTATGAAAAGAGGAGAAAACAAATAGAGACATACTTACTTGCAGAAATATTGAAGAGATCGCCCTAAATACCCCAAAATATGAATCTCCAAGTACCCAAAACAGGTATGGATGTTCTAAGGAGTCATATTAGGTCATTTGGGGACTGAAATGGGGGAAAAAGGATGACAATTGAAGGAGTTATGAGAGATTCATTTTACCTCTTCAAATCTGGTCGATTTGAGAAAGAGTATGAATGATCTCCCTAATTTTCGGTTCACCTGAGCTCTAAAATTACGAAAAAGATAATTGGGGTGATCCTCGAGTTATTTTATTTGAGAGGGAGGTGGAATCATGGTAAAAAAGTAAAAAATTAATGAGATATGTAAAATTTAAAAAAATAATTTAATGCAGAGAATGAGCTTACAAACAGGCTCATTACCTTAATCAAAAACCGAAATCCAACATGATTTTGGATTTCTATGTGGTCCAAAGGGATATGGTGAATTTAATATATCATGGTATACCGATTGGTAAGTGGAATGGGAATAAAATAGTAAAAATTGAAGGAGTTACAGAAGAAACAAAACTTGTTTTGAAATCTAGAATTGGGCTCACAGTTTGGCCCAAATTTTCAAAACCCACCATTTTCACCAAAATGAGTGGTAAACCCCCAAAATAAATCAGGAATGGAAATTAAATGAATAATTAATTTAAAAAAAATTTCATGTGTGTGACAGCGAGGGTCATACAATAACATAATTTATAGGGTCCATGTAACCGTATAACCTAGTTACATGTAAGGAACCAACCTAGGTTGACCATGAACTGGTCATCCACGTCGGTCCACAAAAAGTTCTGACAGGAAATCCAGATCCTATTAGGTCAAAAAAAACTATTAGAAATAAAATATACTCAATTGGTAATGAGTTATCACATAAATGAAAAATAATAAATAAACAAAATAGAATAATAAAATAAACACTAGTAATAGAAAAGAAATAAATAACTACTATACATACCTCCATATGACCTCGTGGGTTACCTCCAACCATTGAACCACACTCAGTCCATGAGAAAACCAAACCTAGGTAGAAATTCAAACTGAAAAAAATTTAAAAGATAATATGTGTGAGAAAAAATGCCATGTAATGATTCCAAAATAAAACCACGACCTTTGACACACCTTTAAAGTGAAAATATTTTCAAGATAATTTGAAAATAAAACTATATAAGAATATGGTTTTCCATTTCTTTTTAAAATAGTTAACAAGATGAAATTTATTTACAAAAAATTCCTATTTTTATTTTGAAATAAATTTTTGATGATTATACACTTTAAAAAACCCTTTAATAAAAGGATCATGCAATGAATGAAACATTTGTTAATGAAATATTAATATAAAGTGATACAAAAAAGGGTAAGTAAAATGTTCTTTTTTATTATTTTAAACATGTAATGTAAACTATGTAATGGTCATTTAAAATTTTTACCATGAAAAAGAGAAGTAAAAGAGAGCATGTACCATGGGAAACGCCTTAGAATCTAGGTTAGTTCAGGTCCTAGGATCCTTGTACTCTTGGTGATCAAACCATATAATCTTTTCTCTTGAACGATCCACTATTGAGGAAAAATATAATGTTATTAAAGTCCCCAAATCATCATAAGGTTAATATTGTAGTCTAATCCAATCAGGGAGCCCAAATTAGTTCCCTATCGACTCAATAAGTGTACTAGTCCATAGAAACCCCCTAGGTAGCTAGGGTTTCCAAGTTCTTCATTCAAATGGATGCGAGTTTTTATCAATCTATAATATATGTACATGTCATAAAATTTACAAAAAAATAATCAATATTTTATCTCACCTCCAAACTCCTTCCTTATGTGAATCCCCTTTCCAATTCATATAACCAAGGCACAATATTTTCCACCAAGAACGCATCACAATTAATGCATTTTACACCTACATTACACTTACAAATAAAGTGGGAGTACATTAATAGGAATTTTCCATTTCAATAAAATATTTCAGAGTGAAAACTAGGACTCATTAAACACATAGAAACACATAACTTTAGATAAAAAAATTTGGGTTTTATTACATTTATGATAGAAATTTTTTGTAATTTTTTTTTTGAAATTTATGATTCTCAAAAATAAAAAACAAGCTTCAAACCAAGATTAAAACGAAGAATACCATTTTAAATGATTAAGATAAAGATTATAAAACATGTGAGAAGGCATTTCCAAGAACCACAACCAATTATATAGAATATACATTTCATATAATAAAGGAAAATACACTTTAAAAACACCATGAAATCAAGGATCTAAATTTACAGTATTAAACGTATAGAATTTTCCATAAAACATGTTTCATTTAATGATGAACACTTAACACTTAAATGCATATACACCTCCACACACACATAGATATAGATAAATATATACACCATTTTACATAATGTACATATTCCACTTTCAATGAGGGAATATGTACAAGGGGGATATATATATATATATATTATTACGTAAGTATACACATGCAATTATCCTTCAACAATAGTGGGTTGAAACCACCTCAAAGAGGTCCAATGAACATTATAAAAAATACACGAAACCCAAAAATTAGAAAATACCGAATTAAACACCATATAAATAATTAAAATGGAATAATTCATATGATTTCTAAAAAATTTGTTTAACAATTCATATAAAAATTATAAATAACTCAGAAGTCATTAAAAATAACTAATTTCACTTTAAAAACCAACACATGTATTTTATGGACAATGAAAAAACACATTTTTTTTAAAAACAGAGGTATACTAATGAATAATATGTGGAAAAATAATTTGATACATTATTTCATTCATAATGATTTTATAATTACCCATAATAAAAATATTATATATCAGAAATTTCATTTTAAAAGTAAAAAAAATACACTATAATTAAAATTTCATGAATAGGGTTAACCGACCTGGAACATGTCATATTTGAAAACCGAGACTTAAAACCACTGTAATTAAACCAATGAGACTCAAAAATAGGATCGCACAACCTAGGCATAATAAAAACTCATGAAAATCGATCAACCATAAACCTAGGGTATGTACCATATGCAGTGCACCAAGGGGGAATGAAAAAGGAGTGAGATAAGAAAGAACACATAGCTTAGATGATCACACACCATGCTAGGAGGAAAAATGACATGGATAAGAGGGCATAATGAGGGGGTTCATGTGTGAAGATAGGGGTATATTTGTTGGGGGAGGGTTATGGTGCATGGGGTATGAGGGAGAGAGGGATTATAGTTATTATTATTATTATTATTATTATTATTATTTCATTTTTTAACCAAGAGGGTCTCGCATAGTCTCGGTGAATGGTTTACCGAACCCTCCACTGACCATGCAACATTTACTAGGAACATTGGGTGGGTGAATGGGCTGATGACATAGTTTAATAAACAATTTTCAAATAATGAAAAACTTCTCTTCCATTTTAATTGAATTAACTGCATAGTTTTCGCACATTTTCGCCAACCGTGCGGCCAAACCATGCAACACACTGAATAATTAATTTTTTTAAAATAACAAATTCTAAATTAAAAGACCCAAACATAGAAAAAATGTAATTAATTAAATAAATAAAACAATTTTTAAATAATGGTTCGGTTGTGACAATTCTCCCCACCATGACCATTTTTTTAAAAAATCCATCTATATCACAAAGGAATACATGTGGAAGGAACCTTAATTAGAAATGGAAACCACCAAAACAACTCCAAACCAATCAACTTCATAATTTACACATCACACGAGACCACCTCGATCGAAGAAGACAAAGGGAAGACACTCATAATGGATCTCGATGCCATTTAAGGATTCCTCTACAATGGTGGGACAAAACAGAAAGGGTAATCTAATATAATTTCTACAAAACACACCCCAAACTCCAAAAAAGGGGACATTATAAGAACCTATGATAAGACTCTCATCCAAAACCCCCACCCAATCAAACAATAATTCTCTATTGTACCAGCACTAGAATAAAAAATAACAGTACTACCAAAATATGATGGAGGAATAAAGAGAAAAATAAATAAAGATAAAAATAAATGAATGACTCCAAAGATTTATCTCACCATTATTAATAAAGATCACAACCTTAAGATAACCTTAATTAATTCCCAATTCAAGGACCACAAACACAATCATCACCAAACTACTATATGGGGAAAAAGTTGAAAGAGGTATAAATCAATAGAATGACACTTCAATGAGTACATGGGCTCCCCTCTCGTGTCAAAGATAAAAAAGGAATGACTTAGTTCCTCAAATACAACCAACCAACCATGGCGATCTCAATAGTAGAAAAACCCAACCAGGACAAGTGTAAACTCAACTAGTGTAGAATCTATCTTAGTCACATGAAGTTCACATTGATTATCTCCCATGTCTAGTCAATTAAAAGAACACATCACCACAACCCTCATCACATAAAATCATCAAGAAACACATCCACACAGATGAGTAAAAAAACTCCAAATCATCTCTAATGGTATGAACAATCAAATAGGGACCCAAATAAACAAACCCAAGCAAGGAACAACTTAAAAACTCTACTAATCACAAATTCACAATAGGAAATATCCAATGCCTGACAACACTCAATGATATTTTTTGGGAGGAATTTCCAAACAAAAAAAACATGTTCCAAAAGAATATTGAACTCATCACTATAAGAAAAGAACAAAAAAAATTTCAAAACAAAACAAAATGCCAACATTAGAATCCTTGAAGTTTCATGAAAGTAATTTTTTTATTATAAATTTATTTTCACACACTTTTACAAAAGTGAAGCCCAATATAATACACCACAACAAAAAATTAATTCACATTTCAAAACAAAAAATTATGAACTCAAATCATAAACACATTCAAAATGAATAAAAAACCATATGAAATCCATTAATTCCTCCATTAAAATCATGTAAAACTCCCAAAATTTAATTTAAAAACCATTAAACGTTATTGAAAAACCTTTTCAATATTTAATTTTCAATTTCCAATATTTGGTGCCTATTTAAACCAATTTAAAATCCTAATATCCCATTCTGAAATACTATACATCCATTTAAAATCATTTTAAAACTTTACAAGTTATTTTTTAAAACATCTCATGGGTGTTTAAACATAAAATAAATTTTATTTAATTTAAAATAAACCCTCTTTAAAAATTTCAAAACATGATTTAACCATATAAAGCCAGATTATATTTTGAAAATTCAATAAGAATCAAAATAAAAACATATCAACATATTAACCAAAACAATTTACAAATCCATGGGAACTAAAAATATAATTCCAATGGGGATAGTATAAATTCATGGTTGGACCAAAAAGTTTCATGGACCGTAGTCCAATTATGAAAAATCCACAAATATCCTCTTAGAAACATTATCATTGGATCCACATAGTTTTTAGGACATAAGAGTAATTAATATCCTCAATTTCTCTCCCTCTTCACCCAGAATTTTTAAAATATATCAAATAAAAGATCAAAATCAAAATTAAAATCATAAAAACACCCAGTAGATTAGGTTTATTCATGAGTGTTGGTGATTAGATGCTAACACATAACCTACCTCATAATCCCAAATGATCTTATATCCCAACAACCTAACATCCAAAATAACAAGGTATAGATGTGAGAGATTCAAGGTTCCTATAGAGAAAAGAACATCACTCCTCTGATAAATTTTTTTCATGATCCATCTTGGTTCGACCTTGAAATGGTCACCCTATCTGGCATACAACATGTCTTGAGAGGAATTCACAATCCTCCTGGGCTGGAAACTAGTAAAATGAATTAAATATACTCAATCCAGAATGATTTATCCCATAAATGACAGACAATAAGATAAAAAAATTGAATAATAAAATAAACAATAGAAATGGAAAAACAACAAAGAACTATAATACTAATCTCCATGCGACCTCTTGGATAACCTCCAATCATAGAGTCATGCTCACTCCCTGAGAAAACCCAAGCTGGGTAGAAAATAAAACTGGAAAAAATGAAATATAAAATAGGTCTGAGAATAAAAAAATACCTAGTAAGGATTCCAAAAGAAAACTATTCCCTATGAATTACATTTAAATTGTAAACAATTTCAAACTAGTTTTGAAATACAACTATATGAGAATAAGGATATCTATTTCTTTTTTAAAAAAGTAACAAGATAAAAATTCCTAAAAACCATTTACCATTTTTTATTTTCAAAACTATTTGGATTGAATAATACACTTTAAATAATCCCTTTAATAAAAAGACCTTGCAATGAAGGAAACTTTTCAATATGAAATCTTAATATCATGCAATACAAAATAGGGGTAAGTAAAAAAGTGATTTTTATTATTTGAAATATGTAAAGGAAACTAAACAATAAGAATTTAAAAATAGTAAAATGAAAAACAAGATTAAAAGAGAGTAAGATCCATGGTAAATCCCTTATAAACTAGGTTAGTTGGGGTCCTACAATCCTCTTACTCTTGGATATCAAACTATATAAACTTTTTTCATGAAAGAGCTACTAGAAAGGTGAAAAGCAGATGACTAGAAATTACCAAATCAACATCATGTTGTTTAGTATGTGTTGTAGCATAATCATATTGGGGAGATCAGGTCAGTCCCATGTAGACTCAAAAATTGTACTATTCTTTATAAACACACCTACGTACCTAGGGATCCCAATTTCTTTATTAAAATGGAGGCTATTTTTTATCATGATAGAATATACATACATGTCAAACACTTCACACAAAAACAATAAATTCCCTATCTCACCTATGAAATCCCACCTTATGTTAAACAAAATTACAAATCACAAAAAAAGGAATATGATTTCCCCCCAATAATGCATCAAAATTAAAACATTTAACACATACATTACACTAAACAATATAGGGGGAATTCCTAAAGAGGGAATTTCTGTTTCTATAAAATAATTGAAAGTGCTAACCAAGCCTCATTAATTAAAACGCGACACATAACTTTTATAAAAACCTTTGGGTATTATCACTTTTATTATAGACATTTTTTAGAAAACCAAATGGAAACATATAATTCTCAACTGTTAAAAACAATATTGAAACCATGTTTAAACCAAAGTATCCCATTTTAAAATATTAAGAGAAAGATTATAAAACAAGTGAGAGTCAATTTCCAAGAATCCCAACAAATTATATAGTATATACCTTTCATATAAAAATGAAAACACACTTTAAAAACAATACTAAATCATGGATTTAAATTTAAAGGATTTTACATAGGGAACCAACCTAAAAACACATTGCCTTTGAAGATGAACCCTTCATACTTACATTCATATACACCTCCACACAGACACACACTCACAAACACACACACACATATATGTACCCTTTGAACCTATATACATATTCACCTAACCATGCTAGAATATGTATGATAATTATATATATATGTGTGTGTGTGTGTGTGTGTGTGTGTTATTACCTATGTATACACATGCAAGTATCCTTTAATAACAATGACTCAAATCACTATCAAGGAGGTCCAAGGAAAATTATACAAGAAACCAAAAAAATAAAAACTCAATTATAAAAAATAGGCCAAAAAATTAAAATGGAAGAAAGCAAGATATTTTAATAAAATTACATTAACAATTCATTTAAAAACTATATATAACTCATAATAAATTAAAAACACCCAATTTCACTTTAAAACCCAACACAATTATTTTATGGATAGAGTTAGAACACGTTTTTTAAAATGAAGTGGCAACCCAAATGATAATCTAGGTAAAACTAAGTTGAAAAATAATTTTATCCATAAATATTTTTTAATTACTAATAATAAAATTATTAGATATAAAAAATGTTAATTTAGAAGTCGAGAAATAGAATACTGTATAATTTAATGTTCATGAAGTGGGAAGACCTAGCTAGAACTCTTCATCTTTGACCTCCGAGACTCAAAACTACCAAAATCAAACCAATTACACCAATATCAGGGATTGTACCACATAGTAATGACATAATACCCAAAAAAAATTAACCTTAAAACTAGGGTTCGACCCATACATGTATTTTCATGACCCGACATGATGAGGTCAGACTCGTGACTGCCAATTTCACACCTTTAATAGGATAGGGGCAGGTGGACAGTACTAAGTAGGAATATCAAAAAACGGGAGGTATTATCCTAAAACATATGTAAACATGAAAAAACAACCAATGCCACAAAATGATGAAATTTAAAATAACTAAAACAATTCATTCGTATATGTAAGATCCCACAATGGAGTACGAAAGTAAAAGTACAAAAAGAAGAAAAAAAGGGTCAAATAGAAGACCAACAATAAATTGTAAAACTAAAACCTATTCCAAGGTATAGGACTAATTTAATAGAAATATACCTTAAAAACACCTCGTTCTGAAAAGCTCCAACTATTCTCCCCTCACTCCTTGTCCTCTTAGGACACCGCCAAAAGGGATTTCATCTTTATTAGGAACAACACGTGTGTGAAAATATCATACAGGGGTGAGTATAACAATACATGGTAGGACACCCCAAAAAAACTAAACATGAAGCACAATGTATAGTCCTCTCAACACAAGATATAACTATAAATGTATAACAGAAACACCAAGATATACTCAGGAAAGGTAACACACCACTAGGTGGTTACAACCAACTACCAGCCACATGATTCTATTTAAAAAAACAATTGTTTTGATAGAAATCACTCCAAGAGGCATGATACCATCAGAGAAGCTTCACGAAGAGGTACAGATCATTGGGAACCACCCAATGGAATCTCACTGGTCTAAGAAGGCTCGAATACACAAATAGGGGGCCAATCCTAGGACTACTGAGGGACACCACAAACCCTTATATTGGTTAATCATCTATGCAGGAATTCATACAAAGATGATTCCACAAAAACATATGATATTTCCTATTAGGTGGAGGATTAACATCCTACTCCAGTAGGTTATGAGGATTCCACAAACATCGATTAGTGAACAATGAATGATAAAGGATCACACCCTAGTCTTATGAAGGGACTTGATAAATCTATCTAAGACTCAACCTATAGATGGGATCACAATATAGTGATATGGATATAATGTCACACTATACCCTTATGGGAAAGGACCAAGAGAAAGAAACACAACCTATACTGGTCCAAACTAACAAAATGAAAATCCACATGTAATTTTTAAGGGAGTATATGGTGAGTACTTGGGGGTACATAGTGTGTCCAGCTATCCCCTTTCTTGTCTATGTGAAAGAGACAAAAAAACATGTAGTCTCTATATACATGGTGTGTAGAATGAGTACACTAAGTGAATAGACACATGGTTTCCTACCCATGTCACTTGGCCATGTCTATGTACTGAGGTTGTCTCCTTTTACTAGCCTGTGTATGTTATGTCGTGTCTATGTACAAGTACATGGGTTCCATATGGGTGTATACTTCAACCCATGTTTGTGTACCCACTAGGGTACATAATGAGTAAATAGGGGAGGTCCATATGTTGTGTGGTAGGGATCACACATCGCGTGAACTTTAATTTCATCCAGAACCCTAGCCATGTAGCCTAGGGGCCCCACATGGCGTATAACCCTAATTGCATGTTATGTTGCTCATTATTTCCAAGATTTTTTCTATCATCACACCACCATCATGTCATTCCAATACAATATCTATGATATTTGATCGTTGAACCATGAAACAGGTGTGCAGTGATCGATTGATTGGGATATTGATGATCCTGTGGAAAAATGAATAATTCTAACGATGAACGAAGAACCAGGGGAGAAAATCATAAAAAAAAATGAGATGAATGAATATAAATCAGTTTTTATGTTAATATCAATACATTTCCTTGAGAATAAAACTGAATAAATAAATAATCTAAAACAATTTTCCCAAAATCACCTCACAATAAACCCATCCTGTAAACACGCACCATCAACAGATCAATTTGTTGGTCAATTAATCCATGTTTATCATAGGAATCAAGAAATGGGAAATATAAAAATTCCAAAAAAATACCTACCTTAATTTGGTTCATTTTTTGATGATGAAAATCGTGACATCATTTTCATGGTGATATCATTCGAATTCATGGTGCGTCAATCATCGATCCATGATCCAGTTTTTTTCTCTTGAGAGAATTCCTACAACATTATCTCTAGTGGATCTCTAATGATTTTGGGGTTATATATCTAACCCTAAGGTTTTTCCATAATAGCCTATTTAAATAGATGTCAATCATTAAATTGGATAAATAGTAATAAAATAATTTAGATAATTATTTTTTCATTTCCACACGCATGACGACTTTTCTATAAAGAACCTTTTACTAAAGGATCCAAACGCAGTGGAAGCATAGAGGTTGGATGGGCCAACATTGAATTTACCATAATTTATAACCAATATATAATAAATATGACGATAAATTCCAGTATCCATTGATTAAGATCAATGTTCTAGAAGAAATAAGAAAAGAGAACCATATCATAGAGAGAAGATCTTGTGCATCATGTTTATAGTTAATTTAAATTTTTTTTGTAGAAATTAAATACCGAGATCTCAGGTATATTCTTAATTGATGATTTTTATCATCCATAATGAATCATCTATTTTGTCTCATTTCATTTGTTAGGATCCAAACTAGAATCCCTCTAGTGGTGATCCAAACGTGTTCCGATGGCCTCCGATCGACACCACTAATTATCCGGGTGCAATCGTGACAAAGAGAGTGTCCTGCATTGGTTGTTCTTGTCACATGTTCTTTGGTATTTATGAATGTCTCTACTTCTTGAGAGGGTATAAGAGAGGATTTGAGAGAAAAACTATTTTGGCTCAATAATTCTCTCACCACCAACAATTCAGTTCACAAGGAAAAATGACACAAGAGACATACTTGTTTATTTAATGACAAGGGATTTTAGTTACAATATTGAATTACATAAAAACAATTAAATAAATCCATAATCTTAGAGAAAACCCATGGAACATAATAATAATTACAATTCCATTATTCTTGGTGTGCCAACTTTCACTAAAAGGAATCATAAATGAAATCTTGTGCCACATAATGATAACAACGTTATTATTATTTTTTCTTGTGTCAGCTAGTAAAATAATTATTTACCATCTGTAATATAATTATTTTACTAAAATACCAGTATTGGTGTGCTCAAACTCCACTTCTAGTTATTGAACACCTTAGTAAATTAATAAATAATGTATACTCTTAAATAAATATTTTATTTATAAACTAGTAAATGAATATTTATTAAATGTTCAATAAAATAAATAAATAAATTTTATTTCATTTATGGGATCATTTTAAATTGAATAAAATTATTCCATGATAATGAGAATAATAATTTTCCATTAATTAAGATAAAATTAAATTTTATTGAGACTATAAGAAACACTTATTCTGTGACCCTCTTGGACTCTTTCTCGTTTTAATTAGGTGGGCTTGCCAAAAGTCCAAGAGTACTATCTAAAAATAGGTCAATTCACCCAAGGGAAATAACATGAAGTAAAAATGATGACATCCACATATGAACTATCACTGTGTAATATAATCCCTTTGTCTCAATATCTCCTCAAGTAGGTTTCATGATAGTTTCATCAACCTATTTTCTTGATATGTCTTTCTTTGACTACCTAAAATAAACTAGTCATTTAACCATGTCCATGGAATATAGGGTGAATGTTCTATTTCAATCAAAGGATCAAGATATCAACTTCAATAAATGGAAGGGATAAATCCTTCCTCAGCTTATCCATTAATGGCATGTCACTTATGACACATCCAATGTACCCTACTTCTCACAAACATATGGCATGATGGTTTTCATCAGTAAAAAAAGTGCATGAGTCATGAAATGAATTAATGATAATATTTAAGTCTAAGGAAAATTACACATGTTCACATATAGGAATATATGAGGACACCAAAAGATGATGAATTCTTATAGGTGGGTCTATTCCGAAAATATCCCATCATGGATATTACCTAGTGGGAACTTCATAAGAAGAAGTGTCATCTGATTATGAGTAATCGCACTTAATGGTATGTATACTATTCTTCCCATCACTGTATTCAATGCAACCACATAATAGTTTTTATGAATATTGTCATATCACATTAGGGTTCTCATCATTGTGGGGAACAACTATGACCTTGTCAATACAAAAAATACTCAAGGACATTATTACATCATAGTCATGAAGAATAATGAACAATATGTAACTAAATGAATAATATTTAAATAAATTAAATGTTCATGTAATCAAAGTAAAAAATTGATGGTTCTAGGAAACCAACTCTAACAAACTCCCACTTGGACTATAGCCAACTGCTTACGACTTTCAGTCCTCCAGACCTCACATGATGATCATGTTTTTACTGAGTTATGGATTTGGTCAAGGGGTTTTCTATGTTGTATCCCATGGAAATTATGCTCACTCCAACTTCAACACTATGAGAAAAATCTCTCAATAGATGATACTTATGAAGTATGATCTTTTCTCATAATGTGACCCTGTCTCTTTTGCGAGAGCCACTGCTACATTACTTTCACAATAGGGTGTGATGTGATATTTACTGTTAGGTACAATATATAGCTATTTGATGATGTTTATTCATCAAATCTACTTCTTTAGGTACCTTATAAGCTGTGATATAATCAGAATATACTGTAGAATCATGCACCCACAATCTTATTTAAGCTCTCCCAACACACTTCACCTCAATTCAAAGTGGATATATATCTTTTTTGTGATGTATGTCATCTTGATCAGTCCAGAAGATAGAATATGCATATGCTTTGATGACTAGTTCCACATCTCCTCTATAAACTAGTAACATAACCTTACTACACCTAAAATACTTATAGATAGTCTTGAAATCCATCAAATGGAGGTCACCTAGGTCAGGATGATATCTTCCTACTACACTGAATCCGTATTCGACATCTGTCCTAGTTCATAGCATGACAAACATGACTGAAAAAATCACTGATGTGTATGGATTATGTGCCATTATCTCTCTTACCTCATGTGACTGAGGACACATTTTATTGGAAAGACGAATGCCACATGATGCAGAAAACAATCCACTCTTGGATTGTTCCATATTGAATCTCTTTAGTATCTTGTCTATATATATAATTTGACTTAGACCCGGAAATCTCTTTGATCTATCACGATTGATATTGATCCCAAAAATATATGTTTCATATCCTAAGTCCTTCATGGAGAACATTGATTCATCCATTACTTAACAGACTATAAGACTGGTATCTCATTTCCCATAAGTAATATGTCACCAACATATACTATTAAGAAAATTCATACACTCACACTAAACCATTTGTATACCCAAGGTTCACATTCATTATTTATAAAACCATATTCCGTTATGGATTCATCAAAACCAATTTTCCATGACCTGAATGCATACGTTAATCCATAAATGGATTTTTGAAACTTTCATATATTATTGGCAACCTTTTGAGTCACAAAACCTTCATTTTGTGTCATGTAGACATATTACTAGAGGTTCCCATTAGTGAAGTCTATTTTTAAATCCATTTTCCAAATCACATAGTTATAGTAAGAAGAAATGTCCAATATAAATTTGAAGTATTTTAGCAGCAACACTGTTGAAAAGGCTTCGTCATAGTCAATTACTTTACACTATTTGAACCCTTTTGCAACTAGTCATGCCTTATAGGTACTAAATTGTCCTTCCATGTCTATTTTCTTCTTGAATACCCATTTTCAACCAATTGGATTTACATCAATTGAAGGATCTACAAAAAAACTGACTTGGTTTTGGTAAATGAAATCTATTTCAGAATTCATGGATTCCTGCCACTTGGTAATAGATGTTCCACTTACTGATTCCTTGTAGATTTGAGGATCATAATTATCAACTAATAATGAGTCACCATTCTCGATATCTAGAAAACATTTCCATTCTAGTTGTCTAACCTATCTTGCACTCTTACATAGTACTTGTGTCTCTAGAATAGATCTTTATTCCATGGGGGTTTGTTGTATCTACTAATGTACTAACTCTTGTGTACCTTGAGCCTCAACTTCATCAAAGTCTGTCTCGCTCTCACTATCTCTTTTAGAGATGTTATCCCTCTCAAGAAATATAGAATGTCTTTCTACAATAATTTTTTTCTCTTAGGGGTCATATAGGTAATATCACCTTATTTCATTAGGGTATCCTATAAAGGTACACCCAATGCCTCATGGTGAAATTATGTTTCCTGAAAGGTCCTTAATGAATTCTTCACTACCCCACACATGTAAATTTGATAAAATTTCTTTTCTTCCACTCCAAATATTGTATGTAATACCTTTTATTGATAATGTGGTATTTGGATTAGTATATGTTCTGTTGTTTGTAATGAATATTCCCTAAAGGATAATGGATGACTTTCATGACTCATCATTGAACTCACCATGTCCATCAAGGTGTGGTTATTCCTTTCACTTTCACCATTCCTATACATTCTGTAAGGAGGAGTGAGTTGGGATAGGATCCAAAACACTGGTAAGTAATCAATGAAGTCTTGATTAAGATACTCTCCACCTTAGTATGAGTGAAGTTTTATAATCTTCTTACCATGTTGGTTCTCAACCTCATTATTGTATTCCTTGAACTTATCAAAATAATCCAACTTATACATCATTAAGAAGATATATCCATATATACTAAAATCATAAAAAATTTTATGAAGTATGAGAACCCACCACTTGATACCATTGGAAATGGTCAACATGCATCGGTATGAACAAATTCAAGTAGCTATTTTGCCCTTTCACCTTTCCCACTAAATGAGGCTTTGGTTATTTTTTCCTGTAAACATAAAAGACATAAAACAAGTGGTTTTAGTTCAAAAGAATCCAAATATAAATATTGATCTAACTTTTTTAGGCATTTCTCATTTACATGTCCAAGCCAGCGTTGCAAATGTTGGGTGTGGTATGAGTCACATGAAGTATCATGGTTATTGATTTCCATTAATTGGTTTGTGCAATATACCATGTAAAGAATTTTGTATAAATGTGCTCTTAGAAAACAAATTATATCTTTGTAAAATAAGAATCATTCATTTTTGAACATGAAAAAAATACATTTGTATCTTGTCTGGATATAAAAACTATGTTTTGGTTATATAGGTCACTTAATGACAACCCTTCAACACCAAGATCATTCCAGTTGGAAACATGAGGTGGTAATCCCTAATAGCTGCATCAAAAAGTATATCTCCTTTGTTTTCTCATTGATATACCTCCCCTCTTTATATTTTCCAAAATCTAATTGGTATCTATATTTGAATACATATGTGAGCACCACATGATTAAATCAATACTGAATTTATAGAAACAGATAAATTGTACTCGATAATAAATGCACCTAAAGCTTCCCCATTCTTCTTCTGTAGGGTTCTATTTATCTTTCATTGGCCCTTATTGCCACATGTGAAACAAACAACTTCTTATTCCCTTACCTCCCCCATGATCTTCTTTTTCATGGAAGTGAATTATGAATCTTTGTGATTAAATCTCTTCACCATCACTTTACTCTTATTCACCATAAGGAAAGAAGGATTTTCAAGCTTCATATATTTTTCCACCTGGAATATGAGGATAATAAGATCATATAGAGACTTCTCCATGTTTTTCATATTGAAATTAAAAACAACAATAGAGACGATCTGAGGGAGTGATGTGAAAATTAGATCGGTACCCTGTTCATTAGGGAGTTTAAACCCTAAAACCTCCATGTTCTAAATATAGCCAATGATCTAGACTATGTGAGTCCAAGATAAGGCACCATCTCTAAGCTTACACTAAATGAGTTTGTTGGAGATCTCAAACCATTCACTTATAACTTGCTCTTAGTAAAGACCACAGAGGTTCTCGAGCATGTTATACACATCCATGTTTTTGTGAGACTTCATGAGTTCAATAGACATTGATGGAATCATCAATCATTGAACACCAACCACATCATTCATATGTTTCTCATAGACCAGAAAATACTCATCACTTGACTCTTTTGTAAGCCAAATAGGTAATTCGGAATCCAACACATAAGACTACCATTAATGGCATAAATCAACCTGAAAACGTCTAAACCGTTCATGGAAGTTTCTACTAGTGAAGATGTTGTCTTTATCCAGAATTGATCACAAGGATAGTGTGGTTGATCATTTATTTTAATTATACAATTAAAAGAGTACATTATAAGTACTTTTTTTATTACATTTTATGATAAATAACAAATTGATTTTATTATGTCTCATATAATTTTATCAAGTCCTAATAGCCATCACCATTGACACAAAATGACCAGTTTCATGGATATTATATGGGAAAGGATCCTTATTCCCCTTCTCATAACCCAAAAAGGGTTGTTCAAGATATTTTAAGGTATTTAGGTAGGAATTAATTTTACAACTATGGGAACGGAGCTCCTTGATCCATTGAGTGGACTCCCAAATCCTGAAATCCTAACCGAGATTTCCTCAACACTCGCCTCCAATATTACACAAAGTTTATTAAGGGATACTTGTCTTGATGTAACATGGTTATGTCAACCTAAAAATTTTATATGTAATTCCTTTATAAAAGTTAGTGTCCCAACAAGGTTTGGTTAAACACAATTTTTTATTGAGTCTTTCCCTTAATCAAGTAATGAAAGTCTTAGTCTGACTTAATATTTTATTGTGGTATTTTTATCTCTTTTTAATAAATTTTGTATTATATTTATCACATGAATATTAATATTAAGTGGAACTTACATAATTTATTAACCATGTCCTTATAATATGTATCCATAAGACCAGTTTGTTTTAGTTCCATCTTGCATGATTATTTAATTCGTTAATTTTGTAATCGTGACAACACATCCATAATGATAAACCTTGCAACTGACAGTAATAAAATAAAATAAATTTCATGATCATGATATTTTCTAATGGTTAGTTTATCGAGTGGTTGATAAACTAACACTAACCTAGGTGAGAATCACCTAGAACCTTTTGGGTTCATGTTTAAAGCTTTATACCAATCCACTTATGTATCTATGGGGATTGGTTTCATCTCGACTCTAGAATGAACTGCCTCAACTAGATTAGGATATTCATCCATTACATATGATTTTTAACTCACATCCATGTGAGGGGTAAACATGGGGTTTACATAAAAGAAACCATGGGCATGTAGAAACTACATATTAATGAGGAGAGATATCTCATATACCAACAATTTAATTTGACAAATAAAATAGAAAAAATCAGTCACACACATAGGTTTGGTCTAGATCATGATCATCCACATATATTCAATGAATTTTGAAAATAATAAAACTAGAATTCAATTCATTAATCTTACTCATCAACATAAATCATGCCCAAATTGATTAATTATTATCTTTAATTAATCAATATTTTTATCTTTATTCATTTTCTAAATTTTCATGAGATTATCATCCTTGTAAATAAATATACCTTTGAGGTAACCTAGTGAATACCGGTTTGAATCTACCCAACAAGAATTATATTTGTAAATTTGTTTAATCTTCTGATCTATGGAATAAATTATGCTTCAATGCCAAGAGTAACAACCTGTAGTACAATTTAAACATGATAAGTAGTTCTAAATATTACACAAACAATAACGTTTTAACTTTGTGTAATTTGGTAAAGTACAAGGCATATAGTTATGACTACATAAAGTGTATTACATTCACCATATTTCCCTAAGTACACACCTAGGGAATCGATGTGTGAGGAGTACATAGTATATTTCAGAGTACACAACATTTATAGTGGGTTACACACCATGTTTCCTCTAAATTACATGGTTACCAGTTGGCTCAATCCTTTTATGGGATATACACATTGTCCCCTGACCCGAAGTGACTACAGGGCGTGTAATCTGGTAAGCGTGTGTCTATTAGTATCGATCATCATGAGATGTAAAATTAATTAATGCACGTGTAATAAATGCACATGGATTGAGTAATTACATAATTACTCCTTATGGGAAGAACATGACTACATGACATGTAGTCTAAATTACACATTGGGTTTGGAAGAGAACACAACATGCAGGTCCGAACACACAGCGTGTACTTTCGTGTCACCTGGGATAAATCATCAGCAACTCCTGACGAGTTCCTCTCTTTAATTTTAATCCAAAAATTATTCATTTCTATTAGATATTCATGAAATGAATGTTGATAAACTCATATCAGAATCCATATTACATGAACGATTAACCTTAAATTGGAAAAATAAATTGTAAAATCATAAATAATCAATTAATTATTTAAATAATTATAAATTATGAAGAACCTCACTCTGATACCACTTGAAGGATCCAAATACAGTAGAAGCATGGTGGTTGGATGGGCCCAAATTTTCCTTTTCCAGAACCGATGACCAATCTGGGATCAATACAATGGTAAATTCTAGTTTCCATGGATTAAGATTGAAGATCCAAAAAAGAAGAAAGGGGAGTCGGATCCTAGAGAGAGGATATCGAGCATCAAGTTTATAATTAATTTAAATAATTTCTATAACAATTAAACACCTAGATATTTGATACTCTTCTCATTGATGATATTGATCATCCGTAATGAACCTTCTAGGTTGTCTCGTTGAGCTTACAAGGATCCAAATAATAATCTCTCTAGCAGTGATCCACACACGTTCTGATGGCCTCCGATCAACACCACTCATTCTCCAGGTTCTTGCACGGTGAAGAGTGTTTCTTGTATTGGTCATTATTGATCACCTATTCTTCCTTCTTGAAGAAATACTCTAATTATTCAGATGGGAGGGGAGAGGATTTGAGGGAAACATTGTTTTGGCTCAACAATTCTCTAACCACTGGAAATTCGGTTCACCAGGTATAATGGAAAAATATACACACCTTTCTATTTAATGAAAATGGGTTTCAGTTAAATTATATAATTGAATAATAGGAATTAAATACATTCATAACCTTTGAGAAAACCCATGGTACATAATAACAATAACAACACCATTATTCATGGTACTCCAACTGGCGTAAAATAGAATCATAAATGAAATATCATGCCACATAATGATAACAATGTGGTTATTATTTTGTCATCTACCTACTAGTTAAATAATTATTTATCACCTAGAAAATAATTAGTTTACTACTAGATTGTCCTTGGTCTTCTCAAACTCTTCTTTCATTTATTGAACACCAAAATAAATAAATAAATAATTTATTCTCTTAAATAAATATTTTATTTACAAACTTGTAATTAAATAATTATTAAACGTTCAATAAAATAAATAAAAATATTTTATTTAATTTATGCGATAATTATAACTTGAATAAAATTATTCCTTAGTATTTAGAATTCTATTTTTTCTATTAAATAAATTCAAATTGAATTTTATCAAGACCATAAGAAACACTTAGTGTGTGACCCTCTAGGATTCTTTATCATTGGAATTAGGCGAGGTTCCCAAATGTCCATGTGTATTTTCTAGCAACAGGTCAAGGATACCAAGAGAAAAAAATTAATGTCACAATGATGATATCCACTTATGAATACTCATTGTATAATATGATCCCTTTTTCCCAATATCTCATTGAGTAGGTTTCATGATAGTGTCATCAACCAATTTTCTTGATACATATATCATTAACTACTTGAAATAAAATCATTATTACACCATGGAAAAGGAATTGTTTCCGACAGTTCTATTTTAATCAATGGGATTTGTATAAACTTCCATAAATGGAATGGAAAAAATCACTCCTCATCTTATCCATTAATAACGTGTCACTCATGGAGAACCCAACATACCATACTTCCCACCAACATATAGCGTTACAATATTTTTCTGCAAATCAATGTGAGTGAGTTCTGAAACACATTCATGATAATTTTAAAGTCTATGAACCATTACACACACTCACAAATAGGAATTTCCGATGACACCAAAACATGTTAAATTCCTATAGGTGGTTCTATTCTCATAACCATCTATTTTTGTGATTATAAAGTGATAACTTCATGAGAAGAAATCTCATCTTTTTACAAGAACTAACACATAATGATTTGTATACTATGTGTCCCATCATAGTATGTTATCCAATCACAAAACTATATTTAAGAATATTGTCATAGAACTTAAAGGTTATTATCATAGCAAGGAATTACAATAACATTTTCAATGTGATAAATACTCGAGTACATTATTATATCATAGTCATGAAGAAAAATGAACAATATTTTCTATGATATTTAGTATTTAAATATCTAAAATATTCATGAAATCAAAGTACAAATAGTTGGTTCTAGGTCACAAACCCTAAAAGTTCCAACATTGGACAGGTTGTGCCCAGGGTAAAAATCGGATTCTAAAATCAACAGTGCACTCATATTTCTAATCTGGGTACCCACTGAGATGTTATTTCATAATTTAAATAAAATTTCATGAATGTGATAATTAATATATATAATATATTTAAAACATTTATTTAGAGAACACCAAGCCTTGGAATCACATTCCTTCATTGCACCTGGTCTGGAAAATAATTCATACAATATCAAAAAAATATACAGAGTCTCTGATATGTTACATTCTCCCCAATTTAGGGATTTGATGACCCAAAAAACAAAAATAAGGGCTACACAAAGAAATCTTGGTACTGATCATGAATATAAGACTCACACTGTCACGACCCATCCTCAAGGCCCGTGCCGTGTCTACCCCAAGCCCACCATCCATAGGACAGGGGCTGGAGACTAACACCAAAGGAAAATCCCTAATAAAAATGGAAGACATTACCTTTAAACCTGTAACTCATGCAGTCTGAACACAAGCAGTAGAAGCAATGAGTACTAAAATAGAAAAGAAAAGTGTGCTGAAAGTAAGTGGACCAGAATAAAAACCCAAATGAACAACAAGTAAAAGTGCAAGAAAAAGGTAGGAAGATCCGGGATCATCCACTAGGGAATCCTACCTGAAGGGTAGGTACAGAACTCGAACAAATCATCCATGCGGTACATCTCGTCTAGTCCAGATCCAAGCATCCTTCCTTCCATCACCCTTACCCTCGATCACTACTGTCCGTCGTCTGCACAGAACACAACAAGGTACGGGCATAGCCCGTGTAGGGGTGAGTATAAAAATACTCAGTAGCGGACCCTGAGACCCCCGAAGGTCTCACAGAATCGACAAAGGATAAACCAAAGAATAAAGATAAAATCACGAATTATTAACCAATACTACTTAGGTTTATTCCCATAAATATACTTATGTTATCAATAAAATACCGTCTCCAACTCTCGAGACCAAGAACAACCCATTACAAAAAAGAAGTAAATTCAATCATCTCAATGATATCGACTGGAAGTCAAGACTTAGCTCACAAAGTTATACAACTTTTGTTGAGTGTTATAGATGATCAGATTTTGTCACTGATTCATCTAAGTTGTCGGAACCACATAGGATTCAGGACCAACTAAGTTGTCGGACCCACAGAGGATCCAGGATCATCTATTCTGTCAGACCCACACAGGATCCAAGAACAAAAGATAGAACTATAGGACCCACAGAGGATCCCAGTATAGTAATAATTACTATCGAACCCATAGAGGATTCTAGTACAGAAGTCATTTCTGTCGAACCCACAGAGGACTCCAATAGAGATTTCATCATTGTTGAACCCACAAAGGATTCCAGTACAGAAGTCATCAAAGTCACAGCCAGCCCTAGGGTTCTCGTACATAGCACCCTTGATTCTGGGAGGGTCTGCTCCTTGAGCAAAGTGTCGATACATCAACTATCACCAAGCCCTGAGTTGATGTATCCCATAGTTTCTTCTCATCATAAGGAACCCAACTCGATAGATGGTGTGTCAATCGGACGCCCAGTTTGTGAGTTATTAGCATTTCTGTTCGAGGGGCCCAGTTGGTTTTTAGGATCAAACCAACACGACCATACCCCAATTACATTCGAACCTCCAGAGGAGTTTTCCAAACGAATTGTATTGCTCCAAGAATTCCATTTCCACATACGGCTCATCGATCGGACAACCATAGCCCAAGATGTGGGCAAGAAGGTGTAAATGGGCAAGCGGGTCCTAGTCCAGTCTGACCTAGTCAGACCGACCCGGCCCGACCCAATCTGAACCGGGGTATGGCCCGGTTTGCAGTTGTGGCACAACTTGAGTGGTCGGCCCATCCTGAGTGGGCGGCCCAAACCAAGGGAGTAGCCCGACCCGAAGGTGCGGCCCGACCCGTGCCTGCCCTGCGGGGCGGTCCGACCGAGGGACGACCCTGCCGACGGGTCGCACAATGGGCCACAACCGGCCGGATGCAGGGCTCAGCCAACCGCTCCGTGGGGGTGGGTGGGGGGGGGGGGGGCCTCACCCCCCGGCTTCCGAAGAAACTGCGGGACCTGAAGGGTCCCAACTTGCTGGAGCGCCGCCGGTGGCCGGCTCAGCTAGCCTCCATCCTTCCACCACAGCCAAATTCCACAGGTCTCCTTCGGAATGGCGTGACAGCACTGCACCGCCTTTTTCCACCGCATCCCACATGGTTGCATCCTCCCTCTTCCGGTGTGGTGGGATGACAACATGCCTCTTCCATCCTTCACAGCCTACATGCTCGCGGTTCTTCTCCGGCGCAGCGTGATGGCACCGCGCCCTTCCATCTCCACCTCCATCATCATCCAAACAAGAACCAATCAGAGGGATGTCGGGCTATGTTTGTTCGGCCCGCGCCCTCCACATTAGATGATATCAAGTGGCCATCATAGAATTGTATTATTTTATGAGGAATGGGGATTTAATTTACTCAAAACAAACCCATACCTCAATTTTGGTAGTCAATGATGGAGTCACGGAAGACGGACGTTGATTCATCGACATCGGGAAAGAAGGCAACCGAGGATGGTGTCGTCGGTGTTCTTTAAGGACGACGCTCCCTCCTTTGTTCCGGTAGGAGAAGGAAGAAGGCTGACAAGGAAGAAGTCGATTTATGGAGGACATCGCTAGCGTTCTTCACGTTTTTCATTGGAAGGAAGAGGAGTTCTTCATGGGCGATGGTTCTTTGTTGGAGAGGATAATTCTACAATGATTCTACCAAGTTTCAACCAAAGAAAGCTAAGCCAAAATAATAGAGGAAGTTTTCTATTATTTTTATGGCACAAAAACATAAGAGTTTTCAATAATTAAATGTGATAACTCATTTATTTTAATTGTAGTGGAATGGATTAAAAATACAAATTCAAAATAAGGGAGGTGGAGAGTTTCAAATAATGATGTGAGGGTTGGCACAATTATGGGGGTAGTCCAAGAGTTTTCCCCCATTAATGGGAAACTCAAGGGGATAAGGGGGGGTTAATGGGGTTTGAGCTCGTGTGGGAACCAACACATAATATCCACCAAATGGAGGTTATTCGTGGGTGGGTCCCACATCCAACCACCCCATGGAGGATTAAAGTACCACAAAAATAAAAATATGTTGCAAATATTTTTTATTTAGAAAACCACCGAAATTAACTTCCATTTTTGCTAGAATGCAACTACAGTAAAGGTCTCCTTAAGAGAACACCGACACTGTGAGTTCAACTGTGTCCTCAGATTTTAATTCCGAGTAGTGGTTCAAAAGATAGAAAATACCACACGTATGATTACTACTCATACCCAAAGAAAACTTCAGAAGTTGATTCCGGGCACACAAAGCCTCGGAACCAGGCATCATCAGAAATTACAGACTCTTAAAATTACCATGTATTTTTTTTAGAAAAAAATCATTGAACTTATGGGTCTTTAAATTATCCCCAACTCAAGGATTTACTTCTCTATAAGATACAACATACACTAAGGGAATAAATGGGGTACTGAGAACGCATCTAAGCCTCCCACTCCCATGTGCTCTCCTGGAAGTTTCCGTGCTGCCAGTGAACACACACACCAGAGGAATCGACCGTCCACACAGGACCCGCTTCTGTTGATCCTCAATCTGCACTGGAACCTCCGTGAATGTCACCCTGTCATCAATGTCCAAATCCTCATGGTCGATGATGTGGGACGAGTCATGCATGTATCTCTTTAGCTGAGATACGTGGAAGACATCATGCACCTGGTGCAACTGAGGTGGAAGATCCAAGAAGTAAGCCACCTTACCTACCCTGCTGAGGACCTGGAAATGTCCATGGAATCATAGAGATAACTTACTACATCCTCCAAATATTTATAGGCCTCATTGAGGTGAGACCTGCAGAATGACATGGTCACCATCCTCGAACTCCAGTGGTCTCCGTCTCCTATCAACAAAGGACTTCTTCCTACTCTGTGCAGTCTTCATCCACTCCTGGATGATCTGCAACTTCTCTATCGTAGCCTCCACCATCTCTGGTCCCATAAGGGATGACTCCCCTGGGTCAATCCAGTATAGAGGTGATCTGTATGGTCGGCTGTAAAGTACCTCAAAAGGTGCCATTCCGATGGTGGAGTGGTAGCTGTTGTTATACACAAAAACTACCAAGGGTAAGTGATCCTCCCAGCTACGACTGAAGTCGAGGATGCATGCATAGAGCATGTCATCGAGAGTCTAAATGGTACTCTCAGTCTAACGATCTGCCTGAGGATGGAAGGCGGTGCTCAAGCGATGCTACATCCCGAACGACTCCTACAACCCATTCCATATCCCAGAAGTGAATCGAGAATCTCAATTGGAGACTATCGTTGATGGAAATCTATGAAGCCGTATGATCTCCTATACGTAGAGGCATCCCAAGCTCTCTACTGAGACCTTCTCTCTGATCGGTAGGAAGTGGTCCGACATGGTGAGTTGGTCTATGATCAATGAAATAGAGTCATGTCCTATGGATGTATGTAGAAGTCCTGTCATGAAATCCATGTATATCTAGTACCACTTCCACTCTCGGACCTCTAAGGGATGAACCAAGACTACTAGAACCTGGTGATCCACCTTCACAAGCTGAAAAGTGCGGCATCGTGAGACACTCTGGTACTGCGTTATTCATGTCTGGCCACCAGGGCTATCATTGGAGGTCCTGATACTTCTTCACTATTCCTAGATGTACCGCTAATAGAGATGTTTGGAACTATATCAACACTTCCTTATGAAGTGAAACTAGTACCACGGTCCATCCTCTAAAGAGAATGACATGCTCCCCACATTTATAAAATCCATCAGGTGGTTTCCCTATGGATATCTGAGAACGGTGCATCTCACATTCAATGTCCCCATGTTGTGCCTCTCTGACTCGCTGAAAAAGTGGAGGAGTGACTATGAGAGACTGTAGAAAGGCTGCTCCATCTCTATCCACAAAGGTTATCTGCAACGCGGCCAGCTGCTCTGTCACCTCTCCTATCAGTTGAATTCCTAATCTCATACTGAGAGCATATGATACAATGTTCCCCTTCGTAGGAGTATATACTATCTCGAAGTCATAGTCCTGGAGGAACTTGAGCCATCATCGCTGTCTCAGGATCAGCTCCTTCTACAAGAAGATATACATAAGACTCTGGTGGTCAGAGTAGACTGTAAAATGCTCACCCATCAGATTGTGCCACCACATCTTCAAGGAAAAGACCACTGCTACTAACTACAGGTCATGGGTAGCATAGTTCTTCTCATGCTGTCTCAACTGCCGAGATTCATACGCAGTCACTACTCGCTCCTGCAGTAGGACACACCCGAGTCAGGTCCCTGATGCATCACAGTATACAACATACCCTATGCCCTCTTCTTGTAGCCTCAAGATGGGAGAACTATTCAACCTCTATCTCAGCTTCTAAAATCTTTACATACATCTCTCTAACCACACGGAGGGTTTACCTTTCTTCATCAATGCTGAAAGTGATGCTGAAACTCTAGATAAGTCTTGCACAAATCTTCGATAGTACCCAGCCAGTCCCAAAAACTCCGTACTTACATCACACTCATGGGTGGCTCCCAAGTACGTACTGCCTCAATATTTGCTGTATCCACTACAACTCCATCCTTCGAGATGACATGTCCTAAAAAGAGAACTTCTTGAATCCAAAAATGGAACTTTTAGAGCTTACCATAAAGCTATTTCTCTCAAAGTGTGTCCAGTACTACCCAAAAATGTAGGCATTATCCTCCTCAGTAGTTGAGTAGATCAGTACGACAAAGTGATCAAGGTAAGGCCGAAAGATCCTATTCATGAGACTCATGAACACTTCTGGAGCGTTGGTTACGCCGAAGGGCATAACCAATAACTCATAGTGTCCATACCAACACCTGAAGGATGCCTTTTGCACATCCTCATATCGAATTCTGAGCTAGTGATAGCCTGAACTAAGGTCTATCTTCGAGAACCATCATGCTCCCTTGAGCTGATCAAAGAGGTATCCAATCCTCGGGAGAGGCTACTAGTTCTTCATGGTCACCTGATTCAAGCGAAGGTAGTGAACACACAATTACAAGATCCCATCCGCCTTCTTTGTGAACAAAATTGGGGATGCCCAGGGTGAAACACTGGTTTGGATAAATCCCTTCCCCTGCAAGTCCTCCACCTATACTCACAGCTCACAAATCGCAGAAGGAGCCATCCGATATGATGGAGTAGATATCAGTGCCACCTCGAGGTACATGTCAATGTAGAAGTATACCTCTCTGTGAAGAGGTAGTCCATGAAAATTGTCAGGGAAAACATCCGCGTACTGATCCACCACAACAGAAAAACTCCGACTCCGCACATCAACCGCTCCGAAGATGAGACTAGCCAACTGATGTATGATCGGTTTCCCCCTCCTCTGTGTAAGTCCATCCTATGCTGGAAAGGCTCCCTTATCACAGGTGAAGGTAAACCTCTTCCCATCCATGTGGAAACACCGCATTTTTCACCTAATACAGTCAATCTGAGAATGAACTGTGGATGACCAGTCCATACCCATGATGACATCGTAAGGCCTCGACACCACAACGAGGAGTTACCAGCCGAAGCTATCACCTCCTAGAGTAAGCTCACACTACAGGAACCAGTGCGTAATCATCAAGTCTTCTCCTGTAGGAGTCTCTAGCCATAAGGATCAAGCCAACAACTCCAATGGAATATCTGACCTCTGAATGAGGGCAGCAGAAATAAACTAATGAATCTCACCTATGTCTATATGTACTGCTGTATGGGTGGATTAGACACATATATTACCTCGAATCATCTCAGGTGTGCCATGGTCATAGGATTCGACTGCCTGGAGTTGAGACCACCTCTGTTCGCCAGCTCCCTGTTGTCGGGGTGGACCTCCTGATGGTGGTGGTGGTAGAGCCCCGAATCTTCGTCCACCACCCACTGCTTGGCCAGTTTCTCTGCCATATCCGCCTACTTCCAGCGGACCACCATGGTCAAACCTCTGCTTCTGCCTGGGAGGTCCCTCTACTGTCTGTATCTCATCTTCATGGCGGTTCGGGCAGTCATGAGCCATGTGACCTTGCCCACCGCATGCATAGCACTTCCTGATCCTCGTATAACTGGCTCCATCTCGCGTGCCCTGCAAAACCAAACCTGTATCCTAGGGTCGACCACCTGATGGCTTGGTCTGCTTGGACTTCTGTTACATATATCTCTTTCCGGTTGCAGAAGACTCCACTACGTGTTTCCCTGTGGTGTGTCTCGCTGCTGGTGACTACTCAGTGAGAAAAATCTCCACAAGAAGGGCTGCTCCAGCACCCCCGCCTATGTTGGGATGCAGAGGGGGATCATCGAAGCCCTGATATCATTAATGATTCCCTGTTCGAATGTCCGGGACCTAAATAACGGGTTTCATACCATGTCTGTAGAGTAGCGCGAGTGGTCGATGAACCTTGTGGAGTACTAAGCTACTGCCATGATGCCCTGATGCAGATGAAGTAACTCCTGAATCATCACTGCATAAAGGGTGGATAAAACAAACTCTAGCTGGAAGAGACTCTCGAAGTATTTCCAAAGTAATGATGCCTCATCATGCACGTGGAGCATCCGGCTCTACCATCTGCCTTCTACTGCATGCAAGAGACTCGCGACAAGGATCACCATGAAGTCAACTGGTGTCCCTACCAGTCTAAAAACTCTCATGACATCCTCCAGCCAATCCTCACCTGCCTATGGGTCCATCTCTACCTGGAACATGGGTATCCTCTGGCGATGGAACTCATGCAATGCACTCAGACAGTGTGCACTCTCTTCTACTGGAGCTAGTGGTATCAATGGCCCAGCGGGTAGTGGTACCGCAGGTACCTCCGCTGTGATGAGGCCCTGCACCGAGGCCTCATCACTCGGTGGGATACCATATCATACATAACTCGAAACCCTAGCTTGCTGCCTTCGTGGGGCCATCCGGAAAAGAAACAGGTGTGCCATGGTTAAAACAATATACCTGTTGATCTGACACAAAGTAATCACAAAGAAAATGTTTTCAAAGGAAACACACATGAAATCAGTGTTTTTGGTGCACTGAGTCAGAGATCAGAATTCAGAGTCCTACTGTATGGATACGTCGGCCGCCACACCAACACCAGTTTACCTAAACTGATTACCACCCCCAAAAAACATAACAATATTTCCATTAAAAGAATCATAGTCCATGTTCTGTGGTATAACTGACTCCTATGATACCAATTTGTCACGACCCATCCTCGGGGCCCATGCCATGACTTCCCCAAGCCTGCCTTCCCTAGGCCAGGGGCTGGTGACTAGCACCAAAGGCGAATCCCTGATAAAAAGGAAAGACATTGTCTTTAAACCAGTAACTCACACAGTCTAAACACAAGTAGTAGAAGCAATGAGTACTAAAATGGAAAAGAAAAGTGTGCTTAAAGTAAGTGGTCTAGAAAACAAACCTAACTGAACAACAAGTACAGGTAGAAGAAAAAGGTAGGTAGCTCCTAGATCATCCAATGGGGAATCCTACCTGAAGGGTAGGTACATTACTCGAACAACTCGTCCATGCAGTACATCTCATCTAGTCTATCTCTGAGCAACGTTCTTTCTGTCACCCTCAGCCTCGATCACTGCTGTCCGTCATCTGCACAGAACACAACAAGGTGCGGGCGAAGCCCATGCAGGGGTGAGTATAACAATACTCAGTAGGGGACCCCAAGACCCTCGAAGGTCTCCCAGAATCCACAATGGATAAACCACATAAGAAAGATACAATCATGAAGTATCAACCAATCCTACTTAGGCATATGCCCATACATAAACCTAAGTTATCAATCACAGTCCGGCTCCAACTCTCGAGCCCAAGCACAACCCATTCAACAAAGGAAGTAAAGTCAATCATATCGATGATATCGACTAGAAGTCATGACTCAACTCACATAGGTATACAACTTTTGTAAAGTGTTAGAGATGATGAGATTTAGACACTGATTCATCTATACTGTCGGACCCACACATGCTTTAGGACCAACTATGTTGTCGGACCCACATATGATCTAGGATCAGCTATTCTGTCGGACCCACACAGGATCCAGGAACGAAAGTTAGAACTGTCGGACCCATGGAGGATCCCGATACAGTAGTCATCTCTATAGAATCGACAAAGGATTCCAGTATAGAAGTCATCAATGTCGAACCCACGGAGGATTCTGGAACAGAATCCATCACTGTCGAACCCATGGAGGATTCCGGTATAGAAGTCATCACAGTCACGACCTTCCAAAGTGTTCCCGCACACAGCACGCTCAATTCGGAGAGGGTATGCTCCTCGAGTCAAGCGTCGATACATCATCTATCACGAAGCCCTGAGTTGATGTATCACATAGTTCTGTCTCATCATAATGAACCCAATGTGACAAACGGTGCATCAAACGGATGCCCGGTCTGTGAGTTATTGGCATTTCTGTTCTAGGGGCCTAGATGGTTTTTAGGCTCAAACCAACCTGACCAAACCCCAAATGCATCCGCACCTCAAGTGGAGTATTCCAAGAGAATCGCCTCTCTCTATGAATTCCATCGCTGCAGACGGTTCGTCAATCAGACACCTGTAGCCCAAGATGCGGGCTAAAATGTGTAAATGGCCAAGCAGGTCTGAGTTCGGTCCGACCCAGTCGGACCGACCCGGCCCGACAAGGTCCGCACCAGGGTCTGGCCATGTTTCCGAATGTGGCTCAACCCGAATGGTCGGCCCAACCCAAATCAAGGGAGCGGCCCGACCCGATGGCGCGGCACGGTCCTAAGGGGTAGCTCGGCCCGTGGCGGCCCATCCGTGGTAGCCCGACCAAGGGGAGGCCCAACCAACAGGCAGCCCGGATGGACACGTGGCTTGGCCGGTGGGCTGCGGGACCTGGCGAGCCATGCCGCGAGGGGGTGGGGGGTGCTATGCCCCCTGACATAGTAAGAAACCCTGGGAACCTATGGGTACCACCTTGTTAAAGAACCGCCGATGGCCCGCTCAGCCGGCCACCCTCCGCCCGCCGCGGCCAAAGGCTGGTGTCTTCTTCAGCACGGAGCGACAGCGCCGCACTGCCTTCGTCAGCCGCAGCCCGTGTGGTCACGGCCTCCCTCCTCCGACAAGGCATGAAACCTCCCCACCTCTTCCATCCACCATAGACTGCATAGCCGTGGTACTTCTCCGGCGCGGCGCGATGGCACCATGCCCTTCCAGCTCCACCTCCATCGTCAACCAAACAAGAACCAATCAGAGGGATGTCTGACCGTGTTTTTTTGGCCCGCTCACTCCGCATTAGATGATATCAAGTAGCCATCATCAAATAATAATATTTGATGAGGAACAAGGATTTAATTAACTCAAAACAAACCCCTACCTCAATTTCAGTGTTCAACAACGGAGTCGTGGTTGACAGACATCGCATCATTGACATTAGGAAAGAAGGTAATCGAGGACGGCGTCATCAGCATTCCTTAAGGATGACGCTCCTTCCTTTGTTCTGGTAGGAGAAGGTAGTAGACGTCCAAGTAATATGTCTATTTATGAAGGAAATTTTCGGCATTCTTCACGTTGTTCATTGGAAGGAAGAGCCATTCCTCATGGGCGATGGTTCTTCATTGGATAGGATAATTCTCCAAGGGTTATCCCAAGTTTCCACCAAAGAACGCTAAGCCAAAATAATAGAGGATGTTCTCAATTATTTTTAGGTCAAAAAAAAACACAAGAGTTGTCAATAATTAAATGTGACAACTCATTTAATTTAATTGCGGTGGAATGGATTCGAAATTCAAATTCAAAATAAAGTAGGTGGAGAGTTTCAAATAATGAAGTGAGGTTTGGCAAAATTATGGGGGAAGTCCAAGAGTTTCCCCCCATTAATGATAAACTCAAGGGGTTAATTGGGGGTTAAGGGGGTTAGACCTTGTGTGGGACCCACCACATAATATCCTCCCAAGGGAGGTTATTCACAGGTGGGACCCACCTACAACCACCCCTTGTAGGATTAAACCTCCACAAAAATAAAAATATGTTGCACATATTTTTTCTTAGAAAACCCCTGAAATTAACTTTCTCTCTAGATAGAACACAACTGTGGTATATGTCTCTTTAAGATAATATCGGAGCTGCGAGTTCAAAGATGTCCTCAGATTTCAATTCCGAGCACCGGTTCAAAAGATATAAAATCCCGCATGTATGATTACAGAACATACCCAAACAAAACATCAAAAATTGATTCCGGGCACACCGGGTCTCAGAATCAGGCACCGTCAGAAACCGAGGACTCGACAAATTCCCATGCATTCAAAACAAAATAAATCACAGAATTTCTGGGTTTTACATGCACTTAGGTGTTCTATATTAAAGATAATTATTCTTCCCCTTGACACACAAAAGTTGAATAGATCACCCATAGAGTATCCTATCATGCCGATCCACGATCTGTATGAGGTGCTATACAAGGTAGCTCCATCCATGATATCTAGCATTCCTAAGTCGATTATGTAGGAGGGTTCATGAACATACCTCTTCAGTTGTGATACTTAGAAGACGTCATGTACCCAGTCAAACTGTAGTAGTATAGATAAGTGGAATTCCACCTTTCCAACTGTACACCGTATTTGGGAGGGACCAATGAATCTTGTTGATAACTTTCCACTGTGGCTATGTCCCCTCAATCAATATCAAGGTGATATCCTGAGGAACACATGGTATTTATCCTAAAACTCAAGAGGTCTTCATTTTCAATCCTCATAAGACATCTAATGGCTCTATGATGTCTTCATTTACTCCAGGATGACCTGCACCTTCTCTATAGTAGCTCGTACCATCATCGAGACCATGAGTGTGGACTCACCTAGATCAATCCAAAAAATTGGTGACCTGTAGGATATCTTGTGCAAAGCATAGAATGGTTCCATACCAATGGTGGAATTTTATTTTTTGTTGTACTCAAACTCCACTAATGGTCGGTGATCCTCCCAATAATATGCATATTCCAACATGAAATCTTGTAGCATTTCCTCCACGTCCTAAATGGTTTTATCCATCTGAAAAACATTCTAGGGATGAAACACTATTCTCAAACATAACTAAGTCTGAAAGGATTCCTATAAACCCCTCCATAACTACAATTTGAAGAAAAATTCTTGTTCAGAGAAGATATTTGAGGGAAATCTTTGGAGTCAGACTATTTCTTGCATGAAGAGGAACTCCAAGCTCTATACTGAACTCTTCTCTCAAATATATAGAAAGTGGTCCAAATTTCTAAGTCATTATAAAATCATCTAGGTGGAATCATATCCCTTGGATGTACGTGTTAATCCCATCATGAATTACATGGATATCACATCCCACTTACACTCTGGAACCTCAAGGGTTTGAGCTAAACCTGGTGGAACATGGTTCATAGCCGTCACATACTGACAAGAAAGGCATTGAGAGAAAAACTCTGCAACTCCATTTTTAATATTTGGCCACCGAAACTAATTTCAGAGGTCCTGGTACATCATTTACACACATGGATTTACCACTAAATGTGATGTATAAAACTGATGAAAAACCTACCACCGAAACAGCAAAAGGACCATCATCTGTTCTCTGAAAAGGACAACACGATCCACACCTTCCCAATATCAATTAGAAGCATGTCCAATGGATATCTGATTATGTAAGGTGTCATAATCAGCATCTCTATGTTTAATATACCTATAACATTGTAGAATTAGTGGTGTAACAACCATCAATTTAAGATATTATTCACAATATTTACCAATAATGGACAACTACAACGAATCTAACTGCTCTGACGCCATAGATAAAAATTGAGAACAAAATCTCCTTTTAATATAATCTTCCACCATATTAAATTTTCTATGAGTGTAAAAAATATCAAATCCATAGTTCTAAAGGAACTCTATCCATAACCTCTATCTCATGTTAATATCCTTCTAAGGGAATATATACTTGAGACTCTTGTGTTCAGAGTAAATGATAAATTTCTCGACCATCAGGTAGTGTCGCTACATCTTCAAGAAGAACACTAACTATTCAAACTCTAGATCATGAGTCGGGTAGTTCTTATCATGTGGTCTCAACTAGCATGAACCATTGAAAATAAATTCTTACCACTAAATCAGCACACAACTAAGTCTCGTCCCTGATGCATCGTAGTGAACTACATACTTGAAACCCTCCTCTAGAGATCTCAATATGGGAGGACTCATCAACCTCTATCTCAGCTCCTAAAAGCACTGATTTCACCATTATCCAGTAAGAATGGATGTCGCATTAGATTCAAGGCTATTAGGGGTGTTGGAAATTTGGATAAGTCATCTATATACCTCAAATAGTACTGTTCTAACCCAAGGCAACTCCAACACTTTGTAACACTCTTGGGTGGATCCCAAGTATGAACTAACTCAACCATTTCTAGACCCACTAAAACTCTACCCCCAGAGATAATGTGACCTCAAAATTGTACTTCTCACATCCAAAACTGACACTTCAAGGGCTTACCGTAAAAATAGTTCACTCAATGTGTGTCCATGACCATCCCCATGTATCTCACTTTCTCCTACTTGGATGCCGAATAAAATATGATGTCATCTATGAATACCACCATGAACATATCTATGAAATGAAAAAAATATCATGTTCATGAGTCCCATAAACATAGCTTGGGAATTCATCATGCCAATGGACATCAACAAGTAATCATAGTGACATTAACAACATTTAATGGTCATCTTCAGTATATCGTCATCCCATACTCGAATCCGGAGATAGCCTTATCTATGTTCAATATTTTTGAACCACCATGCCCTTATCAATTGATCAAGAAGTTTTTAATCCTCTGAAGTGGATACTTATTCTCCATGACCACTTGATTCATGGACCAATAATCTAATCATATACTCAATATCCCATTTTCATTATTAGAAAACAACACTAGCATTTCCCAGGGGGAAATGTTGGGTCTCTCAAAACCCTTCTCGTGTAATTCCTCAAACTACACATTTACCTCTCTAAGCTCTATAGGATCCATCTGATATGTTGGTGAAGATATCAGTGTCACACAGGGATGAAAGTCAGTATAGAAGTCCACCATACAATAGGGAGGTAAAACTATAACATCCTCTAGAAATAAGTCCTCATACTCTACTACCACTATATTAAAATGATATCCCAAAGCATCCACTTATCCAAGAGTCATGATATCCAATTGGTTAGTAATTGCCTGCACTCTCCTATTCATCAACTCATACTGCTCCACTAAGGTTTCTTTTTCACCCAAAAAGTAAAATATCATCCCATTATAGTGGAAACACCACATACTCTACCTAAAACACTCAAAATGGGAATGAACTGTAGATATCCAGTCCAAACTTGAGATGACATCATAAGGCCTTATTGCTTATATGTAGAGATCTCATATAAAAGTGTCACCTCCAAGAATCAGATCGAACTGTCAGCACAACTGTGCAATCACTATGTCACCTTCTGTCAGATTCTGCAACCTCAAAGGTTGATCCAATGGATCTACTATAATATCTATGTCTAGAACTAGAGAAGAAGAAAGATGGAATGGCTAAAACATGTGCCCATCAATACTATATCTAATGAAAAAAATACATAGATCGTACCTCATATTATCCCTAAAGCCTTAGGGTCATAGGTATGCATAGCCTAGAGTTGGCCTCATCCATTCCCACCAGCTCCCTAATCCTAGAATGGACCACTTGGGGGTGGTTGTGGTAATAAGAAAGACCTCCAACTACCTCCCACTGCCATGCTGGCCCCTCTTCTATGTCCACCGCCCTACGGACCACCCTACTCTTATCTATATCATTGTCTTAGTGGTCCTTATATTGTTTCACGATCAACTATATGACGGATCAGAAAATTTCAATCTAGATTTCCCCGATTTTCATAGGGGAAACACCAACTATACCTCTAGTAATTTTAGCCACCCAGAGATACCTGCACCACTGACCCTGAGTACTGGGATCAACTCCTGAAGCTCCTAACACACTTGGATCCCTATCAATGTTGTCGAGGACTCAACTACTAGGTTCCCAATACTAGATCTCACTACTCGTGTCTTCTATGCCAGAAATATCTCAACCAACAAGGCTCACTCAAGCACTCCTACATAGGTGGAAATGTAAAGAGATGCCCCCAATCCCCTGATGTTCCAGCACAATCCCCACTCAAATGTCTGAGTTCTAAAGAATTGGTACCAAACTATATCCAAGGAGTTACATGAGAGATATGTAAACCTTAATAAGTATTTTTCCATGGTCATGCTTCCTTGATGTAGATACCGAATCTCCTCTATGGGTACCGATCACAATATGGATGGGTAGAACTCTTCTTTGAAGAGATTCTCAATGTTTGTCTAAGAGAGAGTTATCTCATCATGTGACTGAGTTACCAAGAACCACAATCACCCAGAATACCCCTGAATAATACTCAATAATAGGACTCCCATCTAATCTACCAACATCCTCCAATGGTAGAAAACATGAGTGACTGCATCTAGCCAATCCTTAACCACCAGGGGTTCTGGGTAACCCCAAAACATTGGAGGTGGATGTCTCTAAAAATCATGCCACACTATCAAACTATATGCATCCTTAGTTGGTACTTCCAACTCTAGCTACTACTCAATGGTTGGTGGTATAGATGGTAAACCACATAAAGGAGATATCTACAAAATAGGCCCATGTAGAGATGGATCATCACTAGATGAATCATACTCATGATCAAGTAGTGGAATAATGGATGGTTGCCTATGTAAAGGTATCCTAAATTTAAAATAAGATGTACCACAGTAAAAAATAGTATATCTATAGAGCTGACACAATATGTACATGAAAAAACACAACCATTTGTATATGATACATGTACCAAAAAAATTCAATCCAACCAATGTTTACATGTACAGAGTTGAAAGTTAGGTGATCGGAGTCCTGGTGTATGGATACTTCAACCACCACACCAGCATTGGATTCCTTGGCTTGAAGGCCGAACTCGAAACACTAAACATTGTTTCCCCAAAAAAAACTCAGCAAATATAGTCATATGGTATAAAACTCTCTGATATTACTCTATCATGACCCAACCTATTGAGGTCTGACCTGTTACTACCTCAATCTTGCCTCCAATAGGCTAGAGGCTGGTGACATCCACCGAGAGGGAATATCCAAAAAATGGGAGGAATTTCCCTAATGTTCCAACACACACTCATCCAATCCATGTAAACACTAAAATTTAAAATAACTAAAACAATTCATGCATACATATAAGACCCCATAATATAGTAAAATAATAAAATTACTAAAAGTAGAAAAATGGGCCAAATACAAGCCCAACCAATAACAATAAAAGTAAAACCTACTCCAAGAGAGAGGACTAAGTCAACAATAAGCTCCTAGTAGAATCACCTTGGTGTGGGAATCTAAATCTATGATCCACCCACTCCTTTTCCTCCCAGGACACCATCAAAAGGGGTTTTATCTTCATAAGACATGACATGTGTTGGAAATTCACATGCATGGCTGACTATAAAAATACTCATTATGATACCCGTAAACACAATACAAGAATCACACATTATAGTTAGATCAACACAAGATATTGCAATAAATATATAATAAAAACACTCGGATATATGTAGGAAATGTACCAACCCACTAGGCCATCACAACCAACTTCCAGACACATGATTATTTTCAATGCAATTCCTATCCTAGGAGAACTCACTGCACGAGACATGATACCAATGGAGACACTTGAAAAAGTGCTATAGCTCATTAGTCCCCACCAAATGTAAGTTCATTGGTCTAATAAGACTATAATACATAGATTGGGGGTCGCGCCAAGACTACTGGGGGACACCAGGAACCCTAATTTGGATCAACCCACTACATAGGGGATCATATGTCAATGATCACACAAACCCTACCGATAAGGCCAGCTAGTTAGAGGATAAAAATCCTACTCAGGGATGTCACACTGATTTCCCAAACTATATCTTGGAAAAAATTGATGACAGAGGATCACACTCCAGTCTCACGGAGGGACACCATAACTCTATTTGAATCTCGGCCACTAGAGTGGATCGTAATACATTGATAAGGATTTAATGTTGCATTTTCCCTCAAGGGAATGGACCAGGGGATACAAAATCAACCTATACCAGTACAAAATATAAAACGATGATCCCCAATAAGTCTATAAGGAAGTACACAGTGTATATCAGGGGGTACACGATGTGTCCAGCTATCCCCTTGCCTTCCCATGTAGAAGAGCCTCACACATTATGTAATATTCATATACATAGAGTACAGTGTGATTACATGGTGTGTAGAGACACATGGTTTAATATATTTGTCTCTTGGAAATGTCCATGTACCGAGGCCATTTATTTATCTTAACCCGTGTAAAAAAAGACATGTCCATGTACAAGAACATGGCATGCCATCTATCAATGTACACCAACCCATGTCCTTGTACCCACAACGGTACATGTCGAGTCAACATGGGAGGTCCACACATCATGTGATAGGGGTCACACACCATGTGATCCTTAATTTTGGCTATAACCATAGTGCAACACACAAGGGGGTCTATATGGCATGTAACATGGATTACATGATGTGTTGCTCGTGATTTCCCAGATTCTATTTGTGTCATCTCATACCTCACCGGAGCATTATCCCTTGACAAAACCTATAAATTAGGGTTTATCTGAACCTTTAAAATGCAGATCTATGTAAAATTATGCTTAAATTCTCTCATAAATGGATCTACACATTGTTCTTCATTGTGCATTGAATAATGTCAAAGAATGAGAAATCAGGTAACCAAAACCTTTTGATTCTCCATAACTTCCATCGTTGCACGACAATCACGTCATGAAAATCCCATATCAGTGATATCATATCGTTGTTCCTAAAAATGGGTGTGAAATGATCAGTTGATCAGGATATTTTATAACCCCGAGCCAAACAAAGAATTCACGTGGTAATCAAATAACAGGGGGAGAAAAGAACAAGAATAAATGAAAGGAATGGATCTCAATCGAGTTTAATGTCAATATCAGTTCTTTTCCATGGAGAAAAAATTAATTAATAAATAATCCAATGTAATTCTCCCAAAATCAACCAAAAATAAACTCATCCCACAGACATACATGGTCCACTAATTAATCTATTTGTCATTTGATCTCTATTTTTCATTGGAACCAAGAATTTACAGAGGAAAACATTAAAAAAAACCAACCAACCTTGATTTGGATAATTAACTGAAGAATAATGATGTGGTGTCATTGTTTTTGGAGGTATCCTTTGAATTTGTGGTGCATCAATCATCGATCCACGATCCAGTTTTCATTCAAATGAGATAATTCCTCCAACGTTCTCTCCATAGGATATCTATTGATTATAGGGTTATCTATCTTACCATAGGGTTTCCCTATAATATACTATTTAAATACATTTCAATCTTTGTGTTTGTGAATTTCAAATAAAATAATTTAATTAATTAATTTATTCGTTTTTTTACCCACGATGATTTTTCCATAAATGACCCATACTAACTATGATTGGGTTGCACGTAGGGTAAAAACAACATTCTAAAATCTATGGTTCCCACGAATTTATGTTCTAAGAATACACTTAGAAGTTTTTTAACCATTATATGAAAAATACACATGTGTTCTATTAAATATATTTAATATATTTTAAACAGTTATTTTGGGCACACTGGGCCTTAGAATCTCACGCTGTCTTAGCGCATGGTCTTGAAAATATCCCTTAAAACATCCAAAAATAATAAATATAAAATCCCAAATGTTTCATGGATTGAAAATTGGAAATGAAATGGTATGGAAGAAAAATGATCTAGAGGGGAAGAGATACTTACCTAGGATGGTCGTACAACAAGTAAAAATGAAAAATGGGAAAAAAGGAGGTTAGACTGGGGGTTTCATGGAAAGAGAGGGGGATAACCATTGATGGAGTGGTTTCGCAAAAGGTGTATGAGGGAGGAGATGAGGGTTTTTTAATAATAATAATAATAATAAATTTATTTTTTTAACCGGGAGGGACTTACACGGTCTTGAAACAAGATTTACAAAATTGTGCACCAAACATGTGCCCTATACTGGGCACACAAGGACCCTTTATCGATTGATCACATGGTTTAATAAAACATGATTAACCATTAGAAACATCTCTATAAAGGTAACTGACTCAAATAAATAATTGGTACACATTCTATCCAACCATGCAGCCAAACCATGCAACACACTAATTTTTTTAATAAAATTTAAAAATTTCTAAATTAAATGACACAAAACATCAAAACAAAATTATAATTAATTAATTAAATAGAAGAATCATTAAATAAGGTTCATAGTGTGAAAATTAATGTGACACCCCATAATGATAAAAGGCTGAATGACTAAATGATATGGCTCATGTCACAAGGGTGTGACTTTCTTTTTTCAAACCTACCTGATTAAACCCCTGTATTTAACTGTGGTTGGCCTGGATTAATGATCAAGATGAGTGAATTTCTGGGAAGTTTCATAGGGTGTGTTCAAGTAAAGAAAAATAACACTATAAATGACATGTATTAGCCTGTGTGGATAGTTATTACCCATTAAAGCATGTGGGTAGGCCCCGAGGAGGGGACCACATGTCTATGGGGAAATTGGTGGTGCCTAATAATCTCAGACTTGAGAGCAATATTAAAGTGGGGTATATGGGTTATCTATTGGGCCCAATTGATACATTTATATATGATGAGGAACCCATCTAGAAGTGCTGTGGAAATATAATGGTTGAGATGTAAGGTCCACAATGAGTACATTACTTCCTAAAAGGAGGGTGAATGTAACACCCCAAAAAGATAACGGGTTAAATGAATAAATCATATGACTCACGTAAAAAGGATTAATTTTATTTTGGATATCCTACTATATTAAGACTCCAAAGTTGATCATGTTTCACCTGGAGTAGTGATATATGTTAGGGACCTTCTAGGAAGTTTCCAAGGCTGAGTGAGAGTGAGAGAAAAATACAATGGAAAAAAACATTTGTTGGATTGTGGGTATATTCATTTGTCTGATGAACCATTTGGTCATGTGGGTTGGTCCTGGGGAGGGGACCACATGTCTGCATTATAATTGGTGGTGCTTGGATGGGAAGGATCCAACAACCATGTTAAGGTGGGGTATCTAGGATATTAGCAGGGCTTAGTTTTAATATTGGAATCAAATGAGGAACACAGCTGAAATGGTGTTGCCACTGCCTATGTTGAGATGTAGGGTCCACAAAGAGGAAACTGTGATCTAAAGTGGTGTGAATGTAACACCCCATAATTATAAAAGTTAAATGAAAAAAATTATATGACTAATGTAAATAAGGCGGTCCTTTATTTTGGGAGAACACCTGATTAGAACTCCACGGTTAAGAATTATTTCCATGAAGTAGTGATTAGGATGGGTAAAATTTTGGGATGTTTCTCATGGTGTCAGAAATTGAGAAAAAAGCACACTATAAAGGACATGTGTTGTCCTATGAGGATAATCATTAGTCTGAGGACCCATTTGGGTATATGTGTGGGCCTCGAGGAGGGGACCATCTATCCATAGGGCAATTAGTGGTGCCTAGTACGCCAAGACCCAATGAAAATGTTAAGGTGGGGTGTCCATGCAGTTAGGGGAGCCTAGTTGTAACATTGGTTTTAGAGGAGGAACCCAACCAAAAGTGTGGGGGCATTACCTAGGTTGAGATGTGGGTTCCAAAATGAGGAAATTGTGGTCCCCTCCCTGGGGCCCACCAACATACATTAATGGTTAATCCGACTAATTATTTTCCTCACATGCCAATAAATGTTTCTTTCTAGTTTCCCTGGTTGGCCATGACCCAATAACAGTGTTAAGGTAGGGTTTTCAGATGTAGGGATCATAACGAGGATAGTATGGTCCCCTCTCTAGGGCCCACACAGATACCCAAATGGCTAATCAGACTGATTATTGTCCCGATAGGCCAATACATGTTCTTCCTAGTGTTCCTAGTGGACCACGACCCTACATCCATGTTAAGGCAGGGCATCTGTGTTGTCAGTGGGGTCTAGGTATTACATAGGTATATGAGGAGGAACCTAGTCAGACGTGCACACTACTACAAAACGGGGCAAGCAGAGCGCGCCACATTTATCAGCGCTTTTTAAAAGCGCTGATAAATGTGGTCTTTATCAGCGCTTTTTTTAGCGCTGATAAAGACCCCCCCTTTATCAGCGCTAGTAAAAAAGCGCTGATAAAGGGGGGGTTTTATCAGCGCTAAAAAAAGCGCTGATAAAGACCCCCCCTTTATCAGCGCTTTTTTTAGCGCTGATAAAACCCCCACTTTATCAGCGCTTTTCTGAAAGCGCTGATAAAGACCCCCCCTTTATCAGTGCTTTTTATAAAAAGCGCTGATAAAGGGAAAATTTAAAAAAAATATATATTAATATATAAATCTATTAAGCTATTTATATTGATAAAATTATAATATTTATTTTATAAATACGTTTTAGAAAGGATCTATGGAAATATAATATTAATTTATAAGATGTTTAGTAAAAGAGGGTTATAAAATAAATTAAAAAATATTTTTAATTAGTAATTATGTAATTTTTACCAATTAATAGTCATTTAATGACACTTTTAATATAAAAAAAATAAAAAAATTAATGAAAGATCCAAAATAAGTTGAAAATGAAACCCAAACTTCAAACGACCATAACTTTTGATCCGGGACTCCGTTTGAGCTCCACAACATATCAAATCGAAGCCTGCGACGAGCTCTACAGCGCTATGGATGGGTGGAACCCGTACAAGGTTGTTTCAAGGCCAAAAAAGGCCCAGAAGTCCTCCAAAACTGAGTTTTTAGTCGGGGTACCCCGGTTTTTCACCGTTCAAACAGCTATAACTTCTGATCCCGATGTCCGATAAACCTCTACCATATATCATATCGAAGATCATTTCATTTTCTTCGATTTGACTGATTGTGGAGCTGAAACGGACTCCTGGATTATAAGTTATGGTCCTTTTAACATTCAAACGGCTATAACTTCCGATCCGGATGTCCGTTTGGCCTGTACCGCATATCATATCGAAGATCGTTTCATTTTCTTCGATTTGACTGGTTGTGGAGTTGAAACAGACTTACGAATTAAAAGTTATCTTCGTTTTAACATTCTCATAGGATTTTCACCCCCTCATTTCTATGGATGCATTCATAACTATATATATATATCTATATATATATATATATATATCTCTCTGTTTGTGTGCGTGTATTGTATCTATGTATATATGTATGTATTTATTTATTTATTTAAAAACACACATAAAAACACATATTCTATAAATGTATTTGAAATTAACTTTATAAATATATATATTAATATACAAATAAATATACGGAGAAAAAATTATATATATATATATATATATATTAATATACGAATATATATATATATATATATATATATTAATATAACTAAATAAATTTATTTTAATATGGATCTATATTAATATATGAATAAATATAACTATATATATATATATATATAACTAGATATATCATCAAATGGAGAACAAAACAAAATGGCTAAGTGGTAAAGTGGCAGCGCGTTAGGGTGGAGGTACTGTGTTCGAATTCCAGTGGCAGCAGGGTTGTGCGGGATGCAAGGGAGGCGGGGTGCAGCGTGCGAAGCGTGAGGGAGTGGGGTGCGGGTTGGGGGGACAAGCGCTGATAAAAGGGAGGGGTCAAGCGCTGTGAAAAAACCCCTGACGAATTATATATATATTTTTATTTTTTCAATTTTTTAGACACCTTTTATCAGCGCTAAAAAAAGCGCTGATAAAGAACCCTTTTATCAGCACCTTTTTTAGCGCTGATAAAAGTACCCTTTATCAGCGCTTTTTGAGCGCTGATAAAAGGGACCCCCCTTTATCAGTGCTTTTTGAGCGCTGTAAAGCACGGCGCTGATAAAGGGTGCTTTTATCAGCGCTAAAAAAAGCGCTGATAAAAACCCCCTTTATCAGCGCTTTTTGAGCGCTGATAAAAGGGACCCCCCTTTATCAGCGCCGCGCTTTACAGCGCTCAAAAAGAGCTGATAAAGGGGGTTTTTTAGCGCTGATAAAAGCGATTTCTGTAGTAGTGGTACTAGAACTACCTCTGTTGAGATATAGGATCCACAATTAGGATGTTTTTTTCTAGGGGGAGGGGGAGGGTGAATTTAACATCCTAGAAAGATAAAGGGTTAAATTAATAGATAATATGACTCATGTCAAAAAGGTGTTCCTTTATTTTTAGAATCCTACCAAATTAGAAATCCAATGTTAAGAAAGTTTGGCCAAAAGTAGTCATCTTGATGTGTTTCCTTCTAGGAAGATTAATAGAGTGTGGGTGAGTGAGGAAAAATTAAACTGGAAAGTACATTTGTTGGCATGTGGGGATAATCATTAGTTAGATGGTTCATTAGAGCATTTGGTTTGGCCCTAGGGAGGGGTCCACATGTCTGTAGGGAAATTATTGGTACGGTGGCACTGCCTGGGTTGTGATACAGGGTCCACAATGATGAATTTGTGCTCTAATAGGGGGAGGGTGAATGTAACATCCCAGAATGATAAAGGGTTAAATGACTAAATGAAATGACTCATGTTAACAAGGGAAACCATTCTATTCCGGATTCTTCCATATTAGAACTCCATAGGTATGAAATATTGGCATGAAGTAGTGATCTAGATGGGCGACCATTTATGATGTTTATTAGTGTTTGTATGAGTGAGAAAAATGAAAACTAGAAAGAGAGTTTGGTCTCCTGTGGGGATAGTAATTAGTTTGATGACCCATTTGGGCATATGGGTGGACATTTGGGAGAGGAACATGTGCTTGCGGGGAAATTGGTGGTGCCTGGTAGGCCAGGACCCAACGAACATGTTAAGGTGGGGTGTCTGTGTTGATAGTGGGACCCAGTTGTCACATTGGTATGAAAGGAGGAACACATTTGAAATTATGGTGGAACTTCCTAGGTTTATATGTAGGGTACACAATAAATATGTCATGGTACCCTTCGTTGGGCCCACCCACATACTCAAATGGGTCATCAGACTAATGAATTTCCTTGAAAGACAAAAAATGAACTTTTTAGTGTCTTTGGTAGGAAAATACCCAATGAAAAAGTTTTGTTGGGGTGTCTGTGCTATGATTAGGGACCAATTATTATATTTGTATTAGAGGTTGATACCATTCAGAAGTGTGGTGGCACTGCCTAGGTTAAGATATAGGGTCTACAACTATGATGTTGTGATATAATGTGGAATGAATGTAACACCCTAGAATGATAAAGGGTTAAATGATTAAATGACATGAATCATGTCAACAAGGTTCACCTTTCTTTTTAGGTGAGTACCTGATTAGAACTCCACAGTTAAGTTTGTATGGCCTGAAGTAGTGATCAGGATGGGTGGCCTTCTAGAATGATTCCTAGAGTAGGTGGGATTGAAGAAAAAACACATTAGAGAGAACTTGCGTTGTCTTGTGGGGATAATAATTAGTATGATGACCCGTTCAAGCATGTGGGTGGGCCCTAGTGAGGGAACCATGTGTCTGTAGGATAACTGGTGGTGCATAGTAGTCCAAGATTCAATGAAAATGTTAAGGTTTGGTGTATGTGATGTTATTAAGTATCATTTGTTACATTGCAAGACCAAAAAGTTTTCTTGTGATCACACCTTCATTTCAGGACCAAGTGGTGATCACATTATGTAATTCCCATCAAATGACCAAATAATATTCCTAGGTTCACAAGATTAGGGTCTATCACATGAGAAAACCTCATGAAACTCATTCTCTTTATATTTTTCTCATGTTACTATCTTTTATTTTTTACGCATAAGACTCTTGTGATCGCATGGTACCTTTGCTCCAGAAATGTTTCTCCCCTATGTATCCTCTTATTTTTTTGTTGGGGGGGGGGTTATAGGCATCTCCACCCCTGTATATATGATTCCTTTCATGGATAATATGCCATATACCATGGATTATTTTAGTTTAAAGGCTATCTTCATAAGTCTGAGATGTCTCTTGCAATTCATGAGATCAAGTCACACCTCATCAATGATATCCTCCCCTCATTGCATAACGAATAGTTACTTAGTGATTAGTCTATAATTATGAATTTTCTTGAACCCATGACATATTTTAGGTCACATTTATGATAAAGGTTTCAGGACCATGGGTTCTAGTTTCATGTCCCATGCCACATATATGTGTCACATGATGTTCAAGGATGACATGTCCAAGGTATTTCATGTGATTAGGCTGAAATTTCCAAGGGATTCTGCATCACCAAGATGATGTGTCCAAGGGATTTCATGTGATCAAGAAAACATGTCCGAAAAATTTGACCAGATCTTTTTGAAATTTTCATGGCCCTTCATGTGATCAAATTGACATGACTGAGGTATTTTATGTGATCAAGAAACTAATAACCCGAACCATATAATCCATTCATGTGAAGAACATTTTAATTTAAATCATGTAATGATCCCATCATTTAAAGCCTTCATCATATGGATCCCATTGACATTTTCCATCCTTTTTCCTTTGAGGAATTTCATGATCAATAAGACAGTCATGAAAACCATGTAATCCCTTCACATGACCCAGTTGTTATAGGATCAATCACATGACTCCAAGTGGAATAAAGTGATCATCCATGGATCATGAATCAGCATAAAACACTTACCATGAATAACCCTATCTTATTTTAATTGGTGCCTCATGTGTGGCCTTAGGTATTACATGATCACAAGTATTACTAATGGTTATGAAATTTAATATCATGGGTGTGTGACCCCCATGTGGTCATGCATATTATTTTTACCCTTTTCTAAAATAATACTCACGATTCATGTATTCTTAACACCACTTTTCCAATTCTCATTTAGAAAACATGAAAAATACCTACCATTAGAATTGAATTCTATAATAAAGTACAAGGACGCAGTTTTGAGGTAGTAAATTCCCACTTGATTTTCTTATTCTTTCACCTATTGGTTTTCCAAGATTATTTTGTTCTTCTGAAATAAATTTTGTATTCTGTGAGATTTCAAACAAATAGATGGGAATGGGAAAAGAAATTTTACCTTTGAAATAGGATTCTATAGTGTTTGATTTTTTATTCTCCTTTTTTACTTTTGGATATTGTTTCATGTAACCCCATCGTGAGAACCGACCACGTGATCCGATAGCATGACTTCCCCACAGAACCACATTGTATAGAAAAATCATATAACCAATACACTAACTAATAAAAGGTAACTTATTAAAACTATATCACACATACTTGTTCATGGGGTTGCCTCACATAATTTAATTGGGTGTCACATAATCTCATAATTGTTTATATGATTTTTATGACCTTCTTATGGTCACATGATCCGCGTGATCTTCTCAATGTCACACAATATATGTGATATTATCTTGTTCAAATGATCACATGACTTGGAATGGGTCACATTCTACATGTTATGTGGTCTAGGTCATTCATTTATTTCATTTTGTGCACTCCTTTTCAATATAACAACTTTTTATTCTAAGAGAAAAACATCATTTTCTCTTATTTTAGGAATCTTCATAAAAAAGGATACAACATTAGTGTCTTTATAGGATTATATGATTTCTATAATAGATATTTATCGGCACTTCATTATCCTATTATCATATAGGTAGTTATTAATCCTGATTGGAAGAATATTTTGCAGTATACTTTTTCAAACTGGTTGCTTCTGTATGTATTTGACCTCTAGAATGACACTTCTATTCTAGAACCACAATCAGGGTTCATTCCACCTTGATACATCCTATTGACCAACAATACCTTTATAGGAAGTTCTTCTCATAAAGGTTAATTTACCTATAATGATAAATTATTTGATGAGTGTATGTTGAATTCCATGTCGATAGATATGGAATGGGTTCATTTTGAAATCGAGACAAACATGTATATATACTTTTAAATAATGTAGAAGTATGTCTTGAATCATATATTTGGATGGCTTCTTAGCTGGGATATCTAGTTTGGGGGAAGGGTTGGAGAATACTAGGGTTGGTCATTGTAGATGCGACATACCACAATAGAATTCACATTTGAACTGAAATAGATCCAAATGTCTAAGGATATATATATTTCTAAAACACGTTCCTACTATAACAAGGTATTGATGAATGAATTGCTTAGACAGTGGAGTCTGGAAATGATAAAATTTCATCTAATGCATGGTAAGTTTGACATATGTTCCTGGGATGACAACTAAATCTATGGAATACCAATATTGGGTGATATTTTCAATGTTTTTTATGCCCCCACTTTCCTCCTAAGATGATGTAGAGATGACCTGCTATTGTGAGAGAGTTGATCATGTTATCTCCAAAGGATCTCAGAAAGGCCCTATTTCTGGGGAGTACATCATGTTCAGTAAATGGGATGAATTATTTATCAAGAGGTCACATTATGAACCTATGATAAAGAAGCTGAAGAGAAATACAACGCAATAATCTCAAGGGTTGGATGGTTCCTATTGGATGGTGATTGGAGAAGTATTGTTCAATGGATAGGGGTGGGAGGTCATTTTGGAAGTTTACATCCCATTCAACTAGATATATTTTCATCAATGTCCATGCGTGAATACCTACTATTGGTATGGAATAAGGGTAGAGTTAGGGGTTACACCTTTATGATAGAAGTAACAATAGCTGGAGGAAGGTATACTCGAATGGTCATTCCTGTAATGGCTATGTTATATCACCTATTGTGCCATATCTACAAGGGACACCCCTATATAAGATTTCTAGTCCCTTAGATGTTCTATGGTGTCGGATAGGGGACCACATAGGTGTATATGAATATTTTAATGCATAGAATATTCTCAATGCCGGGTTGAAGACGTTTTTGAAATTTATCAGTGGAGTCAAGCCCACTACATTGAAAATCTTGGAAATCAAGAGAAGCCTAAATCATTCTAATCATTTAAAATTCACACCATATAAAGAACCCACTATTATTATGACCAAAAAAGGAAATCTATTCCTTGAGGGCTGATCCTATTTGATTAAATTCATGAGTGTTTTTATCCACTAAAATAGATTGTATGAACTTATTTGAGTGGTATACACCTTACCGAATCAATTGGTAGTTTCAATGTGTTCAAATGAGATTAACTACTCCTCCCCAGGTCTGATCAACAAGGAATGTGATGGTGGCTTGTTAGTTCTATTTGATGTTTTCCAGGGAGGAGACATATACCCATGTAATATTTCCACTAACTGGAAGAAAATAAAGTCAAAGGCCTTGACATAAGCCTTCATCTAGTAGACCAATGGATCTATATATTCCAAAAAGTTTATCTAGTATACCAATAAATATAGATATTCAACAAAAGTAGGTGAAGAATCTAGATTCATATTCATGTTTGATAATGTTTCCAACCTATGTTCATATAATGGGTGGGGTGCTTGTAGGTAACACATTGTCTATACTAGAATTTCCCACTATGCATTAGTAATTTTATAATTGGAGGGAATAAAAATCAGTTGTTGAAGCATGGAAAGTGTTGTTTTAGGTGGAGTTGGATATGAAGGGATTTTACATGTCACTACTCCTAGGGTAATCTCCTTAAAAGATCATCCAGCTAAGGTCAAGGCATTCCTCTAGGACCTTGATGTGTTAAATCATGGAATGAGGTTAGACATAAATTATTCATCCTCGGCATGGGAAATTATGGTTCACAATATAGTGGTGGTTGTTTTTTATATGGGGAACTAGTATGGATCTATGGAAAAGGTAAAAATAACTTTATTATGACTATAAGAGTCTTGAATAACCATTAAAATTGTATTGATATTATTTATTTAATACCCTTGGGAATTATAGGAAGATGAAGAAATATGATCGCCCTTTTCATCTCTAGTATATTCCCCTAGGGGTATAGTGGTTCGATTAGACTTGTACGATGATTGGGAGGATAATGATGTGAGATCCCCACGTCTAGATTGAACATGATCGGATAGTGGTTTATATCAAAAAGAATCACCATCCATGTCTTCAGCTGTGCTATATTTGAGGACTTTTGTGTCACCTCCCTCTAAATAACCTTTCTCAAAAAATTAATGGTAGAGGAAGATGTTAAATTCATCAATGTATTATCTCCTAAAATATCCATATATGGGTTTCAATTTTTGGAATATTATCATTTTCTTTATTTGTGGGTTATTTTGGTAAAATATCATGAATTTATCAATTATGCTTTCCCTCTTCGAGTAAACATGGAATAACAAGAGCCTAAAAATGTGTATAAATGCATGTCTTGTCTCAATATAGCAGAACATTCAATATAGGAAATTTATAAAAATATGTAGAGATTGATAGTTTTTAAGTGATATTAGACCTGCTTCCCACCAGGGATGCATTATCACTCATTCCCTTTGACCCAACACGAGTATGTGTACACCCAGAAGAGGATGAAACCATCAGATACACTTCTAATAATTTTTTTTGATGGACATATCATTGGGATAGGTTAATAAATTATTTAAAAACTAATCAAATCATAAAATATGGATTATATAATTTTACATTTATTTAATCAATCAACTCTTAAATGGAGTGTGAAGACTGTGCTGATATAAAAATCATCAGTGATTCTTATAGGTCAGCAGACATAAAATTCTGTAACCACTTACCCTAATGGTATAAATGGTAAGATAATGTTTTTTACTAACATGGCTTAGAAGGGAATGTTTTTAGTTCTTATCCTGATTTTTGATTGATTGGTGTGAATTTTTTACTTATATTATGGTTAACAATCCCTTATACATGTCAACATAGTAGCCTTTCTATAGAGCTTAAGGGACATAGATCCTTCTAGTTTGGGGTTCACCTAGATTGGGTTAACTAGAAAAGAATTCGAATCTTTAAAATGTCTACCACGATATGTGAGTATGAGTAATTCACTTAGCTATTTGGTCCTAGAAAATATCACAGTTCTTAGCCTAAACTTGAGATGAGGTTTGTAGCAAAAATCATTTCTTCAGCAGCTATGATGACAAGTGTGGGGACATCTGAAGATTAATAATAGAGGGTCCCTTAGAAGAGATATAGGACCGGTCAATCCACCACATCCTCCTCTAAATACTTTTTTGTATTTTTAAAATACACTTTATGTTTGAGTGGGAACCTCACATTCAACCAGTTCAACCCATCACACCCACACTTCCAAAATTTGTAATTTAAATGATAAATCCACAAAACCACATTTGAAGATCAAAAAATATATGCCTTGGACGAATCACCCCTGAACCATGTCAGATCATGAAATCTTGAGCGGCGTTCCACCTCAATCCACACCCCTGACATACAAATCACCTTCAACAACAAAGATATAGAAATCACTACTGTTAGTGAAGACCTACTGAAAATATTCCCACTGAAGCATTAGACTACGATCACTGAACACACCAAATACCTTTACATCATAAAATGAACTTCCAATCAAACCAAAATCCATAAACAGATCCATCATTCAAAATAAACACCATTTGAGACAAACACCATTCAAAAAACTAAAACAAACTATACCCAAGTAATATTTCCTCTAACTGGAAGAAAATATAATCAAAGGCCCTGAAATAAGCCTTTATCTTGTAGACAAATGGATCTAGATATTCCCCAACAATTATCTACTATACCAATAAATGTAGATATGCCCCAAAAGTTTGAGAATAATCTAGATTCATCTTCATGTTCGATAAAGGTTCCAACATACGTTCATATAATGGGTGGGGTTCCTGTAGGTGATGCATTATCCATACTAGAATTTCCCACAATGTGTTAGTAATTGTATAATTGGAGGAAATAAAAATCAGTTTTTTCACGAATGGAAAGTCTTGTTTTTGGTGGAGTTGGAGATGGAGGGATTTTACATGTCACTACACATAGGGTCATCTCCTTAAAAGATCATCCAGCCAAGGACAAAGCATTCCTCCAGAAACATGATGTGTTGAATCATGGTGTGAGGTTAGAAATAAATTATTCATCTTGGGCATGGGGAATGATGGTTCCCAACATAGTGGTGTTTATTTGGGATAGGGGTACTAGTATGGATCAATTGAAAAGGTAAAATTAAGATTATTATAACTGTAAGATTCTTGAATTACCATTAAAATTGTACTTATATTTTTTATTTAATACCATTGGGAATTATAGGAAGATGAAGAAATATGATCGCACCTTGCATCTATAGTACATTCCCCTAGTGGGATAGTGGTTTGATTCGACATGTACGATTATTGGGAGGCTGAAGATGAGGGATACCCATGTCCAGATTAAACATGAGTGGATAGTGGTTTATATCATAATGAATCACCATCCATGCCTTCACCATTGATATATTTGAGGCCTTCGATGTCACCTCCCTCTAAATAACCTCCCTCAAAAAATTAAAGGAAGAGGAAGATGGTAAATTCATCAAATTATTATCTACTAAAATATCCATTTATGGGTTGAATTTTTTTTACTCTTCTCATTTTCTTTCTTTTTGGGTTATTTTGGTAAAATATCATGAAATTATCAATTATGTTGGCCCTCCTCAAGTAAACGTGGAAGAAAAAGATCCTATACATGAGTATAAATGTTTTTATTTTATCATTATAGAGTATCATTCAATATTGTTAATGTTCTACAAATATTTAGAGATGGAGGGTGTTTAAGTGATATAAGAATCGATTCCCACTAGTGATGCATTATCGCTTATTCCCTTTGACCCAACACTAGCATGTGTTCTCCCAGAAGTGGATGAAACCTTCAAATACTCTTAAAATTACTTTTTTGTGATGGGGATATCATTGGGATAGGTTAATAAATTCTTTAAAAAATAATCAAATCATAAAATATGGAACATACAATTTTACTGTTATTTAAGCCAACAACACTTCAAGGGAGAGTGAAGACTGTGCTGATATAAAAAACATTTGTGGTGCTTACAGGTCACCAGAAATAAAATGGTGTCACCACATCCCCTAAAGGTAGAAATGGTAAGATATATTTTGTTACTAACATGTCTTATAAGGGTATGTTTTTAGTACTTATCATGATTTTTGATTTTCTAGTGTGATTTTGTGACTTATCTTATCGTTAACAATTCCTTATAGACATCAACATAGTAGCCCTTCCATAGAGCTTAAGGGAATTAGAGACTTCTAATTTGTGGTTCACCTTGACTGGGTTCACTATAAAAGAATTTGAATCTATAACATGTCTACCATGAGATGTGAGTATGAATAATTCAATTATCAATTTGGTCCTAGAATATATCCCAGTTCTTAGCCTGAGATTTAGTTGAAGTTTGTAGCATAAAGCATTTAATCAACATCTATGATGACAAGTGTGGGGGAAATCTAGAGATTAATAATATAGGGTATCTTTGAAGAGATGTTGGACCAATCAAGCCACCACCTCCTCCTCTAAATCCAATTTTTTTTTGTATTTTTATTATCCAATTTATGATTTAGTGGGATCCTTACATTCAACCGGTTCAACACATCACACCCACCCATCAAAAATTTGAAATTCAAAAGATAAATCCAAAAAACCACATGTCAACTTAAAAATATATATACCTTGGACCAATCACCACTGAACCACCTTGAGTCATGAAATCTTGAGTGGTGTTACACCTCAATATACACCCCTGACATATAAATCACCTTCAACACCAAAGCTATAGAAATCACCACTGTTAGTGAAGACTTACTGACAATATTCCCACTAAAGAATTAGACCAAAATAACTGAACACACCAAATACATTTACATCATCAAATCACCTTTGAATCAAACTGAAATCCCTAACCATATCCATTATTCTAAATAAACACCATTTGAGACAAACACCATACAAAAAACTAAAACAAACTAGATCCATAATTTTATTATCATTCATTGTAGACCTTGTATTAGAGTCATCTCCATATGAAATTTTAATATCATATAAAAAAAGTGATTTTAAGGTTGATATCAAAAGGATCAATCCCAATATAGAAAGGCTCCAACAAGATTGGTCCTATCTATAATATATGCTAAAATCAATGGATTAAAAGGTATAGGAGAAATAATGACATGTTGACAAGGTAGAAAAGGTAAAAAATTATGATGCTTCTAGGTAAGAGTCCCTAAGATAGGTTTTATAGGTAGATACACATTCAATCAATAAATTATTGAAATCAATAGTTTCCTTGGATTGTAACATGGTTTAATTAATGAATTCCTCTAAAAATATGTTGTTATAGTCTTTTACATTATGAGGGCTTATGAAAGAGACTATGAGTTGTGGTGATGCCTCCCTACCATTATATTTTATCAATGAAAGGAATTTATTAAACTCATTATATTTCTATCAAGCCTCTTATCCTCTCATAATGTTCATAACATCTTTATGAATTAATATCATAAGGATCACTAGAAACATCATGAAATCTAAAATCCAAAATAAAATGATCAAATAATAATGGAATTTTCCAAAAATGGATTTCAAAAGAAAATCGGATTAAATTACATTATTTATGAATTAGGGTAATCCCTATTGAGATCACCTAGTTCACAGGTATTTCTTAAGGCATATGTTTCTCAGAGAGAGTGCACTCTAATATTTTCCCTAGGCTTGTGATCCTAGTGAGTGTAGATCAATTTTTTATATGTCCAGATAATTGTTCCTACAGTTTTATTTATCTATTATTTTCCCCTAACTTTTACGTAATCCATTCATGGGATAGGATTAGTGGGAATGGTATTTTATTTTTCTCACAACTCCATTTTTGGGTTTTCTTCATGGAGGGTATCTTGTATGTTTCTATTGGATGTTTATGGGTTTTCAAGAAAAAAATGATGATGTGAGATTGTTTTCGGTCAAAATATTTAGACCCCTTTGTTGATATTGTTTATGTACATATACCTATGACATTATTTTCCTAAATTTTAAGGTCATATATCTCATAACATATTTTTCTAAAATTTGGGTTTGTATATCTCAAACCTTCTCTTGATGTAGTTAAATGTTTTATAGAACAGACCTTATTTATTTGTAGTTTAAATTCATATTGATCTGACCATATTTTTCTATATTTTTCGGTTTAATAGATCAAAATTATTTCTGATTTAGATGCTTAATAAACAAAATAGGTCATGAATAATGAATATTCAAGATTTATTATGACTTCCTGAATCCTTTCTTGTAATTAAGAATGATAAATATTCATGAAGGGTTCTAACACCCTGTATCCTCACTAGAATTATGAAAAATGGATATTCTTCAAGGGTTATGACGCCCTAAATACTTACTATAATTAATAATTATGGATATTCATGAAGGGTTTTGACAACGTGTACCCTAACATGAATGATTTAGGATAGATATTCATTAAGGTTTATGACACCCTGCATCATTTCTGAGATTACAAAGGATTGATATTAATGAAGGGGTTTGACACCCTGAATCATAGATGAGATTATAAAGGATGGATGTCAATGAAGGGTTCAAGAGACCTACATTTTTATGTTATGATGGGTATGGTATATGGTGATGTAACATTATGGATATCAAACCCACTTGGATTGATGGAATATGGAACGTCTGAATCATTAGCCAAGGAGTTTGAATCAAGAATGATAAAATGGGAAAGACACATTGGGGGTGATTAAAAAACACACTGAGGTGCTGAGTTATTCTATGATATCAATTAGTATCATGGGGATCATAATTCACTTATTTCAATGGGGATACACCTCTACTTGATAGTTCAATGTCCCTTTTGTAGATCTAACTCTTTCTTGGTCAAGAAGAGGGTTTTCCACTCCTCTATAAGGGCCATGGGAGGTTTTTGAATATCCAAACACCTGGATAGTAAATTATGGTATAGAGGAAAAAATACAAGGAAGGTTATAACACCTTGGGGGTTGTTAGGTTCATTATTATGATTATTGGGACAATATATCATGTAGTTTAAGGTCATGTGATGAGGAACACCAAAAGGTTCAAGAATGGAGTACCACACCCCATATTTGAGAATGGGTATAATACATGGTGATGTGATGTAGTGGAAATTGAAACAAATTTAATAGTTTTTATGGGATTTTTAATTCATAATTTGGGAAAATATTGATTCAATGTGGATTGTATACTGGTGGGAATAGGTCGACCGTTGGTAATAATAGAAACCAATATTGCCCACAGTCGGAAAAATAGCTCCTGGGTTTCATGGGGCCCTTTCCTCTAGGACCAAAACACCCCCTTGGAAAAATCTCATAGACATTGTATTATTCACTATAATAAAATTTCAGGGTCCCTTAAGATCATCTAGTCCCATTTACCAATACCCTATAGGGGGGAACCAAGATAAATGACTCAAGGATACGAGATTCTAGGAGAAGTATATCATTTTAAGGCATCATTGGGTATCAAATAAAAAATTAAAAACCTGATGGTGGTCAACGGAAAACATAATATTCAAGAATGATTAAATAACTATAAAAGTTTTTCTTACACGTACTAAACATGTTATCTTAGATAGGGGATATGAAATAACATTGTCCTAACTTTTTCATAGACTAAAGGGGTCCAACGAGTATTGATTTAATTTTAATAGGGTATAAAAGTAGGAACCAAAAATATTTATTTCTTTTTTATTTATGCTATAAAATTTACCTAGACTCTATAAATAATGAATATAATGAGTGGAGAATTGAATTTTTCTCAAAAACCCCATTATAGGTTTTTATCCTGACAATTTTCATGTCTATTTCAATATAAGTTTAAGGTCTCATGATTTGGACCATCAGGGGATATATTTTAAGGTCATAAAATTTTATAAAATTATACACAATTTATGGTCACAGTACATGGACCTTGTATTTGTTGAGCTTAAAAAAATAGATTAATTTGGATTCCCATGGTCAGTCTCCTTTGATCCTTTGATAAGGAGTGATGAAAAATGATATTCTATGTGGTTCAACACCATGAAATGGGATGAAATTGTCATGTAGTTTAACATCTTGAGACCATGAAATAATTATAGTGAATTTTAACATTATGCGACTAGGACATTATTTTCATGCATTTTACCATCATGTGACCAATTAGTTATGAATTTATGCGAAATTTATGCTACATGTCATTAGAGATACTTTTTAGTGGTCACAGGGTTTTGAATGTGGGATTCATTTTTTCCTACATAATCTTATAGGTAGATAGCCAGATGTGTTTTCCTGATACATCTAGAAGAAATCCATATATAGATCTAACTCATATTTAGGAAAAACAAGTCTATATAACATATCCATTATTAATAAGTTTAAAGTCATTCCATTTGGACCATCGATTCCACCCACCATTTGTTATGATACCCCAAACCTTGTTAAATAGGATGGTCTAATCTTATAAGATCATTTGAGTCATCCTCAATGGGAGAAACAAGATTTGATTAAGGAATAACTCATATTATGCAAGCTAGTGGGTAACATGCATTTATTATTGATGTGAATCGCCTGGGGTTCCTTATTCATCATGTGATGGATGTACTGATTACATATATATATCTTTCAAAGAAATACCTCTTCATATATATAGCTCATACATAGAAAGAGAGAGGATATTTTTATTTAATTTTTTTGTTGGCCATGTTTTTAAAGGTTCTAATCATCGTTGTGTATCCTATGGAAATATGAATCAGTCCACACATTGTTCTTCTATGGATCCCCACATTGATAGAACTCATATGTTTGAAGGGATGTTTTTTCTCAGGCTGTAAACAATGTTTTTGGGGATTTTTCTACATGGATCCATCTCACATGGTGGAAAGGATTTTCCATTTACTTTGTGAAGAACCATTAAGGAGGTGAAGCACCATTGTAGTGGATCAAACAATAAGGTAAGATGGGATAATTTTTTTGAGTTTTGTTTTTCAGTCTCATTGAAGGGATATCCAAGAATCACTACATATCCTATATGATCAAGAATCAATCCATACATATTTCTCAAAGATTCAATGATCTAGGTCATGTGTAGAGGTTGTGAAAAGATGTTTAACCTTGGGACACAACCATTTATTAAGGTGGCGGGCCAATACATCAAGGTAAAAGGGGGCATCATCATGATTCTTTTCTTCAGATGATGACATGCATGGATATGATTCATGATTCTCCTATCTATATACATGGGAAAATAAAAGGGGCATTATCATTTTTAGGTAACATAACTGGCTCTAGAATGGGGAATTTAGACATCACTATGTGTCATGTGCTGATATAAATCATGTTATACATAGTTATTTAGGATAGTTTCCCCCACATAGATTTGGATCATGTTTTGGTGAGAGGACAATATTAATCCTCAAATGATAAGTCACATACTATCATATAGATTTATGATCTCTAGCTGTCAACAATACCATTAAGTTGAATGGACCTCATATTAGTAGAGGATTTTACTAGTGGGGGAATATTTATAGCCTTACAGCCAAACGATGTTGATGGTTTTTAATATCTAGCAAGCATTAGGGAATGTTGAGATAGTGGGAAACACATGGATTCTCCTCGGATAACATCCCCCATTATCACTATATATCTTTACATGGTATATAAGCAAACCACATGTAGTTCTTGTATAAACCCCCTATATAGATCTATTTCATATGTAGGTATGTGAATTTTTTTATCATTTCACGAGTGGACCTTGGTATTATTTCAAACTAAAGGGTCCTACAGACGGACTAAGATCATACATAGGGGAAGGAAATTTCTATATTATATTCCAGTCTTGGGGTAAGACATTAATCCCTATAACAATCTTGTTGATATAGGCCACATATCCTTACATGGATCTAGACCTCATATAGGTAGTGTGTCCTATAGAATGGACCACTCTGAGGATTTTAGGTCTTTAAAGATGGACTAATCATCATATAGTTTAATTTCATATGACAAGGATTGTATGAAGGATGATTTATTTGGTCATGTGACTTTGATCACATGTGATTTTTGATATATTGACTAATGTAGGGAGATTGGGTTTTCTTAAGAGATGCATACCCAAAATTTACATGGTACAAGAATAAGATGTTATAATAATTATTTGATAATGATTACAATACATATACATGTAACATCAAGTGTATCTGAATCCACATGAATAGTTGGGTTATGGGAGGTGAAAGTTAGAACTTGAGAATATCCAAGTCAATCAGAGGTGGGGTCAGTGTGTATAGGTCAACCATTTGTAGTAGAGGAATACCATATTACATGTATTCAAGTTAGTAGCTCCTGATTTTATGGGAGAAATTTTCCATTAGGACCAAAACATCCCTTGTGAATAAGAGCTGGAGCATTATGTTATTCACAGATTAATCTTAGATGGGTTCCTTCGTATTAGTTAGTCGCTATGACCAATTTTCTATATGGGATAACCAAGTGTTTGTGGGATAGAGGTCCATAGAATGGTAATAGAATATTCTCACAAGGAATATTTTGGTATCAACATAGATATAAAAGGTAAAACAATTGTTCATGAATAATGTAATATTTAATAAGGATTTCCGAACTGTTAGGGCTACACTAATGTGTATTGAACACATTTTTGAGGATAAGGGATGAAACATGAAACTATTGAGTGCACAATTATTATGTGGGATGATTATCCCAATATAAAGACCTCATGTCAATCATTTTTCCATAATGTGACTATGATGTGGTTCCCTATATTTGAATAAAATTCAACTCAATTTATCTAGTCATGGACACATTGAAAGTTCTCTAATCTTACATGGTTCATTATCGATATGAGAAACAAGAAATGATTGGGATGTTGATTGAGCCACATAAGAGTGTATTATAGGGAATATGTAGGGGAATTCATGTTTTTATATGAGTTGGAATATTCACAAATATCTGGTTCCCATCGAGGAACACAAGTAAATGTAACGAAGATCCGTGGTTATTCTTGACATTGATCATTTAAGCATCACTATATACCCTAATAATTTGAGAATATAGCCATACATAGTTCTTATATATGGTCCCTATATACATTTGTCTCTCACATGGGGACGAGCATTTTATTTTTGATCATCATTGTGAATAAGACTAGAATTAGAGGATTCTAGTGTTACAACATATCCTATAGGAATAGTAATCAAGCCACATGCATTTATCATATATTTTTCATTATGTTGACATGACTCTAAACTGGGGAGGCACATTTTATTTTCTATATAGATTTAAATTATTCATGGTAAATTTCCATTTAATTAGAATCCTGTCTTGAGAAAGAAGGAAACCTAATGAGGGTAATGTTTGAAAATATGATAAACGTGGGGATAAATTGTCATCATGAATGGTTGTTAGAGAAAAAGCATCATTATTTGGTAAAATAATACACATGAAACTTATTAAGAATATCTGGATCATATGTAAAATGGAAGGTATGAACAAAAAGGTAAAAAAAAGTTGTGTATTTTAAGGTCTTATAAAAATGATCACTATGAAATTTAATTTCATGAAGAGAGGACATAAGAAATTGCATAGTTTTATGTCATCTCACCAGGATGGTCTCTATGAAGTCTAAAATAACATGGTAAATATGTTTTATAGATATTTTAACATCATTCAATAAGGAAGCATTCCATGCAGTTTAACATCTGGTGGTAAAGAAATATTATGTGTATTTTTACATCATTAAGTAAGGAAATCTTTTTTATTGTTTGAAATCAAGCAGTAAGGATGTATTTTGTGTAGTTTAACTTCATGTGGTAAGGATGTATTCCATGAAGTTTAATGTCATGAAGTAAGGATGTGGATTTTTTTTATTTTAAAGTCTTTCTCCAGAACCTTTTTATGTTATAAATTTAAAAAATTATTTTTTGAGGAAGCATGCATTGGTGGGGGGTGTGACACATTCCACATCCATTGTTTCCAAAGAGTAGGATTCATAGGAATAGACATTATATATGATGTAAGGCCCTTACCACATGGGTTAAAACATTGTGGGTTTCTTCCCTAGTGTCATCAAGGTCCTTAGAACATTTACCAACTCTCTTGGGGGAATGTGTGAAGGTGAACATTTTTTGGAATCTCATGTGATCTGGTTTTGATGGCTTTGAGGTTTTGTTTTTTTACAAAACCTGTTCTCATTGAGTCATTCTAACACCTCAAGTAACTTCTATGATTGTTTATCGTCTGAAATTTGTCTACAAATAGTAGTTTGGAGTCAAGGAAACTAGAAATTGATGTGAAATACTTATTATATTACATAAACCAATGAGTATGGGGTTTTTTTTGTGGTAATTCAGTTTCTGGTATGGTGGGACCAAAAGGCATGCCGAATCTTATCTAGAAAATAGTTATTATCTTTATCAACCTTTTTCTAGAGTATATTTGACAATGTCTTATTGAAGGCCTCTATCTTCAAATTTTCCATGGCATAATAGTGATATAAATGGTTAGACTCGATGGTATACTCATGATATGGACTCTTCAAATTAGAAGAATATAATTTATTTCCATTTTCTATTGGTATCTTATGAGGGGCATCAAATCTAGTGATGATATTGGACTTCAATAAGTTGATGATAATTCTTATCTCAACTTACTTAATGGGTATTTTCTTGACCTATTTGAAAAATAAGCCCTTAGTAGTGAGGATTCACATTAAATTATTAGTTATAGTTGTGGAAAATGGACCCATGACATCGATTCCCCATACATAAAATGACCAGAAGTATTTGTTCATACACAAAAACTCTAGGGGATGGTAGATGATGATTTCATGGATCTAACAAGTGCGACATTTCCTAGTGAACCCCAAACATTCATGTATCATCATTTTCTAGAAGAAACCAAACCTATTAATGTAGTGGGAGGGTTTGGTTTCAAACTATTTGGTGTCATAAAATCCTTCATGAAATTCCTTTTCTATGAGAGGGGTCTCCCCTTATACAATGAATCTAAGGATGACTCTCTTAAAAACTCATTTATTAATGTATTTATATTAATTTTCCCCATCCCAGAGGATGAATTTTTCTTCCCAGAATCTAATCAGTTCCCTTGGGGGTTGATTCACTGGGTGGGTTCCTCTTAGGAGGTAATCTATTTTTGAGATTCATCTATCTAGAAATGGGTGTAGACTCATTGTTACCTGCAAAATAATTGATCTCATTCATTTCCTTCATGTCATAGAAAATGACTTGTGTGACTACCTGTTAATGTGTGATGTAAAAAACTACCTCATCATAGGCAAGATCAGATGATTTAGTGGATATATTATCATGTGAATTAGCATAATCATTCTTTGATCAAGGTTCATGATGCATGATTTGTTTATTAGGGAATTTTCCCATCAGTCCTATCACATACTTGATGAGAGTGTTTAGTTATTCCTTCTTTATGAAATTCTCATCCACAATTTGTTTGGAGACTATATCTAAGTCACATTGGGATTTATATAGTCTATTAAAAAATTCATTTCCAACTCTAGGTGTATACGGGCTTGATATTTTTCCTCATTATTAGTATATTCATTATATTTCAAGAACGAATAAGATATAATTTCATTATATAGGGAAATAATGAAAATCCATATAACCACCTAGTTATGCTTTGGTTTTTCCATTATATTCCCAGATATACTTTGGGAGACCCCTTCAATGTAAATCTCCCACATTCCGGGGGTGTTATGGGCCTAGAAAACCTCCTTTTCTAGAATTTTAGTGTTTACAGGTGTGATTTATGGGGTAGGGTGTTCCATAATTAAATTAGCCAGTGCTTTCCCTTTTATTTCCTCCTATGACACGAATTTAATGTTCTAATTTTAAAGAATAATATCACATTGGAAAAAATTCCTAGTTAGCATAGGGCTACAACGAATATAATTTAACAAGTCAATATATGAGGCCAAGTGGAATTGGTGATGTTGCATGTAATTACTCATTTTTTTCACTAGGAATATAAGTGTAAGGTAGTTCTTCTCAAGATCATAATATCGAGTCACAATATCTAACATCATTTTTTGAGATAATAGAGTCGTTTTCATTCCCACATCATTTTTCTATGCGACGAGGTCACCTAGAGATGACTCCATGGTGGCCAAATATAGGTTGTGTTACCTTCCTTATTCCAGTGGCATTAAGATTGGTGGATGTACCAGGTACATATTGAGGTTCTAGAAATCTTCTTGGTAGTCTTTATCCCACTCTTAGGTGACTACCTTCTTAATCATCATAGTAAAGGGGAGAAATATTCTACCCAGGTTAGGTATAAAACAACAAATATAAGAATGGTTCCCTTAGAAACCTCTTAATTATTTATGATTTTTAAGAGGTTACATTTCTAAAATTTATCTACTATTTTATATATCAAACTTTATTTCAACGTGAAATATCACAAATTTAATTAGTTTATCTAATTTTACTCGAAAGTGATACTTTATAGGATTCATCTTCAAACTATGTGGCAGAAATTTTCCAAATAATATTTGATGATCAATGATATGATCAAAATGATATTGATATTTAACCACCAGGTTGTTATTGTAGAACTCAAAGATTCAACCCAATATGGTTTCAAATATATGATATATTCCATGTCAATAAGTTTTCCAGTATTCCATAATATAAACAACATGAAAAAGTAGAAAATTATTCCATGAGGTACTCTAGAGGCTATGGATTCCCCATCTTCAGGGGCCATGTTGATCTAATTATACCCCAGATACTCATCCATGAATAAAAGGCATAGAAATTGGTAGTCACATCAATCAAAAGTTCTTTCATTGGTACTAAGAGATCATCCTTTGGGTAATGTTCATTAATGTACCTAAAATTGTTGAAAACATTAAATTTCTATTCTTTTTCTTAACAAGAATGTTGTTAGAAATCCATTTTATAAACCACATCTGTTAGATAAATCTAGATTTTATCAATTTATCAACATTCGATTCTACCTTGGTAGTGTGAGAGGGGCGCATTCTCATAAATTCCTATTTAAAACATTGATATTCATCTACTAAGCATTTATGATGAGTATCGACATCAGAGTCTAACCTAATAATCTTTGTTTATTTCCAAGAGAACACATGTTGATGCTTCTTCATGAAGGAAATATACATCTCTTTCTCCATAAGAGGCAAAGAAGAAAAAGATAAATGTTAGTTACGAGTCCTCTTTTTTCACATATTTACTTGTCTGAGATCAACAATAACAGTGGAGATTCCTTTCTCAAATATTGGAGGGGAATTCATAAGTTCATCCCCTTCCTCTTCATTTTCGTCATCATCAGAAGTATCCTCAATAATGAATAAATATTGATGTATCTCTATCATAAATAAATTATTAGAGGCTACCCAAAGAGTCATTGGCATCATGAAATGAAATGGACTTCCTGGTGGTATTTTGGAGATTTTTTCCCTTCCTTTCTTTAATTACCAGGGGAAAGAGAGGTATGGACAACCCTTGTTGTAAGGGATGTATTGGGGGTGTTCTTAATTTCTGTTAATATACTAGGGAATGTTTTTGGTTTGGATGAGTCATTGGCCTAATATTCCTTTAATGGTCCCACATTATATGTCATGAACATTATTTTATATACATGGTTCATTGATGTTTTCAGTCCACAATGGTATGATGGGACTGGATTTACATTCTTTTTCTTGTTTATAGGAAGTACATAGTCACTGCTGAGAATGCTCCAGGAATTTATTTGGGTGGTTTCAAATTCATTGGGAGAAGAAAAGTACATATTACCCTTTTTCATTGGTTATTTTTCCTTTTCTCTAATAAAAAATATCCATAGAATATCTGGATTCCCAAGATTCAATGGGGGATCTATTACCACATAGTGTGTTTACCTTTACATTGATGTGATACTTTAAATATTACAAGAATTTTTTTAGAACCACAACCGGGATATGAATCAAACATATTATTATCGTGATATTATATTCCATGTCTTATTGGATAACCATGAACTTGTTATTAGACACGAGGTTTCCAAACATATCCTTTAGCTTGATCTTTCTTAGGGGCTTCAGATCCCTTTTCTAATTCCCTTGAATGGCTAGATTTGTTTGAAACTAATCATCCTTATGGTATCCCAAATTTTAGATAGTTTAGACAGTGATAAGTCTTATCCTAGAACTATTTTAAACTAAAACCCTTTATATTTTGACAATATCAAGATTTACTAGAACATATAGGGGTCTAATATATATCGGAATAGATTCTTCTCAATATTTCTCTATGAATGAGATGGTGGTATGAAATTCCACTAGAGTAGTTTCTTCTTGATAAACCACAACTATAAAAGATTATATATCAAACTCTTAGAGACTATAGAGGGATTTGATAAATCACTCCATAACATCTTTTAAAAAATTGAGTGTATATAGGATTGATAGTTAGTAGGGAATGTCACTAATTATTTCAAAATTTTATATTTCTTCACCAGATGTCTACATCTACCATGTTGGGGGTTCCCATTAGCATGAAACTTAGGGGATGAGGTGCTTGAGGTAGAAGGGACTGGTGCTTGGACAATGGTTGAGAGTAAAAACATTTCCAATGGGTTATTTTGTTCTATTATACCCCTCTATTTGGGATGATTAAATAGATTTTCATTACCAAGTCTTTCATCCAAAAAAATTCATGTTGGATGACCGTTGAAAGACATTGAAGAATATCTATACATTTATCCAGCTCGTTGAAGTGATATACCTTAGTTCTTGGGAACATATATGTATTCTATAGTGATGTGGCCAAGATGTTTCGTTTGACAATGACCTCTTCATTCCATATTCCATCAGCTTCTTTGACATCATCCTTCTTCTCCTTGATCAGGTATAGGGAACTCATATTTATGGGTGTACTCAACATCAAATTAAGGGTATTCTATCTGACTAAAAACAATAAATCCAAATATGAGTTCTTCTTCTGACTAGTATTCCACTTTGTGGACAGTTCCCATACTCTAGATATTGAAGTAATGAAATCTTCAAGAGTTATATCCAGTTTAGTTTTTGGATGAGACTTTTCATTGGGAATTTTCCAGCAATCAATGACTACATATTCCATTGAGAGGTGGATTTAATGGAATCTCCTTAGGTTCCATTTGTTTTACCATTTATAAAGTAGAAATATATGGGTGGTGTGAGATCAATAAACTATATTTCAGGTCATCTAGTTATTAAACTTTTATTCACACTTAGGTGAAACTTATTTCTGATCACACGCTTCTTCTAGTTGGGTTGGGTCTATTTTGGTCATTATTCCAAATATTTTCCCATTATCACCTATATAGAATGTGTCATACCCTAGAGGATATCCTTAATGAAAAATTCATCTTGGATGATGTGACCTAGCCTCTTATGAAAAGGGAAATAATTAGGGTGGTCACTAAGTATAACCAAAAATGGTTTCCTAGGCTTTAGTAGCTAGAGGAGATTATTTTCAATGGGTTTGGGGAAATAATAAGAATTCTATTCATTTCATAATGAATATAATGTGTTCTTCCATTCTTAAAATCATGAGAATTTTTTATCACTATTTATCTCTAGTCAGGTGCATATTTTATTCCCTTTTCTCTTATTAGGATGTTTTGTGTGGTTTGGGGGCCTTCATACATGTTACAGTGTGAACCATTACTAGTTTGAACAAGATGGTGGTGGATTCTACTTTACTAGAAGTTTTTCATTATGTTGTAGTCATGTAACGATATTTATCCTTAGTTTATAAAATGAAATATTCTAGACATTATTTAGTCTCTCTGAACTCGTGTAATCCACTGGCGTATTTCATTTGTATCCAAGGAGTTTTCATCACATCATGAAGGATCTCTATGAAGATCTCCAATAACTATTCTTGGAAGTGTGGGTTATTGAGTTAGTATGTTAGAGCATTCCCATGTAAATAATGTCATTAACCCTATCATTTTAAAAATATTTTCAATTTTTGATGTTGAATATCATCATTTTCTTTAACATTGGGATAAATTGATCGAGGAACTAATAATCAAAGTCTCCCCAACCATTGATGGGCCCTTCTGGAAAGATGTTGTACCAAATGAAATATGGTCCCACCATAGTCTGAATAATGAATATTAGTTTCACTACATCTTGTTGTTCACTCGGACCCTTAATTAGGCCACATCGGGGCACAATATGCAAGAGATGATCATCCCAACCCCTAGTTCCATCGAATAATAAAAATATAGTGTTTTTGAAATTGGGTTGGGGAAAAGATTCATCCATCCATTTTGGGTAATACACCATCTTAGGCAATAAAGGGGAAGGTCACCCCTACACATATTCCATCTAAGAAGATAGAGACTTGATGGTGTTGATGAGTTCCCAATGGACTATCATATGGACTACCCCAGATCATGGGGAGTGGGAAAGGATTGACATGTGTTCCCTACCTTCATATCCTACTGATTTTCAGTTTGTTCCAGGGCCATTTGATCACCCCAATAGATAGGATGATGTAACCATAATGGAGGAAAATAATGGAGTACTTTAGTTATCTTCTTTATATTAACTATTTTTCTAGATCCGGATCCAACTTGATGCTTAGATTCCATCCTCATAGGTGTATTATCTCCTTCATGATGGGTGTAAGGAGAGATTCATTTCCGCATAAAGGCAGTACATGGTGGGAATATTTACCCTAATTAATTACTCATTTATCTATATAAGGTCTCATATCCCCTTCCTATACTATGAAAGTCATTAATACAAGGAGGGGATTTGGACTTTTTGTGTAGGGAGTGGAATTTCTCAACACCTTTCCCTTTATCCTTGGTATAATTTCATTGAAGAGGTGAAATCTCATCATTCGAAGGTGTTATGTTTTGGTTTCTCCTCTAATTCCACGTTCATATAGTCTTAGTTTGTGCATCAACATCTCTTCCCTTTCAAGGTATCATTTCATTATTAAACCCATGAGTGTCTAAATTTGGGTTTGTTATATTTTCTAGATTGATAGTGATGACATTTATTGAGGTGTACCATGTGAAAATGGTCCCCTCATCACTATCTATGTAATAGTTATGTACTATACCACTTTTTCTCTTATGAGAGTCATATAATGTTCATAAATATAATATATTTTATTATTGGGTCTTATTGACTTTTGACCCTTATGGAGGTTTATTTTATTTTCCAAACTTTTTCTTTGCTTTAGTTTGTGAATAAATACCCTAGGGAAGTTTCTAACTATGATTACTTGGAAAATTTTGAATGTTAGGGAATGTCATGTGATGGGAATAATGGATAGGGTTCCAGCCATTGGTAGAAACTACCAAGCATTGATAAGATTGATCTCCACAGGGGAGATAACAAACAATTTCCCAGCCTTGCATATTAGGGTTGATTTAATGCCATTTTGATACTTTCTGGTCCTTTATTAGAGGATTTGACAAGTACTGGGATGCTATTTGAGATAAAAAAACCCCATCTATATGGTTTGAGGTTGATTTGAACACACCACTGACTTATTTAGGATCCTATTGTGATTTTATGACCTTGGGGGAGGATATGGTGGTAAAAATTCCCCCATCCCCGTGGGATGGGTTTATTCTCATAGGGATTCCATAGAAGATTCCATTCCTATCATCTTGATTTGGCATTGGTTAACATGTTCACGAGTTGGATACAGTACCTGATTGTAATAGGAGTCTATTTCTATAGGGACAAACTTAAAAATATGAAGATTTATCTAGATTATAAGCATGTTGGTGACCGTCCCCATCTACTCTTTGTTGTTTTAAATTTTAAAAACCATGGAGTTTAATTGGATTAACCAAGATAATAATTCATTATTTGTCCTTATGATCTTCCCTAATTCTATGAAGGTACATGATGCTACATATAAGGGAATTTTCTATCTAGGGGAATTTTCTATCTCGGTGATGAGGTGAAGTGTAATGTTCCATACTCACCCTATCCTCAAATATGCACATTTAGTTGGGATATATAGTTTAATTTTCATAGAGCCATTATATTTTGGTGTCAAGAATTCCATAGGCTTTTGCTGTACCTTTCTGATATTGAGTATGAGGCGATAGAAAAAATGGCATGGTCTCTCTAATAGGAGAGTGTATTTATTGCATGGAGTGGACCCTCATATCCATAATAAAGGATGTGTCTATGCTTTAATTATTTAATGGTCTCCCACATGTTTTGGAAAAAATAATTCATAAAATCCTCATTTATCACATATGGGATGTCATAATTTGAAGGGGTGATGGGTGAAAAAATAGTTGGAAGGTTTTTTCAACCAAATCCTTCCATATATCCATGTCAAACTCTTCTTAATTAGAGGAACATTCTTCCAATTTGTTAAACTATAGAGTTTTATTATCTAGTTTTATGGGAGGGGTATTACTAGTAGATTATAGGGATTTATATAAGTTAACTCTAGGGTTTTGGGAACCTCTAAATATGATTGTTCCTTAACCAAGAAATGATTTCTTTTTCTGGGGAATATATCATCGCAAGAAGGTCACCCATGTTAGATGTTAAGGGTATGATCCCCGGAATTCATCTATATACTGCTGTGAGGAGGACTATTGTTGTATTTATTTACTTTTACTTTAGATAAGGAATCAGTGAACCCTTGAGATATGGAAAATATTTTTTTAATGGCCTCAAGGATGCTAACATCAAGAAGGGTAGGAATATGGTCCTCCCACTTCATGGTCAGAATTTTTTGACCCACCTTTTGAGGATGAGTTGGAATATGATTCATCTATATGGTAGTCACCATAGTGTTTTTATGACCATATATCATTTTGGTAATATGATATTGCAACTAAAAAGCTATTTGATTATGCTGGTGAGTTGTTGTATTTTTTTGGGGAATATGGGAATGCCTTCGGGTAGTTTCCAAAATATTTCAGTCAACCGTAGTTGAATAAAGGGTATAAACTTCAAATATGAATTCCCTTCTAGAATATGATGATAGAGAACTATAATGGAATATGGAATATAGTTCTTCTCCTATATAGCCTCTGGGGGATTTTGGTGTTGTCTTTCATCAGTGGCAGTATAATATGAACTTGGATCCTATAAGCTACTGAAATATGATGAGTAGCATTTTTGGTAAGGATATATGCCTACCCTAAGTTGATTTCAAAAATATATTGAAAAAATTCAATTGGAGTGGGGATAAAATCACGATCCTCATTTTCATTTGGAATATGTTTTTGTCCTTTCTTGATAAGAGTATGCACCTATCCTGAGGAGATTTCTAAATTGGGTAGGCAAACCCCAAATGGAATTGGAATATGAGGTCATTCCTATTCCATTTGAGTATGACACTATCTTTCATTGATAGGAATGTGCACCTATCCTGATATTATTTCTAAACTAAGTTGATGAATCCCAGTTAGAATGAGAATATGAGCCTTGTCATGTGCCTCATCCTTCATTAAAATATATTGGTAATCCTCTCATATAGGAGAAATAATATGCATTTTCTCTAGATTAGCCATATGTTAATGTTGATCATGGTGATATGATACTTGGGATATTGGGATAATGATATGTGCATGAACCTTTATCATCAATGGAATATTCCAGCGAAGTTCCACCATTTCTTCCTAAATTTTTTAGAATTTCATAAGGGTGAATGTAGGTACATAAGACTACATGTTCATGATCGCTAGGATATACTGATAGATATATTTTACTTAATTGGGAATGTATTCCCACTATTATTGTCCATGTTATACGAAAATGTGTCTATGGTATTCTTATGTGGGGGGTACAGATATGCTCCTACCCTATGCGTGGATCCAGGATATATAGACAAACATTGATTGGGTGAGTAGGGATATGATTCGGCTTACTAGCTACCACCAGCATATGCAAAATAACATTTTTGGTGGAAGAGTAAATATGTTCACTCTCCAATTATTCCACAACATACTACACCTAGTGAGATCACCTTGGTTCCTGGATATGTGTGTATAGTGAGGCGGGTTATTGGGTAGTGTCATAAGTAGGTGACTAAGTGGAATTGGTGGGTTAGTGCTAACACTGATGATTCACAGGATCCCTCCTTGGAGGCTCCTAATCTATGATGGATTTATTGCAGACTTCTTGATAGACCTTCCAAAAGTAATAAAGAGGTTGATTGTCATGATTTGGGGATATTATCCTAAATATTTTAATAGTGGAAACAACCGTCACAGGTTTTATTATAGTCATCCCAAAGTAAGGTGGGATTAAGGATTTAATTTCATAGAGACCCTTACGTGTGGCCTCATGGGTCGAGATCGTACTATCTCGGTGGTCCCACAAGACCATTGCATTTGTGACCAAATTCAGAAATTTTTATATGTGTGACATTGATTCATGTTTGTAAAGATCGTTTCTAGAGTTGTGGTTACAAAATTTTTTCTTGATTATTCCACATATTTAGGTCAATGTGAAATTTGTGATAACAATATCTGGTATCACAAGGTCAATAATAAAAATGGTCACTGATCAGTATAACACTGCATGTTAGAAACCCACTTAATTATCCATGTACTATGAATATATTTACTTAATATTATTATTAGTTTATTCATTATGTTTTCATGGAATATTTATAATGAAATAGACTAGATTTTGGGAAACCCTGTTTCATTTAATTATTGAAATATTCAAACCAGGCTAACCATTTTGGTTTCAAAGGGAAATATTTTCCCAAATTCTTGAATAAGGGTGTTTAATTTAGTTTCATAATAATTTACGTCATTAGGGTTTATATGTAGAAACAATCAATGACTCCCATATTCATAATGATCTATGGGCCTTCGTTCCAAAGGCAGACAATCATTGGGGTTTTATACGAATGATTCTTTGGAACTTACATTGGCCGAGAGGATGGAAGGTTGGGATCCTCACACCCCATTGGGGGGAATTATTTCTTACTCTCATAATCTTCTAATGGTTTAAAATTTGTCTTTTAATCTTTCCCAGATCCTTGTATGGGACTGGTTACCCTAAAAAATTGACTGAGTATTGACCTTTACCGATGTGAATCCTCATTCTTGTAGGGGGAATGCTATTAGTGAAACACTCTATATGTATCATATGTTCTCTATATTTCTACCCAATATTACTTAAAAATAATAAATTATTGTGTTTTAAAGTGATATATATGGGATCTTTGGGTCTTAATACCATCTGGGGTGGCAATTACTATTTTGGAATTTAGATTGACCCTCCAAGATGTGTCCTATGTATCATATTAAAATAGGAATCAAAACCCACATAGTTTCTGTAGGACTATATCGTGTAGTTTAGCATCAATATGAAATGAACTATATTATAGAATTTAAATATTGCATACAATAGATTATACCTCCTATATTCATCCTACATATATTTTAAAGATAATAATCAGAGTTCATGTAGTTCCAATTATGCATCCATTTCATAAAAGTTGTGACGAAAAAGGTTTTAGGTGGGAAATATGCAGATAAATATACCCAGAGCAACCTCATTGGGAGTAAGCCCCTTTGAGTAATGAGAATATGTAATCAGAATTAAATATAAATATAGTCACATATTGTGGAATTTTCATTAGGATGATTGTATAATCATCACTGATATCTAAGACAATGTGAGTCGTTATCAGTCTGATAAATAAGAGGAAATGATTGATTTGAGGCATTACATGAGATAATTAGATTTAATTATGTGAGTATTATACATTGTGGCTTTCCTAATGTTTTATTGGGGCTTATATGCTGAGATCTCCTTGATGTTTGATAAAGGATTAGACATTGATGTTTCCCTGATGTTTGACTGGGGATTACCCATTGGGGTTTACCAAATGATTGAGAGGGGAATACACACTAAGGTTTCCCTGATGTTTGAGTGGAGCATACACACTGATGCCACCCTGATGTTTGGGTGGGTCTTACATGATGAGGATTCCAAGATACTTGAGCGGGGCATAAAAACTCGGGTTTCCTTAACGATTTTTTATGAGGATGATGTCCCTATACAGGAAAAGGCAATATTGTTAGGGATTTCAACTAAAGTGGATCCCCATATTTTATGATTATACTATGATAATGACATGATAATTTGATGTTTTTAAGCTCAAGTGAGTCATGCACAATGTCAAAAATAATAAATAGTAGGATATCAGATATATTATATATATGAATGGGACATAAATGATGAGACCACCCCAAGAGATTATGATTATAATCCCACTAGTGATATGGATCTATGAGTTTTCACCAAGGGTGTCATCACATTATTTGTTATATAGGTGTATTATGGTTTTCATAGTGAATGTTGTTGTCTAAAAATAGATGATGAAAATATATTTAGTATGGAACTTGGGCCTTAGGAAGGCATCCTACATATCTTATGATACCTGAATCATAGTCATCATAGTTCACAAGTCCTTTCCTATTATACAAGGAGTAATGTTTTGGATTATAGAGATAACCTCCATATTTATTAGGGATTGTTGTTAGATATTTAATGAGTATGACCTTTTTTGGAGGATAAGATATTAGGATAGCATGAGTGACACCCTTATGAGCCATACGGCCACATGAGTGCATGCAGTCATACAGGCACCATGTGGTCATGTAATTAGTGTGAAGGGAAGGAGGTTACATGCTTTGTGTGATATATTTGGAGTAATGAGTGTAGGAAAAGATGCAAGAGCATGCGCCTATGTGAAGGATTTGGAACCACATGGATACACCAAGGAATGGGGTGTGGAATCACATATAGGGCTTGTAGTCTTGTGATTTTTGTGAAGTATTTGGAGTCTTGTGGGTGGGAAAGGATGTGAAGGAAATACAATCACTTGACTGATTGGGTGACAGGTGACCACATAGCATGGTCGCATGACCAAAAGGCCATATCGTCATCACACATCCTCATTATGACCAAGATATGATCTCATGATGGCATGACCATCACATGACCTAATAATTTTCATCTATTCACATGATCAGGGGATATCACACAACTGACCCACATGTAGATAATTCTCCTTCCATTTTAATCCAGTTACCGACCAATCTTTTTAAGTGGAATACTCTTAAAATAATGTGATCCATATGCTTCTAAAAGTTCACTCCATCGTGTATCAACTTATTTTTTAAAGTGGATTTATAGGAATCCTCTCACCATAATCTACTATACTTTATATGGTGAAAAATCCATATAGCGTATCTTAAGTCAGTTGAAAGACCACCAAAAAAGTCGGTAACATCTCATTCAATTCGTGTGATCAAGCTACATGTCAACAATATCTTACACTCTTCATCTCATGATAAGCAATTAATACGTGATTGATCCATCATTACTATCTTCCATAAACCCACTACATGTATAGGGTTTCACACATGAAAAATGGTGGAAAACCCAAGGTTTGAGTTTCATGTCCAAATCCACATATAGGTGTTGTATGATGTTCAAGGATGACATGTGCAAGGTATTTCACAGGATCAGGACGACATGTCCAATTACTTCTAAAGGATGAAGCCAATATATCAATTTTCTTTTGTGTGATCAAGTCAACATGTCCAAGGGATTTCATGATATCAAGCCGACATTTACAAGGGATGTTTCATGATCAAGCCGACCTATCTATGTTTTTCGCATGATCAAGGAACTAATTATTAAAACCAAATAATTAATTTATGTAAATAAAAATGTAAAGTCCAACACATAAATATCATTTCATTTACATCATTCTTAAAATGAATTCCATGATGTTTTCCATCAGTTTTCCATTGAGGCATTGCGTGATCAATAAGTTGATCTCTCAAACTACATAATCCTTTATCATAGTCTGATTGAATTTTTTTAATCACATTACTTCAAGAGGGTGCCACATGATCACCCATGGATCATGAATTGGCATGTAACCCTTTTCATGGACAAACCACTCTACTTATTACTAGGGAATCACATTATTCCTCATGGTTTACAAGATCATGTGTCTTAAGGAGGGTTAGACAACCACATGACCTGGGTGCTTGATCCCCATGTGGTCATGCTTAGTAATTTTTCCATTTTTCTAAAATGATACTTTTTCTTCCGGTATTTTTATCAACAATTTTCCAATTCTCATTTGGGAGGAATCAAAAAATAACAACAATAACAACAACAACAACAATAAATAAATATAAATAAAATGACCAATATGAATTACATAAAAAGAAAAAGGATTATAATACTCAATGTGTAAAAGACACATCCCTCAATTATGTTATATAATCAATCATCCATGCTCATACCGACAATACAAGACTCCAAGAGTACCAATATCATTGAGAATTTCATATTTATTGATCACCTGACCATTTAATATAAATTCTATAATAGAAAAAAAGCTATAAAAATTTCCACACAGTGAATTAACATCGAAACCATGATAAAAAAGGTCTAGAAGAATCCTTAAATTCATCAAGTCCTTCTCAAAGCCCTAGTAGAACGATGAGGATGTACTTGAGGGGGGGTGTGAATCAGTTGTTGTCAACTTTTTACCAAACTCTAAATCTTCTTCAAAACTATAACACTTCATTTTGTTGAATATTTGATGCTGGTTAGTACTATTTTATCTTATTTTGTTTAACCCACAATACACCTATATGAATTGAAAATAATGAATGAAATTGTATCATGTGTTTTTACATGTTTTAACCCCTCCGGAGAATCATACACCTTGCTGTGCTTGGGATGTACAAGTCATATATTATGAACTAAAATATTTTTATCTATACAAGTGGAGTTAGTCCAGGGATTATCAAAAAATAAGTTTAACTATATTATACACGTGATTTCACCATATCACACATGTGTTTTGTCCACTATAGTAAAAATGTAGACTAAACTTCCACCACCAAGTTCTTTATAATTGCATTTCACTAGTTCCTTTATCACTTATTATATCCTCTTAATGTAGATAACAATGTAATCCAATGATGTCACTCCACCCACAAAACATGATATCATACCTTAATTAAAATATTTTCTTTGAACACCTTGAAATATTTAGTCGAATTGGGGGGGGGGTCATGCTAAAGGGTGGATGTTATCTGAGAGATAACATTATTTATGATAATTATAAAGAAGGAGTCTTCTAAGATAAGCCATTGTTTAGAAATATAATGAAAAAGGTGATATTTGAGGCAATGTCATCTTTAAGATAATTCTGAAGAATGCGTTGTCTTGTATAGTGCCTTCTTAAAAAGTTTTTAAAATAAGGAGATGTCTCCAACAACGCCATCCCTTATATATATTTTAAAATATTTTTTATATCTTTTTTGTTTATATATATATATATATATAAAAAGAAAATAAAAAATAAAACAGTATTAAACTTTTTCTATAATTGGATTTACTTTAAGAAAACTATTTTGAACATATTATGTAAAATCCCACCCACCCTTCCCTTTTATAAGTGTGCGGTACTCATCATCTTTTATTGGATTTTGATGTTGGATTCACATACCATTTCTTCAAAACATAATGAATAATATATTATTTATAGAAACATATCAATGACAATAAACTATAAATCATGATTGATTAAAAAAATTGAAATTATTAGATAATATAATAAATAGTTAGAAATAATGTCATAATAATGATTATTAATAATGTCATTAACGTTTTTAAATCTATTATTAATATTTTAAAAATTGTTTTTAATCTATGTGATGACTATTATAATAAATAATAATAATAAAAATATTATTAATTTCTAATAATGAATATAAATAATAGAAATAATAATATATTGATTTTGATATTTAAAAAAAATTAATAATAATTAATCATCTAATCAATATTAATTATATTATTATTAGTTATGTAAATAATAATAATAATAATTATTATTATTAAATAATAATCAAGTGTGTCATGTAAATTATTTTATGTTTATTATATTTATGATAAATAATACTATTAACAATGATGATGATGATGATGTAAAAAATAATAATATTATAAAAAATCATTTTTATTAAATAATATATTAATTATTATTATGTCGTAAAAATAATATATTAATTATTGTTACTTTATTAATTATGAATTTATAAATCATGATTTTTTTATTATCATTTATTTTGGATTTATTAATTATAAATAAAAATTAATAATAATGTTGTAATAAGTAACAAAGTCAATAATATAAATAAAAATAATAAAAATAATTAAATAATTAATAACATTTTTAAAAACTAAAATATTTAATTATTTATAAAATAATAAATCATTTTTTTGAAACTCTTAATGATTACTATTATAATACAACTAATAATGTGATTCATGATAATAAATTTGAACATAAATTTTTAATAGTGTAATTGTTATGTTTTTAAAAATTAATTCTTGTGTCATGTAAATTATTTTTAATATTTTATTTTTTTGCATATTAATATTAATAATAATAATTAAAGACATTTACAAACACACATAGAAACAATGAAAAGGCCTATATCTGGGAACTTGACCAAGAATAAGAATTCTTGGAAAATATAGTCATGATAATATGAAATTAATTATAGTAAAGTCATTATATTAAATTCATAATATTATTAATAAAGTAAAATTAATAAATTCAGGATAATTATCTTTTATTAAAGTCATGATAATAATAATAATAAAATTATTTTTTAATAATAATAATAATACAATTATTAATGATGATGTAACTAATAAAATTATTGTAAAATATTATTAAATAATAATATAATTATAAAAATTATGACGTGAATAATAATTTAATTAAATATAATAATATTTACTGTCATTAATATGTTAATTATAATAATTATTTTTAATTAATAAATTAATTATATTTTTATTATTATGTCATGTATTATTATTAATACTTAATGTTTTCTATTTATTTTTTATAAAATTATATTTATTTTCAGTTATTATATATGTTTTAAGGGTATGTCTTAAATTTCATTTAGAATATAATTATAATTTTTTAATATTTTAGAGTTACTAACTTCTTTTAAAGTCTATGTGTTGTGATTTGAAACCACATCTTTTTGTATCATCTATATATTTTATAATTATTATTTTGTTGAAATTTTTTATTTATGATTATTTTTTATGTGTTTAGTCTATGTTATAAATTTCATTTTGATTGTACTGATAGTTTATTTTTATAATATTTTTGAATCGCCTACTTGAAACATAAAAAAATTATCATATTTCATGTAGGTATCTTTGGAATCCTATAAAATATAAATTATAAGTAATCTATAAATGAAACATAAAATATGGATTAAATATATAAAAAATTGTAGAAAATAAAGGGAATTTGAGAAATATAATAAAAAAAATTAATTTAAATGACACAAACATTATTGATTAAAAACATTACATTTACACTTCAAAGAATATATATCCATAAAAATAAGTATAAGTAAAATATAAATCTAATTGAAAACATTTATAAAAAGGTAATTGAAAATAAAAGGAATGTCAAAAAAATAATAAACAAAAAAAAATTAATTTACACAAAAAATGTTTCCGGCAAAAAAATAATAAGGGAAACATTATGTTTTGAAACAACAATATTTTGTGACATTGAAATAATTTTTCATCAAATTTATATGATATATATTTTTTATTTTAAATTATTTTTTATATGATCAATCAATGCTTTAAAATTTTTATACTGTATATATACTTTATAATATATAAGATTTTAAAGTCACATACTTGAAACATTATTACATTTCCAGTAGGTGACTTTGGAAACCTAAAAAATATAAATTATAAGTATAATATAAATGAAACATATGTCATGGACTAAACATATAAAAATACTAGAAAATAAAAATATTTTCATAATTATAATAAATGAAAATTAATTTACATGACAAAAACTTAGTTGATTTAAAAACTAATATTTACTCTTCAAAATGTTTATGTGCATAAAATCTAGTATAAATAAAATCTAAATTCATTTTGAGACATCAGATGTACAAATACAATTTAATTGAAAATAAAAGGAATTTCCAAAAAAATAATAAACAAAAAAGTTTAATCTACATAAGAAATTTTTATTATGAAAAAAATTATAAGTACAACTTTATGTTTTGGAAGAACAATATTTTATGTCATCAAATTTATTTTTCATCAATTTTTTCTATGATTTTTTTTAGTTTCAATTATTTTTTATATGTTTAGTCATTGTTACAAAATTTATTTGTGTTATATCTATACATTATAATATATAGGCTTTCAAATTCACATACTTGAAACATTATTACGTTCTATGTAGGTGAATTTGGAAGCCTATAAAATATATACTATAAGTACAATCTAAAAAAATCTTAAAAAAAGTATTAAATATATAAAAAATATTTGAAAATAAAAATAACTTCATAAATACAATAAAAATAATAATTTTCACAACACACACATAATTTTGTGATAAGATAACATTTACACTATAAAAAAAATTATGGGAATAATTCTTAAGAAGCATTATTTATTAATTACATTATTATGAAGTATTATTAATTATGAAATTATTATCAAATATTGTGACATAAATTTTAAATAAATATTAATTATATTATTAAATAATATCAATAATTACAATAATAATTATGAATGAGGATATAAATAATACAATTATTAATTAAACTAATCAATTAGTAGGAAATATAATTTAAAATAAAGAATAAATTATTTTATTTATATACATCAATATTATTATAATCATTATCATTATTTTTAGCTATAAATATTAAAAAATAATAATAATTTACAAGACAAAAAACATTATTTCTTTATAATAATTAATATTAATTAGACTATTTATTATTAATAATTATTCTGTAATATAAAGTTAATTATATTATTGGTTATATTTTTTATATTTGATAATAGAAATCATTCTATATTTTTAATTACTCATCCCTTAGAATTTTTAAGAATTAATAATAACATCAATAAAAAACAATTTTTTAATATTAATTATTGTTTCACAACAATAATGAAATTATTAGTAAACATTACCCTGAAATTATTAGTTACTACTAATTACATTATCAAATAATAACTATTTTATGAAAATATGTCATGATTAATAATTTATATCATTAATATGTTATTATAAATAATATTTAATTCATTAAATGATGGAAAAGTGGTGTATGAATCCCACATAAAAACTTGGAAAAGATACCGAGTACCACAACCTTATAAAAGTTGAGTTAGGGTGGGATTTTATATAATATTTTTGAAATAATTTAATTAAAGTAATATCCAATATAAAACAATTAAATACTATTTTATTTTTTATTTTGTTTTTGAATATATATATATATATATATAACATAATATAAAATTAAACAATAATAATAAAGATGGAAGGAAAGTAGTTGATTGAGATAGAGGCCTCATTAAAAAACTTCTAAAGAAGCCTTTTTTAGGACATCACCTTCTTCAATAGTATCTTAATGATTGTTCTTTTGCTAACCCCTTCTTAATGATATTTCTAAAGAAGGTGTTGTCTTGGATAGCACTCAAAGTTCAGTGTTACGACCTCTAGTTCCATCGGTTGATTGGGAAATGGTTTCCCAATCTACCTATTTTTAGAATTTTTTTTCCTTATATGGGGAAAAAACCAAATAGTATTTTGTTTTTTGATCATTCTTATAGATCTTTAAAGGCTTGATTATTATTATTCTTATTCTTCTAATCTTATTTCTCAAAATACTTTGACATGCATGTTTTGTGTATTCATTGGTTGGATTCTTTATCCTTTTATCCATTTATTCTTCTTATTCAAAACCCAACAAGTATTTTTTTTCAAAACATTTTCATTAGATCCTTCTATTCTTCCTCAAGGTAGATTCTCTATCATTTAACTCTCACCACATCTGCATGATCCACCAGACCTCTTGGATCACTTAGTTTCAAGATACCCAAAACTATAATGCTCATCTTGTTTTTTCTATTTTCCTCTTGAGATCTTTACTTTTTTGATGTGGTTGTATTAAATTCATGTATTAATTTTTAATGTCCCTAAATGGAATACCCTTAGAGAATTTATCTGTTCCTACTAAAGGAATCATCATAAAATAACCACTTCGTGTGTACATGATATTTCATTAACCCCTTTATCAATATAAATAGTCATACAAAAATACCCCTTTATTTTTATTCTTCTCATTTTAAACAGGTTGAATAATATTTTATTTTATATAGTAGACTCAACATATCCTTTTTTTGTCAAAAGTTTCTTCCAAAAAATATACATTTACATCATTATTATATGCAGTATAAAATAAAACAACAATTTTAGTGGTGTGAATCTTTATTTTGAAGCCTAAAAATCTTTAAAAAAACAAATATCAAGATCCAGATTCCATTTTGAACATTAAATAACTTCTTAACTTTATATTTAATAATTTTAGCTTGAATCAAAAAGATTTTTTTAATTTTGAGTCCATGAATTTCCAGTACATGCATTAGTATATTTATCTTTCCATTTATTGTTTTAATGAAACTTGTAATTTTATGGTTGTTAGAAAAATAATATTATCTAATGTACATCCAGTTTTGATATCCTTCTAAACATTGTAGATAAAATATTCTTACTAGTTTAGATTTTATTATAATTATTTTTAATGATTTAAAATATGATGAATATCTCAAGAATCAACATAAATTAATCTTCAATATTCATGAAAACACATAAATCTTATTTTACTTTATCAAGAATCTCATCATCTTGATTTTCATTCAATATAAATCGTGAATCATGACTATAAATATTATTACAATGGTTAGGGAAGGGCAAGAAATACAAGAAAATACATGCACTACTTGTAAGGAAGAACATGGTGAGACTCGAACCTAATACCTCACTGAGACCCCACCGGAATGATACCAACTGGGCAGAACCATGGGGGGAAATCATGACTATAAATAGATATTTTGAAATAAATAGAAAAATGTTAGCATCATCATATATATCTTCATAAAAATTAAAACAATTATAGAAATTCTATTTTCTCCCATTTATATGATCTATATTTTCATTTCATGCAGACCATCTTATAAAAAATTTCATGCTTAAATAAAAACCCCATTTAGGTGTTTTTGATTTTTATAATGTCAAGGAATGAATCTTTAATCATCTAAATTATTTACCTTCTTTAGAATGAAAATTTTTGAAATCTGTTTTTATACGGCAAAATTCCTAAAGAAATTCGAAGTCCAATACTGTATGTATCACAAAAGTCTCACATGTCTTAGATCAAATATTCATGAGTCTTATAATACCATACATGCATATAATAACTTACCACATTTCTCAGAAAAGTCATATACCAGGTCTCAAAATCTTACGAGACACAAAAATTTTAGACAATATATTACATCCACTTGAAGGAGTATTACACAACTCAAAGAAAAGTATTATAAACAAACTCAAATACTATACGTGATGTGGAGATATTTTTATATATGAACACTACATACTTTTAGTGATATTTTGGGGAAATTATATACTTAAATGAGTTCTTAAGGTGATTGTTTGATAAAGGATGATTATGTGATGAAGATTTTATTCTTTGAATATTTCATTGAAATTAAGTGTCTTTAGTGTTAAAAAATTAAAATGATCATTGGTTTTAATTTATTTTATTGGAAATTTTATTCATAGAGTGTTAATGGAATATATGGTCTTAAAATTAAATCTTATGATTTTAATTAGGGTAACCCGTGTAAGATGATTATTTGTATAAAATAATTCGAGGGTATAAATTTCACATAGGATACTTTGCTTTTCTAAGGATGTCTAATAGGCTGACCTAGCATAGTAATTAGATAATACCAGATCCTTCGATTTCATTGAAGATGAATTAAAATCAAAACTAAAGATGGTTCTGAGATAATTAATTCCTAGATCAAAGAGGAATTGAGAACTTATTTTGTTCTCAGGTCGAAGGGAAAGATGACACACCTGAAGTTGGTGGCCAATTTATATGGATGAACCCATGTCGTGAATGAGGCTAGATGAGGAGAATTGTACCAAGATTGTTGGAGAAGTATTGTAGCTGAAGTAACCCCAACATCGTAGATGCGTATTTCATCCAATTATTTCTAGATTATGAAATGTTGTGTTCAAGGAACAACAAATTTCTTCTAGTTGAAGAACATCCAAGATCCAAAGCTTGGAATATTAAGTTGAGTTTGGATTGAGGATGAAACAAACAATAATGTGACAAATTAAACTCATTTTAACCTCTATTTATCGAATCCATCAATTTAATTTATTGATAAAATTTGAGCGTGAATAATATGAACTAGGGTTTATAAATGGAATTCAAACCATATCTGGAGAAGAAGATGGAAATCAATCTACATCTATTGGTTTCCAATCTGAATACTGGTGAAGAGGAAAACACTGGTGAGATTGAGGAATAGAGAAATCAATGAGAATTCCATTGAATTTGATCTGAGTGAGTTCAATTATGATCAACAGTGAAGCTGAATGAATCCAGGTTCGATCCATTTATGTGGACGACAATTATTTTTGGTGACGTGATTGATTGATAGATTGAGGGAAACCAACATTCTATTGGATGTAGAATTTTTGTTTGTTTTAATTTGGTTCTAGGTCCTAGCAATGAAGATATTTAATTGAGCCTTGCTATTTTATATTGTTTTAGATGGGCTATTCTACCAAATTTCATGATAGGTTCATGATAAAATTCCCAATGAACATTCGAACATTGGAAGAAATATCAGTATCACCTAGTTGAGTGTTTTAAATGGGGCCAAGTAGTACATAGATTTGTAGATTGATTTGATCATGGCTTGATATGCACTAGTGCACCATGGAATATTTTTCTTGATGAATTGGAAATAGAGAGTCAAACTAGTGGATGGAGATGATTATGAAATTGAAGCTACGCTTGAATGGAGGCATGTTGAGGTAAATTTGGTCGAGGACCGACAAGTTCATTTTTATTAAAGATAATGTAGCTGGTTGTGATGTTGAATGGGTGTTTTTACAAGGTTGATTGAATTTAACCCATTCAACTATGGGGAGGTTGAGAATATTTATTTTAGGGTGAAGACTTTGGGATGTGACCTCATTTAGGAAATTCGTAGTGTCATATGGAATAATTAATTGAATATTTATATGGGTATAGTTGATTGGAGAGTTTTGTTAATGTGGAATTGAAGGATAAAGAGAAAGGACTAATATTGGAGACTGGCATGTGAGCCTAGAAAAATTAGGTTGGTGGGAAACCTCATTAAAATAGAGGAGACGACCATTCAGATAGAAATTCACACAGATAAAAAACATGTATTTTTTTGGAGACATGTGGAGTGGATCCAAGATAGTGTAAGGGAAGTTTCAGCAGGTAAGAAATGAGAAGATTAAAGAGTATAAGATTAAGGGAATACTCATCGTCTTCTTCTTCTTTCTCCATTTTTGAAGATCTTTTTCTATAACACGTTTTCTGGTAAACAAAAAAATAATTTTATACTAAACATTGAGTATTAATATAAGTTTGTTTCAGTTCATATTTTTAATCATTGCTTTTTCAATAATTTACTAATTACAATCCAAATTTTTATTTAAGTAATTGAATGTTTTTTTGTAAAAAAATGAAAAATTAACTGATTAGTGGTCAATATTCTCAATTGATATTTTTAATGCATTTTTAGATCATTTATTTTTATTATAACTTAGAAAACTTAAAAATGATTTAACCAAACTACATAAATTTCCCTATATTTTCATTATTTCCCATTCTCTACTCATCTGTTGTCATTATTCTATTTTCACATTCATCTTTTTTAAATCATCATCATTTTCTCATATTGTTAGAGATAAAAAGTCACAATATTCTTCATTATTGATTTCATGAGCATATGTTTTTGTTTTGTTTTTGGTTTTATTTATTTTCCTATATTCAAAATTACCTTCCTTGTGGATTCGATGGCTTTATTGATGCTATCTAGTCATTTTTAGGTTATAAATTTTGGATATTCAACAATGTATCCAAGAAAATTTTGGCATCATTTCGGGAAAATACTCCATCCATATATATATATATACATATATACAGTTATGTTTCTAAAAAAAATCAAAATTAAAATCAAAATAAAAAAGTACAAAAAAATGAATCTTCCATTTGTTGCTGAGAATTTCAACAGAGCATGTACATAAAATCGCCTTCATAAGATTTAGAGCCATTAGAACGTGAAATTTAAAAACATTTAAGAGCTCAAAGAAAAGAAAATAAATTGAAATGGAAAATTTAAGAGATGGAGTTTCTAAAAATATTACATAAAATTTCAAACCAAAAATTATTTAATATAATGTTGAATGATATAGGATAAGGGAGTACCAACTCCTTAATGTTTCATGCAATCCTTCTTCCCTCATAGTTACACCTAGTTCATGAAACTATGAGTAGGAAAAATAAAACCATTCATTGATTCATATATTAAATGGAATTACTAATGAGGAATTTATAACGACTCATACTTTACATACATGGTTATTACTTAAAAATTGAAGTACACTTATTACAACATATAACAAAACCATAAAATGACCGTATTGGTATAGTGTCTTTAGAAACTGGGAAACATAAACAACTAGTTCATAAAGAATCTACACTGTCTCCCATTTATTTCATCATATCTAGAGTCCATTTTTGGCATATCCTACTTAGTAACCTTCTTCATGACCTGGGGAATGAAAACATACAAAAGGGTGAGCTCAAATTCTCAGTAATGGTAAAAAAAAGAAATATCAATCAGATCAAATTCATAAGAACATAAAAGTTTTGAAATCTTAACATGCAAAAGAGATCATAATTTCATAACATGGGATAAATCATAGTAGTGAAATGTAATCCTAATAATCATAACATAAAACATGAAATTTTGTGGTGTACACACATAATCATAGAGAATCATTTCTTAGTAGTCAAGACTCATTGAAAAGACTATCTTAGTGGATAAAGTCCATTTCTGAACCGATTTCACTCCTCGTTTCAGTCCTGTTTCACTGAAACAGAATAACCTGCCGTTCCAGCCATATCTATCAAATGAGATATAAATAATTACCCAATGAATTGGAGGGAGATATAGGTCCCACCCATATCATAATGAAACCATTCTTATGTGTGCCACAAAATCATAAATCATACATCATTGCATAACCCATGTAATAAAAATGGGATTCTTAAACATCGTGACATTATAAAACAATTCATATAAGATAAAGGAATTCATAAAAATATTTCCATCACAACATAATCAAATCAATGTAACAATAGTTACAGAAACAAAACCCTATATTATCTTAGATGGAAAATAATTTTGATAAAACACTTGAACTCCATTCTTAAGGAAAATAACCTTTCCACTTAAAAAACATTTTTCCTTTCTTAACATGTCATAAAATTTTAAACTAAAAGAATTTGATTAAAAATAAGCTTGAAAACTTGTAAATGATGATTCTTGGAAATAATGTTTTAAAAATCCATTCACGTCGTATAAGTTAAAAAAACAGTCTTCTCGTACTTATGTCGGAAAAGTCAAAAAGTACCTCTTACGAAAACAACAAAAGATTCCTTTCATATCTATTACTAAAAAATCACCGAAGGGTAAAATTGGATTTAAAAAATTGTAGGAGGATAGAAATAATATTACATATTAAAGAAACATGGATGTGGATGATAAATATGCCATAGTAAATACCAAAGAATAAAAAATCTCGGATAAAAATTGAGATTGTGAGATTTTCCCTTACCTTAAGCCCGGTTTGCTTCGTAAGTGTCCGAACATACTATATAATGATTTAAATAATGTTATTTACTTATTCCAGAATCATAATTATTTTTATGATATCATATATGGTCATATTATTAGCTTCTTATTAGTAATATTTCATTACTACTTGTTATTCTGGTGTTTATTACTTTTTGTTCTTATGCGTGTTTTGACGAATAAATTCTTATTCTTATTTTTACGTTATAGATACCTCATTTCCAGAATTGTATTAGTGTAATATATATCATTTTCATTCATTAAATTAATTTATATAATCATTATGCAATGAAGATCATGTAGAATTAATCGCATCACATCTTTGAGACGGTATTCCGTACGTACGCACGAGCGATGATATCATTCCCATGATCATGTAATTGTATTGGAGTATTTGTATACTATTTTAGAATCAATATCACTTTAAAATAATCATATATATTTATTATTTACACCATTATACCCATCCAAGTAAGGTGGTGGTGGAAAATAGATTACACCACTGCATGTAGACGGTATTCCGTACGTACGCACGCGCAGCGATTTCGTTTTCCGTAGGATTGATAGATGGTGAAATAGGGTTGTTTCATAAAGATAATAACAAATCATTATATGAGTGATTCTGATGTTATTACTTCATAATGAAACAACTAAAGAATAATAATTGGAAAATAAATAAAGTTGAAAGAATCGGTAACAGACATTACCTTTTCTTTGAAGCGCCTATTTGAGACCTCCTTTTAGGGGACTAAAATTGGTCTTTGAAGAATAAAAATACCTCTAGAATGTTTTTAGGGAAGTGGAGTAGAGAATTTGGCAGGGTTTGGCCTAGCATGAAGGCTCAATGTGGTGTGAGGAAGAGAGGGAGGAGGTGCCCTTTTATAAGGGAGGAGAGGGGCACCTTTGGAAAAACTAAAACTATTATTTTATTATAAAGTCATATTCGGGTTTTAACAGCTCCAAATTGATTTATTTCGAAGCTAAGGTGGGTATGGGTCGAAATACACTTATCAAATATTATTTATACAAGTTTAGGTATCTATTTTAACCTTATCATTTAGATTTAACTTTAAGTTCGATAATTTAACTTTTACCGTGTCTTCTTGTTTTATTACACTATAAGGTTAATAAACTTTCTATAACAAGCCAAAATTACCCCAAGTTGTTTATTATTAATATATATAACCTTATATAAGTCATTTGGCCGAACCGTAGATTTTTATGAATAAAATAACAATTAATAATATAATATTTTTTTTAAAAAACTATTTTATGTCAATTTTGACACTATTTGGTAATTGATTTTTGTGAAAATCCTAACAGATGATTAGTTCGAAAAAATTTACTTAAATTAATAATAACATGTCATATTAACCAAGAAAATTATTGTACTTCATAAAAAGTCTCAAATTACATTTATTTGCGTATTTATAACATCATTTATGTCAATATTTCATTAATAATATAATTACTGCATCATCATTGTGTCATAAATACATTCAATTATTTAAAGTCTAAAAATTAAAAATAAAATACCATTATGTAGGAAATCGTTTTATCTTTCTAATTAATATTTATAGTTGAATTTAGCTTATGTATAACCCTATAATAAAAATGATTTACTTATTAATATTTGATTTTAAATATTTTAACCCATCTTTAATAAATTAATATTAAATGTCCTAATCTAATCCAAGTGGTCCTAAATGGTCATATTTTATTCCTAATGTTGTTTTTGGTCGAATTACACTTATCCAATAGAATTAGGAAATGTGTTAGGGTAATAATAATATCATTTGTATCCTTAATTACCCTATTTACTTTTAACCGCGGGGAAAAAAGTAAAAAGTTGCTATTCACCAAAAAAAATTTTCATCTCATTGAACCACATTTTACTTCCTGAAATCAACCATGTCTCTCGGATTTTTGAAATTCAATTCACAAAAGCGGTAAAATTATGTTTTATGTAAATTTTCAAATTCTCCTAGGAGGTGGGTAAAAGACGGTCAAAAGTTAAATAAAATTTTTATATATCTAAAATTATTATAAAATGACTCGAATGAATTACATTAAACTTATATAGTTATTATGTATCAATTTTGACCTAAAATAAATTTAAATAAATTAAATAATTATTTAAATAAAAAGTCGGTTTTTAAATAGTAACCCAGTGTTTTCACTATTCATCAAAAATTGAAAGTTTTCAGAAAAATACCAAAATTTCATCTTATTCTAATTTTGATATTCCGAATCCAAAAATGAAGTCCATTTTGAGAAATAAAATTTATAAAATTTTCAAAAAGTGGTTATTACTATTCATAACGGCTAGTTTTAATAATATTTTAATAGTATATCGTTGTTTAGTGAAACTCGGTATTGCGTACGATGCAAGCTATCGAGGAATGTCGTAATTGCGTGTCAAGAAAGCCAAGCTAGTGTTGTGTGTAGTGGAAGATTTCTTTGATGATTTATATAACATAAAAACAAAATATTTCTCATTAATGTTTCGGGTGTTACATTCTACTCCCCTTAAAATGAATTTCACCCTCAAAATGCGTCACTTTGTAACAAACAGATGAGGATACCCCTCTCTCATCATATCCTCAAGCTCCAATGTAGCTTCTTCTAATTGGTGGTTCTTCCATAAAACATTCACCAAGCGAGTGATCTTGTTCCGTAAGACTTTTTCTCTACGATCCAGAATATCTATCGGCTATTCTTCATAAGAAAGATCTTGCTCCTGCAGTACAACTTCTGAGCTGAGTACATGTGAAGTATCAGGTATGTACTTCCTCAGGAGAGATAGATGGAACACATCGTGAACTTGGGAGAGATTCGGTGGAAGCGCCAATCGGTAAACTACCTTACCAACACGATCCAGGATTTCAAAAGGACCGATATACCTAGGGTTCCGCTTTCCCTTCATTCCAAATCTCACTACTCTCTTCTAAGGAGATATTCGTAAGAACACTTTATCACCCACTTCAAACTCTAGGTCTTTTCTTCGGTTATCATCATAACTTTTTTGTTGAATCTGAGCTGCTCTTATGTGTTGTTGAATAGATCGAACCTTTTCTGCCATCTCATAAAAAAGATCAGGTCCTAATATCTTTTTTCCCCAACTTCATCCCAGCAAGTTGGAGTCCTACATTTCTTTCCATTGAGAACTTCATAAGGAGCCATCTGAATACTGGAGTGAAAGCTATTATTATAAGAAAATTCCACCAAAGGTAGGTGTTGATCCCAACCACCTTTGAAATCCATAGAGCTCGCTCTCAACATATCTTCTAGAGTTTGAATTGTCCTCTCAGACTGACCGTCTGTCTGAGGATGATAAGCAGTGATGAAACTCAACTCTATATCCAGAGTATGCGGAAGACTTCGCCAAAACATCGAGGTAAATCTCGGATCCTGACCAGATATAATGTAATGTGGTACTCCATGCAATCTTACCACTTCCTTTACATATATCCTGGCAAGATGATCTAGAGAGAAATCTTCTCAAATAGAAATGAAGTGTGCAGACTTTGAAGGATGATCAACTATGACCCAGATAACATTATTGCCATTGGATTTTTTAGGAAGTCCATTAACAAAGTCCATAGTGATGTCTTCCCATTTCCATTCAGGTATGGGTAATGGTTGTAACATACCCTTATACTTCTATCTCTTAGTTTTAACTTGCTGATAAACCAAGCATCGAGAGACAAATTCATCAACATCTCTTTTCATGCCATCCCACTAGAAGTACTCTTTCAGGTCCTTATACATCTTCGGGCTTCCAAGATTAATAGAGAACGAAGAACTATGAGCCTAATCCAGTATCTCCTTCTTTAATTCTGGGATGGGAGGAACACAAACCTAATTCTTAAACTTTATTATCCCATCATAATCAATGTTGAATTCCGGAAAATTTTTCACGTTCTTTTTTAACACTATATCTTCTTTTTGTGCCTCTTTAATCTTCACATGTATAGATGGTTGAACATTCATTTGAGAAAGATATGATTTTTCCCCTTTCATTATAATTCCAAGATCCATCCTTTGTAAATCCATAAATATTGAATCCTTTGTGATCCTCATCATGGATAAGCTAGCATGGTCTTGTCGACTTAATACATCTTCCACCTTGTTTGCTTTCTCAGGGTGGTAATTAATTGAGCAGTCGTAATCATTAATAATCTACAACCATATTATTTGGTGCATATTCAGCTTCTTTTGTGTGAAAATATACTTTAAACTTTTATGATCAGTATAAATGTCACACCTTTCTCCATAAAGAAAATGCCTCCAAATCTTTAATGAAAAGATTACCACAGCTAACTCCAAATCATGAGTTGGGTAATTTTGCTCATGGATTTTCAACTCTCATGAGGCATAAGCTATCACCATATCATTTTGCATGAGAACACACCCCAATCCATTCTTGGATGCATCACTGTAGATCACAAACCTTTCTCCACTACAAGGAAGTGTGAGCACAGGTGCACTTGATAACCTTCTTTTCAACTCCTTGAAATTCTATTCACATTCCTCCGTCCACACAAACTTAACTCCTTTTCGAGTCAACCTGGTGAGTGGATTAGATAATCTTGAAAAATCATTCACAAAACGTCGATAAAATCCAGCTAAAGTAAGAAAACTTCAGATCATAGTTACTGTTGTTGGTTTTGAACATCTTTCGATAACCTTTGTTTTTGCTGGATCCACAGATATCCCCTCTTTTGAGATTATGTGACCAAAAAATACATCTTTTGATGCTAAAATTCACACTTGGTAAATTTGGCATAAAGCTTCTCCTTTCTCAGGGTCTTCAATATAATTCTCAATTGATCTTCATGTTCTTCGTTACTCTTTGAATAGGCAAGAATATCGTCTATAAAGACTACCACAAACTGATCAAGATAGTCTTTAAAGACTCTATTAATCAGATCCATGAAGATAGGAGGGGCATTAGTAAGACCAAATTGCATCAATATAAATTCACAGTGTCCATACCTTGTACGGAAAGCCATATTTGGTATATCCTCCCTTTTGACCCTAAATTGATGATACCCAGAATGAAGATCAATCTTGGAAAAGTATTGATCACCACGTAGTTGGTCAAATATGTCATCAATGCAGGGGAGAGGATATTTGTTCTTTATAGTGATCTTGTTACATTCTCGATAATCAATGCATAGTCTCATTGATCCATCTTTCTTCTTAACAAACAGAACAGGTGCTCCCCAAGGTGACGCACTAGGGTGTATGAATCCTTTATCAAGATTCCCATGGAGTTGCTTCTTCAATTCTTGCAACTCAATTGGGGCTATTCTATAAGGTGTATTTGAAATAGGCAAAGCACCCAATACGAGTTCTATTGAAAACTCAACTTCACGATTTGGTGGAAGACCTGGCAATTCCTCCGTAAAGACATCATCAAACTCCTGTACAATGGGCATATTCTTAATCATGAGTTTATCACGAACCATTTGAGATAAATAACCTTCATTTAGTGGAATCAAGACCCATAAGATGGATGAAATTTCCACTGGAATGTTATATTCATCCTTGCATCGATAGACGATCATAGATTGATCTGGAATATGAAATGTGACTTCCCTTCTTTTTAAATTGATATGACCTCCATATAGAGAAAGCCAATCCATGCCAAGAATCACATCAAATTCCACTATAGGAATGATCACAAGATTTGTAGGAAGCACTTTCCCACAAACATCAATAGGAGAAGAATTATAAACGTTTGATGAAAATGTTGTGTCATTAGGGGTTGTCACAGCTAACTCAACATCTAATTGTTGAGGTAATACGGTGATACCCTTAGAAAACTATTCAGAAATAACAGAGTGGGTGGATCCAGAATCAAATAAAACATTTCCTACTTTAGAGTGGATGGTATGTGTCACTTTCACCACTTCGTTATCGTACTCCACATTTCAGATAGAAATTGCATGTGACTTTCCTTTGTCTTTATCCTTAAGAGTTTTATGGAATCGATCATCATCAACAACCATTGGATTAGGGAATTGATTGGAATAATGCCCCATTTCCATTCACTTGTAACATTGAAGTGTAGGAGGTGCACTATGTGTAGCCTTTTCCTTGTTTGCATCACTAGACATATTCATCCCATCATTTCGGCATTCAAATGCCCGATGACCTACCTTTCTACATTTGAAACATTTACTTGTCCCTTTAAGACAACTCCCTCCATGTTTCTTTCCACACATTGAGCATAAGGGAAAACTCATTTTCTATTCAGTGTGCTCTTGATATTTTCCATTGAATTCCATTTTCATCTTCTTATCAAATCCATATGACTGCTGGGTTACTCCAATATCAATCTCAACTTTGAGAGCATGTCAAACTATTTCCTCATATCTATTCAATCCCCTTATGGATAATTCCCTTCAATGACTTGGTTTTAAGCCACTGAAGAATCGATCGATCTTACTCTCCGGTTGGATAATAATACCAGAAGCATACTTTGAAAGGCTTGTAAAATTTTCTTCATAGGTACCAAAAGATTCATCATCCTTTTGCTTCAGTTCAAGAAACACCTTCTCCATATTTTTTCGAAGAGTACGAGGGAAGTACTTATTGAAAAATAAGTTCTGAACTCATCCCATTCCATGGACTCAATTTCATCTCTTTGCCTCGTATTATTGATAAGATTACACCATTGATCAACATCACCTTCCAAATGATATACTGCTAAGATGACTTTATCATGTTCAGAACATTGAAGTACTGAAAATATCTTTTCAGTGGTGCTGATCCATTGTTCAGCCACTAATAGATCAGAAGAACCGCTGAATGAAGGTGGACGCTGCCTCATGAAGGATTCAACAGAATGTTGCTCATTCCTTTACTCGTTTGGATGTCTTACATGATTCATAGCTTGAGAAAGTTGTGTGAGCATGGATACAAGATTTTTCATTCTAGCTCCCATAACGTTTGGTTTCCCAGGGGGGAAATCATTGCATTGCCCATCGCATTCCACATTAACACAGTTCCTTCGGGTTCCAGCCATTGACTAAAATCAAGAAGAATAGTGTGAGAAACACTAATTATAATAGGAAATCCACATAATCAAGAATAAAATTTCACAATTAAGGTCTTATCATAGGTTGTTCATGGCCATTTCTAAAACACTAAGATTATGTTCTATGCTTAGACTTATCCTTAGGGTTCTTACTAAGGCTTTTATATCCTAGTTTCTAAAGGTTGACCATACCTTTCCTCTGATACCAACTATAATGATCCGTAATTTACATAAATGGTTATTACTTCAAAATTGATGTACACTTGTTACAACATATAACAAAACCATGAAAGGACCACATTGGTATAGTGTCTTTAGAAACTGGGAAACATAATCACTTGGTTCATAAAGAATCTACACTATCTCCCATTTATTTCATCATATCTAGAGTCCCTTTTTGTCATATCCTACTTAATAACCTTCTTCCAGACCTGGGGAAAGAAAACATACAATAGGGTGAGATCAAATGCTCAGTAAGGGTAAACAAAAGAAATATCAATCACATAATATTCATAAGAAAATAACATTTTTGAAATCTTAATCTGCAAAAGAGATCATAATTTCATAACATGGGATAAATCATAGTAGTGAAATGTAATCCTAATAATAATAACATAAAACATGAAATTTTGTTCCTTACACACATAATCATAGAGAATCATTTCTTAGTAGTCAAGACTCATTTCCAAGACTATCTTAGCAGACAAAGTCCATTTCTGAACCGAGTTCACTCCTCGTTTCAGTCCTGTTTCACTGAACCAGATTAACCTGCCATTCTAGCCATTTCTATCTCATGAGATATAAATAATTACCCAATGCATTAGAGGGAGATATAGGTCCCACCCATCTCAAAATGAAACCATTCTTATGTGTGCCACAACATCATAAATCATACATCATTGCATAACCCATGTAATAAAAATGGGTTTCTTAAACATCGTGACATCATAAAACAATTCATATAAGATAAGGGAATTCATAAAAATAATTCCATCAAAACATAATCAAATCAATGTAATAATAGGGATAGAAACAGAACCCTATACTATCTTAGATGGAAAATAATTTTGATAAAACACATGAACTCCATTCCTGAGTAAAATATCCTTTCTACTTCAAAAACATTTTTCCTTTCTTAACATGTCATACAATTTTAAACTAAAATAAGTTGATTAAAAATAATCTTGAAAACTTGTAATGGAATATTCTTGTAAATAATGTTTTAAAATTCCATTCATGCCATATAAGTTAAAAAAAACATTCTTCTCGTACTTATGTCAGAAAAGTCAAAAAGTACCTCGTACGAAAAACGACAAAAGATTAAATTCATATCTTTTACTAAAAACTCACCAAAGGGTAAAATTGGATTTAAAAAATTGTAGGAGGATAGAAATAATATTACATATTCAATAAAAATGTATGGGGATGATAAATATTCCCCAGTAAATACCGAAGAATAAACAATCTCGGATAAAAATTGAGATTGTGAGATTTTCCCTTACCTTAGGTCCGATTTTCTTTGTAAGTGTCTGAAATTCTTGTATAATGATTTAAATAATGTTATTTACTTATTCCAGAATCATCCTTATTTTTATGATATCATATATGGTCATATTATTAGCTTCTTATTAATAATATTTCATTACTACTTGTTACTCGGGTGTTTATTACTTTTTGTTCTTATGCATGTTTTGTCGAATAAATTCTTATTCTTATTTTTAGGTAATAGATACCTCATTTCCAAAATTTTATTAGTGTAATATATATCATATTAATTCATTAAATTCATTTATATAATCATTATGCAATGAAGAAAATGTAGAACGAGTCGCATCACATTGTGGAGATGGTATTCTGTACGCACGCACGAGCGATGATATCGTTCCCATGATCGTTGAATTGTATTTGAGTGTATGTATACTATTTCAGAATCCATATCACATTAAAATAATCATATATATTTATTCTTTACACCATTATACCCATCCAAGTATGGTGGAGGTGGAAAATAAATTACACCACGGCGTGGAGACGGTATTCCGTACGTACACACGCGTGGTGATTTTGTTTTCCGTAGGATGGATAGATGGTGAAATAGGATTGTTTCAGAATTATAATAACATATAATTATACGAGTGATACTTATGTTATCAATTCATAATGAAACAAATAAATAAGAAGAAGTGGAAGAAGAAATAATGTTGAAAGAATCGGTAACGGACATTACCTCTTCTTTGAAGCGCCTCTTTGAGTCCTCCTTTTAGGGCACTAAAATTGGTCTTTGAAGAAGACCAGGACATCTTGGATGTTTCTAGGGAAGTGTAGAAGAGAATTTGGTAGGGTTTGGCCAAGCTTGAAGGCTCATAGTGCTTTGAGGAAGATAGGGAGGAGGTACCCTATTATAAGGGAAGAGAGGGGCACCTTTGGAAAAATGAAAAATATTATTTTATTATAAAGTCATATTTGGTTTTTAATAGCTCCAAATTGATTTATTTCGAAGATAAGGTGGGGAGGGGTCGAAATCCTTTCATATAATAGAATTTAGACAAGTTTAGGTATCCATTTTAATCTTATCATTTAGATTTAACCTTAAGTTAGATAATTTAACTTTAACCGTGTCTTCTTGTTTTCTTACACTATAAGGTTAATAAACCTACTATAACAAGCCAAAAGAACCCCAAGTTGTTTCTTATTAATACATATAACCTTATATAATTCATTTGGCCAAACCTTATATTTTTAGGAATAAAATAACAATTATTAATATAACAGTTTTTTAAAAAACTATTTTATGTAAATTTTGACACTATTTGGTAATGGATTTTTTTTGAAAATCATAACAGAAATATTAGTTGGAAAAAAGTTACTTAAATTAATAATAACATGTCATATTAACCTAAAAAATTATTTTAATTTATAAAAAGTCTCAAATTAAATTTATTTGGGAATTTATAACATCATTTATGTCAATATTTCATTAATAATATAATTACTGCATCATCATTGTGTCATAAATACATTAAATTATTTAAAGTCTAAAAATTAAAAATAAAATACCATTATGTAGGAAATCCTTTTATATTTCTAATGAATATTTATAGTCTAATTTATCTTATGAATAACCCGATATTAAAAATTATTTACTTATTAAACTTTGATTTTAACTATTTTAACCCTTCTTTAAATAAATAAATATTAAATGTCCTAATCTAATCCAAGTGGGCCTAAATGGTCATATTTTATTCCTAAGATTGTTTTTGGTCTAATTACACTTATCCAATAAATTAGGGCATGTGTTGGTGTAATAATAATATCATTTGTACCCTTAATTACTCTATTTACTTTTAATCGTGGTAATAAAAAGTAAAAAGTAACTATTCACCAAATATTATTTTCATCTCATTGAACCACATTTTACTTAATGACATCAACTGTATTTCTCAGATTTTTTAAATTCCATTCACAAAAGCGGTAAAATTAATTTTTATGTAAATTTGTAAATTTTCCTAGGAGGTGGGTAAAAGACGTTCAAAATTTCAATAAAATTTTTATATATCTAAAATTATTATAAAATGACTCCAATGAATTAAATAGAACTTATATAGGTATTATGTATCAATTTTGACCTAAAATAAATTTAAATAAAATAAATAATTATTTAAATAAAAATTCGGTTTTTAAATAGTAACGCAATGTTTTCACTATTCATCAAAAATGGAATGTTTTCAGAAAAATACCAAAATTTCACCCTAGGATAATTTCGATATTCCGAATTCAAAAATGAAGTTTATTTTGAAAAATAAAATTTATGAAATTTTCAAAAGTGGTTATTACTATTCATAACGGCTAGTTTTAATAATATTTTAATAGCATATCGTTGTTTAGTGAAACTCGGTATTGCATACGACGCAAGCTATCGAGGAAGGTCACGATTGCGTGTAAAGAAATCCAAGATAGTGTTGTGTGTAGTGAAAGATTACTTTGATGATTAATATAACATAAAAACAAATTAATTCTCATCAATGTCCCAGGTGTTATAGAAATATTAGTAATCATTATGAATTTTTATATTATAGTGTAATAACTACCACTATAAGGTCTAAGTGAGAATGAAAAAAATGAGGGTTTTTGTAACACCCTGAAGTTTTATGAGAAATATTCCTTTTAATTTTATTGATTTATTGTGTTGTACACTACACTAAGATTAGATTATGCTATATGAAACACTATATTAGCTTGTAGAACACACAAAACTATTATTGGCTTGGGTTTCACGCAAGAGCGACCTTCCTTAATAGTGTGTGTTGTACGTAATACCGAGTTTCACTAAACAATGATACATTGTTATAATATTATTTTGAACTAGAATTTATGAATAGTATTAACCAAAATTTTAATTTTATAACATTATCATTCATTTTATACATATTCTAGTACATGGTATGAGAAAAAAATTAATTTTTCTGATAAAAGAAGTATTTTTAAAAAAATGTAGTTTTGTCGCCTTTTGATGGCACACCCATTTTAAATATAATTTTTGACATGTTTATAAGTTCATGTTGTCAAATTAAACTTCATATTTTGTATAAGGACATAAAAACTTACATTGGATAAATATTTTACATTATTCTAATAACATTTATATTTTGATGAATAGTGAAAATACGCTAAATTTTAATTAAAAACAAATTTTTTCATCGAGATAAATTTTATGGTTAAATTATAATATTGAATGGTTTTAAATTAAAAATATAATATATTATTTACATTTAATATAATGTATGTCATTATCATTAATTATATATTGAATTCACAGGTAAAAACATTTCAATCTTTTGGAGTGTTTTAAATAAAAACCAGTTTATATACAACAGGATTAATTTTAAATTAATTACTGAGTATTCTATGTTTTCAATTTGGAAAAATTGATTCCATATTTGGAATAATTATGTCCAAATCATGTTAATAGGCTACTTTTATTTTGGGTATTATGAATAGTAACTATGCTAAATTTTATTTACCATAGTTAAAGGTAAATTTGGTAATTAAGGGTAAAAATAATATTATCAAATTACCCTAACACTTGTATTAATATAATTGGATGATTATATTTCATTCTAAAATATACTTGGGTCGAAATTGTATCTATTGAAACCAAATTTTATGTGATTAAGACATTTATTTTATTTTATTTAATGAAATGATAAATATGTCTCACTCAAACATTAATAATTAAATTATTTTTAATATAAGGTTATAATGAATATAAATTAGATTAAAAATAATCATATGAAATATAATATGTTTTTATTTATCATGGTAATTTATTTGTAATTTTTAAGAAATATATAATTACCATAATAGCAAATACATTATTGATGGAGAAATTATTTATCTAGTGAGAAATCAAAAATATTGTTATTACTAAAATAATAATACCCATTAAAAGACCCAAAAACTTGACAATTTTTTTTTCAAGTATATAAGAAATATAATAATCCAAGTGTCTACTAGTAGACCGTTTGGAGTCTTATAAAAGAGATTATGAAATTTATATTATATTATTTTAAATGATGTCAATGTTGTCACCTTCATAATTTAATAAAAATAAAATTTTAAAAGTTGGGTGTTTTAAAAGGTAAATTTGAATAAAATTATTATTAAGAAATATATTTAATTTATAATAATCATAATATTTTATTTTTAATTTTTATGCAAAAAGTATTTATATTATATAATTATACAAAAACTATTTTAGTAATTATTTTATAAGATAAATATCAAATAAATAATATGAAAAGTATTAAAATAAATATTATATGAACTAATTAATGTTCTTCACGAATTTTTTAGATGAATATGACTTTTATGGAATATATTAAATAGATTTTTTCAAAAATATATTCTGTGGGGATGTTATTTAAATTCAAATAAATGAATTGTGTCAAAATTGACACTATTGATATTTTATGAAAATAACATATTATTATGTTGTTTAAAAATCACAAAAATATTTACAAATTACAAATTTAAATTTATAGAGTCTATAATATCATAAATTATCAAATTATTTACAATTAAAAACACATATGGAAGTATTTATAACCATAAATAATTTATAACATTATTACCATAATTAAAATTAAATACATTAAATAAGGATAAATTAAAATGATAGGGTTTAAAATAAATTAAAACATGTCTAAATTTGATTGGTTAATGATATTACAAACCTATAGTATCTCATATCTTAATTTGATTCACTTTAAAAGTTTTTATGTGGGGTTTGAGTTTATTATAAATTAATATTTTGGAGGATTCCAAAAGTCCCCTTCTCCTCTTCTATATAAGGGAACCTCCATACTTTCATCTTCACTCAATTTTCATCTTTCAAGATCGGCCAAATCCTACCAATTATTCTTCTCAAAATACCTAGTTACATTTTAGTGGTGAAAAAATTCTCAAAATACCAACTGTAGTGCCCTAAGAGGAAGTTTAAAGGAGGCACTTCAAGGAAGAGGTGATATCTTCTTCCGATTATTTCAAATTTATTTCTTCTTATACTTCCTATTCATTAGTTGTTTAATTATAATGTAATGACATAAGATTCAATAATATATTGATATGTTATTATAAATATGAAAAACCCGAATTCACCTTTTATCCACCCTACAAAAAATGAAATCACCGCGCGTGCGTACATACGGAATATCGTCTCCACAGTGTGGTGTAATATGTTTTTCACCACCACATTACATGGATGGGTATAATGGTGGAAGTAATAACTATATATGATTATTATAACATGATAATAATTATGAGATATTATATCATCCACTCCAATTTCATTCAATAATTATGGGAATGATATCATCGCTCGTGCGTACGTATGGATTACCGTCTCCATGATGAGATGAGATTAATTCTACATATTAACAATTAAAAAAATGATTATAAATTATATATAATAATACTGAGATATATGAAATTATAATGCTACTGAATTTATATATATATATATATATATATATCATCTACTTACTTTCATTCAAGTCAATATGGAAAGGAAAATAGCATTCATGTGTACGTACAATCTACCGTCCCCTTGAACGATGTATTTCATTTCATTTATCTATCTATTATATATATATCTATATAAAATATGTATAAATTATATACACATCTTTTTTTTACATTCTATAAAGTAAGTAAATCATTATATACATAATAATATCAAGAACAACATGTCCAAACACGTACGATAAATGAAATGATTACTACCCAAAATGTTGCTTTAACATGGAATTTACAAATGAAAAGGTAATATAAAGTTGTAAGTGAATCATATATGATATCATAAAAATGACTATGATTCTTGAATAAGTAAATGTATTATTTAGATCATCATACAAGAGGTTTAGACATGAACAAAATAAATTTGACATAAGGTAAGGGATAATTTTGCAATCACATTTTTATCTGAGATTGCTTATACATTAGTAGTTACTGGGGTTATAATTATCATCCATGTCCATGTTATATAAAAATGTGTTCATAAAGCGTTTAATATTATTCCATGTATTTTTAAAGTCATTTTTACCTTTGTTTACTTTTACCACATCTTATGGAAGGAATATTTCTTTTGATTTCCACACGAGGTACTTTTTGACTTTTACTGTAAAATGTACAAGGAGAATGTTTTTTTAACTTATAAGGCGTGAACAGATTCTTATAGTTTCATAAAACCTTATTTCCGTGAATCTTATTCTACAATATTTCATGATTAATCTCAATGAAATTATTTTCTTTCAAATTATCATGATATTTTGAGAAAATAAAATGATTATGAAGAAGAAATGATATTTTTCTCAAGAAATCATTTCAAGTGTTTTATCAAAACTATTTTCTATATAAGATGAATTTCTCTAATATATATATGTTTCATGTATAATTTCCATATTATTTAAATAGTTTTATTTTTTTATGATGAAATTATATCCATTGATTTATATGGATTATTTTATGATGGGATGATTTATATGAATCCCATTTTATTCATTGCGTTATGATGAATGATTTATGTTTATTTTCTATCACATGAAAGAATGATTCCATTATGAGATGGGTGGGACATATATCTCCCTCTAATGTATTGGGTAAATTTTTATATCTCATAAGATAAACATGGTTAGAACAACAAGTATATCTTGTTCCGTAATACAGGGATGGAATGACAAGTAAACTCTGTTCAGTAATGGATTTTGTCTGCTATGATGGTCTTGGATGCAATGCCTTGGCTACTATAAAAATCATATCATGTGATTAATGGTTTTCCACAATTATATTTTTTATTCCAATTCTATTTTATCATGATTGATGTTCCTTTACAATCTATACCTTACGCATTACCAATATTTACTTGACAACTCAAGATTTTGATGTTTATACTTTAAATTCATGTTTTTAAGTTCAAATATATATGGTATGTTTTATTTTCACTATTCTTACCCTTAATGAGTGTTTCAGATCACCCTCTATATGTCTTCTTTTCCACAGGATATAAATAAAGGTTTTAGGTAAGAAAACAAAAGGGGAATATCTTTATGGGAGATGTTGAAGATCTTTAGCTTATGTTCTGAGTTTCCAAAGACACTAAAATATTATGGTCCTTAGGTGTCTGTTTTTTGTTATGTATTAAGTATTCCGCAAAAGTAATGTAAATTCTATGTATTTCAATCTTGGGTATCTACAGTTGGTATCAGAGGATAGGTTTAGTTAACCTTTGGAAACTAGGATGCGAAAAAAGTAGGTAGATCCCTAGAGATATTTCCGAGGTACGTCTAGGGATGTCTCTAAGGGTAAATATAAGTATATTTTACAGTCCTAAAATTCTTATAAGGATCATGAATAACATAGAATTAAACCTAATATGTTAGAGATTGAATGTACTCCCATTGATTATGTTGTTTTTCTAGTATGATTTTTTCCTCTCACACTATTCTTTTGTGGTTTTAGATAATGGCAGGAACCCGAAGGAACTGTGTCAATGATCAATGCACTGGGCAATGCAATGATTTTATTTCTGAACAACCAAATTTTATGGGAAATGGAGTGAAAAATCTTATTTCTAAACTTACAGAAGCTATGAATCATTATGGACTTCCAAATGAGTAGGTAAGGGAACATTATTATATTGAGTCCTTCATGAGGCAACACCCACCTTCTTTCATTGGGTCTTCTGATCCACTTGTTACTGAACAATGTATTAGTACAATTGAAAAGATAATTTTCCATACTTCACTATTCGGAACATGAAAAAGTCATTTTGTTTGTTTACTGTTTAAATGGTGAAGCAGAATAGTGGTGTAATCTAATTAAGAATACAAGGCCCTAAGATGAAATTGAATCCATGGAATGGGATGAGTTCATGATCTTTTTTTCAATAATTCCTTCCCTCGTATTCTTCGAACAAATATGGAAGAGGAGTTCCTTGAGATTATTCAAAAGGATGATGAATCTTTTGGTATATATGAAGAAAAATTTACAAGGCTTGCAAGGTATTAATATGGATTTATCATCCAACCTGAAAGTAAAGTTGATTATTTCTTTAGTGGCTTAAAACCAAATCTTAAAAAGGAATTATCTATAAGAGACTTTATTAGCTATGAAGAGATTGTGCATTGTGCTATCAATGTAGAACTGGATGTTGGTGTTACATATCCATCTCATTGTTTTGATATGAAATAAAATATGGAGTTCAAGGAAAAATCTAAAAACTATGGTGAAAAGAAGACAAATGTTTCGTTTTTCTCAATGTGTTGAAAAAAGCATAGTGGAGATTGTTTTAAAGGGACAAGAAAATGTTTTAAGTATGGAATAGAATGTCATCGTGTGGCTGAGTGCCGAATTAATGGAAAAAGGGAGATAATGATGTGAATAGAGAAAAGACTACAGAGAATGAACCACCAACACTTCAATGCTACAAGTGCTGGGAAATGAGGCATTAGGCTAATCAATGTCGTAATCCAAGGGTTAATGATGATCAGCATAAAAAACCTCTTATTGAAATGGAAAAATGGAAGTCACATACAATCACTATTGGAGATTTTGAATATGACAATGAAGTGGTGGAATTATTAAGTGTTTATGTAACAGGATTCCAAAATATTGTTGTGGAATCTCATTTATAATATCTTGGAATTTGGGAATATCTATGTATTAGTCCATTGTTGTTTTCTATAAGATTATGGTACTGGCAACCATGAAAAGTGATTGAAATCTTTTTGGAAAGTAGATGATATGTGCATAATGAAGGGATAATGGGATAATGAAATTTTTGATAGTATTAATGAGCTCATTATTAATAAAAGGACAAAGTGATATAATGATTTGAGTATATAGAATTTTTGGGATTTTGGTATGTGGAATGAGTTAACTTTTGACAGCATTCATGTTTTCACTATGGTTCTATGGTAACTCATGTTCCAAAATTATATTATTAAGGTATTCAAATGTTTTCAATGTGACCAACAAGATATATGTTATGATATATGGGGAATAAATGATGGTATTCACATGCTTGTTATATGAATTTTCTAGTAATTGTTTTCTTTATACTATGAGTTTGGACAGAAGTATTTTGGATAACCCTAAAAGCCATAATTGATTAATTTGGACATCAGATAGTATTTTTTAATGTTTGAAAATTTTTCGATATTATTTCTGGAATGTTATAATGGTGTAGTTTTAGAAGAAATACAACCTACAGGAAGGGCTACAACCTGTCGCATCAGATAAGGCTGTGGGAATCAAACACACAACTGAAGTGTGACCGGCCTTTAACGCCTACTATTGGCCAACAGGAAGTCCTTCGTTAGTAGAAATTAGTTTTATTTTTTTAAGAGGTATGATAGATTAAGTATAAGTCCATGTTTGGAACCATATATGATTAAAATCACCATATATGGACTTCTGTATATTTGATAAATTTTGTTAACCTTTTGTTTGAGATAGATGGAATGACCCATCATTCTATCAAATGATATTCTAATACTTCATGAATGAAAAATTCAACTTCATTTCTTTAAATAAGAGATGAAGTGGAAATTGTTCATTGAACGACCAATGATGATATTACACTGAAATCAAGTAAGTATTTTTCCTTATGCAAAAATTTATCAATTTTAGGGAAATGATCTTGAAAACCAAAAATGTTGTCCTAGTACCCTCATATACGATGAATTAGATGGTACCTTAGATCATCACTAATTTATGGATTTTTGATTGTTGGATTTTTCATAGCCATGTTCTCTACCACTCTCCATCAGAACTTGATGGTTAGATTTATCTTCCATATCCATATTTTTACCGATGTTCTTCTATGTGGAAACCTAGTGATGATTTAATTTGGGTAACTGTTATGTTTCATATATTAGTTTCTAAAAATAAGTTTCGGTATTCCTTTTTACAATTTGGGATTATATGGAAGAAACCTTCAATTAGTAAGCCATTTATAACCCCAACAAATTTTGAGGGCGGAATTCATTTTAAGGGGGGTAGAATGTAACACACCGAAATTTTATGAGAAAGATTATTTTTAATTTTATTGATGTCTTGTGTTTTACACTAAACCAAGATTAGCATGTTATATATGAAACAATGTATTATCTTGTAGTATACACAACACTATTCTTGGCTTGTGTTTCACGCAAGAGTGACCTTCCTCAATAACGTGTGTTGTACGGAATACAATGTTTCACTAACAATGATATATTGTTATAATATAATTATGAACTAGCTTTTCTGAATAGTATTAGACACATTATGAATTTTATAACTTTATCATTATTGTTACACATATTCTAGTACATGGTATGAGAACAAAATTGATTTTTCATACAAATGAAGTATTTTTTAAAAAATATTTTTGTCAACATTTGATGGCACACCCATTTTGAATCGAATTATTGTCAAGTTTATAAGTTCAAGTTGACCAAGTAAACGTATTATTTTTAATCCTAACATAAAAATTTACATTGTATAAATTTTTTACATTATTCTGATAACCTTTATATTTTGATGAATAGTAAAAATACGCTAAATATTAATTTTAAAAAACTTTTTCATAGAGATAAATAACAAGGTTAAGTTATAATATTATATGGTTTTAAAGTATAAATAGAATATAATTTTACCATTTAATAAAATTTATGTCATTATCATTAATTTTACATTGAATTCATAGGTCAAAACATTTCAATCTTTTGCAATGTTCTAAATAAAAACCCATTTCTTTGAACAATGGTATTAATTTTAAATTAATTACTGCATATTATGTGTTTTGAATTTGGAAAAATGGATTTCATATTTGGAATCATTAGGTCCAAATTATGTTAATATGATACTTTTATTTTTGGGCATTAGGAATAGTAACTACGGATAATTTTATTTACCATAGTTAAAGGTAAATTAGGTAATTAAGGGTAACAATATTCTTATAAAATTACCCTAACACTTGCCTTAATATAATTGGATGATTATATTTCATCATAATATATACTTTGGTTGAAATGGTATCTATTGGAACCCACTTGAATGTGATGAAGACATTTGTTTTATTTTATCTAGAGAAAAGCTAAAAATGTTTCACTCAAACATTAATAATTAAATTATTTTTAAAATAATTTTATAATAAATATAATTTATATTATTAATACTAATTTTAAATCTAATATGTTTTTATTTATCATCGTAATTTATTTTTAATTTTTAAGAAATATATAATAACCATAATAGCTTATACATTAATGATGCAGAAATTAATTATCCAGTGAAAAATCAATAACATAGTTTTTATTAAAATAATAATACCCATAGAAAGACCCAAAAACTTGAACAAAACATATTGTTCAAGTATATATACATCGTAATAATCCATTTATATACTTTTGGACCATTTGGAGTCTTATAAAACTGATTATGACATTTATATTATTTTATTTTAAATGATGTCAAAGTTGAAACCTTCATAATTTAATAAACATACCATTTTAAAAGTTTGGTGTTTTAAAAGATAAATTCGACTAAAACTATTCTTATAAAATATATTTTATTTATATACATCATAGTATTTTATTTTTAATTTTTATGCAACAATTATGTATATTAAATAATAATACAAAAATGTTGTAGTAATTATTTTATTAAGAGAAATATAAAATACATGATTTTAAAAGTATTAAAATAAATATTATATGAACTAATTAATGCGATACAAAAATTTTATAGACGCATATGACCTTTTAGGATTCTAATAATTTTTTTTAGAAAATATATTCTGTGTGGATTTTATTTAAATTCAAATAAATGAATTGTGTCGTAATTGACTCTATATATATTTTATGAAAATAACATATTATTAAATTGTTTGAAAATCACAAAAATATTTAAAAATTACAAATTAAAATATATATGGTCTTCCATTTCAAAAAAGTATCTAATTATGTACAATTAATAAAACATAAGTAAGTAATGATATCGATTTAAAATTTATAATATTATTACCACTAATAAAATTAAATATATTAAATAAGGATATATCATAATGATAAGGTTTAAAATAAAATCAAAACATGTATAAATTTAATTTTATACTGATATTACAACCCTATATTATCTCATATCCTAATTTGAGTCACTTTTTATGTTTTTATGTGGGGTTTGAGTTTATTATAAAATAATATTTTTGAGGATTCCAAAAGTGCCCCTCCCCTCTCCTATATAAGGGAACTTCCTTCCCATTCCTCTTCACTCAATTTTGACCCTTCATGCTCGAAAAAACCATGCCAATTATTCTTTTCAAACTCTATATTTACATTATAGAGGTTCTGGTCTTCTCAAAAGGCCAACTCTAGTGCTCTAAGAGGAATTTTAAAGGAGGCACTATCAGGAAGAGGTAATATCTTCTACCAACTATTTCAAATTTATTTCCTCTTCTACTTCCTTTTCATTAGTTGTTTCATTATAATGTAATAACATCTATATCACTCATATAGTGATATTTTATTATAAATATTTAGAAAAACATATTTCACCTTCTATCCATCCTACAGAAAATGAAATCAACGTGCGTGCGTACGTACAAAATACCCTCTCCATGCTATGGCGTAATCTGTTTTTCCACCACCACCTTACTTCGATGGGTATAATGGTGGAAATAATAACTATATATGATTATTATAACATGATACTAATTATGAGATATTATATATTCCAATCCAATTATATTCAATAATTATGATAATGATATCATCGCTTGTACATATGTACAGATTATCGTCTCCACGACGTGATGAGATTCATTCTCCATGTTAATCATTCAAGAATGATTATAAAGTATATATAATACTACATAGATATATGAAATAATAATTATATTGGATTTATTTATATATATATATATATATATATTTCATCTTCTTACTTCCATTCAAGTCAACAAGGAATGGAAAACAACGTTCATGCGTGCGTACGACCTACCGTCTCAACGAACAATGTATTTCATTTCATTTATCTATCTATTATATATATATAGTGAATATATATATGATATATAAATCTTTTTTTAAATTCTATAAGTAATTAAATTATGATATAAGTAATAATATCATGAACAAAAAGTCCAAACACGTATGACAAATGAAAATATTATTACCCAAAACATTGCTTCAACATAGAATTGACAAATGAATGGGTAATATAAAGTCGTAAGTGAATAATATATGATACCATAAAAATAAATATGATTATTGAATAAGTAAATGAAATTATTTAAATCATTATACCGGAGATTTGTACATGAATAGATGAAATTGGAACTAAGGTAAGGGATAATATTGCAATCTCATTTTTATCTGAGAATTTTTATACATAAGTATTTACTGGGGTTATATTTATCATCCATGTACATGTTTTATAAAAATGTTTTCATAAAGTGCTTAATATTATTCAATGTATGTTTAAAGTCATTTTTTCCATTTTTCACTTTTACCACATGGTATGGAAGGAATCATTCTTTTTTTACGATAGAAGGTACTTTTTTACTTCTTCAGTAAAAAGTACAAGGAGAATGTTTTTTTAACTTATATGGCTTGAACAAATTTTTACAGTCTCATAACACCTTATTTCCATGAAGATTATATTATAATATTTCATGATTATTTTCAATGAAATTCTTTTCATTTCAAATTTCACGGCATTTTGAGAAAGGAAAATGCCCTTGAAGAAGAAAGGATATTTTCCTCAAGAATTTATTTCAAGTGTTTTATCAAAACTATTTTCCATCTAAGATGAAATTATTTAATATGTATTTTTTTCATGTATAATATCCCTATTATTTAAATGGTTTTTTATGATGAAATATATCCATTGTTTTATATGGATTATGTTACGATGGGATGATGTATATGAAACCCATTTTATTCATTAAGTTATGATGAATGATTTATGTTTATTTTATGGAACACGAAAGAATGATTTCATTATGAGATGGGTGAGACCTATACCACCCTCAAATGAATTTGGTAAATATTTATATCCCAGGAGATAAACATGGCTAGAATGGAAATTAAATCTGGTTCAGTAATACAATAATGGAATGACAAGTAAACTCGGTTCAATAATGGAATTTTTCCACTATGATGGTCTTGGAAGCAATGCCTTGGATACTATGGAAATCATATCATGTGATTAATGGTTTTCCACAATTAAATGTTTTATTACCATGCTATTTTATCATGATTGATGTTTCTTTAGGATCTATTCCTTACGTACTACCAAAATTCATTTTACAACTCAATATTTTGATGCTTAAACATCATGTTCATGTTTTTAAGTTCAAATGTTTATGGTTTGTTTTATTTTATCCATGTATACCCTTACTGAGAATTTGAGCTCACCCTTTATCTATTTTATTTTTCCCATGATATAGAGGAAGGTTTTAGGTATGAAAAAAGTGGAATATCATTATGGGAGATGTTGGAGATCTTTAGATTATGTTCCAAGTTTCTAAAGACACTAAACTATTACAGTACGTGGGTGTCTGTTTTTTGTTATGTATTAATTATTCCACAAAAATAATGTAATTTCCATGTAAATCAAGCTTGGTTATCTATATTTTTAACTTTATATTTAATGTTAAATGACTATAAGTGACTTTAGGCTCTTGATGAAAGCATTTTTGAAACATGGGAACACATTTACAATTCCTTTGTTATGAAAATCTATCCTTTGAAACTTATGGGGGAACATAGAAAAAAGATTACTAGCTTCATTCAAGAGGATGGAGAGGACGTTTATGAGTTTTGAGATTGGTTAAATGATCTTTTTAGGTAGTTTCCTTATCATGAAATCCCTTCCTACCCTCATATGGATGCCTTATATAAAGGTTTGTCACTTTCTAGTATGAATATGGTCGACCAATCCATTGGAAGGAATTTAATTGATAAAACTAATGAAGATATTAATAAAATATTTGACACATAATCTCTAAATTCAGAACATAATGATTCAAGGAGTGTTATAATAAATAAAAGAGGTAATAAAACTGGTTCATGAATGTCAATGAATTCTTAATTTGATGGAATAAAAGACCGAATACAGTTTCATATGAATCAATATGTCAAACGAACTGCCAATAAAGTGAATTTCAAAAATAAGAACCATAGTCCTAGAGAGTGGTGTCAACAGTGTGGCGTGTTTAAGCAATCAAGAATATGTTGTCCAACTTTTACATGCCTGATCAAGCACTAATGAATTCTAAATATTTATGATATGATCGTAGGATTCAAACTATTGATGACCAATTTTCAAATAATTAAAATCTTGACTATAGGAGCCATCCAATTTTTTCTGAGAGTGACTAAGGAATGCTCAAATAGAAACATGTTTTCCCTGGTCTTCAAAACCAGTGAAGAACACAATTTAAAAATCGATCTATGTTTAAAAATTCTTATTATCAAGATGATGTAAAATGGATGTTTGAATTTTTTATAGGGAAATTTGATTCACAAAATATGCAACATGATTTTGAGAAGGCCTAAAATAATGTTAAAATTCACTACTAAGAGTTGAAAATGGGTCAATTAGCTAGACACTTTACTATAAGATGTAAAGGTAAGATATATAGTACCATAAAAATCTATCAAATAGATATTTTTATACATGTGATTACTATGAGAGATTTAAAAACCTAGGAGGAGGTTAGAGTTGACTCTAGGAGTGAAACACTTGAATGTATAAACACCAAAATATGGATAACACTATCTATAAAAATGTGGAATGTAATACTAGAACTCAAAAAGAATCCATTTGCACCACCTCAAAAATATGAAGAAAATGACATTAAAATGAAAAATAATGGGGGGAAATAAATTATTTTTGAGTAAACCGGGAAAATTTATTATGTTCTTAGGAATCTTTCCTCTTCCATCCCATTGCCTCAAAGGTTGAAACACAAATACAAAAAATTATTATTTTTCTAGCTCTATGGTATTTTCAACAAGATCAAAGTGAACATTCATTCCTTACAACCTTTAATTTAGATTCCATCATATTTAAAATCTATGAGTACAATGTTGTTCTTCAAAAAAAAAATCCCAGTAAAACCTAATTAATTGTGGAGTTTTAACATTCCTTAAACCTTAGTAAATAATAATTAATTAAACTATATTTTTGACCTTTTTGTTAGCATAAATATGCTTCATTTCTCACTATTTCAATATTCAGGATTATATGAATTACAAGACACCACTGTGGTCATGAAACATGATGAATGATCTTCCACACAACCCATGGGAAGAGTATATGGTCTGCTTTTAGGATTTGTTATTCTATTATTACCCATTTAATTTCTTTATCTATATATGGAGTGTGACTAGGATGTATGTATCATTACTCTTAGGACATTAATTTCCATTAGAGTAGATGTTATCAATGTGGAAAATTTTATTATACTTTTTATGTTTTGTGAATAATAAGAAGAGTTTCATTTCTTTAAGAATTTGAAATAACCATTGTTTGGTGGGAACTATAAGAATTGAGATACAGGAAGTTGAGGAAATGAATCATTATAAAGGTTCTTTTAAGAAATTTCGTAGTGAAGAAACCCATATGGATAGAAAAAATAAATATTAAGACATTATTAATTTGCTAAAAGTGAAAATTTGGATGGTTTTACAAATTTTTATAGAGTAATTGTTCCATCTTTAGAGAGATTCCATTAAGAAAATACATTTTTTCTTAACATTTGGGAATTTCTTAGAGATATTGAGGACATATTTCCTACTTTAAAAAAGTATTTGGAACATTTTGATGCTTGTGGGGAAGAGATCCTGTATCACTCTAATGAAATTGTTAAGGAAATCATCTTAAAACAAAATATAGAAATTGAATAAAGTGAGTTATCCACTCTGGATAGTAGTGAGGGAAAAGATACTTCTGATCCTTAAATTGAAAATATGCTAAATTTTAATACCTACTTTAAGAAACATATAGAAGATAGTATACCACCTAGACCTAAGATTCTTCCTTCCAGTTAATAGGAACCACAAATTGTGCTTAACCTATTTCCTTCACACTTGAAATATTAATTTTTTGGTGCAAACACATCACTTCATGATATTATTTCTGCTGAACTAGATAAAAACCAATAGAAAAATCTCTTGAATGTTCTGAATAAGTACAAAAATACCATAGGATGGAAAATTAAAATATATCAAATGGATTAGTCATTACTTTTGTATGTATATGATTCATATGCAATCACATCATAAATCAAGAGTTGAGGGTCAAATAAGATTAAATCCAAAAATGAAAGAGGTTGTGAGAAAGAAAGTAATAATGATACTAGATACATGAATCATTTATCCTATATTAGATATTACTGGCTACAATCTTGTCTAATTAGCTCCTAATAAGTGAGGTTTCACTATTGTTACGAATGAAAGGAATGAATAAATTTAAGTTAGAAAAGAAACCAAAGGGAGTGTCTGTATTGATTAAAAAATTATAATTCAATAAATAAAAAAGATCCTTTTCTAATTCCCTTTTTAGATCTAATGATTGAGATGCTTTATAGAAATGGATTTTTATGTTGTTTGTATGGATATTAAAGTAAAAAATAGATCCCTATAGCCCAAAAAATAATAATCTATTAGTTTCATATGTCACTTTGGGACATCTTTTCCTAAAAATGAATAGCCTGTCGATTATGTGGTGCAGTAAATTCTTTTCAAAGGTGCATGATGGATATATTTTTTGAGAAGAAATAAAGGATCATTGGAGTGTTTATTGATGTTTTTTTCACTTTTTTTATGTACCTTCGAGATCTATTTTCATTATCTAGAACATATATTAGAGAGATTCCTAGTGACCAATCTTGTTCTTAATTTAGAGAAATTTAAATTCATGGTTACTGAAGGAATTTTTCTTGTCCATAAGGTGTCTAGGAGGGTAATAAAGTTTTATAAAGCCATGTTTTAGGTGATTACAAATCATCACTCACCTATAAATTTCAATGTTTTTAGATGTTTTTAAGGACATTTTAATTATTTATAATGATTTAGAAAAGAAAAATCTAAAATCATTTGGCGTCTTTTCTCATTAATTAATTAATATGGATCATTGTTTTATTTGATGAAATATATTTTTAATATTTTTATATTCTTAAGGATAAATTCACCTATTCATCTATCATCACTACACTTGATTGGAAAATTCCATTTGAACTAATGTGTGATGTTATTTATATGAAAATTGGAGAAATTTTAAGCTAGAAGGAATATAGGCAGTTTCATGTAGTGCATTATGTTATCTAGTTTCATCATAATTCTAAAAAATATTACACCAATACAGAGAAGGATTTATTGGGTTTGGTGTTAGATCTAGAGAAGTTCATCCTATACCAAATAGTTTCTAAATTCATTGTTTTTACAGTCCATTTTTCTTTGGAATTCTTGTTTTGAATAAAATAGGTCAAACTAAGACTCATTAGGTGGATAAATTTGTTACAAAAATTCAATTTAGAGATCAAATATAATATTGGAGAAGAAAATGTAGTGGTTTATGCATTATATAGGATTTATAGTACTCAAAGTGATGATCTCTCTGAGATAAAATATGCCATTTAGATGAAAAATGATAGCTATTTTGGTCAAATAATCTGCTTGTTATGTAAATTTTAAAATTTTCATATATTCTGGAATCATTCCTAAATTTTTTTCCCTTAAAAAAGTAATAAATTAATTACTGAGTAAAAATACTATTATTGGGATGACCCTTTTTTGTTTAATAGGTGTGATGATGGAATTCTTAAAAGGTGTGTTCTTGAGGAAGAGGTCCAGACCATTCTCAAAGTTATCATTCTACACCATGTAGTGGAAGTCATGGAGGAGAGAGGAATACTCAAAAGGATTTTCAGGCCTATTCCCTCTGGCCCTCAATTTTTAAGAATTCCATTATATTAGTAGTTGTTTATGATAAGTGTTTATTGTTAGTAATTGTTGGTAGAAAATAAGAGAAACCCTAAAAGAAAATTTTGGATGTTTGAAGTATTGATGTTCATGGATTTGACCTTGTTGGAAAATTTCCATATTATAATGGGAATTTTTTCATCTTTTAGGCTTTAGACTATATTCCCAGGTGGGTTGAATTAGTAGTACTCCAAAAATAATCACTCTAATAGTGCGATTGATTTTATTAAAAATAACATCTTTTATAGATTTGGGGTCCCAAAATATTTTATCACTAATAATAAAAATCTGTTAAAAAATTAAAATTTCAAATATTTAATGAAAATATATGGATTTACTCACAAAATTGAAACTTCTCACTTTCCACATCCTAGTAGAAAAACAGAAAATTCAAATAGGGAGTTCATGAAAATTTTAGTTAAATAGCATCTAGTTCTATGAAATACCGGTCTTTAGAGCTTGATGAGGATTTATGGGCTGAAAATACCAAAATTAAAACCCCTATATGAATTTATCATTATAGAATTATTATATTGGAAATATAGTCACTTGCTTGTGTAGCTTCAATGAAAATAATTTTGGGTAGCTAAGGCCCTAAAATTTCAATTTAAAACTACTTGTGCAATAATATTTTTTGATTTTAGTGATCTTGGTGAGAATAAGAGAGAGTTATATAAAAATTATATGATTTAAAAGGACATTAATAATGATGTTTAATGATTACATCATCCAAAATAGATATTTCAAAACTAGATAAAGGATTATTCTTTCTGATTTTAGAATTAGAATGTTTTGCAAGTAGCTCAAATCTTGGGGGTATGGACCTTTCTACATCTTCAGAGAGTTCGTCAATGGAGCTACTAAGTTGGTAGAAAATGATAATTATCTCTTCTTGGAGAATATCCCAAGATTTATGCATTAATTTGAGGGTTGGAAAAAGGGAATGGATACAAATATTTTTCCTTGAATATTGAAACTTTATTGATTCTGGTTAAAGACAATAAATTTAACATCTCATGAGAGGAAACACATAGTTCTTATATTGTTTTATTTTATTTTCATTTATTATATATCTTATTTTATTTCTATGTTAGTTTAAATTGTTTGTCTACTATTCTAGAGAAGTTTCAAATTTCTGTACAAGTACCTAATGGGTAGAACAATCAAACTCTTGGAGGGGAATTCCAATAATTCTCATTACAAAGTGAAGCCTCTACATAGAAATTCTTGGATTAAAACTATTTTTCCCTAGTATTTTTGTTTCATAAACTATAAATTCTATAATATCATGTTAATATTTTAATTTTAAAGGATATGCATCTTTTTATCTAGGGAATATTACTAAAGTAATCATGGGGAGTGTAATCATGAATTCATGTGGAAAATGACTCACTATTAGGGAGTTTTATTTTTCACTCTACATTGATTTTTTATAGTCTTCTTGCATACATCCTTGATAGAGATATATTGTTAAAATATGTTCACTTTCTGAAATTAAGAGTGGGGAAATTATCCTCATTTTATTAAAATTATTTTAAGTTCACATTGTGCTGCAAGTCACGAGCATTAGTATGAGACTAATTATTTTTCATTTAAAATTATTTTGAAACTACGTTGAAAACAATTTTAACACAATAACATATTTAAATAGACTATTAAAGATTTTTTTCAATAGAGTATATTCTTATCATATTGTGTCATGATTTAAATTTAAAATTTATGTTCAATGAAAAAAGAAAAAAAATGAATGTTCATTTTAAAATTAATTTTTTTAAATAATATTAAAATTAAGGCAACATACCGTGTGAATTGTTTTATACTCCATAAACATGATTTTGAACAACCAAAACTATTAAATATCGTTAATCTAAAATTTCTTTAATTGTTAATTCCACGTTATAGATCAATATTAGGTAAAATTATGGGTTTTAATTGTTGGGGAGGAGGTCTTAAATGTTCTAACATATACTTATTTCCATACACATAAATAATGGATTTTTTTTTGAAAATTGGTTGATTGTTTTATATTTATCTTCATTTTTAGTGGATCAAAATGTTTTTTAATATTGAAGATTATAATGAACCATTAATTAGTTTAATAAATATTACCCTGTTGATTTAATTGAACTCATAATTTCATTATTCCCGTGGAAGAAATTTTTATTGTTAAGATTTTCGATGAATTTTATGCAACTATCATTCGAGATAAAATTTTAGTTCAAATTAAACTCCTAAGACATGCATCTGAATGAGAAATTAAATGAAAATTATAATCTAGTTTGAACTTTTTGTTAATTATTCTAAATTATTTTATTGATGGATGGGTTAAATATTAAATCTTCTTAATTAATTTTTTTATTCATCAAATTGGTTGTGTCAATTCAATATTTATTTTAATTATGTGTGTCCGTTTACTTGGAGTTAAATTGATGTTTGAAATTTCCAATTGGTTTAAAAATGATGTCTACATAAATATTTTTAAAACATTAATATTTAATTTTTTTTTTCAAATAATAAATTATATTTTCCCAAAAACCATTTATTTTTAGGAGGGAAATTACATTTTTAACTTGAGAGGGTCCATAATAGAAAATTTATTTGAAGAATAATTTTTTTTGTGAAATTTTTGTTTTTCACTCTTGAGATTTATTATTTTACACTAAAATTAGATAAGTAATTTCTTATGGATAATAAATATTTATATGTTGGTTAATTTGACATTCCTCTATTTTTATATATGTTTCCCACATACTATTGGTGATATTTTGATGGACCTATGTAAAAAAATGATTTTTAATGTGATTGTTTTATAAATGATTATTACATGATGAAGATTTTATTCTTCGAATATTTCATTAAAATTAAGAATATTCAGTTCTAAACTGTTAAAATGATCCTTGGATGTATTTTACTATATTTACTGATCAAATATTTTCTTTTTAAAAAACTTTAATTGCAGTTGTCATTTTTGAAAAACACTTATTGGTGATGAAATCTATTTTCTTAACTAAAAGGAATTTTATTTAAAATTGAATTCTCTGTGTTTTAATGGATTTTATATTATTATGATTCAATGTTATGATTTTAAATATAATTTTTGGAATTATATTGATACCACCAATTTTTTGGAGACTCGTGAAACAAAGTGATGTGGTTTTTTTTGTTTTTATGAGCATATTTTATCTTCAGGGGTTTTAAAAATAGTTTTTATGTGTGTAGAAGATTATATGTTGTCTTTAAGTCATTATGTATGATAATATTGTGAGGTTATAAAAAATAATTTTTCCTACTGATGTATATATTAAAATTTCAAGATTCCACCTGAAAATTAGATAATTTGGGTAATGAACATAAGAGACTAATCTGTGTAAAATAATTTTGGGTTCCCTATAATATAAATTTCATATAGGATAATTTATCCTACATGATTTAACAAGAAAAATTTCCAAGGAAGTATCGGAGGCTGAGTGATCATAAAAATTAGATAATACCTGAATTTAAGATTATAAGGAAGATGAATACTAATCAAAACTAAAGAGCAGGTTTCAAGAAAATTGAATCCTAGATCAAAGAGTAACTAATGATTTCTTTCATTATGAGGTCAAATGGTGTGTCAACACACCTGAAGCTAGTGAAAAATTTCTATGTATCACCCCTTTTCGTGACCAAGGTCATATTTGGTCAATGATACTAAAATTGTTGAATAACTTTTAAGGCCTAATAAACCTTCGTATTAGAGATAAGGATTTCACAAGATTCTTTTCTGAATATGAATTTTTGTGTTCAAGGGTCGAATATTTGATTCCAATTGATGAATAGATAAGAACTAAAACATGGAATACCTAGCCAATATTGTATCAAGTATGAGAATAAGAATAAGGTGATGAATTTTACATAGATTAATAGATTGATTTATAAAACCCATCGAGTATCATAATCGATATTTTTTATATTTTAAAAAGACCAAACTGAATTTGTAAATGGGAGTCGAACAAAATATGAAGAATATGATGGATATCAAGACACATTTTATGGGTTTAAAGACAAACATTGATGGCAAGGAAAACACAAGAAACATTATAGAACATATAAATATGGGATAAGCTGATTGAAGAATATATGAGTATGTTAAATAATGAGAAAATATGAGTCCAAATGAAGTTGAGTTCAATCCATTCATGAGGATGCTAACGAATTTTTTTGATGAGATCGATTGGTAGCTTGAGGGAAATTGAGATTCTACTAGATTAGGGATTTATTTTTGTTTTTTATACTTCTAGTGAAGAATATTTTTGATGAGGAATCACTGTTTCAGATTATTCTAACTATGGTAATATACCTAAACTTATTCCAGCCACTTGAATAAATCCACCAATGAACTTATGAGTATTGGAAGAACGATCAATATCACCTTATTGATTGTTTCAAATAGAGGTGAGTAATACTAAGATTTTTATATTGATTTTTTCATGACTGTATCTACATTGGTGTGTCATGGATGAGTTTTCATGTACCATTGGAAATAAAGAGATGAGCTCATGGATATATATGTCTAGGATATTGAAGTTACATGTTAGTGGAGGCAAGTTGTGGTTAATTTTATTGAGGTTTGACATGTTCATTTTTTTTCATGATAAATCATTTAGTTGTGATATTTAATGGGTGTTTGTCTGAGGATGATGTATGTTAATCCTTACTTCTTTGAGGAGGTCAAGAATGATTTTTGATTGGTGAAGCTTTAGAGAATTCCTGTGTGAGCTGTGAAATCATGTCTAAAAAGTGTTAGTATTTTATAGAATAATTAATTGATTGTACATGAGGAAGAGATGGTTATAGAGTTTTATTATAGTGAAATGTGTAGTGACTGAATCATAACAAAAAGAAATACAACCAGTGAAGACTATAAAGCGAGCCAAGAAAAACTATGTCAGTGGGAAACATCATTAAAAAGTGGAGATAACTATCTAGTTTAAAATTAATATAAAGATTGATGGATACCTTTTTTATGGAAGCATATGGATTGGATCTAGAAAGGAACAAAGATAGATTCAAAAAGTAGAGCATGAGGTCATTTAGGATCAGAATGATAAGGAAATACTCCTCATCATCATCTTCTTAATTTGTTTTTTATGTTCTTCTTTGGTAACTTTTTTTTCTAAATTATAAAATGAGTTATAGATAAACGTTAAGCAGGGAAATAAGATTTTTTTGCAATATGTTTTTTATTATTTGTTTTTATAATGATTTTTTAATTGATGTGAACATTTTTTATCAATTCAATAAATTTTTGACTGATGAATAGTAAACTTAGCTGATTACTAGTAAATTGACTCGACATAGATTTTAATTGATGTTTTTTGTTAAGTATGTGATCACCACTATGTTTGTTCACTCATTATAACTTTATACATTGAAGATGCCCCTATTAAAGGAACACCAAGGGATGGTTAGAGAATTCTTGTTGAATATTTGTTTTATAAAAATAAGTTGATCACTATTCATTATAAGGAGTTTGTTAAACCCATAGAATTGAGAGTTCATAGAATTAAAGACCTAATGATATTAAATGATTGAATTATTTTTAAATTAATTTGGAGAATGATTATTTTTTATGATTCCTCTGATTTTTTATCAAACAAGTTCAAAGGGATGCTCTAAAATAATTATAAATAATACCTGGCATCTTCTATTTGGGTATCCCTTAGGTATTCTTTCAACAAAATTATACAGGATACACAATAGATTGTGAGAAGGGAATATCATCTAAACAACTTGTCCACAACATGTCTGGATAACCCTATTTAGAATATTATCAATATCCCGACTATGTTTTCTCACATCTGTATTGCTGAATTCTTTTCTCAACATTCAACATCCCATTCAAACCAATCTAGAAGTTGGTAGGTATGGTTTCATGGATTCTAACGATCTTATTTGGATACACAAATGACATGGTCACATTAAGACCAAGGATTTATATTCAATAGAATATGGTAATCCCATTTTACCACCAATATGGATAATGAAATAAAAAACTGGCTTCATTCAACCATCTAAATTCTTCATATTATGGAAGATATGAAAGCATTGCCTTCTCACATTGGATAAATTTCAATGTTATAAATATCAAATCACTCACGTATTCACTATTTTCCATTGTGCAGGGGAGGATATCAATCACCTATTTGTGGAATGTGTCTTTGTTCATGCCTTATGGGAGTACATAAGTCCAATATTTGGCCTGAAAATTTACAACAACATCCCGGGTCATGAACTCATGACGGATTGATGAAATACTAATTTTAGTAAATAGATTCTGAATATGTTATTTATATTAGTTGGGTATTTATTCTCATTTATATGGAATTCACTAAATGATAAATACTTTTTTGGAAAAAACCTTCAATACATATGGGAATGATTACATTACAAAAGGTTTCTTATGCAGTATCTATAGTGAAAACATTGGGTATGAATACCATTATGCATGATCTGAATATTTTAAGATTATTGGGTGATGCAGGTTGACCAGAGAAGCCTAAAATGATCAATTTCATTTGTTGGATCCCTCTAATCATCCCATGGATTAATGCTAACATTGATGTTGAAGCCTCTAGTATGCTTGGACCCTCAGGTTATGGAGGTTTCTTTCTCAAATACTGTGGATTTGTCAAAGGGTGTTTTCAACATTATACCGACATTAAGGTAGTGTATAAACCGGAATTATTAGCTATGACATATACAATTGGATATACAATCCAACATAATTGGAACACATTGTGTCTTGAATCTAACTCTGATGTTGCTGTGAAGGCCTTGAAACAAATAAAATGGATGTGCCTTGAGGAGTCCTACCTCATTGGATTGAATATCTCAGAAAAATTTCTAACAAAACATGGAAATATCACATACATATAGAGAGGAAAACCATGTGGTAGATAAGTTATCAAACAAATAAGTCATAGCTATGAACATGATTTAGTCCTTTAGATCTATAGATTACTGTGCCTCATTGGTTGAAGCAGATATGTGTGGTGTGACGTACTTATGTATTTGTAATAATCCCTTGTAACCCTAACCTTTCTTATCCAGCTTCTACATAATTTATTTTTTAGGACTGGTTTATCTTGATCCAAATATTTTCAGGTTTTTGTTCATTGATTTTTAATATATCTTCAAAAATTAGGAAATACATTAACTGAATAATAAAAAATTCCCATGTTTTTCATTGTTTAAAATTATCTACTAATCTGTTTTCATTATTCTATTTACACATTCATCACTTTAAATTCATAATCCTGTTCTCATATTTTTAAGGGAAAATAATATACATCACTATTGATTTTATGCACATGTGCGTTTATATCTTGTGGTTTTATTTCATGGATTGGACTAAAACATTTCTAACAAGGGGATTTGATAACGTTATTGCTACTATAAAGTAGTTTTTAGGTTTGAAATTGGGTATATGAAAATAATTATCCATCAATACCCATGGATGAATAACTTTTTTCCTATAGAAAATATATTACATAAATAGACTAATGTGTTACATATATGATATATCCCTTATCTATTTTCAATAGAAACTCTAAAAATTCCAAAAATCCATGCAATGTCTTCAGGGAATTATTATAGTGTCTATAGGATATCCTAACATATTCATGTCAACTAAATATACCATTTTGAATTTTTCAAACTTTTTAAACACCTTTACCTCAATAAAATTGTTATTTTAGCATGTAAATACTTATTTGAGAGTATTTGAAAAGATTATACTAAATCTTTATTTTAGCCTTCACTAAATTCTTTTAAATACATTATATAGGTTTAATTTTGTGTTGACTTTATCATCCAACATACTTGGTACACTCTCTATAGTTTCACAACAATATCGTCAAACTTTATCTAAAATATAAACATGTTTAATATATTTTAAATATAACTTATAAAGACTATCTAACACATCTTAGAAATAATAACACTCTCAACCTTAACTCTTCCATTCAAACTATTATAGAAAATACTTCTCTAACTTCAAGAAATGTCTTTGAAACACAAACTATATCTTCAATTATTATATATAAGGGATTCCAAATTTAATAATTCTAGCGAGTTATTCTAGGGAATAATTTTCATTCTTCTTTAATTACTCATAACTGAGTGGGAGACCAACTTTTCATTGCATAAGTACTTTGAAAAGTATATAAAAAGTCTATTTACAACCAATATAACATTAACTAAAAAAACATCAATCTCAACATTTTTATTTACCATCAATTTATAATTCATCATGAGTAAATTTAATTCTCCTCCTCCAAATTGGTAAGAAATTAAATGGGAGGAATATTTTCAACCATTTTTGACAGTATAGTGTATGAATGAAATTTTTTATCTTTCCCTTAATGATAACAATAATATTAAGGGATTTTTCTCACCTCTAATAAACTCTCTTAATTTTAAGAAGCTTTTTCTCGCATTATGTTCTTTCATATTCATTGTGCTCAATTTATCCCATGATTGATGGGTAGAATAACCTTTTATTAGAAATGTTACACAAACTAACAAAATCTAAATATAATTAATACAACTGAGTTTATAAAATAGGAATATAAAATTTAGACAACTAATATATCCCTAAAATAATTGAAATGTGATTTCAATATTGAAATTATTTTATTTTAGAGTCTCATAACTAGATTTTACAAGTAACATTATAGACATAAAAAATAACATGAACAAATATATTAATATTTTTCAATTCAATTTTTCCTATTTGGTTTGATAATCACTCTACTAGATAAGTATCTATATTATAATATAATGAAAAAATTATAGATTTAAAATCATACCTCAAACTATATTTTTAAAGATCCTATCTATAATTATATATTCAAAAAGAATTAATAAAAATTTAAAATCATCACCCTTATGAAATAACTCCCTAATGAAATTCTCTCCATACTTATTCATATTATATTATCATCATTTAATTGAAACCATCTTAATATGTTAATAAGGTTGGTTTTCGTCAACTCTTCAATGAGAGCTATCGAGATGAGGCAACTTTATCATCCTAGAGTATCCTTTATTTGATATTCTAATGTGTCTATACCTCTTCATTATTTTATACCATTTTATTTTATAAATCTATCACCTTTTTGGAAACATGGTTATCTCATTAATTTTTAACTTTATTCTTCATCGGAGTATATTTATTAACTATTGAAATTAGAGAACTTTAATTCATTTAATGCAACTCAAGATATTTGGACTTTACCAATGAATTTCTCCATATGATTGGAAAATATAATTGTACATTCTTCTAAATATTCTTGGGTGTGTATTCCTTTCTAGCAGAACAAATTTCAATACTAGTTATAGTTTTTTATTTACCCTTGTTTCTTATATAATATTAATACAATGATATCCACATCTTCACTTATTTTAAAAAAATTAGATTTCCATATTACACCTTCCACACATACATTCATCAAATTTTAAGCAAGACATTTTAGGATTCCTTTGAACCTCATCATCACATATTTACACCACTATGCTATTCCAATTATCTCTTTCTTGGATTAAATCTTTTTTATTTCATATTCCACCATTAATTGTTGATATTCATCGAAAATTTTAAACAGTCCATAATGTTTCCTCCCATTCCAAAATATAATAATTTTATCATTGAGGTGACATCCTTCTCATCCTTCAGCTCTAAATTGTTGGGGGTGGGTTGCACACCTCTTTTTTATTCTTTCCCAAAGAAGGATTCCTTTTATTTATTTGTTTCCATTCATATTGTGATATACTCCATACATAAAAATATAGATGTTTTGTGATGGAAAATACCAACACATCACATAATAATAACTATATATTTTTTAAAAATCATAGATGTTCTCTAATTATAAAAATATGTTCATATTGGATTTTTTCATATTAGTGTAATCCATTTTTAACCATAAGGTTTACTCTTACATTCATCTATACTAACCCTTTGTTTGAAACTTTAATAATTTCCATAAATTGAAATATTTTTATAGCCTTAAATATATCTATGATAAAAATCCACAGAAACACCAAAATATATCAAATAACTATTTTCTTTTGCTTTTTCATGATGTATGTACAGATTGAAATGCTTTCTATTTTTGGGATGGAATTAAAATTTTTTGGGATATATTTAGGGGAAATGTTTATTGGATATAAGCATATAAATCCTTGAAATATTGGTGGATATTTAATAATTTTTTATCTTCCATATTCTTAGAGTTTTTAATTTGTTTTACATTACCATTCACCAAAATAGATTCAGTGAAAACTGAATTGAATAGATAGTGGGTTACCTATTTTTATGAGCTTGAGGTGGATGATACTATAGATTATAAATAACTAAAATCCAAAATATGTATTCTTATTAGAATATGGATGAATTTATAAGGTTTTTGTGTTATATTTATCTAGCTATTTTGGAAGTTGCATATTGTTTAGATTCTATATTTTTGAACCACACTTCCAGCTCATGGAACTTCAGAATGAGGGAATAATTTTCCTCATTATATTATCTCAACCTATTTTCCCATTATTTCTATAACATATTTCTTGATCCACATCAATTTTCCGTGTCAAAACTAAAGACTCACCCAAATCCTTCCACATTTTTTATTTAACATATACCTGTATAGAGTTGAAATAAATAGATACATTATCAAATTTATCTAAAAAATAGAAAAATTCATTGAAAACAATTTAGAACAGAAATTTATCAATTAATTATCTTTGAAATTATTTTTAAACTAAAGAAATAATTAAATTTCTATGTAGTAAATATTAATAATTAATCCTAACCAGTTTTACATGAATACTATGTATAGTGACCCATACTTCTCATAAATGGATTATGCATCTTTTTAGATGATTTTTTTTTACTTTACATGAGCACATTCCTAAGGACTGTAAACGTTAGGTGACTTTTGAACCATGGAACAAAATATTTTTAATTCAATAATGATCTTAAATGTATCCCAAAAATATATACTTCTTTATTACTACTTCTTAAAAACCATTCTTCACAACCCTTGGAATGAAAACATAAAAATGGTGAGATAATATTCATAGTAAGTGTAAAAAATGGAGATACTTAATAAAAACAAGAGCATAAGGGTGTGAGAGTAGGAGCATAACATTTAAAAACCACAACATTCTTATCAAAGATCATAATATAAAGTCATGGAATAAAAATTAATAGTTAATAATACATGAATCATAAAAAATATAAGAAGTTTTTCCATAAGATCATATCATTGACATAAGACATATAATTATGTCATACACATAACCATAGAAAATTATTTCCATAGTGGTCGAGGATAGAGGCAACTCCATGTTGTCAGTCTGGTTTTGAATTTCTTGATCCTTGAGTCATGTAATGTTCTATGTCCATGAAGTCTATTGGGTTCCCATTCTTCCCTTAAAATGGAGTTTCACAAAATAATAAAAATCTATGGCCTTCAGGCCGTTGTAGGATAGTGGTCAAGGATAAATTACAATTATATTATAGTTTAATAGGTTCAATCGAAAAACCACCATAGTAGTCAAGGTTAACTCCCATCACTATAATTGAGGAAAAAGTCCCATATTTAACTATATTCACTCCCCATTCAAATCATTTATATCTCATAAGATATAAATCATTACCCATTGCATTAAAGGGAGATATAGGTTCCAACTACCTCATAATGAAAACCATGATTTTGTGTTCTATTAGATAATATAATATTTATCAAATCACAATCCATGAAATGAAATGGGATTCAATAATATTTTTTCATTTCATAACCCATGGAAAAGAGATAGGTTTCATAATCATTTAATCATTTCATCATAGCATAAACCATGGAAAATGAAGTTATTTTCATAATAATTTTATCATGGTATAACCCGGGGAATAGAAAAAGGTTTCATAAATATTTTCATAATAAAAAATTCATAGAACAAAAAAAAATGGTATCCTTGGATCATATTCCAAACAAACCAAATGTTTCATCAAAGGATGTTATCTTAGATAGAGAATCATTTTAAAGATCACATAGAATGTTTGTATAAGAGAATAAATTTTCTATGAAATTTAATTTTTAACAATTATTTTTTTAAATAATTTTGTAAAATATTTTATTGGAAAATAAATTTGGAAAAATTATAATGAAAAATTTAAAAATCATTTAAAACATTTCTTGTGAAAAATATCATTTTTAGTATTTTAAAAAAAATATTAAAAAATTTTGAAATTCCTTTTCATTTTGAATTCATTTATTTAAAAAATAAAAAATTTATCAAATGTGAAGAATTTTTTCTTCAAATAAATTTTAAAACTTGTAAGATAATATTAAAATAATTTACTATTCATGATAATGAGAAATACTATTCTTACCATTCATGTTAAAACAATCTTTATTTTAATGTTTTCAGTAAAATCCAAATAGGAATTCATTGGTAATAAACATAGAGATTAATTTTTAAAACACATGTAGAATGTAAAACATGGTTAAAATGTGTTTTTAAAAGTAATAAGATATTTGTAAAGAAATTTTGAACAAACTTGTAGAAAATGTTGTTTTGGAAGATAAATGGTTTTTAATTAGAGAGAGAAATACAGATGTTTTTTATTTAAAACATTCATTTTGAAATATTGTGCACATAAGAGGAAATAGAATTTAAATCATTTATTATCAAAAAATAACTAAATGAGAAGAATATTCATGAGTTTTTGGAGATATAGATCATTATATTTCATCATTTGAATCATAGTCATGAGTATTCTCGATAAACGATGATATTGTAACATAAAAACCTTACCATATTAGTAACATTGAAACGTAAGCCCCATGAAAGGATAAAATTAAATGAAACATAAAATATTATAAGAATAAAAAAATAAATTATATTACATGTAAAAGGTCCTGTATATACATCTCATAAAATAAGATAGGTGCATAACATGGCATAAGTCTCAATGAAAAAAATGGGATAAAAATTTATTACCACATTTTTAATATTTTTAATCATAATCCCCAATAAATAATACAATAATATAAAACATTAAATATAAAATAAATAATTTTATTCATTATATAAAATTTAAAATGGGTAGTATATACAAAACATATAATAAACAAGTGGAGTATTTGCATATGCCTCCCATAAATAAAAGAGAGACATCAAATTCCTTACGTTAAGTATCAACATCCTTTGTAAATGTTATAAAATCCTTTACAATAAATATTTGATTAATTTAAATCTATAATATAACAATAAGTATATATATTATTCAATATTTTATCTACCTATGACTATTTATTACCTTTTTATTACCAATTCATTGTTTAAATCACATTTCTGTAATAACTGCATTGTTTTCCGTATATGTTTTAATTTGCAATTTTCAGTCCAGTTATTTTGAACATGGTTATATAATATCCATAATAAAAATCACGAAATAAATATAATATATATACATTATTTATAATTTTATTAATAATAATGAAAGGTGGTTTTGAGAAATGAAGTACATTATGATCATGGAGATGGTATGTTGTACATACACATGAGAAATGTTTCCAATTTTTAATAATTAATTTGGAAATATCGAGAGTAATATATAATATTTAAATAATGAAAATAATATCAAATATAATGTATAATTTATTTAAATATAACTATAAATATCATTTATTTTGTGTGGTGGTGGAAAGAGAGAATCACCTCGCTATATGAAGGTGGTTGTCCACACATACCCAAACGATATTATTCTCTTTTAGTGAGTGAAAGGTATAAAATAAAATGATATATTATAATTGAAGAATGATAAATATTTCATTAATATCACTATTATGTCATTAATATCATATATATTAAATAAATTTATCTTTATTATCTTTAATGTAAAGTTTTAGAGAAAATTAATCACATCACTTTGTGTGTCGGTAGTCCACTGTACACACAAATGATGTTATCATATCCCCAACAGAATGAATATTTAAAAGGTATATATATATCATATAATAAATATATAGGTATAATAATTTAATAAATATTATATATATACTTTATATCCATCATCATACAAAACTATGATTGGTGGTAATGAAAACATTAATGACATCAGTTTGTAAGGTGGTATTCCGTTGTACCCATGAATGATGATTTCATAACCCATTTGATTTATGTGGTGATGGTTTTAGGCCATAAAATTAAAACAAAAACATAATATTATATGGAATATATTGGGGTTATTATATCATCTTGGTTTAAAAAAAATTTAAGGAGGTGGAGGTAGAAATAAAATAGAAATACTCATTGATGAGCTTTACCTCTTCATAGGGTACACACCTCTGATTTGCACCAAAATCCTTCCTAAGAATGATTTATTACAAATATTAGGCATATAGGATTATATGAGGGAATTTTCTATTTAATTTGGGTAGTTATTCTCTGATTTTATAGGTTTTGATGGTGTGAATAAGAGAGGAGAGTCAGTGACCTTTTATAAGTGTGGTGAGTGACATGCCTGTAATGTTTTAAAAAGAAAAAGGAATAACCATATTTTTCTCATGAAAATAGGATCCAAAAAGTATTATTATCTATAATAATACTTTATAGGGTTTAAATTTTCAATAAAATATATTTTAGAAAAGTTATTAGTTAATTTTAACCATTATGTTTTTAGTTTGGCACCAGGTAAAACCATTTTTAACTTAACCACAATAAATAATTTTTACTATTTTTGAAATTCATTTGGGTCCAAAATATAGTTGGACATGATAGATAAAATAAATTATTATTATTCGAAATATTTAATCCATATTTAAAAATTAAATTCACGTTAGTAGAAAAATATAATTTAAAATTAATTTCATAGACATGACGAGATAACAGGTTTTCAAAGAGAAAATATTCAAAAGTTTACAATGTTTTTATATCAAATTTTAATATAATTTTAATAAAATGACAAAATTTGTACTAATAGATATATTATTGAAATAATTTTAAATTTTAAACTAATTTAAAATATAATTTAAATTTTTAAATAATTAAAATGAAAAGGTGGTTTTTAATATAAATTCAGTATTTTTCCCTATACATTAAAAAACGAAACTTCTTTGGAAAATACCAAAAATTCAACCTATTATTATTTTATCATTATTATTTTAAATACAAGATTCTTTTTAAAATTAATATTCTATATGTTTAAAAAATTTATTTATTATAAGTTTTCAGATGGTGGAAAACCTTCTTTTTTGAAAAATATTGTTTTTAATGTACAATTTGAAATATTCATATTAATTATTCATAAAACTCATAAGATGAATGTTTAAAAGTTTAATGAGTATATAAAATATAAAATTAATTAAAATTATTCCAAAATATAGGTTTTTTAATTTATTAAATTAAAATGTGCTTGTTTGTTTGAGAATTTTTTTTTCATAAAAATATCTCCTTTATTTTCAAATAGTTTTTATTTTAATTTTTTTAACTTTTTCACAAAATAATTAATTTTATATAAATGTGTACATAATAAATTTTCATAATTTTAGTAATAATATTCATAACATCAAGTGAAATGTTTGTGGGATATTAATTATTTTATATAATAATATTTTAAATGTGTGAAACATTTTTTTTTCAACTCAATGGCGCATATAATGAAAGCTAAAATTAGTATTATGTGTAATGAAAGATACAATCTGTGTTTATTGTAATGAAAGATTAAATCAATTTCACTTGAAATGAAAAATATCAAAAATATTAAATTAATTTGAAAAAAATATTTCAAAAAATATCAAGGTGTCACATTTCATCCCCTTAAAATTATTTTCCCTTGAAATTCATCACTTTGGTACAAAAAACAGAAGAAACTTCTACCTTATTACATAGATAGTTTCTCACATAGATTATCTAGCTGGTGGTTTCTCTAATAAACATCTACTTGGTGATTGGACTTGTTTCGTTGAACATTTTCTATATGATCATTATTGTCTAAACAATTTTTCTTCATAAGAAATATTATGATTCAGCTGTACGACCTATGAATTTAGTACATGTGATGGATGTTCTATGTAAATCATTAGGATAGATACATTTAATTCATCATGATCATGGGATAATATCTATGGAAGTTCCAATTGATAGGATACCATCCTAATACGGTCATGAATTTTAAAGGGAATGATATACCTAAGGATTAGCTTTCCTTTATACTATAAGAATAATGTCATAATTTAGTTGTGTTTTAATGAATTTCATATTCATATCTTACTCCAAGAAATGAAGATTATTTTTTTTTATTCCTGAAGAAATAAGGGATCACAAGATCCATAATATAAAGATAATTCATTCCTTCTATCTATTATTATAGAAAAATGGTTAATATTTGTTATCTAATATGGATAAATCTTCATATGGTGAAGTGATACATTAACCTCATCCTAAGTTCAACTTAAACCATTTCATAAATGGTAAGCCATGTGAGCCTTCAATAATATTAAAATCCAATAAAAAAATAAGGTCACAAAATTTACAAAATTAACTTATCATTTAAACCCCAAAAACATGATGTAGCGCTTAACTGTCGCATACCAAACATATGAATACGTACGCCATTTTTTCTCCTAAAACATTATAATAACAATTACTACCATAAATCCTTATTGAAAAAATTCATGCTTCATTATTTCTTAAATAAAAAAAATTATTGGAGATGTTACTTAAATGAAAAAATGATCTAAACTTCATAAATGGTAACATAAACCACTTTTTCAACAAATCATTAATCTGTTCCAAAGTAACTAGTATTATCAAATTTACTTTATCCATATCAATAACCTCTTTATCCCAAAATAATATTTAAAATACCTAAATAATATTAAAGGTTATATTTCTCTAAATCATGTCTTTTCCATTTAATCACTTTTTAGTTCCTCAACACTATTCAAGAAATTATTACAAATTCGTAACAAAAAAACTTATACTGAACAACACTTATATATTTCATTATTTTTATTAAACAATTATTTAATTACTATATATAATCAATTCAATTTTCCATTTCATTATTAAACCATTAATTAGGCTTCATCATCATATTCTTTATGAACTCTTTAAATAAAATATGAAATATGATTCTTGTGTTTGTATTCATCAATATTAATATATTCATGCTTCTTAGGATTAATTTAAACAATATTGTTATAACAACTTATACCTTTGGTATGTCATTTGTAGTCTCCTCATCAACAAAAGTATAAAAATTAGTATACCACCATTCTAATTTTTTTAATGATATTTCCCCTTAAAACATATATTCTAATAATTCATATAATTTCCACGTTTGAAACATTCAATCATTGACGATTCCTTATATAAACCATTATTTTAATCCATCCATTAACAAAACTTTTAATTTTTTCCCATTGATTAATAATTCTTTGTCCTTTTTTCTACACTCGAAACATCTTCTTGTTCATTTGAGGCATCACTATGAGTGATTATTCCAATAGTTTTGGAATATAGATAAAAAAATCTACCTTCCTCTACGGTATCCACCACCCGGACTCTCAATAAACTACATTCTTATCTTCATTGGGGAGTCTAAGAGTTGGTTAAAGTTAAAGTTGTTAATCATAAATCATGAAAACAGATTAGGATTAATCCCAACATCCTTCACTCCACTTATTATACCATTTGGGTTCTCATCAGAAAATTATTTGTCACATTAAATGTTAATGTAGTTCATTCTGGTTCCACCATTGACTAAAACCAAAAATCATTGTTTGAGCAACCATAATCATAGTGGGAAACCAAATAATCCTGAAAATCACTTACAGGATGTTTAAATCATGACACCTTATTTTTAATCTAGGACACCTTAGGTTTATCTAATGTAAATATTGGTTATCATCTATTTAAATCCATCATGATGGTTCATAAGGAATTTGTGAATTTGCAAGGAATATCCCCCAAGAGTGTCAAACCAGGAGTTGAGCAAATCCCATTTTTATGCACTGAGTAGAGATTGAATCTATCTCAACGAAACCTTTTCAGAATAATTACCCCTAGCCACGTTAGTAATAGAGACACATCCACACATAATATCTATACAAGGATCTAATTACCTAGAAACCAGTTTCTGTATCTTTTATTAAATTTCTAGGAATGTTTACTATACATTGAGTCATCCTTAGACTTATCCTTAGGGACATCCCTAAACATATCCTTATAAACATACATAGGTATATCCTTAATTATTTTATCATCCAATATTTCAAAGGATTACTAAACCTTTCCTCAGAAACAGAGTATAGATACACAATATTCTCATACGAGGATATTATATATTTAAAGATGAATATTCATTACATTACACAAACACACACCTAAAGACCATAATTGTTTAGTGCCTTCAGAATCTTGGTACACAATATTATTAATTCATCAATGCTCTTAAATTTCTCACATAAATATCTCCCCATCTAGTACTCATACTTAAAATACTTATTTCATTACATGTGTAAAGGAAACATATGAAACTATGAGCTCATATTCTTAGTAAGGGAAAATAAGGAGATACATAAACATAAAATGAGATTCAGGGTATGAGAACATGAATATAAAATTTTAAAATAACACCCTTTATATAATATATAATAATCAAGAGTCATGACATAAATATTGACAGATCATAAGACATGAATTATAAGGAAATAAAAGATCATGATCCATGAGAGAATATAATTGGCATAACATATAATTTTGGAATACACATAATCATATAAAATAAATTCCATGGATGTTACGACTGACTACCAAGGCTATTATAGTGGATTGGGTTTACTCCCCAAACAATTATAGTATTCGTGGTTCACTCCTAATACCATCATAGTTGACATGCTTCCATACTAAACTGGGTTCACTTACTATTCTAGTATTGTCCATATAATGAGATATCAACATCTACATAATTAATTAGAGGGATATATATGTTCCACCAATCTCATAATGAAAACCATATTTCTGTTTTATATAAAATCATAAAAAATTCACAATTTCATAGCTTATTAAATGAAATGGGTTTCATAAACATTTTATCATATAATAACCTTTATAAAAGAGATAGGTTTTATATCATTTCATTATATCATAACCCATTAAAAATTAAGTTGGATTCATAAGAATTTTATCAACGTATAAGCTTTGGAATAGAAATGGGATTCAAAAAAATTTCCACTATTAAACATTAAATGAGGTAAAAAATAATCTTATCTATAGTTCATATTACCAACAAGCATAGGTTACATAAAAGTATTTCATATTATATAGGGAATGATTCAAAATATCACAGGGAATGCTTCTGGGAGAGAATAACATTTATTTGAAAATCACATTTTAATACTAAACTTTCTAAACTATAATGGAAAACATTTTATTTTCAAATAAAAATAAAAAAATATATTTGATGAATTAAAAATCATTTTAATTTTTTTAAGGAAAATATTATTTCTTCTATTTTAAACACTTTTTTAAAAACTTTAAAATCCTTTTTATTTTGAAATAATTTAAGTAAAATCTAAAAATTTCCCAAATGTAATGGAAGAATTTTTATTTGATAATAACATTGAAACATGTAAGGTAATCTTGAAATCATATTTCTATTATGATAGTGGGAAATAATATTCTTTCTATTAATTCTAAAAACAATGATTCTTTTCACATTTTCAGGAAAATCCTAATGAGTAGTTTTTGGAAATTAATATAGAGTTTCATTTTAAATAAATTAAGAAAATAAAACATTGTTAAAAATGAATTTCTCAAAACCATAAAATATTAGTAAACCATTTTTTGTTTTTTTAGAAATCATTGATTTTAATGAAAAATGGTTTTCAACTGAAGAGAGAAATAAAGATGATTTTTCTTAAAAACATTAATTTTGAAATATGTTTTTGATAAAGAGAGGGAAATGAATGGAAAAATGTATTCTCCAAAATTAAATATAGGAGAATAAAATTCTTGAGTTTCTTGAGAGATATATCATAAAATTTCATTATTAGAATCATAATCATGAGTAATCTCAAAAAATGATGAGATTGTAACATAAAAACCTTACCTCCTAGGTTACATTGAATCGTAAACCCATGATAAGATAAAAATAAAAAAACATAAAATATCATTATAATAAACAAGTTCATTATATTAAATTTCAATATGGCTGTACATACACCACATTAATAATAGATAGGTTCATCACATTCGATTAGTCTCAAAGAAGTAAAATTGAGACAAAAACCCCTTACCACTTTAGTAATATTTTGAATCGTATTCCACAATAATTCATAAAAACATATGAAAATTTAAATATCATTAAACTAATTATGTTAATTATATAACATGTCAAATATAAAGTATATACACTACATAAATGAAACCAATGGTGAATTTTCAAACATCTCCTAGATATAAATTAGAGACTAGAAATCCCTTACCTTATGTCTCAACTTCCTTTATACATGATCAAAAATCTTATATAATAAATAAATTTTTATTATAAATGTATTATATAATCTTAATTATATATATAATATCATATATGATTTATTTATTACTATTTATGATTTTTTATTACCAAATCCCTGTGTAAATCACGCTACGGTAATAATCACTTTGCTTTTCATATATGCTTTGATTTGTAATTTTAAGTCATCTTGATTTTATTACAGTTAAATTATATAATAATATTAATAATAGAATTACTATAATATTTATACATCACTTATTATTTTATGAACAGTCATGAAATATGTTTTTGAGAAATAAAGTACGTTATGATCAAGGAGATGGTAAACCGTACATACACATGAGTAACATTTCCATTTTCAATGATTTTCATAGAATGAAGATAAGTAATATATTATAATTAAATAATGGTAATAATATCTCAAATAACATATAATTCCTTTATATATACTTATACATGTATTCGATTGGATGTGGTGTTGAAAAGAGAGAGTCACATTGCTTCATGAAGGCAGTAATCCACACGTACATGAAAAATGTTATAATATTTTGTGGGGTGAAAAGGAAAGAAATAAAAGGACATATTACCATATAAAAATGATTAATATTTCATTAATATAATAATTATTTTATTTATATTATATATAATTATTAAATTTATCTGTATTATCTTCCATTTAAATCATTAGTGAAAACGAATCACATCGCTTCGTGAGGCGGTAGTCTGCTATACACCCAAAAGATGTTATCACAACCCATAAAGAATGAAACGTAAATAGGTATATATGATAAAATGAATAAATAGGTATAAAAATGTTTTAAATACAATATATATACATTATATCCATCATCAAACCCAACAGTTAGTGGTGGTAAAGAAAACACAAATTACATCGGTTCGCGAGATGATAGTACACCTTACACACGAATGATGATTTCCTAACCAATATAATGGAAGTGGAGATAGTTTTAGGTGATGAAATTAAAATAAAAACATCTAATTATATTTTATATAATTTGTTTTTGTATCATCCTAGTTTAATAATAATTTAAGGAGATGGAGGAAGAAATAAAATAAAAATACTCTTTAAATAACATTACCTCTTATTCGTGTATCCTCGTTAGGATTGCACCAAAATCATTACCAGCAAATTTTTTTTCATAAAATAAGGCTTCTTGGATTATATTAGTAAAGTTGGGATGTGATTTAGGAAGGTATTTTCATAACCAAATTGGTTTTATGGTGTGAATAATAGAGGATAGTGGGTGGACTTTTATAAGTGAGGTGAGTGTCATACCTGTAATTTTTCGAAAAGAAAAAGGTGTAAAAAAGATTTTATTATAAAAAAAAGATACAAAATGGATTAATATAGAGACTTATAAATTATAGGGTATAAATATTTACCTAAAATATAAATTTTATAAGTTTTTATGTTATTTTAACAATAATTTTTTTAGTTTAACCCCTGATAAACCCATTTTAACCTTAACCGTGATATATTTTTTAACTATTTTTACTATTAATTTTGGTAAATAATTATATTTAAGTTAATAGATAATATATATTTTTTTATTCAAAATTTAATTTGAATAATTGAAAAAAATTAATTTAAAATAAATCCCATTGACGTGCTCTGAAAGAGTGTTTTCAAAGAGAAAATGTTCTAAAGTTTACAATGTTTTGATATCCAATTTTAATTTGGAATTGATTTCAATCACAGAAATTGGATTAATAGATATATAATTTAACTAGTTTTGCAATAAATTTAATTTAAAATATAATTTAACTTTATAAATAATTTAAAAGAAAAGATAGTATTCATTTAATATTCTGTATGTTTCACTATTTCACATGATCCTCATCCTAGTTGGTGAGGACTCCATAAGTGCATCCAAGAGACCAATGATCAAATCCAAGTGGGGGATAATGTCCAGGATAATGTAATAGTATTTTAGCAATACTGTAGCAGGTACTGTAGTAGGAACTGTGCATAACTGTAGAAGGTACTGTAGCGGAATGGTAGCAAGCACTGTTTGGCAATGAAGCAGCCAGGAATATGCCCCCATTTGGGCCCTCGGGCCACATATTTGGTCCTCATGTCCTTTAAGGCCTTCGGTCCACCTAGGCCTTCAGGTCAGTAAGGCCATCGGGCCACCTCAAGGCCTTCAGGACACCTTAAGTGCTAATAAAACCAGACAACCTACAAGGAACAAACATCAGAAGGAGGAGGAGTAAGGATCTTTTACTATAGTAGAAGATAAATGTATTTGAAGAATGTGAGGGTTTGGAACCTCCAATCAGGACAAGCCTGTGCATGCATAGAAAAGCATAGCTGAATAGCCATGTGAAGGTGGAGAACTGATTTCACGATGAAGATGCTGGGGAGGAGCAGTTCCAAGTAGTTAGTATGGGTTGCATGTAATGTTTGAATCCTAAGGGAAATGAATACTTCTATGGCCTATGGGATGTGTAATAATTAAGCCTACGTGCCTTGTAAGGGTTCCATTTCACCCCTTGAAAGGTGGATTATCAAAAATCAGTAAAAAATGAAGGCCTTTTGTATGTTTTACTATTCATGAAAAAATGAAACTTCTCGAAAAAATACAAAAAATTCAACCTAAGATAATTTAGAAATTATTATTTTAAATTATCCTTCTAAAAGATTCAAAAATAATTTTTTTATAATTACGTACAATGTGGAAATACTTTTTTTAGAAAAGTACAATTTTACGCATAAAATTGGAATTAATTTTATTTCATTTCTTGAAAAAACATAAGATAGATGTTATAAATTTTATAGAATATAATATATATATTTCATTAAAATATATCAAGAAAATTATTTTCTAAATTTATTGAGGTAAAAGAAATTTCTTAAATTTTTTTTCAGAAAGAAATATTTCTTTTATATTAAAATAGTTTTTATTTTTATTTTTAATTAATTGGGAAGAAATGAATTCATTTTATATACATATTTAGAGTATATATTTTCCTAATTTAATAAATTCTATTCATATCCACCATTCCAATCTCTTTGAGATATTTACCATTTTAAACAATAATATTTTAAGAGTATGACATGTTTTGTTTCAACTCAGTGTTCCTTATAAAATAATATAGACATAGTGTTGTGTATAATACATGATAAAATTAGTGCTATATATAATGAAACATAAAATAATTGTTTCATGTAATAAAAAATAACAAAAAAATTAAATTTATTTGAAAAAACATTTCACAAAATCTCAGGGTGTTACACTATAACTACACATCTTTTGGGATAAGGCATATTTTGTTAAATAAATAATTTATTCCAGATATTACATTTCTTCATGTAAGACCATGATGAATCTAAATATATATTTCACAACATTAATAGGTACTTTATTTAGATAAACCTCAAACCCAAGTTTCACCTTTTCAACATATTCAACGAATCCATTATCACATCTTGAATTTGAATCACTATAGGAGTAATAAGAAATATATTTTCAAAGTTGTTTACCATTATTAATTTCATAAGGTAATAGTTGTTTCTATTTGATATTTTATGTCACACATATTTTTATCCACCCATTTATTTTTTAGTTTTTCAAGGTATTCTCTATGACTGCTAAATCTGTTTTGAGTGTGGTAAAGAAAAATTATTCAATATAAGGGACTTCTAAAACCTATTATAACATAACTAAAAATCATAACTTCATATATACTAAATTAAATGTAATCATGACATAAAAAATATAGATTTAACTATTGATACCCATTGTTATGATATCAACTATAATATAAATCGATCCAATCGTAGGGATCATTTATCTGTTATAATTTTTTATTTATAATGGATTGATGTAAATAATTAGAAGTTGTGTGTGTGTGTGTGGGGAGGGGGTCAATCAATTAATGTAAAAATTTTAAAAAATTCCCACTCTTCATTTAATCATTAACCCATTTGGCCTTTAATCCTCTAATACAGGAAAAAACTGTTAGGTATTTTTTGGTATAACCTAACATATACTTATAAAAATGATTATAATAAAGTGAATTAGAAGAGGTTATTTTATAATATTTTTCCCCTCCCAGTAATCCAACAACTTATTATGTTTGTGATGTCTATTTCATATATTCTCCATTAATTTTTTTATTAATATAAATAGAGTTCGAATAGATATTTTCTTAAAACTATGTTCTCTATATTTTATATTTGAGGTCAAAATTTTACATAGGAAACTTTTAAAATATATTATAGGATTTAAATGATGATGTAGATGCTAAATATACCTGGGGGGGGGGGGGTTAATTTTTTACTTTAAAAAACTCCATTGGATCTTTTAAAAATGGCAATTTTTTTAAAAAGTTAAACAAGGTAAATTCACTAGACCTCTTCATTATACAATCTTTCTTGATTCCGAAAATATGGTTCCAGAAATGAAACTTAAGAAAAGTTTACAAAGATGAATATTATATCTTAAAGCGTATTGAATCGTACTAATCAAAGTACAAGTACAAGAATTTATAATATAGTTATACATTGATTAATATTATAAATTAAGTGGAAAACCAAACATCAAACAATATAAGTAACAAGTAATAAATCTTTTAACACAAAGAGTAGGGTATCCAACAACCTTGAATAATGGTACATTGATTTATACTTTCAAGAAAGTCTATCTTACCCACACCAGGGTAAGCCCTCGATACGAATATCAGAGTCTGTCTTGCTATCCCCGCAAGCCCTCAAACTTCAAGGTAGTCGACACCTCTGTCTTCCAATCCCTAGAAGCCATCGAATGTACACAGCAACATTCAGAGTGAAAAGAAGAAATTATGTACAAGCTTTTTAGTACTCATAAAGCATTAAAGTCTCTCTCTCTAGAAATAACCTCAACAGCATGTAATCTGTAGATTTATCAACATTTTCATCAATGTTAAGTAGTGAGATCTTTCATATGAGCTCCTATTTATAGGCACATATTCAACAATCTTCTCCTTCATCCAATGGTCATATTTTTCCTTGATTTTCGGAGGGACTAGTACACATGTCACTCAATCAAAAGTTTGTTAGAAATAGAAAGCATGACATTGTTTCATAACTATAACATGCATAAGAAAAATATGGTGGCTTAGCCAAATTCATTTGTTGGAGTCTATGAAAAAAATAAAATTTTGGAGTATAACCAAAAAAACATTCAGTGTCTATAATATATAAATATTAAAAATTTTCCATCAAATGAATTTTAAACCTTAATTATATAGAATTGTAGAGTCTGAATTTCGATGAAATTCAGACTCTAAATTCTGAAGAATTCGGAGACTAATTTCCGAAAATTCGGAGTCTGAATTTATAAGAATTCAGATTATGAATTCATAAGAATTCGGAATCTGAATTCATAATAATTCAGAATCAAAATTCTTAAGAATTCGGATTCTAAATTCATAAGAATTCAGAGTCTGAATTAATAAGAATTCAGAACCTGAATTCATAAAAATTCCGAACCAGAATTTGGATCATGAAAATAGAATGCTCTAAACATGGGTATTTATAGGATTATGAAGATTTAGATATGAAAATTAGTTTTAAACATATAAATAAAATAAATTTTATTTAATGAAATTATGACATGAACAATGAAAAATGGTAGGATAAATTTTCATTGAGGATGGAAATTTTTTCTTGTTATGATAAATCATAGGGGAAATGAAATTTTTCTTAAGATAGAGTGTTTGTGATTTTCAAAACATAATGGAATGGAAAAGTCATAAAGATAACTTATTCACTCAAAAATCTCCCCGATTATGGAAAACACAAAAATCCTTAGGAAAAATAATATAAGGACTTGGAATTTTTATGATCTTGAAAAAACATATCTCCCTTTACTTATTGATCATAGTGAATACAACTGACTCCCACATAGGCTTTAGAATCACTATGGATTGTATTCTGAATTTCATGAATGAGATTTCTCATTTTCTTGCATATGAAAATCATTGTGATGAAAACTCCCCCTTAGTTGAACTCCCCCTTATTTAGGGAAATTTATTATTTACTAAGTATTATTTTTTGAAATTTCTTTCTCCTCATTTTTGATTCTCAAAATGAAATATAGGGAATGGAAATGGAAACATGGTACCGGAAGTATTAGAACTAGAAAACCAAAAATAAAGAACGTCCAAAAAATTCATTAAGATTGGAAGATTATGGACAACATAGAAAATACAACAAAATATCAGATTTGGAAAAGATTATCCTTCTTTCTCTTTCGGCATCAGCTTCATCACTATAGTTTTGAGCTTCTTGAGTTCCTCGGGATCCTACTCTGCATATTTGAGAAGTTGATCCTAATCTTCTGTTTTCTTCTCTAAGGATTTTATTTTTTCTTCCTGAGCTTTAGGAGATTATCTCTACCCCTTTAGAACTTCGTTGTGCTTAACTAGCTTCTCTTTTATTTTAATCATGAGATCCATTTCTCACTTCCAACTCTGAGCAACTGAATTTAATTTCCCATTTAAACATTTCACTTCTTTTTTTTTGAGTATTTTCATCACGAGAAAGATTTTCTTCCAAAGACATGGTGAGATCTTTGAAATTACTATCTTCTATTTCAAATGCATCCTTGAAATTATCTTGAAATTCATAAAGAATTCTCATGTCTTCCACAGTTTTCTTTGACCAGATAGTCATCTTTTTTCAAGATCTCCTGTGGGCTTTGTAGTTTATGAAAAAGGTTTTGAAATAAGCTTCATGTTTGACACACTTATCCATCACCATGGATACAGAATCTGATTTTTGATTTAAGGTATGCTGAAGCATCTAGCATCTGGAGTCTATTCTTGGAAATAGAGGGATAATTATAATGAGGTTTTTAAAAGACTGGACTAAAAAATCATGTTGAAGAGAGGACGATTCTGAATCAAATATTTTGGTTGGTGATTATTCTTTTTCTAGATCAGGAGATTTCCTCTTCGATGAACACCAACTTCTTTCCTCTTTACAACTGCTCTGCTAGGTGTATCAAAAACCACCTATTTTCTTTTATCAGCTTTCAGAGTGACTTTTTCTTGATTGGGTGGTTCGTATTCACTATCAGATAGTCTCACAATTTTATCTTCATCTACCTCTTCCTTCTCATATCTTACCTCAACATCCTCTGGATAAATGAAATCATAGTTGGAGATTTCTTCTTCAAACACTTTGTTCACTTCTTCTCCACTTTTCTCATCTTTCCTCGAGGTAGAATGTTTTGATGAATTGGATTCAGAGGTTCAGAATGATAATTTTTCAAATGGTCTTTCCTTCTCATTAAAATATTCAACTTGCACTGTCAAGACTTTGGTATCCCCACTGCCTTCTTCTTCTTCTTCTACATATTTTTCATTGACTTTTTCCGAAATCACAAACTTCTATCCTAGTGTCTCTAGTAAAGGTTATATCAGAAAAGATTTTGGTACCAGAATATTCTCATATTCTTTCTCAACATCCTTCAGAAGTGATTGGTTAATCTCTACCTCATACAACTTTTTCTTCAACTTCTTCTATTTTTCATTCTTCTCAAGATTTTCAGCTACCTTTTCCTTCAAATATTATTCCTCAGCAGGGTCTTGGCCAATCACAGGCTCCCATTATTTATGAATTTTCATTTATTCTATAAAATTTTCTACTACTTTATCAGGAAAATGATTTTTTTCTCTGGCTTTCAGGGTGCTGATATAATTTCCTTAGACTCTGGGGTGTTTTCCATCTCTTTTACTACTTTCACTGTAACGACCCAAAATTTCATTAATGGAAAATCCCTCTTGATCCAGTTAAATGTTTCTTTATGTTTTTATAAGATGTCAACTTCTTTAGTTTTACGTTAAGATTTGTGACCGTTACTTTTATAGCCGTTGAACATTGATCATCTGGGTAGTTTAAATATAAGGCTTTAAAGAAACCATTTTTACTCAGACAAAGGAAGCGATGGCCTCATCCAGTAGAATTGCCCCTTACGAAGCCCAATTGTCGGAGCTCGGAAAGGAGGTGGCGTCTTTGGGCTTTGCCCTTGACCAAGCCCAAGCTGAGCTTCATCAAGTCAAGCTCGAACGTGATCGTCTACGGGAAAAATGGAAGTTGATAGAGATCACCACTCGAGCGATGTTATCCGAGCAACCCCAAGAGTCTGTCACCATCGCACACCTTACCCTTAGGTCTTATGCGGCTATTTTAAGGGTTTATGTAACAAATAAGTAGCACCATGTTCATGTACATTATTTTTGTATATAATAATGAATATAATTTCTAGTCATTTTTGATGCATTGTAATTAGTTTTTAAAGTACAAATGATGTTTTTAGTTATTATTTAATTAAGAATTATATTTTATTAAATTAAAGGATTTTTGAATTAAATAATATTTTAATAAAATATTATTATTAATATTAAATTAATTTTTATTAAATATAAATGATCTTATAATTTTATGAATGCAATTAAAATTTTTATTAAGGTTTGAAAGCCATTTCTGTCAAAACCCGTGAATTTTTTATAAATGTCGGTTTTTATTTTAAAAGTGCAAATTCACATATTTAGAAAATTATTTAGATAAAATAAATATTATTTTTGGAATCAGGACGTCGAAATTATCCAACGGTGAATTTTTCATAATTTTCTGAGACAGTCCAATTTTTGGGTAAAAATTAAATACCTTTTAAATATATAATGTGATTTATGACATCATAATGAACCAATGGTGATGTAATAAAATACCATAGTCCTTAGGTTCGGCCAATATATGTTTTATCATTAAAATAATGAGGTTTTGGGTTTGTTTGACTCACTTTTCAAAGCATTAATGGAGCCCTCAAGACTTATTCAACACTTTGCCTTTTTAAATTAATTTCCATGGGAGTGTGACTCACCTCCACATAAGCAACCCTAATTTTTTAATAAGTTCGGACCTTGGCCTTGTAAAATATTGTTTTCCTCTCTCCTTTTCCAGAAACCATGGGCAAATACCATGGTATGGTTTGTGGTTTGGATTATTTTAATATAAGGGGTCCCAAACCTAAATAATAAAGAATTCTCTCACCTTTCCTATATAAACCCACCCAAGCTCCCACTTCCTCCTCACTCAAAGCCCTTGAAGTTCGTCCAACCTCTGCCCTACTCTCTCTAGAATCCTCTCAAGGTGCCCCAAGCTCCCAAGAAGCCTCTCACAAGCCTCTCTCTAGCCTTTGGAAGCACACTTCCAAGTAAGGGTTTTTTCTTCCTTTCTCATTTTTTGTCAATTTTCTTTAAGTTGTATTGCCCTTTTAATTTAATTTATGAATGTTGGGGTATGGTTTCGCACCTCCCCCATACTGCCCTCTTATTGTTTGAATTATGGGATAACCCTTTCTCTCTCATTAAATGCCTCCCATGTACACCCGTTACTATGCCGAAATTCCGAAAGGAACTTCTCTCTCTTCTTTTATATTCAAGCAATACTTTTGTATCATGAATCTAAATTCCATTTCTGTTTTTGGGACATGTATATATATGATCTCCTTACTGTCCATTTCATGTAAATATGATGAGGAACCCCTTTCTCTCTCATCAACCTTTTTTATGAATTCTTATGTCACGCCGTTACGCTGCCGAAATCGCACCAATTTTCTAAGCCAATGTCTTTGTGTAGTGAATACCATGCCCATTTCTCCATCAAGGGTATTCACCTTTATGCACATATACGTATTGATTGTAAAGTTTCATGTATGAATTCCACATTCCTTTATCGTGGAAGAAATGATTATGTTTTATGAATCCATGTTTTATGATCCATGTGGCACACTTATGCATGAAATGAAATGTTTAAGAAGGGTGCGCCCTGATAGCGCTCCAATGCATTGGGTAAAGTATAGTATCATGATACGTCATGTGCAATGAGTGTTGACTCATGCTAATTCAAGTGCAACGAGGGTTTACTCGTGCTTCAAGTGCAATGAGGGTTTACTCATGCTCCATGTACAATGAGCCTTGGCTCATGCTAATTCAATGTTAAGTGTTGTTGCCACATTTCCATGTTATGATTATCATGCTTTATCATGCCTTTATGTTCATGTCTCTCTTATGCTCTATTGATATGCCTATTGCCTAACATGTATTGCACTCCTCATGTTATTCATTATGTACTCCCTTACTGGGCTTTATAGCTCACCCTTTTCTTATGCATGTTCTCAGGTTATCCCATGCAATGCTAAGTACGAAGGAATGTAGTGGTCATGTAAAGGAAGTTTTCAATAAGGATGTTGTATTTCAAGTTTAAAGTTTTTATGTAATGATCCTAAGCCCCAAAGACACTAAACCTCTCGATCTTCTTTGTTGTATCAAGTGAAGTTTTATGTAATAAAGCATGTTTAAGTTGTAATAAAAAGCAGGGTTGTCATAGTTGGTATCAGAGGATAGGTTTAGTTATTTTTGGGATTAGGAAACCCTAGTAAAGCCTTAGATACAAGACTAAGCATAATAAAAACATCCCTAAGTTTTGGTAAATACTAAGTAAGTGTTTTATCAAACAAATACATCCCTGTCTGGATACGAGCAGGTAGAGGCGGCTCTGGCACAGATGTATCCTAGGGGTAAAACCCGAAAACACCGCTTTGAGCTAGACTCGAACGGGAACTGGTGCACGACAACGGGCCTTGCTGCACTCTTGGTTACGACACTCCCGGGGGATATGTTTTGATAAATTCACAATCTTAGTATGAACCCTTATTAAGGGAAAAATGCCCCTAAGAATATATGTTAGAAGGAAGATCCTGAAAAGCCTGGATTGAATCCTATAGACTCATGAGTTAAAGAGATCAAAGTTTATTTATAAGTCATCAACTTTTGTCTTTGGATTACCCTCTATGTGTTACCCCTAACTTTCCTTTTATTCCAGCCAATGGCCGGTAATAGGAGAACTCGGGCTAACAACCGTTGTGAAGATCAGTGTGATGATTGTACTAATGAGATGCCCAATCCGATGGGAGCGGGAATCGCGAACTTTGTCACGCTTCTCTCTCAGCTAACTCAAGTTTTGAATAGAAACACTGGTCAAGAGGAACGTTCAACCCCCCTAAGAAAGAACAAGTCGCTATTGAAAGCTTCATGAGACAAAGGCCTCCTACTTTTAGTGGATCATCTGATCCCACCATCGCTGAACAATGGATCAACTCCATTGAGAAGATATTCTCCATCCTCCAATGCTCTGAAAAAGAGAAGGTTCTCCTGGCGGCTTATCGTATGGAGGGTGAAGCTGATCAATGGTGGAAATTGATCAAAAATACGAAGCCTGAGGAGGAGATCGAGGCTTTGGAATGGAAGGTATTCCGGAAGATGTTTTTCGATAAATATTTTCCACGCACCCTCCGTCTTAAGATGGAAAGGGACTTCCTTTCCCTCAAGCAGAAAGATGAAGAATCTGTGGGAGCGTACGAGGCAAACTTCACAAGGCTTGCACGATACGCTTCCGGCTTTGTCGTTACCCCCGAATGCAAAGTTGACCGCTTCTTTGGTGGGCTGAAGCCTAGCTTGCGGAAAGCATTAGCGATCCGTGACTTTGACAGCTATGAGGAGATTGTCCGATGTGCCCTTAAGGTTGAAATGGAGATCGGAGAATCACAGGGGTATCATGGGGACAAGAAGCGGAAGGTGGACTTCAATGCTGGTGGTCCGATGGATAAATCCAACGGCGCTAAGAAATTCCAGCACCCCACTTGCCAAAAGTGTGGAAAGAAGCACCCTGGGAATTGCCTTAGGGGGACAAGAAAATGCTTCAAGTGTGGAAGAGAAGGGCACCTAGCTATTAACTGTCAGCAAGAAGGACCCGCGGCTGCGACGGAGGGGAGGAACGCTCCGTTCGAACCTCAACGCGTTGTTCAATGCTTCAAATGCAAAGAACCAGGTCATTTTGCGAATCAGTGCCCTAATCCAAGGGTTATCGGAGGCAATCAACAACCTCCAAGACAGCAAGGAAGAGCTTTTGCCATCACTTCTGCCGAAGTGAACCCCGACAACGAAGTGGTGACAGGTACGCTAGTTATTCATTCAAGAATAGCGAACGTACTTTTTGATTCAGGTTCTACGCATTCTTTTATATCTCAAAAGTTTAGTAGAATAATCCCTGCACCACCACAAATCATGGAAGTAAAGATGTCGGTGAGTACGGCAAATGGGGCAATCATTGCATCCCATGAGTATAAGTCCTCCCCTGTTATAATCTGTGGATTGAATTTCCCGGCGAACCTTGTCATACTCCCTTTGGTGGAATTTGATGCAATTCTTGGCATGGATTGGCTTTCCTTATATAGAGCCAACATAAATTGTCGGGAGAGGGAAATCACACTCCATATGGAGAATCGACCCCCGATTCTTTACAAGTGTCAGGAGGAAGATGAATCTCCTTTAACTCCATCATCTCAAGCATGGATATTACTACCTTATGAGCACGCATATCTGGATCAGATGATTGAGTCCAAGGAAGAAACCACCCTTGAAGAAATGCCTATTGTGAGGGAATTCGCTGAAGTATTTCCCGAGGAACTTCCTGGTCTTCCTCCAAGAAGAGATGTTGAGTTCTCAATTGAACTTATACCTGGGGCGCTACCAATATCCAAGACTCCATATAGAATGGCTGTGGTTGAGCTTGAAGAACTGAAGAAACAACTACAGGAGAATCTGGATAAAGGGTTTATACGCCCAAGTGCATCACCATGGGGTGCACCAGTCCTCTTCGTCAAGAAGAAGGATGGGTCAATGCGGCTTTGCATCGATTATCGTGAACTTAACAAAATCACGATAAAGAACAAGTATCCTCTTCCAAGAATCGATGACTTGTTTGATCAGCTGCGTGGAGCACAATACTTCTCCAAGGTCGACTTGCGGTCGGGATATTATCAAGTAAGGGTGAAGAAGGAAGATATCCCCAAGACTGCTTTTCGTACAAGGTACGGGCACTATGAATTCATAGTAATGCCTTTTGGACTCACCAATGCTCCAGCAATATTCATGGACTTGATGAATAGAGTCTTTAGAGATTACCTAGATAAATTTGTGGTAGTCTTTATAGATGATATTCTAATATACTCCAAAACCAAGGAGGACCATGAGGAGCATTTAAGAACTGTACTGGAGACTTTGCGCAAGGAGAAGCTCTATGCCAAGTACAGCAAGTGTGAGTTCTGGTTGAAGGAGGTCTCATTCTTGGGCCATATCATCACAAGCAATGGGATATCTGTGGACCCCTCCAAAACAGATGCAATTGAGGGATGGCCGAGGCCAACATCGGTAACTGATATCCGTAGCTTCTTGGGGTTAGCTGGATATTATCGACGATTTGTGAGAAACTTCTCACGATTGTCCAACCCTCTTACCAAGCTAACTCGAAAGGGAGTAAAGTTTGCTTGGAGTGATGAATGCGAAGAAAGCTTCAAGGAGTTGAAAAGGAGGCTTATCACTGCACCTGTGCTCACTTTACCCACAAGTGGGGAGCTTTTTGTGGTATTCAGTGATGCTTCGAAGAAGGGCTTAGGATGTGTGCTGATGCAGAATGATAAAGTGATATCCTATGCCTCAAGACAGTTGAAAATCCATGAGCGAAACTATCCAACGCATGATCTGGAGTTGGCGGCGGTGATCTTTGCCTTGAAAATCTGGCGGCATTATCTCTATGGAGAGAAATGTGAGATATATACGGACCACAAGAGTCTTAAATATATATTCACACAGAAAGAGCTTAATATGCGCCAGAGAAGATGGATAGAGCTCATAAAGGATTATGACTGTTCAATACATTACCACCCTGGGAAGGCGAACAAGGTGGCGGATGCCCTAAGTAGAAAAGATCCAGCAATTCTATCAATGATGAGAATTGAGAAGGATCCAATCTTCTTAGACTTGATGAAGATGGACGTGGGAATCATAAAGAAGGGAACATCATCAATCCTTTCACAAATGATTGCTCAACCATCTCTTTTGGAAAGGTTAAAGGATGCTGAAAAGGATGATGCGAGAATCCAAGAAAAAGTGGAAGCTATCAAAAAGGGAAAATCCTCAGAGTTTAATGTTAATGAAGAAGGAATTGTGCGGTTTGGGAAAAGACTATGTGTCCCATCAAGTTCGGAGCTGAAGAAGGAACTTTTGGATGATGCACATAGTTCAAATTTCTCTATTCACCCAGGGAGCACAAAGATGTATCGAGATCTCCGAGAAAACTTTTGGTGGGATAATATGAAGAAGGAGATCGCTGAATATACATCAAAGTGCCTGGTGTGTCAGAAAGTGAAGGCAGAGAGGCAGAAGTCTAAGGGGATGATGCAACCATTGCCCATACCAGAATGGAAATGGGAGAACATCACCATGGACTTCGTCACTGGACTTCCAAGGACATCCAAAAGCAACAATGCAATCTGGGTTATTGTGGATCGTCTTACAAAGACTGCACACTTCATTTCTATTCGAGAGGACTTCTCTTTGGATCAACTGGCACGGATATATATCAGGGAAGTGGTACGGTTGCATGGAGTACCACTATCTATTGTGTCTGACCGAGATCCAAGATTTACCTCTAAGTTTTGGAAGAGTCTTCAACATGCTCTGAATACTGAACTGAACTTCAGTACGGCCTATCATCCTCAAACTGATGGCCAATCCGAGCGGACTATCCAAACACTTGAGGATATGTTGAGAGCGTGCTCAATGGACTTTAAAGGAGGATGGGATCAACATCTTCCTCTAGTTGAGTTCTCTTATAATAATAGTTTCCACTCGAGCATCCAAATGGCACCATATGAAGCCATGTATGGGAAAAGGTGTAGAACACCGGCATGTTGGGATGAGGTCGGTGAACGTAAGCTGCTTGGACCAGAAATGGTCGAAGAAATGGTGGAGAAGGTGAAAACCATTCAGCAGCATATCAAGGCAGCCCAAAGTCGACAGAAGAGTTATGCAGATAATCGTCGACGAGACCTTGAATTTAAAGTCGGAGACATGGTGTTTTTACGCATATCTCCGTGGAAGAAGGTCATGAGGTTTGGAAAGAAAGGGAAGTTAAGTCCAAGGTACATCGTCCCCTTCGAGATTCTTGATCGTGTTGGGGCTGTGGCCTATCGACTAGCACTTCCACCTACTATGGCCAAGGTGCATGATGTCTTCCATGTATCCCTCTTAAGGAAGTACATACCAGACCCTTCACATGTACTCTCTTCTGAGGTGGTACAATTAGAAGACGATCTTTCTTATGAGGAGCAACCAGTCAAGATCTTAGATCGTAGAGAAAAAGTTCTACGAAATAAGACAATGCCCCTCGTCAAGGTGTTGTGGAGAAACCACAAGTTTTAAGAAGCAACTTGGGAGTCGGAGGATATGATGAAGCTAAGTTACCCACATTTGTTTTAGTGTGGGAAAAGGAAAATTTCGAGGGCGAAATTTCTTAAGGGGGGAATGTTGTAACGACCCAAAATTTCATTAATGGAAAATCCCTCTTGATCCAGTTAAATGTTTCTTTATGTTTTTATAAGATGTCAACTTCTTTAGTTGTACGTTAAGATTTGTGACCGTTAATTTTATAGCCGTTGAACATTGATCATCTGGGTAGTTTAAATATAAGGCTTTAACGAAACCATTTTTACTCAGACAAAGGAAGCGATGGCCTCATCCAGTAGAATTGCCCCTTACGAAGCCCATTTGTCGGAGCTCGGAAAGGAGGTGGCGTCTTTGGGCTTTGCCCTTGACCAAGCCCAAGCTGAGCTTCATCAAGTCAAGCTCGAACGTGATCGTCTACGGGAAAAATGGAAGTTGATAGAGATCACCACTCAAGCGATGTTATCCGAGCAACCCCAAGAGTCTGTCACCATCGCACACCTTACCCTTAGGTCTTATGCGGCTATTTTAAGGGGTTATGTAACAAATAAGTAGCACCATGTTCATGTACATTATTTTTGTATATAATAATGAATATAATTTCTAGTCATTTTTGATGCATTGTAATTAGTTTTTAAAGTACAAATGATGTTTTTAGTTATTATTTAATTAAGAATTATATTTTATTAAATTAAAGGATTTTTGAATTAAATAATATTTTAATAAAATATTATTATTAATATTAAATTAATTTTTATTAAATATAAATGATCTTATAATTTTATGAATGCAATTAAAATTTTTATTAAGGTTTGAAAGCCATTTCTGTCAAAACCCGTGAATTTTTTATAAATGTCGGTTTTTATTTTAAAAGTGCAAATTCACATATTTAGAAAATTATTTAGATAAAATAAATATTATTTTTGGAATCAGGACGTCGAAATTATCCAACGGTGAATTTTTCATAATTTTCTGAGACAGTCCAATTTTTGGGTAAAAATTAAATACCTTTTAAATATATAATGTGATTTATGACATCATAATGACCCAATGGTGATGTAATAAAATACCATAGTCCTTAGGTTCGGACAATATATGTTTTATCATTAAAATAATGAGGTTTTGGGTTTGTTTGACTCACTTTTCAAAGCATTAATGGAGCCCTCAAGACTTATTCAACACTTTGCCTTTTTAAATTAATTTCCATGGGAGTGTGACTCACCTCCACATAAGCAACCCTAATTTTTTAATAAGTTCGGACCTTGGCCTTGTAAAATATTGTTTTCCTCTCTCCTTTTCCAGAAACCATGGGCAAATACCATGGTATGGTTTGTGGTTTGTATTATTTTAATATAAGGGGTCCCAAACCTAAATAATAAAGAATTCTCTCACCTTTCCTATATAAACCCACCCAAGCTCCCACTTCCTCCTCACTCAAAGCCCTTGAAGTTCGTCCAACCTCTGCCCTAATCTCTCTAGAATCCTCTCAAGGTGCCCCAAGATCCCAAGAAGCCTCTCACAAGCCTCTCTCTAGCCTTTGGAAGCACACTTCCAAGTAAGGGTTTTTTCTTCCTTTCTCATTTTTTGTCAATTTTCTTTAAGTTGTATTGCCCTTTTAATTTAATTTATGAATGTTGGGGTATGGTTTCGCACCTCCCCCATACTGCCCTCTTATTGTTTGAATGATGGGATAACCCTTTCTCTCTCATTAAATGCCTCCCATGTACACCCGTTACTATGCCGAAATTCCGAAAGGAACTTCTCTCTCTTCTTTTATATTCAAGCAATACTTTTGTATCATGAATCTAAATTCCATTTCTGTTTTTGGGACATGTATATATATGATCTCCTTACTGTCCATTTCATGTAAATATGATGAGGAACCCCTTTCTCTCTCATCAACCTTTTTTATGAATTCTTATGTCACGCCGTTACGCTGCCGAAATCGCACCAATTTTCTAAGCCAATGTCTTTGTGTAGTGAATACCATGCCCATTTCTCCATCAAGGGTATTCACCTTTATGCACATATACGTATTGATTGTAAAGTTTCATGTATGAATTCCACATTCCTTTATCGTGGAAGAAATGATTATGTTTTATGAATCCATGTTTTATGATCCATGTGGCACACTTATGCATGAAATGAAATGTTTAAGAAGGGTGCGCCCTGATAGCGCTCCAATGCATTGGGTAAAGTATAGTATCATGATACGTCATGTGCAATGAGTGTTGACTCATGCTAATTCAAGTGCAACGAGGGTTTACTCGTGCTTCAAGTGCAATGAGGGTTTACTCATGCTCCATGTGCAATGAGCCTTGGCTCATGCTAATTCAATGTTAAGTGTTGTTGCCACATTTCCATGTTATGATTATCATGCTTTATCATGCCTTTATGTTCATGTCTCTCTTATGCTCTATTGATATGCCTATTGCCTAACATGTATTGCACTCCTCATGTTATTCATTATGTACTCCCTTACTGGGCTTTATAGCTCACCCTTTTCTTATGCATGTCCTCAGGTTATCCCATGCAATGCTAAGTACGAAGGAATGTAGTGGTCATGTAAAGGAAGTTTTCAATAAGGATGTTGTATTTCAAGTTTAAAGTTTTTATGTAATGATCCTAAGCCCCAAAGACACTAAACCTCTCGATCTTCTTTGTTGTATCAAGTGAAGTTTTATGTAATAAAGCATGTTTAAGTTGTAATAAAAAGTAGGGTTGTCATATTCACCTTCCTCTTCCTTCCACCATTTTTAGAGTTTTCATCCACCTCTTGTTTCATTGAATGTTTTTCAACTTCCTCTTCAGGAATATCATATAATTATTCATATTATTTGGAAAAACCAATTTTTATTCTCCTAAAAGTATCATCACTCAACAACCTGACTTTGCGATTCCTCTACTTAGAACTACAAGTAATTTTAAAGGATTCTAGACAGTGAACAATCATATTTGATATAATGGATGGATATATAATAATTTGAGATTTGAAATTAATATTCTTGATATTCTCAATCGTAATCAGAATGTACTTAACCAAATTTTTCTTCCTTATATTCACCAAGAAATCCAAAATATATATGTCACTCTTCTTTGAAGTGTCCTTATCAACTTTTCTCAGAATAATGAATCCATGAACCCACAATTCTAAAATCCAAAAGTTTAAAGACAGGTGAAGAATTTTTAGAGTCCTTAATTCTATAAGACCAAGACAACACATGGATTTTTCTTTAATAAAACTTCCTTGAACATCAGGTAGCTTGTTACTACAGAACTCAACATCCCCTTTGTATGGAATACCAACCAAACTTGCATCCTTAGTGTATGAAAGTGAATATGTCTTTCCATAACACTTGATAGAAAACTTACTCCTACCTTATTCCTTAAAGAATGTTACTGACTCATAGAACTCCCCTAACAACTCTGAATATACCAATTACTATGCTTTTTGTTTTGAAATACATACAATTTCCCAACCATTGAGTTTGATATTATTGGAAACTATGGAGTCATATTTGGAATAAAACATTGGATCAAATAACCTTTCTCTGTATATCTTCCATTCATATATTGACATTACAGTCGATATTTCATTCTAGGAAGAGACATCAAGAGACATTCAGAAGTAAAGATGATCTAAGAAGATCAGAACGAGCTAATGTAGGAAGGGAAAAGATTCATCACACAATAGCATTGAGATCAATGTGGGATAACCATCAGGGGGTCCTTTATATAGGTGTTTAGGTGAGAGTTAAACATCCATGATTTATCCAATGGTTGAAATCTTGTTGAGAAGATCTAACGGTTGAGATAACCGGAGAATAATTTTTATTGAATCTGATATTTTGGGGTTTTTAAGAAAAACATTCGGATTTTAGGAAAAAATGAATATGAAAGAAAAAATAGATGAAAATACCAAGATGTAAATGATGATTACGAAATTTTTTAAAAAGGAAACATAACTTTCAGATTGCAATGAATATTATTCATAATGAGGAAATTTTTCGTGAAAACATTAGATTTTGAATATTTTTATTAAAAAAACTTTAACTATAAACAATCTAGCTAAGAAAATTTTCATTATGATAATTTTAATTTTGAAAATTTTCATTTAATAAAAAATTAACTACTAAAATTTTTTTTACGATAATTTTGAACTACAAAAATCATCATTACGAAAATTTAACTATAAAAAATTTCATTACGAAAAATTTATCTACAAAAATATTCACTAAAAAAAATTCATCTACAAATATTTTCATTACGAAAAAGTTAACTATAAAAATTTTCCTTATGAAAAAGTTAAAAACAGAAATTTTCATTATGAAAAATTTTAAACTAAAAGATTTTCATAATGAAAAATTTAACTACAAAAATTTTCATAATGAAAAAGATAGCTATTTAAATTTTCATTATGAATAATTTTAAAGGACACAAATTTTCATTAAAAAAATTTTAAACTAAAAAAAATTTAGAATACGAAACATTCTCAGACTTTGAAAAAAATTTTAGACTACACTTTTTTTTTGAAAATCTAACAAACAAATGTACTCCCCATATGAAAATGACTTCCATACTATAAGGGGATTGGTTTCAATAGGAAGTTAACATTGATGATTCCCTTAAGGTTATAATTCCTAACATCTATTTATTGTTTACAAATCTATAAGATGGTATAGATTTTGTGAAATATTAGCATGTTGGTTTAGTGTTCCGATAAATTGAAAAATGTCATCTCTTTTTTGTGTGTGATTCCAAATAAAGCGATGCCAAAAAACTATATGTTTTTCATGAGAGTGATGTGCATGATTTTTAATTAGGGAAATGGAACTAGTATTATCACACAAAATTGATTTTTTGGTAAAACTCATACCATATTCTGTGAGTGTGTGTTTCTTCCACAACACTTGAGCATAACCACTTCCAGCTTCTATATATTCATCTTCAGTAATAAAAAGTGCTACTGAGTGTTTCTTTTTTGCATGACCAAGATTCTAATTAATCACCTAAGAAATTTCATGTTCATGATGTACTGTTCCTATCCATTCTACATCCCCCAAAATTAGCATCCGAAAAACTTTTTAAATCAAAAACATTTTTGGAAGTATAAAAGAGTCAATGATCCATGGTTCCCATTAGGTAGCAAAAAATTATTTTCACTACCTTTAAATGATATTCCTTAGGATTGAATTGATATCTTTCCCATAATAATACTGAAAAAATTAAGTCTTGATGACTATCTATCAATTAATATAGACTTTTTATCATACCTCTAAAAGATAATTGATCTAATAGTTTCCCATATTCATCAAGATCAAGTGAATTTGGGGTACCAATAAGATTACATATACTATTAGTGTTTTCATATCCATACTTTTTAAGAATATCTTTAATATAATAATGTTGGGATATATATATTATTTCTGGTTTTTGAGAAATTTGAAAAACTAGGAAAAATGTTAACCCACCCAGCATACTCATTTTGATCTCATATTTCATTATATCCACAATGGAAATAGTTAAATATTACTGAGTTGAAGCAAATATAATGTCATCAATATAAATTTTAACAATTAAAACATTTTTATTATCTTTCATTATAAAAAGGGTTGGATCCGCATTTCACTTAACATAATTATTTTGAAAGAAAAATCTCGTAATCCTATCATACCAAGCATGAGGGGCTTGATTAAGTCCATAAAGTTTTTTGGTATGTTTGTAAACATGTTTAGGATGTTTTGAATCTTTAAAACTAGGTGGTTGTTCAAGAAAAACTTCTTCCTGTACAAAACCATTATGGAAAGCACATTTAATATCCATTTGAAAAAGTTTGAAATTGAAGAATACTGAAAAGGCAGGTAGAATATGAATAGATTCAAGTCTAGCTACTGGAGGATAGGTTTCTTCAAAGTCTATTCCTTATTGTTGATTATAGACTTTAACAACCAATCTATCTTTATTTCTTACTATGATTCCATTTTAATCACATTTATTTCTGAAGACCCATTATACTCCAATAATAGATGTTTCCTTAGGTATTTCAACCAAGGTCTAGACTTAATTCCTTTCGAACTCATTTAGCTCATCTTTCTTGGTTTTAATCCAATCATCATCACTTAATGCTTTATCAGTGATTTTTTGTTCTAATTAGGATGGAATGCTAGACGTTATACTTCATTCCATAAGAAACTGCTGGTCCTTATAGGTTTATTTATATTACTAATGATACTATCATTGAGATGATTCTTAAGAAATCACTGATTTGGGTTTTTTATAACCTATTCATCTACATAGGGTAGAAAATATTTTGGGGTAAATTCTTTAGAAACATTTTCTTGAACATTTTCCTTATCAGATGGATATTCTATGAAGGGTTGATAATCAGTTTTTGAGAACACATCTGAATATATAAGTAGAGGTTGATTAAAAACAAAAGGATCAGTTTCATCAAATTTAACAAGCACTGTTTCTTCATAAATATAGGTGTTTTAATTGAAAACTATATAAGACTTAGATGTTGTGGAGTAGCCTAAAAAATTATTTCATCATATTTTGGGGTGAATTTGTGTACATTATCATTATTATTTTGAATGAATACCTTACACCAAAAAACCTTGAAGTAGGAATGTCGAGGTTTTCTACCATTCCATAACTCCTAAATAGTTTTTTAAGAAATGGTCTAATCAAAACACGATTTATTGTATAGAAATTAGTACTTACATCTTCATCCCAAAATTGAAAGGCTACTAAATATTCACTCAATAAGGTTCTTGTTATATCTTGAAGAATTTTATTTCTTCTTTCAACAACACCATTTTTAGGGGTTCTTGGTGCTGAGAAGTTATGAGTAATACCTTTTATACTACAAAAAGTTTCAATTTTTTTTTTTGAAATTCACCTCATAGATCACTATGAATAGTTATAAAAGGAAGGTTTTTATCATTTTTATATTGGGCACTAAAATTTTTGAAATAAGAAAAATCATCAGATTTATTTGTTACAAAATAGACCCATGTCAATCTAGTTTAATCATCATTTAAGACAAACACATAATATTTTCTTCCAATGCTTTTAGTTTGTGTTGGAAAAAAAATATCCATACGCACCAACTGTAGTACATTAGGGGTTGAGACTTCACCAAACAATTTGAAACATGATTTATGTTTCTTTCAATTTTGACAAGGATCACAAGCTTTTGAAGAATAAAATCTAGACTCTGGTAGATACATAACTAGTGTTTTCTTATAGGGTTTTCATAGGTTCCTAATGTTTTGGTGTTCTAAAATTCTTTGCCACAACCTAGAATGATCTTCCATTGCACTAAGGCAAGGTTTATCGTGGCTTCTAAGGTCTTCTATGTTTAGTGTGTAAACATTCTCTTTCCTACTGGAAGAGTGAATAAACTCTTCCTTGGAATTGTGTACTAAGCACTTGTTATTCCTAAAATTCACAAGGTAAACTTTATCACATAATTGACTTATTCTAGTGATGTTATTATTAAGACCCTTAACAAATAAAACAATTGAAATCAATGTTATTTCAAGAAGAAAAATGTTACCTATACCAATAATTTCTCATTTAGCATTATCTCCGAAAGTTACTTTTCCTCCTTTCGTCTTGATAATATTTTCAAAGATGATTTTTTTACCAGTCATATGCTGGGAACATACTATCCATGTACCATTTATTGATATTTTTACTATCTTTATTTTCTTCAAAACAAGAGTGTTAGACTTTTGGAACCCATACTTTCTTGGATCTGGAAACTTCAAGAATTTTTTTTAGGAAACCACATTTTCTTTGAAAAATAAACTTTATGAAATCCTGAAGGCTGATTTTATTAAGGAACAATTTTTTTCCCAATTTCCACCACACTAACACTTAGTGCAGAATTGATCACATTGAGGAATAAAATAATTTTTACTGAAAATCAGTTTTGAACTTGAATAACCAAAACCAGAATTATTCTTTAGAGGTGTAATTTGGGAATATGTCTTATCAAAATTTTCCTTACCTAATGTAAGGTTTGAAAAACACCTCCTCAAGGAAAATATTTTTGACTTTAGATTAATAACTAAGTTCTTATCATCAAAACATTAGTTTTTTCACTAGAGTTGGTCTCGAAAACATTTTTCTTAGAAATTAGTTTTTCTAGATCCTTAGAATGTTTATCCTTCTCATAATTAACATCATCAAGGTTTTTTGTAATACATTAAAAATCAAGGGCCTTATTGTCAATATATTTAGAAAGATATGATATTTCCAAAGTAAGAATATAAATTACAGAATTTCCCTTATCAATATTTTTTCTTGAATTTAGAATTTTAATTCTCCAGAAGCATAGAAAACCAAGAAACTTCTGCATAGGTAGGTAAAGTATTATCTTCACCAGGAGAAGATTATTCATCCAACGATTGAGAGTATTTACTATAACTATAATTATAATTCAATGATACATTCTTGATGGATTCAGCATTGTGAACCTTATCCATTAAACAATGATTTTCAATAGATATCTTTCCTATTAGAACAAAATTCTACTATCCAGAAGATTCTTACTCTGATGATTCTTCAGAAGAGTATCCACCACTGGAACTCCAGGAGTCATTATCTTTCAAAACATTCTTATCTTTATATTTTTAGTACATCTTTCTATTTCTTTCAGAATTCTTTTACATCTTATCTTTTCTGTTAAGCATAAGAAAATCTGGCCTTATATGTCTAGCTCTTTTATATTCATAACAAGTGACTTCAAAGTATTTCTTATCCTTCTTTTCTTTATTCTTGTATCTATACTAAAAGTCTTTATTCCCAACTATCTTGTTCATCCTTCATGTAATATTAGCTAGTTCATTATTAGAATTTTCATTTTCACATAATTCAGATAAAATAGTAACCTTCTTAGATTTTGATCCTATAACTCTCTCAGGAGTTTAGGATTTCATATGATTTTTGGTAGTTGTAAAATCAACACTTCCATTACCATTATTTTTCTTAACACTATCAGTATATATATTCATTCTAGTTTCATATTGATGAAGACTTCCAAAACGATCATCAAGAGTGATATGTGAGACTTTCTTAATCTCATCTATAACTGCCCTCTTGGATTCCAACTCATTAGGCATGATATCTATAATCTTCTCTATAGGTGCCTCATTATCCAAAATATTTTCAACCATGGGTTGTAAGCTATAAAAAATATCCATAAATCTCAATTGTATTTTACATATCTGTTCTCCATAAGGAAAGAAAAATACAAGGTACTCAGCTCTAAGAATAACACTTCTAGTTTCAATAACTTTGGAAGTTCCAAAAATGAGTTACTTGAAGCTTCTTCCAAATAAAATTTCCAGCTTCACTAGAAGAAATCTGGATATATATATTCCTGGTCATTGAACATAACAAAGTAATTCATACATTATTGTTGAGTTGATCTTATGAATTCTCTTTATTAGTAAAATATCTTTCTTCCTTATCAAAAATCATGTAATCTCCAGTGAACATAGAAATGTTGTCCACTCTAGTATTAATGAAAAAAGTATTCATCCGATCTCTCTAATACTAATAATCATTACCATCTAAAATGTGTGGTCTAGTTGGATTAATATTTTCAATCGAACCAACATTAATTCATCCCATCTCAATGAAAATATCTTTTTACAAAAACTTGTCTGTAATAACAGTTTGTAAACAATAATAAAAATTTCCTAAGAAAGGAAAATTTAGAACAATGAAAACAGGAGCATGAAAACATATTTATGAATGTAAGTATTTCAGAGACCTACTCTGATACCAACTATAGGATCTAAATGATGATGTAGATGCTAAATATACATGAGGGGGTGGGGTGAATTGTATAATTTAAAATATTTTTTTGGAACATTTAATGGTGGTAATGTTTATCAAAGTTATATAAGTTAAATTCACCAGACCTCTTAGTTATACAATCTTTCTTGATTTCTGAAATATTGTTTCAAAAATGAATTATAAGAAAAGTTTACAATGATAAAGATTTTATTTTAAATCCTATAAAATCTTACTAATTAGGATACATGTATATGAAATTTTAAGATAGTTATATTTTCCTTAATAATAAAAAATTAGCGGAAAAAACATGAAACAATACAAGTAACAAGTAAGAAATATTTTAACCTAAAGAGTATAGTATCCGACAACCTTGGATAAATATCCCTTGATTTATACTTTCAAGAATGATTGTCTTACCCACACTAAGGTAAGCCATAGATATGAATATCGAAGTCTATCTTGCTATCCCCACAAGCCCTCGAACATCAATGTAGTCACCAACTCTATCTTCCTATCCCCGGAAGCCCTCGAAAATACTCAGCAACATTTAGACTCACATGAAGCAATTCTGAACAAGATGTTCAGTATGAAAAAAGCATTAAAGTATATCTTTCAAGAAATCACCTCAGCAACATTTAATCTCAAGATTGATCAACTTTTTCATCAATGTTAAGTAGTGAGATCTTTCAAATGAGTTCTTATTTATACGTACATATTCAATGCTCATGTCCCTCCTCCATTGGTCATATTTTTCCATGAATTTTTTAGGGATCTATACAAGTGTCACTGAAACAACGATTTATTAGAAATAGAAAGCATGACATCGTTTAATAATTATAACATGGGTAGGAAAAATATGGTTTCTTTTCCAAATACATTTTTTAGAGTCTAAGAAAAAATTTAATGTTTAGAGTGTAACCAAAAAACCATTCAGTGCCTATAATACATAAATATTCATATTATTTCATCAGAAGAATAAAAAACATGAATTTTATAGAATTACAAAGATTGAATTTCAAGGAAATTCAGAGTCTAAATTATGAATATTTGAGAGTCTGAATTTAGAGAATTCAGAGTCTGAATTTAGATAATTTAGAGTTGAAATTCAGAGAATTTAGAGTCAGAATTTAGAGAATTCTGATTCTGAATTCATAAGAATTCAGAGTCTTAATTCATAAGAATTTGGAATCTAAATTCATAATAATTCGGAGCCTAGATTTATAAGAATTCAGAGTCTAAATTCATAAGAATTCAGAGTCTGAATTCATAATAATTCAAAACCTAAATTCGGATCCTGAAAACAGAATGCTCTATATCTAAGTATTTAGAGGATTCCAAGGTTTTAGAAATGAAACCGAATTTTGAACATATAAATAAAATATGTTAGATATAATTAAATTATTACATGAAGAAGGAAAACATGGTAAGGATAAATTTTCCTTGATGAATGAAAATTTTCCTCATTAAGATAAATCTTAGGGGAAATGAAAGTTTCCTTATGATAGAGTGTTTGTGATTTTCAAAACATGAAGGAATGGAAAATTCATAAGGAAACCTTATTGACTCAACATATAATATAAAAGTAAACTAAAAATATTCCAATGGTTTCTTTAAATTAGAATTATTGTAGTTCCATGAGCAGTTCATTTCTCCTCATGAAGTAGATCACAATGCTAACAACTACACCCACAAAACATGATCTACATTCTCAATAATAGAGTGACTTTGAAGATCTATAAATATTCATTATTGAACCATGAAAATTGAATTTTATATTTATAAGTTTATTTATATTTATTTCCGAAACTGATTGTCATCCTCTCTCTTAACATACACTTTAGGAATATAACCCCAATAAAATCTTACCTATAAAGTACACATTGAATGCCACAACATCTCAGAATCATTACTGGTAATTAAAAAACATTAAACTGGTATTCTCATTCTCACTCATAGATATCCTTGAAGGTATATATATTCTTATTCCTTTATTCTTTCTCAGAATACATTGATACAATAGTTTTTCATAGTTTGTGGTAAACTTCCTTTACCCCTTATCATTTTCATAATCTTCTTTGAATCCAAACTAGTTTTTTATTAAATTTTTTGATAGATCCTTATCTTTTTACATGAGACTTATAATTACTCAGTTTAATACTACTTACTCCATGAGATATTTTATAGATCTCAACTCACTTAGTTATAGAACACCAACAACTACAACATCTCCCCTTTATTTTTTATTTTCCTCTTCCTTAGGATATCATTATGCAATATTAATTTCATCCAATCATTTTAAATATCCCTTAGTGGAATTAAAATAGACAATTCCTCTCTTAAAACTAAAAGAATCATCATAAAATAACCACTTTGGGTCCCTGTGATATTTCATTCACCACTTTTTCAACATTAAAATTATTTTAAAAATTACCCTTATATTTTTTCTTATTCTCATATTAAACTGGATAAATAAATTTAAAATTTGTTATAATAAGTTTAAAATATAATTCTTATCAAATTATGATCCCAAAAAATAAATATTTAATTAATATTCATATGATGTATAAATTTTAATAGTATTAAAAATAGTGTGGATATTTCTCAGGAAGACTAAAAGATTATGAAAACAAAAGCTCAATATCTTGATTCCTTTTTCAATATTAGAGAACCTCTCAAATATATCTTATCAAATAATAGCTTGAATCAGAAATATTTTTTCATGTTTAGATCGATGAAGGTATAGTATAATAATCTTGACATTTATTTTTTCGTTTCTATATTCATTAAACTACAAAAGTTCTTCAATGTTGGATAAATAATACTCTTTTATGTTTATCATACCTTGATATACTTCCATGAAACATATTGAAATTATTAGAAATTATTTATATTAGATAAAAATTAATTTTTTAATCATCTATACTATGATGAATAGATCATTCATTTAACCAACATCATCAACATTATTCTTACAAAATCCTGATGTTTTTTTTCCATTATCAGGAAGCTAATTCTGTTGATGTTCATTCAAAATATATCTCTAATCATGAATATAAATAGAACCATTATATTTATATCTTGAAATTAATTCTTCATCATCCTCATATATATCTTCATTATAATTATAATTGTTTAGAAAATTATATTTTCTCTTGTTTTTATGATGTTCCTTTCAATTTCATAAAGAACAGATTCTAGAAAAATTTATCTTAAAGAAAAATCCAATTTAGGAGTTTTTGTGATGTTAATGATATTAAAGAATATCTATTTCATCTGCCAAATAATTTCCATTCTTCATAATTTATATTTGGGAAATTTTATTTGCTAGAGAATAATTCAAAAAATTCTATAAAGTCCAATATTGTACACAAATGAAAAGTTATATTCAACTCAATTAAATGTGGTACAAGGCTTGGATTATCATTCCCACACAACATAAAATCCTATCAGAAAAAAATTTTATTACACCTAATAACAATGTCCAACATTGATTAGAAATTCAAACGTGCTTGATAATATCTTTCTACCTCTTGAATTTTTTATTTGGATTATAGAAAAGACCTACACACAAACTCAAATACTATACATTTAGAGGAATATATTATAGACTATAAAAAATACCTTACGTGAGTTGACTGATGTATTATGTTAGTGGTAAATCCGTTTTCTATTTTTCATAATAAAATCCAAAACAATTTAGAACTCTATGCAATGGATTTAGGGATTCTTAAAAGCATCTCATAGCCATATCAAACAATTAAAATAAAAAAAATATATATCTAAGAATTTATCAAAACTTTTAAACATATTAATCATAATTTCTAATGTATTTCACCATATAAATAATTAATTTAGATTATTTACATAGGTATCTCTACGTCATAATTCTATCCATCAAAAAAACCATCAATATCCTTCATCCCAGTTCATTTTCACACTAATTTCCAAAGCCAACGTGGTGGATACATGCTATATAGTTCCCCTATAACATTGACTAGATTTATCTAAAATCTTTTCATGTGTAATACATTTTAAATAATACTTATAAAAGTTGTAAAACCCATGTTTTATCATCCAGATCACTCACAGAAACTCTTTTATTCAACCAATTATAGATAATACTTATCCAATTTGTGAACTTCTCTTTGGCGTACAAAACTATTCTTTACTCATATGATATAAGGGTTTTTACCTTGAGTATTTACATCTACTTATTCAAGTGAATCATTTTATTTATTATTATATTATCCATAAGTGTTTAGGAAACAAAAATTCCTTTTCATAATTACATTAAAAAGTTCTTAATAAGAAAGTATGTTGAAAATTAACAAAAACATAAATAAAATGGATTTAAAAATTCTATGAAAAGTACTTAAATTATATATCTAAATTTATTTTCAATTTAATTATAATTAGTTAAAAATAAAAAATAATTTATAAGGAGACAAACCTTAAGAAAACAATGGTAAAAAGTGAGTAATCACCCATTATGGTCCTCAATTAGTGACCAATAATTAATTCCTTATCATTTTTATGGGATTACAACACACTCTGGTGTAATAAAAAACCAAATCGTTAATTTTATGGATATAAAATTAGAGAGAAATAGGGAGGAATGTAAAGGGATGTATAAAAAAGCCCTAAATCAAATTTATAAGGGGAATAGTGTGTGAACTACCGTGATTAGTGAAGTGAATGAGTGGGGAATGAGGGGATATGAGAGTCTAATTCCTCCTCTTTAAGGAATTTTAATGAATTAGTCATTGAATAATAGTATTTACATCACCCAAAATTCTCCAAATTCCACCATTAGAAAAATGGTTCCAGGTTCCAATAAGAAATCAGTGGACCACATGGACTCTTGAAAAGCACCACTCAACTCTGGGTGGAATAGACAATAATTCATACATATAAGTTTGGTCATAAAATATCATGTAGCTACTAGAATAAAAAAAAATCCCTTTAGTTACCTAACACTTTAGCACACATCTAGGGTATTTTCTACCAATCTTTAAGCCCCTAAAACCTTTATTCCTTCATAACAATTTTTTTATATTACTCTTTTTTCAATCAAAATTTAGAAATTAAAAACTAAACCATCTCCAATCCCATTGGATTTTGGCCTTCCTCTTGATCAATTGACACATGATAGTGTGTGTTGTTAAAAATTTCACTAAAACAAAAAAAGTGAAAATTAATTTTACAAAAAAATAAAATCAATATAAATATTAAATTATCTTAATTTAATTGTGGTAGTTAAAACAATTCCCCATTAAAACTATTAACTTATTAACTTTTTTGCTTTTTCTTTGATTTATATATAGTTTTAAAAGGGGATAATGAGTTCGTAGAAAGTGTAAAAAATATTTTTTCCTAATATTTTATGAAAAGGGGAAATTAAAATTCCTCTAAGTGGAGAGTAAAATCATTTATGTGGATAGAGAATGAAATATTTATAATATCCATAAGTGAAAATGGAAATAAAAACCTTTTATAAAAAACCAAAATGTGATTATTTATTTTTATGGAATTCTTGATTTCCCATAGACATATTATATTATTTGTTTATAAATAAATTAAATGGGGACATTAAAGAGACTATATGTGAAATTTAAGTTACCAAAAGTGGAATTATATTTACTATATGGATGATCATTGAATAGTTTTATCAACATTATTTTTGTTTACGAAGGGATTTTGTTTTGAAAAAAATTACTTTCACAAGTGATTTCATGTTAAGAATACATATTAAAAGAATATGATATAAAATTTATTCACAATTGTGATATTTTTATTAAATTTTTATTTCTATATTTAATTGAGTGTATTTTTTATCAACATGAGTGTTTAAAAAATACTTATATTTTTTAAATGAGTAGTTTATTTGTCATGAGGAAAATAAATATGTACAAAAATGTTTTATATGATTTTTAGACATTTATAAAGTAAAATAAAATGAAAATAGAGTTGTGTAAATTTTAGAAATCCAAAAAATGAGTTTTGGAATGTATAATAACTCAATATAGGGTTTTATGAAGTATATTGATGTTTTTGATGTGTTTCATAAAGTAAAAAAGGCATATTTAATGTGTTATATGATGAATATAAAAAATAATAGATGACGTGTGATATGGAACCATATTTTAAGAGGCACATTTGAAATATTAATACTATATAAGAAATATATTTTCAGGGTTAGAGACTTTTGTATTAAAAAAGATGAAAGTTACCTAATATAATGTATTTTTCATGAAAATTTCCCAAGACTACTCAATAAATATGTGTTTTTAGAAAAATATACCACATGAAAAATGTTTTGATGTGTATTTACTAGGATTTATTCAGTTATTATTACTATAATATATTTTATCATGGGGGAATTATTATTTTGCTATAAAAACTACCAGAGGTCATGGCCGATAAAATAAAATGTCATTCCCAACAATTAATTAATGGACTAGAAATTTTTAATGGGTAAATAGTTGTTGAAATAAAATTATAGTAGTAAATTAAATCATGTTTACTATATTAAAATTAGTTATTTTTTAACCGAATTAATGATAATGAAAATACATTAGTATCATTAGAGTATTTTTTGTGTTCAGAAGGCCTGAGGTGGCATGAAAGAATCTATGAATATTGAATGATGTATGTAAGAAAATGAGTTGGAGAGAACTCGAGAGATAAATTTATAGAATTATTTGTAGTGGAAATTTCTCTTTTATGATTCAATACTTGTCCACAATTTAAGGAAGAAGAAGGTGTCTACTACAATTAAATGTGTTTTTCATAAATCATTCTTTTTCTCCATTGAATATAATTTTTATTGTATATTTTTTGACAACACATGGATAATATGAGATATAATTTTATTATAGTCTTAATGAAATTCCCTTTTCTCCTTATTGATATTGATAAAAATATAATTAAATAGAGAATAATGAGTTTTCCCTCATTATATACAATAAAATATTTATCTCTAATTGAGAGGCACAATATATAAAAACCATGATTTTACTTTCTATTTTCTTTTATTATTTTTCAACATTTATCATCAAGTGAATGTAATGTGCTTGGAATTTTTCATTATAACCAATACTAAAGGTAACAATATAATGTTACAAAATTTAAACAATGTTTGAAAACTAGTTCAAACCTCACAGTGTCCAAATTTTTTCCCCAGTCACTTCAAAAAATTAATCTATAATTCTAGAAAATTAAAATTTATAATGAGAAATTATAGTTGTAAGTTAGAAAATGATGATTGAAAGGATACGAGTAATATTACTAGAGTTAATTATAATCTCTTAAATAAGAATAATTGAATTTTTATTATGTTTGAAAACATTTTAATGAAAAATTATTGAATAAGATAAAATTATTGGATTTTAATTAAAATATTTAGACATCCATAAACATATTTTGTAGATGATGTGGATTTATATTTAATAGCACTACATGAAACATGAATTTTATTATTTATGGAAAAAAAATACTTAAGGTCATTTTTTTTATTTTTAAGGGGGTGTGAGGTTAGTTGGTATGTGTGAGTTTAGATGGTAATCTATTTCTGTTTCAACATTGGATGGTTGAGTATGTTTTATGTTAAAAAAGTAAGATCATCCCCAATATTTTGAGATTTTAAGGATATTTATAAGGGATAACATATATTGGGAATAATATGTTCAATATGTGAGTTTAAATAATTTTAAATAATAATCAAAAGATTGATTTTAATGTGAGTAAAAAGAGTAAAGTTATTTATTTTCTTTTAGTTTGTAGGAGTAGTATTCATTCACAAATAAATTCCCTTAGGATCCCACCCAGGTCAATGATGAAAAAATGTGTGGACCCTTAATACCACCATAAAGGGTAAAAATCAAAAAAAAAAAATAGTGGTATCACCCCTTGAAAAATACAAAAATACTAAAAAATAAATTAAAACCATAATTCCACGAAGAATAAAGAATCTATAATCAACTAATATCATAATCATGGTATAATGTCTGAATGTCATGCTACATATTCAAAATACAATACAACTATTGATATAGAAACAGAACTATTAAAACCAAAAAATGAAATAAATTCAAACAACTTGTATACATCAATGTCATGTGAAACCATCCCAAAGCACTAATATCATGTTACTCTCCTTATTTATTGAGATAATTTCTTCTAAAAACTACATCGATATGACCCTATAGACATTTATAAAAAAGTAGGAGTGATGATATTTATATACATTATAGTCCATTCCCTCATGAAAAATAATAATGTCAATATTAGGCCTGAATAACCATAAATGAAGTAAAATCATAACATATAGCCACATCCAAACTAACAAATAACAACCCAGGTTAATCTAGAAAATATTCCATCAAATGAACTATTAAATACCTAGTCCTTAAGTTATGATGCACATATTTATTACATTCGAGTATTAAATACAACAAAATTCATAAATCTATCACCTCATATTATTACATCCCTAGTATCAAAAAAATATAACCCACCAAATAAAAATATATGAATAATACAACACATTTCATCAGAATATAAAATTTCCCCTATAAAAAAACTCCCACCAATATAGTCACTACCAGTCTGAGTACCTCGCATCATGAAGGAAATCAACCACATACCATCTTCTTCATTACCACATCAACCAGTTGGATGCATTATAAAGGAAATAAATCTTATTACCACCTCCTCATTATAATTTTTACCACATACTAAAATCATAAAAATAATTAATAGGTGGGGTTGGAATTATTTGAATTGGTTGGATATCCCACAATCCTATTTTCTCTTTGTATTTTAGTCATACCAGATAAAATTTCCTTAGATAGTGGTTTTGTAATAAACAATACTCCATGATTAAAATAATAATAAATATAAAATGAAATAACGCCCATTATTTGATCTACATAATAGATATATAATCATATTCCATTCTCACCACTTCAATTTAGACATCATTAATAATCCATTTATCCACACCATCAATCACATTATCATAATATCCATATAATTATTTTCTATTAACTTATAATAATATCAAGGTTAAGGTACATTTACTTATAATCATGGAAATACCCTCCACCTAGGAAAACACCTATAAGGATTATATATGTACAAATAATTATCATAAATTGTCTACATGATCACCATAATGTCATATAAAGGTTAAAATTGTAATAAACTATACTGGGTAAACTGCAAAAGTCATTCAAGGTGGTCCTCCACTTGGTTAGTTATAGATAATAACAAAAACTCTCATGTAAAAATGAAGAAACGTCAAAATAAAAAATTAAAGAATGAAAAACATATATATTATAATTAAAAATACAATCAACACCGACTATTATAGAGAGATAAAAAAGACCAAACTAAACAAGTATCCATGTGACCATTTGTTACCACTAATCCAACCCACTATGTAGGCAATAGGTGAAAAGAGTACCAATCATGATAATTAATGCCCTTACATTTACCTAATCAATATAAAATAAGGTTTATAAACAACCAAAGGGAAAATTACGGTGTAAGGATAGATCCCAATAGTTTATCACCAAATAATCTATATAAGTTGTAAAATCATGAATTCATATGCTCTAGTTTAAAAAATACATATTATAAAAAATTTTAATAAATAAAACCATTTATAACTTTTTTTCATAAATATAGTCCATATGCACCAAATATAAGAATATATCAGGTATAAAATGTAAATAGTAAATCAAAAAATGTGAGCAAATATCAATGAAATAAAACCACCATGCGATAAACGATGTATAAGAGAAAAATAACACCATTTGAGATCCAACCTATAAAAATATATATAAGAAATAAAAGATGCCTAAATACAATATATATTGGTTTCAACCTATATGATTTCTTTCCATAGTACATCAATGTCAAATAAGGAACCCCTATTGGTGACACACACACTAGGATTAAGTATATCCATTTCCTAATGAACCCAACGTTCCAAATTCTATATGTTTTTCCAAAACCTTTTCCAAAACACATGATCAGATCTAATAAAAACCAATTTCTCATCAATGAAAATCCATTTTTATAAAAAAAAACCCAAAGGGATGAACAAGAACATATAAGGATTCAAGAATTATCAATACTTGGGTAGATTCAAAAACATAAAAAATGATGGAATAATATATACCTTCAACAACAATGATTGAAAAACAAAAGACAGACCTTTGGAAGACAATATAAAAAATTAAACATCAAATGATCAATAGAAAACTAAATTTGATCATGAATATAAATTAAAAACATATATAATGATGCTTCCATGACCAAAGGAAATGAAGAATAAGAATGAATGTTTACAAGGGATATGGGATGAATACTGCATAGGAGTCAAACACCGAACATAGTGATCAGGTAGGAAGAAGATAACCTAAAATCACCCATAATTTCCCTTCGTGTTTGAGTTGAAGTCCTACACACCAAAAGATAAAATGTCAGGCATGAAAATCATTTAAAAATGTTTTCCCTAATGAATTCACATTTTAAATAAATTTCAAATAATTAAATCCCACAATTTTACAATATACTAAAAAATGGGTCACCTTGGATTGATTTAAATCTCTATTTATATTTTCACATCATGTAAAGGATTTACAACAAGTAATATTTTCACAACATGTATGAGGATCATGAAATTTTCCATAAAATAAATTAACATCATGCAAACTATTCATGATAGGAATGTTTCCAGTACGTAGTTCTGAACCCAGTTTTATGTAAAAAACCTCAAAATCAAAATATAAGAATACCCAGTCGAAAATGAAAAAGTCTAAATCTATTCAATCATTAATACTATAACTTTACTAATCCAAACAAAATATACATGACTAGAAATTAGTTCATTTTCCCTAGCAATGGGTCTACGTTCCGATGAAACCCATAGTGTAGACAAACAAAAAGGGAAACTGGAACATGAGTCAATTCATACCTAAAGGAATGTAATGGGGTGTTAAAATACCCCCACCATAAATTCTTTTAACCCCTAGAAATCCCTCAAGATTTTGGACTTAATAAAAGTGAAATCCAATAATACCTAATCATCATTCCTCTCCTATATCTCATTACAATCCCATATGCACTTCCATTATACATAGACCAATGGAATCATTTTATTAAAAAAAACCTTCCCTTGATGATCCATACTTGATGTGAAAAATATTATATACCTTTTCATGTATATTATTTATTATAAAGTCATTTTTTCACAAAATAATTATTCTTTTATGTATAAAATTCTTTGTTGTGATTTTATAGAGATTTTCTAGTGTTTTCCATCCAAAGTCACAAATTGGTAATTTTTAGAATGATAATTTAATTATACACGATGTCTACATTATAAATACATTCCATATACCTTTACCCAGACATGGATCAACTAGCCTGAGTATATGCCCATGTATCTGACCAGATACTACACGCCATGCACATACCTTCTACTTGACGTGTATTGCCTTCCATAAGTGATTGGTGGATAAAACCGACACTACATGCTATGTGGGATATGATACACACTGTGTACCCAAACCAACCAGTCAATGACTCTTTTACATCAAGGGGTACTATGGCGGATCACCTACCAGTGTAAAAAAAGGAAAAAAGTCGATTAACTCAAGTACATGGTGTGTACTTTATGATACACATCATGTAGTTTGAAATTATATTATTATGAGGTTGGATCCCCCATTTTTGTGGTTGGAAATTCTTGAGGAGGTGATACTGCTCTTCCATTAAAATACTCCCTCAAATCAACATTTCAGTTTTGATTTGTATTTTTATTTCAATTATAGCGTAATTTATTCTTCTCCCTTTTCCCCTTCTTCCTCTCATATCCATGGAATGGATGGAGCTTTTTCTCAATCTTCACACAATGACCATGATCATTAAGGGGTAGTTTCAATATTCTAGTGTATTAATAAGATTATGGATTTTTGGTAAATTAAAATTATGAACCATCAATTTTATTTAAAAATCTATTTTACAACTACTTTAATGAGTTCAATTAAAAAATCCACATAGGTGTCATATCAGACCAAGAATGACACCAATGATGAAAACTAAAAGAGATGTAGTGGATGAACCCATGAACATTAAGGGAACCCATTACCATTATCTTAGGGCTAAAGAACATATAGTGTAATTGAATACTCCGTTACCAAACTAATGGATTGAGGTTTAATTGCACAATTACCCATTAGCTGACTTAGAAATGGTAATAGGATTTAAATCTCATGGTAAACTATTTTAATAAATAATTTTAATACTAAAGAATTACTGTTGCAATAAACCTTTATTTAATTGTAACATAGAAACATGTTTATTTTTTTTTATCTTCCTTATTTTTTTTTAAATTTTATTTTCACATATTGTTTTTATTTTTTTTCACAATCATTCCCTTCATCCTTTTTTCACCTAGATATTCAACTGAAAATTTCCAACATGCACTAATCTATTTTATTTTCCTAATTTCCCCATGGGATAAATACTACCCTCCTCTAACTACTTAATTAATAAAATATCTGATGGAAAAAACAAAAAATATTTCTAATTTTTACCGAACCTTGTGATGACTTCAGGACCCATTTCTGGTTCCATTTCTAGGGAAACAATAGAAAGTAATAGTGCAAGCTTGAGTTAAGTTTTGTACCCAAAAGTTTTCATTATTATTTCCTTGAGTAGTTTCTTTGGACCCTTGAACCACTTCTATATGAGTCCTCATTCATCTTGGAACTGGTACATTCCACCTATGGAGGATTTTTATCTAAATGAATTAGTGTTGTTGTACTCTTACCCAAAAGAATATTATCCACACATAAATTATGGGCTTAAATATGAGGAATATCCATGTTCATTCTTCTCCCAACCTATTACTCCTTTTTTGGAACCATTTCTGGGTAATAAAGAACGATTAATATCAGTAATGGAAGATTTTACCCAACACAAGTTAGACTAAACTGAATGGTTGGGATGACTTAGTACTCATCTAAAGAAAATTTTGTAGATAATAACTTATATGGATAATCTGGCTAAGTCTGAGGTTGGGTGTTCTAATAATTTCTCAATTGAGGAAACATGTTATGATGTGGGCCCACCTACCATTCACTATAATTTTCCCAAAATACTTTTTTGAATTCAAAATCTGATTGTAGGGACACATCAAAACATATTAATACTGAATTTGATAAATTCTTTCTTCCCAAACCCTCAGTTGATTAATGACATGTTCTGAAGGAGTACAATGATTATTTTCATGTACTCAATATTCCAATGAAAAAACCCTAGGAGGTGTAAGATGTACCTGATCAAGACAAGAAACCCATCTGAATTTAGAATCTATTAGCCATAGAGAGGGGATTCTACAATCTGTTGCTTAGACCACCTGAATGTCAAGAATAATTGATTATAGGTAAAGGAGCTGGACGCATGTGGCAGTTTGCGCTGTAACAGCCACATATGACTTCATATATATTGGTAAGAACCCCTAACTCAGGTCAAGAAAAAGACCTAAAATAAAGGTTTTTACTGGGAGAAAACATAGCCAATCTCTGCTATCCTCTTTTCTATTTTCTAATAAATACATGACATGACTTCCTTCTCTACACGCCGTATACCACATTATTTTTATGGAAACTATTTCAATTAGAGAAAAATAAGGATGTACAAGTTGTGTATACTTATAAATGGAATGTAAAAATATTTTTGTATATATTTTAATATAAATATTATTATAAATAAATATTAATTATGTTAATTATTAGAGATGAGTCATGTTCCAATGGCATTCTTGTTGTTGTGTCTTGAAGCCATTAGTAGATCAAATTGCCCCACACCTACCTTCGGTAGATGGTTTATTTTTTTGAACCCATTATTTAATTAAATGGAGTGGGAGATATTTTTTGGAAAAAAATAAAACCATATCAAAATAATTGAAAACCCTATGGTGGGGATGAATTGGGTTCTAGGTCCTTACCTCACAAATCGAAAAGTCTCGAGTTTATGTCATGTCAACCGATTTAGTTCTATCATTTTTCACATCTGTAAAACCACATGACATGGATTTTAGTATAAGTCATGTGTGACATATTTTCATTAATATGTTAAAATGTTTTCAAAAATAAGTAATAAACCAGGGGTGATGCAAGTTGACTGGAAGAGTCATATACTGGGGTTCAAAATTTCTGAGTTCAAACTCGTCTAATCTCTTTGTTTCATCCCAATCAATCAATAATTAAAATCACAAATCATGCATTATATTATACCCATGAAGTGCTATAAATATTATTTTATTATATAAATTCAGTAGAACCTTGCAAGACTACAATATTCTCTCAAGTGGTTGGGGTTTTCATTGGGAATGATCGTTCGCTGGTTCAAATTGTGCCCTGAGCACTGGACCAAAGGTTGCAGTTCACTTATTAAATTTTTAAAACACAAGACGTTTATTTATTTGATAAATTATGTGTATAGGTTTATTTTTTACTTGTAAATAATATATTATTATTTTTATTTTTTAAATTATAATTAATAGTTACTATATCATTTATTACAATAATAATAATAATAACAATAATAATAATAAAATGATATAAATGACGTGTATGCTAATACACATGGTGTGTATCCCACTTATAAAGGATGGGAACCCTATCTAGACAGATCCTCTGTCACAACCCCCCTTCCCATTTTCTTTTCCTGAAGATTCACTCAGGTTTCTTCTCACCTCCCTACCTATAATACACCATTTCACTTTGTTTCAAGCCATCAAATCTACACCATTTCTATCCTTAGTAAGAGTATCTATTTATTTACCCAATATATAATTGATTTAGAATCATATAGGTTGTTTTTTTGGAATAGGTGACTGTTCGGGTCCATCCAACAGTACATGGGTTCAACTAAGAACACATGACATGTAATATTAGTACATAAACACACCCTATGTTCTATATATTAAAAAACACGGCATTTAAATTTATTACACACCATTTATTACACTTCTAACTGACCTATAGGAGAAAATTCTTTACTGAGACCACACAGACAGAACCCATGTATCCACACATGGTTTGTATGTTTGTTGCATATAGTGTACCCTGATCATCAGGAGTAGTCTTTGTAAAGGGTGTACATGCATTAGAAGCCAAGTTCTTACACATGTCTTGCTGTGCCACCACCCAGTGTGTACTTTCTTGTATCCCCTCCAAGGACGAGTCCATGTTTGGGAACATTCACAACCAACACCCCATGTTCCTAAAAATTACATGTATACCCTACTACACACCATTTACTGACTATTCCCTAAACACTGGCCCACTCAGCATGTCTATCCAGAGCACACGAGTTGCGAAACCGATCACACTTCATGCTGTGTTCCCCGAATCTACATGCTAGGTAATATTGTTTTTTGTGTTTTATATCTTTTTATTTTCATCACCTTTTCTTTTTTTTACTTTTTTATCTCATTCATCTTTAGCATATAGGGATCAAGCGAGTGCGAAGTGGCCCATGCCCACTACTGATGGAGCGAGACCCCATCAGATATGACTCTAGTTACTGATGACACTAGCACTAAATCTTCCAGTGTGTCAGATTCCATCATTGGTGGTGGTGCTTCCTCTTCTACCTAAATCATATTCATTGAGGTCATTTACTAGTCTTGATAACACCGTGAAACCCTTTATAGTATCCCCGGATCCTCCCTCTATCACGAATGCACCATCTATAGCTACTAAGGGCTCTTTCACAATAGATCCTCCCATCAGCATGACACAATCGAGAATGACCACAATGATAACATGTGAGATGGTGACATATTCCACTGTTAGAATGAACTTAGAGCTAGGTTTGACATTAGCTACTCTGCCCACTACCACCGCAGCTGGACCCCCCACCTCAGCAGCTACTGCCCCACCTCGGTCTGTGCTGACAACTACCTGATGTCAACCACACCCCTACTTGATCATTATTGATGGATGTATTATGGAATATTGAATACAACATCATTCAAAATTCATTATCTAGTTCAATAGACAGTACTTGAACACCAATATTCCGTAATGTCTTGGTGTTAGGGAGGAGATCGAGGACCTTATAGGGCATACTCACCTTCATGAGACACTACAGGTTATCTCTCTTATATCTTGAGATTTATTTTTGTTATTCTTAGTGATATTTGAGTTTGAAGAGACTACCTACCACAAGACTCCAGTGATACAACCAATAATGTCTGATTTAGGATAGATGGATGCCATTTCTCAATGAATATAGCCATGTTTGGATAAGGGTACAGCTTCAACCTCCATCCTTCCACCCACCCCCTATTGCATCACTCATCGGACCTGATTTCTTTGACCCCATTTCCATGTGGTGGAATATTACTAGATATTACCAAAGGTTTTCCCCCACTTCTCAGAAGATCACAATCATCAAATAAAATTCTCTTTGTTTCATTCATCAGTTCTTCTTTGTCATCCTTTTTTGCATTCCATGAGGACATGGGTGTCGTGTACGGACGAGACATGGAGTTTCTCACCAATATTGTGCGACACGACTGTCCTGAACTCCTTTTTCTAGATTCTTATTATTTCGACTTCATGATCCATGTCCATTAGGGAAATATAAATGGAGAATTCTATGCCACTAGGTTAAAAAAGTACCTGGGTTGTTTGAGACATATCCCTCACATGATCACTTATGCTCTCCTTAGCACGCAGACTTCATTATTCGTATTATCATAAGGATAGTCGATCATTGGGGAGATGACTTTGTAATTATAAAGGACACCCCGACTCCTACACGGGTGACAGATTACCCAACTACACCCACTAGTGTTGCCAATCAGATCCCACCCTATCTGACATCAGATGTTCCTTCTCAGTCACTCCCCACTTCTTCCTCCCTTCTATATTTTTCTTCCAACCCCTCCTCTTCTAAACTATCGACATACCAACCCACTAGTGTTACATGATTATTTTAAAATTTTATATATTTTTAATTGATCGATGATATAGTTTGACTCTGTAATTAAATTCTTAAACATTTACATTTATTAGACCGATCATTTTTATTCATGTCATGACCTGATTGGCCAATTTTTATCCCCATTTCCAAGAGATATTCTAATACTTTTAACAAATTCTTTCTTATACCTTCTTTCTTGAGATATTCTTGTGATATGCATAACAACTAGAAATTATATGTTTTTCTCTTAAAAACACATAGTATTTGAATCACATTAAAATCATTGAGGTATTTGGTGGATATTTTTACACCCTTTGACCTTGAGACATATCCTACATCTGATCATCATGAAACCCTTAGATACCATGAAGTATTGTGGTAGGAAGCCATATTACAAGACTATTTATCATTCCTAGCCTAATTATTTGATAGTATTTCATGATTATTAATTTGATCATAAAAGATGGTTTTTTGGGTATTCATGGTATATTCTGGTGATAATCCATGATATTTAGTGTGGGGGGAGAGTTACAATTTCTCATTTGGAAAAAAGGATTCTAGACCACTATTCATTTTATTCTTAGTGGTTCCTTAACAAATATGAAATTGAAAAATAGGAAAAAGGGTCCAAATTCGTTCATTAAACTTATTAATAGTTTTCAAACCCATCTTTGGAAAGGGATGTTTCATGGTGACGATGACCATTATTCGTGTCTTTATTAATGATTCATTTTCATTGAGCATTATAATTGAATATCAAGCATTGTTATTTAAGAATACAACCTCTTTTTCATGCACATGAACATTTTTTTACTATTTTACCTACCCAAATGATTCTTGAGAACCATTTGAACCTTGTTGAAAGACCTCATGATTTTTGTGATTTAATTTCTAAATTAAATAATGAGAATACTTTCAAGCCTATGGATAGAGTTCATATACATGAGATTGAGAATAAATCTAATAAAATGATCTTGAGTAATGAGTGAGTAATTTTTCGGGTGTGGTAAATCATCAAGTGGAATGTGTGTTTATAAATATATGAATAATGTGAATAATATATTGTTGAAATCATTAAATTAAATATATAGGATGCATGATAAGAATATTTTTGAAATTGAAATATGTTTTCTACCTTTTTAAAATCATATTTTATGGCTATATTATTTATAAGGATAAATAGTATAATACCCCCCTTTTTAGAGTTTGGATTATATTTATTAGATGTTGAGATTTTTCTTGAGGGAAAGAAAAGGAGTATGTGTGATGGTGTTTGATGTGCATGATTTTTGTATAAATTTTAATACATATTATTCAGAATAATTTTTTTTTCACCAAATACCTATTGTTTTGGGGATAAATTGTTTTATTTTAGTGTTCATGGTGATTTTCAGGTGTTTTTCAACCAAAGTCACAAATCCAAAATGTTCAGAATTAAAATTTAATTATACACATTTTCTACATTATAAATACACTTCATGGACCTTTACTCAGACATAGATCATCCAACTAGAGTACATGACCATGTAGCCATCCAGTTACTACAAACCATGTAAATAACTTTTACATGCCATGTATTCCATTCTAGAAGTTCTTGGTGACCTAATGTGGAAGTAAAAACCATTTTGGGTGATGCTACACTCTGTGTACCACCACCAACCATCCTTAGATGCTTCAATAATAAGGGGTAGCATGGTGGATCACCTACTAATAGAGAAAACAAGGAAAAATAATTTTCACCCAAGTAGATAGTGTTTAATTTATGATATACAAAGTGTATTTTGAAATTTAAAAATATGAGGCTATGTACTAAATTTTCATGGTTTTACATTGATCACACCTCGATTCACTATTTCATTTTCATCCTTACACAGCTGTGAAAAACTAGTTTTGTATTGAAAATTATACCTATAATAACCAATCAAATTTTTTTTATTCAATTATTTCATTATTATCACTGTTAAAAAGGTAGATGTTATCTATTTTTTTAATTACATTGTAGGTGGAGGTGATTTGGAAGGCCATTGACAAAGTTCATTAAAAATGGTCCAAACAACGCAGGATCCAAGCACACTAGTGGACTCAACCACACACTTCTACTAAATCGTGCATCCAAATGGGATAATATTTTGTGGGATTGTCCAAAATAAAATTGGATTCATTTCATATGAATGAAAACAATTTTCATTCATCAATTAAGGTGACCACAAGAACTGATCTGTCTAGGGGATAAAATCCACTCAAAGTTAAATAGTGGGTTCTAAATTTTTTCTATATCACCGGATGAGATTGTGATAACGGTGAAAAATATTATTTGGAGATAATAATGGGTTCTAAAGTTTTTCTATATCACTGTGATTCACTTAGTTATAAATATTTTTGAGAGTGCACATGAAAATGCTTCATCAAAATTGAACCCTTGATGATGATTCATGTTGTATTCACTCACTATTTTTATTTAATATTTTAAAATTATTTTTATAATTAATGAAAACACAAAAAAATTATAAATTTCAAAAACACTAAAAAAAATATATTTTTTCATATGTCTTTCAATTAAAAATATTATGAATAAGATGTAAAATTTTAGGTGTTAGAAGATGTTTAAAATGATCTTGGTCTATGAATAAAATGATTAGTGATATATTACATAAATTGGAGAACCAGATAGAGCTGGTTTCTAAATATGTACATGCAGGTCAAGAGAAAACTAATCCAGAACCTGAACCTAAAAAAGTGGTGGAAGAGATTTCACTGATCATTTTCTATGATAATGAATCGATGGGGGGTGAGAAAGAGATTCTATATGAACTAATCAGATCATCCCTCACTCAACCATTTTTCTGGGGGGTTAATGAAGAAAAATTTATCGGTGATACTATTTTGGGAGATCAATAATTTTTTGGATGAATTCTATTATAGATTTGTTGATGATAACCTGGAACTTGATCTTCCAATATTTGAAAAAAAACATCACCATTCTTCATCTTTATTAAATTATATGATGATGATGAAGATGCACTAAATAATATTGAGTTTCCATTTTTCATTCCTGAAGATATCAATTTCCAAGATGACATACTAGATATAGAATATTTCATTATTAAATATTCATGTTTTAATCTTATTCAAGATAAATTGATTTCTAACATCTATTTTTCTGAAAGTTATGATTCAAAAAAATAGGTAAGGCCTTTTACGTTAAATTATAGACCTCTTAACTGGTGGTTATAAAAGTATAATATCTAGAGAATCATGTTGTGCAACTACCTCATATACAAAAATTCACATACTAGATGGAGGAGGACACCACATAAGTTCATATAGAGAAACCCTGTCATTTATTTCCACCCACTGTAGATATCAAATTTTATATTCATTCTTTATTGGTGGTTGGGAACTTAATTATCTTATTTGGGGTTCTAAAATCATTGTGTTTACACGTAGATACTAGAAAAAGTTATATTTGGTGGTTCATCTCGATGAAACCACACCCACCTACGGATTGGGGATAATCAACTGCAACTACCGAACCAGGGGCAGTAAAAACCTAGAACCTTCTTGGGTGGTCAAAAACATAATTATATATTTCTATCACCTTTTTATTTATGTTTATTTATTTGTTATTTCATGTTATTTACTTCTTATAATTTTAATATGGAATCAACTTGGAGCATAACTCAAGGATGCCACTAAAAAATATATCAGGTTGTGTATTTTTATTTCTTAATTTTTATTACAACCCAATTAAAATTTTCCATGAAAATGTTTCTTGATATGAATTTAGAAAATAGAGGTCAGTAAATGGAATTAGTGTGTGGGAGATATTTTAACATTTTCAAGATTTTTTTCTTCTTTTATTTCATTTTTTAGAATTTTTCATGTTTTCAGTTTTCACTGTTGGTGAATATTTAAGGAATCTTGAGTTGAATCAAATAATTTGTAAAATTCAGACCATCTTGGTAAGTTTGAAACATTTTTCTATTTAATTATTTGAGGATTTAAATTATTTCTACAAGGATTTAGTTTCCGGATTTCCAATCTTTCGATTTGATAATGATTGATTGATTGTAAAACTCATGTGCACTAGTACTGTCCAAATTGAAAATATTTCCTATCTCAAGAGTATTATGAATCTTTTTTTATATATTATAATATTAATATTTTTCCTAATGTTTTTTGATCCATAACATTATATTTTTATCTTTTTTAAAGCTATTAGACTTTATGGAATGTGTTAATTATTATTGGAGCGCCATTTTGAAAGCCCCCTTTTTTATTCTCCTCTAATTTGGGCCTACCTTTTCATATGAACTTTATTAATTCCCTAGTATCCAAGAAATACATTTTTAATAATCCATATTACATGAAATATTTCCATTTACAACCTACACTAGATGATAAATGCATGATTATTGTTGATCTCACATTTGTGGGAGGAGAATGTGAGTTTAATTTTTCATTCTTGAAGAATCTATCTGTGTTGAATTGAATGTGTTTCCATATTTATTGATACTAGGGTAGAAGAAATTCCATGTTGAAATAATGTATGGGTGGAACAAAACATCATTACACATATAGGCTGGGTATTAACCATTTTTTAATGATCAAAATCTACCTCTCTTTTCCTCAAAAATATGATTTTGAAGAGAAATGAAGATCTATATTGAAGATGAAACAATGATACAATTTGGGAAAAGGGGAAAAATTAATTTATGCTGTAATTAAAATTTTGAACATACCAAGGAAATAGAGTTTTGGAGGTGATTCTTTTTTTAGCTATTTGAGGAGCACACCATTCCTGAGAAAAATTGTTTTTAGGAATTTACTTCACTTTTCTGTTTAAACCTCCACCTTCTGCCTTAGATTTTTTTAAATCATAAACCTACCAAACCTAATTATCAGAAAACCATAATAAAATAAATCATTATTGGCAAATTTTTTTTTCTTTTAAGTGGATATACTTGAAGTATATCAATCCTTTAAAGATCACACTTGTTCTTGAGAATGATAAAAATTTATGTATTGAAAATCATTGAGTAATGGGAGAAATATTATCTCGAGGAGGTAGGTATGACATGCATGTAAGGATAACCATGATATTTAATTTATTTATATGATTTTTAAGGAGTTATGAAACTTATATCAATGTAAGAGGCATGATATTTTAGTTGATAGGATAATTGAGCTATGTTTTCATTTTTGCATCGAGGAATTCAATTTGACCACAGTATTAATGATTTCTAAGGATTGAAATGTTTCAGTGTGGGGGAATTTATAGATAAAATATTATCAATCATTTTATTCCGAATTTAAAATTTTTAATCCCACCAATGAGTTATTTCAAGTGAAATTGCCTTTTTTATTTTGATAAATGATTGTGCTTAATTCTAAAATGGATTTTTTTTTGATTTTAAAAGATTTTAATTTATTTCAAATTTTTAGCCATAAAATTTTCTTCACTGATAAAAGTTTAAAAAATTTTATTTAATATACTCCGTTTTTCTATGAGATTTATTTTATTCTTTAATGTCCTAAGTTTAATCCACCATTAGGAGCCCCAAATTCAGCTCACAATTCTAGCCGCAAAAACACTGTACATATCTGGAGAATTTTGATATTTGGATGATATATCATAACTAGATATCCCATTTGGTATTAAATTCAACATGTATCAAAAGAATACACACAAGAAAAAAGTTCTTTATATTTTATGTTCATGATTGTTTCACTATAATTCAAAAAAAGTTCTAGAATTAAGAGTTGTGGAATGTGAATAGTCACCTTGACAGATTAAATATAGATAGTAAATTAGACATATATCTCTAAAAATGTAAAGAATCTGGCTAACATTTTGTTAATGCACATAAAAGATATGTGGAAAAATTTTAAGGACAATAATTTTTAAAATTCGGTCACTTAATGGTTCATCCATTAGAATAACTTCTGTGGGTAGATTTGGAGCCAAAAACTTCCTCCCTTTTCCTATAACAATATTTTTCATCATCATTCCAAAGGGTTGGAAAATTAAGGGTAAAATTTTTCTCTATTTAGTATAATATTTGAGTAAAATTTTTTCTACAATAGTATTATTTTTATTTTAGTATATTTTAGTTATCTTATTCATTTTGTTGTATCATATTTTTATCATTCATGTTTTCACTCCAACCTTCTCCACAGTGAACTCTTATACTCATGATCATGAGTAGCTAACCTGAGCATATTCATGGGGGATCAATCAGGTGTTGATCCCATGTTTACAATCTATAATTTTTTAATGTATATTATTTTCATAGATTTAGTTCAAGGTGGATCTTATTGGACAAGGTTACTTTGTGTCTCCACTTTCCACCAGAGGTTTAGCCTTCACTTCTACAATATTTTCCCTTTATTGAGGAGGTGGATGTGAGGTCTCTCAGTGATCGTTGAGAATACTTTATATTTAAAACCCTATTCAGAGTATTATTTTAACACATATGATGGAATGTGTTCATTATGTAAATTTGAAACTATTTAAAATATGATAAAGGTTCACTCAGGGTTATTCTCTTTATAATGTATCTTTTATTCTTAACATCATTCTAATTGCATTTGTTTTTCATGTTTAATTTTGGTTTTCATTCTCATTTTATAAATATCCATTCATGGTCATTTTATTTCATATATATATAAAAAATATAAAAAAATTGAATTAGATGTATTGAGTTATTGACCATGATAGCTCCTCAGGAGAACGATCTTGGTCATCCATTCTACTGCACTTAGTTATAAATATTCTTTAGTGTGCACACAATAATGCTTAATAAAAAGACCACTGATTTCATAGTAAGAAAAATAAATGTATAAATTTTTGGTTCCAAAATCATTTCCCTATAGTTGAGGGGTTCTTTTACTATCTATAAATGAAATTGAACAAAAAATAAAATTACATAATTTAATTCCATATCATAAGAATGACCATATCCTTTGTTTGTGCTCCGATCTAATTCCAATTAATTTCATATGCCAAGAAGATGATATTCAAGTCAACTTTTTCAAGCATAAATATATTTAATGAATCATAAAAGCCTTAATTCATTCCTTTAGTATTTAAATATTTTATAAAACCAAAATGGATATCACATTTTATCAAAAAAATAATTCCAAAATTTCAACTCAATCAATTCAATAAGTTTTTAATCTTAATATAATAAAAAATATGTCTTTCCAAATTAAAAGATAAATAAAATTGAAGGAACATCACAAAATTTAAAAAATAAACCTAATATTAGTTTCCCCAATCATGATAAAGTAAATTTTAATGTCATATAGCAATATGTGAATACGTTATTCATGTATGCTAATAAACTAAATTATAATAAAACCTTATTGAGATCATGAATTCTTCCCTATTCCTTAGGTAAAACCTTGGATTTTGGATATATTTATTAAATAAAATAGTGTTATTAAGTCAATATATGGTATCATAAAAAAATTATCCAAAAATTCATTGATTAGATCTAAGGTATATCACCTCTTCATCCTAACATTATTATCTCAACATCAGGAACGCGTGTTTTCAAAAAGACCAACATTACACTGAATTACGTCTCTTTGTTACTAGTAATATTCTTTAATTGATTTCAAATCCATAAATAAGATGTAATTTAGTATAATACTTATATAGTTTATAATTATTATTACTAGTACATCACTGATAAAATTCTCAAATAACCAAATTCATAAATCCAAATACATTCATGTTAATCATTCCTATTCATATGTGGTAGTAGCATAATCATGAACATGATACATTGGCCATTTTAGGGGTATATTTCTTTGATTCATGAGAAATTGATTTTTGTTTTCTCCCATAGTATTAAAATTGAATAATTTCACATTATTAACCTTTCTTACCCTTACAATCATAATAATTGTGTCCTTTCTCTCCAAACATATAGAAAACTCCCATTCCTTTTAAGAAAGTATGCTGGTGCTTCTTTCCCCAATTATTGTATGCGGGAAAGTAATTCCTTATCTTATTACCATTATCCAACTTTTTCCAAATTTAAATCATGTTCTAATGCTTCCCTATGAATCCATAATACATATAGAATCATTTATCTATCTCATTAGCACATGATACTATGTCCTAATATAATGTGAATGTTTGGGAGACTAGTTCCTTTCTAAATATTGGATTAAGACAATAACATATATGATACTACTTACTCTTTAGATCATGTGAAGTGGAGAGGTTCCCCATCATTCTACTAGGTTCCATTTCTATATGACGGTGTACTCTAGATTAGGTCATATCATTATATAATATCAAAACATGTGAAATACATAACATAAATAATTTTTTATGTGTATCTAATATCATAAAAATGTTTTCTTCATGATGTTCTCATATACTTTTCCTTAATGTATATCATAGGGTTAATCTCTATAATATACGTTTTCCACAATCTAGTATCCATGCTTTATACTAAACATTATCTTATATTAGCTTTAAAAAACCCAAACCATGTAACCCTAAGTTTATTCCTTACATTATTACATTGGAATAAGTTACATGGAATCATATTCCAATGGACTGAATGGTTTAGTATTTTTCAAAACATGATAAAAATTTCTCATTTACACTATAATTGAAAATATTAAACACAACATTAAGAATCCATTTATAACACCATTAGTCTCATAGCTTAACCCAATATGTTAAACATAAGAAACATCTAGTAATCCGAGGGAAAAATAAAACATAGGAAATGGATGAGTAAAAATGCATTGTATGTGTTAAGTACAATGGAAGTTATCATAAATAAATAAATTATAACCATCGTGGTAGGGTAAAAGACCCAAACACATGTCAATTAATCAATAAATTTTTTATAATATAGTAGGAATAAAAGATGATCAAATAATTCCATATAAATTATCACATGATCATAAGACTTGACTAGGAATATTATAACTAATTGATTTGTCACATGGAATAAAAATAATGATGTAATTAATAAATTCAAACATCTTAACTATCAAGATATATTATTTATATAGATATTTTTTAGATCAATCCTCATTCTAGTTTACGGTTCTGGGTATAAACTTTCCTGATTTGAGTTAAGAACATTTAAAATACACTACTGTCAAGATATATCCTCGACACAATTTAAAACTACATGGAAACAATCATGAAGGGTTTTTTTCTAACTGAATTCATCCGACGAGACTATAGATGTATGGAGGGGCTTTCATTAACTAGTCCCCAACCCATATATTTCATTTCTAAATAATTCCTCATATATTGATGAATCGATTTAAAAAGGGATTTTAAAATCAAATTGTCTCATAACACATTGGAAAATTTGAATCATAATCCCCATGAAGGAATATAATTTAAAAAATGTTATATAACATAAAAATAAATAAATAAATGATATTTTTTATCAATGAGGATGTACATGAACCTTATAAAATAAGGTGGGTGTATAACATCTAAATATGCCTCAATGAAAAGAGATTTAGAAAAATTTATTTACCAAAATTATATCATTAATAAAATGAATCCACTATTTTTATTCCCTGTAAGTAAACAAAAAATATTTGGAAATAAAACACAAGTTAACATAAATTTGTTTCATCTATAATTGTATAATGACACAAGTAATGAATTAGATGTTCAACCCGATGAATAGAAATTGACTTAAGAAATTCCTTACCACTTTGTAATTAGTTGAATCACGTGACCCATAAAAGTAATATTTATCAACTAAAACATTTAATACTATGAATATAATGTAATTCATGATATGAAATATAAAAAAGGAAGTAAATATACTACACAAAATAAATTACTAGTGAATAAGATATATATCTCATAAAAGTAAAATTGATGTGAGAAACCCCAAACATCATTCTTCCTTTTTTTGGTGCATACATTAACATTATGTATAATTGTTTAATGATTGATATTGACTCATTAATTGACTATATTTATATTTATAATAACTTATGTGATGATCTTATAATATATTATGACCCATTGGTTAATAAAATTTCATTATTTTCATGGTTTTACATATATTCATTCTATTGTTTCATGATTGGTTCATTTGTGTAAAATTATGGATGTTCATGTAAAAAGTTTTTAAAAAAATATAATTGGAAGAAAATAGTATTAATTAAATTATGTAATTACAAATGGTAACAAATATCTTTTTTATTTCTCATATGAGGATGCTTCATTTGATAAAATAGTAATGATAAACTTCTAGTTTATTTTGGAAGATTTTTTTTTTCTGAACACCATGATCTAGATTAATTTTATTTACTATTATGAGTATATATTAGTTATAGAATATGAAATAGGTTATAATGTACCTATTAAAATATTATTTAACTATAACCATTTTTTATGACCATCAATAAAGGTGGTAATGGAAGAAGGAAAAAAAACATTATTCACTAAGGTGATTAATCGGCCTAACTTGGGATATAGTTCCGTTTCATTAAATAAGAGAGTGTAATAAATGGGTTGGATATATATTATTACATTATAAACATAAAACTGAAATATAAACATGATTATATATTTATCATGAATTAATGAATGAAGGTGATGAGGGTAATGTAGAAGTAGAAAACAAAATAGGAGTGTTGTTTTTAGAAAATTACCTCTTGAATATCACCTCCATAGAGGAACCCTTAACGACCATTCATATATTATTTTGGTGAGAAATGTATCCATTTTAATTTGTTATTTTGAGTAGGATATTTTTTGAATGATAATTTAGGATCTTCAAAGCTTGTTATTCAAAATGTGGAGATATTTGGACTTTAGGGGAGATGAGTTTAAGCGATTAAAATAGTGATTATATTAGATTTAAATCCAACCAAATTTGTGTGGAATTAATTTAGAAGATATTTTATGAAAACTAATATTTTATAGGATGTTTAGGGTTGATAAATACCTTAAAACCCATTAAATTTTGTAGTTTTTATATATTTTAATCATTTACCTTTTTAAATTTAACTAGTTTTATTTTTTACCTATACCAGGGTAATTTGTTTTTACTATGGTAAATGATTACAGGTAAAAATGAAAATGAACTTACATGATAATTATTAAATTATTATTCCAAAATTTTAATCAATTTTACCCAATTTAATTCAAATAATTGGAAAAATTATAGTGAAATTTAATCCTATAGACACGACAAACAAAATTGTTTTTAATGTGAAAAGTTTATAACATTGAAATGTTTTTTTATAAATTTCAATTTGAAATTGATTATAATGACACAATAGGGATTATTGATGTATAATTAATCTAATTTTAATTTAATACAAATTTAAAATTTAATTAAACTATATAAATAAGTTAAACCAAAAGGTTATTTTTAATTAAAATTTAAAATTTTTCACTATTCATAAACAAATGAAACGTCTCCGAAAAAAGCTGAAATAATAACCTAATATAGTATAGGATATTATGATTTCAAAAATTTACTTTATTTTTTCAAATATAACTTAAAAAATTGTCATAATAAAAATTTAAAATGGCTGCACCATCAAAGGATGAAAGACTACCTTTAGAAAAAATACAAATTTTTAATCATAAAATTGTTTTTGCTGTTGTCTTAATCATATCCAAAATATTGCATTAATTTAATTTTTTTCATGAATATATAATATATAAATTTGATTAATATACTTCAAAAATAGTTTTTAATTTAATATATTATGATAAAATTTTATTGTAGTAATGAAAATTGATATTTTTTATAAAAACACATAATTTATGTCCGAATGGGTTTCATTTTTATTTATAATTAATTAGTAACCAATGAATTAATGTTATAAAAATATCTAAAATATATTTTCATAATTTAATTAATGTCATTAATTACCATCATTCCATTATTTCGGTTATAACTATAATAATTATATAATAATATTTAATCATTCTATGAAACTCAAAGTTATTTGTAATGTAATCTTTAAAATAGATTTAATTTAAAATGATACATACAATAAAATATTGGGGTGTCACATATTGGGTTGATATAGTGTATAATTATTTATATCAATGAAAAATCTATTATCAATTAATAATCATAAGGTTCTTGCAAAAAATATTAGTATTAGATACTTGAGATATTGCATATAATAATTTTAAAAGTTATAATTGTTTTATCATAATGGAAATTACCAATTTTCATTCATTAATGTGTGTTACTTAGTTATTAAATATGAATACTGGAATGATAAAACCCCCTCAATGTTTAACATTAATTTTTCCCAAATCAATGATCGTGTTGGATTATTATGGGGTTTTATGAGTTTTATGGATTAACATGAGTAGAAGTCTAATATATGCTACTAAGTAGGATCATATGATAATAATTTGAGAATTATTATCTGTATAGAATCAAAAACATATATCTCATGGAATGTAATATGGTAATTTATATATGTAAGGGTGTATATTTATTATTAAACACTATTAACTAAGGTTGAAAAGATAATTAACATGTGAACCTTCATACATTGATATCATTCTTATGCCAACTTTGATAATGAGCTAATCTAGGGGTGATTGAGTACTTTATTGATAATTCCATCAGTTTATTTTAACCAAGATGATATTCTTTCCATTGGAAAAAAATAAAATACATAAAGGATCTTAATTAAATTAGGATATAAAAACACATTATCGTTCTTATTTGAGTGACATGCGACGTTTTAAACTATTTAGATGAATGATAAGTGATATATTCATTTAATAATTTCACTCTATTTTAGATTATTGTATTATTTTACCTATACTATATTGATATGTTCTATTTATAGAGGTCAGACAATTTTATATACAATGCTATAATATATTAATACATACTATTAATTAGATACATATTATAGTGGATATGTTCATATGAAAATATTACCGAGTTTGACTAAGATAATTCCATAATCACTTTATAGATTTAGTATAAATGATGTTCTTGTAGATTTAGATCTTTTATTACATTTATGAATTTGAAAATTCTTATTTGTTTACAATGTTACAATGTTTAACAGGGTCACATTGTCAGCTATTAGAGTAAAGATGAAATTTTTGAGAATGTATTTTTTCCCATGTGATGAAAAATTGATAGACCATAGCCAAAATAATTTGTTGGGATTAACAAGGTTTTGTGATGTTTTTCTCTTAATCCCCTTATAGTATTTTAATTTAAATGGTATAATAATGTATATGATATAAAATAGGTGAATCATATTATATTACACAACTTGATAACATAACCTATAAAATATGAATACGATGAATATCGTGGGTAGTTATAGGTAAATAAAATAAGGGAAACCATTTTTACTCTTAATTTATGATATTATTGAGAAATAGATAATGATAGGTTATATTGGGTTCATTTATACATTTACATATCTCAAAATCGTTTACCATCAGCTATAAATCAATGTGATGATTCATTTACAGCTATACTAATATTATATGATCATTTAAACATTGAATGGTCATAAGAATAAAATGGAAATATTTTATAGGTAATGTATGGTTTCTTCCAAATGTTTTAAATAATTATTGAGTTCCTTCTTTCATTGAAGTGGGCCTATATAGGGGAAAAGATCAACCTGATTTTGGGTGTGTGGTGAATTATTGATATAATACAAAAAAACATTATTCTTGTTTTTCTATTCATATTGATGGAGAGGGTTACACTACACGTTTAAAAGATATAGGAATCCTCACATTGAATATGTGGATTTTAATGTATGGTGTACTACCTTTAGTGGAAGGAGCTTGATTATCATCTCTTAGTGATCTACCTTAAGCAGACTCCACCAAGAAAGATCTCACTAGACATAAGAAACACTTATTTATATTTATCTGATTCATTTAAATGTCTATTATATAAATATAGATCCATATTAATGGTATTCTTATGATATTTATGAGAATATGATTTTTCCGATTACCCTATCACCCATGTTGTTCTCAAAGCTTAACCAGGTAGTTTCTTTCATATTAATTTTATTTTATTATTTAATATTATTCATATATTCTCTCCCAATTACTTATTAATTATATAATTTCTATAGATTCTCTTCCACTTTTTTACCTAGATAAGTCACATGAAGGTTTTTATTAATATTCTACCACATACCACTCAATTGCTTCACTCCTACATTAATGAGAACACTGGTCAATTTCGTCATTTTACGCCATCCATAAGATACCACCATTCTTAGGTCTCACCTATTTTTCACCATATCAATCACCTAGAACATAATCTTCAATGAAACACCTTTGGGCATAATCTTAATTTAAACCAAAATTACTTCTACTACTACCACCTTAATAAATGACCCACGATGATCTGATCTTCAATTATAAACAATACTATATTTGGTTAATGAAATAACCTTCATATTCATATATTGCATGATTCAACCACACCAACAACCAATACTCCAATAATATATTTGGAATCCCATTTCTAAGATAACCAAAATTACATAACCTCTACTATAATAAGTTTTCTCAATGATGGCGTCCTCCTCTACCTGAAATTGGATCATCATGGGGTTCCTTCTCGAGTTATTTCATGAAATTTACCACTTCAATTTATGGGTGTAAATATATTCATCCAAAGTCTCTTTTTATGACCTTAACTTATGAATGTTTAGAAATAAAAATTTTCTTCAAAAAGATATTACTCATCCATTTATTTACCTTATTTATAAAACAGAATAATTTACGCATCTCTAAATTTCTACACTTATTTCATTTATGATTCATATCCTATTTTCTATGAACATTGAATACACTAAAATATTTTTTATAGAACTAAAATTAACATTAATTGAGATATGAGAACATTATTCCCTAAAATAAAATAAATAATTATATATTTACATGATATTTTATCTTAACATATGACAATTTATATGGTATAATTTAAATAAAAATGATTTAATTCTTAAATAGATAAATAATGGGGTTAATTATCTTACATAGGGGGACCTCCATTGGATTCATATTGTCCATTAAAATTGTTCATTATGATCTATGTGAGAATTAGGTGATTAAAATTGTGAAAACATCTAGTTATATAAAAACAATCCTAGGACGGGCCTAGATCCGAACATGAAATTATATTATAGTTAAATAAACACTACATCATAAGCGTTATTCTAATGATGAAAATTATGATTAAATTAATGATTGGAAGAAAATAAATAAAAATATTATTTTATAATTTTTTTATTAATTAATGTTAAATTTCATGAAATTAATAGTGCTTTATATCGAACAATGATTCTACAGTAAGAAAAAAATCTTGTTTTAGGATCAATGGTATGTATATTTTTTGGAATCATCATATATTTTAATTTACCATTTTTTCCAAAAACTGAAAAAAACACACACCGCCATTTAAATATTTTAATATCTACTAATTATATATTCTATCATTTATAACTATTCCAATTCAATCCTGAAATCATCCCTAGATAAAACAATCCATTTATAGAACAATAGAACCATTATATTTTTTTGTGGAATTTACTAGGTTAAATTACTCTTTCACACCTTATGTTAAAAACAACCAAAATTCCCTCATGAACGTCATCAAATTAAAAATTAAAATATTTAGACATATAATTTTTTTTCATCAACTCATAGAATGTCTCTAGATTATAATGGGTTAGATAAGTAGAAACATAGTACATTTTATTATCATTGTATATAAATTATTAAATAAGTCTAATTATGGGATTCAAGTTGAAATAATGGCATGATGTTGTCCAAATAAGATTTCACTATCAACAACTTTTTAGGGATTAAGATACATTTATTGAAACTTCTTTTTAATTACAGGATCACATTGAGGCACATGATCGATACTTTTCATATAGTCATCTGGAGAAAAATAAGTATACACATGATATCCATAGTAATAATAAAGAGAGTAGTAGGAATTGGGTTTTTCAAAAGTAACTATTTTGGTAAATCCATTATTACCATAAGAGATCCAAATATAAAAAAATAGATATTTGAAATCTTAAACTTCAATTAATATTCAATAAATGGAAGGATCAATGCTTGATAGAGATGAAAATTAATACTCTATAGGATTTCAAGGGATTTTACAAATAAACATGAGTTTATTTTCAGTAGTGGTATGGATAAGAATATGATCTAAAGAAAAAATAGGATTAACTAAATATTTTTTATTGGGTTGGAATTTAAAAATAAATTTCTGTATTATAGAAACAATGGAATTATTAAATGTGTAGAATTCATTATCAACCTTATCTACGGGAATATTTTTGATAATGTGTTAAATAAGAAGATATTAATTGTAGAAGTATATATTTGAAGGATATTATTTGAGGTGGCCTGAATATATATATATATATATATATATATAATTTACCCATGTCACCAAACATGAAATTATATCTATGGAGTTTGATGAAACCTTTTGTTTTGAGTTTCTTATGAAGGAATATATGAATCACGATGTATTGTGAATCCAAAAGTTAGAAGATATAAAGAAATTAACAAATGAAAAATCCTTTTGTAATTTTTCCACTATCAAATATGTAAGAAGTAATGTGAGGCGGGGCTAAAAATTAGAAAGGGGAAATACCATACATTGATATGTAAGATTAAAAATTTATTATATAAAGCGATTTCTCACTAACCTTTTTTAAGTCCCCAATCCTCAATGTGATTTGAAAATGTAACAATTCCTTAAATAAATTTTAATAGGATGGTATTTAAGGGTTATCTATTTGAGATAAGTTGAAATTTATAGAAAATTACTTCTAATGGTAGTAAATTAAATGAAGTTCTGATGAAAATTAAATGTAATAGGCATCACAATTATTGGATAATAGTTTATGATTAACGCTGAGTCTGATTGTTGAATTTATACTTTTAAAAAATATGATGTATCTATAAGATATACAATTATAAAGAAGACCTATAGTTGAGTTAATTTATAAAGGATAGTGATGATTAGAATAATATAAATAAAAAGATGATGTTGACACTAAATCTATATTATTTTACCCTTGAAGATTCTTTGGGAAATTAAACTGCATAAGTACAGAAGATCAAATATTGAGGAATATGAAAGATAATGAATTAAAAATATGTGTATGTTCAAAAGATAAAAAGTTGTGAGGATTTTTTATGAATATGTAGCATTAGATACCATAATCTAGAGTTTTAATGATGTGTTAGAGGTATGGATGGGAAACCACAAAATATTAAGAGATATTTCGGATTATGAAAAAATATCTAAAGGTTAATGGGTTTATCAAGAAGTTTTGAGAAGATTTATAATGAAGAAGGAATGTTTAGAAGTTTAAGGAGAAGTTAGAGTTTCATATGTTTGAGTAAAAAAAGAAAGATGAAAAAATTGAATTAAATGTATAATTAATTCCATATTAAAATTATTTGAAGTCTATAGAAATTAAATAACCTGAATATGTGAATTCTTTAAGATATTTATCATAAAATTTACATGAATCCAAAGATAATGTGATGATGTTGAATCGTAATTCAAGATAAAATAATAATGAAGTTGAAGTTTTTATTCTATCTATGGTTTATAAATGATTTACAGATAGTTTATGTCTTGTTTTTTAGAGTATTTAATTAAGTTAGACACTGATATTTTTAGAATAATTAATGGTTGTTGATTGAAAATTGATAATGACATAAGATTTGAAATTTTTATCTCAGGTTCTGCATATTTATCAGTGGAAGAATGGTTATATAAAGAGAGACTTCATTTTAGGAACAATGATAAGAATTTGAGATTAGATATTATGATATTCTATCACTTACATTTTGAAAGATCAGTTATGTTGATGAATAAGAGTTACGATTCTACAGAATCTCGTTGTAGTGGAAAAATACAAAATTTCATATAGGATCATCGTGTATAGGGACCAAATATTTATGTTTTAGACACTATAGTTAAAAATAATGAGTTTATGAATGATGTTTTTTGTGATGTCATTGATTCAAATTAATCATAAATCTCATTGAAAAATCATTTTTTAATATTGAGGTAACCTTGAGTAAAAGTGATAATTCTCATTCAATTTGGTGGTGTCTTGGTAAAATGCTGGGAACTAGTACAAGGAATTATTTGGAAAAGAAAGTGTTGGTAAAACATTTTGTGAAAATGATTACAAATTCCAAAACCACCTGCAATGAATAATGTTATTATTGATAAATACATGTCTTGAACTCAACCCTAAAACTTCAATGATGTAGTCACCCATATTGAGGGTGAACTATAATAAAAATACTATATACTTATTGTTTATCTAGGTTTATATTATATATGGGTAAGAGAGAGATATAATTTTGATAGGATAGAGGATCTATCATTTCTGAATGGTTAATTTCATTTTTAAGGAAATTAAAAATGAGTAACAGTGATTCAACCACCTTCTTAGTGGTATATTATATTCCGAATAATATTAAATGAAATCATAGAATCCTAGGTTTATTATTAAATAAACGTACTTTATTAGAGATATTTAATCTAAATGAAGTTAATAGTATATTTATTCTAATATTTTTCATAAAAAATTATTATATATGAAAGAATAATATGTTTTATTTTATTATTTCACATATCAGAGAAGTTTTTGATGTTTATACTATAGGATATCCGCTGGTTGAGAAAAATACACAGAAAAATTTTTATTATAAGGGAAAATTAGATGTTTATGTAATGGAAAAAATTTAATTCTTTTGTTTTTTAGAGAAGGTGTATTCCAAGGTGATGGAACAACAAAATATTAATGTTATTTGGTTAAACCTGAATTTTTTGAAAGGAATGTGACAGTGAAGGAATTAAAGATAAAATCTTGAGAATTTAAATTAAATATGTGAGTTTTCAAGATGTAGAAACTATTTATGACTAATTTATACGAGTGAATGATATCATCATAAAAATAATATGTTTTATAGGTACATTAGAAGACTCTTCAGTTTTTAAGAAATCTATGATAAACTTACCTAATAGGTTTGAGGATAAATTTACAACATTAAATAATAAATATGATTTATCTTTTGATTAATTGCATAATATACTTTTTACATATTAGAAAATGTAATATATGGTGTTTAAGAAGAATACAAAAGAGGATGTTTATTTTGAATCTATGAGAAATATTAAAATCAAGAAACACGAAATAAACTATTTATGTGAATTGGAGGATTATGAAGTAAAGCATAAAGAGTGTAATAGTATCATTACTTTTATCTCAAAGAACTAACACAAAGGATAAGATAACTACAAAGGTAAACACCTTTTAAGTTGATTAAAATTTGATTTAATTTGATTGTTTTATATTAAATTTAAAATAGAAAAGTGTTGATTATGTTGAATCTGAATATAAATAAAATTAGAAGAATATATGGAGTAAAAACCCCCAAAAAATAAAGGAACCATTTGAATGAACGAAAAGGTTCACCATAATAAAAATGATATGTATGTTGAGTAAATAATGGGAAGGTTACTCTATGTAAATTACTTATACTAAGTAAGAGGATCCTAAATATTTTAGAAACATTATGGATCCTATTGAAAAAAATAATGAAAACATAAGTATTCTTGAAGATGGTTAATAGGGTGAAAAAACATACATTGATCATGTGTAAAAATATTATATTGAATCACTTTTGGATCATGAAAATAAATAAAAGTAAGAAATAATATTTCTAAATAAATCAGTGTTGAGTCAATAAGATTTCCTTATGAGTTTTACATTCCTCTATATTTGGAAAAATCACAAACACTTTATCTTAAGAAAATCATATTTCCCTAAGGATTTTTTACAGAAGTAATGTTTTGTTTCTCTAGGGAAACATTTTATCTTTACCTTAGTTTTCATTATCTCATTTTATATTCTCTCAAAATCAAACTCATTTTGTTACTAAGTCAAAAATTAACATTATAATGGAAAACTTGGAATTTAATAGTTCCTTGGATATAAAATTCTTTGTTTTCAGATTCTGAATGATCGGAATTTCAGAATCTGAATTCTCATAAATTTAGATTATGAATTATCTATAATTCAGATTCCAAATTCTCTGAAATATAGAATCATAATTCCTTTAAAATTAGACTGATGTTTTTGAAATTCAGATTCTGAATTATCTAAATTAAAGAATCCAAATTCTCTGAAATTCAGGCTAAAAATTCTTTGAGAATTACACTACTAATTCTATGAAATTCTGATTCCAAATTCATTGAAATTATTACATTGAAATCTCTAAAATTCAGACTCCAAATTATTCAAAATTCAAACTCATAATTCCTCCGAATTTATAATCCGAATTCTTTACAATTCAGGATTCAAACTCCATAGAATTTAGACTGCAAATTCTTTAGAATTCAGACTCTGAATTCATTATAATTCAGACTCTAAATTCCACAGGATTCAGACACAAAATTCCTCAGAATCTCAACATCTAATTCTTTAGAATTCAGACTCATAATTATAAATAATTCGGACTCTGAATTTCATAGAATTCAGATTCATAATTCCTCAAAATTCTAATTCTGGAATCATTATATTTAAGACTCTGACATCTATAGAATTCATATTCTTAATTCATTATAAAATAGAATCCAAAAATCATTTCCTATAGACTCTATGTGTTTATATGGTATGACTCTGAATTAAATTATTCCTTAGACTCTAAAAATAGATTTGGTTAAGTGACATAATTTTCCTTACACACGTAATTTTTATGAAACGATGTCTTACAATCTGTTTTTAACTAACCGTTTGTTGAGTGATACATGTATAGGTCCCTCAGAGATTTAGGTAAAAAAGGACCATTGTAGGATGAAGCAGACTGTTGGATTTTTTCATTTAAATAATAGTTCATTTGACGAGCTCATTATCTATTGGTCAACCTAGAGATTACATGGCGTGAAGTAATTTCTAAAGAGAGAAAGACTCTCATGATTTGTGTTTACTCAAATTTTTTTATCATACATCATATGAATCTGAAAATTGATGAGTACAATTGACGGCTTATGGGGATATGAATACAGAGGCGCTGAAAAATTTAATGATCGATAAATTATAAGGATAGAATGATAGAGGCTCCGACTTCCTTAACGTTTGAGGGAATGCGGGGATAGAAAGACATATTTTGATATTTCTATTGAGGGATTACCCTCATGTGGAAAAGAAACATTTTTTAAAAGTATAAATCAAGGTAACTTTATCCAAGATTGTTAGATACCCTACTCTTTGGGATAAATGATTTTATACTTGTTACATGAATTGTTCCAAGTTTTATTTCCACTAGTTTTTTATAAAAGAAGAAGGTATATCTTTCTTATAATTTCTTGTACTTTTTTATACTCTGATAAATAAAATTCTATACGCCTAAGGTAGAATCTTTCTTATGTAACATTTTTATTAGTTTCATTTTCAGAAGCATATTTTCTGAACCGAAGTATGTTTTTCTCATAGAAATATTTTATTGTTTACGAATTTACATGGTTTAACATGGTTTATTTTTTTTCCTTATGGTAAGAAACAAATGTTTTTAAACTTACAATTCACTCCCTCTTGTAATTTAACATCTACATTTAGTATTTCGATCATATAATTGGTATCAGAGTAGGACTCAAAAATACTTATATTCACATATATGTTTTCTTGCTATGATTTTTGACTATTCTAAATTATTATTTCTGAACATATCTTTGTTTAAATTATATTTAGATATTATTCTCTTTGTTTTCAAACTTCTTTTTAACAAGATTTTTTGAATGATATTTTCTTATAGGATGTCATGTAGGAATATTGGTTCTATTGATAATATAAATCCTACCATACAACATATTTTTTTATAGTAATAATTATAAGTATTGGAGAGATACAATGAAGACATTGGTCGAAAATACTAGAGTAAACAAATTTATAATGTTTACTAGAGATTACAAAATTCCTGAAAAGGAATTCAAAACCTTCACCAACCAAGAAAAATTAGAATATCTACTAAATTACAAGGTACACAATACTTTGTTTCATTCTATGAATAAGAATATATAAGGTCAAATTTCTTCTTGTGATGCTTCCAAATGCATCTGTATGAAACTTGAGGTTACTCATTTTGGGACTTCAAAAGTGATAGAGACAAGAAAAGATATTAGAGAGCTAAATATCATGGATTTCTATTTCCTTATGGAAAACCTATTTATAAAGTACAAAAAATATTTATGACTATTGTCTACAATCTACAATATATAGAAGCGAAATGTTTAGATGAAAAATCTTTTGAGAAAAAGATAATTGATATCATGAAAAAAGAGTTGGAATAAAAATGATAGTTATTGATAAGAATAGGAAATTATGTGAAATTACTCTTGAGGAGTTATTCCGAACTCTTCTTCAATATGGGACCAGAATGAAAAGAGATGCTGATATGAATAAGAAAAATAATGCTAAGGGAAGTGTATCTTTTACTAATACTAAATTACTAGAAAGGCTCAGTCAGAGACAAAGTCTCTGACCATTTATTAAAATAAAATAAAAGTACAACAAGCAAACATTAAAAACAAGAGCGTACGAAAACATCTTAAAAACCGTACCCATCATCAGCTCCATAACCAAGTGCCTCATCTGCAGTTGCCGACTCCCATTCCGAACTTTCATACTACTTCAACAGCTTCACATACTTGCGTTTGAGATTTAACTTCTCCAACTGCAGAAATTCATCCGAAGCATTCATCCCTTTACCCTTTCCCAGAGAGGATCTTGTAGGTAACGGCCTAGGCATATTAGAGTAATCCTTTCGCGGCCTTCTTTTTGGGGGGGGGGTCACACTACTCGCACACCCATCCATGGTCTTCTTCTCGAATTGAACCACATCACTGAACGAGGCCCGACTTCGGCCAGCATTCTCCTTCTCACTATCAGATAAATCCCCCCAGTTCCCAGAAAAACACACCAACTGCTGTCCATTGCTTAGACCTTTCTCCTGCTCCGCCTGACTATTCGGATCAATATCAGCTAGGCACTGTGGTTGATCGGTAGTCCCATTAACTCCCAGCACCCCAGACATACTAGGCTGAGTGACCTGCCCGACCTTCGTATTCCCACCTTCCTCCCTTGTGGGGACTTCACTAACAGCCCCAGCAGCTCCCTGCCCCTGCAACTGTCCCCTGTTTCATTCAAGAAGCACACAACACACATTTTGACTCATCTCCTCACTGCCATTTTCCAATATGCTAGGCTGCAGAACAGGTTGCTCCTGACCCAACTCCAAGTCAGCACTCAGCAGACTAGAGAAACTGTTGCCCATCTCAAAGCCCTCCACCTGCTGAAAATTAGAGAGCTTGAGCCCCGGAGAGGCCCTCACCCAACCATCCGCAACTTTCACAGCACCCTCTACCTGCACAGAATCATCAAGTCTCAACAGCTGCTTCTTACCAGCAGCTTCAGCCACCGCAGTCCCAACGAGTCCATTCCCAACCTGCTCCCCTCCCACAGCTTCATCCACCGCAGTCCCAACAAGTCCATTCCCAGCCTGCTCCCCTCCCACGGCAGACTGCTCTGGACCACTGCTCACTCCAGCAGCTTGGCCGACCTGCCTCAAAACACTGGTCCGACCTCCCGTAGATACTATTCCCAGATCCTTCCTAAGCCTTCCGAAGACATCACCAACTTTCGGGTTCGAATGCCCCTGCAAATACTTCCCTTTGCTACCCTCCAAAGGCTGAGAGATTGTATTCCCAACATCTGTCTAGCCATCACCCAAGTTCTGCACCCTATGCTGAGATTGAGGATCTCCTGCATTCTCAGGAACCACTGCCAGGGGCGGCATCACCTTCCTGCCTCTACAAACCTCCCTCAAATGACCAAGCTTAAGACACCGAGAGCAGTAATTAAACCATGATTCAAAGACAACAGGTTGTTTACACCTAAACTCCTCACATGCCGCAATGTAGACAAACTCAACTGGTGGCTTCAAAAGGTCAACTTCAACACAGACTCTTGGAGAGATCGGGTGGCTTACAGCCCTAGTCCTGCTGCCCGAACATAAGAAACGACCTACTAGGTTTCCAAGCATACGGATGATAGCGGGATTTTGAAAAGGAAGAGGTAATTCTGGGAATCTTACCCAAATCGCCATAGTCGACGCGTCGTGCTTCAAATAGTGATCATACGACCATCGGAAAAGAAAGAATCGGCATCCATCACAGGTGCGCGGTGCCGAAGACCAGGCCATGATGAAGTCCTCCTCCTACTTGAAACGGATCATTATATGCCTTGGATCCAGAAGGCCCACTGTGGGACGCTCCTTGAGATTCCACGAACCAAAGATAAAACGATCAAAGCAGTCCACCGGTGGACGCCGTTTCCTAAATCGCGCAACCAGAGTCAGATTGAGAAGAGACGATGCATCATTGAACTCGCGGGCCGTGACCGAGAGCTGCGGAAACCCTCCATAAAGCTCCGGGACCTTGGGTGAGAGAGAGATTTCAGGGAACAAATTCAAGATATGAGGTTTCAAAAGAGGCACAGAGCGTTTCTCATCAGGAAGAGATCCATCCTCCACCGATGGAGGAGGACCCTGCTCGGAATCCATCTTCGCCTACGGCGGCCATCGCTTCCCAAACCCTAGCTCCCGAGCGCACTCCATCTTCAAACGAGTTGTGGGTAACCTAATACTAAATTAAAGACACCAGAAAGTGTTATGAGATCAAAGTCTAAGAAAGTCACTGTTCTATATGAGTATACTAAATGTGAACATTCTGAAAATGAGTTAACTAATCTTTCTCAAAGGATGAACAAGATATTTAGAAAAAAAGACTTTTAGTATAGATATAAGAAGAAATAATGAATGGATAAGAAATATTCAGAAGTCAATTGTTATGAATGCAAAAGATCTAGATACATAAGGCCGAATTGTTCATTTCTTAAAAGAAATGATAGAAAAAAATAATTCTAATAGGAATAAAAAGATCTATTACAAAACTAAGGATAATAATGTTTTGAATTCTAATGACACATGGAGTTCTAGGGGTGGTAACTCTTTAGACAAATAATTATAATTATGAATCTTATGGTCAGAAGAATATTGGTATACTAGCAAAAATACCAATTTAAAATCACTGTCTTATAGTTAATGTATAAAATTAAGAATCCTTAACCAATATGACAAAAAAGTTAAATTATTCTAATTAAGAATATTTTGAATATTCATATGATTAATCTTACTCATTAGAATATAATACCTTACCTTCATTTTAAGAAGATTTTAGATTTTCAAAACTTCTTGAAAATGAAAATTGTATGATAAAAAATAAGTTAGAAAAGGAAAATTATAGAATCTATATTTTCACCAACGATGTATCAAATATTTCTAAATGTCTTGATCATAATTTTTTTATCTTGAAACTATGTCTAATAACCGTAAGGAAGTAAATTTTGAGAAGGATAAACATTATAAGGATATTGAAGATGTAATTTCTATGAAAATTATTTTGGAGGATATCTATTGTTTTAATACTAATAAAATTTTGGATATGAACATTATTATTAAAATAGAGTCAAAAATATTTTCCATAAGTAAATGGCTATTAAAAATTACCTCTTGTAAGGAAAACATTGACAAGATGTATTCACAAATTCACCCCTTAATGAATAGTTCTCAATTTGGTAATACTCATTCAAAACCTTTTTTTAGTAATAATTAATTATCTCCCCAAAGTGCTCCATTTGTCCTAAATGTAAATGTTGTGAAAATTGGGAGAAAAACTGTTCTTTAAAGAAAACCTAACCTTTAGGTTTTCATAAAACTTAATTTTCTAGGATAAATTGATTTCCAAAAATCTTACTTTAAAAAATTAATGGATCCATGAAAGTTTAGATTTGGAATGTATAACTCATTTGTTATTAAAAAAATAAATATAATACAAACAACTATAAATGGTACCTGGACAGTGAATGTTCTTAGCATATTTCTTGTATTAAAAACATGTTTAAAATTTCTACCAAGATGAAAGGAGGAAAAATATCTTTTGGAGATAATGCTTAGAGGGAATTTTTGATATTGGAAAGATTGTTCTTCTTGAAAAAACAATGATTTAAAATTTTTTATCTGTTATGGTTCAAAAAAACAACTTCAATATCATAATTAAATTATGTGATTATGGTTTACTAGTCAATTTTTTGAATTATATGTTCTTATTAAACAGATCTAAGGAAGAGGTTATTATTTCTTCCCATAGGCATGAGAATATATACAAAGTAAACATAGATGACCTTAGGATCCATGATCTATCTTTCCTAAGTGTAATGGAAGATCAATATTGGTTATAGATCTAAAGGACAAGACATTATTACCTTAAAAACCATTGCAAATGCTTTTTGAAATTATTCTTTAAGGATTTACCAGAGATAATATTTGATTATTTAATAGTTTGTGATCGTATTTAATATAGAAGGAAACAAATATCAATTTTTAAATCAATTAGTGAAGTCTTAACTTATGATGCATTATAATTATTATATATAGATATTTTGGGTCCAACACAAACTAGATGTATTGGAGGAAAATATTGTGTATTTTTTTAGTTGATGATTACACATGATTTACATGGGTATATTTTCATGAAAAGAAATTTGAATCTTTTTTTTATTTTAAAAATTTTATATTCCATGATAAAATTGTGAAAAACCTTCCATTGATATAAATTCATAGTGATCATAGAGGATAATTCTAAAAATCATATTTTGAAACTTTTTGTAGTAAGAAATGCATTTCCCATAACTTATCATCTCCAAGAACTCCTCAACAAAATGGTGTTGATGAAAGAATAAATAGAATTCTTTAGGTGATAAGTAGAACCATGTTTAGTTAATATTCTATAGATAAATACTTTTGGGATGAATCTGTTTGTACTGCTTGTTATATTATAAATCATGTTTTTATTAGCCCATTTCTTAACAAAACAGTTTATGAATTGTGAAATAGTATAAAACATAGATTATCTTACTTTAAGGTATTTCATTGCAAGGTATTCATTATGAATACTAAAGAAAACTTACATAAATTTTCACCCAAATTTGATCAAGGAATATTCCTAAACTACTCTACAACTTATAAGGCTTATAGTGTTTTTAATTAAAATATGTGTACTATTGAAGACATTGTGCTAGTTAAATTTGAAGAAACTGATCCTTTTTTTAAACAACACCAACATACAACCTCAGATGTGTTTTCAAAAACTAATTATAAACCATTAATAGAAGATTTATCTTAATGAAAATTCCCATGAAAATATTTTTGAAGAATTTACCCCAGAAATTTTTCTACCATGTGTTGAGTAAAAGGTTATACAAAAAAAAACCTATTGTTTCATAAGAATCATCACAATGAGAGTATCATTGGTGAAGTAAATTAACCTGCAAGGACTAGAGTTTCCTTAAAAATTAATTAGAACAACTCGCATTATTTTACAAATTAAATCCAAAAAGAATTAATGATTCTTTAGGAGATGATGATTGGATTAAATCCATGAAAGACGTGCTAAATGAATTAAAAAAGAACAATGTCTGAACTTTAGTTAAAAGACCTAAGTATACTTCTATAATTTTAGTAAAATTGTACTTCAAAAATAAGTGTGATAAAAATGGAATAATATTATAAACTAAATCTAGATTAGTTTCTAAAGTATATAATCAACTAGAAAGAATAGACTATGGTGAAACCTAGGCTCCATTAGCTATAGTTGAATCTATTAGCATTTTACATGCCTTTGCAGAGTTCATTAATTTCAAACTTTTTCAAATGGATGTAAAGCGTTCTTTTCGTAATGGAAATGTTCATGAGTAAGTTTATGTTGAACAAAATCCTATTTTTGAAGACACAAAACATCCTTAACATGTTTTCAAACAATCCAAATATTTATATGGACTTAAGAATGCCCCTAGAACCTGTTATGATAGACCTAATTAATTTTTTTTTTCAAAACAATTATGTTAAGGGAACTGCTGATCCGACTCTTTTTATAAATAATGATAAGAAAATTGTTTTAACTATTCACATTTATATTGATAACATTATTTTTGTTTTAAATCAGTATTCATTAAATGATTCATTTAAAAATATAATGAAATTAGAGTTTGTAATGAGTATGATGGTTGAGTTAACATTTTTCCTAGGTTTTCAAATTTCTCAAAAACAATAAGGATATTTTCTTTCTCAACATATGTATATTAAATATCTTCTTAGAAATTATGGATATAATAATACTAAAAGAATATGTACTCAAATTAGTTCTCTAATTCTCTTGATCTTGATGAAGCTAGGAAACCACTAGATCAAACATCATTCTGAGGTTTGATTGGAAGTTTACTATACAAGACAACAAGTCATCTAGATATAAAGTTAGTAGAATTATTATGTGCATGATATCTCTTTAATCCATAGGAATCTAATTTAAAATCATTGAATTTATTTTTCTTATTTAAAGGGAACAATGGATTTTGGAATTTTTTATACTTCTCAAAATTATTTTTTGCAAAAGGTATTCAGATGCTGATTTTGGTGGATATAGAATTGATAGAAAATGAACATCCAGGACATGACAATTTTTGGGAGAATCATTTTTTCTTTTTCATGCAAGAAGTAACACTCAATAAAACATTCCACTACTGAAGTTGAATATGTAGTAGCTAGATTTTTTTGTGCTCATGTGTTTTGGATGCAACACACACTCACAGACTACGAAATGAGTTTTACTAAAACAAATATTTTTTAGGATAATAATACTTCCATTTCTATAAGAAAAAATCATATACATCACTCCCATTAAAAAGACATAGATATTAGGCATTACATTCTTATATATCACACACTGAAAGGAGATTTAATTTTTCATTTTATAGAAAAAAAGATCAAATTGTTGATGTTTTTACAAAATCTTTACCGTCAGATATATTTTAATACATTAAAAAGAAGTTTTAAATGATAACCATAAGTTAATATTCCATATTAAGGTTTTGTTGAAACCTATATTCTTATATTAAATAACTCCTTTTCAGAGGGGGTGTACATTTTCTTTGTTAACTATATTTTTCTTAAATAAATTTTTTGTAACCAATATTTTTCCTTAATAAAAACAATCATCAATCAAAATATCCTTAATCAAAATTGTTGAATATTGTTTCAGAACCTAAAATTCCGACATCCAAATTTTTTCCTTCCATACGAATATTTTCCAAACCTAAAGTTATTCAAGAAGAATTTTCCACATTACTGAAAATTTTCCTAGAAATCCGAAAAGTAGGTTTCATTACATAAATTTTGGTAATTGAATTTTTTACTTGTTGGTATTTTATCATCTGTTAATTTTTCATATTCACTATCCTTTAATCCTAAATTTTTACTTTAAAAACCTCAAAAGATATGAATCATCCAAATACATCTTTGGCTTTCCTCTCAACTGTCATATCATATCGTTTCCGTTTCAACCATTGAATCAATTTATAATATCAAATTATCAATTAAATGACTATATAAAGGCCCCATATTTTTTTTACCACATCGGTTTTCAAGTATTTTCTTGATGAATCTCTGAAACTATTCAATAGGTTCATTCCGCATTTTCAGTTTTTCTTAACAACCAATGTCTTTGGAAGAATTTTCTGAAAAGAAAATCTCATTAGTAAAGGAAATTTCTAAATGGAAAATATAAAGAGAAAGGTTAGTAGATCCAATTTTATTTGTGATGTATAATTCCCTCATTATGAAACATAACAAGTTGAATGGTTGGGAGAGTCTCTCCGTAGCCAAACCTAAAGAACATTATCTGATTTATTCAGAGTATCTTGTACAGTTTTATGAGCATGTATTTTTTTCAATAAAGCTGTGATAGATACGTTTTCTCTCAAAATTTATTGGAAAACCAATTTCCTATTCATTATCATAGAAGCTAATATCATTGGAATAATATATAAAGGGGAATCAATTTTCTGCACCCACAAAATACCAGATGAATCAAGAAGAATTAGGAATGAGAAGGACATATAGTGAATCAGACATACAGAATTGAAACCACCAAATATAAACCATCTCTTAAATAACATCAGGCTACTAGAAATATGAATTCAGGATTTCAATTTCTGAGAAAATGAGATATGGAAAACTTGATTAAGAGTGATATCTTTGTTTTGGATTCCCATGTTAACTTGAGAAAGATAAATCTATTGGATTATTTCACCATGATTATCACAAATTTCAAAATTGGGACCCTCAAAAATCAAATTATCATTTATTTGGAAATCCTATACAATATTATAGTCCATTTCCTAAATTTGTTCAAAATACCAAGCAGTTCTATTCCAATAACTTTCAAGGTTTATTTTTTGAGTGATGATACCCTAAAGAGGATAAAGATTGGCATTAAAAAAATTCCAGAGTATTTTAAGACTTTTCTAAATGTGAAATTGAGACCTTATCTAAGACGTTGGATTTATCATAGAAATCCAAGATGGGTCTGATGAAGAGAACACAGAAGGAACCAGAAGCCATAGAAAAACCCTTAGTTCAGGAAACTCAGTCAGCACCCCCAATGTCTAAGAAGAAAAATACCTCCCCTGATGAAGTGGTTTCTATGTTGAGGGAAGAGAAGAAGAAAAATAAGGAAGGAGATACTAGATTTGGCCTATATCCTGTTGTGGTAAAGGAAATGGAAATATTGGATGAGGTGGAATTTGAATGGGAAGAAAACAGAAGAAGAAAATGAAGAAAATGTATAGGGCATATATTGTTCATGCTATTCTCAAGGATTCTGAGAATGCTTGGGAAAAAATTCAGGTACTAGAATCATTTTTACAAAAATCAGTTCTAGTGACACTGAAAAAAAAAGATTTTAATTATATAACTGAAAGAAGAAGAAGAGAATGTTTAGGATGAGGAAGTGGAAGAAGAAGAAGAGGAAGAAAGAGATGACACTGACGATGTGAAAAGGAATTTTGAATAATATCATAAGAAGTAAAGTCCTTTAGAAATGTTATTGATCCAAACATTCCAAGAAAAATTTAAAAAATATTTCTCCACAGGAAAAGGAGATGATGTTTAGAAAGAAGTGAATAAACCCTCTAATGATGAATGCATTTGTCATGAACTTGTTCAACCAGGTGATATTTTGGTAGATGATGAGAAGAAAAGGATGATGAAGATATAATCATTCAACTATTAGATAGTGAACATGAATCCCCAAAATCTTTAGATTCCTTTTCTAGAGCTGATAATGAAAACATGTGATACTTGATACACCTAAGAAAGCTGTGGTAGCTAAGAAAGATGTTAGTGGTCCTTCAAATAGAATGATTTTTGAGATAGAGAAAGAATCCTCACAGACAAGGGAATATTATTTGAAATCATTCTCCATGGGTTAGAACAATTTTGTTTAATCAATGAAAAAATAGTTGATACAATCCCTTTGTTTCCGAGTATTGACATGTTAGATGATCTATCATTCATTCAATCAGAAATCAAATTATGTTATCATACTTATAGAAAAAATCATCTGGCTTGGGGGTGACTTCAAAACTTTATATATCAGGTATGATGCCCACAAAAGATCTTGTAATTAGATCAATAAGTGGTCCTGAAAGATGACTAAAGATATGATAATTTTTAATAACATTCATGATTCTATGAAGGATTCCTTTTATAGAGAAGATGTGAGGATGAAAGAGATTATGAAAAGTTTTTCATTAAAACTAAACGATGAACAAGAACCCTAGAAGAAATAAGTAAAAGATCTGAATGGGAATATCAATTCAGTTTCTTAGAATTTAATAAGGAATGGATATTTCAGAATTTATTTTGGGATAATGTTTCGTAAGAAATAAGAGACATTGAAGTCTCTCGTTGAAATCCTAATGTCATAGAAAGAAAAGATCAAAGCTCTTGAGAAGAAATATGAGGATTATGAATAGCTTCTAAAGTGGATGGATGAATATCATAAATATATTATTATGATGAAGACCATTGTGAATAATTTCATGCTAAAGGGAAAAGAAGGATGAATATTTTCCATTCAATTCTGATTTTTTTATACTTTCCTTGTATCAATTTGTACATCCTTAATGAAAAACTATTATTGTGGTTCATTTTTTTGTTGCATGTAGCTCTAATGTATCAGGTACCATATTTTTTTCCCATTCCCTCTATTACATTTTTAGAATCACAAAGGGGTATACGGGAAATATAAAAAATAATACTATGTATAGAAGAGAATTCCCAATGAAAGGGGGAGTCTATCTAAGGGGGAGTTTTCTCATTGAATATTCCCTAATGCATAAAAAAGATTTTTTTTAAGGAAGTACAAAATACGATACTTAGGGATTTCCACACATAAAGGGGAGTTAGGCGTATTCACCATGAATCAAAAGTGAGATATGATTTTATTGTTATGTTCATAAATGAATTTCATATTCCTAATATTATTTTTCATAAGGTTTTTGTCATTTCCAAAAAGGGGGACATTGATGAGTCAATAAGGTTTCCTTAAGTCTTTTACATTCATCTATGTTTGGAAAACCATAAACAATTTATCTTAAGGAAAATCATATTTCCCTCATGATTATTTTCATAAGGAATGTTTTATTTCTCAAAAGAAAACTTTTATCCTTACTTTTGTTTTCATTTTACCATTTTGAAATCCCACTTAATCAAACACAATTTAATACTCAGTCAAAAATTCAGATTGTTATAAAAAAAATCAGAATATAATAGTTTCTTGGATATAGAGTGTTCTATTTTCAGATTCCATATTATTTGAAATTAAAACATAAAATTCTCATAAATTCAGACTCTGAATTTTCTAATATTTAGATTCTGAATTCTCTGAAATTCAGACTCTATATTCTATGTAATTCAGATTCTGAATTCTCTAAAATTTAGACCCTAAATTCCCAGAAATTCAGATCCCAAATTCTCTGAAATTTATACTCTGAAATCCTCAATATTCTGACTCTGAATTCCTCCGAATTTAGACTTATAATTATTTAAAATTTAGACTTCTAATTCCTCAGAATTCAGACTCTAAATTTGTCAGAATTTCGACTTTGAATTTCTCATAATTCAAACAACAAATTTCATTTAATTGAGATTCCTAATTACTCATAATTTGGATTATTAATTCATTAAAAATAAGACTATAAAATATTCTGAATTCATATTCCAAATTATTTGTAAAAAAAAATCTAAATACCAATGTCTAAGAGACTCTGAATGTTTATAGTGCTAGACTTTAAAAAATAGATTCGGTATATATCATCATTTTCCTTAAACATGTTATTATTATTAAATGATGTAGTACAATCTGTTTATAACAAACTATTTGTTGAGTGACACATTTATAGGTCCCTCCAAGATTAAAGGAATAATATGATCATCGGAGGAGGGAGCCGACAATTGGAGTTTTTTCCTATAAATAAGATCTCATGTGAATGAGCTCATTATTTATTGATCGACCTCGAGATTTCATGCATTGAAGTGATTTATAGAGATAGAAAGAGTCTCATGATTTGTGTATACTGAACATCTTGTCCAGCTTTCTTTTCATGACTCTAATTATTTTGGAGTACATTTAAGGGTTTCTAGGGATATAAATATTTAGGTATCGACAACATTAATGTTAGACTTTCTAGGTAAAAGAAGACAGAGGTGCCAACTACCTTAATGTTTGTGGAATTTTTGGGATAACAAGATAGATTCAGTTATTCATGTCGAGGGATTTCCATGGTGGGGGTAAGACATAAATTTTTAATGTATAATTCAAGGGAACATTGTCAATGGTTGTTGGATACCCAACTCTTTGGGTTAAAAGATTTTATACTTGTTACTTATATTTTTTCAAGTTTCATTTCTGCTATATTTTGATAAAAGAAAAAATTATAAATTTATTATAATTTATTTTATTTTTGAATACTATGATAAATAATATTTTATACACTTTAAGGTAGAATATTTCCTATATAAAGTTTTTTTATGTTTCCTTTCCAGAACCACATTTCAAGAACCTAAGCAATTTTTTCTCATAGAAATATTTTAGGGTTTGTTAATTTAATTTTTTGAACATTGTTAAAAATTGTTTTCCTTAATGTTAAAAACAAATGTTTTAAACCTAAAATTCATCCCTCTTATAATTGAGAATCTATATTTACTATTTTTATAATACAAGTAGAAGGGAATAAAATGAAATGTTATTATTTTATTGAAAGGAATCTGATCACATTGTATAAATTTAATGTCTCTAGTTAAATGTAGGAGATTGTGGAAAATAGTGAATGATATTTTTGAAAAACATAATGTAAAGGATAAAGATTTATGAAATACAAATTACAAATTCTTCAATAAAAAAATGATTTAAAAAAAAATATTGATGATAAATTAAAATCATCTTATTCTATTGAGAATATTAGCATAAAAATATATGTTAAACCCATCCCTATTAAACATTAATTTAAATCTACTTTTAAATTTAGTATAGGTTATAAAACAAAAAATAATATTGTTTTGTCTAAGAAAATTCATGTAAAATTTTAGTATACATTAAAATAAAATTAATGTAACAAAAAGATAGCCACTTCAGCTTGAAAATGGAAAAAGTATTTAGAAAATATGGATGGACTTCAACATCCTTTTTTTAAAAACATCATATAAAAATAAGAGACAAAAATTCAGAGGTAATATTAGATATTTGGAATATTTTTCACCAAACACTATAGTTTCTAATAAAACATTTCATTTACTTGTAGTGGTTATGTATTGAGAGGGAGAAACTCATAAAATAAAGGAATAAACATTGGGAAGATAAGAAAAAATTTACAAAATGAAAAATATATGTCTAAAAGTATGTCAACAAAGAGTTATCAAAACACATTTAAACACTTGAAATAAGTTTTTATAAGTGGTGACTAACAATGTCATTATAATAAATATAATATGACTACTCTTCTAAGATAGTTTCATTATAGTGAAAAATTAAACGATGTTTAGAAAATATTGACAAAAAAGTCACTTATTTCGAAAGATTCTCTAAAATATAGAAAAAACATTAAACAATGGAAAGATGATATTAGTTTTTCCTCTTATATGATAGGTGAAAAATATATATTAATGAATATTTTTGATTAGTATGGAGGGGAAGTTAATTTTTTGGAATGATAACTTGCTAAAAATTAGAGTGATTATTACAAAAAATAATGAAACAAAAAAATTAAAATACATGGATGTTTTATTTATTAATTTAATTTTACATAAATTATTGAGTTTAATATAAATTTATGATGATGGGATTGAATTTCTTTTTAGGGAAACTATTATATCAAAAAGTTTATAAAAAATAAAATAATTATAAGGAAGGGAGAAATAATAAGTGGTAACTTATTCGAAATTGGTGACCTGAGAAACTCTACCTATATAACTACTAAAGATGAAGCTATGTTAGGGAATATAATTATTTTCCAAATGTGATAAATAAATTTGAGTAAAATATTAATGGAATATTTAGTGAGAGACCCACCCAAACCATAAAGATAAAGAGATTTCATTTTTGTAAGCTTCCAAAAGGAGAAGATGGTATATATAAGTAAAAAAAAAGTGAAAATTCAATCTATTTAGGAACATGAATTAATTAATTGAAATATATTTGTGGATAAGAGACATAAATATTATTTTAATGATATTTTCTTTATAATATTCATTAATTATTTCATTTGGATGGCTGATGTGATGTTCAAAAAGAACAAGTTTTATGTAGTTGATATGTTATATTTATTTGAAATCCTCATTAAGAAATCATTAAGAATCTCTATCTAGAAATAAAAAAATTATAAAATAATGAAGTCCACATGAGATTAATTTTTATCCAATATTTCAAATAATGTGATTAACATCAATATGTTTCTCCTTAAAATCCTCATTAAAATATAATTGTATTAAAAAAGAACATAAGATCAATAGAGGTGGAAAGTGGTATTCTTATTGAATTTTAAATAAAAATGATCTTATGAAGAGAACATTTAAATACAGTTTTTCATATTCAATATAAATTTTTATTGATGTTGGAATAAAATATTACCCAATACAAAATGCTGTACAAATGGAATCCTAGAGTGAACTACTTTATAGTTTTTGTAAGTTCATGTTTGATGAAGATTAAAATACTAGATTTGGAAAAACATGATAAAAATGTGGGGAAGGTTTGTTTATGGGATACATATACATTATAATAGGCTGTAGGTGTTGAAAAAGAAAGGATAAATATATTTTTGGATTGTTAAAATGTGAAATTCATTGAAAGTATACTCATTTTGAAAGAAAAAAACTGATATTTTTTAAATAATTAATGATGTATGTCATGTAGAAATATGAAGTTTTTATTAAAAAAGAAGATAATAATGAACAAAAAACACTAATACATAATATAATTGGTATATTTATAATGATAATATTAATAAATATTGAAAAATATAATTTTATATTCTCTAGAATCATGATGAACCTAAAAAAATCCTTATAAATCAATAATCACTAGTATATGCTTTGAGAAAACTAAGGATTGAAAATTAAACAACTCTAATTAAATATGTTAAACCACAAGTAGTTATAGATGTTATTAATAAAAAGTAAGGGTGAAATTTTATAATATAATTATTTGATTAAATTGATAAGAATAATACTTTTGAACTTGTTCCTAGACCCAATGAGTTTTTTATAGGAATCATGTGGGTGTTTAGAATTAAACTCAATTAAAATCGTGTAGATTTAAGAAACATGGTAAAAATAGTTTTAAAATTTTAGCCATTTGTGGAAGGTCTATAATTTGATGAAAATTATAAATATGTTTCAAGATTTTAATCTATTAAAACAACTCTTGATGTTATAGTATATAATAATTGGAAGTCCTATTAGATGAATGTGAAACCTTATTTATTTAATAGAGGTCATGAAGAATATGTTTTTAATGATAAACCAAAGGGATTTATATTTTATAGAGATGGATATATGGTATTATAGTTGAATAAATACTTGAATGAGTTATCTTATTCCCCTATATCATGGTACAACAAACCGGATTATTGGTTGCAACAATTGTAATTTTATAAAGGAAAAGTATCCCACAAGTTATATATGAAGATGATGAGAAAGTTATACTCTAGTTTTAATTGAATATGATGATGAAATAATTTTTTAGGTGATAAAGAGTATTATTGAATAGAATTTGGAAAACAAATGAACATGAAGTTTGAGATGTCAATGCTTAAAGATAAGAGTTTCTTTATTGAAGTAAAAAATGTGAGGTGGGAAAATATATATTTTTATCTCAAGTGAAATTTTACAAAGTCTTTTAGAAGAAATTTAAAATGAAATATTATAAGGACATATTAAAATCTATAATATTTTATATGAAATATAGTAAACATAATCAATGTAATTGTATGCATTTGAATAATTTCATTAAAATGATTAGAATATTTCATTATCTTTCAGTATCTAGATATATTTATGCAATATGTTCGTGGTCTTGATATAAATGTTATCCAAAGGAATCATATTTATTGGATTCCATGTGAAATATTACATACATCAATGTAATATATAGATATGATCTTATGTATAAATGAACAAGAGAATTAAACTTGATGGGTTTCACTGATGCTGATCGGGATGAATATTAAAATGATATAAAATAAACAATTGGAGGAACATTGTTTTTAGAGAAATTTTGTGAGTGATGGATTTGTAAGAAATTAAGTTATATAAATTTTATTATAGTTGAGAATTAATATTTTATTTCCATTTATACGTGTACACAAATGATATGAATAAATGTAAAACCCAAATATTTAAAGGTTGGAATTGAGAAACCAATGAAAAATACTTGTGATAATCAATGAATTGTTGCCCTTCCTTTGAATCTAGAGAGATGATATATATCCAAATATATTAATATTAAATATCATTTAATAAGGATATATTTGTTATCATAGATGTTAATATGGATTATAATTATAAAAAAAATATCTAATTACTGATATGTTTACTGACCTTTTAAAAAGGGAGAAAATTTAAGACTTTATGATTAAACTTCATGATCATATTTTATGACTTACTTGAGGAAGATATGGGATACCCCACAATAATTTGGATTTGGGTTTCATAGGGGGATATATATATACAACAATGTACATAATGTTTTTTAAGAATATAACGATTTATTATTATATGAAGGGCATGAAAATTTAATTGAGTTGATTACGGGGAGAACATAAAAATCACTTGAAAAAAGTTTGTTTCACTACGAGATATATTTCTCTCAAGAAAATTGATTTATCTATTATTTTGTTTTGAAGAATATTCTCATTGAGAATGGTTTTTTAATTAAATTCTTGATTTTTTGTGTGTTAATACATGTTATTGTTGACAAAACATACAAAGGGGGAGATTGAAGGACCCATAGAATTGTTGAAGATGTTGTATTTTTTTCAATAATAATTTTTTCTATTTTTTTTTGAAATATTTAAACATGATGTGGTTAATTATATTCATATGGATCCATATGATATAATTTAAGTTAAAAAAATTCTATATCCTAATGTTACCCATGTTCTAGAATAATAAATTATGTCCATAGAGTTTGGTGAAACCATAATATAGTATGTGTTTTAATATGTTTCTGAATCTATAAGTTAAAAAAATTAATTATATAGAAATGAAAAATACCTTATGTAATTGTTCCTCTATCAAAGATGTAACCCCCAAAACCCTAGATTCCTAAATCCAGTGAATTTTTCTAATACATAGGTATTATTATAAGGAATCAAATCCTAAATGACTGAACAATTTTCTTGTATTGTAAATTACATTACATATTTGGACATTACATTACAATTAAAATTTTAAAATACAACATTGATAATACTTTCATAATTCCATTATAATCCAAGATTAACCTTGTATACAACTCATAACTCACGTCATGGAATCCTGGGAAAATAAAAAATAAGAAATGGTTGAGCTCAAATGCTCAGTAAGGTTAAACAATACAATATAACCTTTCATAAGTAAGAATAAAATTTTAATGAAAGGTATAAAATTTAAAAAAATTCTTTTAAACATTACCTTTAGTTTAATATACAAATAATAGATCAAATAATTCAATTGACACATTCACATTGATATTCTACTAGTTGAATAATCACATGTAATATTAATAACTAATATCATAATGAGGAAATTCATAATTTAGAATATCATTACCAAAACCTCAAGGCCTCGTGCCATGACCTTTACCATACTATCAAGGCATTGTTCCAAGATATTAGTTTGTTTCAGGAGACCTACCGATGCATCAATAGGCTATATAGGGTCCCACCTATCACATAATAAGTCTAATGCATTCATATTTTGAAAGGGGTAAAACATAGCATAAACATTCATTGTAAAACTTGTATATGAAATGATAAAAATTTAACAATAAAAAATGAATAGTATCAAAATAGGACATTCACAATCAAATATATCCAAAACCCTTCAATATAATTTGGATGATTGTGTCCTAATAAATCATCTACAATTATGTAAAAAATTTATAAATGGATTTTTACATAGATGAAAATAATATAATAAATTTAATAAAACCATTTGAGAGAAATATCCCTTTTTTTCTTTGAAATCATTTAGAATACATGAAATTATAAAATAAAACATTGGTTTTGGAAATAGACATTTATTCTTGTAAGTAATGGTTCAAAATTTTAGGGTCTCATAATAATAGAAAATTTCCTCTTGCACTGTATAAGTTTTAAAAACATTATTTCCTTAATTATTCAAAATGGTTATAGTGTTCTTTATTTGGAAAATGACAGAAAGAACCCTTTCAAAATGTTTTATATATAAATTAAAAAATGGGTTAAAATTTATTTAAAAAATTTTGATAATATTTTTAAATAAATTTTAATAAACATGGACATGGATGATAATGATTTCCATGTAGATACTTACGTATAAAAAATCTGAGATAATAAAGAGATTTCGAAATTAACCCTTACATTAATCCTTTAAAAGATTACTTTCTGAAAAAAAATTAATGAACAAAAAAATATACTTAAAATTTATTTTATAATCCTTTTATATCCATATAAATTGTTACGTAAAATAATTTAAAGAATATTTTAATGGAGAAAGGGTTATTTCATTAAACATTCAAAGCATCCCCTGCCACTTTGAAAATTTAATTCATAATCCAGATATCATCAAATGAGTCTTTAAATACCATGAATATATTATATTCATGATATGAAATATAATAGGGGATATATATACATCACACGCCAGGAATAGGTGGTTAACATTGATTATGAATCACAAAGATAAAAAGTGAGATAAAATTATCTTACAATGATCGCATCATTAGAGTGAATATAAATCAATGACATTATTATGTTTGACAAATATAAATCCACCCAATATAAGTGTATATTCAGTATAAAATAGTTAATGTAAATTAAAAAAATTTCTTGGAATAATACAACCAATTACTTAGATCTTTAATTCAATTAATGTAAATAAAATTAAGATTTCACTTACCTTTGGTATGGTACTCTCTGTACGTGTCCAAAATTCCACTTGTTCGAGTGTCTCCTTTTGATTTTAAAAAATGTCTCATTAGGATTTATTTCTACCCAAATTATGTACTTTAGGAGGGAATAAGGGAGATTGGAAGAAAAAATGGTTAGGGGATAGCTTATCTAAAGGGGTTTGGAGGTGTGAATTAATGAGAAGGAGAAGTTACCTTTTATAAGTGAGGTGGGGACACTTTTGGATGATCCTAAAATATTAATTTATTGTAAATTTATATTAAGATTCAAATTGCCCCAAACTGATTTATTTATTTGATAATATTATGGTGGGTAAAAATCTCCATCATCCAATTAATTTTAGACATCTTTAGGTAAAAAAATTAACCTTGTCTTTTGGATTTAAATCTTAGATAAACAGTTCAACTCTTACCGTGTCTTCTTGTATTTTTACACTATATGGTTAATATATTTCCTATAAAATTCCAAATGAATCCCAATTAGATTATTTATAAAATATTTTACATTATCCATGTTAGTTGTATTTACCATATAATTGTAGTACATTTATATCATTTAATAAGATAGTATTTATTTTAAAATATCATTTATGTAAATTTTATTTCAATTCAATATATTAATTTACAAAAATATCAAACCCACATGTTAACTTTGAACCTATAATTCCAATATGACACTAAAATTTAAAATTTATATATAAAATTTGTGTATATAATTAATTATTTCAAATTATATTTATTTTCAACTTTTTAGTATCTTATATTTGATTTTTTCCTATAATAAAATAATTACTTTTTTTTAAAGACCAATCCAAGAGAATTTATTAAATAAAGAGTTTACAAGGTAATCTCGAGGTGTAATGAAGTTACACCATCAACCATTTAGAAGCAGCCACAACATAGGGTAAAAAAAGAAAGAGTAGGCTGACATACTTCAAGAGGAGGGACTGCAGCCGAAGCAGTCCAGGAAAATGCTGAGCCATCTAGGCTTAAGTTGGTGAAGGGGGGGCCTCCAGGTGCTCAAAATATCCGGAACTTCCAACATGTAGAGCCAAACACCAATAGCAGGCAGGGACAAAGGAACAGGCTTCTAAATCAGGCGGGTAAAAGTAGACCACAAAACATTAAGAGCAGAGGGAAATCCAAACATCTTCATGAAGTGAACATCCCATCATAACCAGCAAAATCACCCAGTTGTTCAACATTTTCAGAGCAGAACCTTCAACAGCAAGTGCAAACCAGCCGAGCCAAACCAGATTGCAGAAGACACCAATCTGCAGCAGAAACCAGACAAGAGCCCATCCTTGGAGCAAGCATCAGCAACCAACAAGATAACCCAGGTAGAGAGTGGACTTTCCAAACCAAAATGCAGCATTATAAAGTTGTAAAACATAAAATAAAAATCACCAATCTGCAACAGAATCCAGAAAATATCCCAGCCTTGAAGCAAACATCAGCAAGCAGCAAAAGAATCCAGGTAGAGTGTGCATATCCAAACCAAAATGCAAAACTAGACCAGCTATCAAACTCAGAAACATTGGCAAAGCCAAACAGCATGAGACAAAACTCCAAGAGTGCAGAAAAAAAGAAACCAAAATCCAAGAACAGCAAGTCTGATCAGAGAAATCCAGCCGCATCAAGGATAGATAATCAGCTTTATAGGAACACAGATCATCTAGAACAGCAAGAAGTTGTGACCAGTAAACCAGAAACAAAGACCACACAGAATAACGACAAACAAACATCAAGAAAGTGGTGCTTTCAACTTCAATCTCTCAAAGTAAATGAATTTCATGGAATTCTCGAATTGGTCCTCATTGATAATCCCTTTTTGTCTCTCCTGTTTCAACAGATCTTGTTGCTTTCTCGTATGAGCAAGCCACCCTTGCTTTTCCTCTTCCGTGAATTGAAATGAGAAGTAATATAAAACAACGCTGGATTTCTCGCAAATTAATTCTCTGTGCTCTTTTCCGGGGAAAACCATTTTATTAACTTCAGTCATCCTAGTGGTGATAGTTATTTCCACTTGTGAATAATCCTTACGACTTCTAGTCTTTTTTGGGTTCGGGGTGATGAAACCATCAGCATCTACCACTGATTTTTTTCCTTTCTTAGCCATGGTTCTCAGGTATTCTTCTTCTAATTGTCCAGGCACATCCGCCTCTTCAGATGATGATCCACTACAAAAGGAACCATCTTTTTGAACCTTTTCAGCAACCTCTTGATCTGTGTTAACAGAGACAGGGTTCTCTTGCTGTTTGGAGACATCAAGACCATCCTGAATGAATTCCTGACATTCAGGTGCTTGCAACTTCAAACCCATTTTATCAACATCCTCTCCATCCTTACAAACATCTTTAGAGGGCTCAGACACAACTATTTGCATTCCTTTATCCTTTTCTAACCACAATGAGTGCGGTTTACCCATGCAAATAGTAGGATGGGCAGTGACTTCATGAACAGAGTTGACATAATCAGAAATTAGATTATCTCCAGCTTGTAAATTATTCAATTCAGTATTCAGACTAGGTTCTTCCAGATTCTTATAGCCTGAAGAACCAGCAATAGCCTTATGACCTTGCATCTCTTTTTCAACCCAATTCAGTATTCATTGTATCACAATTAAATTTAATTATTAAATTAAAAAATTGAAAATGAATTATCATGATGTATATAAATTTATTATATTTCTAATGAATATTTATAGCCTAATTTATCTCATGTATAACCCTGAATTAAAAATGATTTATTTATTAAAATTTGAATATGACACTTTTAACTCTTTTTCAAATAAACCATAATAAATGTCTTAATCTAATATAATGGATTAAAAAGGATTATATTTTAATCATATGGTTTTAGTGGGCCTAAAAATACCTATCAAATTAAATTATTACATGTTTTAGGGTAGGTTTATATAATTATAATATTTTTTACAATTAATTACCCTTTTTAACTTTAAATGTGGTAAATAAAATTCAAAAGTAACAATTCACGAAAAATTATTTTAATCCTATTAGACCAAATTTACCATACTCATTACAACCACATTGCTCTGATTTATGAAATTCAATTCATAGAAGCCGTAAAAATATGTTTAATGAAAATATAAAAATGTGGCTAGAAGGTGGGTAAAAGGATGTAAAAAAAGTTAAATGAATTTTTATATCAAATTCTATAATAAAAATGATTTTAATGACCTAAATTTGATTATTATATGTCTGAATATCTATTGTGACTTTAAAATCTATATAATGTAAAAAATAATTGTTTAATTGAAAAAGTCCAGTTTTTAACAATACTGTAGTCTTTTTCGCTATTCATCAAAAATTGAACGTTTTCATAAAAATACAAAAAATTTACACTAAGATAATATTGATATTAAAAATTTAAAAATGATATCTATTTAAAAAAAATTCAATTTCTATGAGTGTATAATATTAATTTTATCATTGTTCACAAAAGGACACAAAAAGTATTTCCATTTAGAAATTTTTATTTTTAAATATATAACTATTTTACTAAACCATATACATTTCATTATAAATAAGTTTTATTTAAGAGAAATCATTTTGATAAAATTTAAAAATTATTTATTATAATTTATATTAATATATTTAATGGATATGTTATAAATATATGATTTAATTAATTTTAACACAAAGTGTTGTTTCCTAGAAACACAATATTTCATGTCACGCAAGCTAAGTCAGAGTTCAGTGATGCAAAATATATTAATGATAACATACCATGAAATATAAGGGTGTCACGTTCTCTCATAATTCAATTAATTAAATCTTCAAAATTTAAATATGGAATCAAAATATATTTGTTGGAATTTTCAAAATATATTTATTTAAATCCCACATTGGAAATTGATTAATGATACCTCCATTTTAAAATAAATATAAGGAAGTACAAAAGTACCCAAAGAGAACACATAATAGGGTTAAATGTCGGGAAACATGGACATGAATGAAAATTTAACCATAATGTTCTTATGGTGAATGACATAGAACATTATTAGGAGAATGTTACCAACCAGAAATCTATCAATCTGTGATGATCCAAGGGTCTATTTGGTTCATCGCAATAGAAAGTACAGGGAAAATTTTCTTGGTTTTAAGACCCTTTAAAAGGGTTTTTATGCTCAAATTTAATTCATATAATAATAACAAAAGGAATCATACTTACTTGAAATTTAGAGATCAGTCTTTTTACTAATTTCTACCACAAACTCATCTTTCTTTTTAAAGAAAATAAAATTAAACATTTATTCAATTTATCTTAACCATATAGGTTTCAAAAATGAATTTTTTACTTCATATTTAAGACCATTTAAATAGAAATATAAATTATAAAAACCAGGCCATTTCATAGTCCATTGGTAGGTGATAAAGCCTTGACACACTTCGGTTGTGTGTTCTAATCCAGCAGCCTTTGTCCGACGTGACGGGTTGTCCCCCAACCAACGAGTTGTCCTTTTATTAATACTATATTATTAAAAAATTTCAAAAAACATTATTATGAAATTATTAAACCTTAATGAATACTATAAAATGTCCAAATTAACCCATTATTACCATTAGACTTATACACAATAGTTTTGTCCAAACTCAATGTCCAAAATTTTATAAGGCCAGATACCATAATACATATCTTTTTATCACATAACAAGCATGTGAATACCTTCATCATGTATTATAAAAAACATATTAATGCCCTGAATTACCATAAATCAATATTTTAATTCCACTGTGCCTTCTTATTCCTTATGTAAAACACTGAATACAAGATATACCCCTTAAATAATTTTTTTTGTAAACTCCATCAATGATAGAATAAATAGACCATTTATAAATTCTAAAGGTAGTCAATAATATCAGATATACATTTTAAAAATCAATCATATATTTATTCCAATAATAGTATCTCATACATATTATGGGTTATCATTAACTAAACTATATATTTTCTGAAATGTTTAAATTGCAACTGTTTCACTTTACATGGTACCATACAATCTCAAATCCATAATGAAACAACAATACAAAAGAATCCTTATTTATTTTTCAAATACATATAACCAGTACATCAATAAAAAAATAATCAAATGATATAGTTATTCAATAACAATATAAGACCATTAATCATTTCTCATCATCAAAAATATTTTCTGAACCTAATTATTATCCAATAGCATCATATGAGGTATAATCAGATGATTGGGACATTGATTTGAATAGTGTCACATCTCCATGTAGATGAAGTATTGTACATTGGAAACCATTTTCTTATCTTTTGTAACCACGAACATAGTGTCCTTTTTCTCCACACTTATATCAAACTCTTATTCCATTCCGGAATTTACTAGGGTGATTATTTCTACAGTTTTGATATCTGGGAAAACATTATTTCCCTTATTTCATTTATCCAATAATTTCAATACCATGCTATTCCACTATTTCTTCCGTTAAATTCTATAGGATTCAGAGTATTCATTACTTTCTTATTAAAAAATGATTCTATTTATTCATATAATGATAATAAATGGGTGGCTATTTCCCTTCTAAATATTTGATTAAGACTATTAAAGATATGATCCTTATTACTCTTTGGATCAAGTGTATTGGTGGAGTTCTCATTTTTTATTGTGGGAGCCATTATATTATGATGACATACACTAGGTTTGATTATATCAAAATGTATAGTTGAAAAACTAAAACAATGTTAAGCATCAATATAATATTTAAACACATCTAGTCTTATAATCATAAAAATGGTTTCTTTGGGGGAATTTTTACTCATAAATTCCTTCGTAACGATTTTTAATGAAAATGTGAATTATCCAAAGGATATCCCCAAGGAGCATCAAATAAGGTGCACAGTAAGGCTTGTTCTCATGTACCCAATTAACCTAAGTCAAGACCAGAACACCATATAGGAGTTATTACTACAAGGTACATCTGTTCCAGAACCTCTTTTACTTATAGTATCTTTACATGAATGTATTTTTTATGCATACCCACATAATTATTACATTACCAAAATTTTAGGATGTTCCTCTATACTTATCCCCAATTTCAATCTTAGGGTTATGATACATTATACATGTTTAATAAATATATTTCCACAGATGATGCTAATATTTTTATTGATACCAACAGTAACGCCCCAATCCTAGTATCCTGGATACTGTGAATTATTTTAATACATTTCCATGATTACATGGAATGAAATCCCAAAGGACTGATCAGTTTAGAAGTTATGGAAAATAGATTACATAAATTAACATTACATTATAATTCAAAACAAAAAATAAAACATTGATAATAATTTGAGAAAACCATTATTCCCCTAGTATAAACCTAAATATGAATCATAACACACTTTAAGGCATCCTGAGAAAATAAAATTTAAGAATGGGGTGGGATCAGAAGCTCAATAAGGGTATAAAATAAATCCAGTGCTTTATAAATAAGCCAAAAATGTTATGGAAAGGTATAATAATAAAACATAATCCTTTTTAGCATTAAATTTAGTATAATATGGAATTAATAAGTCAAAATATTTCATCTAAACAATCACATGTATATTATACCTGCAGAATAATCACATGTAATATCAATTACAAATATCATAACATGGAAATGCATAATTCCATAAATAATAACAATACCATCAATTCCTCATGACAAATACATTAACATAACTTCAAAGCCTTCATACAAGAGACTAATTTGTCTCATGGGACCTACCGATGCAACGAGGGGATATAACATGCCCACCTGCCACTTACTAAATCTAATGCATTCTTATTATGAAAGGTGTAAAACATAACATAAAAATTTATATTAAAAATAGTATAAAAAATGTTAATTCATTAGCCATATACCGTGAATGTTATCAAAATATAACATCCACTATCAAATATATCATATACACTTCAATACATTATGGAAGATAGAATCTTAATAAATAAAACTCAATTAAGTACAAAATCCAACAATGGATGTTTACATAGTTGAAAATACTTTAATAAATTCATTAAAACTCTTTGACAGAAATATACATTTTTTATTTTGAAATAATTTTAAATTTTCACAATTATAATATAAAAATTTATTTTTAAAATAAACCTGAAATATTTTAAGGAATTATTCAAAATTTTAAGGCATCATAATGCCAGAAAATAGCATCTTTCACCGTATAAGATAAAAAAAATTATTTCCATAATATATCTAAAATTTACTAATGTACATCATTTAGAATATGTAGGAATGGTTATTTTCAAAAATAATTATATAAAAATTAATAAATGGGAAAAAATTTCATTAAAAAAGCAATGATAATATTTTTAAATACATTTTATGAAACATTGACACAGATGATAAGGATATTCTAGTAGGTACATACTTATAAACAGTATCAGATAATAAAGTGATTGTGAAATTACCCCTTACATAATACCTTTAAAAGATTTCTTTTTGAATTTTTTAAATGAACATAAAAATAGAAATAAAATTTCATTTGAAATCCTTTTATATCAATACAGATTGTTATGTAAAATAACATCAAGAATATTGAAATAGAGAAAGGGTTAATTATTTAATCATTAAAAGTGACACATTATACATTTAATTCTTAATCCCGATATCATCAAATGAGTCTTTAAGTACCATGAAGAAAATGTAATCAGGATATGAAATTTAATAGGTGTATTACATACACTACACACAAAAAATTAGTGTTGAATATGGATTACATCTCACAAAAAATAAAAGTGAGATGGATTCTCGTAGAAAGATCATATCATTGGAGCATGGATAAATCAATGACATAATTATGTGTGAAAATATAAATACACCAAATATAAGTGTATATTAAGAATAAAACAACCAGTGCACAATAACACATTTTCATGGGAGAATATGACCAATGAGATATATTTTTATCTCAGTGAATGGAAATTGAGTTAAGAATTCCCTTATCGTAGGTCTGATACTCTCCATACATGTCTAGAACTTTTCTTATTAGAGTGTCCCCTTTTGATTTGCACAGAAGGACTCATTAGTTTATATTTATGCGCATATTATGGATTATGGGATTAATTATGGACTCTTTAGTGTATAATAATAATTATGTCATGTTTTATGTATTTTAATATAAGTAATATCTTTTATTTGATTCTTCCTTTAATACATAAATTAAAATATCCTCATTCTATAACAATTAAATTAAATTATTTAATGTCTAAAAATTATAAATAAATTATAATGATGTATATAAATTTCGTATATTTTTAATGAATATTTGTAGTCTTATTTATCTTATGTACAACCCGATATTAAAAATTATTTATTTATTTAAATTTGAATATGACACTTTTATCTCTTGTTCAAATAAACTAAAAAAATGTATTAATCTATACAAGTGGATTAAAAAAGATCATATTTTATTTCTATGGATTATTTGGATCATAAAATACCTATCGAATTAAATCATGACAAGTGTTATGGTAATTTTATGTTATAATAATATTATTTTTACCTCTAATTACAATTTTCACCTTTAGATGTGGTAAATAAAATGTAAACGTTATGACTCACAAAAAATTATTTTTATCTTATTAGTCTAAAATGTTCATACTAATTAAATCCCATAATATCAATTAGTATAATTTCAATTCACAATAGCAGTAAAATTATGTTTAATTCTAATATACAAAGTGGCTAAAAGGCTGGTTAAAAGTTGTTAAAAATCTAAATGAGTTTTTATATATAATTATGTTATAAAAATAATTTAAATAACAAAAAATGGGTTAATATATGTATTATTAATCTATTTTAACATTGAAATATGTTTAAATTAAAATAACTATTTAAATGAAAAGTTGTTTTTAACAATACACTATTGTTTTTACCTCTTTGTAAAAAATTGAAAATTTTCAAGAAAATACACAAAATTCACCCTAAGATTATTTTCATATTCATAATTCAAAAAGTAAGTTAATTTTACCATATTCAATTTCTAAGAGTGTATAAAATTAATTTTATTATTGTTCACAAAAGGACATAAAAAGTATTTCCTTTAAGATAATATATTTATAAACATATAACTATTTTTCTGAAACATATAAATTTCATTTAATATTTGTTTTATTTTGGTGAAAACATTATAAATAACATTTAAAAATTATTTATTACTATTAAATTATTATATTTAAAGGATAAGTTATCAATATATCATTTATATAATTTTAATACTAAAGTGATATTTCACAGAAACTCAATCTTGCATGTTACGAAAGCCAAGCCATTTTTGCATTAAAAAAAATCTATTTAAGATAACATACCATGAAATATTGGGGTGTTACACAATATGTAAGAAGAAATATGATGTAGAGTTGAATATTTTAAAAGGACAAAAAATTATGTTAGCACGTAAGAGTATCAATTTCATAACCAAAGGGATTTCTCACTAGAAATTTGAAGGGGAGCGCTTTATTGTAAAAAATATATTTTATAATATAGTTATATTTTAATAAATTTTAATTATTTTATATCTTTCTTTACAGAAAACACAGAGTTTAAATGAACTATGATATACTATTTAATTATTAGTATTTGATTTGATAGTTACCGCTTATCCATTAGAATTGATGGTTTGAATTGGACTATCTAAATTATGAATGATTATAATTTAAACATTTCTAAAACTAATTCATTGTTTATAAATTAGGTTGAAAAATATAAGTATTTGAAAGTAAAAACAATTGCTTTTTAAAAAATTATTGTTATCAGTATTATGTGTTTTTATTTTAATTAATTAAATTAAACACTATTGATAAATGAATTTAATAAATTTTTGAAATTTAATATTTAATAAAATGTTTTAAAAGTAATTTTATATTTTTTATATTTACGTAATAAAGGTAAACTTGATTTTAAACAAAAAATGCATTTTTCTAAAATGGTTTTGTTGTGTTTCACACATTTATTTTAAAAATACTTTTTCCAATTAAGAAAATAAAATCATTAAAAAGGTATTCCATATATTTAATCATGATATTTAATATGTAATAATTTAAAATTAACTTTTGGTAATTATGAATAGTAAGCTTGTTAAAAAAGTCTGTGACCATGGTAAGAGTTAAAATAGGTTAAAAGGATTAAAACTAAAATGATAATTGTCAAAATGACCTAAAAAATGTAAAAATAATATTAGATGATTAAATCTATATCATTTCTCATATATTATTTTAATATGGTTCATTTTTGGTCATTTGGATTATGTTATACATTAATATATTTTAATTTTTGAAAAATTCAAACTGTGTCCTCTCCCTCCCTTATAAGTGGAAACCAACTATCCTTCATTCCTCACACATCAAGAAGCTCTTATAATAGTCAAAATCTTCCCAAATAACTTTATAAAAACCCTAACCATGTTATAGTGAACATTTATTGACTAAAATACTTTCCGTAGAAGGCATTATGTATAATCTTATAGAGGCTGTTTAAAAAAGGGGAATAATTCTTAACCATGTGGTTTCATTTTATTTCATATTTTACATCCTTAAATCATGTTTTAAACATGATGGTATAATAACATAATAATACATCTTATAGTGATATGGAATTATTTAAAAGTAAAAACCTTTATTTTTCACTTTCTCTGTCAAATGGAAAATGAAAGCACCATTTATGCATACATGCGGATTACCACCTCGTGAAGCGATGTATTAAATTTTTCATCATCAACTTATATGAATAATAATAAAAGTAAATATGATAAATAAATATTATTATTATTATTTTATTATCAAAATTTTTTATATTATTATACCAAGAAGAATATTCAAGTAATAGATTCATCAAATCGAAATATGCATGGAAAACAGACTAGGATTCACCCACATGTTCATTTTAAGGAAACAATTTTTAATTAAAGGGGAATTTGAAATTATAATTAAATGATACATATTAAATTATCTATGAATATTGTTTTTTATTATATTTATAATAAATATCATTTATTATACATGATATTTTATTATGTGTGGATCATCATTGTTCTTGATGTAAGGGTTTATGTTAAAATATCATTTCTTTTAGGGATTTTCAATTATAAAATTTCATTGTGGGGAATTTGATGTTCATTATCATTAAAACCCCATATATAATTTATTTCCCTCTAGTTATTATTATAATTTTTAAGTATAAGTTTCATTTTTCACTTTTTGTTACTTAAAATTATTGAGAATTTTTTCAGGAAAAGATCACCATATTTCCTCTTTGGTCGATGTTCTTTTTGTTCCGTATCAATAATCTAGAAAAATATTTTCTGAATGTTCCTACCCATAATTTAAATTTTTTAAAATTTAATTTTCACTACCTTTTAATTTATTTACAAAACATTAAAATGGAATCTTTAAAAAAATTATGATCAATTAATTTTTAAATTTTTATAAAATTGTGAAAAGAATATATTCTTTTACCATATATGATATGAAAAGGTTTTCCCATAATCATCATATTTATTTGATTTTATGATTCCAGAATTGGTGACATTTTTTATTTTAAAATAAAAGGATTTATAAATATTTTAATAATTTTTAGTTAAAATGATATCAAAAGTAAGGAATATTTTTCACATGTTATCAATGAAATGATTGAATGTTATTTTAAAGGTATTTTTTATCTATTTGAACATAATTTAATTGGTTTAATAACTCACTAGGAATATGATATTATGATACCATAAAATTTTTGTCATTAAATTTATTATTATGGGTATGGTTTAAGGAAGATTATATAAAACCCATTTCATTACCTTGGGTTAATTCAGTTAATATTACATATTTATGAAACTTTTCTCCTTTACCTGAGTTATTATATGATGAAATAATGAAATATTAATGAAACTAGTTTCCTTTCTACATGTAATTATAAATTCATATGATGATATAATGAATATTCTATGATCATAGAGTATCCTTTTGTATGGTTTTCAATATGTGATGGGTGGGATTGAAATTATATATCCCTCCTATGCATTGGTTAAAGGTTGATTTCTCATGAGATAATAAGGTCCAAAAAATAGAGTAAACCTAGTTTAATAAGTGACTCTATCCACCATGATAGTCTTATGAGTCCACCTTGACTATGAAAATTATGGAATCAGGATTGATCCCAACCCATTATGATAGTCTTAGAAGCAAGCCTTTTTTAATGAAGTGATTTTATATTATTATGAGTATTATAAAAACTTATATTATTATTATGATTTTTTATAATTGATCATGGATTATTATTGATGATTTTTCAAACTTATGTCTAATTAATTTTGTAAAGAAAATTCCTTATTCCATGATTTATGATTAATGTTATTTAATCTATTGGTAATTATTATTATATTTATGATCATGTACCCATACCCTTATTCTTATAATATACTGACATATGAAAATTAATTTATATCTCCTATGATTACCCTTATTGGGTACTTAAGTTACACCTTCTTATGTTTTAATGTTTCCCTATGTAATGAATAAGGGTACTATGTATGATGATTCTATAAGGGTAAATAATACAGTGAAATATAGTTTTGATTATTAATATTATACATAAAAATATGTTTATTTATCTATTTTTCATTCACACAAACCATTTTGGTTCTATAGAATGTTAATTTAGAAGATATATTGAGTATTCACTAAAAATATATAATATATATGTAAGTTATGCTTTATTTTATATTATTCCTCACTATTATATTTAAGATTAAAAATTCATTATTTAAAGTTTAATAGGAAGATATGTATGGGTCTTCAGTTTAATATTAACATAGACTTCTAATAGAAGATCTTGGAATTCAATAATTCTAGATGATGATATGTTGACCACTGAATGTAAAAATCATTATCTTTGTTTGATAAAAGTTCATGATTAATACTCTGTTCAAAAGTTTAAGTTCTTTTTTGAATGAATATTATTTATCAATAAAAGAGAATAATTTGAAAAAGAGTTAAGTGTAATTTAGTTGTCAAAGGTTATTGACGATAAATGGATGTTAAAGAGGACGATGAATATAAATTTGATGTTATATGTGTTGAGACTATAAGGTGTTTTTGGATGATAAAATGCATAATTATAGAATATATAAAGTTGAGGATAGTGGATGTTGAAGATGTTTAAAAATATGGAAGTTAATAAGATTAAAAACTATAACGACGAATCATGAAGAAGAATCACTAGATACTATTATCTAGAGGTTAATGGTTGTGTTGGATCTATGGAAGAAGAACACCATAAATTCATAAGGAACTCCATAATAAGATTAAATATACAAATGATGATTTTTTATTCAATGAGTCTTGAGAAAATTATGGGTGATGAATTGATGCTTGAAAATATAAGAAGAACTAATATTTTCATGATCTAGATGTTTTCATAGTATAGAAGAAGGAACATAAAAAAGTAAAAGAAGAATGAAGTTGGTATCAAAATTGTAGTGAGTGTAAGGATGTTAAATAACCAAAAAAACCATTAATATATTTTAACTAATATTTTTATTAATTCAATATTACTGTTATGATATTTATTATTAATTAAATAAATAGATAATATGAATTTCATGTAGTGATTCTAGGAGAATTTTGTGGAAACTCTGAAGATAGTTGATGTTTTAATATTTAGAGTCATTGATGAAGTAAACATATGGTATTTTTAGACCCATCAAGGGCTATTGAATTATAATTGATAATGGTATAAGATTCATAATATGGAGCTCAACTTCCATGAATTTAATAGAGTAAAAATTTCATTATAAAGGGGGAATTCATTTATGGCATGGTGATGATAATTTGAAAGTACAAATTAAGTGATCCCACATTTCACATTTGATAGGATGTATTGAGTCAGAGTAGAAGATATGTGATTTTCAAAAATCTCAGAAAAATACAGTAAGATATGATGTTTTATAATATTATTGGATTGAGAGACTGAATAACAATGTGCCTATAATTATTGTTCAAGACAATGATGTTACAAAAGATATGTTTGTGAAAATGTTATGATTCATATTGGTATGAAGGCTATAAGAAAGATCAGTTTTTATTGTAGATAAATCATATAGATAATTTGATCATTATCATTCACATTGTGGTAACATTATAAACTACTCCAAATAATTATAAATAATTATCCACGGAAAAATTTAATTGGGCACACTTAGGCTTAAAGGATGATGCCTTCCCATAACTCTTAATTTTGTTGTCGATATTAGTGGAAAATATAGGACTACTAATTTGAATGAACAAAGAATATATATAGTAACCCATACATGAGGAAAACAAAGAAAATAATAATTTTTGACTTGGGTTTATTTATATTTTTCTTTACTATGAGTAAGGGAGAGATATAAGTTTAAAAGCAGCAAGACTCTAACAAGTCATAGAGTTTAATTTTAGTTTAAATAAAATTATAAATTAGTACCTCTTATTTAAACCCACATTCTCAGAGGAATATCATATTCCTAGGATGTTAAAGTATATATATATAGTGACTATTAAATTTACATGTTTTTCTAAAAAAATGATGGAAATATCCTTCTTTAAATAATAATTTGTGTAGAACATGATCAGAGTCAATCAACCCCAATATAAAACAATAAATATAATGGATTGCTTTATTGTTTAAATGACATTGAGTATTATATAATTGAATAATAAAATACCTATATATATTGATGCTCCAATGATTTGAAGGCCTTTTTTTATTTTATTATGTATATTCCCCATTTTAAGGTTTGAAGGGGAACCCGTACATAACCCGTGGGCCCAATGCACAAGGCTCGACATGAACTGAAATACATGACCCGAAGGCCCAAAGGCATACCATGATCAATAAATGACCCGTAATCCCAAACCACTAGAACTTCCCCTCCCCATATTTTGCATCATTGACCGCCTATCTCTCAACCTGGAATTTCTGATTGGCTAGCATTGCCCTATACAAAGATGCATGATGCCTAGTCCCGATGGCGGTATCCATACCCTCTAATTCTTCCAATCCCATTAGCTCTGCTTCTGGTGACTTCTACTCTTGTTTCTATGATCTTCTTCTAGGGCCTTATCTATGTTAAATTGGCTACTCCATGGACTTTGTGGCTCGAAGGCCCTATGGACCTGTGGCTTTTGATGGTCCGATGTCCCTTGAGACCCGTAAGACCAAAATGGTGGCCCCAAGGCCCAAATCGGGTGAATAGTTCAGGGTACTACAGTACCGAATAGTACCTGCTACAGTACTGATACTGTACCTCTAGAAATTCACATCCACCTAGTTTTGAACCTAGGTCTCTGGGATAACAAGTAGTAGCCCTTACCACTCAGCTACAAGCTCGTTGGCACATACTAGTCAATATAAATTTATATTTTGAAGAAAATGAGACTCTAATATTTATCAATGTTATTGAACCCATCCTATAAATTATAAATACTCCATGAAATCGATGTAATGTCATTTTAAAATTAGATAGGTTCAAAAAATATCATCCTCATAAAGGCCCCATTTGAATTTATTAAAAAATTAAAGAGGGTGTGATAAAACACTGATGATAGAAGTTTATTTGGTCAGAAAGGCATGAGGATTACCCTGATCACTGTTAAGGTAGTCTAATGAACTTTTTTAGGAGAAGTATAGATCTCATATCTATTGTAAAAAGAGACTTGATATTTGATGAAAAACATTGACAATAAATATATACAACATATTACACATCCTCCTATAATAAATTAACCTATACTCTCTATCCTTTTATGTGATACCTCCCTCCTCACCTCATAAATATAGGTATAGCCCCTCTCCCCCAACTTATAAATGTATATAAACCCGATCTTTTCTATATTCCTGATTAATTAAACTTCTTATAAAAAAAATGGTCAAATTTTATAATAATCAAATTAAAAAATTTATATTTCTCTTTTTATAAATTTAAATATATTATTTTTTTTGAATCATATTTTTAAAATTCATTTTATAATTGTTAGAAAAATATATTTTAATATACTTATTTTTAAAAAATTATTTATATAAAATAAAACAATATTATATTAAAAATATATTGTTCTAAAAAATTATTATACTCTCGATTAAAATCAAATTTCAACTCATCCTCAAAAGAATATTTGTGTATGAATAATTTTTTTGAATTATTATTATTATGAAATTCAGAGATTTTATTATTATTCTAAATCAACTTAATTATTTAAATATAAAATATTAAATAATAGATTGAAAATTAAAAACATATGAGGAAACATTTATTTATAAAAAATAAATTGTAAAATATGAAAAAAATTATGTTTATAACCATTTTATTACATATGAAAATTTTAACATCTATTTATAAATGTAGAAAATAGTATGAAAATAGTGTGGATTTTTAAATTTTTTTAAACACACTTCTACTTATTTTGGTTCACACAATTGCTCAATTTATTTTATTTATAATATAAAATTTTAAAATAAAATAATAATTCTATTTTAAAATTACATTAATGCTATTAAATAAATTTAACATTTATCCTAAGGAAAATATATGATAAATTAAATTATGGTCATGGGAAATTATTTTTAATAAAATAATATTTTAAACTTATTTAATATCACACAAGTGATAAATTTAATTTTTTAAAAATATTTATTATTTTATGTGAAATTTATGACACCTCATATATGAGGTAAATTTAATTTCATAAAATATATATCATTATACATTAAATTTATCTAACATTAGGATAATTTTATTTTGAAAAAGATTTATTATTTTATGTGAAATTTATCTCATCTCACACATGAGATAAATTGCATTTCATAAAATATATATCATTATACATTAAATTTATCTCATTTTATACATAAGATATATTAAATATTTCATGATATGTAATATAAAATGTGAAATTTATTTCATCTCGTATGTGAGTTTAATTTCATTCTTCGAAATATTTTTCATTTTATGTGAAATTTATAATATCTCATACATGTGATATATTTTACTATATAAAATATGTATCAATTTATATGAGAATTTTGTAATCTTATACATAAGATAAATTTCATTTTCCCTGATATATAAAATAGTAAATATAATTTATCTATTCTCATTTGTGAGATAGATAATTATGAAAAACATATAATTGTACTTGAAATGATTATTATCTCACCCATAATGTAAATATCATTACATTATATATAAATAATTATATTTTATTTTTTTTATCTCATATAAGAAAAGATTTTTATTTAAAAAAAATATATTTTTGTAGGTGAAACTAATATCTTATCTAAAGAAATCAAATTAGATATTATAAAAAAATTATCATTAAACCTGAATATTATTTTATATTGTACATGGTATTAATATCATTTTTAGAAAAAACATTATTATATATAAAGTTTATCTCTTTTTATACATGGGATATATTTTACTTTTTAAAATATATATTACAATAGGATAAACATATCTCATATGTTACATGACATATATTTCATTTTATAAAATATGAATTATTATACATGAATTTTCCCTTGTATTTCATATAAGACATGTTTTATTTTGTAATACAAATGAAAAATTTGAGTAAACTGTCAAAAAATCATTTTTGATGGTGAGCTTACAATGTTTTAAATCATGTTCAATAAAACTGGATGATTGATTTTTCTAAATAATTTTATAATTTATTTTTTAACCTTTAATTATGTAAAAATATAAAATGATTTTGTATTACATTAAAATAAAATTTCTCTCATATCATAAATGAAAAAAAATTATTTTTTTAAAAGATATAATATAGTATGTGAAATTTAACTCCTCATGCATATAGAACAAATCTTATTTTTCAAATGACGTACTATTTTACATTTAATTTATTATATTTTTTAATTTATATAAATTTTATATTAAAAAATTAAAAGGTGGCACTGGAAATTTATTTCATTTCATACATGTGATAAATTCCATTTTTAAAATCATTATCTCTAAAAATGAATATTATAAAATTATATAAGCGAGACAAATTTTATTGCTATAAAGTGATATATATATATATATTTAAATTTAATTCATATCATATGTGAAATTAATTTAATTTTAAAAAATTCCCATTACCTAAATAACACTACATTATTTTAACATCATAAAAATTTTATACTATTAATTAGATGAGATATTTTTAAAAACAATCATGTTAGCATTTTTTTAGGAATATATTCTCACAAATAATATCGATCTCACCTATACAGTTAGATAAATTTTATAGAAATAAAAAAACATAAATATTCAAAAAATAACTTGGTGAAATTAATTTAATTAAGTAAATTTAACTAATAAAATTTATTGATGAAAATATTTGTTTGAGAATAAAAATACTAATTAATTTTAAAAAAACTTAAATGTTTATATATATGATTCAATTTTATTTCAATGAAAATTTATCCCATCAATTTCATGAAATAAATACTGTTTAAGAAAATCAATTTTTAGGTTTTGAATAATAGACAAATATAAATGAAAATTATCTTACCCAAATAAAATTCATTTTTAATGGTCAAAGTGAGGTAAAATAATGAGAAATATAATTAATGATACATCATCCACTGTAAAAAATTATTAAATTTTATTGTTTTATGTAATTATGCTATTTATTATCGACAACTTCATACAAGACTTACAAATTTTATCTAATTTTATCAAAATGTTATTGTTATTTATAGAAACATATTTTTATTGGGATAATTTTTAATTTTATAGGGCCATCTAGTATATTATTTAATGTTATGGGATAAAAAATAAAACTATTTCAATCTTTTTATTTGGTGGATAAAATCAAGAAATGATTTCACACTATTTTTGGAATTAGATAATAATTAAAATCAGGACATCAGTTCATTCTCTTTAAATTACTAGTCTATGAAGATTATGGAATGATCTCATGTATTTATTTGGAATATAGAAGAGAATATCATGAATTAGTTTCACAGTATTCCCCAGAATGACTATAAAAGGCAATCTCGCCATGTTTTTTTCACTCTCATTTCTATCTCAAAAAATATCAAATATTTTAATCTATCTTCATTAGCTATTCCGGTAATTTTATCAGCTATATTTGATGTACTTTTCATTTTTTGAGTTGTTTTAAATATTAAATTTTTATAATTATTTCAATATTTAGGATTTATAAAATAATTAGTTAATTTATTAAATTTGTATGCCAATTAAATTTATATGATATTTATGAATATTAAATTTCATTTTTAATTATTATAATTAAATTTTAATATATTTATAATAATTTAACTATTTTGTATTTATTTATTAATTATAAAAAAAATAATTTTAAATATGTTACATTAATGATGTATTAATAGTAATCAAAAAGTAAAATTTTATGTATGAATTACTGTTTAAATGGATGTTATAAAAAAATAAAATGATCATTTAATTAATATTTTCTTTCTAATTATTTTTTATGAGAACTCTTCGCAGCAAGACATCACTTTGGACTCCTTCTATAGTGATATTGTGTCCTTTCCTTGTCTATCGTCGAAATGATGTATAGTTCTTCCTCAAAAAAACTCATTGTGAGTAATATATTTAATGGGTCTAAATTATAAAACCTGATTGTAAAATAAAATTATAACACATTTTTAAGTCATATTATGCTTTAGTGATCTAATATTATTAGTTGATAAATTGAAAACAATGTCATTGATTAGTTCAAATAATAATGATATTAAAAATTTATTAATAATAATATTATGTTTTATTGCTTATGAAATTATTTAGGAATATATTTATTACAACATAAAAATAATTGATACCGAATAGAGAGTTATTTATAATAGAAAACTAGAACAATTTTTAATTTTTAATGACTATACAGTACTAGAAGCTGGTTGGATAATAATTCATCGACATTTTATCTTTATGGTCAACTAGGTGATACAATCCATCAAACATAGTCATGATTAATATATAAATAGAATGTGTCTTATATTGTATATATATTTTGTTGGTGAGGACTGGGGGAAAATATTTTTGCTGGTTAAGAATTAATTTTATGATCAAACTATAGAGTTTTGTGTCCCTATATATACTGTCGAAGAAGGTCTATTTATAGTTAATGATTATCTATCACAACAACAAGAAAAAATTTCACATCATTAGTCCACAATACCTCATAGAGGTAGTGTATGTTTTTGGTAAATTCCTCCTCATGATATATAATTAATGGTGTATAATTTCAAAAAAATGTAAAACTATGTATGAATAGAGTAACTTAGATGATGACGATTCAGGAAAATAATAAGATATTGATGAAAATTATAAGATGACCGCTTTTAATTCACACAGACCATTGAATCATCCTCCACTATTTTAATCATGGTTAAAGGAAGGAATGACACATCGACTAGAATTTTATTAGTCAATTATTTCTCACAACACAGTAGATTGTGATTACATAATATCATATAGAGATACATTATAGTTATGTACTAAATAATTAAAGAGATATGATTATATAATTTGGCGTGGTCAGTTTTATTTAGATTGTAAGATTAATTTTGAGGTATACTTGATAAAAAATTAAACTGTTGTATAATATATAGATTTACTCAGCTCACTCTTGTAAAGACAAGATTACCATTGTCTCACGTGGTCTTATATTTTTAAATATTTAATTTTTTTGTTTAAACAGTAAGAGAATATAATGATTTTGCACTAGTTTTGGTGGTAGAGTGATTTTTTATTCAATTATGGAATTTATTATAAGAAATCATGAGAGGCATGGTAAAAAAATATTGTGACAGTTCTTGGTTATTAGTATGAATCCTATCTAGTTTTACAATTACATATGGATATTTTTTTTCATATTAATAAGTTTTTGTACGGGGAAAATACTACAAAATATTTCATTCAACAAATCCAATTTGATAGTTAAAGGAGTTTTTCAATATATTATACTATAAATTCTTACCTTTTGTGTCAGCATTAATGAATTTATAGTATTGGTCAATGAAAAATGGAAATAAGGGGGTGGGGGGAATTACCCATTTAAAAATTAAAACAAAATAATATGAAAAATTTAGATCTAAATGATGTTGAAATGATAAATATATTACATTAATAAAATGACAGATTAATTAATTCAATATATATTTTAATGATAATTACAATATTTACTAAGTAAGTATACATAAAATAAAAATTCATATAAAATTTATGTATGTATGCATATTGATTTTAAATGATTCAGCTTATAATTGAAAGATATAGAATAAAAAGTTCTGTAAAAGAGTTTAGAAATATGTCATTGTGATCACCTAATACAAAGCTCATCAGGTTGAGAAGTTTATGTTAGAAGTCCCCTGTTCTTGGGGGTGATTAAAAAATACATCACTCATGATTATGGTTGTGAGAACCCTTGTGATAGTTTTTAGTAACCAAGGAACTGTTCCATCAATTTATTGATAGTGAGCACCTATTACAGAATGAAATATGAGGAATAAAATTTTATTGGAATAAAAAAATTATAATTCAACTATATATTATCTTAAATGGATTTATAAATTTTAGATAAGTTATTCAGATATGATAAAAGAAAATTAATTCATTGAGATTGATATTGATTTCTATGCAATATATTGATATTGTCAGCGATTTGATCAGAGAACATCGTTAATTTAGATAAAACTCAATTTTCAAATCCACTGTGAGTCTTGAATCCTCCACATTCCACTTTTTATTGTCTCCAAAATGTATATTAAACTTCTAGAAATAATGTGGCTCATTGAATCTAAAGAAGACAAAATTTAAGGAATTTTGACCAAAAATAAATGCATTATTAGATCTGTTTAGTCAATGCCACTAACTAATTCTCTCCCCATTTAAAGTTAAAAAATTCACCCCTAAAAATAACCTCTTAAAAAATCACCATTAAAAAATTCCACCCCTATATGAATATAAAAAAAAGGCGAGGAATTATAAATTAAAAAGTGAATATATGAAGAATCACCTAAGAGAGATATATTTTCTGGAAATGGAAAACATAAATTAATAATGATTTTAAGAGGTAATGATATTTTGAAAAAGAGAAAAAAAGAATTTAAATTCATATATTAGCTAAAAAATCTCTTTAATAAAATAATTAATGAATGAGGGAGGGATGTTTATAATAAATTTTAATAGATAATGAAAAAGTGGTGAATAAAATAAAAATAAAAAGGAAATAACATACAAAAATAAGAGAAATAATATATATAAAATATAATGAGAAAACTAATAAATATGTAGTACAAAAAATGAAAAAAATTGAATTATTATATACCTTTTACAAGACATTCATTCCCTTAATTATTATTTTTCTATCATTAGTTGATTTATTCCTAGAAAGAGATTTAAAAATTTTCATTATTATGTTAAATCTTACCTCAAAACCATCATTAAATGTTCATTTTTGCAATAGAACCCAAAAATCATTATTAGATTGACAATTATAAATATAATTTTTACTAATCATTAATTTTCCATTAATTGATATAAAAAAATCATTTTTTGAAAAATAAGTATAATAGAAACATAATTTATCATATAATTTTTTAAAAATATATTAAAATATATTAAAATATATTTAAAGAATAAAATAATAATATTCAATGATTGATGAAAAATATTTTAAAATTCTATAAATAGTATAGTTATACTGAAAAATACTTTTTTTTAAATTATCAAAATAATGTTTGAAAATAATAGATATTTTTTTCACTATTATAAAAATTAATTTGAATAACTCTATCTTATGGAAAATTTAATAATTTATGTGATTGGGATCTCAATCAAATTAATAACTATGTGATGTATACAGATCATAGAAAAATGAAATAAAATAAAATAAAGAACAGCAAGATAAATACATATGTAAAAATAAATTTTTAAAAATATCTTTCCAGTTTTCCATGGTCAAATGGGAAGTATAACTTGCATACCATTCTCCATTTTTAAAATTACAAGGGTTAAGAGAAATATGTTTAGTGAAAATATTATAAGGTTTACATTCCTTCCTAACAAATTCTAATAATATTTCACTATTTTGGAAGTTATCTATGATGAAATTGAACATAAATTCATTATGTCTTTTGAGAGAGTGTTCGATATGGTTTTTTGATATATTAATAGTGTCAGTATTATCATATCTAATAGGGATATAGTCATATAAAATACCAAAGCCTAACAGAGGGTATTTCATTCATATTATTTGTGTGTAAAAAACTCCCAATGTTTATTTATTCACCTTTAGTTATAGAAAGAGTAATGGAGTTTTTAATATTAATACTCCTTGAGAGGATGAGTATTCTAACTAGGTGGAAATTCCTACTTGTAATTTTTATATCTAGTTGAAAAAAACACAAATAAATGTTGGAAATCTATTTAAAATTAAATATGTCCCTTTAGGATAACAAAATAATAATTATTAGTTACATTCAACTAATGAAAAATATTTTCATAGATTTGAGATGTGATTTCGTTGTATTAGATTGAAAATCAGCACAAAAAACACTAAATATGATGTAAAGTCATGTCATAGTTAAATAATATATACTAAAAATAAAAATTATATGAATAATTATATTAACCATTTTACTGACTTTATCCAATTCTATATTATAAGTAATACTCATGGCTGTAATAATTTTATCAGTGTGATACAAGATGAATCCTTTTAAGGGTTCATTAGTGTATTTTTCTTGGACTAGAAAAATACAATCAATATTTAGATAAATTTGAAAACCAGGAAAGAATTTTTTTTAACCCATAAATTTAATCACAATTTACATTTTCATTAAATAATGAAATTAAAAATAAATATATTCATTGGTTGGGTGGAAAATCACAATAATTAATATAAATTTGAACAATTAACAAATCATTTGAGTTATATGTTAGAAAATCAATTGAATCATATTTTTTCATTTTAATGAAATTTTATAGATGGAAATATCATAAATTTTCATAAAAAGCTTCATAGTATTTATTTAAACATTTAATATCTTTAATTAATTTTAAAACATGATTTATAAAATAATGGATTTTAAAACAAGTTGGGTTTTTTCACAAAAAGAATTTTCATTAATAAAACAATTTTAAAATGTGATTTCATTTATAATTTTATGAGTTGAAATTAATGTTAGAATAGAATTATACATTATTTAAATGTATTATAGCTGAAATAATGGGTAAAGGTTTCACTGTAGTCAATTAATTCTTCTTTTCTATAAACATTAGTTACTAGACAAGCTTTATTTCTAGTTCTTTTTACCAAGATTATATAACTTATTCAAAAAATAATTATATAATAAAATATAATGATCATTAATACTTACTATGAGAGTATATACATCATTTATACTGAGTTTTTTAGATACTATTGTGTGGAAGGAACACATTACTCATTATGAAGGGAATTTTTGATATTTTGGGGTTTTATGTGAGAGATAATGGCAAGATATTCATCCTCATTCAATACCAATATTCTACTTTAATTTATCTCTTGTAAAGATCAAATAAAATTTTAAGGGTATTGTATTTATATTTTTAAAAAATATTAGGTAACACACTGAAAAGATATTCTTATTCAACTTGTACTAATTTAGATTAATAATATTTAATTACACAATCAGTTTAAAAAACTTTTTGAGTAAGATATATTGGAAAAGTATCATTAAATATAATGTGGATTGATTCTTCTAGTACTGTATTCCCTTTTGCAATGACTAATTTTACCTTACTTGAGTTGCAGTAATCACGAAAGACACCCTCATCAGATTTTGAATAAACGTTTCCAAGATTGTCTTTAATGTTGAGATTAAAACATTTTCAATAAAAAACATTTAAAAATTTTATTTCTTGTTTTTTATTTTTTCTAATGATCATATGAATTATTTTATAGAAAATGTACTAAATAAAATGATTAATTATACATAATGAATTATTGGCAGTCTAAGCCCAAAACTATTTTGGTAAATTATTATTATTTTAAATAGTTTGAGTTTTATATTCAATAGATTTATTTCACCTCTATATTATTATTTTATTGTTGAGGGGTTCAAGTGGTTGAAAATTTTTTTTTATAGCCTTCAGAATAGAATAAATCATTAATGTAATTCTTGTCGAATTTTCTACTGTGATCATTTAAAATAAAAATAATTTTAAAACCATATTTAGTTCTACCTTTTTCAAAATTCTTGATGAAGGCCTTTCCAGCTTCACTTTTATGAGTTAAAAAGTAATCCTATATGAATCTTGTAAATTCATTAACAATAGAAAATGTTTAGAATTTACCAAATAGAAATTCAATATGATAAGGTCAAAATAAATCATTATGAATAAATTCTAGATATTTTGAATAATAAATTTTTTTTATATTTAAAATAAATCTTCTGTCTCTTACGATATTGGAATTCTTCAAAAACCAAGTCATAATTGAAATTAAATTTGGGTAATTCATAAAATAGTTGATAACATTTGAGTATGAAAATTGTGTATCTACTATAGTGAACAAAGAATATTTTCCAAATCCAAGACTCACTAACTTTTTCAGTCACACATTAGTTATTTTTTGTAGATATATTTTTTAAATTGGTTTTATAAACATTTCAAAATAGATAACTAGTAAATAATATATTTAAGATTGAGTTAAAAATATTATAAAAATTGTTTTGAAAAGTTAATTAAAAACCACTATCTCACAATTAAATAATTCTTATAAGATTCTATTTCAAGACATCGATAGACAAAACATTTTTAATAAGATTTATGTTAGAAAAATTTATGGTACCTTTAGTGATTATACGACCCTTTGAGTTTTCATCTAATGTGACATAACCTCCATAATATTTAATGATTTTATTTAATTATAAGAGGTTACCTCACATGTGTCTTGAGAAACCAATATCTAAGTAAAATATTTCATCTTCTTCCCCCAGGAAAACACTTTTACTATAAAATAAATTGAATAAATATTTGGACACATAAGAAAACATGGTTTTACAAAAGTTTGTCAATAATGATTTAGGTATCCAAATTTATTTAGTATGATATTTTCATTTGGAAATGTATGTGTGAAAGATGAATCAATTTTAGTCTCCCATATCATAAATTATTATAATAACCTTCATAAATCAAAAATCCAATTATTTTATAATAATTACAAAATTATCTTGTGATATAACGTTAATAAAATTTGTTTTTGATGTTTTATTTCATGTTATTGCATGATTGGAGATACCAAAATCATACAAGTATTTTATATTTCATTGTGAACCCAAAATTTAATTATATTATTTTTTACACTGAGTAAAATTTTAGAGTGATTTTATGGTGTTTTTTTAGATTTTATCATACTATCATTTGATCAGTTCTCCATTTCTTTGGAAAATTATTTATTTCCCTTGAATATTTGTTCTCTATACTTTTTATGATGTTATATTCCATTAATATCTTTGTTTTATTTATTATCTTGTTCTTTTTTTGATGATTGAATATCATGGAAATGATTAGGAGTGTATTTTAGATTTGTATAATTATCTGACTTGAGTATAAATTAGAATATGAATAGGGGAAATAAGTTTGGTAATAATAAGATGTGGAGGAATTGAGATGATGGGTACTAACCATGATGTCATTTTAAACATATTTCATAAGGAACATAGGACTGGAATTACTTTTTAAGGTTAACAAATTGGAGTCCATGGTGCCATATCCAACACTCTAGGTTGTTACATTATGATATTTATTACCTATTTTCCTTTTGTTAATGTTTTTTTTCATATAATAGACATTCTATATTGATGTGACCTTTTTTCCTTCATTCATAAAATGTCACTTTCAATTCAACTTTTTGATTTACCATATTCATTTGATTGGAAACGTTCCTTTTCAGGAATATTATTTTTAAATTTTCTTAGAGAGTTTATAATAATCATGAACTTAACTTCTAGATGAATCATCATTGATATATTTAAATGTATTATATTTATTTACATAATTTTATTTTTTGGATTATTTCTATTCTTTTCTCTTCATTGTAATTTCATATATTTTTTGGGATATAATAATTTATTCTTTAACCATTTACTTCAAATACTTTACTTCTTGTATCATAGTGAATTTGGGTTCCAAATTTCTTTGTATTACCTAGAGTATCACTTTTACTATGTGTTTTAGAAAAAGAATCACTAAGAGACTTTAAACGATGGAATAAATCAATAAAAAATGTAAACACACTTATAAATGATTTATTTTGATTCATATAAAATATTTCAAAATCATTCCAATTTATTATAATCTAGTATATTATAATTTTATGGTTTCTTCATGAGTGACATTATGAAATTTTAATATTTAATGTTAAGTTTTCCATTTAGAAACACTAATAAAATCATTTATGATTAGACTAGAATGTTGGGAATTCAAAAAAATTCCATTAATATAAAAGTAGTTAATATCCTCGAGTGTCCACTTATCTTTAGGTTTCATTATTAGGTATATATTCATGCATAACCATTTTACATATAGGAAAACTTGTACTACTAAAAAAATTCAACATATGATTTTCTAGTAGGAATAATTCATTCTATAAAAAAGGAGCATGTGAATTTGAGTTAAATTCCATTACAAAAATGACAAACTATTATATAGATTAATATTTAAAATCAAAATTAAGAAACAATGTTTAAAAAAAATTAAAATAAAAACACAAGGAAACCATGAATACTAATTATTAGATTGAGAAAAGTGGAATGAGTTGGATGTATGAATTTAACTTATAATATAAAAAAAATATATTTGAAAATTAAAATATAAATTATATTGAAATGGTAAAGTGATAAATTTAATAAATAGTTAGATTAATAAAATATAAAATAATTATAATCATAATTTTCATATTAATTGAGTGATAATTCATATAAAAATTAGATATAATGAATTTATGGAATTATCCATATACATTTTAAATGATGCAGTGAATAAATTAATAGTGATTGAAAACATGGTTTGATAAAGGAGTTTGGAAATATCTTGGTGTGATCCCCTGGGTATCCATCCTTTAGGATTAGAGGATTATGTTATTATACCGTTGATATTGGTGGTGATTAACAAACCCAGCTCCCATAATTATGGTTTTGAGAACCCTCAATTTCATTATCGGTATCCAAGGTACTTATCCCCCACTTTTTGGGTGAGCATTCATTATAGAATGGGAAGAGAAATAATGTTTTTCTTTGAACAAACTCTTTAAAATTATACTCCTTTATCTATATAAAAATTTTATACAATTTGATATGAGAAATTGAGGGGTGATTTATGGAAGGAGAGTAATTGATATTGATAAAGAATTAAGATTGATTTGGTAGTTTGAAATAAGGATTTGGGATTGTTAGATATTCAGTGGGAGAATGGCATTTATTTATATTGTATGTATTGAAGCCCATAATTTTCATACATAAATACTACGTATTATTAGATAAATATTAATTATATAACATTACAATCCACACAAGAACCATAAAGGTTTAATATAATTAAATCCTTGGATAGAAAAAACATATTCATAATAGATATATATCATCTCCTATTAATATCTTTATAAATAAGAAGTTCTAGGAAATATCAAAAATAAAACTTTTTTTCATATCCTAGTGAAAATAAAACACAATTTGTGAGAGTTCAGATACATAATAATTTTATACAAGGAAGTCATCATTGATCACTTAAACATAACATGAGCATAAGGTTCTGAGAATGAAAAATTGAAATTTTAAAATACATACCTAGTATATCATATATCATAAACATGAATCATAGAACAAATGTTGGTAGTTCATAAGACATGAATCATAATGGAATCAAATAACATAATCCATAAGAGCTTAATATTTGATTGTGGAATAAACATTTGGCATACACATAACCATATAAGATAATTTCCTTAATCAAGGTTTATTTCCATGACTATTATAGTGGATTGGTTTCACTCCCTATTTTATCATATCCATACTTAAGGTTCACTCCCAATACTATTATATTGGATGGACTTCACTCCCCATTATATCATATTCAAAGTCAGGGTTCACTAGAAATACTATCATAGTGGATAGAGTCCTTTACAAAATTGGGTTCACTCCCCAATCATGTAATTATTATCTCATGAGATAAAAGTCATTAAGTAATGAATTTGAGGGATATATAATTCTATGCCCACACATAACATAATTAAAATCATATATATTTATTCCATAATAAAAGGAAAAAATTAATCATATCAAAACTTTTGAAAAGAAAAATAGTTTAATAAAAATTTTATAAATTCATTTATGCCTAACCCCAAAAAAATAAAACAGCTTTCATTAACATATCATCAGTATAAATCATCATGATAAGGAATATCATTGAATCCTAACCCCAGTAAATCACATGTAACATAAAATAATATTATCATAGATGGAAAATTCCATTAAAATATTACATGGAATATTTATTGTGGATAATACCCTTTTCACTTAGAAACCACTTCTTTGAAATAAAAAAAACATCCACACTATTAATGAAAACATTTGTTGACCTCTTTGTTTTAATGATCACAAAATAATTATTAATAAAATATTAATGAGTTTCATGTTTCTTATAAGTATATTATAATATTATACAGGTGATGGAATTTTTCCAATGTATGAGTCACCATTTTGGTTGATACATAAATGAGGATAAGTCACCATCAACAATGACTCACAATCAAAATGGATCACCATCATCTGTGATTTTCCATTACAATTATCATTTTATAAAGTATAGAATGACTCACTAATAGAATGTCAAATCATTAGAATGGAATTTTGGAAAAATATGTGACAGTTATTGTTTCCCTCAATAAGTGTCACACCAATAGACCTAGACACTACTAGAGAGTTACATTTCCTGGACTCACCACCACTATTAATTTACCTATATTTTTTAATTAATTATCTATAATATATATATTATGGAATTTAATGCTGAATTTTATTTTAATTATTTTTGTTAAAATATTATAGAGCTATATTAAAGGATGTGTAATCTCTGAGTATGAGGATGCATAATATTCAGATAATGTGTCTATGCATGCTTCTAGTTTAAAAGAGTGAAACCAGACCACCTCATGTGCATCAACAAGTGTATAAAGTGATGTGAAGGGATAAAAATGAATAGAAAAATAGTATTTCACATGATTGAGAGCTATATAATATTTAAAGAATTTGAATATAGACAATATGATTAAACATTATTTGGGAATGTTGAAGAATAAAATAAATACAACAGCTTCTTCCAGTCAAGAACAATAGTTTATAACATTTTGTTATGTAGATTGTTTTTTTGAAATATGACTTAAGCATCAGTTAAAATTATTTTCAAATAGTCTCAAGCTATAATAACTAACACATAGATATGATCCTACCCTTATAAACCCTTATTGATTGTTTTGTTTATTTTTCTTTCACATTTGAAAGTAGTGTGTGTAAACTACAAACACACTATCTCTTACTTGAACTAGACGTTACTTCATATCTTCTCACATACTATTTTATCTCATTATCTGATAATGACTATGGTAGAGGTATTTTGTGACCTATTGTATTTTGTACTCCCATAATAACTATGGAAGAGGCCCCATGTGGAATGGGCAATTAGTAAACTATTGTAAAACCAGAACTAGGTTATGGATCAAACAATTTATTTATATAAACATCCTAGTGATGTGTGATAACTGAGTAGAGAGGACTAAGTCAAATCCTGGCACTAAACCTATTGAATTCAAAATTCCACTTCATGTTTTTTTGTTTTTAATCATTTCGTAAAAAATGAAAATTGTTTTAAACTGAAAAAAACTAATACAATGATATTTAACCTGAATTAATGTTTTAAAATGATTTTAATTATGTAAATTGATTTCAATATATTAATTATTATGATATATTATTTTATACTAAACCTAATAAATCTTCTAATAAATCATTTAAATGATTGTAAATTACAATTATCTATGGTTTTGGTTGACTTAGCCGAATTTAAATAAGTTAGGGGAATCAATTTTAATTAATTTAGAATAGAAATTTTCATTTCCTGCATATTTCACCCCCCTCTTCAGATACTCAAAAAAATTAAAATTTGCTATCAATTTTTTCAAAAAAAAAGTCACAACAAATTTTCTTCAGAATTAAATATTTTAAATTTATGTCTTTTATTAATTTGTCTCTTTAAATTAATAATATTCAAGAAGTTTCCACTACCAATAGACCCCCTTTTAATGGTTACAGTTATTATCAATGAACAATAAAAATAAAAAATCATATAGAGAGTATGAGTTTCAAAATTTGGATTTCTATAGAAAATAAATATGTTATACCTACTACTACTAGAAAGGATTTGGATGAATCTATAGGGATTCCATACAATAATATTTGTAATGAATTGAATTCCCTTTAATTTTTTTAGGATAGAAAGAATTTAATAAAATATCTACCTGCAAAACTACATATGAAATTTTTCAATAATTTGCCATTTTCAATTGAGATAAAAAATAATGTTAAGGAGATGAGACTTAATAAAAACACCAATATGTATAATTACTTTAAGATGAATCCATGCGAACCAATTTCTGACATGTATCTTAGGTTCAATGAGATTGTGAACACAATGATCTCACTTGAGAATACTATATCCAACAAGGATCTAATAAGTCATATAATGTCCCTGATTTTCATACATTAATTTTACATAATTTTAATGATAAAAAACATAATAAACTACACAATTTGGATCCAATTATTAATTTTCATAGGGAAACTAGGAACCTATATAATATTTACAACATAAAACATAAACATTTATTTAGTTCTTTATTCACTAGAATCTTGTTGTCCCTTGTGTACACCATAGTATATGTAGTCACCTTTGGATATACCTCAAAAAGGGGTAATCTAAAATCCCATTAATAGGATAAGATCATGAGAGAATACAACATAAAGTGAGAATAATATTTATCATCATAACATAGTCAAAAAACATAAACATGATAGAAAGAATTAATAAATCCCTGGAAATGTGGAAATGCATAAAAATGAAACATTATGCCTTCGTGGTTCACTAACACACATAGGTTTCAAAAAATCAATCATCATGTTCATGAATATTTCACTTCACTCAATAGGTTCTTCACATTACCTAATTTATTTGAGCATTATGTAATTTCAGGCACACATGTCACATCATAACATCTTCATAATCAGAAATGATACATGGAAATATAAAAATATTGAACATATAAAAACTCATGTAATGTAATAATTTTCAATTAATAAATCTTAAATTCATAATCATTGAGTTCCTAGATGAAATATAGAATAAAATAATTGATACAAGCACCATCACCCACGAGTGGGATGTAATAGGTGTGTTTTTAAAAGAAGTGTTCTTTTAGATAATATTGTCTTCGACATAAAATCTAGTAGAACACATGTATATCCCATAAAAGGTATGATAATGATGAATAAATTATTTTTTATGAATAGACATATAGAAAATGAGTAAATAAGGTAAAACCTAAAAAATGAATGCTGGGTTTGAGAATTCCCCTTACCATGTATCCGAACGGTTTCTTAACATTAATATCTTGTATAATCTCATTATATTAATTAATTAAAACATAAATAACCTTTAATACATGTATTTTATTCATCATGGTGTTATTATGTACTTTTATGCGACATTTGATGATTATTGGTATTAAATTTATAGTTTAGGAGTATTTTATTTCATATTTTTCATGAATGGTTCCCTCATACCCATGAATGGATGTTCCTATTGAACATGGTTAAAAATTTTGAATTTCTATTAAATGTTACTAATGATTATAAAATATTTTAAATTATCTTATAATGATTTTGGTTGTATACCGTGAGGATGAATCATTAGTGGAAATTTAATGATGATTGTTTTAGGTTAATTTTGACGGTTTTTAGATCACAACAAACATGTTTTGTTTTATCATTTATTATTATGTATAAATGTTTTTTATAGATCATTAATGGGGTTAAAAAATACATATTAAAATATTATTTCAAACATTTAATGTTTTTATTTACATCCTTGATGGTGTTTTATGAAAATAGTGGTTCATCACCCACAATGATGGTAAATTGACACATCACAGGCTTTGATTTAATTTTCATAAAAAAGAGAGAGTGAGATATTATGATGAATAATATTGATTTATCATGATATAATATCTTTATATCAATCATAATAGAGTTATGATGACGTTTGGGTAAGATAATATCATGATAAGAGAAGAAAAGAAATGAAATTTGAAAGGAATTTGGAAGAAAAGAGAGAGAAAAATAACATCTTGAATCCTCCTCTTAAGATCGTTGTCTAGAAACCTAGGATTGGTCTTTTGATTAGGCCACAATCTTCTGAAATTGGTGGAGGGGATAATTAAGAGATTTGGGTTAAATTTCAACAATATTAAATCTTGAGAGGTGTGAGGAAATGATGTTGTGATGGGTGGCAATTATAGTGGAGGAGAGAGGTGTTTTGTCAATATTTAATCCATTAGTTTATTAATTTTCATCAATGTAAAAAATATTGGTGATTCCATGAAAACATATAGAAAAGTTATCATGTGAGTTCTTTATAATGCCCATTTACATCATCCATGATTCAAGAATGATGTGTAAATTCAATTATTTAGTATATTTTATAAACTATTGAATTCTACTATTCACAAAAATTACTATATTTTTGAAATATATCAAAAATTATCCCAAACCAATTTTTGAAGTGTATAATTCAAAAAAGAATTCTATTTTATAAAAATAATTTTCTAAATATGAGTATTTTAATATTTATTTCAGATTATAACTTACTTGAAAAATAAAAATTTTAAAAATTAATATGCTTTTATAACAATTTAAAAAATTAATTAAGGTCTCATAAAATTATCATATAATCATAATATATCAAAATACTTGTTTATGAATACATTTTATGAAATAATTTTCCTTTTACATTATTATAATAATCATTAAATATTTATGACTTACAAAAATACAATCACTATAATATAATTATTCCATATTGTAACCTATAGGATAGATAAATTTAATTTATACAACCATTGTTAAGGTTACTATTCACCTAGCTAATTTACTATTAATATTTGTAATATTACTATTCATAAGGGTAACATTAATATTTATAAGGGTATGTTATTAATCAAAAAAAATTAAATTTATCCTACTGGACTCCAAACATCTTACGGATTGCAACTGTGTATGTCATATTTTTGAAATTCAAATCATAAAAGTGGAAAAAATATTTAATGGTCGCATATAATTTTTTAGTAAATTTAAGAATGATTTTAAATTTTATTTCATAATGTTATTTTATTTTAAATTATTATTAAAGGGAATTTATATTGATAAAACATTGGGTCATTACATTCTTCCCACCTTTTGAAAATTTTGCCCTTGAAATTTCATTTTACCAAAACATGAGAGGGTAAATCTATTTAATCATCTCCTCTAGTTTCTTGCTTTCTTTTTCAAATATATGGTTTCTCCACAACACTTTTACATGGTGGGTTTCTTTTGGCATAAAACTTTATCTCTCCAGTCTAGAATCTTTACAGGATTCCCTCATAAGAGATATCCTCTTCCAGCTATACCACTGATAGAGATAGTATTTTAATCATCTTTTATATTTTTTTGAACTATTTAATCAACAAAAAATGAACAATATGAGTAATTTTCATAAATTTTGGATTTATGATTGGTTTTGGGCTAAAATTGGAAAATTTTATAATTCTGGAAATTTATGATATTTCAGTCACATTAGAAATATACTCATATCTTATACTATATAGACACAAATCATGTGATTAATTTTTTTATGACACCTAGATTTAAAAGATATAAATTTTTATTTTGGGACATGATCTAATTTGTCCATCTAGAAACCTGTAAAAATCAATCGTGTGGGAGTAAGATTCTGGATGACTGCATGGACCCCACCTCACTAAATAAATAATAACTCAGTATCTACACCTTCAATAAGAGTTATTATAAATGTATTGAAAATAAAAATAAAATTTTAATTCTTATATTTAATATCCTGGATATATTCCATCATTAAGGATCCTATGGATGATCGTCTTTTGGGACAAAAAATATGAAACATTCAACCGAAATAAAATCTAGAATATATGTGACCATATCTCTTACTAAAAAGTTCAGATGAAGATTAATTTTTGTGGAGATAAATAAAATATATCTTCGATCATCTTTCGTTAACAAAACATTCCAATATTCATCCACTAAATTGGTCTACCATAATGAATCGTTCTATGGATAAAATCTACAAGAAATCATAAATAGAGATTTTGAATATCTGAAATGCGAAGACCGAGGGATAGAAACCCTTGGCCTATATAATGAATAATTCACCCATGATAAAGGAGAATTCTAACACCACCATTACAGAGGAGGCCTAGGAACATGATTATGACTTAAGAATTTTATTTTATTGCCCTTTAAATTTATATTTATTTTCTCATGAAATGCATTTTTATATTTTTAATACAAGTGTTTTTATATTATTTCATCTCTATTTATCTTCCATTATTAATGTAATAATCCACTTGTACTTTTATTGAATATACCATGAAATATTACCCTAAAAAATTAAGTGATAACTTGAGAAATGGAATGGGGGAGGTATGTTGTAATTCAATTTATTCTGGGCTTAAATTATTATGTTTTATTATGTGTGTGATGCGCAAGAGCGATGTTCACAGGTGCGGCGATCGTCCAACATGACACTGAACTTGAACTAATTTTTATTGTTTTATTAAAAAATTTCCATCCCTTATACTTGATATAAGATCTTAATATGATTGATTTGAACCATTCAGTAGATGAAATGGAATACTATGGAGCATGGTACTCAAAGATTTCACTCGCTCAATCAAGGTGGGACATAAAACATGATAATAGAATTTGGTGGAATTGAGATTGATATATTAATTCATTATTTCACACCACTAAATAAATGAATAGTAATTCATGACTGAGATCTCTGAATTGATTTATCAATGATTATTAGGAACCAAAAAACAGAATAGTGGAACCCACAAACCAAACCATAACGACCATGTTGTTTCATTAATAATTACATTCTGTCACTACATGTTAGAATAGTTTTTAACATTTAATTTTTTTTCTAAATGTCATTGAATTAGAGAATAAATTAGAAAAAAATAATAATTAGTTTCAATGAATTAGATTATGTGAGTGAACAATTGTGATTTCTCATCAGGTGAGACAACCCTAGTCAGCCACTGTGCAACATTAAGAGAATAAATTTTCTTTTCTCACACCCTACAATAGGCGTACATGAAAATTGGTAATTTTGTAGGGGAGATAATAAATTGCTTTAATTTTTATATTTTAAATTTATTGATAGTTATAATTTTTTTAATCCAAAAAAAAACATTTTCCATGATGTGTTCAAATCCAAATTATTATACATTGGTTGGTTACTCAAAAGTGTAATATCAAGAACCCAAGGTATATTATAGTGATCTAAATGACTAGGTGTGAAGGATTTTAAATACTCTAGATTACTTCGGAAGAAAAATGTTAATTACATTTGACTATGTTTAAGAACATAAAGTGAAATCCAATCATGAACTGGAGTAAGACCCTGACCATGCTGTTGACGAAATTTCCCCCATAGTGTTTGATGTTGAAGAACCCGATAAGGTAAAAGAGAATTTTCTTAAAGATCAATTCCACCTCTGTCATACATTTCCATAAGAGATATATGATATTTAATTTTATAATTATTTTCAAGATGGTGATAAGGTAAATTCGGATGAAGTTTTGAGAAAATGGATAGAAATTGAAATGCAACATGATATCATAATTTTTTATAAGGTAAAATAGAAACCACATTTATAATTCTCTTTAGACTTGGAAGATGAATAAACCACCCAAGTGGTGTAATTTGAAGAAATACTAGAGGAGGATAACTAAAAACCTCCATAACATGAAGGTAAACTCCAAGAGGCACTTATCACTAAAGAAGTGATTGAACTAGAGTAATCTCAACGATTTGATGTTTTATTGAACACTATTTTTTATGGATTTATTTCATCTAATATTATTATCACTCATTATGATTTTTAATTTTCAGATTTGGACAATCCTTGCATTAACCTAGAGGAAGATGATGATGCAGACATATCACCTATTGAGGAACTCCAAGAGCTCTCTAAGGACATTAATCATATAATTATGGAAGCCCAGGAAGAGGTACCATAGGCTTTCTCTAAAAAACCAAATTTATAATTTTCGTATCATAAAAGGGAAGATTTTTTAATTAATACTTCAAATTAAAATTTTGAATCTTTCTTTGATTATCCTTTTCATGGAGCACATCTATAGAAACCACTGGATTTTGAAGAAGATGTTGAAAAAGTAGAAACGGAAGAGGAGGAGGTTCCATACATCATCCTACCCCCTCCATGAATGATAAAACACATTGCTAAGGGGGCATATCTGGTGTGCTTTATACATATAATTCTCCTCAACAAGAACTAAAACTGCAATCTCGGAAGAAAAATATATAGTGGTTCTTGTACAAGAAGATCCATCCTCTATCAGATTATGTATAATAGCTAGTAATAACCTCTGGAAGAAGTAAAAGAATCTATGTCCCATATGGTAGATCTTACCAAAACCTTTCTTTACATGATTTATAATAATGTAGATTCAAATATCTTTTCATAGAAGTAGCATAGAATACAACCCCATCCCTTCAATTTTGTTGTGTTTTAATGACATTATCCTGGCAATTAATTTAGTAATTATCTATTGTAGGTTCATCAATGTTACATGAAACCCCCCAAATAAGAATTAAACAAAACATAACTTCAAAAGGGAGTTCACTTTTATTGTTCAACTTTGAAATTCTATATATTTTTTATTTTATATTTAATGATAACAATTGAATTCCCACTCATTAATTATGGTTTACATAACATATCTTGGAGACATGAGTTTATTAGGAATCCAGGGATTTCATTTTTATATTTCAATGTTAATGATATTTAATGAAAGAAATAGAGAATTCGATGATTAAAAGGATGTATCGATATTGAAATAAAGGCTCATGATTTGAGGGAATTGATTGATTCATGTAAATGATATTTCCCTAAAATTTTTATTCTTTGAATTTCTGATATTTATGTAAATCAATTTTTTATTATTAATCATGCCTTGAGTGATTGTCTAATATCATATTCTCATTCCTTAGATTATTTCTAGAACAAATATTTCATATTTTATGTTGATAATATCTCTTGAGTGATCTAGAAATATTCCACCCTCTAGAACTTGTATTGAAACATGTCAAACCTATAACATTAAAAAATATCATTTAAAATAATTGAGTCGCTACTTTGGATTACCACATATTTACCTATACCCCCTTACCTCTTCATTATCCCAAAGATTCCACAAATTTTTATATAGGTTTATGCTGCATTAGAAGCCTATTTTTCCTTACCTACGTAAAATTTTATTATTTTAGCACGGATATTTCAAGTTTGAGTATGGGGGAAGAGACTTATTTTGCATTCATTGTAATGTGTATCATTTTTGGGTTGTGTGAGGTGCGTTTCATCATTTATATAAGTGTATTACTAGAAAATTGTGAAAGATTCATCATTTCATTATGTTGATTCCATTTTATTCGGTTCCCCTTAAAAACAGAGTTTTTTTTGAAAATAAAGTTGTGCCTATACTGAGCTTTACAAAATAGCATAAATTCAAGTTGTGCCTTTCTGAAAATTTATATAAAAGGGGGATTACATGGATGATATCAGTATTTTGTAATCATTTATTAACTCATGTCTCATGTCATAAAAGGGGGTGGTGTTGTGTTTCACAAACTCAAGAGATTTTAAGTGAGGTTCATTTAATGTTTTCACTTGATTAATGATAAAGTTTACTTAATAGTCAAAACTCTTATTTCACTAATTAAATTTATTTAATCATTTCCAACTATCCTTAATCCTCAGAGTGATTCGATTCTTTATTTCAGGTCCTCTTGATTTTTTGTGCCATTTTTCTTTACAAAGTGGAGAAAGTTGTTCCTTTACAAGCCTATGGATAAAAAAATGTTCATGATATGTTAAAAACTCCCTTTTAAATTATATCATGAGTGATGAGATAATATAATCTAAATAGAGGTTGATAATGAATTTCCATGTTTAAAAATATTAAATTGAGAATCTTGAATAAATGAAAGGAGAAGGTCCATCATTTTTCAAAGGGGAAAAGTAAAATTCCTCAATTTTATGGTTTTTTTGAAAAATGGAAAATTAAATTTACATTTTATGGGAATGATGAAAATTTTATTTGACGTTGATAATTTTTTAATTTTATTGATTTGAAATATTAATATTGGTAACACTGGTGCCCTCATAAATTTAATGTTGAGATTTTATTCTTGTGGAAAAGGATAGTTTATGTGTGGGAGAATTGGTAGAGATAATATTTTCATCATTTTTATGTTATTTTTTGTCTTAATCCATAAAAATTGAATAATATGAGTTATTTTCATCAATTTTGGATTTATGATGTGCTTAGGCCTAAAATTAGAAAGTTATTTAACTCTAGAAATTTAAAAGATTTTAATCACATTGGAAACTCACTCATATCTTATAAAATATAGAATCAATTACATTGATTATATTTTAGGAAACCTTGATTTATAATCTACAACTTTTTATTCTGGGACATGATCTATTTAGGCCATTTAGAGACCCAAAAAATCAATCAAGTGAGGGAAATATTTTGGACGACCTATTGGATCCCAACTCACTAAATAAATCATACCTCGGTATAAAAATTTCCAACTAGTTTGATTCAAATTTTATTTAAAATAATATGAATTTTTGAGTACTTCTATTGAATATCATGGAGGTATTCATTCATTAAGAGGGACCATCGATGATCATATTTTGAGAAAAAAATAGGAAACATTCATACAGAATATATTCTATAATTTAATTAGCCATATCTCTTAATAAAAAGTGTGAATCAAGCTGAAATTTTGTGGAGAAACATAAAAGTAATTTTTTAACATCTTTTATAAATATACCTTTCCAATATTCATCCACTAATTTGATCTATGATGATGAATCATTTGGTGGACATAATCGGCATGAAATTATAAATAGAGATTTCGAAGATCTGAAATTTGATAACTGAAGGTTGGAAAAACTTGGCATATATAAAAAGACATTAACTCATTATGAAGAGTAGTCTAATACCATCATTTGAGTGGAGGCATAATGATATGATATTGACATATGAATCTTATTTTCTTTTCCTCTAAATTTATTTTTCAGTTCCCAATTAATGCATTTTAATATTTTTAATTCATGTGTTTCTATATTCTTCCATCTCTCTTTCTCTTCCATCCTTAATCTAATTATACAATTTTCATCTTATTAAAAACATCATGACCTCTTAACCAAAAAATGTATGGATAACCTGAAACTTGGATCGAGGGAGGTATGTTGAAATTCCATTTATTTTACACATAATTTCTTGCTTTTAATTATGTTCGTGATGAGAAAATGTGATGTGCACAGGTGTAGATATCGTCCACCATGAAACAAAACTCAAAATCATTTATATTATTTTTATAATGATTTTACATCCATTATACTAGATTAAATCTCTTCATTATATGGATTTGATCCATTCGGTAGATGAAATGGCATATGATAATGCTATGTCCTATGAGGTGTCACAGGCTCGCTCGAGGTGTACCATCAATCTTGACTATAGGAGGAGGTGGAATTGGGATTTCTATATGCATTCATGCTTTCACAACTCTAAATAAAAAAATTTTAATTCCTGAAAAAGATCATAAAATTGAACTATCAATCTTAATTAAAACCAAACAAATAGAATAGTGGAACTCAAATACCAAAACATAATGGCCATGTTCTTTCTTCCCTAATTACATTATGTCATTACAGGTTAATTTAATTTTTAATTTCATTACTTTATAGAAATATTAAAACATCAAAAAATAGTTAGTTTAGGTAAATTAGATTAAGTGAGTGAACAACTATGAAAGATTGTCATGTTAGACGACCCTGGTAAGCCTATATGATTCATAATGAAAATGAATTTTTTTTAGCGCCCTATGATTATTGTGAATAAACCACCTCTATGATCAGTACATGTGAGTTATCTCATATGTAAATCCATAGGAGTGATTCCTAAAACACATCATGACCTTGAGCCATATTAGGTGGGATTGAAATAAGATAATCCCAGGATCTTATACTGTCAAGGATCCCAAAAAGACCAATGATTCTTGGGATAATCTTCCCTTTCATTCCAAACCGTATGAATCTCTTCCAAGGTGATATTAAATGGAATATACTATCTCCAATATCAAACTCTAAGAAACTTTGATGGTAGTCAACATAGATATTTTTTTGTATCTGAGCAGTTTTTATATGTTGTTCAATGGCTTCATCATACTCTGTAATCTATTTTACAACATTAGGAACATGAAGCATTAATTATCCAACTTCATTCATAATTTTTGGAGTATCATGTCGCATTCTATACAGATTTTTATTGAGCGATCTAAATAATCGAGAGGAAGCTATTATTATGTAAAAAGTCAACCAATTGGATAAGATGATCCCATCCACACTTTAATTCTAGTGACCATCCTCTTCGAAAATCTTCCAGTGTTTGAATAGACCTTTCAGATTGTCCATCCATTATGGGGGTGATAGGCTTTCTGGGAATTCAATTCGATAGTCAAGTATAGTTAAAGAATCCTCCAAAATAAATATGTGAACCAAGGATCCTGATCAGAGATAGTTGATAGTGGAACCCCATGCATTTTCCCTACTTCCTTCACATACCTCATTGCAAGTTGCTTAAGAAAGAGATATTTCCAAATAGTGATAATGTGGGCATTCTTGGGGAGTCTGTCAACCACAAAATATATCACATGATTTTCCATGGATGTCTTCGAGAGACCCATGGAAGATGTTATATTGATACTCTCAAATTTATAAAAGGGTATAGGAATGTATTGCATCGTCCATGTGAAATTATGTCACTCTAATTTAACTTGAGGGCACATCAGGAAACATGATATATACTCAACAATCTCCTTCTTTATGCTATCCCACCAAAATTTTTCTCGGAGACAATGATTCATACTAGTGCTACTAGGATGGATTGATAAATAAGAGATATGTGAATTATCCAATAACTCCTTATTTATCCTATATGAATAATGAAATAAATCCACATTCCAAATAAAATCACACCATTATTATCGATATGCAACTCTTAAAACATTCATTCTATTAAAAAATTCACCCTCTTTTGTAACTCTGGATCATCCATTTGTTCCTCCTTATCTTCTTTTGTATCGATGATTGGGAAATAATTTGGGAATGGTAGGTTGTATTCTATTATGTTATGATTTAAAAATACATCCTTTTCTTATATAGGAAGATACAGTCTTTCTAAATATACATCATGGATAGAGTAGAATGTTCTTTTATACTAAGAGCATCATCTACCATATTTTCCTTTCTAGGTTGATAGTTATTAGATAAATAATATTATTTTATTAGATCTAACCATTTCCTTTGATTTATGTTGAGATATTTTGTGTAAATATATACTTTATGCTCTTCTGATCGAAATATAGGTCACAATTCTCACCATAGACGTAGTGCTGCTATATTATCAACTCTAAAATCACACCTTCTAGCTAAAGATCATGTGTTAGGTAGTTTTTCTCATTTATCTTCAACTACTGTGATGTATAGGCTATCACATTATAATTTTTCAAGAGTAAAAAACCCATTAATTTCCTAGAAGCATCACTATATACCAAAAAACATTCTCCACTTTTTGATAATGTGAGTAAAAGATCAATGATCAGCCTTCTCATTAGCTCATTGGAAAATTCTTCAAATTCTTCCATCCAGATATACTTCACCATTTTTTAATGTTATCATTGTTTGCGGGATTGAAAATCATGAAAAATTTCTCACAAAGTTCTGGTAGTACCCAGTTGTTCGAAGAACACTATGGATTTATGGGACCCTATAGGGTTGGGGCCATCCTTTAATCGCCTTTGTTTTTGAAGGGTCCACGGAAATTTTCCCACTTGTGATCACATGTCTGATGAACATGAAATGTTAAATCCAAAAGGCATTGTTGCTAATCATGGAATAAAACTTCTCCTTTCTCACTATCCTGAACACACGCCTTAGATGTTATACATAGTCATCCTTAATCATGGAGTATATGAAAATATCCTAAATAAAAAACTACAAAAACTTTGTCGATGTATTTCCTAAATACTACATAAATAAAACCAATGAATATTGGAGGGAAATTTTTATGTCTAAAGGAAATAACCATATACTCATAGTTCCTATACCTTAAACATAAGGAAGCCTTCTAAATATCATCCTTCATCACTATTTGCTGACGAAAACTCGAATAAAGATCCACCCTTGAGAAGTAATGATATCATCATAACTGATCAATCAAGTTTTCAATCATGGGATGAGGATACTTGTTATTTATAGTGATACTATTGAGTTCCCAATAATTGATACAAAACTAAATTAATCTATACTTTTTCTTCACGAAGATCACTGGAACACCCCAAGGTGATGCACTATGGAAAATGGACCCTTTTTAGAAATGATGATGTAGTTTCTTATTTGACTCCTACAGTTCGATAAGAGACATCCTATATGGAATCATTGAGATAGGATTAGACCCTGGAATGAGTTCTATTTAGACTTATCCCTTACGATATGGTGGAAGTCCAAGTAACTCTTCAGGAAATACTTCACTATATTCCCTCATGATGGGAATTTACTCCAGGTTGACACATTCCTTTAACTCATCCATTTTAGGTAGGTGTGACTCTTTACATGGAATCAACACCCACACCATAGAATTATGTTTCAAAAGAGATTCATGAACTTCATTTCATTTGTAGAGGAGCATGGTATAGACTGAAAGATGAAAATATATTCCATTCCCTAAATGTTGATGTTTGCTCTATATAATGTGATCCAATCCATCACCATTATATTGTTTAATTCCAACAAGGGAAGTATTACAAGATTCGGTGGATGAACCCTCTAACATACACCATCATGAGAAGATTCTAACACTTGGGGTTAATGATTGCACCACATGGTGTTTTTATAGATTTATCTACCTCATGTTTTTTGGATTTAATTCAATATTTCAAGAAATATTTTAATATATAAATGAACGTGTATAACTAGAATTAAATAAGACTTTTTCCGTCCTTCAGTGATTAGGAATTGTTCCTTATTAAATTTTTTAATTTGGATCCCATTCAGCAGTAGTGATGGAATAATAATTACCTTGTTCCTTTGGATTTCATGGCTGATTATGCTGATTACCATCAAGGACTCATGGTTTAGTGCAATGGCATCTATAGTGCCCTTTCTCCTTACAGTTGTAGAATTGTACCATGGGTGGTGGTCTACTTTTCTCCACCATATTATAATTCATTCTATGCCTTTTCAACATTATTGAAATTTTTAGTCTTCTCTTCCACACTTGATGCATTTCCCTATTCTGTTGAGGAAGTTCCAATGATGCTTTTTCCAAAAAATTTTATATGTCAGTGGTTGAGTTTTACTTCTACCTTTTTCATTAAATCCTCCAGCATGAAACTCCATCTTTAATTTCTTATAATTATTTCCAAAGTACCATTCTCCAAACTCCATCTACACATTGAGATCACATTGAACTGCATCTTCATAACTCCCAATATCTCTAATTTAAAGTGACTTTTGAAGGTGTGGTTTAAAACCACTAAATAATATATCAATTTTTTTATCATTGTTGATAACAAAACCCGATGTGTTGGGAAGTTCACTTCATTGGCCATGATTGATTCTCCATCCTTTTACATTAGATTTATGAATTCTATCTCTAAATTCCTAAAAAGAGTGTGTGGGAAATACTTTTTAAGAAACATTATCCTAAATTCTTCCCACTCCATCTCTTCAATTTCATCCCTGAACAATGTGTTATTAATAAAATCCCACTATTGGTTGACATCTCCATAGAGATGATAAATGGTCGGCGTCCCCCTATCTATCTCACAATAGTGAATCACATAAAAAAACATCTTCATTGATTTGACCATCTATTCCACAGCAAGTGTATTTGAAGATCCACTAAACATCAGTGGTTGTTTCAATACAAAACCCTAGATTGAAAATTGCTCCATCTTAGGTGAAGTAGGATGTTTCACATTAGATGGGGTTATTTTTCCTAACCAATCATTATTGTGTAAGTATCTCCATGTTGTTTTGAACTCCATATTCTAAAGAATTAGGGATTTCATTCAGGCATTTCATGTATTTTCTCTGACATGGGTTACTGGCTGGGTTTTTCCTAGTGCCCACCATTTTCTAAAGTAGAAATGGTTATAAAAAACATTGTTCAATAAGTTATAAATAAATAATTTATTCCTTTGTTAAATTAACACTAAAATCAAATATTATGGGATTACAATGTTTATTAGAGATTCCTTGTTTCTTACATATACATAGTCTCATACTTGGGGTTTTACTGAGGTTCTCTAATCCTAATTATCAAATTATCTAAACTATACCTCTGATACCAACTATAATGACCCTAATTTTTGTACATATCTTTGACATCATTTTAATGAAAAAAAACATAAAATAATTACAAAATGAGGATACAATGTTCTAGTGTCTTGGGAAAACATTGAACATAAATTACAATTATAGTTTAAAACATAGACATTTATTTATTTATTTCTTCTCTAGATTTGTATTTTCCCTTATATACACCTATGTACATATAGTCACCCGAGGATATACGTAAAAAAGGGGTGAGATAAATTCATCATAAGAAGATAAGAAAACTATACAATGAAACATGGGTGGAGAATAATCATTATCACCACAACATAAGCATATGATCATAAACATGATAGGAAGAATTAATAAAAGGCTTTAAATGTGGTTACACATAAAAACAGAACCTTATGTCCTAGTGGTTATCTACCACACATAGTTATGAGAAATTATAGAATCGTGTTCATGAATAATTCACATTACTCATGAGGTTATTCACATTACCCAATGTAATGGAGTTTTATATAAGTCCAGGAGCACCCATCACATCATATCATTTTCATTGCGCTATATAATTCTTGGTGCACCCGTCACATCAAAACATTTTCCTTATCATACATGCCACATGGAATATATATCAATCATGAACATAAAACAACCCATGTAAAGGAATGGGTTTCACTTCATAAATCATATATTCATAATCATTGGGTTGAAAAATGAATGATGAAATAATATACATGATAGAAGCACCATCAACCACAAATGGGAAGTAAAAGTCTTGTTTTTGAATGAATAGTTCTTTTGAAAAACATTGTGTTTGACATGAAAATTATTGGAAGAAATTTATAGAAAAAAATAATTAATTTAATTATTAATAAATTATTTATTTTGAATTACCATACTTAAAATGGATTTAAAGGGGGAAACACTGAAGAAGGAATGTCGGGTTCGAGAATTCCCTTTACCTAGTATCATAACACTTTCATCACTATAATGTCATGTATCATCACATTAGATTAAATAATTAACAATTAAATAACATTTTATAAATGTATTTAATTCATTATTTTTTTATTATGTAATTTTATGGGAATTTTGTTGGGTTATAGAGATTAAATTCATTGTTTGGGTGTGTTCTTTTTCGTAGTTTTCATTAACGGTACCGATGTACACATGAATGGAAGTTTTTGTAGAACAAGGATAAATATACAGGATTTATATTACATGTTATTACTGATCTTAAAAGATTGTATGTTATATTTTAATGTTTTTGGTTATATACTTTGAGGATGGATAATTTCGAAAAATTTAATGATAACAGTTTTAGGTAAATTTTAGCAGTTTTTGGATCACAACAAACATGTTTTGTTTAATAATTTAGTAATTTATATTAAATTTGTTTCAAAAACATAAGAGGTTTTAAAAATACATATTAAATTTGTTTTTCTACCATTTAATGGTTTTTATATCCTCAAGGGAGTTTATGTAAAATGAAGTTGCATCACCCATGATGATAGTAAGTTGACACATCATGGGCAATGATTTCATTTTAATAATCAAATAGAGAGATAGAGAGGAGTATAATGAATAATAATACATTAACACAATATAATAACATCAAATCAATCGTATTGGAGTTATCATGACATTTTGGTATGATAAGTTGAGGATAAGAGAATAAAATAAATTAAATATTGAAACGAATTTGATCAAAAAGGTAGAGAAATATTTCCTCATGAATCCTCCTCTTTAGATCATCCCCAAGGCACCTAGGATTGGCATTCTCATGAGACCAAGTGATCCGGAACATGGGGGAGGTTCTAGAGAAGTGCTTTGGGCATAATATGGAAATTTTTTGAATCTTGTGTGATGTTAGGAATTAAGGTTGTGATGGATGATACTTATTGTTGAAGGGAGAGGTGTTTTCTCAATATTTAATTAATTAGTTTATTAATTTCTATCAATAAAAAAAATGATGATTCCATGATTAATTAAAGTAAATGGAGCTTGTGAGTTTGATGTAATGGCCATTTAAACCTGTCATGACTTAAGCATGATGCATAAATTCATTTATTTAGCATATGTTGTAAATTATTGGATTTCAGTATTTAAAAGTAATTAACATATTTCAAAATATATAAAAAATTCATCATAATTTTTCTGATGTGTAGAGTTAAAAAATGAACTCTCTTTTATGAATTTTTTTTTCTAATTTTGAGTAATTTAATTTTTAATTAAAATCATAATTTACATGAAATGTACAAATTTGAAAATTAAAACTATTTTTCCTACACTTTGAAAAATTAATTATGTTCTCATAAAACTAAAATATAATCATAATAAATCCAAATTCTTGTTTATGAATAAATTTTATAAAATATATTTTATATTAAATTATTAAATTAATAATTAAATATATATGAGTTGTAAAAATAGCAACAATATTATATAATTATATCATAGTTTCACTTATAGGAGGGATATATTTTATTCATAATGTCATTGGTATGTTTCCTATTAACTTGAATGATTTAGTATTAAAAAGGGTAATATTTGTATTAATGAGGGTAAAATTACTATTAATAAGTGTATGTTACTATTCACCAAAAAATAATTTTGACCTACCAGACTCCAAACATTTTACTGATCACAACCGTGTATGTCATATTTAAAAAAATTCAAAACATAGAAGTTGAAAAAAATGATTAAAGGTCAAATTGAATTTAGTTGTTCATTTATGAATAATGGGAAATTTTGTTTCCTAATTTGATTTTATGTGACATGATTATAAAAGGGAATTTCAATTGATAAAATAGTTGGTCCTTACAATGAAACTTCTAAGATGATTACATGAATGATAGAAAGGAATAACTATGTCAATTAAATAGTCTTGTGATATATAAAATCTACTTTATAAAAGAGTGAATTGGTAAACTGATTATGTATGAATAAGAGTTAAAGGTTATCATAGAAGATGATGAAGATCCAATGAAAAATTTGTATCTTTTGTTGACACTTTTATGTAAATAATAGTTAAACGATAACGCTCAATCAGCTAATTCATGTGACAATGAGTCTCTACTGGATAGTGATGAGTAGATGTCCCATCTAGCAAGAAATTTCATGAAGTTTTATAAGAAAAGTAAATTTTTCTAAAAAACCAGTTATATAGGAAATTATTATTCTAGAGGAACATAGATGAAATATTTGAAGAAGGATGATAATGAAGTCACCTCCTATGAGTGAAAATGTAATTAACATGTCAATGAAGAATGTCTAAAGATATTATTTAAAAAGAAATATTATTACAAGTAATGAATGTTTAAAAAAACAATTATAGTATCATGGAGTGATTATAAGGAAAACTATAGTGATTATGATGCATCACATTAATACAAGTTAGATAGAGCCAATATATTCTTTATGAAAGAAGTCACAGAGAAACCGACTACATCATCTATAGATATTTCTAGTAAATTTGATATTAAAAAATCTAATGACGATTTGGATAAAGATAAAAAATTTGAAAATTTGAAAATTATAGAATATACTTTCAATGATACTAAATAAATATATAACGTAATTAAGAGAAAAATTGATTTATATATAAATATTAAATCTGATCTGTCTATTGAATAGGAAAAGAATGTTCAATTATTGATATAGAATACATAACATAGAATATTCAAATGAGAAACAAAAGAAATACTCACAGATATTCACTAATGGTAGAGAAAATTTCACATAAATTTTATGATAGATTTTTTGACCAAAATATTTTTCAGTTATAGGTTACCAACCTTGAAAAAGATGAGTAACAAAAATTACATTTTTACCTAAGAAAAAACATGAACATTCACTACTATGTGTTTTTCTATAGGACATAAAAAAGATTTATTTCAAAAAGTAATCAATATTTTATAAGAAAACTATCAAAAAATTGTTGGTTCCTAAATAATTAATCACTAAAACTTCTAGACCAAAGAAAATATGGTCACCAAAATGACTAATTTTATAAATTTTATTTTGTTGGAAATCTTTTTGATGACCTCCTGTAAGAGTCTATGTTACATGGAAAATGAATGTTCAAGAGATGAAACGTGAGACTGTTCTGGCATCAATATCCTTATTAAGTTTGATGGTGTTCATGTCACCTTTTGTGATAATCCTAAAGGTAAAATCATTAGCACTGGAAAAATTGATAACCTTAATAATATTTTGATTTATAAAGTATTATTTGTTGATGGTTTGAAATATAACATCCATATAATCTGGGAATTATGTGATAATGGTTTTCATATAAATATGAGAACAATTTTATGTATTGTTTTTTATTAGAAGGATTTTTTAATGTTTAAAACCATAAGGAATAAAAATTCTTATTCTATTGATCATAATTCCTTAAGTTCTAATTTCTTTTCATATTTTAGTTCCCTTCACAAAGAATCATGTATTTGGAATACAAGACTATGAAATTGAAATATTCACTCAGTTATAAATCTTAACAAGAAATTGTTATTCAAGGATCTACCAAAATTAGATTTCCCAAATGAAATATTCTATAACCCCTACCTAAAAGGGAAAAACATAGAGTTTCCTTTAAATTAAAGAAAGAAGTGGCAACTTATCAACCTATGGAGCTGGTTTCTATGGAATTATTTAGACCATCTAAAGTTTATCTTCATAATGGGAAGAACTGTTTCTATGTACTTGTACATTTATTTTCTATGAATACATGTGTATTCTTTATTACTCACTTAAATCTTTCACTTATTTAACCAAGTCTTCTGAAAATCTAGAAAACCTATGTGGTCTATAAATTAAAACAAAAATAAATGACTGTTGATGTGAATTTGAAAATCAAGTCATTTAATCTATTTTCTCAAAAAATGTCTACAATCATATCTTGTCTGCTCTTATAACCCCTTAATAGAATGGATTTGTTGAGAGAAGAAATATAACACTAAACGATATTGACAAAAAATGTTAAATGGGTAGAATTACCGTTCTATTTTTCAGAAGAGGCTGTGAATAAAACCTCTTATATAATTATTATTTTTTTAATTAGAGAGATCTTGAAGAAGAAAAATTATGATATATGAAAATAAAGGAATCCTTTTTTTACTTAATTTAGATTTTTGGATGTATAGTCTTTATTGTTAACACAAAGGATAATTTGGAAAATTTTACTTCCAAAAGTGATGATGGAATTTTCTTATGTTTTTAAATTTCCAGTAATTTTTATACTATTTTTTAATTAGAGGATAAAAAATGTGGAAGAGTTTTTTTCACATCATGTTCAATGAGACAAATCCACATTAGCCTAAGAAATATTTTTAAAACATTGAGGAATATTTTCCTTCTCTAAACATAAATTCAAAAACCTATAGATTCTATTGTGAAGTATTCATAAAAATCATCTAGTTTTGAGTAATTTCAAGAAATTCTATAACTAGAACCTATAAAGCATCATAGAGTGACTAAAAAAACTTTTTCTAGAGCTTTCAGAATCCTAAATTACCATTATTTAGACGATATAGCTGGATAAGTAGGTAAAGGTAGAAAGACAAGAGTTTCTATTAGAAATCATATTGAACATCTTGCAATATTTCCCTGACTACAACCTATGAACATTAACGAATCTATTAATGATGGTTGGTAAGTGATATAAATGCAATAATAATTAAATAAAGTTCAAATAAAAAATGTGTAAAAAAAAGATAGAACCAAGGACACCATAACTATATGCACTAATTGGGTGTTTTTGAACAACGTATATGTGTAAAGAATAATAGTTAGAAACAAGGAAAGACTTGTTGCTCAAATTTATATTCAATAATAAGGAATATAATATGATGAAAACTGTTCAGTGGTAGCCGGGCATGAATATATTTGAATCCTATTAGCCTATGTAGTACATCTTTATTTAAAATCATTTTCAAATGGATATCAAGATTTTATTCTAAAATGGGTATATATTTGAGGATTATTTTTGTAGAACAACCCCTTATTTTTAATATGCTCATTTTCTAAATCATGTTTTCAAATTAAAAAAATATTAATATGGCTTAAAATAGACTCATAGAGCTGGGTATGATAGGCCTAACACTTTTCTTATTTCATAAGAATTCTCAATTGGTATAAAATATCATACCCTTTATATAAAATAAATCTCAAATGATGTTTTAGTAGTACAAATTTATGAATATGATAGTATTTTTTCATCTTCATGATATTATTTGAGTAGCCTCTTTTTAAAAAATGGTGAAAATGAATCTTAAATGAGTTTAATGGGTGAACTCAAATTCTTTCTTGGTTTCTAAAAATATTCAAAATAAATAATGAATCTTTTTAAGTCAATGTAAATATACTAAGGAATTTAAAAAATTATTATAACATAGATAAATCTAAAATTTGTGATACTATTATGGGTACTATCTTTAAATTGGATATTAATGAAGCTAGGAAACCAATGGATGAAACTATTTATAAATGTATGATTATAAGTCTTTTATATATTACTTCTACCAATCTTGATATTATGTCCAGGGTATGTATGTGTGCTAATTTTCAAAAAAATACAATAGAGTCACAATAGGTTGATGTAAAAATAATTTTAAAATACCTCAAATATAATACAAATTTAGGATCATTCTACCAAAAAGGTCATGAATTTGATTTGGAAAGTTATTTTGATGCTAAATTGTGTGGATGTCAGTTAGATAGAAAAATCACCTCTGGAGCATATCAAATTTTAGGGAAGTCACCAGAATATTTGGGCAGTAAGAAGAAAAATTATGTTGCAATTTCTATTGAGGAAGGTGAGTATATAACTATGGATAGTTTCTATAAAAACAATTTGTGGATGAAACATACATTAATAGACTATGGAAATCAATTATGACATTTCCCTATAAACTATGACAATATAAGAACTATTAATATTTCTAATAATCATGTATCACATTATATAATAAATCATATTGATATAAGAACCCAATTTTTGAGATATCATTTTCAAAAAGATGATATTACTCATGAATAAATTAGTAAAAAAACAGTTGATAGTTGATCGCTTTACAGGGATATTGAATTATTAAGAATGAATTACATCAATCATGATCTTAGTATTATTAATTTTTATTATTTTTAATTTTCTAAGAGCACACTATTGTGTATGATGCACCATTTGGTATGAAACATCATTGTGTATGACAAACCATTTGGTATGACATGCCATTTGGTGTGACACACCATTGCTTATGACCCAAATTTGTGATTATCTCACCATTTTTGAACGAGGTATGTATACTATATTTAAATATATTAAACTTATGTTGTGCCCAAGGAAGGGGGATTTTTAAACATTTTGGTATTAGGATATATAGTTCCTTTTTCTGATGAAAAGAATACAAAATATCAACTTATGTAGGTATCTTATGGTTTACATGTATTAAATGTTCTAGCATACATCATGATAGAATTACATTATTTATACAATGTTAATTAGAACTATGTTAAAAGAAAATGGCTTAGTTTCATATGATGAAGTGTCAGTTGTATAATGCAGTGGTTTTTGTATCTCAAAAGTTATTTGTTTAAGGATGAAGATCAGCTGGAACCCTTGTAAAAATTAGTTGATAGTTGATGGTGAAAAAATTTATGTTGAATTCAACCCTATATACCATCCTTCTAGTCCCAGAATTTCTTATTGATCCTGGTTTGGAAGTAGATTAGTTAGTGGTGTATTCAGATGAGGAAGAAGAAGAGTTTGCATCTAGATTTAAGGATGATAATTATCTTATTATTTAGGGTAGTTATCTAAACGTGTCTCATGACTCTCCAACTATTACATACAAATCTCCTAATCCTCCTATTATAATTCCTAAAAGAAAAAAAATATTAAGATGTTATTTAAAAAAATGTTTATAGAGAAGATCATAAAAGTGTAGCTCTAAATCTGAAGATGATGAAGAGGAAGAATAAGTAGTATATGATGGGAATGGTGATAAAAATTGAGAATCAAATGGAAATGTAAATGGGGACATGAATAATGGTGGTGGTGATGATTCAGGTCCTGGTGGTTCAAATGAGAATATAAGAAGAGAGGATGTTCAATCTCCTTAAGACTTGTTTTTTTCTCTTAAGAAATCTATTTTTAGATCTGAAGACAGACCTTGTATTATTGATGTAATGGATGTTTCTTCCAAAGGAAGACGATTTGGTTGTGAGGAATAAATACAATATTCTTAATGTTGTTTTATGAAGATGAAAATACGGATATTAATGATTTTTTTAGTTATTACTTCCATTTATAAGAATGTATTTGAAAAAAATTAAGAACGAGCCTTTCAAGATTATAGTTGATGAATATGAAGATGTGGAACCAGCTATTGATGTAAAAATGGGGGAAGATCCCATTTATAGTGAATATAATATTAATATTTTAGATAATCCCTATATTAACGAGAATAAGGATATTCAATCAGCCTCTGTTGTGAAAAATGTTGATATTAAAATGGAAGAATAACATGATACTTGTATTGTGCTATCTATTACAGCATAGAGTGTAGATGCTTAGGGACATGTTGAAATCCAAGTTGAAACACTTTTTGAAGTTGTACAGACCATTTCTGAATCCTCTATCATTAAGGGTTATGATAGTTGAATTGATCCTTTTATAGTGGAATTCAGTAAGTTCTCTGGTGAATTTTAGTGTCTTACAAAGGATATATGACATTTTTTGAGACATGAGGGATCATGAGGGATCAATGGTTTCTCATTATTTCATTACAATTTGGTTATAAAAGTTTCCTTCTATGAAAGATATACACCTACTGTTCCCCTAGATCTAGTAGACTTATTCTTGAAGGGTGACTTAGATTCTTTTAATGAAAATATATTCTAATATTTTGATAAATATTTCAATAATCAACAACATATAATCACTAATCTACGTGAAAATGATACAAGATACCTATTTATTTAAGAATTCACCATATTAAAACAAATATGATTCATCATATTCAAAGTAAAGAGATATATAATTAGAGGATTGGTGATGAGATGTTATCCAAAATGTCATTGATTGAAGAGTTGAATACTTCTTTCACAGTTTCTATGGATTCCATTTTTATGAGTTTTGAAGGTGAATATTTAGACACTTCGAACTCTACTAATCATTCATTGGTTATTTAATTAGTTCAAACCGTGATTAGAGAAGACATTAGAGTGGCTTTATTTATTAATTCAAATGAGGCTACTGCACAACCTCATGATACCTTAAAAAGAATAAGGTATAACAGTGATCATGTTATCAGAATGGTTACTTGATTTTCACATGATATGGAATTTGAAAGAGGGACTATAACCAAGTAATGAAAGTATAATATCTCAAGGATTTACACTCATAATTTCTGGGACACCAATTTAATGTATTTGTATAAGAATTAAAAATGTCTCTTGTTACTGAATCCTTTAAGGGGCATGTTAGACAGTTGAAGAAAATGACTTAGTTGCTAAATTATATTATGTAAGATAATGGAGGTTTTTTTATTTCTATAGATAATTTTGTTCATATATTAATTCAAATAATCATTAACAGGAATCCTTTTCTTCATGGTCATGGAACATCCATTTTTCTCATGAATCAATTCATTTTACCTCTCATTTTCCTCCTCAAACAAAAAAAAACCAAAATTTTTCAAGCCAGGAGTTATAAGAAATCATGATTCTCATTTTTAAAAATGATTCCAACACTTTATGCTATCTATTTTAAAAAAATTTATGAATAGAAGGATTATTATTATTATAGATCCTTGGGACCCTCATTCCATTGCAGGAATTAATACCAATGTTCCTACCACTATACCTCAATCTGAACCTAATACCTCAGTCCAGATGCAGTCTAAGAATGAAGCAAAAGAACTGATGGACCCTTCTGTAAATCCTTGAGATTTTTGGTGAAGTAAAATTTTTATCATTTATGGGACAACATTTTCATAAATTTTAAGGACATTAAATTGCATTTATGAGCCTGTTTATTCAGTTTTTACAAGAATCTATTCTTTTATTATGCTCCATTTGATAATCCCAAAATGGGGATAACTCCAATATTGTATTTATTTCTATCTTGGAAACTGATTTAATTTCATTATCTCTAATACCACTTATATAAAATGTCTTGAGTTATCTATGATGTCTTTTGAATGATATGCCATTATTTATTTTTTTCATTCCATTGAGGCCATGATTTTGATCATTAAAAATGGGGCGATTGTTTACCTCCTTTTTTTAATGATAAGAAATCATTCTTATTATAATATTAATTAAATTTACGTTTTAATTAGGCATATTATAATCCGAGATAGGTGATGAAATTTTTCCTATGTACGAGTCACTTTTGAGGTTGAGACACCACTGGGGATGAGTCACTATCAACAATGTCTCACTTTCACCTATGATTCACCTTTAAAATGAACATTGGGTAATGTATATAATGACTCACTACAGGGATTCCATTCCGTCAGAAATTAATTTGTGAAAAGTATGAGACACCTATAATGTCACACCTCCTGTGTCATACGTCTAGTGTCACCCCACTAGTGTAACCCCACCAATGTCACAATCCCAGACTTAGACACCACAAGAGAGTCACTGTTCCGGGACTGACCACCACTATTACTCTACTTATCATTTTTAATTAATTGTCTCTAATGGGTATATTATGTAGTATAATTCAAAATGTTATTTTAATGATTGTTTCTTTAAATATTATTGAGATGCATTAAAATATATCTCATCTTTGAGTGTGAGGATGCATGATATCTGAATGATGTTTCCAGTGTGTTTCTATAGTATGAGAGTGAAAGAAGACTACCTCATGTGAAAAAATGAGTGTACAAATTGAAGTAAATAGATGAATAAGAATATAAAAAAAGATTTTACATGATTGATAGTAAGAACATATTACATTAATTTGAAGGGAGCTTACATGATTTCACTCAATTATGGAATCCGAAGCATTACATACATCTAGTTCCTTCATATAGTCAAGAACAAGAGTCCACTATAATCAATTATTCAAAAATTATTGAAATATAACTCGAGATTCATTTCAACTCATTTTCAATGATTCATAATATTCAAATCATAACACCTTAGAGAAAATCCTAGAAATATACCCCCTTATTGCTATGTTTTTTTGTTTTACTTTTCCATTTACTAGAAATGTGTTTATACTCTGTTTTATTACATGCACAATATATCCTTATTGAACTTGAAAATACTTGGTATCTTGTCACATAATCTTTTATCTTATTTTCACATTATTACTATGGTATAGGTCTTGTGTGACCTGTTGTATTTTTTACTCCCGTAGAAACTAGGGAAGAGGCCCTGTGTGGTCCAAAAAGTAGGTATACTGTTGTAAAATCCGAATAATGTTATGGATGAAACTGTTTATTTATATAAATTTTTAGGTAGAGGGTGATCACTGAGTGTAGAGGAGTGAGTATCACATTGATATTGGACCTCTTATATTCACAATTCTATTGTATGTTTTATTTTGTTTTATTTTTAGTCTTTTTTTTAAGTAATTTTTTAAACTGTTAAAAAAATTAATACATTTATAGTTAACTTAAATTAGGGTCCTTATAATATTTTAATTATTTAAGTTGATTATAAAGGATTAAGTAATATTTTATATTATTTTATGTTTGACCTAATCAATTTTCTATGAGATATTTTTAAATATTTAAATTTATAATGATATTCTATTTTGGTTAACTATGATGATTTTAAATTAATTTGGGTAAATTATTTTTATCCATATGGAATAAAAAAATTTATTGGGTACTAAATTAACCCCCTATTGAGAAACTTACTCCAAACAAATAAATTTTCATTGAAAATAAATAAGGAAACATTATAAGGAATTTTAATAACATTCAGTGGTCACGATGGTGTGGAATTTTATTCATATCATGTATATCAAAATAATGATTCCTTTCAAATATTTAGAGAAATGAAAAAGTATCCAATTTGAAAAATAATAAGAATATTTTACAAAAATAGTAAATATTGTGTAAAAACATATAAATTCATAGAATAATATTAAAAACATTCATTAAAACATTTTTAGAGAACAGGGGTAAGGATGAAAAAGTATTTTTTACTCGAGAGAGAAATAAAGAAAGGTTTTCTTAAAAATATTTTTTCAGTCTCTGGATTATATTAAGAGATGAATATGAAAGGAAAACATGTAATAAAATAAAAAAACGGTGTACAATACAATTCTTCTGATTATTGAGGGATAGTTTAAAAAATTTTATCATCATAAACAAAATCATAAAAAATCCTGATATATAATGATATTATAACATAAATCCCTTTATTATTTTCAGATATCCATATTAAAAAAATTACAAAATGAAGAAATGTAGATTTATTTTTAATCACCGTAATTTTCATGAATTTTTCATAAGATAAATTCATGGATCATATATATATATCACAAAAAATAATCTAGATGTGTATATGATATAAGTCTCATAAAAATAATTTTTTTATGAGAAACTATACTGACATATTCAACTTTCATCAAATGTAATTTAATGTCATTTATAATAATTTTAATTTTTTATAATCAAATAAAATATTATTTTAAATAAATATATTGTCATATACAATCCACTGAAAACATTTATATTCCCATTTATTAAAAATTATTTACAAAAATCATCATTTCCAGGTGTTAACTATTTTTGTTTAAATAAGAATTTTGGATTAGTTTTTATAGTCCAAATAATTTGATCGTGGTTACATAAACTAATGAATCATAATAATTACAGAAATATAATATATAGTCATTATAAATATATATATATATATATATATATATTAATCCATAAAATATTGTGATATAAAAATGAATTAAACTGTTCATATAGATAGTAGGCCATACGTACGCATGAATATTGTTTTCAATTTTTGACAGATGAATAGTAAATACAAAATCAAATTTAAAAAATAATTGTTATATCATATAAATAATTTATAATCACTAAATATATCTTTATTACCATCCATGTAATGTGAAAATGAAATAACAAATCCCACTGCTTCGCAGAGGTTTTAGTCCACATGTACGCACAAGCGACGTTATCATTTTACAACCGATTGGAAGATAGCTGATTAAGGATGTTACATCATAATTATATCAATTTATTATATTAATGATATTTAATTAATTATTTTACAATTTATTCTTTGAATATAGAATATTTAAAAGAATAAATAAAATTGAAAATTCTTGGTTAATAGTTATACCATTTCGTTGTGAAACCTCTTTTGTCTTACACCATTGGTCTTTAAGGAATAGTATTTTAGAAAATAAAAAACCTATAGGATGTTGTTAATTGATGTATTATTATATTTGGTAAACTATTTAATGTGATATGAGTCTAAAATAATATTAATAATTATGTGTAGTAGGACCCATTTTTTATGTTATGGGGGGACTCTTGGAAATACATGAAGTATTAATTTAATATGAATTAAATATTCATGAAAAATTGACCCAAATTGAAATAAGTTTTTATATGATCAGTATTATTCTAAATAATACCAAAAAATAAAACAATAATAAGTTTTGGTTTAGTTTTTACCCTTATATTCTAGTTTTATCCTCTCATTAACCCTTTTGACAAGTACCACAATGTCAATGTTTTTGACACTTATAGGTTTTAAAAGGATACTATGACAAGAAAAGTGACTCATAAATGGACCATGAATGATATTATGAACCATATAACATTAAATTTGAGTAATATAATATTTTAATAAATTTGGAATCACTTAATAAAATATTACTTATTATAAAATATCAATAATTTTATTTTTTGGAATATATGAAATATCATAGTCTGATATTTGTATAAATTATGTAAAATGGTTAATAATTATATGAAATATAATATTATGTATATATATTCTCAATATAATCATAAAATCCATTTTTATAGGTTTATATATCATTATAAACCTTATGATTGGGTTTGATCCCTTGGTTAACTAATTTTACACATAACTATGGTAATCATGTTTTAAATATTAAAGGCTTATAATTTTAGTTATAAGATAAAATTTGGTTTAAATTTAAAAAGGATAAAAATATTATACCATTTATAATCCTACTTGAATTCATTTGATATTTTTTTTAAATATTTTAATAAAATATATTTAACATAAAAAACTGTTAATGTCATTTTAAGAACTATTCAAATATTTTGACTTTGGAAAAAACATAATTAAAATTTTATTAAAATATAAACCATTAAAACATATCAAATATGTTATACATATATTAAACATTCATTGAACATTTTATCTCAAAATAAATTATTTAAATTATTTTTTTTTATATTATTTACATTAATTTTTTACAATTTGTTCAAGCGATGTGTTGGTGTTTCATAAGAATTGAAGGTAATTATTTCATCACTGAAAATTATAATTGAATTATCAGGATAAAAAAATTCATTAATATGTTAAATAAAAATTTGTAACAAAAAAAATATTGTTATTATCCCTATCAAGAAATATCATAGGCATTAAAATCAAGAGAGTTACATTTTTATCATTATCTTTTACTTAAGTATTATAAATGTAAATATCAAATTTAAATGAAAAAAATGTCAAATTATTGAATTTTGGATACTTATAGTCGATATATTCCAACACAATGAACTTAATTTATATTTTAGTGAATTTTAAGCCTTATTACATTAGTTTTGAACCTAGTCATCCCATTTTACCTAGGTCGTGGTAAAAAATATTTATTATGGTCACTATTGATAATGAAATAAATAAAATGGAATTGTTTTCCAAATTTGGATACCATTATTTCAAATATGGAATCCATTTTCTAATCCTCAATTAATATTTGTAGAAAAAATTAATTTAGGATATAAAAGAAGAACACAATGAATAAAATTCTTTTTTTAAAAAGGGTTTTTATGTACAATATTATTTTTACACCAAATGATACCATAAAATTGATTCCAATGAAATTATTTGGAACATTAATAATATAATTGAACTAAATATAGTTTGAAACCATTTAAAAACAAAATGGTATTATGTAAATTCATTACATAAGAATATATTTCCAGTAAAATTAACTATTTTTCATTATCCACTAGAACACAAATATTTCTAGAAAAATATAGGAAATAATGACTAATATAATTTATTAATTTCATTCTAAAAAATTATATTTTTTTATAAAATATAATTTTTACAGTTCCAAGAAGTAATTATATTATTTACTCACAAAAATAAAAGAAAACCCATTTTAAATAATACCTTTACTTTACCAAAAATTGTGTGATTATTTTTTATGATTTTATCAATAAATTATATTGATTATGACATTTATATATATTTCATAATTCAATTATATCAATTAATACCCAACAATTATATGTCTAGGTTATAATAGTCATAATAATATTTTTTTCAATTTAATATTGGTGTTTCTTTTTGTATATGATTTTGAACATAGTATTCTTTTAAAAATATCATGGCATCACATTTACACCCCATTTAATAAATTGAATCTTTGTAATTTTAAAATGATATTTGTAATCAAGTGTTTGATATTGGAAAAATAATTTTTTGAAAACCCACATCATAAAATAAGTCAATAAAACCTCCTCTTGCAAAAAGGGGATGGTAAATAAGATACTCATATGAAATAACACCAAACATGATTTCGAAATCAGATTACATTAGTGGGATGTGAAAATATAGACATGGATGAAAAAATTAATGTCAAAATAATGATAGAGAGTTATAGAGAACATTTATTAAATAAATTGAAAACATCATTAGAAGGTTTCTAAACCCCCCAAATATAAATCAATGATGTGTGAAAATGATAGTTGATTTATCAAAAATGAATTAAATAGGTTAACATTTTTTCATTATCCCTTTCCAAGAGTTGGAAGAATTAAATTACCATCTATAATCATAAAATAATGAAATATACACACTTTATACGTATAATTTACTTCATTAATCAGTTTCCACCTCAATCATGTACCTTTTTTTTAAATAATTATGATTTTTCATGTTGATGTTTTCATGCCTGAATACTAATATTAACGTCTAATGAATCACATAATCCAAAAAAGGATAAAAATATATTCCTCTGGTGTTTAAATATTAATCAAAACTGAATGGTTATCATAATGTAAAATAATATCCATAATGTATAAACTTTCATATGAATAAATAATACATTTGAATTCAAAATTTCAACAATAACACCCATGGTTCTACTTAGATTATTTCAAAAATAAATTTCCTTACATTCTAATTAAACATAATAAGTCTAATAATAAATAATTATTTAACCTCAAATGTGATCTCATAACATTCAATATACATCTCCAAAAAATTAATTTCATTCTTACCAAATAATATTTCATGTTAAAATACATGTTAAACCTAAAGGTCATATATACATAAAACTAATATTTAATATCCCAAAATATCATCAATCACCATGATAAATAAATATATATTATTATAATATATTTAACATCACTAAAATATAATGTCACAAACCACCTTCGATACGCTGGTACCCAGATTACTAAGTTGGCACTAAAATGGACCTAAAGATGTTATCGATCCCCATAGGTTGTATACTAGCACCTGGAATCATAAAACATAAAATAGGGAACAAATTTTCCACACAAAAGTAGAAGAAAACTATACATTCCATTATAATTAAAACCATAAATGGAGATATTACATTAAACCTGACAGGTATATCAAAACCCAAAATAATACCTCAACCAAGTACTAAAAAAATTGAGTAATAAAACAAAAATAACCCAATAGAAAAATAATTCTAGAAAAATAGATTAAAAAATTACAATACCTCAATGTGGTGATTTCCTTTTTCTTAGACACCGATGAAGGAAATCTACCAAGGTTCAATGGAAAATTTAGGGAGTGAGTTATAAATTCTTTTTAGGTCTCACTATGTGTTAAATAATAACAATACAAAATAATAAACCAAATCGTTATTCAAATTTTAATAAAATAGGGAATGAAAGTACATTTTCAAATTAAATAAACATTTTTTTTTCATTTAAATGTGATGGAAATAATTTCAAACATTGATAAAGTAAACATTTTATATAATATATTTAAATAAATCTATAGGTATGAGTAAAATAGTTTAGTAATTAATGGAATACATATCAAAGTAATCAAAAAAAGAACCATTTTCATCTTCCATATATTATAAAAATTTATAGTTATTGGATCCTCACACTTCTCATATGAGTTATCATAAAAATATCTGTACACACATCCATCACACATAGGATGAATACAAATCATCAATATCCCATCAGGTATTATATGTGCCTAATTTTTTTTATTTATTTTTCATTTTCAATCCATTTCTAGGGAATATTAATTCTTGCATGATTGTCCCCAATAACCAACTAACTACCTAGGGAAATTTTCTCAATCAATCTTTCAAAATTGTTCAAAAAATGAGGAGAAAGTTTACCTTTATTTCAAATATTTAAAAGAACTACAAGATGTGATACTTTCAAGAAAAACTCGTCACCAACTAAAAAATACGATTGTATAAGACGCCGATCAACAAAATTTTTTTATCATAAACATGATGTCAGTGTTATATAATAAAAATACAAGAACATTATTGAAATCACTTGGACAAAACTTGGTCAAACCAAGTAAATGACACTAATCTCAGACAAAAAAGATAGATATTTAAATGTTCGTCCATTATAGGTCTAAAAAAGATCCATCCTGATCATATACTGGTAACTATTATAATAATAAAACTCGAATATTCACAAATGTTAATCCCTAGTTCCACCAAAATCAATGACACAAGAATTAAGAATATCCGAAATAAACTATATTTCCCTCATTGTCTGGGAATTCGTCTTTAGATGGTATACTATTCTCAAATGAACCTATGATCAATGTTCCCTTAGAGTCCTCCGAAAAATAGAGAAGTTAAATTGGTTTCTCTATGAGAGACTATTGTAGAAAATATTCATGCAAACTAATAACCACATTCACAATAAAATTTTACATCTTATCGACATGGGTTGTATCGAATGGGAATAAATTGAGCCGATTTGGTCAGATTATTGATCACAACCAAGATCAAATCCTTATTTATCTAGGTACAGTACTAAAAAACAGGGTTTATCTAGTTCTAGGGATTTAATAGTGCTAGATAAATGGACTACTGGAGACACTATTTTCCAACACCAGCAATATTTCTATTAAATAAGGCCTTTAAGAGTGCTCTTTTTAGCATTGTTAATGGGGGACTTTAACAACACTAAAAAGGAACTGTTAATGGGGTTTATATGTCAATTTATGTAAAAAATCATTGATAAAGGGTATATTTCTTAAAAAATATTACAAAAATATATATAATATTAAAATATAATTATATTGATATTGATATATATGTAATATATATTTTTAATATATTTTTTAGATACGGATAAATAGGTATTTACACTTAATATATAATATATTTAGTGAAAATATATTATTAAATAATTTAAAAATGTCATTAATTAATAATTTTTTAATTATTATGATGTAATAGTCATTTAATAACTATTGGATGACTTAAAAATTGAATGAGTCAATGAATGGTTTAAGTTAAGTTGAAAACATGACTATAACATCAAATAACCATAAATTTTGATTTGGGTTTCTATTTTCACTCTAAAACATATTATATTAATGCCATTGATGGTATTTATTCATTGGTGATATTTTTCAAGGAAAAAAGGTCCAGAAAGCCCCCAAAAATGAGTTTCTCGTTGGGCTATTCCAATTTTTTAATAATTGATAGAATGTTAGCCGCAATTATGGGGTTATTATTTAATTTTTTTGGTGTAGGCTGAATTTATTACCAAATATTATAGTCATATAAATATTGTTTTTTATTTTTTATCATTTTTTAAAATGTGATGTTATTTATTATTATATAAATTCATATTTTCTTTTATTTTATTATAATAAAACACTTTATTAAATAAATATATCAACATATTTCAATATAAATGTATTTTTAAATATATAAACTATATATTAATTATTCATTTTATTTAAAGTAAAAAAATTATCAATTTTATTTACTGTATAAAAATGCACTAATATGTATACATATACTTATATAAGTACTGTTTTTAAATAAAAATGTGTGTGTTAATAAAAAAATATATATTTATATGTATATTATAATATATTTAAATAAATACATATTTTAAAAATGTATTTATAATGATATCAAATCATTTTTTACATTATACAAATATACATATATATATATATAAAGTTTATACAAACCTATATGGGTTTATTAAAAAAAATGAAATATATTTATATTATATTACAATATATGTAAGTGAATACAAAATATAATATATTTATATAAATATTAGAATATATATATATATAGTTCTTCCATCTTCAAATGATAGGTGAAAGGTTCAAATCTCGACGTGCGTAGGAGGGAGGAAATTTTGAAGGTTTTATTAAAGGGGTGGTGGGTGAAAAGAGATGATTTGGGACGAAGTAGTTAAAGGTTTACGGAAGCCCTGATAAAGGGTTTGGGTTCATAGTGGGTTGAAAAAAAATATCATTGTTCCCTTTTAATAACATTTTGGGCACTGTTAAAGGTCACCATTACCAATAATTTTTTTGAACACTATTAAAGGCCATTCACTAGCACTATTAAAACCTAGTTTATTAGTGGGGTATGTGGAAAACAAACCGAAATATTAATACAAATCCCCTCGTACTTATAAGTCAGCACTATAAGTGGATTATGTAAACAAGAAGGTCTCTAACACTTGGACATGACATGTTGGAATGTTTAGAAGCATGAAACAATGTCAGGGATGTCCTGTCTCATACCAGGCCACCAAAATCATTTATTTTTATCATTGAATATATTTTTGGTTCTTGGGTGTACAACCCAAATATAATTATGAAAATCCCCCATCAAATCATTTTTCATGGGAAAGGGTAAAACATACCATTTTTTAAAACATAGGACACCCTCCAAAGAGAACGACCACTAATAGTGTTATCCACCCCATAAAGAGGGTTCCTAATTCTATTAAATTCATCTACAAGATAATAATCTTAAAGAATAATCTATAAAATAATTGAGGAAATCTTTACACTAGAAAATATACCTTGAAACATATTCCCTAATCATCTAAATTCAACTGTGAAAAAATATCCATCAAATTCCACTCCTCTGATGATTCTTTATTGGCATGGGTTAAAAGTTTAATTTTCAAATAATTAGAAAAATCAATCCTTATCATTAGGTTATAAGAAATACTGAAATGAAAATTTTGTTAGTTCTACACCAAAAACCTCTAATTTAGATTGATATATTTTTTAGAGATGATATAACTCAATCTCTTATAGTAGGAATCCCTGCTAAACCTTCTGCTGAAAAGGATATGTTGCTAACTCTTATGTGAATACATCATAGATGTCAGTTCAAGGTGACGGGTCAGAAAATTATTCTTGTGTGGATTAAGATATTTAGATATATAGGATACCACATGATCTCATTTTTTTATAACACTTCCTAAACCCAGACCCGAATAAGTAAAAATGACCACATAGATCTACCTAGCCACTGGAAGAGTCAACACTAACACAGATATCAAAAGATGTTTCAGCTCAACAAAAATAACTATAACCTTTATCATCAAAAAAAATTCACTCTCTTCCATGTGGGATTGGAAATTAGGGAAGAAATCATTTATAAATTATTTATAGACTGGTGATAATACCCCACTAAACCAAAGAATCTCTAAATCATGAAAACATTACACAAATTTTCCCATGTCCTAAAAACATTTACCTTCCCATGATGAAATGAAATATAATGTTTCTAGACCATGTTCCACAAGAAATTCCATTCCAAAATCCAAAAATCATATTTTGATATATTGACCTAGATTTAGTGATCTCACAATAATTCCATAACATCTATTATATGACATGCATGACCCTCCTCATACTGAGAGTAAACCAGGTTACCATCCACAGATACCGGCACAAACTAATCAATATACTCAAGGAAGATCTTGTTCATCAAAGTCATAAATACTATATAATCATTATTTTTGACCTCATGGCATGAAAATATACATATTATGGAAATATCTTCTCTTAAATGAGGTTTTCTAATAGTTAGATTATTTTATTCTATAATGTTGATAATGAGATCAATGATCAATCATTAGGATCCACTTCACCGCTTTTTTACTTGTAAGACAAATCATCAATCCCTATAAATAGATATAAATTCATTATTATAACTCATTTGAGTTTTCATAAATCAACTCATAGACAAAGTGTTCTACCAAAATTTTTATCAAATATAACAAGTCCAACACAAGGTGTCAAACTCAGGAATATGAACCCATTATCTAAGTGATCAACTGAATGAGCCTTAAAATATTTTATTTTAGATAGTTTTGTATGATAAGAATATATAGATACAGTTTGAGTATTCAAAACTAAAAAAATATGAAACGCTACCTCTCTTACTAGTGGAGTCCCGGAGAATTTAGAAGGAAGAATGTTTTGAAACTCGATGAAAACTGGCAGGATATAATGAATAAAAGATTCTCGATCATGGTCAAATAGAAATGTTGATATCACTTTGTCCAAATCTAGATAGTAATCCCTAGGTCTACTCATCCTTGGGTCTCATTCTCCATGAAATATAAAACACACCCAATTGGGTGCTACAAAGGATACCCGTTGAAGATAGTGGTCAATTTGGGCCTTATTTGCAATTATCTAATCCATCTATAATATGACATCAAGATATTTCATGTTAATAACCCTAAAATCTAAATTAATCTCAATGTATGATAGAGATAAAACAAAATAAATACAGTGGATACCTAAGTATATCTCTGTTCTGAGGGGAGTAGTAATATACATAACCTAAGAAAAAATATATATATGAAGATTTAGTAGGATTGCAATATATGATGATATAAACTATTGATGTAGAATAGAATAAAATAAATTAGTCACAAAAAATGAATCTATATTGAAGGTACCTCTCACAATCACTGAGCATGTATCAAATTTAATTAGAGAGGCTTCTACTACGCGAAGAATATTCTTTCCAAATTCCTATTTATGTGACCCTTTTGTTCATGAATAATCTGATTAAACCATAGTAATTTTTGGGGATGGTAATCCCATTCCAATACATGTGGAAAAAAATATAATGTAATTTATGAATTTTTATGAAAAAAATCCACAAGATATGAAGATTTTGGGTCCCTCATTGGAAGCCCATTTCAAATGACCAATATTTCCACACTATACGAAATTCAATGGGCCTCTTAGAAACAATACATAAGACCAAAAAAACTATATTTTCAGTATCCACTGTGATATTCATTATGGTTTCTCTTTATATTAAAAGAACTCACTGTATAACCACTAGTTGAAATAAGAACTCTAGTCAACAATGACTTACCCGCCATGCCTAACTCATTTATCAAAACCCAATTTAGCACATCAGCATAAGAAGAAAGAATTAGTAAGAAATTAGAAGAATGGATATCAGGTCAATGAACCATCTCAAACTACAAGGTGAAAACTACACATGTTTGGAAATGTGATTCACATACTCCATCATGGTTCTGTCAATCTTCTTGAGTTTGAGAAACTCTATAGAAATTAGAAAAACTATTGACATTGGATAAAACTAATCTATGAAATGAACATTTAATTCCTTCCCCTATAAACTCTAATTCTTCTTGGTCATCACCAATGAGTCCCAACATCACCTTCTAGGTTGTTATATCTTGAAGGTGGCACATTTAACAATAATTGAATCAGGAATTTAAATGAACTAAAATAAAATATATATCATCTTAATCTAATATTCAACCTATTGGGGACGAATATATCCTTGAAAATTTGGAGGTTTTTGGAAAAATGAACACCTAATTAGAAGAATTAGATTCATAACTATAAGTTTCCACAACTCGATCCTGAGTGAGAATGGGTGGAAGCCCTTTTCCAAGAGATTAGAAAGCACACACTATAATATCAATGATACAGTGGTCCATAGGAGAATTTACTAGCTATTTCACACAATCATCTTCCTCTCAGGGATTATTCACAAGTCTACTAGGAGGCATGATGCTACACAACATCTATAAAAAATTTAATACATCAAGAGATTACTCAAATCCTCAAATCAAATAAGTGAAATGAGAAAATAATCCCATCAGATAAGAAAAATTGATATGGATTTCAACCTATTTAAATCAAATGAAATTTAAATAGTAGTAATAGATCAAATTATTACTCAAGAAATAGTTGAAAACCATCCAAGGTGACTTAAGGATCATTATGATGACAGCTAGCAAGAAACTCACATGTAACAACCTCTCATGTCACAAAATGATACTCTAATCTACATAATGACATCAATGAAAGATACTAAACTTGTATCCTTGATGCCTGTTTTTCAAGAACGATCTTTGATACCATGGTACTCAGGTACCTAATCTATTACTAACATGTCCCTAAGGGATTTCCTAAAACCTATCGGATTGTGACTAGCACATGGCATCATACAAGATAAAATAGGGTAAAAAATTTCCATTCAATAATAAAATAAAAAGATACATATAAGTATACTCATATCTCAAAAGGGTGATAGTACTAGAAACCAAATAGTTATATCAAATCCCAAAATAGTAAATCATATAAATAGTCAATAATTGGAAAGATAAATAATAACAAACCAATGGAAACATCACTATAATCCTATATGATCAGGAACATCAATAACCTCCAAGAGGTGGTTTCCCTTTCCCTGAACTAGCATAAGGAAATATAAAAATTCTCTAAGGTAAATGTAGGGTGAGATCTATAAATACCAATAGGGTTTCACCACATGTTCCATAATTTGATTCCATAATAATAAACCAAATCATGATTTCAATTTTTTTAAAATAGGGAATTCTAGTACATTACCATATTAAAAAAACATGGTTTCATTTCAGAATGATAGAAACCATTTCAAACATGGATGAAATAAACATTTTATTTAAAAAAATATACATATAATTTACATGAGTAAAAAAGTTTCCAAATTATTTTCATACATATAAAAACAATCACAACAAGATTCATGGTCATCAATTCTATTTTATAATATTTTTTATTTAAAATATCCTCACATATATCGTATCAGTAATCATGATAATATTTGTACACACTTTACTCAGGCATAGGTCAAATAATAATCAATAATATCCTCTTAGGGATTATATCTTCCAAACAATATTTTTGTTAAAGATATTATCATCAATCAATTTCTTGGGAATAGCCATACTAGCATGCCTGTCACCAATAACAAACTATCTACCATGGATAATATGTTCTCAATTAATTAGATAAAAATTTTAAAATCATTTAATTTAAAATCATTCATCATTTATAATTCAATATCCCATTTTTTTTGTTTCAATATTCCAATTCACATCCAAAACTGAAACCTAGGGTTTTTATAATTTTCTGTTACTACATACAAAAAAAATAATAGGTTTTCATCAATTCAATTTAATCAATTTTATAAAATAAATTATAAAATAATTTCATCAACTCTATCAATTTCCAAATATACCCCAAATTTCAATTACATTGGAACTGAAATTTTTCCCAAAATCCCATTCCAATTCAAATCACAATTCCAATTCCAATTGAATGATTTTTTCATATGTCAATTGAATGAAATTTAAATCAAACGAAGAAAATAAAGATTGAATTACACAGTGGAACTCAAAAAAATCACCTTCCATTATCAAAGTATCACAAATGAACAATCGACACCAACCATGGGATTTTCCAATAAAGAATAATGGAAAGAGAGATCAAGAAACCAAATGTTGAATAATGAATAAATTAAATGGAGTTTATATTCATAAAAAACAATAAGATCTAACACTTTATAAGGATGATTTAAATAGAGAGAGGTAGAAGATAAATGATAAAAGATTAACTTACTTGGATAATATCAAACTAGATCCACCACACTCTGTTCCACCAAGGAATTAGTTTAGATGGTCCAAAATTGGTTATTGAGTTCCTCCATGACCTAGAAAATATATATAGGTCGAGTTAGGTTTGATAATAGGATTAAATATGGATTCATGATTATATATAAAAATTTATAGAATAAAAAATATCTTCCCAAATGGTTAGCTGGGAAGGACTGCATGGTTAGACCAATTGTGCACCCTAAAAAAGCATCCCTACACTAGGGAGCACAGTTTCTACCGATTAGGAGAAAAAAAGTTTCAAAATGAATTCCATCCATGAAAACATACACTATCTAGTGTTTCATGTTATTTACTAAGAGGGAACAGAGTTTTTTAAAACCATGCGCTAAATGTGTACATCCCAAAGAGCTTCCAAACAATTTCACACTCCACCCAAAGAAAACCGTAGAAATGATCAAACCAAAAAATGATCAAAAGGTGGGTCATGGAATAAATAAAAACTGGTAAAATTATGTTAGACATCATGAATCAAATTTAGTAACTAATGTTAAAGGTAAACCTTATCTTGATCTTGTTTATGACTTATAATATCATATTTTCAATGAATCACTTTTCATCCTTCAAGATTATATATATCCCACTATCCAATAGACCATAATTTAATTTTAATAAAATAATAAACTTAAACAAAGGGTTATTTAATTCTAATTAGAGTATTATTATTTAATCTTAGTAAAAATTTCAAGACACATGAAAATTCCATAACATTGAACCTCAATGAATACATAAATTCTTAAAAATTTTCCAATGTGCATCATAAATCCAAAAATGTATTAACCTTAACTAGAGATCACATAAATTATTTCATTAAATAATTTAGTTCATAATATATTTTTTATAACTAAATAAAATTATCTAAACATTAAACACATATTAATGTTTATCTATCCATAAATCACGTGTCTCCCAAAATATCTTTTATGACTAAATATTTTTTCAAATCCTGAAATAAAAATATTGTGGAACAATGTTTATATATTTCAAGATATTATGAATATCATAACATTGATATAAAAAATTTAAAACATAATTCTAAAATCCCATTATTTAAAAACATTAATCATTTCACTTCAATGATTGGCATGTAACATGTCCTTTGTTATTATAAATAATACCCCTTGATTAGGGTATTGGCTCTGATAATGGAAATATAATACACACAATAAATTGATATATAATGTTACATTATAATGAAATTAATTTACCTCTCTTTAAATCTATACTTTTCCTCATTAATTACATGATTTATTACATTTTATTCCACACATAAATCATCTTATTGTTCCTCTAAGTCATTTCCTTGAGTGTTTCATCCAACATACATGACATATATATAATATCATGATATTTTAAAATATGAACACCATATTTGATATCATGTATGACAAAAAACAATAATAATATAAGGTAATATAATTTCATGAATATATTATGATATATTTTTTTCAATAAATTCAATCTCTTCAATAGCTTACATTTCATGATATGCTGAGTTTTACTAAAGAACGATACACTATTAATATTATTATTATCGCCTAGCCATTAGAATAGTGTTTTTTAATAGTATTAAAAAACTTTTTAAATTATTTAATTTACATATTTAAATTATTTATCAATAGATTAGTAATAAAATTGAAACCATTGAAAAGTTAAAAAATGTATTATCTAAAAAACTGTATTTTTTCAAAAAGAAGTTTTAGTCACCCTTTGTAACAATAATTTTAAAAAAATTTACCATTTAAAGAAAATGAATTTGATAAATAAGCATTATTTTTTAAAATAGAATACAAAAATTAGTTTATGGGTATTTGTTTATATATTTCTAAAAATTTACATTATTTGATAAATAGTGAATAATAATGAATTTAAATTGAAAACTGCCTTTTCATTCAAATAATTTTAAATGATAAATTATATTTTTCATTAATTTTCATTTAAAATTTGTTAAAATATAAATCAATTAATCTAATTTTGTTCATTAAAATTATTTTCAAATTTAACATTGACATAAAAACATTGTAAACCATTGAGCAATTTCTTTATAAAACCCCACTTTCTCATCATGTCTGTAGGTTTAATTTTAAATTAAAATTTTATTCATAATAAAAGTAAACATAGAAAAATAGATTCCATATTATAAATTAGAATAATATTAAATTTAAAATAATTTCAACTTAAATTTTTACATAACATAATTGTGGAAAAGGGAAAATATAATTAATGTGGTTGATTTGAAAATGTGTTTACTGGGGGATTATACTATAAATATATGTGTTAAAATGAACAAAATAAATTTTAAAATCATATTTTATAGTCATATTATGACCTTATAAATTCTAGTAACTTGAATTGTCTATTAGAATAGCCTTTTTACTTGAAGAAAACATGGGTATAATTCATTATTTCTAAAAATTACAAGCGTGCCACTCACCTCAATTATAATGACCACCCCTTATCCTCCATTTTTCACACCGTCAAACAATTTTGGTTAAGGGAATATATATGAAAATAAATTCTAAAATTATATACAATAATCATATATTCCATTTTTGTGGAATTAATTGAAACTAGGAAATCTTTTGTGAAAACCTAATGAGGATACCTGAACAAGGGAAAATGTTATTAAATGTGATTTTTTATTTTCATTCTTCTTATACAACTTGAAATTTTTATTAAAACATAATTATATTATAGCCTAAATATATTAAATATAAATTTATATTATGTTAATTAACTAAAACCATCCATACTTCTATCAAAACAGTTACGAAATCATTGTTCGTGTGTATGAAGGTCTATTTTCTTCACGAATTGATGTCATTTGTTTTTCCATTTAAACTTGTCACAGTTGGGTATGTTGATGGATATAAGGTATATATATATAAATTATATTTATATTATAATTATACCTATTTATTCATTATATATTATAAAAATTTCTCATTACAATCCATAGAGGATATGATAACGTCGCTCATGTGTACGACGGACTACCGCCTCCTGAAGAGAGGTGATTCGTCTTTAACTGACAAATTATATGGAAGGTGATACAGATAATTTTAAATATAATATGTAATATAAATACAATAATTATTATATTAGTGGCATATTTATCATTTTTAAAAGATAAATCAACATTTTAGATTCACTCACTTAAAGATGATTACATTATTCGTGTACGTGTTGACTACCACCATCACAAAGCGATGTAACTATATTTTCATCACTATATAACCTGGATGATATATATAAGAATATTTGATGAAATAATAACGAATTTATGATATTAGGAATATTATATAAAATAAAATATTTTTTACATTATTTCTATAATGATCATTGAAAAATGGGAACGTTGCTTACGCATATGTATGACTTACCGTTTTAATGATATTAGTGTATATAATTTCTCAAAACAATAATTAAGGAATTGAATTAAAAGTATTTTTAATTTATAAATATGATAATAATTTCATGATTATTTATCTATATTTTATTGATCTATATAATATTCAAAAGAATAAAAATGTTTATGAAAAAGAATGAATGAGAAAATAAGGAAATTAACACCAGAATCGATAAAAATAAAAACAAATTAATAATAAATGGTTGGTATGATGTTATACAAGAATATTATATGATATTATAAATAATAATATGGTTCTTTTATAAGTATATAACATATTTAAAATCACTATACTAGAGTTTAAATCGTGGTCAACCAAAATGAAACATGAAGTAAGGGGTTTCATCTCAATTTACATTCTATTGAGACTTATTTGTTATTATGCATCAAATCACTTTTATATGGAATATATAATGAAAAATTTAAATATAATCTCATGATTAATTAATACATCATGGTATTTTAATTTTTACATTTTAATATCTAATCCAAGATGTATTTGACTTGAAAATTACAATGTGGTAATAGTTATTGTGCAATTTCACTTTATTTTGTGATTGTTAACTTTATCTAGATAGAATCACTTAATTGTTTCAAACTTTCATTTGGAAATAAATATCTCTTAAATATAAATTTTATTATGTGATGGATATTATTACTTCCTAATGAAAATACCTTTTTTCATTTGGTGTTTACTTTTAAATTTATTTGAGTAATTCGGGAAATATTAAAAAAATATTTCCTTTACTCAACATAGATAATTGATTATAAGGGACATTTTTTATGAATAAAATAAACTATTTGGTAAATTAAAATGATTATTATTTATATTGATATGTGGGTCATGGAATTATATAGCCCTATGATGCATCGGTAGGTCTCACGAGACAAATCATGTTAGCTAAATTAAACGAGTATCTACATGTTGTTTAAACCATCTTATGAATGGTCTTGATGGTAGATGAATCATGTTATAGAGACATTACAACAAATAACTAGGAATATAATTCATTGATAATTTATTTATCTTATTATTCATGATAATTTCTCCAGTATATTATGTATACTTGAATTTTATTTATTATGTGAAATTAGTTTTCAGTTATATACCTTACCACATTGATTACACATTATTTATTCATGCAGTATAGTTATTTAAATGGAATTAATGTTAATATATTTACCTCCCATATTGATAATTCTTAATTTATTCATGAAATATTATATTATAAATATCACTTACTGGGAATTTTTTCTCTCCTTTATTTTTTTTACTTTTCTAGGAATCTATGAAGTGTATTATGAAAGAAATGAAATAATATTCTAGTTGAAATGATGATAAACTTGAGAAAATATGTTATAATTTTTATATTCATATTTAATATGATAATAGTGTATGTATATATTTTAAAAATACTACTAAAATATTTGGTCCTTAAAAATACAATTCCCTGTATTTTAATCAAATGTATTAAAGTAGTCCCCAACTCTGAGATATTGGGGTCAGGTTCTCTGTAGCTGCTATTAGATAAGGTGTAGTGGTTACCTTGTGAAAAATATTTTCGAAAACAAAGATTTAGGGTCATAAAACTATGATAGAAATTGAGGACAAATATAAAATAACATCACAATCCTTTTTCAAGGTAGAGATTATGTGGGTTTTCTATGAAACACATCCCCCTCATGATACTACACATAGACATGGTTATACTAAAAAGTTACTTATGCGAAATAACCCAGAAAGGGAGTATTAATATTGACCCAATTGTTACCCAGTGCATGAAAATGGGTCCTAATCTACACTTGTTTTGACACTCTTTGGGGATATGATTAATATAATTCACATTTTTTTGAAATAATTATGAAATATTTGAAAATAGTTATGTTCCCAAAGAAATCATTTTTATTATTATATGATTAGATATGAATTGTTTTTTTCAATATAGTTTATTTATTTATATAGTTTTGGGATTATAAATTATGTTTTATAATGATACAATCAAAACTAGTGTATGACATTCTTTATAAATGGATCATAGTAGAAGGAATCCAAACCAAATCAATGTACATAATCTAAAGAGTAAAAAAGATCTTTTATTTGATGGGATTATATTGATATTCCAAAGGGAACTAGTCTACCAAAACTTTTTATCATATGACTACATAGTATTAAGTCATAACTAGACATAGAAATAATTCTATAAGTATTATATTTTTGAATGGAAGAAATAAAATTAAATAATGCTAAAGAAAAATTTATATAAAGGGATTAAGGGAATGAATGATTTTCCCACATGTTATAATTGTCTAAATAAACACATTGGTATTTTATTAAATGGAATGGGAGTTTGATAAAATCATGGATACAAAAGACACAATTCTAGTGATTTAATAGGTAATAAAAAAGTTGACAACGTAAAATGATTCAACTATAAATAGTTGTGACACTACTCAAATAAATGACTCAAGAAAAAAAATATACCTTGAGATAAGCTAACTTATCATGGTAAATACTATTATATTAAGATTTATTATTATAAATGATTAATGTTATTGTATTTGGAATAAAGAAGTATGTCATTTGGGTATTTCATCAATGATATCCTAGTTATTAGAATTATTAAATATACAACGATTATATTACAATACCTTTAATTATTGGTTTGAAATATTATTTTTACTGATACAAATAAACCATAAAAATGAATGAGTTTCAGGTTTAACTTCATGAAAAAAATCACAATTGATGACCCTTATATGATCTTGATACTGAGATAATTATTTTTAGATTAAGATAAAATTTATATGGATGAAGAAAATTGGATAGTAATGACTAACTTTGAATAGATTAATGATTTGTTGACAAAGTGGATTGTACTATCATTTATAGAGTTTACAATATCTTTGGAATTTCAAATATATCCAAAAATATCTTTTTAACTTAAGGAATAAGGAATCATTCTTATTGTTAATAAGGTTATATATAGTGAGGGTTATTACCATGTTTCAAAAATATACAAGATGAAGGTGATGACATGTATGATATGTGACAGTTATGATTTAATTCATATTAATTGGGTTATTAATTATAAGATCATTTTGGAAATTCAGTGACATTATTTATAATGATTTGGATCTTGATCTTTTGGAATGGTCATAAGGAAAACTGTTTATGAAAAGTTTTAAGTTGAATATTGGACAATGATTTATAGAATAATTTATTAAATCACCATATGAATATTTGTAAAAATTGGATAACTTGTATTAACCATATTGGTTTTTTAAAATAGTTTGATATATATTGAAATTGTTTTAACTATTTTATGGATCTGTTTAATGCTTAAAAGTGATTTTTGGTGCTTCAGGCATCAAGAATTCATTTTGGGACATTCATTCCGTGGAGTAAGAAATTAATTAACAATTTATATAATCATAAATAGAGGTTGAAATTGTTCTTAGTAACTATAAAAATATTGAATAAGAATATTTCATTATATTCATACATAGTAAAAGAAATCCTCAACTTTAGAAAAAGGATAATTAATTAAAAAAGATATATTTTTCCATTCATTTTAATAAATCCAATTTTTATTTAAATCATCACATATTTATGGTTTGGAGGCCCTTAACCTTCCATTTATAATTTACTTTATTCTAACCAATGACCTCAATTTCTCTCTATAATAATTTAAGATTTGTTTCTTATATCAATTTCTTTACTTGATAAAAATGTTCTCCCACATAGTATCCTATTTATGTTTTATTATATATTAATTTTTTACTTCATTTTATCTCATATTAATATAAATTTTTGTTAACCCTTTTGTAATGTATATTTTTCAACAAAGTAATTTTCAAATATCATACCCTTGATTACAGAAATCATATTTAAATCAGGTGAAAACAATATATTTAAGGAGGGGAGAATGGAAAACCTCGAGATTTAAAAATATAAACATCATATTCGATAGCATGTATGAAATGGATCACCTTGTTTAAAAGTTAATGTAAAATTATGATACTATAATTATATATTTCTTTTTAAATAAATTCAATCTCCTCATTGACCTGCATTAAATGTAAGTTAGAGTTCTACTGAAAAAATATTCAATTAATATAATTGTTATATCATATCGATTGGAATGGATGATATTAATTAGATAAATTAAATTATTAATATATATTAATAATTTTTATTATTTATCTATTTATTTTTTTAAAAATAAGAATCATTTAATAATAAAAAACATATTTTTTCTGAAAAATGAATTTTTTTCTAAATGATTTCTTAGTAAAACTTTGTGAAAATAATTTGACAATAAATTTTACAAATTTAAGAAAATTTATTTGATAAAATTAAATTAATTTTTAAATAATAACATAAAAATTACATTAATGTGATATTTTGGATTTTAATGAAAATTTTCATTTTTTTGATGAATTGTGAAAAAAGAAAAATTTATTTGAAGAATTCATTTTCATTTTAATATTTTATAACCAAAAATTATATTGTTGAATTTGTTTTAGTGTAAAATTATTAAAATTATATATAAATAAGTTCAATTGAGGTAATTATAAGTTTCTTATTTTATTTTTATATAAAAAACATAGTAAACCTTTGAAAATTTTCTCTTTAAAAACCTGATTTCTCATCAGAACATCAAGATTAATGTTAAATTAAAAATTTTCACATTGGTGAAATGAATTTTGAAAAACGGATTAAATAATTTTAATTATAATAATTTATAATCTACAAAAATTTCAAAACAATTTTTTACCGTAATTAATTGTGAAAATAGTAAAATTTAAATACTGTGGTGAAAGAAAAAATGGTATGCAAATTGTTTTAGTTATTTCCTTAATGATCATTGAAAAATAAATGTGTTACTAATGAAAACGTACGACTTACCATCTTTGTGATCGTAATATACATCATTTCTCAAATCTGTCATTCATGATTTGTACTAAAAGAATAATTGATGTAAAAATACTATAATTATTTAATTATTAATACTCAATTGATTATGGAACTACATAATGTTAATATGAACTGAAACATTCAATGAAAAATCATGAATGATAAAACAAGTCAATTAACACCGAAATCAATGAAAATAAAGAAATATTATTAACAATCACATGATGTGATGTTATAAAAGGGTCATATATTATATTATAAATATTATTAGGATTTTTTTATAATTTAATAATATGTTTAAAACCATTATATAGTAATTTAAATAATGTTCATCCAAAATGAAGCACGATGAAAGGGATTTCACCTGAAATTATATGCACCAATACAGTTTTATTTTGTGTATATACTTCTCTTTTGAAATTTAATATCATGATTTATTAAAAATTCATGGTACATTAAGTTTAAATATGAATAATATCATTTAAGGGGTATTTGACCTGAAAATTATAAGTTGTAAAATATATTTGGCAGTCTCACTTTCTTTTCTGATTGTTAACATTATATTGAAACAATCACTTTCTTATAGCCATTTTACATTGGAAGTTACATTTCTCTTAAATATACATATTCTTATGTGATATATATGTTTTTTACTAAAATATATTTCATTTTCAGATTTGGTGGTTACTTATAAATTTATTTGTATAATTGAAAAAATGGTGATAAATCAGTATCCTTTACTGAATACAAATATTTTATTATAAGGCCTTTTGTTTATAAATTAAATAGACTATATTATATTTGGGGAATTTTTTTGTCCAATAGTGATGGGTGGACCAGGATTTATATACCCCTTCGATGAATAAGTAGGTCTCATGAGACAAATCTTGTTGGAAAATTTAAATTGGTTTCTACATATAGTTTATATCATCTTTTGAAATGTCTTAATGGTATTGTTATAATGTACAGGGGAAATAAATTCTAATAAATAATATTCTCCTTAATTGAGAATTTATTTATCTTATTGTCCTTGAATTTTCCTCTATGTAATTGTCTCTATATCCGTTATATTCAATAAAAGGCATGTGTTTTTAGTTATTTACCTTTGCATTGAAAAATAAAAAAATTACATATACCAATAGTTTTGAACAGTTGTTATAGGTCCCCAAGGCAATAGTATAGCCTATACCAACATTTTTAGAATTCGTTGGGTGATTTGTAATGGGTAAAGACCTACCACAACGTTTTTCAAACCATTGTTATAGGTCATTCCCAATGGTTTTCCAAACCATCAGGATAGGTCTTTCCCAATGGTTTAGGGAAACTGTTGGGATTTGTATATATATATATATATATGTTATAGTGGAGGTTTTAACACATGACCTCCATGTTATATGTAAATGAATTTACCCCTATCCTAGAGTTTCCTTTGTGAATATATTTGGGTATATATATATATATGTAATTTATATATTGATTTATTTTATGATATTGGATACGTGTACTCATAAAAAATAAGTGTACCAATCCCAACCGTTCACAAATCCATTGAGAAAGGTTTTTTCCAATGGTTTAGAGAATCGTTGGGATAGGTACCCACACTTTCCCAACGGTTTTTCCAAACCCTTGGGAAAAGTGTCCTCAATGTGGGATTTTCCCAAAGGTTTGGCCAAACCGTTGGGAAATCCATGGCCTTAATTTGGCCTTTTCCCAATAGTTTGGTAAACCATTGGGAAAGCCACCCCCTTTCCCAAATATTTTGGAAAACCATTGGGAAAAGAGGCCTCAAAGTGGTCTCTTCCCAACGGTTTGGCCAAACCATTGGGAAAAGTGGCATCATAGTGGGTTTCTCCCAATAGTTTGGCCAAACCATTGGGAAATGTGTCCTCAATGTGGCATTTTCCCAATTTTTTGGCCAAACCATTGTGAAAGGGGACCTATACCAATGGGTTTTACAAACCTTTGGTATAGATGCGTTGGTATAGGTCATATTTCCAGTAGTGATATTAATTATTATTAATTTATTCTTTATATATTCTACAATACATAAAAATTACTAACAATTTTAGATCAGCCTTATTGAATAAATGGCATGTGTTTTCAGTTATTTACCATACCGTATTGACTACACCTGATTTATTTATGAATCCATGTTATTTAAATGGCATGTGTGTTCCATTATTTACCTTTTCATTTTAATTATAATTCATTTATTCATTATATATTCTACTATACATAACCATTACTATATTTTTTTATCACCCTTATTTTGTTTCATTTTTTAGAAATCATGAAGTTTACTACAAACGATATGCAATAATAGTCAAGAGTAAATAATGACAGTCTCAAATAAATAATTTCACAATTTTTGTATTAAAATATAATATATGTTTAAAAGGACTAATAAACTATTAGTTCATTAGTGATGTGATTCCTCATATTTTTTTCAATCTCTTAAATCCTAAAATGGCATCAAGATATTGGGATTTGGGTCACTACAATGTATAAGGTTGAATCATATTCCCTCCATAGTTTACATAAAACAAAATTTTTATCTTACTGTGGGTGTCAGGAATCTCACACATGACTAGATTTTTAACCATTTAATTAGATCGATTTTTATTCATAATCATAAAGGTTTACCGTTTGACTCCCATTTCATTTGTTTTCACATTAAAGAGATCATTCGAATTTTTTATGTTAAAAATTAACCTAAATAAATTTGGTTCCATCCATTGAATAAAACTGAAAAGGATAATGTTAGATGAATTAATCATATTGAGTAATATTGTAATAATGAAAAATATTTCACAGTATGTATAAACCATTACTCTTTATTTTCAATCAATAATACCTTATTTTTATTCTAGGCCATCCATGATCATCATCTATACAAATCCTTCATAATTTGTCTTTATGAAAATATGAATTGAACCATTCATAAACCTTTGGAGTTTCAAACTAGGTTAATAGTAATGGAAGAATCTCAATGAAAAATAATTATAGTTGTGATATAATCAACCAACTCTTTTCATGGTTATTACCCCTAGACGCATTTGAACCAAAATAAAACCCACTTGTATTGTCTAGATATGATTTTTTTACTATGAAAAATCAAAAAAATTTCTTTACCATAAATTTGGAAGTTATCCTATACGTAGGACTACACTAAGGTCTCTCACATAATTTTTCACATCATAATTTCAAAAGGTTACTATACCTTTATCTGATACTGACTGTAGTGACCAATAAATTTTGTACATAAATATTAAATCTTATTTAAATAATATTAATTAAATTAAATTATCATCGATTCCTGAACAATAAATTTTTAATGTCATGGGAAACAGGGATACATAAACAAATTATTGACAAGATATCTACATAATTTAACATTAATATATTTATAACTGAAAAACATCTTAGAAAAATCATACATACATATTTTCATCATAACCTCAGGAAAAGAAATCATAAGAATGTATGGCTTTAGATGTTTTTTAGGGTAAACAATAAATATATAAATGATAATTAAAACATAACATGAGTATAATGGTATGATAATACGAGATTAAAATTTGAAAAAAACTTACCCAGTATATCATAGATCATAAACACTAATCATGGAATAAGTCATAAATGTTCATAATAAATGAATCATAATGAAATAAATTAAAATTACAAAAGGGAGAATAGAATTTTTATAAGACATAGGTTGGTGGTATTAACATATTCAGAGAAAATTTGTTCCCTTATAAAGGCTCACCTCGAAGACTATCAAATTAGATTGGGTTCACTCCCCATTAAATTGAATCATTAATTTAAGTTTAATCAAACCAATATCATAGTCGATTGGGTTCACTCCCCATTATAACAAATAATATTTTATGGTTTATATAACGGATTATCATAGTAGACATAGTCTCTTACTAAAATGGGTTCACTCTCCATCCCGGTCTTTACTATCTCATGAGATATCCATATTTACCCAATGCATTGGAGGGATATATAATTCAAATCCCACCAATCACATAATGAAAATCATATGTATTCATTCCAAAATTTCATAAAACATTAATAAGTTTATAACCCTTGAGTACGAAACATGTTTTAAAAATAAATCAATATTTAATAAAAATATAACCTATAAGAAGATAAATGGGTTTCATAAACCACTATTCAACATTAAATATCAAGATAAAGATTCAGTATGATATTTTGGAATCATATCCCCAATAAGTTATAAGTAACATCAATCAATGTTATAATAGATGAATAATTCCATAAAAATATTACATGGAATATTTGTTGAATAAAATTACATTTTCATTTTGAAATCAATTCTTTAAAATAAAAAAAATTCCAAAATGTTATGGAAAACACTTTATTTGAAAATAAAAACATATAATTTTAAATGAAACTTTAAAGTATTTACTATTCATGATGATGAGAATTTTCATTTATGTATTGTATGCTAGAATAAATATTCCATTCACATATTCTACAAAAAGTAAAAATTACCTTGTTTAGAAAATGACAAGATGAATAATTTAAATAAATTTTGAAAAAATAAAATCAAGGATCAAAATGAATTTAAAAAAAAATTAGATAAAATAAATATTTTAATTTTTTCTTAAAAACCTGTATATGGAAGAAAATGACATTTGATAATAAAGAGAATTAATGTTGGGTATCTATAAAATTAATCTATTGAAATCTTGATAACCTAAAGAGAGGGAAATGAAAGGAAAATTTTAATCTAAAAAATTTATTATATGAAAATTATGTTCTTATATTATTCTGAGATATGTTACAATATTTCATCATTATAAACTTAATAAATAAGAAACCAGAAAAACAATGATATTTTAATACAAATCCACTACTGCTTTGGTAATGCAAAAAAACCTAATAAAAGAGAAAAACATAGATGGGATTTTAAATACTCATAAATTTAATGATATCATCCTAAAATACATTAATGGGTTTAATATACACCACAAAATGGGAAAAGTGGTGAATATGGTATACGTCACACTTAAATAAAAGTGAGATGGGAAACCCTTACCTTATGTTCAACATGTTTTGAAATATCTTTAAAAACTTATATTATAAATTATAATTTATTATAATTAAAAAATATATTGATATATATAAATATAATATAAAATATTATCTTATTATATCATTTAAACACCCATTTATTAACAATACCTTATTGAAACTGTTATTTCTGAATGTTAACTATTTCATTTTTAAAGAGAATTTCAGTTCAGTAGTTTTGGTCCTTGTACATTAATAATGGTTCCATAATCTATAGAATGTTAATAATTATAAAAATATAATTTATATTATATATATATATATATATATATTCATCCATAAAGTATATATATTATAATTAAAATCACTGTTTGTTGAGATATTAGGTCATATATACGTATGAACTTTGTTTCAACATTTCAATGAATATAATTAAATAAACATAAATAATAATTTACCATAACAGAATAATTATTATGTTATATATATCTGAAATATTAATTAAATATATCCTTATAACCATCCATGTAAATAATATATGAAGAATGAATTGCATCGCTTAGTGGAGGTGGTACTCTACAGGTACACATGAGTGATGTTAACGTTTTACAAAAGTTAAGAAAAAGGTGTATAATGGTGTTCCGTAATAATATTAACAATTAAGTATATTTAATACACTAAAGTCATTATTTTATAATATATATCACACATTTAGAGGAGTTATAATAATTAATAAAATTTTAAATGCTTGGTAAAGAGTTATACTTCTTCATTGAGATATCTCATTTTGTTTGCACCTTAATCCTAGAAAGAATGGTATTTTTTCAACAAAAGAATATAAATGATACGGTGAAGTAATATACGATGTGGTAAAATAATATATTTTTATTCTATGTTCTATTATAAAATAAATTCTTAATTATTTTTTTTATTTTTTTACCCTTATCTCTTTGTTTTCACCCCTCGCTATCCCTTTTGGAAATTTCCATAATATCAATGTTTTCTTCTCATTACGGGTTTAGAGTGTTATCATAAAAGGAAAAGTGACTCATAAATATACCATGTATTATATTTCAATCTATATAAAAATAGTATTTATTTATATATTATTTTAATGAATTTAAAATAACTGAATAAAATATTATTATTATAAAATATCATCAATGTCATTTTTTGAAATATATAAAATATTATAATATAACGTGTGTATAGTTCTTGTAAAATGATGCCAAAATTTTATTTATTATAATTTATGGAATAAATTATCATTATATAATCATCCAACAAAATTTTAATTGGTTAATATATCATTTTAAACCGTATCATTATGTTTACCCTCTTGGTTAATCAATATTATCCCGACCCATGGAAAATATAATATCAATATTTAATGGTTATAAATATAATGATAACGTGAAAATTGAATAATATATGGAAATTAGATGATATTTTATACAATTTACATTAATATTTTTTACATCTATTTTTTGTGAATTTTAATTAAATTAATAAAATATATTTAACATAAAATAATATTATTGTCATATTATGAACTCTTCACATAATTTTACTTTGAAAAAAACATTAAAAATGTAACTAGAATATGAAAAAATCAAAAAATATTTTATATTTTAAATTTTTAATAAAAATTCATTGTACACTTTAACTCACCGAAACAATATTACTTTTATAGTTTTTAAATTCATTTAATTGATTTTTTTACTGCTCGCTCATGTGTTGTGTCAACAATGCATAATAATTCAGGGTAATAATTTCATCACTAAATATTAAAATTTAATTTCCATGATAAAAAATTAATATATATTTCATATAAAAAATTATAACCAAAAATAAGTTTTTTTATCCTTGTCAAATAATATTATAGTTTTTAAAAGAAAGATAGTCAATCTATAGAATTTTTATTTTAATTAAATATTTTAATTGTCAAAATCAATTTTAAATAGAAAAAATTAATATTTTAGAATAAAAGATGATTATGGGTGAAATAGGATAATAAAATGGAATAAATAAATATTTTTGAATAAATTTTAAGCCTAATAAGAATAGTTTTAATCCAAATTATCCTAGTTTACCTACACTATGTTAGTAATAATTTACTATGATTACTATTCAAAATGAACTAAAATATATGGGAACAATTTAAAAAATTTGTACCTCATGATTAAATATATATAATCAGTTATTAAATTTTCTATTTTTATAATTTGAAGAAATTAATTTATGATAAAAACATAAAACATAATTTATATAGTTTTTTTATAAAAAATCATTTTTATGTATAATAATTTTTTGATAAGAGTGATCATCATGTTACGTGTGCTTTCACTTATCTTGGTTTCTATCATCTATGCTTTTTATTTATGCTAATAACTGCTACTAGGATCGCAAGGGGTTATGTTTGGATATTGGCTCCATTAATTCTGCTACCATTAGTCCTTGGCTTATTCTTGGAGATTTTGACAATATTATGACTCCAGATGAAAATATGGGTGTTATGAATAACTATATTGCTTCCAGGGAGTTCAAATCAGGTATTGATCAAGACAGGCTAATTGAGGTAAATCTGGTTGGGGAAAAAATACTATATACAAGAAATTTCTAAAAAGGTATGTTGTAATAAGGATTGATTGGGCTTTTGTTAATAAAGCCTATCTAGATTCCTAGGGATCCATATCATGTAAAACGTTGTCTAGAATTAATTCTGATAATCACCATATATTGGTTGATCTTGTGGGAAAAGACTCTCGGTTGCCTCTACCCTTTAGGTTCAACAATACTTGGATCACTCATCCTAAATGTAGGCCAATTGTCGAGAAGATTTTGAATTCTATGGGATACAGGAAGGATGAGTTTACTGGTGTAATCAAGATCAAATTATATAAAAGATCCCTAAAAACGTGGAGCAATGTCCGTTTTAGTTCTGTTAATGCTGAAATATCCTCCCTTGAGGGTTCTCTACAACAAATATAGGAGCATAATACTATTAAGGAATTCTCCAATAGTATTCTTCTAGAAACTGATATTTTCCCAAAATTGAATAGTCTCCTGAACCATAAGGATACCTTAAAAAAGGGATTCCTTTAAGGTTAATTGGTTTAAATATAAGGATATAAATTCAAAATTTTTTAATTCTCTTCAAAAAAATAGGAAGGTTACTAGGACACTGTCTTTGATAAAAAAATGGAGATAAAATCATTGATAATAGGAAACATCCCTCTGAGCATTTGATCCCTTATTTTAAAGACCTATTTAGTGGCCCACCATCCCATTATGATCTTGTGGAGGCTATTATTCCCAGAAATGTTCTCAAGATGATAATCAGCATTTTACCCATATCCCCTTGGAAATTTAAAATCAAGGAAGCTACCTTCAGTCTCAAATCTAACAGTTCTCCCAGTCAGAATGTTTTTGGTAATCTCTTCTTCCAGACATTCTGGGATATTATCCATTTTGATATTTACAGTTTATTCACATATTTCTTCAACGGTATTTTTCTTCCTTATGCCTTAAATTTACAATTTCTTTCTCTTATCCCAAAGATGGAAAATGCCAATGAGATCCACCTTTTCAGGCCAGTTACTTTAGTCAACACCATTTGTAAAATCATTTTCAAGATATTGGCTATGAGGTTGACCTCAATTGCTTCCATAATTGTCTCCACTAATAAGTTTTGTTTTTTAAGAGAAGATCCATTCAAGATTTTCTCATTAATGACTCGTAATTTGTCAAATTTATCAACAAACACATTATAGGTTTCAATATTTCTCTCAAACCTGTTATAATAAATGATTTGGATACAATGGATTAGGGATTTATTTTGAAGATCCTATATATGTTTGGATTTGATAATGTATTCATTGTTTGGATTAAAATAATTCTTTGGTATGCTCACATCTCTGTTCTGATTAACGGATCTATTTAAGGGTAATTTGATTGTTCTAGAGGTGTGAGGCAAGGTGACCCTATTTCAGCAATCCATTTTTCGATAGCTAAAGATTATCTTACCAGAATCCTTTGCATTATTATTGGTAATGGGATTATTAAATCTATTAGTGCAGGAAGAGGATTATTTTATCCTACTCATTTATTATATGCTGATGACATTATACTTTTTACTAAATGGGATAGAACAAACATCAACAATATTATGTAGGCACTTTCACATTATGAGAGGGTCTCTGGTTAAGAGATTAGATAGAGTAAGTCCTTTGTTTACATTGGATGGAATTTATTTATCCCTAGGAAGAATGACACTATCACAACTTTGGGCATTCAAGAGGTATTTTCCCCCTTTATTTACCTGTCGGTTACCATGTTTTGGGGGAGACCAAAAGCCTCATACTTCTCAGATATCAGAATGGTAAAAAAATACTTTCTCCTTGGAAGGGTAATTCTCTTTCGATGGCAGGTCGTGTTTGTCTGGTAAAGACTGCTATTATTTCCAAGTTTGTTTACTCTTTTATGGTGTATAAATGGCTCATTTATCACATTTAGAGAATCAATGGGTATATTAAGAATTTCATCTTGAGTGGAAACATTATATAGAGGATGTTAGCAATGCTATCCTAGAGCACTTGTTGTAAACCTTTTGATGCAGGGGGACTTGGTATTAAGAGACTTGAGTCCATCAATAATTCCTTACAAGATTCATTTATATGGAGACCTCTAAATGGTTATTCTAAGGCTCTTGCCTTTATCTTGGATAAGTACATGCATTATCTCAATAATAGAATTTCTGGGTATATTAATTACTCTGTATGGCATGCTATAAAATCCACTCATTCTTAAATTATTTCCACCTCCATGTGGTTGGTCTCTAGAAATTCTTCCCTCATTTTTTGGAAGGATAATTGGACTGGTCATCCCCTTATTGAATCCCTTGTTGATGAGGTGAGTAATTTGGATTTGTATATTACGATCAAATATCAACTTGAGAATATGGAGTTTCTGTCAAACCATATCATCGACACTATTAATTTCCAATAATTTTCTAATCGAGAAGATTTATTGCTATGGGATCCTACTTTCTAAGAAATTTTGATTTCTAAATTGTTGTACAATAACTCTTTGAATTGAAATATTGATTCTCAGTGGATGGGAGATTTGCACAGGAGATTCATTAGGCCCTCTCGATCCATTATTGTCTGCAGGGTGGCTCATGGGAAGATACCAACTGATTGTTATATTCAATAATGCTGTATTTGTTTGTGTTCCATTTGTGTTACATGTCATCCACATAGGAAGGATGTGGATTATCTATTTCTTAGTTTAATTGTTGATGCATTAATGTGGAAGGTTGTTGTAGCTATTTTCAAAATCATTTTACCTCAGTTGGATTCAATATGAGGTTTTCTTTAGGGTTGACTTAAACTGTTGTAGTCTCTACAGCTTATGGGTCTTTTTTATGTTGTTACATCTAAGTTAATCCACATTATCTTGCATGCTAGGAATAAATTTATCCATTGAAGGTATTCTCTCAAAGTGAGTGAGGCACTTTCATTGATTCTTTCTACTATTCGAGAGGTCTGCACATCGAAGAAATGATAATCTTTCAATTCAATGCATGATATGTTTGTCCTTGGACGGGCAAGTGTTAAAGGGAAATTTAGACCTCCTCTTGGGACTTTTTATGTCTTATGTCAGGAACGATTTTTTTGGTGGGATCAAGGTTTACTCTGATGGTGCCTCATAAGGCTACATGGGGCCCTCTTTTTATGGTACTATTTTTAGGAATCATTTGGGAGAGGTCCTTGGAAGATTTAAGTGTTCTTGCGGTCTCTCATCCTCAATTGAGGCAGAGATGATGGACATTATCATTGATATGGAACTGTCACAAAAATGAGTGTGGAATAGGATATGGCTTGAAAGTGAGTCTACCATTATTCTTTCTACCATCAAAATATGATTTTCTCATTTGTCCTGGAAGCTCACCAACAGACGGATCAATTTCTTGGATTCTCTCTCCTCCACGGAATATATTATCACACATGTTTACAAGGAGGCCAATACAATGGCTGATGGTCTTTCAAATAAGGGTGTCAATGGTGACAATTTCTTTTGTTATGATAAGATAACTAATGTTATTTTGCCTTTTTCTGTGGCAGGATCATTTTAAATTTACCATTTATATAATTATGTAATTTTGAACATTTTTTAAAAATATATGAGCATTTATTTTCTGGGAAAGGTCTCATCTTATCAAAAAAATTATTATTAGAAAAATATTAAAAGATCACCCTAAGATAATTTTTATATGATGTTTTAAAAACAATATTATTTTTTAGATAATATTATTTTTATAATTTCTATAAATCAATTACAATATTTTATCACATAAAGAAAGGAAAACATATTGTGATGAACAAAAGGATTTTATAAAAAATTGAGGGATTTTTTATTAAGAATTTATTAATACATTTTTATTTAACATGACATTTATATATATTTTATTATTTTTTTAGTTATATTCATACCCAAAAATTTAATTAATTTATTATGAAAGTCATAATAATATTTTATTATTCATTTAAGCTCCAGGTTACGTGTAGTATACTCTATGAAAAATAATATTCTTCAAAATATAACAAGGTCTTACAAAATTATTTTTTAAAATACATCATGAAACTTCAATCCTCCAATGTATTCTTTTTTTTTGCCTCCAAAATATTTAGGATGGTTTTGTAATTTTTCTAGGTGATAGAAGAAAAAGAAAGGTAATTAATAGAATTTTGATCATCAATAAATTCATTATCTTTTATATTGACAAGATACTACTGATTACCAAATGCAAATCATCAATTGGATGGGGGGTCACCTGTAGCCCAAAAGATCTAGGAACACCACTTATTAGTCATGTCTAGATAGTAGGTGTTCATTGGCCTTTTGAAGAAAACATAAACACTAGATCTGTCACCCGCGGGCTGGTGGGCATCATATCGGGAATAGATCTATGCATATAAAACATTCTAGCCTATATATCTTAAAATAATCTGTAATAAAACATGGCCTCCTGAGATTCATACCACGCAATTTTAATTATATTACAACATAATTCAATAATATTGTAACATTAATTAAGAATGGTCCAAACCTATAATGAGATCATCCATAAGCCTATGTATAAACATTAACATACCCATTAAGTCCTTCAATGAAATCACTATAAAACTAAAATGTGACATACACATTCAACAAAATAAAAAAGATAGAACCATAATAGAGTAATTTTGATTATGAAAACAATATGAGATAGAGAGGCCTAGAAATAAATATTTTACCCAGTTCAATGGAATGTTCCTATATTGATTGTATTATATGTGTTGATTATGGCCACACATGTTTAAAATCACACCTCAATGCTATTGGAATTAGAAATTAATACAAAGCATAAAAATTTGTCATGTTTTTTGTTCATGGATTTACTTTAATAGTATGTGATTAACATTAAATAAATGTATATAATTCAATATAAATATTGAGCGATCAAGGAAGCAGTGATGTCATAATGTCAAACATAGATACCACCCCATTCTTATCTTCAAAAATATAAAAAAAAAACATTACAATAAACACGTTTAAGATGTTCAAGGATGATCATATGAAGAATAAAATCATCAAGCATAGTATTTTTTTCTAAAATAAACTCTGATGGCTTTCACACCCTCACTTGTTTTGACTCAATGCATGATTCTTTCTAGGAAAATGGTAGATATAACACTATTCAAGAGGATGGGAGGTCAATATTAAAACACCATTTTGGGGGATTATCTCATACTATATGAATATGTTATAGAATAAATAAATATTCATGGATCCTTACCAAATCCTACTATCGAACTAGTATCCATTATTCCAATGATGTGATCAAGACCATATGTTTGACGTGAATCTCTATATATTTTAGAGATTACCTATATTTCATTTATTAATTCATTATTCATGTATTAAAGCATACTAGTTTGGATCACTAGAGGATAATTCCATCAATGGATGTGGTTGGTGTTTTGGAGTTTGGATTGAACCTCAAAGAGGCACCATACATATCATATGAAAATAGGAATCAAAACCCACGTAGTTCATTTGAAGGGATGGGGCGTACACCCAAAATAGGGGCATTCAATGGAGGATATTTCACTATAATTATGGGATGATCATAACATATATCTAATCCCATGATAATAATGCTCATTGTGAGGAACAATAGAAAAAATATGACAAATCACATTATAGGAGAGTGTACCATTACATTTGAAAGGAGGGATTATGCCATATTCCCACCCTCAAAATGTTACTATGTCATGAAAGTGGTGACAATGGGAAATAATGTGGGGATTTTGAATGGTCTACATTGATATTATTGTCTTAGTATTATGGTTATGTGAGGGTTTGTTTTTGGCCTTACACATAAGAGGAAACCCATGTATTTGAATCCAAGAATAATATCTCAACTCAAGGTGAATAATGATTACAAAGAGGACTAATAATAATAATTGGTAACTGAAGGATCTAATGTCACATACACCTAGGAAGATTCCCATTACTCTATAGACCATAAAATTCTATCAACTCAAGTATAATAATGATAACATTGGAGAGTTTCATATCTCAATAGTAATTAATGGTTTTATCAGGGCTTAAACCTAGGAGGATGCCCATTTTTATAGAATTCATGAAGAGTATCTTTATTAAAAGCAATTATGATGACCATGATGAGTATATTAAATCAATTTTTATTGAATAATTGGTCTGGTAATACACCTAAATGTATGGTCGTTTATTAGAGTTGGCGATTACATGTTTTAGAAGGCCCATGCATATAGAACCAAGAGGACGACCGCAATGTAAGGTGAATAATGATAACCATGAGGAGTATCTCAACACCATGGTAATTTAAGGATTTTATGGGGATTACACCAAGGAGGATTTTTATGATTCTATAACTAAGAAGAGTATCATGACTCAAGGTGAATAATGATAACCATCTGAAGATTCTCAACTCAATGGAAATTGGATGTTTTATCTGGTCTTACACCTAGGAGGATGCCCATATTTATGGAAACCATGAGGGTTGTACTAAGTCAAATAAATTTTTATAAAAATTTTTAGTATATAAATTAATTTTAATTAAATAATATACTTGGTATTACACCTATGTTGATGCAAGTTGAGTTGAGTTTGGTATTACACCAATTTAGTGGCCCAGGTATCAGGAACACAACGGAGTATCTCGACTCAAGGAGAATAATGATAACTCGGAGGTGTATCCAACTCAAATGTAATTGATGTTTTTTTGGGATTACATATAAGAGGATACCTATTATTATATAATTAAGAGGTATATATCAACTTATACAGAATGATGTCAACCATGAAGATTATCTCAACTGAAGAGTGATTGAATGTTTATTTGGGACTTACATCTAAGAGGATGATAATAATTATAGAATCCATGAGAAGTATATTATCTTATGGGAATTGTTATAACCACGAGGAGTATCTAAACTTATTGGTAATTTATGAATTGGTTTGGGATTAAACATTTTTGGATTCTCATAGAGTAGAGTCCTGGATTAATATAAATTGGAGTCCCATGTATCTATAACCAAGAGTTGTATCTCGAATCAAAGTGAATAATGACAACCATGGGGATTGTCATCAGTAAATAGTAATTTATTGTTTTATTTTATATTACACATAGTAGGATACCCATGACTGTAGAACCACGAAGAGTACATCATCTAATGGTTAATAATGAAAATCAATAATAGTATCTTATCTCAATGATAATTTAATGTTTTATCACGTCTTATAGCTACGAGGATTACCATATTTATAGAATTTAGGAAGATTATGTTGACTAGGAAATTTCTATTACCATTTAGTGTATCTTTTATCAACATAAATTGAATAATTGATCATTTATTACAGATATGAGGATTTATATTGACTAGATTCAAGGATAATACCATGTAAGAGATCCATGTATCTACAAAAAAAGGAAGTATCTCAATTAATAGTAAATAATGACAACCATGAGGAGTATCATGAATCATTAATAATTGACTAATTTGTTATGTTATACACCTTGGTGGATTTCCATGTATTTTATCACCCATCATCCATTGGTTATAGGATGAGGAAGAGAGATTTTCAGGATTAGGGATTACACTTAGAAGAAGGCTCTAGTTGATGTGGATGGTTCTTACACCAAAGAAGGATCCCCAAAATATAAATTTGTGAAGGATCGATTGATCACAAAAGGGTTTAATCATAGTTCTTCACAAAGGTGTGTCTTTATAGGTGTTTTCTGAAGGAGGAACCACATATCATTGGATGTATATTTCATTCCACATATTATTAGAAACAAATGGGTGTTAAAATAAATTTATCATAAAGGAAGTTCAGATAGGGTATGACTTATATTATTTAACAAAGGGATTATTGCATAAAACATCATGAGTGAGTCCCATATAGTTATATTCACATCACATTTCATGAAGTTTCCTTATGGAGGGACTAATTTTTGGAGGGATTTCCCTAAAGAGGGATTTAAAAGGATTATTCCACAAAGGCCCTCCTAATTGTGGAACATGGGAATTTACCTGAGTGGTTCTAGGAGAGTGATACTTGTTTAAGTATCTCATTGAATCTTCCGGTTTTTTCACCTATTTTTAATTGTAAAGCGAGTGTCAGTATTTTTAGGCAGTGATAAATAACTATATTCCCTAAATATAAATTTTTATTGATCTCAGTGAAGGATAGTGCCCATGTAGGATCTTTACAAAGTAGTCTTGTAAATGGATGCATGAATTAGAGATTCATGATGTAATTAATTTTCTATATTTTGCTCAAAATTCACCACCTAAGACCAAAAAACACTTCAGTTTGTACATGGACAAAATGAATCACCATGGACAAGAATGAAAATCTATTTTTTGGGATGAGTGTTTCATAAATTTGTTGAACTGTAATATGGTTGGTGAAAAGTTATATATTGATGATAAAATCACTACCACTAAACCACAAAGAAAATTATATCTATGAAATTATTTGAGTGATATGAGAACCAATGAAAATTCCCTGTAGGATTTTCGTTTTTTAAATTTTCAATTAGGATAAAATTATTCTCAACATAGAACGTTCAATACTTTTGATCTGTAGGTCTATTTGGGATCCATGAGTAGTCAAATCAAATCATGTGAGATGATTTAAGTCCCTGGCTAGAGTGTATATAGGTTATAAATTTAATTGATGAAAAAAATTATTGTATGACCATAAAAAATGTGTTTTAAGGCAATTAAATGATTGTATCAAATGTTTGAAAAATCCACAGACTAATCTAAGAGGGTGGTTCTCACCACCACAACATAATATTGGGAAATGTTTTTGAGGAATATCTATCTCTTTTTATGTGAGAATTCTTGTTGAACATCAAAATCCAGTACAATTCATCTTCTTCCAGTATAGAGACATAATTATACTCAAACAATAAGTGTTTTATTTAATTGAGGATAATATCATTATTGACACAGAAATGTTCAAGTAATGAATTTTTTGATTCCCAAAAAATACCCCCTTATAATTTGATTCATTTAAAATGAAAAAAATCTAATTCAAAAGGTTAATGTTGGGGAATTATATATAATCCTACAAAACTGCTGGGATATGGATCATTCTCACTAGTGGAAAGATACATTCCAAAAGGATGATATCAAATCTGCGATTTTGAATGTAACCAAGAGGAGAATATCAACATGGAATTTAGGTCTCTAAGGAGAATAATATACTTGAGTTGTATGAGTATTAAATAGGAGAAATCTCAAAATTCAAGGATAAATATCCCATATCGAAAATGGTTCTGATTCTAGGATTGAAGAAGGAGTGTATTTGTCGTCGGATCCAAGATATGATTCCAAGATATAGGAATTTTTTCTATGAGTGTTTGAATAATGAAACAGATAGATCTGATAATGGGAATCCAATATAAATAAAGACCATACATATAGGGAATAAATTCTAAATGAGAATTCATAAATGAAGAAATCAATGAAGAAAAATCTTACATATATCAATATCATATATATGAGATGGGATATCATCACAATTTTATGGAATCATGGGGAGGGAGCAATTATTCCATGCAGATGTTGCATAGATCTGACTCTCATGCCAAAATTTCATCCCACATGGGTATTCCACTCTATGTAGTTTAATGTATTTTAGGATAAACCAAATATGATGCAGTTTTTATGTTATGTAATGAGGACTTGGTATGCTCATATAGGTTGGGAGTAGAAAATATGTTTTCAAATTTTTAACTCTTTCAATAGAACTAGTGATAATATAACGATTGTATACTATGGCCAAATAGTTGTCCTTATGATATTAATAAATTTTTATATTTACCATAACTTTTTTATAATACAATAATTGAGAGGCCTAGTTGGTTGGAACTTGTATTTTAATTAGGACTCCCTTTTTTGTTTTTCAAAATGTAATGTTTTACAAATTTTTAATTTGTTTAAAATGTAATTTTTTTTTCTGAGGTAGTGTGTGGGTGCATGCCTTGAGAGTAGAGACTCCACTTTTTCATAGGGTTACATTTACTGGTTTTCAACCAATTTAGAATTATTTATCTTCTTATTGAATGTTTAAAGTACTGGACGTCATACCAATGTAGATGGTTTTTTATGATAGATAGCTCTGACCAGATGAGTAGAGCGACCTTTATAATGAGGATAAAAAAACCTAATATGAACAAGCCAATGTCCCTATAATAAATAATCCTGGAATAGTGGAGGAATGATGTTTATTTTCATGATTCATGGACCATATATACTAATAGAATTTAATAAAATTAGAATATCAACATGTGGCTTTAGGTTCTCCATTATAGAGGTATGAACAAATAGGAATGGGTCTAATAATATATTGTCATTTCATGATTCAAAATCGAGAATGATGAAAAAATGTATAACATTGATGCTGATTTAATATTCTTGAATTTTTGGGTTATAGAAGGTGTAAATCATAACCGATGAATGTCAAAGTCAATTTAAAAAAAAGAATTATAGGAGTAGAATGAACATTATTAATGTAATAAATCTAATTTCATTATAAGTCAATGGAGGCTAGGGGAGTAGGATGGGTGTTACCATATATAGTCCAAGTATATTATATGTTGTTCAAGTGGATCTTTTGTAGGGGACCAAAATATCTTATAGGAGAACCTTTAGAGGCTCCGTGATAAATTGTGTTATTCACCATCAACTTCTTATAGGGCCCATTCATATCAATCAGTAACAACCACTAGTTTTTTGAAAGAGAGAACCAAGTATATTAATTGAATGAAGGTTGAGGGAATCAAAGAGGTGTAGATCAAATCAAATAATTGGATAGTTTCACATTATACATCAGATATATAATGTGGTTCTATGGATAGCATGATAATTCTTGAAGGGTTTGATCACCCTTATGGTTATTCCATTGTATACTGAACACATTCATATAGAGAAGGGATTAATCCTCATATTATTGAGTACATAGTAACTAATTGGGTGGTATATTCAATATATAACAGAAATATTTTCAATAATGGCAAGGTAATTGTGGAGGTTTTTATGATAAATTGTAAAGGTCAAGGAGAATGTACTTTAACTTGTTCCTTAACCATATGACTAGCAAGACTAACCATCATTTTTCATTGGTAACGTAGTGAAACCCAAGAGATTTATGACATTTTTCTTTCTCAGTTTTTTTCTTAACCATAAAAGTGAAAGAATTTTTGTGAGAATACTTGAGTTTTACTCATGTTTCCCGTTATGGGAATTGAAATCGAAAAAACATTGTGAATATTTTTATTTAAAAATTAAGGTCTTATAATTATGATAATTATGGTATAAAATTTAATGTTGTTCAACTTTTAACAAATCTACTGAGGTTTAACGTCACATTGTTTAGAATAAATGTCAATAAGGTTTAATGTCACAAATATTAAACCAAATATTTTGGGTTGGAACTAGTTTAAGAGATCTCTACATAACAATGAATCTCAATGGAATCATAATAATGACATACATCGTTCTCGATATGAAAAGGTTCCTGGTATACATATGAATCATATGCTTGGAAAGGGGGATTGTATTCTTAACATAGGTATATAAAGAAGATATCCTACATCATAATATCCTACTAAAATATTTCTCATACTCATGAGTTGTGGTATAAATACTTTAAGGAATTTATTTTTTGTATTCTAAATATTTAAACAAAGATTGAACTCTCATTTTGGTATGAAAGTGAAAAATTGAAGTGGGATACTCCGAGTAGATTATAGTCATGAATGATAGACCAATATTCAGAAATTTGGTAATGGTGAAACATAATCATTCAGATTTTGAATAACCATATCAAACCTGTTACATTATGTGAGTTATGTTCAGTGTGTGAAATAACTAGGAATTATAGTATTACACAAATTATATTAAAATATCTTCTATGGAGTGTTTTTTATGCACACAATGTGATTTTATATCATGTTTGGGACATATGCCTATGGTTTTAAATCATGTAACTGAGATATTAGTCTTATTCAGTTTGAAGTATTACTACCAATACTTGTGCTAGGCATTCAAATGTTTCATATCATTGACATGGATCCCAATCATTAAACAAACATTTTCCCCTAATCACATTAGTCATAGACAATCTTTATGTTCCCTATTCTCAAATGAATCTTTCTTGATAAGATAAAAAATAGAAAACATGGAAAATAATTTGAACCACAATAGAGTGAATTATAGGGGACAAGTTAGAGAATCATACGTTCAAAGAATGAATGTTTCTCAATATGTATTTGGATCCCATGGGGAGAAATTGTTGAAGGCAGTGAAAATTATTATATTGAAATATGATATAAGATCTCAAAAATCACTACATAGCCCAAATTATTGGAATATAGTCACACATAGTTCTTATTAAAATAATACTCACAAAGATCAAAATAATATATAAGGGAATAGGGAAATACCAGTTATAGTTTGATGAAACATGAAATTATTGTCTACATGGGTACATATTACATTTGAATCCCTTAGAAATGAAAACACCCCCCTCTTTAGATCAAGATCTTACATAGGGGAGGGGAATTATCAGATTTCATCCTAGTAGGGGACTACAATAAAATGAATCTTCATATCTAGTAAAAATGACATAAGACCTGAGTTTCTTTAGAAATTAATAATTCAAACATACTATTTATTTTCATATAGGTACCATATTCTATGTACCGTAAAATGTTTGTAGATCTCTTTTAGGTAATGGGTTATAATGTTTGTACCACATGTCATGAATTTTTAAACACATTCTACAAGCACTCAACTATTCAATAGTATAGTGTCATGTGATAGGAAAGATTCTATATTTTTTGATGTCACATATCCATGAAATATTTTATAAATTTTAACATCAAATGAAAAGGATGTTGACCACACATTATAACATCATGTGGCTTGGATTTTTGGTTGTATTGTTTTAATGACATATAGCTTTGAACAATAATTTTTCATTTTAAATTCATACATATAGGAAAATTAGAGGTGTTGTGGTTTTGGGTCTCACATCTAATATAATATGGTGTTCATATTTAAGGTCATACAAATTAGACCATAGGGGGATGATACTACTAGACATGAAAAAATCCAGTGTGAATTGATGAAGCCAAGTTGATGTAATGATAGCATAAGAAACTATACTGATGAAAGTGGGTTGGCGGAGTTTGTGACTGGTCCACATATATGAGGTTTAGGAATAACTATGTATTCCAAAAATATGTATCAAGTGATAGATATTTTTGAAAATTAGTGCAGTAGGATATCAACCCCAAGAGTGGAGTTACTCTAAAGAAATGCCACAACAACACACAATTTTACAACATATGATAATGATGTGGGTCAGCATGATTAATTTAATTATTTTAGAAGTTGGGTTGTATACCTTTTCATTATGTTATCAGGGTATGGTAAATTGTCCTCAGTATCAAGCAGTGAATATTTAGAGAAAACATGTATTAATTTGGGGGTGTTTACTTATAGGGGAATTTTTTATGCTTATATTATCTTGTTGATGAATGATTTTTTTCGGGGGGGGGGGGGGGGGGGTTCTAATGTAGATCTAACCGATATTTATGGAATATGGGTCTCATGTACAACACTAGTCAATGAATTTTATGTTCCTTCATACTGGACCAAAGAAATATACATTCTATGTTCGCATGAATTGAAGGATCCTTAATAGAAGAAACATAGTGTAATAGAATAAACCATAAAATATTTTTGAACACTTTAACATATGAAAATGGATTTGGTAAATCACGTCTTCAAATTTCTAAATAAAAAACTATGTACTATAAGGAGTATAATGAACATTGGCAATGGAGGAAAACTAATGTCATACTCATTAAATGGAAAATGTTTAGAGTAGGGTGGATGTTTCCATGATTATTCTAGGGATAATACATGGGTTTATAGTGTAACATTATTTGAGGAACAAAAAATATACTAGGGGTTAATTCAAAGGGTTATGGGAAACTAATTCTTTTAACAATCATATCCTTGATGGTACCCTTTAGATCAATTAATCCCTTCTACAAAATTTTGTATGATTGAGATAACTAAGAGGATGGATCAAAACAAGTTTGATGGATTCCAAGAGATGTATATTGAATCAAATAATTGGTTTATTTAGACACTAAAAGGTATTGGTTAGGTTGGGTGGATAAAGGGGTGTTCAAATAGTTTAGGGAAATCTCATCTTTATACCATCACAAGATAAACATCCTATTTGGGTAAGAGAAATTAACATTGACTAAAATTAAGGTTTCGATAAAACTCAAAAAGAATGGATTCGGGACTCAAGATATAGTAGGGGAACCATGGAAATTGATTATAATAATTTTTAGTGGACTTTTATAGCATTTTATGGTCATGTAGGTTGGAATGTGCAGCAAAAATCATAAAGGTAATTTGGCTAGGACAAAATTCCATAAAATTTTACATCATGGAAAAACAGGATATTATTTTAACATAAACTATAAATAATGAATAATACATCTTCATATTTAATAATATTAGTTAATTTAATATTAATTTTACTTTAAATGGGGTTGATATGTTCGATGGTGTATCTGATACACAACAACTTGTTTCTTTGAAATATTACGTTGCAGACTAATAATATAATATTATTATTTTAAATTGTAGTTAAAACCTATTAGTTGTATTGGAATTAATGAATATAACTAAGTGAAATATGATTATACATTTTTGTTAAATGTTTTTACATTTATCCAAAAAATGTTAGAGGCTCAAAATGTGAATGAATCCAATTTTAAGCCCAAATTCTCTAATATACTTTAAAAAGTCGATTTAAAGTGTTTTGATGGAGAAAACTTATCAAAAATAGTATTTTTAAATTTAATATGTTATATTTGATAAAAACATTATTCTTCAGAATCGGGACATCAAAATATAATTTGGGTGAAATTTTGGTATTTTTCTAACAAAGTTAATTTTTAAATTAATATTGACAATACTGTATTTTAATTCAAAAATGACTTTTAATATAATTTATTTAAATGAATATATTATCTTTTTAATTTTTTTAATGTTTAATTAGAATATATTTTTACCTTTTAATCCAATGTTTCTAATTTTATGTAATTTTACATTGAAATTAGACATAAATAGGTGTCGATCTTTTGATAGTTATTATTTCTTAAAAAACACTTTTGTTTTGAAAGTTGGAATAAATTTTAAATTTATTTCTACCACTTCTATGCTTTAAATTTGGAAAAATGGACTCCATATTTAGAATCAGTAGGTCCATATTGTGTAAAATGGAAACGTTTGTTTTTAGACATTATGAATATTTACTTCCGCAAATATTTTATTTACCATGGTTAAAAGGTAAATATGGTAATTAAGAGTAAACAATTAATATTATAATAATATTAAATTACCATAACATGTGTCGTAATTTTATTGGTTGATAAATATTCAACCATGGTCATCCTTTGGTTGATTTTGGAACCCCATGGAGCCACATGGGAGTGATAATGACACGTTATTTTAATTAACAAATAGTAAAGTCAAGAATGACATAAACAAATATTTTTTTAAAATCAATTTTATATGGGGTTATATAAGTTATCTTTGTGACAATAAATATTCATTTGAAAGACAAAGATATTTCCTACATCATGATAATTGTTTTATAATTTTTTGACATCAAATAAGTAAAATTATATATTAATCAATAATGATACAGTGTTTACCTCATTAATGAATGATTTAAATATATAAGATTATAAATATTAAAACAATTTAAAAAACCTATATATTTCTTATTGGATGATTTTATTTCAAACATGAGTCATCTTATATTCCACATTAATTATTTTTGGTCCTTTTTAAACTGAATATAAGTTTATAATAAAATAAAATTTTAACATTTTCCTAAAGTGCCCCTCTTCCCCCTTATAAAAAGCCCTTACATCTAACTCATTACGCACACCTATCAAGCCCATTGGATCACTCAAACACTACCCAAATAATCTCTCAAGATCCCTCTATTCCACATAGATGACTTTCCTTAGTCAGAAGGCACTTAAAGAAGTCCTTTTGTTTTAAATCCTAGGAAGTTTCTCGAATTAAATGTAACGGGTTTTCTTAAATTGATTATTTTATTTATCTTTTCCAACCATAAAATCCTTTTATTCCTTTATTTAATAAAAAATACTGTATCCTAAATACTCTATGATGTTGTTATGATAAAGTTTCTTACTAAACTTACACACACCTCTATTTAATGGGTGAAGAACATAATATTTCTGTGGATGCAAATTAACACCTCACGAAACAATTATTGTTCAATTATCACCTACCGCCTCTCATGGTAGCCATTAATGTAGAAATATTTTTATATAATATATATATTATGTATATGTTTTCTTTATTCCTCTATATTTTCTATATATAACATACCTTTATGGTTTCCATTGTGGGTAAATGCTATAATTTCATATGAGGAAGTGTGGACTACCTCCCCCTCAAAGTGATATGATTTGTTCATTTCATACGTGGAATATATAAGGATGGAGTAATTGAGATTATATATATTATATTATACTATAATTATAACATTACTATGTTTAGTTATGATTTAATTCCATTAAATATGAAATATAAATGAAAGTTGCATTCATCCATACGTACGACTTAACGTCTCCATGAACGGTGCATTTCATTTATTACCTCAAAATGATATGTACTATTATAAATACATTTTTACTGGATATATATTATACATATGAGATCTAAATCATGAATATCATTCTAGAGAAAATGAAATTTTGACCACATGAACAACTTGTAATTATAATAAGTTCATTTTTGACTCAAGTTCAAAATATCGACAAAACAACCATTTATAAAATAAATGATTAAATAATATTTATAACATGGTAATAAGTGATATTAAAGGAATAATAAACTTGAAAATGGTTCTTAATAAAGTAGAAATTAACTGTAGTTTATTATTTATGAGATTAAATAACAATCGATTCAAGTTGGACACGAGGTAAGGGAATTCATCTTAATATCCTTTCATTAAGGCATATTTTGTTTTATACACGACATTCTTTTATAAGTTTTATAAATAGCTTTGACATTTCATTTCATTCAAAGGGAATCTTTTTCTAAGAGGCGTTTTACTAAACCAAAAAAATAACATTTCTTTTAACATACACGGTGACAATGACCTTTCTGCCGCCATGAGTATTATTTGATATTTTGGCTTCCTTAACTAGACATAATGTTTTTGAAAGGAAAATAAATACCATATACTCTATTAGGTATTTTGGTATTGAATTTTTTTTTATAATGAAATTTTTATGTCCATATATTTAAATTATATATTGTGATTGAAATGTGGAAATGTTATATTTATTTATATTGGTTTTATTTTTTATGAATATGTTATGGTTCATTTGAATTGGTACGTATACTTGTGGTTTTGTTATAAACCTAGCACGGGTGAGCCGAAGATAGCTCTCCAATGCATTGGGTAATTTGATAGAGGTAAATGTGAATGTTTCTCCTAAGATATTTAGGGAATATACTATGATGGGTATTCCAAATGTGGCCCCCTATGTAGTTGGGAAATCTACTAAGAAATTATGTTATGGATGTCACAAGTTACCTTTATGATTTGTGAGTACTAGGTGTTATTCATAAATCTTATGATTTCATGAGATATGTTAAAGTGATTTTGTTAAGTATGTATTGATCAACTAATAATTTAATTCTTTAATGTATAAACCTTACTATGCTTTTTTATGCTCATCCCATGTTTAAAAATGTTTTTTACATGACATAAATAGAATTGGGTCAATGAAGGGGTCAAGGAAAAGTCATGCTATCTAAAACATGGAACTAGACATGACCCTTTTTTCGAAGAGTTTCTATTTAAAAAATGAAAACTAAGTAGAAGTTTCTACTTTGTAATTTTTTTTATGTAATGGAATTGTTATGGACTAAATCTCTAAAACTCTAAACCTGAAAATATTCTCATTGTGAATTATTCATTTAATACAATATTATGTAATATATTAAGCTTTGGTTCTTATATTTAGTATCAGAAGTCGGTTTGGACCAATTTTGAAGTTAGAATAATGTTAAATTAATGTCCATAAATTAATCTATGGTAACGTTGAAATGATATTGGATTTTAATATTACCATGTGGATTCGCCTATGATATTTATTATGTTCAGAATGGTTTTTCACAGAGGAATCAGGGTAGCTATGATGAGATGACATCAAGAGGATGAAAACATTCAAAATTAAGCAACCTCAGAAGGTCAGAATCAAAACTGAACAATATGATACATTGATGGATTATTTGACTCAGTATATAAATGGTGGTGGTATCCATGAATGAGATCAGTCAGATCAACCACAGAGGAACATGTCATTAGTGAATCATTTCATGAGGCAACATCCCCCATCATTCATAGAATTTTGTGACCCTATGCAAGTAGAAGGGTGGATTAAAGAATGGAAGAATATTTTTTATGTCATGGTGTGATCATAACATAAAAATATAGTCTATTTTTACCATTTTGAAGGTGAATCTGATCCGTGGTGGTCGATTGTGAAAAATATCAGGGATAGTGAGGATATTGATGCTCTTGATTGGGATGAATACAATGGTATGTTTCATGAGAAATATTTTCCTAAGTTGGTTCGTCTTATGATGGAAAAGAAATTCCTAGAATTGAGGCAGGAGGATAACTCAGTGGTATCTATGAAAAAATTTCACTCAAATGGAAAGGTATGATCCAAATTTCATACGAGATATTGTCAGTAAGATCAACCATTTTTACATAGGATTAAAACCACTATATAGAAGGGAATTAGATTCTCCTAATTTAAAAAGTTATGAAAAACTTGTTCTGTTTGTAGGGAAGGTGGAAATAGAATTTTCCGATGATCAGGTCTTCTTTGAAAAACAATAGAATAAAAGGTCGAGGTGGAAGATGAAAGGGAAGATCTCTTCCAAAAGTCTAATGGTAAGAATCTTAAGATTACAGTTTGTGAAAATTGTGGTAAAAATAATGTTGGGGAATGTATTTTGAATTCTGTTAAGTGCTACCGATGTGTTATGATGGGACATAAGGCTCATAATTGTACTGAAAAATATCAAGTTAATAGTAAGACAAAATCTTATTTATAGTCAATAAAATGTTTTAAGTGCAATGAAATGTGTCATTATGAAAATCAGTGACAAATGAAGAACTCATCTAAGGAAAACCAGCTAGACTACACCCAGAAAGGGGTGGTGAAATCCTTTGCAAATAATTCATTAGATGTTGGGCCATCAAATGAAGTAATATCTATTACACTGTTTATTCAAATTATGTCAATGTGTTCTTTGATTATGGGTCAACAAATTCTTTAATTTCTGAGAAGTTTTATAATAAATTACTAATTCCATATAATGATAGGAATCCTGATCTAATGGTAAAAACACTAGGGGAAATGTTGAGACCAAAAGAAATCATAATAACTTTCATGTCCTTTTGCATGGAAAGAATCTACCTACAAACCTTATTGTTTTTCCTCTAGTAGAGTTTGAGGTTATTTTGGGTATATATTGGATTTTTTATCATGCTAAGATTGACTATAGAGCTAAAGAGGATTATTTTCAGAATGAATTTTAGTTTCTATTCAGGAATGAACACTTACTTTTCATAATATATTAGGAAGATGAGAAACTAGTAAAAGATGGAAAAAATGTTACATTGTAACTATCATTGAAAAAATGAAACTATTCAGATTAATGATATACCCATTATAAATGAGTATGTTGATGTTTTTCCTGATGGGTTTCTCGTATTACACCTGATTAGTTGGTTGAATTTACTATTGACTTATTTCATGATGTGAAGACAATTTCAAAACACCCTTATTTAATGGCTCAAATTGAACATTTAGAGTTAATGAAGCAATTACAGGAGTTTTTAGATAAAGATTTCATTAAACCTAGCACATCACTATGGGGTGATCCTATCTTTTTTATTAAAATCAGGTGGTTCAATGAGAAATTTCAGTGATTATAGAGCATTTAATAACATCATTGTTAATAATAAGTATCCTTTTCCTCATATCGATGATTTTTTTGATCAGCTCTAGGGAGCTCATATATTTCAAAGATTAACTTGAGGTCGGGGAACCATCTTTTTAAATTAAAGTAAGAAGGCATTCAAAAGACAATGTTTCATAATTTATTTGGCCATTACAAATTTTTAGTTATGCCTTTTGGGTTAACCAATGCACCAGTGGTATTCATGGATCTTATTAATATAATTGGCTATGAATTTTTGAATAATTTTGTGGTTGTGTTCACTGATGTTATTTTTTTTATTCTAAAAACAAATGGGAACATGAAATTCATTTAACGGTTTTCTGGAAAACCTTAAAAGATAAGAAACTAGTTTGGATATTTAGCAAGTGTGAGTTTTGATTATAATAAATTTCATTCCTTGGTCACATTGTTTCAAAAAATGGCTTAACTTTTGATCCTGCTAATTTTTTTTTGAAGAATGGAAACGACCCACAAATATAACCAAGAATCATAGTTTTCTTTGTTTAGTGGGATATTATAGGTGGTTTGTTGAAACTTTCGCTCAGTTATCTATCCTAATGACTATGTTAACTCGAAAAGGATTTATGTTCATTTGGTAAAAGAATGTGGTGATTGTTTTCAAGAATTGAAAAGAGGATTAGTGAATGATATTTTTTGGAATTACCTTCTATAGATGGTGTATTTTTTATCTATATTGATTCTTTATTGAAAGGACTTGGATGTGTCCATATATAGAATGATCAGGTAATTTCTTATGCTTTGTGATAGTTGAAACCTCATGAGTTAAATTACCCTACACGTGATTTTAATTAGATTTTGTTGTTTTTTTAATAAAAATTTGCAACAATCATCTCTAAAGAGTAAAATGTGAAATATATACTGAGTACAAAGTTCAATGTATATATTCACTCATAAAGAATTAAACATGAGATAGAGGAGATTTCTGGAATTAATTAAAGATTACGATTCCATGTTCCTTTACCATCTAAGAAAATAAAAAAATGTGTATGATTCTTTGAGTTGAAAAAGTAATTATACATTAACCATGATTTGATTGGAACGATATCTTTTGTTTTTTGATTTTATGAACATTGGAATAGAAATAGTTAGTGCAGGAAATTCCTCTATTTTGTTTCTGGTGTCTGGGAAATCATCTTTTTCATACAAGATTAATCAAGTGTGGAAGGTAGATAGTGAGTTTCTGAAAAAGGTAGAGTTAGTTTAGAAGGGTAAGATGTCAAATTTTAACTTTGATAATGATTTTATTTTAAGATTTATAATGTTATTATGTGTGCCTAGTGGTTCACAATTGATGAATAAGTTATTACATAAGGCTCATAGTTCTCCGTTTTGTTTTCATCTTAGCACTACTATTATGTATAGAGATATTCGAGAGTATTACTGGTGGTATGGAATGAAAAAATATATTGCAGATTTTACTCTGATGTGTTTGATTTTTCAGCAGGTTAATGCAGAGCGACAGTTGCTGAAAGGGATTCTTCTTCATTTACTGGTGCCAGAGTGTACATGGGAAAATATATCAATGGACTTCTTTGTGTGATAACCAATGAAATATCGAGGTAATAATTCAATCTAGGTTATTGTTGATCAATTGACTAAATATAGTCATTTCCTTCCTATTCGAGATATATTGTCTCTAGATCAAAATTCTCAATTTTATGTTAAATATATATTCATGTTTCCTGGTTTTCCCCTCTCTATTATATCTGATCGTGATCCTAATTTTACCTCCAAATTTTGTAAAGGCCTTCAGAAGTCGCTGGGTACTGAATTAAATTTTAGTACAGCTTTTCATCCTCAATCAGATGGGAATTTTGAACGAATAATTCAGACCTTGGAGGATATGATATGCACTGGTTCGCTGATGTTACATTGAAGTTAGGACCAACATCTTTCATCGGTTGAATTTTTTAATAATAACAGTTTTCATTCTAGTATATAGATTATTCCATTTGTGGCATTATTTGGGAAGCAGTGTGGAACTCTAAATTTTTTAGGATGAAGTAGGGGAAAAGAAGCTGATAGAACCATAATTTTTATAAGAGATGGCATAGAAAGTTTAGTTTAATCAAAGCACATGATATCAGCTCAAATCAGGAAGAAATGTTATGCTTATAACCGGAGGAAGGATCTCCCTTTCTAGGTAGGTTATAATGTCTTTCTCAATGTTTCTCTCTGGAAAATTGTGATGCATTTTGTTAAGAAATGAAATTTGAGTCCAAGGTTCATTGGACCTTATGATATCTAAGATAAATTTGGATGAGTTGCATACAGAGTGTCTTTACCTATATGTTTATACCAGGTACACAATGTTTTTGATGTTTCAATTTTGAGAGATTATATGCCTGATGCATTTCATGTTTTGAGCCCAGAGGTAGTTCAGTTGCAAGAGAATCTCTCTTTTGAGGAACAACCAGTCTAGTTTTTTAACTGAAGATAGAAGGTGTTGTGGAATAAGGTAATTCATCAGGTAATGGTTTTGTGGAAAAACCATATTGTTGAAGACGCAACGTGGTAATCTGAAAATTAAATAAGGGATTAATACCCCCAGTTATTTGATATGTGAAAAAAATTATGGGGACACAATTTCTAAAAGAGGGGATGGATATAAAATCCAAAGAAAAAAATAATAATACAATTTTATATTTATTAATATTTTTAAATTAAGTATTAATTTTACTTTAAGGGGGATTCCATGTTCTATGACGTACCCGATACACAATAATGAGATTCTTTGTGATCTTATGTTGCACTCTAATAATATAAAATTATCATTTTAAATGGTAGTTAAAGCCTATAAATTGTATTTGTGGGAATGAATAGAACTAACTACAAGATAATTATAAATTTTTTAAATGTTTTTAAATTTATCCAATAAAATTTAGAGGCATAAAATGTGAATGAATCCAATTTTATGAACAAATACAAAAATATTATTTAAAAGGTCGATTTACAGCCTTTTGATAGTGAACCATTTTTAAATATTTTTTTATGTAATTTTTATATGTTCTATTTGAAATAAATTATTATTATTTAGAATTGGGACATCAAAATATAATTTGGAAGAAATATTTTTATTTTTCTGATAAAGTTAATTTTTTAATGAATCGTGAAAATACTATATTTTAATTCAAAACATCCTTTTAATCTACTTTATTTATATGGTTAAATTAATATTTTATTTTTTTAATGTGTAATTTGAATATATTTTTACCTTCTAATCTAATTATGGTCATTTAATGTATTTTCACTTTGATATTTGATATAAAGATGTGTCTGTCTTTTGATTGTTATTATTTATTAAAAACACGATTTTTGTTTTGACAGCGGGAATTAATATTAAATTAATTTCTTCCACTTCTTTATTTTGAATTTGAAAAAATGGATTCAATATCTGGATTTAATCGGTAAAAAGTTTGTAAAAAGGTAACTTTTATTTTTAGACATTATGAACATTTACTTCATCAAATATTTTATTTTTCATGGTTCAAAGGTATATTACATAATTAAGTATAAAAATAATATTAAAATAATATTAAATTACCCAAAAATCATACCAAATCCTATTTTTAGACAAATATATGACCATGGGAATCCTCAAGTCGATTTTGGGACCCTATGGGGCAACTTGGCAGTGATAATGAACCTTTATTTTAATTAACTTAAAGGCAGAACTGATGAAAAAATAGAGTTTTGTAACTCAATATTTACATGGGGTTATATATGTTATCCCATATAATATAAATATTAATTCTAAAGATAAAAGTATTTCCTACATCATGGTATTTGTTTGATAATTTCTGGACATCAAATAAATAAAACTAGTTATGACACAATAATGATGCAATGTTTACCTTTTTAATGAATGATTTAAATAAATAAGATTATAAATATTATAACAGTATCCAAAACCTAACAAATTTTATTAGAGGATTTTATTTAAAACATTATTCATATTATATTTAACTTTAATTATTTTTTGACCTTTTTAAATAGAAGATATGTTTATAATAAAATAATATTTTTACATTTTCTTAAAGATCACCTCATCCCCCTTATAAAAATACCTCACCCTTAACTCATTACTCACACCCCTTAAGCCACATGGTTCAAACAAAACCTTTTAAATAAGTACTATGGATCAATATCTTCGACATATAATACATACCTAAGGTAGAAGGCACTTCAAGAATTCCTTTTAATTCAAACCAATGGGAGTTACATGAATTAATGGTAACAATTTCTCTTAAATTCATTTCTTTTATTTTACTTCTCTAACCACTAAACTATTTTTATTTCTCTATATTATAGAAAAATAAGTATGTTGAAAATACAATTATTTTTTTAGAAGTATTCAAACTACACAAAAACAATCCTCCATTAAATGGGTGAAGAAAACACTGTTTCTGTGCATCACAAACTAACGCCTCACGAAATAATGTTGGTTCCATTATCTTCTACCACCTCTCATGGTGGCCATTAAGATGACAATATATTTATATATGGTTTATATTATGCTTATTTTTTCTTTGTGATTCTATATTTTTCATTTATATCTTAATTTTTGGTTTTCAAATATGGGTAAATGTGATAATTTCATTTGAGGAAGTGCAGACTTCCGCCACCTCAATGTGATATGACTCTTTCATTGCTTATGTGGAACGTATAAGGGATGGAGTTACTGAAATTATATATATGATATTATACTATAATTATAATATACCTATGTTTCATTATGATTAACTTTCATAAATATGAAATAGAAGTGAAAGTAGCGTTTATGCATACGTACGGCTTTCCGTCTCCATGAATGGTGCATTTCATTTCTTACCGCCAATTTTTATGTACTATTATAAATAAATATATATAATGGATATATATTTTATATATGATATGTAAATAATGATTATATTTTTGTATATAATGTACTTTTTACCACAAGAACAACATGTAATTATAAGAAGTTCATTTTTGACTCAAGTAACAAATATCGACAAAACAACCATTATTAACATAAATGATTACATAATGTTTATAACATTGTAATATGTGATATAAAAGGAATAATAAACTTTAAAATGGTTCTTAAAAAATTATAAATTAACTTTAGTTTATTATTCAAGATATTAAAGAACGATCGAGTCAAGTCGGACACGAGGTAAGGGACTTTGTCTCAATCTCCTTTCATTGAGGCATATTTTGTTGTAAATAAAAATTTATTTTATATGATGTATAAACACCTTTGACATTTCACTTTATTCAAAGGGAATATGTTTATATGTGGCATGTTTCTAAAAGACAAAAAATAATGTTTCTTTTAATGTATGTGGTGACAATGACTTTTCCGCCGTCGCGAGTACTATTTGATCATTTGGTTTCCTTAACAAGATGTAATGTTTTTCAGTGGAAAATAAATACCATATACTCTGTTACGTATTTTGGTATTGAAAATGGTTTTTATAATTTATTTTTTATGTCTATATATTTAAATGATATATTGTGAATTTTATGTGGAAATTTTATGTTTCTTTCTATTTGTTTTATGTGTTATGAATATGTTATAGTTCCTGGGTATTGTAATGTATACAGGTGGTTCCGTGATAATCCTAGGGAGGGTGGGCCCATGATAGCTCTCTAATTCATTGGGTAACATGAAAGAGGTAAATGTGAATATATCTCCTAAGAGATTAAGGGAATATACTATTATGGTTATTCCAAATGTGACTCCCTACATAGCTGTGAAAGACACAACATAAGTATTTCATGGATAACACAAGTAACCTTTATGATTTTTGATTGCTATGTGTTATTCATAAATATTATGATTTCCTGAGATAAGTTAAAGAGATTATGTTATGTATGTATTTATGGACTAATTATTTATTTATTTGTATTATAACCCTTATTGATCTTTTTAGGCTCATCCCAAGTTTTGAAATGTTTTTCATAGGAGTTAAAGTTGAATATGGTCAAGGATGGGATCAATAAAAAGTCATGCTGTCTAAAAAATGGAACTAGACATGTAACATACCAAGTAAGTAATGAATAATAGATATTTTTATCTATTTCTATTAAAGAATTAGGTAGTGTTTTATAGGCTTAAAATGAAAATAAATCCAATCTTAAGCATGGAATACAGTAATATTTTTTAAAAGATTGTTTTACTGCCTTTTGATGGAAAACCATTTTTAAATATATCTTTTGAAAATTTTATAAGCTATGTTTTCCAAAATAAACTTATTCTTTATGAATGGGACATAAAAATTTACATTGTGTGAATTTTTGGTATTTTTCTGACAATGTTCTTTTTTTAATGAATACTGAAAAATACTGCATTTTACATCAAAACAGCTTTTTAATCTAATTTATTTATATGATTAGATTATCATTTGATTTGATTTTAATGTTAAATTAGAATATAGTTTTTCCATTTAATCCAATGGGGGTCATTAGGATTAATTTCACTTTGGAATTAGGCATAAACTAATGCCAAACTTTTCATAGATATTGTTTCAAAAAAACCTGCTATTTGTTTTGACAATGAGAATTATTTTTAAATAAATTATTGAAATTTCTGTGTTTGAAATTTGGTAAAATGGATTACATATTTGGAATCATAATGACCAAATTATGTAATCAATACTCATGTTTTTTGGACATTATGAATAGTAACGACGATAATTATCTTTAATTATCTTGATTAATGAGTAATCGGGTAGTTAAGGATAATAAAATAATTTCATAATAATAAAAAAATGACACCAACATGTGTCCTAATTCTACTGGTTGTCTCATGGCCGACCATGGGATGTCTTGTTCCAAACTTGGGGACCCCATGGAATCAATTTTGTGGAAAGTGACTTGTTTTCTTTTTATTTTTTTTAAGGAAAGTAAATATAACAAGAATGTATCTCCTTATTAAAAAAAAATTTAATTTTGTCTACATAGATGATATTTTAGACTATAAATATTCATTGGAAAGCTAAAACGATTTCCAACCTCATAGTAGTTTTTTCATAATTTTTAGACTTAAATAAATTAAATTATTTATGGCATCATGATGATGCAGCGATTACCTCATTAATAAAGGATTTAAATAAAATGAAATGATAATGTAAAATCTATAACCTACACATGTCCAAAAACTATTGGATGGGTGGATTTCGAACCCATATCACCTTACCCTCGAATTATATCAAATGAGGACCTTTTGAATCCGAAAATCATTTTCAAATAAAGTAACATTTCTTTACTTTCCAAGAGTGCCCCTCCTCTCCTCTTATAAAAGCCCCCCACCTCTACCTCTTTACCCACACTCCCAAAGCCTTTTTCTCGGCCAACCCCTTCCCATTTTGTCTCTCCACATCCCTATATTACTCCTTGAAGCCTCAATTTGGGTAGAAGTCTTCCCAAGGAAGCCTTTGAGCTCAAACCAAAGGGAGTTACCCGATCTTATGGTAATGTCTTCACTTGAGTCCTTTTGTTTTATTTTGCTTCTCCTACCCCCTAAACTCTTTTTATTTATTTCTTTTCTAACAACTCCAGTATATTCAATATTCTAGGATGTTGTTATAAGAATTATTCGAGCAACACTTACACACACCTACATCTAATGGTTAATGGACATACTGTTTTCGTGGATGGTGAATTTATGCCTCCCGAAACAATGATTGTTCATCATCCTTTTAACTCCTTCAATGGTGGCCATTAAGATGTAACTATATTTATATATGATATATAATATGTTAATGTTTTCCTTAAGCTTCTGTATTTTTCATTTTGGGCATACCTTTATGGTTTCCATTATGGGTAAACGCGATATCTTCATTTAAGGAAGTGCGAACTACCGCCCCCTCAAAGTGATTTGATTCGTTAAATACCATATGTGGGACGTATAAAGGATTGAGTTATGATATTATATATGATATTACATAGGAATTATAATATACCTTTATATAATTATGATTCCATTCTATAAAATACAAAATATAAATGAAAGTAGCGTTCATGCGTACGTACGGCTTACCGTCTCCATGAACAGTGAATTTCATTTCTTACCTCTAAATGATTATGTAATATTATAAATGCATGTATATACTGGATATATATGATATATATGATATATAAATCATGATTAGAATTCTGGATATAATGGATACATGAACAACTTGTAATTATAAAGGGTTCATTTTTGACTCAAGTACCAATGATCATTAAAACGACAGTTATTAACTTAAATAATTACATAGTATTCATGCCATGGAAATAAGTGATATAAAAGGATTAATGAACTTGAAAAAGGTTCTTAAACAAGTATAAATTAACTCAAGTTTATTATTCAGGAGATTAAAGAACGACTGAGTCACGTCGGACCCGAGGAATGGGACTTCATCTCAATCTCCTTTCATTGAGGCATATTTTGTTTTATACACAACCTTCTTTTATACGGTGTATAAACCCCTTTGACTTTTACGTTAATTAAAAAGGAATATTTTTTTTACGAAGCGTTTACTAAATGACAAAAGGGGATGTTTTTTTCGTACGTATGCGGCATCAACGACTTCTCCGCCGCCGTGACCATTATTTGAGTTTCGGCTTCCTCTACAAGCCATACCATTTTTTAAAAGAAAAATAAATACCATGTTTTTCTTTTATTTTATTTTTGTATTGAAAATGGTTTTCATAATTTTTTTATATCAATGTGTTGTATTGATATATTGTGATTCAAAGGTGGAAATATTATGTTTCTTTTATGCATGTTTTATGGGATACGATTTTGTTGAGGTTCATGGGAATTATTATAAAGCCGGGTGGTTCCGTGATAAACTAAGGGAGGGTGAGCCCGATATAGTTCTCAAATGCATTGGGTAACGTGAAGGAGTGAAACGTTAAGGTTTCTCTGAAGAGATTTAGGGAATATACTCTGATGGGTATTCCAAACGTAACCAAGAGGGTTACTCCCTACGTAAGAATGTCATAAATGCCTCAAGTTTCCTTTATGTCTTAGGATTTATATGATTTATTCATGATTTCATGAGGTATGTTAAAGTGATTATGTTTTATGGGTAAAGTATGATTTCATTCTTATGTATATATGTACCCATGTTTCCTTTCCATATTTTTATATCCCTTACTGAGCTTTTTATGCTCATCCCAAGTTTTTTGAAATGTTTTTCACAGGTCAAGGGAAAGGTACATGATATGATGATAGTGTCAAGGAAGTGTCAAGAAAGAATCCATGTTTTATTTTAAATATGTTTCCATTGATGGGGAAGAAGAATAATATCTTTATATAACCACTTTGTTTATATGTGGAATGTAATGCAAGTTTTATTATCTAATTCTCTAAAACATTAAACCCGAAAAGATCCTCAATGTTTAATCGTGTAATGAATCAAGATTAAGTAAGGTTTAAGGCTGGGGCATTATAGTTGGTATCAGAGGGAGGTTTAGATAACTTTAGGAGTTAGAATTCTATTAAATGATTATCCAAAAATATTTTTTTATAGTCAAATTGAAATGATATAGCACTTAAAGATTACCATGTTGCTTCATCTAAGACATGTTTGTTTAGAATGGTTTTTTGCAGAGGAAATAGGTAAGCAGTGCTAGGAAGGAATACAGAAGGAAATGACCTTTCAAATAAGTATCATGAGATGGTCAGAATCAGAATTAAACAGTTTTTTTGCAGTGAGGGCTCATTTGACTCAGGTGAAAAATGTTGGTAGTTTTCATTGATGATATTTTGGTGTTTTCTAAAATTAAATAGGAGCATGAATGTAATTTAAGGGTTATCTTGAAAACCTTAAAAGAAAAGAAACTGTATGGCAAATTCAGCAAGTGTGAGTTTTGGTTGCAATAAATTTCTTTCCTTGGTCACATTGTTCCTAAAGATGGGATAACTATTGGTCCTGCAAAAACAAAAGTTGTGGAATACTGGCCAAGACCCACAAAGGTAACTGAGATTCGTAGCTTCCTTGGTTTGGCAGGCTATTACCGAAGGATTGTTAGAAATTTTTCACGGTTATCTAGTCCAATGACTAAGCTAACTCGGAAGGGTATTATGTTTATCTAGAAAAAAGAATGTGATGATTGTTTTCAGCAATTGAAAAGAAGATTGGTGAATGCTCCAGTTTTTGAACTACCTTCTTGGAATGGTGAGTTTGTTATATATAGTGATGCTTCATTGAAAGGACTTGGTTGCGTCCTAATACAGAATGATCAGGTAATTGCTTATGCTTCACGACAGTTGAAAACTCATGAGGTAAATTACCCTACACATGATTTGAAATTAGCTGCTGTTGTTTTCACTTTAAAAATTTGGAGGCATCATTTGTATGGAGTAAAGTGTGAAATATATACTGGTAAAAAAAGTTTAATGTATATATTCACTCAGAAAGAGTTAAAAATGAGACAGAAGAGATGGCTGGAATTAATCAAGGATTACGATTGTACAATTCATTACCACCCGGGAAAAACAAATAAAGTGGCTGGTGCTTTGAGTTGAAAAAGTAATGCTTCATTATCAATGTTGCGTTTGGAATGTGATCCTTTGGATAATGATTTGATGAACTTTGGCATCGAAGTTGTTGGTGCAGGATGTTATTTTGTTTTGTTTTAGGTATCAGTGAAATCTTCTCTATCAGACAGAATCAAGCAAGCACAGAAGTAAGACAGTGAGTTGTAGAAAAAGGTCGAGATGGTTCAGAAAGGTAAGTTCCCTGAATTCAACACTGATAATGATTGTGTTTTGAGATTTGGGAAGAGATTGTGTGTGACTTGTGATTCAAAGTTGAAGAGAGAGTTGTTATGTGAATCTCATAGTTCTCCATTTTCAGTTCATCTTTGCAGTAATAAGATTTACAGAGATCTACGGGAGTATTACTGGTGGGATGGAATGAAAAGAGATATTGATGATTTTACTGTGAAGTGTTTGACTTGTCAATAGGTTGAAGCAGAGCGGAAGTTACCGAATGTGATGCTTCAACCTTTACCTGTGCCAGAGTGGAAATAGGAGAATATATCCATGGACTTAGTTGTGGGATTGCCGAAGACCTCTCGAGGTAATAATGCAATCTGGGTTAATGTTGATCGCTTGACCAAGTCTACTGAATTCCTTGATATACGAGATACTTTTTCCCTAGATCAAATTTCCCGTTTGTATCTTAAAGAGATAGTCAGGTTACATGGAGTTCCCCTCTCTATTGTATCTGGCCGTGATCTCAGGTTCACTTCTAACTTTTTGAAAGGCCTTCAGAAGTCGTTGGGTACTGAATTAAATTTTATTAAAACATTTCATCCTCAATCAGATGGGCAGTCAGAATGAAAAATTCAGACATTGGAGGATATGCTATGTTCTTTCTCTATGGATTATCAGGGAAGTTTGGACCAACATCTTTCTTTGGTTTAATTTTCATATAATAACAGTTTTCATTCCATTATACAGATGGCACCATTTGAGGAATTATATGGGAAGTGGTGTCGAACTCCAGCTTTCTGGGATGAAGTGGGTCAAAGGAAGTTGATGGGGCCAGAATTGGTAGAAGAGATGGAAGAAAAAGTATAGCTGATTCAGAAACACATGAGAACAGCTCAGAGTAGGCAGAAGAGTTATGCAGACAACAAGAGGAAGGATCAAACTTTTGAGGTAGGTGATCATGTTTTTCTCAAAGTCTCACCATGGAAAAGTGTGAAGCAATTTGGTAAGAAAGGAAAGCTGAGTCCAAGGTTCATTGGACCATATGAAATTCTAGAGAGAGTTGGATCAGTTGCTTACCGAGTGGCTTTACCTCCGTGTTTATCTCAGGTACAAAATGTTTTTCACGTTTCGATGTTGAGAAAGTATATGCCAGATCCATCTCATGTTATGAGTCCAGAGGTAGTTCAGTTGGAAGAGAACCTATCTTATGCGGAAAAATCGGTCCAGATTCTTGACCACAGGGAGCAAGTGTTACGAAATAAGGTGATTAATCAGGTAAAGGTTTTGTGGAAAAACCACATTATGGAAGAGGCAATATGGGAATCTGAAAATGCAATGACGGATAAGTACCCCCATTTATTCGATAAGTAAATAAATTGTGGGGACGCAATTTTCTAAAGGGGGGAAAGATGTAACATCCCAAGTAATTAATGAATAATATATATTTTTATCTATGTCTATTAATGAATTAGATAGTTTTTTAGAGGCTTAAAATGAAAATAATCCAATCTTAAGCGTGGAATACACTAATATTTTTTAAAAGATTGTTGTACTGCCTTTTGATGGCATACCATTTTTTAATCTATATTTTGACAATTTTATTAGCTAGGTTTTTCAAAATAAAATTATTCTTTATTATTGGGACATCGAAATTTACTTTGTGTGAATTTTTGGTATTTTTCTGACAATGTTCATTTTCTTAATGAATAGTGAAAAATACTGCATTTTACATCAAAACAGCTTTTTAATCTAATTTATTTATATGATTAGATTATCTTTTGAAATGGTTTAAAAGTTAAATTAGAATATATTTTTACCATTTAATCCAATGGTGGTCATTAGGATTAATTTCACTTTGGAATTGGACATAAACTAATGCCAAACTTTTCATAGATATTGTTTCAAAAAAACCCGCTATTTGTTTTGACAACAGGAATTATTTTTAAATCAATTATTGCAATTTCTGTGTTTGGAATTTGGTAAAAATGATTACATATTTGGAATCATAAGGTCCAAATTCGGTAATCACGACTCTTGTTTTTTGGACATTATGAATAGTAATGATAGTAATTATTTTTAATTATCTTGATTAATGAGTAATCGGGTAGTTAAGGATAATAAAATAATATCATAATAATAAAAAAATGACACCAAAATGTTTCATAATTCTACTGGTTGTCTCATGACTGACCATGGGATGTCTTGTTCCGAACTTGGGGACCCCATGAAATCACTTTTGTGAAAGTGACTTGTTATCTTTTTATTTTGTTTAAAGAAAGTAAATATAACAAGAATGTATCACCTGATTAAAACATTTTTAATTTTGTCTAAATGGATGATATTTTAGAATATAAATATTCATTGGAAATATAAAAAGATATCCTACATAATAGTAGTTTTTTCATAATTTTTAGACTTTAAATAAATTAAATCATTTATGACATCATGATGATGCAGCGATTACCTCATTAATAAAGGATATAAATAAAATGAAATTATAATGTAAAATATATGACCTAAACATGTCCAAAACCTATTGGATGGGTGGATTTCGAACAATTATCACCATAACCTCGAATTATATCAATGTGGGACCTTTTGAATCCGAAAATCATTTTCAAATAAAGTAACATTTCTTTACTTTTCAAGAGTCCCTCCTCTCCTCTTATAAAAGGCCCCCACCTCTACCTCCATACCCACACTCCCAATGCCTTTGGCTCGGCCAAAACCTACCCATTTTGCCTCTATACATCCCTCTGTTACTCCATGAAGCCTCACATTGGCCAGAAGTCTTTCCAAGGAAGCCTTTGAGCTCAAACCAAAGGGAGTTACCCGATTTTAAGGTAATGTCTTCACTTGAGTCCTTTTGTTTTATTTTGCTTCTCCAACCCCCTAAACTCTTTTTATTATTTTCTTTTGTAACAACTAATGTATCTTCAATATACTAGGATGTTTTTATAAGAAGTATTCAAGAAACACTTACACACACCTACATCTAATGGTTAAAGGAAATACTATTTCCGTGGATAGTGAATTTATGCCTCCCGAAATGATGACTGTTCAACATTCCATTAACACCTTCAACGGTGGCCGTTAAGATGTAACTATATTTATATATGATATATAATATTTTTATGTTTTCATTAGGCTTATGTATTTTTCATTTTGGGCATACCTTTATGGTTTCCATTATGGGTAAACGCGATAACTTCATTAAAGGAAGTGCGGACTACCGCCCCCTCAAAGTGATTTGATTCGTTAAATACCATATGTGGGACGTATAAAGGATGGAGTTATGATATTATATATGATATAACACTTTAAATATAATATACCTTTATATCATTATGATTCCATTCTATAAAATACGAAATAGAAATGAAATTAGCATTCATGCGTACGAACGGCTTACCGTCTCCATGAACAGTGCATTTCATTTCATACCTCTAAATGATTATGTAATATTATAAGTGCATGTATATACTGGATATATATGATATATATGATATATACATCATCATTAGAATTATGGATATAATGGATACATGAAAAACTTGTAATTATAAAGGGTTCATTTTTCACTCAAGTACCAATGATCGTTAAAATGACCGTTATTAACTTAAATAATTACATAGTATTCATGACCGGGAAATAAGTGATATAAAATGAATAATGAACTTGAAAAATTTATTAAACAATTATAAATTAACTCAAGTTTATTATTCAGGAGATTAAAGAATGACTGAGTCAAGTCGGACCTGAGGCATGGGACTTCGTCTCAATCTCCTTTCATTGAGGCATATTTTGTTTTATACACAACCTTATTTTATATGGTGTAGAAACCCCTTTGAATTTTACTTTTATTCAAAAGGAATATTTTTGTTACGAAGTATTTACTAAACGACAAAAGGGAATGTTTTTGTCATACGTATGCGGCAACAACGAGTTCTCCGCTGTCGTGACCATTATTTGAGTTTTGACTTCCTCTACAAGCCATACCTTTTTTAAAAAGAAAAATAAATACCATGTTTTACTTTTCATTTATTTTGGTATCGAAAATGGTTTTCAAATTTTTTTTATATCAATGTGTTGTATTGATATATTTTGATGAAAGGTGAAAATGTTGTGTTTCCTTTATGCATGTTTTTTGTGATACAATTATGTTGAGGTTATTGGGCATTATTATGAAGATGGGTGGTTCTGTGATAAACTAAGGGCAGGTGAGCCCGATATAGCTCTCCAATGCATTGGGTAACGTGAAGGAGTGAAACGTTAAGGTTTCTCCAAAGAGATTTATGGAATATACTGTGATGGGTATTCCAAACGTAACCAAGAGGGTTACTCCCTACGTAAGAATGTTATGAATGCCTCAAGATTCCATTATGTTTTATGATTTCTATGATTTATTTATGATTTGATGAGGTATGTTAAAGTGCTTATGTTTTATGGGTAAAGTATGATTTCATTCTTATGTATATATGTACCCATGTTTCCTTTCCATATTTTTATATCCCTTACTGAGCTTTTTAGCTCAACCCAAGTTTTTTGAAATGTTTTTCACAGGTCAAGGGAAAGGTACATGATATGATTATAGTGTCAAGGAAGTGTCAATAAAGAATCCATGTTTTATTTTAAATATTATTCCATTGATGGGAAAGAAGAATACTATATTTATGTAACCACTTTGTTTATATGTGGAATATAATGCAAGTTTTAAGATGTAATTCTCTAAAACTCTAAACTCGAAAAGATCCTCATTGTGTAATCTTGTAATAAATCAAGATTAATTAAGGTTTAAGGCTGGGGCCTTATAAGACATGATTTTTTTTTCAATGTGTTTTTATGAAAATATGGAAACTGAGTAGAAGTGTCTACTTTGTAATTTTTTATGTAATGTAATTGTTATGGAATAATTATCTTAAACATAAAACCTGATGAGATCCTCAGTGTGAATTATTATTTTAAATCAAGATTTTGTAAAATTTTAAGGACATTTCCTTATAATTATACAATAATGTTTAGAGTAATTCATCCATATATATGGTTTCTTTCATTTTTGGGAGATACAATTATGCCTGCTAGTTAGGGTGGGAAGAAGTTTCCAGCCAGTTGTAATTAACCTAACATGAATAGAGGCCTCATGGTCCATGTGATACTAAAGGCAGTATCACCTATATGGAAGAATTCATTAATGTTCCCCAAACATAGGGTTTATGTGTCACTAAATATCCCATGAAATCATGAATCACGATATATGAAGTGTTATAAAGGGGTGCAGTTAGAGACTGAAACCTGTGGGAGGTCCTTTTAGGAAGGGGACAAAGCATAATGTAGTTTTACATCATGCAACAGGGATGTGAACCATGCAGTTTAATGATATGATGTACGGGAATTTGGATATATAGTTTAATGTCATACAGTGAGGATAATTAACCATAAAATTTAATATCTCATGATAAGGAAGTTTTCTTATAGTGTAATATCATTTGAATATGATATGATCTACAATTTTTAATGTCATTTTGTCCAAAAAATGGTTTCATGCTATTTTGGGTCATATGACTAGGACATGTGTAACAAAATTCATTTCAAAAGGTGATATTCTAGTAGAGTTATAGTAACCCACATGAACATGGTTTTATTCTAATGATTATATAAATCTATCAAACCATTATATATTACATAGGAATATAATATTTTAAGATGAATCAATAATTAATTGTATCTCCTAAAATTCTATGTTGAGGGTAATAATTGGGATAATATTTAATGACTGCCTACTTAAGTCTCCTAATATTTGAACTCTCATTAAGGTCATGCTTGAATGAGAATGTGATGTATGTGGAAACAAGATCACGCTGAATTGAATAGTCATTTTTGCTTCTGTAACAAATGGTTAAACAATATAGAAACATTGACACATTTTTATTATTTTTCTCAATATTTCTACATGGATGAAGTAAAATATTAGGTTTCATTGGTTCCAATATACCATAATATATCTACATTTAAATTCAATCCTTAAAGATAAATTACATATTGATTGTGATCCATGAAAATTAATGGTAGAGGAATTATTTTTGATGTTCTATAAAATATGACTCTTCAAGTCACTTAGTCCATGGGAGATAAATCAAATTATTATCCATGACATAGGAAAATTACTTGGTGACTTTTTTTGGTTAGAATCAATACACTTTACATTATCTATCATAAATATATTAATGATAACCCTGATTCCCCAATTCTATTAAATATGTCTCTATTGGTTTGTGGATGTAGATAAATTTTTAAAATGAGAGGTAATACTAGAATCTAAATTAATATGGGGGTAGAAGATTATGAATTGGTGGCCCCTAATACTGATGAATTATCCCTTATATTGAGGAACATCAACTCTCCCTAATGATCTATGTAAACTAATTTCCCTGAACAATTTCTATAATTCACCAGATGATGAGGTGGGATATTAGAATTTAAAATGTGAAAATGAACCTATCTTTATGACTAAGGTTCTGTAAAAAGAGGTCCAAAATAAACCTGATGAGGGGGTGAAATTTTCTAAAATTCACCCAGCCCTATGGGATGGGATACTTCACTATAAGTAGGACCTCTCTAAGAGGATATCATATTACATAATGGAATAGAGATCAATAAATAATCATAATAATTAATACATGGAGATCCTCAATTTATTTCATAAATAGAGAAATCATTTCTTTGAAAATATGGCATTATCATCCTAAAAGGGTCGGAATAAAACATAATTATCAAAACCCTTTCCTTTTTTAATGGTAGGTTTAGTGGATGTTGACCGGTGTCTCAACCTAGACCCTAGATATTGGATCTTCTATTATCACTGGGCATATAATACATCAACCATTTACTATGAAGGATGAACTTGGTCAATAATTTATTTGTTTAGAGGAATGAAGGGTGTCACTGATCCATTCATCAATAATTCATGGAGTAGAGTACAAGATAACTTACTATGGATTGAAGGATTCCATGAATGATCAATTATCCTCATCATGATTTTACTCATCAGAACATGGTGGAATGTCTTCAAACCTATTCAACTCCATATTTATGGATATATAGCTGAACCAATGATGCTCTGTAGGTGAATATACAACTTGGTAGTTTAGTTATTATATTCTCATTAGGAGGGTTAGTGCTCTTTGCACCATTTGGTGGGTCAATGTCCATTCCCATTCATTTCTTTTATTGTTTGAAAGGATGAATGAATCATATTCCACATGATTCATGGAATATTCTATTATAATTTGAAACTCATTGAAAATATTTTATAATTGATCATTGATGACAAATAATTCATTAATCATGTAACCGAACATATGATGGGAAGGGTTGTAATATGTTTGGTCATTCTGTCATGATTTATCTAACTTCATGATTTTGGGAAAAATGATCTGAATGTATTCAATAGAAAAGGTGAACTACTCAAGAACCTGATCATTATGGGTGGAATAAATTTTACCATTCATACTTTCAAGGTTACATCACCTTATCCTCTTTGTTTTAAAGAAAAAAAATTTTAAAAATTAAATTTTCATATATTCAATATCCATGTTGGTGTTTCTTGATAATATATTTCATTGTATCTTCAAATATCATCCTTTTTACCATGTACAATAGAAATAAAATATCAAAAAACACCAGGGTATATCAACAAAATTATCATTTTTAGCAACTCATCTAATAAGTTTTCAAAAAATATCTTCAACAACTATTCAATGGGAAATAGTGTTTCCATGGAATATTTCGAGCCCTTCAATATTATAATGAAATTAATGACTCAATCATTCTATTACTATTCAAAATTAGAGAGGTAAAATAATATTATTTTTATCTATATATAGCAGAATTGGAGGAGAATTTGCTAATGGATATCTTCCAAGCATGTGATAGACCCTACTTTAAGGTTATTATAACAAGAAATGACATGGCGTTCAATGTCCTGTACAAAGAATCTGATATTCAAATCCTATTTTTTAGAGTTTCCCATCATTGGACCACACTAGGAAGAGATGTGGCTGAGGTAATGCTATGGATCTCCCATTATATAAAATTTATAGAAATATGGGATTTAGAAGTTGGGAGGTGGAGGAGTTTAATCCACCCACATAGGATACAATGTCCTCTCTAGTTTTACAACTGAATGTCACCACTAAAAAAAATTTATCCATGAAATGAAGGAATCCAATAATTATATGGATATACATATTTATGTAAACATTGGATGAGTTTCATGAATTGGAAGATCTTGTCTTATCAGTGGTGGGATCACTTTATAATCAATCAGAACCATATTATACTAGGATGATTGATGTATTCTTAGTTAGACAGGGTGGCTCCATTACACCATTTGGGTTAATAACCCTTCTCTTAATGAAGATGATTAGTTGAAGGAAAATAATCGTAAATCTATTGAATGTACTCATAAGATTTTCATCCTCTAAGAAAATCAATATTGATATGACGGAGTTATTGTATTTTGTATTCGAGATGAAAAATTTTCTCATCTACTAATATGGACTCACAGTAGTCATGTGATGGGTGGGTAGTGCATATGGCCACACCTATCTCTTTTTCAATAGTTTCATGATTATTATCATTAGTTGGTCCAGAAGTGATGACATTCACTGATGTGAAACATGTCAGAGGAAAAACTTATTCTTTTGGTGGAGGTATATCTATAATTTGGGTATGATCCTTCGAAATAAATGATTTTAGATATTAAATTGGGGATAAAAATGATAAAAAAATCCATCATCCTTGTGGGGGGGGGATTTCCACTGGGATTTTGTTACCTGTAAGGACAACAAGGATGATATGTGAAGCATTTGGCTCATTTTTTTGGGGTATTTTCCCAAGGATTATGTAGGGATACACTGATGGGCCTTAGAGGTGTTGGAATTGGTAGGGAAATGGACAAGGCATATAGTTTTGGTGGCTATATTTCACTAATGGGATCGTCTTCTCGATTATTAAATTTTGATGACCAGGACAAACATTGTTTACTATGATATTTCTTATCGAATTGGGGTCAGACATCGGTGATTTCAACCACTATAGATAAGGTACCTTCTAGAAGGAGCCTGGGTGGTTTCCTTGACGTGGTGGATGCCATCCTCTACCTCCCAAAGATAGGGAAGTAATGGTTTTCTACACTCAGTGGATAAGACCTAAAAAATATATTATTTGGAAACTGGATCCACTTGCATCCTCACAACCCATAATTTATAGGATGGAAAATGGGACTTCATATTATCTATGAATTCATTAGATGACTCTAGTGTTGGGACGATTACATTGCAGTGATAACTCAACACTTGGTCATTCTCCATTTGGAACTGTAGGTGATAGGATTATGATAGTATAGTTCAAGGCCATGAGGATATGGTCTCCATGGTAGTTGAGGCATATTTTTAGTAAGTTAACTAGTAGTGTGTAGTTGATTGAGGTGTCTTGTTTGTTTTTATAGTATTAGTAATGAGCTTAGAGCTCATTGGTAGACTCAATGATTCTATTTGGATTACATGGAGTATTGGAGGTCACATAAAAGAAAAGAAAAAACAAGAATCTGATCAGTGCATCATCCTAGATAAAAGTACATGGTCGATCGATTTCCTTCATAGTTAAAGGATTGAATCATGGTACTTTTATCATATGTGAGAGGACTGAAACTATTATTGGATTACCTTGTTTTCCACCATTTTTTATGATTGATAATCCAATTCCTTTAATATATGAACTGATTTAGAGTTAATGAAGACTATACATAAAATGGATGGTGGTCACTGGGACTTTTCCAACAACATCTTAGGAAATACATTGGTTGAGAAGATGGATGGTGAAGCTCAAAAGACCCTATTTTAGGGGAGTATTTCTTATTCTGGGACTCTCTTAAATATGTAAGATGTATTTGTGAATGTTGGATTTGGTTCCATAGAACAAACTACTTTTTTACATTGGATTACACACACACACACACATATATATATATACAAAGAAGGGAATATTTATATAATTATACTTTCTCACATGGTTTATTATTTTTCATAACATTGATATGATAATGTCATAGTGTATCTATTTCATTGATATGGTTATATTATTTTCCCTCTAGTACGCGAAACATGAAATTCTATGAAAATATTCTTAAATATTGTTTTGATGTTGGATAATATACTATGATAGGGCTTATGGTATATAAACCGTTAGGTGTGCATACTCATAAGTGGATGATTCTTCTTCTCATGAAGTCCAAACTTGGTAATCTACAGGATGTGAAATTATTTTAATAGACCCACCATTAGGAATTATACATATGTTAGTGTCATAAGATATTCTTATTTGCGGGTGTGCTTAATTATCCATAGACATTATGATTATTATTAATGTATATAATGACTTCTTAACTTGGATGTATTTCATAAACCATGATGATAAGAGTTAATGGAGAAGTTATATATATTGGCCGAATCATTAATAACATGTTGTTAATTAATAAGTCAAGGAAGAATTTACCCCTTCCATATTTATGGAAGTTGATACCACAGACCTTGGAAATATAACAATCAAATTAAATTCCATGGCCATACGATAATGAAATTTGATTCAGATAGTTAATAAAATACCTGTCAATTATATCAGATGATGAAATGTATATTCAAGATGCTTTATGAGATATTTAGTCAAAAGGATATTATTACAAAGTGAGTGTTCATATTTGGATGTTTATGATGTAGTATTAGGTTTTTTCTCTTGGGATCCTTGACCCATTATTAGTTTTTTATCATGGTCTTTAAGAAATATTTCCAAATTCTAATGAGAATTTAACAAACAGGGTCACCCTCTATGTGATTTTATTGATCTTGATTAAATTTTATTACAATTTAATTATTGGTATAAATTTGATTCCCATGATCATGGAATAATTTTATATATATTTTATTAATCATTAAAATTAACAAAGTAGTAATAATTATTTATTCATTAAATAAAAATTTATTTATTTAAATGAATATTTAATAAATATTTATTTGTTGGATTTGGAGAAAATGTTTATTTTATTTATTGATTATTTGATAAATATTTATTCATATATTTATGAATAAAATGTATATTTATGTGAATAAAATAATTTTTCTGTTACTCAATAAATGAGGAAGAGTTCGAGTAGACCAAGATCACATCCAATAAAAAATATTAATTTATAAGCCGGTAATATAATACTTGTCATTATACGAGTTGGAACATATCATAAAATAATAATATTATTATTATTTTATTGCATCGGGCTTATTAAATGTTATAATATTATTTAAGGGGTGGTCTGAAATTAAAAAATATATTAACCTAATTCCTTTTTCTATAAATATATTTTTATTTTTGTTGTGTAGGGTTAATTGAGATACAAAGATTCATTTTTCACAATGAATTTATTTATCAAATTCCTCTTTCTCTCTCCCTCTAAAGAATGAGAAACTTAAGAGATATTTTTTCATGTTCAAAACATGTGAGATCAAAAAGAATGACACACGATAGGTGATTCTTCATGATAGATCCCAGAAAACAATTTTCATTATTCAAGGATGAAAGGATCATAAGTAAGCATCACTGTATAGATTCTACACATGGATACTTAAAACACAATAAAGGTAACTCAAAATATTATTTTCAATCAATCAAAATATACATCAATGAAAGGATCTTAAGATAAGGTTAAACATTTATTCTGTTCATAAATAAACTAATTATAAATTTGATATGAAACAATCCTTAATTAAGGTTTCATGAAACTCTATCTTAAATTAAATTTTAATGTAACATATAATAAATGTACTTTTATTGTACCCAAGCTATTCAAGTGGTAACATAGTGGAAAAATTTTAAATTTATAATTATTTATTTGATTGTTGATCTATGAATAATAGTGGTTTAAGTATAATTTCACATAATAAATTGTATAATCCAATTTTAATTAACATTTTATCAACATATTCTTCTTGTTTGTTTAGTTATTAATTTTCTTAAAGGTATAAAAAAATATGGAAAATTACTATAGATTCCATTGGGATGTGTTGAGGATTTTGGCATGATAGCATGGTACTAAACATCATTTAACAAATGTATATGTCATGTACCCAGGTGTACAAACCTTTGATGTGTCATAGGATACATGAATCTCCATTCTATAAATTACACATGGTTGACTGCACCAACTGAAAACACTTCATGTCAGATTATACAACGTGTAGCTAGCATACGTGTTTCGTAAACTACATGGTTTTTTAATTAAATTATATCATTCTTTTCAGTCATAAACATTGTAAAAAAATGTGATACTTAAATTAAAGAGAATTAATGATATTAAAAATGTATGAGGTTTACTAAAAATTTTGTTCATCATTTACTGCTTTTAAGATAAATGCTTAGCCAATTAGCTACTAAAACAAACACATGGAATGGAGAACACACGCTGTGTATCCATAATAAATTACGTGTGGTTTGACATCCTAAGAACATTATGATTACTTTAGCAGGTTGTGTGGAAACATACAAAAAGCGATATATAGAGAGTATCTGAATTTTACACATCCTGTAGTCCATCAAAGGAAAAAATTGAAGCCCTAGGAGTGTAACCCGAATATATGGCTAGTAATGTAACATCCCAAGTAAGTAATTAATAATATATATTTTTATCTATGTCTATTAATTAATTATACAGTGTTTTAGAGGCTTAAAATGAAAATAAATCCAATCTTAAGCATAGAATACACTAATATTCTTAAAAGATTGTTTTACTGCCTTTTGATGGCAAACCCTTTTTAAATCAAACATTTGACAATTTTATAAGCTAAGTTTGTCAAAATAAAAATATTATTTATGATTGGGACATCAAAATTTACTTTGTGTGAATTTGTGGTATTTTTCTAACAATGTTCATTTTTTAATGAATAGTGAAAAATACTGCATTTTACATCAAAACTGCTTTTTCATGTAATTTAATTACATGGTTAGATTATATTTTTAATTGGTCTTAAAGTGTAATATGAATATATTTTTACCATTTAATACAATTTTGGTCATTAGGATTAAATTCACTTTGAAATTGGTCATAAACTAATGCCAAACGTTTCATAGATATTGTTTTAAAAAAACCCACTATTTGTTTTGACAACGGGAATTATTTTTAAATCAATTATTGAAATTTCTGGGTTTTGAATTTGTTAAAATGGATTAAATATTTGGAATCAGAAGTTCCAAATTATGTAATCAAGACTCTTTTGTTTTTGGACATTATGAATAGTAACGACGGTAATTATCTTTAATTATCTTGATTAATGAGTAATCGGGTAGTTAAGGATAATAAAATAATATCATAATAATAAAAAAAGGACACCAACATGAGTCATAATTATACTGGTTGTCTCATGACAGACCATGGGATGTCTTTTTACAAACTTGGGGACACCATGGAATCACTTTTGTGGAAAGTGACTTGTTATCTTATTTTTTAATTTTTTTAAAGAAAGTAAATATAACAAGAATGTATCACTTTATTAATACATTTTTAATTTTGTCTACATAGATGATATTTTAGACAATAAATATTAATTGGAAAGAAAAAAATATTTCCTACATCATAGTATTTTTTTCATAATTTTTAGTCTTTAAATAAATTAAATTATTTATGACATCATGATGATGCAGCAATTACCTCATTAATAAAGTATATCAATAAAATGAAATGATAATGTAAAATCTATGACCTACACATGTCAAAAAACTATTTTATGGGTGGATTTCGAACCTTTATCACCTTATCCTCTAATTATATCAAGGTAGGACCTCTTGAATCCGAAAATCATTTTCAAATAAAGTAACATTTCTTTACTTTCCAAGAGTGCCCCTCCTCTCCTATTATAAAAGGCCCCCACCTCTACCTCCATACCCACACTTCCAAAGCCTTTGGATCGGCCAACCCCTGCCCATTTGGTCTCTCCACTACTCTCTCTTACTCTTTGAAGCCTCACTTTGGGCAGAAGTCTTCCCAAGGAAGCCTTTGAGCTCAAACCAAAGGGAGTTACCTGATTTTAAGGTAATGTATTCACTTGAGTCCTTTTGTTTTATTTTGCTTATCCACCCCCATAAACTCTTTTTATTCATTTTTTTTGTAACAAATAAAATATATTAAATATACTAGTATGTTTTTATAAGAAGTACTAGAGAAACACTTACCCACACCTACATCTAATGGTTAAAGAACATACTGTTTCCATGGATGGCGAATTTCTGCCTCCCGAAACGATGATTGTTCAACATTATTTTAAAACCTTCAAAGGTGGCCATTAAGATGACACTATATTTATATATGATATATAATATGTTTATGTTTTCTTTAAGCTTATTTATTTTTCATTTTGGGCATACCTTTATGGTCTCCATTATTGGTAAACACGATATCTTCATTTAAGGAAGTGCGGACTACCACCCCCTCAAAATAATTTGATTCGTTAAATACCATATGTGGGACGTATAAAGGATGGATTTATAATATTATATATGATATTACACAGGAATTATAAAATACCTTTATATCATTATGATTCCATTCTATAAAATACGAAATAGAAATGAAAGTAGCGTTCATGCGTACGTACGGCTTACTGTCTCCATGAACGGTGCATTTCATTTATTACCTCTAAATGATTATGTAATATTATAAATTCATGCATGTACTGGATATATATGACATATATGATATCTACATCATGAATACCATTCTGGATATAATGGATAAATGACCAACTTGTAATTATAATGGGCTTATTTTTGACTCAAGTACCAACGATCGTTAAAATGACCCTTATTAACTTAAAGAATTACATAGTGTTCATGAGATGGAAATAAGAGATATAAAAGGATTAATGAACTTGAAAAAGGTTCTTAAACAAGTAGAAATTAACTCATGTTTATTATTCAGGAGATTAAAGAATGACCGAGTCAAGTCAGACCCGAGGTATGGGACTTCGTCTCAATCTCCTTTCACTGAGGCATATTTTGTTTTATACACAACCTTCTTTTATATGGTGTATAAACCCCTTTGACTTTTATGTTTATTCAAAAGGAATCTTTTTTATACGAATTGTTTTCTAAATGACAAAAGGGAATGTTTTTGTCTTACGTATGCGGCGACAACGACTTCTTCACCGTAGTGACCATTATTTGAGTTTCGGCTTCCTCTACAAGCCATACCTTCTTTTTAAAAGAAAAATAAATACCATGTTTTAATTTTCATTTATTTTGGTATTGAAAATGGTTTTCATAATGTTTTTATATCAATTTGTTGTATTGATATCTTGTGATTGAAAGGTGGGAATGTTATGTTTCCTTTATGCATGTTTTATGTGATATTATTATTTTGAGGTTCATGGGAATTATTATGAAGACGGGTGGTTCTGTGATAAACTAAGGGCGGTTGAGCCCGATATAGCTCTCTAATGCATTGGGTAACGCGAAGGAGTGAAACGTTAAGGTTTCTCCGAAGAGATTTAGGGAATATACTGTGATGGGTATTCCAAACGTAACCAAGAGGGTTACTCCCTACATAAGAATGTTATGAATGCCTCAAGTTACTTTTATGTCATATGATTTCTATGATTTATTCATGATTTGATGAGGTATGTTAATGTGCTTATGTTTTATGGGTAAAGTATGATTTCATTGTTATGTATATATGAACTATTGTTTCAATTCCATATTTTTTTTATATAACCCATACTGAGCTTTTTATGATCATACCAAGTCTTTTTTGAAATGTCTTTCACAGGTCAATGGAAAGGTACATGATATGATGATAGTGTCAAGGAAGTGTCAAGAAATAATCCATGTTTTAGTTTAAATATGTTCCATTAATGGGAAAAAATGAATACTATATTTATGTAACCACTTTGTTTAAATGTGGAGTGTAATGCATGTTTTATGATCTAATTCTCTAAAACTCTAAACCTGAAAAGATCCTCAATGTGTAATTTTGTAATAACTCAAGATTAAGTAAGGTTTAAGGATGGGGCCTTATAGTTGGTATTAGAGGTCGGTTTAGATAACATTAGGAGTTAGAATTATATTAAATGATAATCCAAAAATATTTTTTTATGGAAAAATTGAAGTGATATAGCATTTGAGGAATACCATGTTGCTTCATCTAAGACATGATTGTTCAGAATGTTTTTCCACAGAAGAAACAGGGAAGCAGTGCTAGGAAGGCATGAAGAAGGAAATAACCTTCCTAATCAGCATCCTGAGATGGTCGGAATTGGAACAAAACAGTTTGTTGCCGTAATGGCGTAGTTGACTCAAGGGATAAATGGAGGTGGTATCCATACACGAGATCAGCCAGATCAATCGCAGAGGAACATGTCAGTCGTGGAACATTTCATGAGGCAACATCACCCATCATTCAGAGGATCATCTAACCCTGTGCTAGCTGAAGGGTGGATTAAAGCACTGGAGAAGATTTTTGATGTCATGGGGTGTTCAGACAATCAAAAGTTTAGTCTTGTTATTTACTATTTGGATGGTGAAGTAGATCAGTGGTGGTCGATGGTTAAAAATATCAGGGACACTGATGAGATTGATTCTCTCGACTGGGATGAATTCAAAGGTATGTTTCTTGAAAAGTATTTTCCTAAGGCTGTTCGACTTAGGATGGAATAGAAATTCTTGTAATTGAGGCAAGAGGAACACTCAGTGGCTGCCTATGAAGAAAGGATCACTCGATTGGAAAGGTATGCTCTAAATTTTATCTGAGACATAGATAGTAAAATCAATTGTTTTTACTCAGGATTAAATCCAAAATATGAAAGGGCTTTAGCTTCTCATGAGTTCAAAAGTTATGAAAACCTTGTTCGATGTGCTGAGAAGGTGGATATGGAGTTTGCCGATGATCAAGTGTTCTATAACAACCAACAGAAGAAGAGACTGAGGTGGTAGGAGAAAGGTAAGAATTCTTCAAAAAGTATGATGGTAAGAAAACTATGTTTCCAGTTTGTGATAAATGTGGCAAAAGGCATGCTGGGGAATTTCTTCTGAATTCTGGAATTTGCTACCGATGTGGTAAGATGGGACATAAGGCTGGTGATTGCACTGAAAAATATCAGGGTGATGGTAAGATCAAATTTGATTTACAGTTAGTGAAATGTTATAAGTGCAATGAGATGGGTCACTATGCAAACGAGTGTCCGACAAAGAGCTTGAGTGATGGGAATCAGTTAGACTACAAGCAGAAAGGGGTGGTGATATCCTTTGCAACTACTTCAGCAGATGTCGGTCCATCAAATGAAGTTGTATCAGGTACTTTGTTTGTTTTTTTCAGATTATGCCAGTGTGTTGTTTGATTCAGGGTCTACACATTCTTTCATCTCTGAAAACATTTCTATAAAATGGGAATACCATCTCATGAAATGACTCCTGAACTTGTGGTAAAAACACCTGGGGGAAATGTTGAGGCAAAAATAATTTATAAGAATAGTTCTATCCTAATCTGTGGAAAGAACCTACTTGAAAACCTTATTGTTTTACCTCTAGTAGAGTTTGATGTTATCCTGGGTATGGATTGGCTCTCTATTTACCATGCTAAGATGGACTATAGAGCTAAATAAGTTTCTTTTCAGAAAGACTTTCAGTTTGTGTACAAGAATGAGCCCTTACTGTTGATAACTTATCAAGAGGCCAAGAAACTTGTAAAAGATGGAAATGAATGTTACCTTTCACACATCGTTGAAAATAAAGGAACTGTTTAGATTAATGATGTGCCAGTGGTAAATGAGTATCCTGATGTTTTTCCTGATGAGTTGCCTGGAATAATACCAGATCGGGAGGTTGAGTTTACTGTAGACTTAGTTCCTGATGCTAAGACAATTTCAAAACCCCCTTACGAATGGATCAAATTGAATTTTTAGAGTTGAAGGAGAAATTTCCCGATTTATTAGAGAAAGGTTTCATTCGACCTAGAACATCACCATGGGGTGCTTCTATTTTATTTGTTAAAAATAAAGATGGTTCAATGAGACTTTTCATTGATTATAGGGACTTGAATAATATCACTGTTACGAACAAATATCCTTCGCCTCATATCGATGATTTGTTTTATCAGCTCCAGGGAGCTCAGTATTTTTCAAAGATTGACTTGAGATCGGGGTACCGTCAGCTAAAGGTAAAGGAAGCAGATGTTCCGAAGACTGCGTTTTGTACAAGATATGGCCATTATGAATTTGTAGTAATGCCTTTTGGGTGAACCAAAGCACCTGCTATATTCTTGGACATAACGAATATAATTTTCCATGAGTTCTTGGATATGTTTGTGGTGGTTTTCATTGATGATATTTTGGTGTTTTCTAAAATTAAAGAGGAGCATGAAAGACATTTAAGGGTTATCTGGAAAACCTTAAATGAAATGAAACTGTATGGAAAATTCAGCAAGTGCGAGTTTTGGTTGCAACAAATTTCTTTCCTTGGTCACATTGTTTCAAAAGATGGGATAATTGTTGATCCTGCAAAAACAATGGTTGTTGAAGAATGGCCAAGACACAAAAATGTAACAGAGATTCGTAGTTTCCTTTGTTTGGAAGGCTATTACTGAAGTTTTGTTATAAATTTTTCACGGTTATCTAGTCTAATTCTAAGCTAACTCAGAATGGTGTTAGGTTTATCTGGACAAAAGAATGTTATGAATGTTTTCCGGAATTGAAAAGCAGATTGGTTAATGCTCCAGTTTTGGCACTTCCTTCCATGAATGGTGAGTTTGTTTTATAATGTGATGCTTCATTGAAAGGACTTGGTTGCGTCCTAATGCAAAATGATCGGGTAATTTCTTAAGCTTCACGACAGTTGAAAACTCATGAGGTAAATTACCCTACACATGATTCGGAATTAGATGCTGTTGTTTTTACTTTAAAAATTTGGAGGCATCATTTGTATGGAGTAAAGTGTGAAATATATACTGATCACAAAAGTTTAAAGTATATATTCACTCAGAAAGAATTGAACATGAGACAAAGGAGATGGATAGAATTAGTCAAGGATTATGATTGTACAATTCATTACCATCCAGGAAAAGAAAATAAAGTCGCTAATGCTTTGAGTCGAAAATGTAATGCTTCATTAGCAATGTTGCATTTGGAACGTGATCCTTTGGTTAAGGATTTGATGAACTTTGTCCTAGAAGTTGTTGTTGTAGGATGTTCTTCTGTTTTGTTTCAGGTATCAGTGAGATCATCTCTATCAAACAGAATCATGCAAGCCCAGAAGCAAGACAGTGAGTTGCAGAAAAAGGTAGAGCTGGTTTAGAAAGGTAAGTTGCCTGAATTCAACATTGATAATGATTGCGTTTTGAGATTTGGGAAGAGATTGTGCGTGCCTTGTGATTCACAGTTGAAGAGAGAGTTGTTATGTGACGCTCATAGTTCTCTGTTTCCAGTTCATCCAGGCAGTACTAAGATGTATAGAGATCTTCGGTAGTATTAGTGGTGGGATGGTATGAAAAGAGATATTGCTGATTTTACTGTGAAGTGTTTGACTTGTCAGAAGGTTAAAGTAGAGTGGAAGTTACCGAAAGGGATGCTTCAGCCTTTACCTGTTCTAGAGTGTAAATGGGAGAATATATCAATGGACATTGTTGTGGGATTACCGAAGACATCTCGAGGTAATAATGCAATCTGGGTTATTGTTGATCGCTTGACCAAATTTGCTCATTTCCTTGCTATACGAGATACTTTTTCCCTAGATCAACTTTTCTGTTTGTATCTTAAAGAGATAGTCAGGTTACATGGAGTTCCTCTCTCCATTGTAACTAACCGTGATCCCAAGTTCACTTCTAACTTTTGGAAAGGCCTTCAGAAGTTGTTGGGTACTGAATTAAATTTTAGTACAGCTTTTCATCCCCAATCAGATGGGCAGTCAGAACAAACAATTCAGACCTTGGAGGATATTCTACGAGCTTGTTCGATGGATTATCAGGGAAGTTGGGACCAACATCTTTCTTTGGTTGAATTTTCATATAATAACAGTTTTCATTTCAGTATACAGATGGCACCATTTGAGGCGTTATATGGGAAGTGGTGTCGAACTCCAACTTTCTAGGATGGAGTGGGTGAAAGGAAGTTGATGGGACTAGAATTGGTAGATTAGATGGCAGAAAATGTTCAACTGATTTAGAAGCACATGAGAACAACTCAGAGTAGGCAGAAAAGTTATGTGGACAATAGGAGGAAGGATCTCTCTTTTGAGGTAGGTGATCATGTTTTTCTCAAAGTATCACCATGGAAAAGTGTGACGCGGTTTGGTAAGAAAGGAAAGATGAGTCCATGTTTCATTGGACCATATGAAATTATGGAGAGAGTTGGATCAGTTGCTTACCGAGTGTCTTTACCTCTGAGTTTATTTCAGGTACACAATGTTTTTCGTGTTTCGATGTTGAGAAAGTACATGCCAGATCCATCTCATGTTTTGAGTCCAGAGGTAGTTCAGCTAGAAGAGAACCTATCTTATGAAGAACAACCGGTCCAGATTCTTGACCATAGGGAGCAAGTGTTACGAAATAAGGTGATTAATCAGGTAAAGGTTTTGTGGAAAAACCACATGATGGAAGAGGCAACATGGGAATCTGAAAATGCAATGAGGGATGAGTACCCCCATTTATTCGATAAGTAAATAAATTGCGGGGACGCAATTTTATAAAGGGGGAAGGATGTAACATCCCAAGTAAGTAATGAATAATATATATTTTTATCTATGTCTATTAATGAACTAGATAGTGTTTTAGAGGCTTAAAATGAAAAAAAATCCAATCTTAAGCATGGAATACACTAATATTCGTAAAAGATTGTTTTACTGCCTTTTGATGGAAAACCCTTTTTAAATCAAAATATTGACAATTTAATAAGCTATGTTTGTCGAAATAAACTTATTCATTATGGTTGGGAAATCAAAATTTACTTTTTCTGAATTTTTGGTATTTTTCTGACAATGTTCATTTTTTAATGAATAGTGAAAAATACTGCATTTTACATCAAAATTGCTTTTTTCATGTAATTTATTTATATGGTTAGATTATATTTTTAATTTGTTTTAAAGTGTAATCGGAATATATTTTTACCATTTAATCCAATGTTGGTCATTAGGATTAATTTCACTTTGAAATTGGTCATAAACTAATGGCACACTTTTCATAGATATTGTTTTAAAAAAACCCGCTATTTGTTTTGACAACGAGAATTACTTTTAAATCAATTATTAAAATTTCTGTGTTTGGAATTTGGTAAAATGGATTACATATTTGGAATCAGAAGGTCAAAATTATGTAATCAAGACTCTTTTGTTTTAGGACATTATGAATAGTAACGACGGTAATTATCTTTAATTATCTTGATTAATGAGTAATCGGGTAGTTAAGGATAATAAAATAATATCATAATAATAATAAAAATGACACCAAAATGTGTCATAATTATACTGGTTGTCTCATGGCCTACCATGGGATGTCTTGTGCCAAACTTGGGGACCCCATGGAATCACTTTTGTGGAATGTGACTTGTTATCTTTTTTTTTATTTTTTTAAAAGAAAGTAAATATAACAAGAATGTATCACCTGATTAAAACTTTTTTAATTTTGTATACATAGATGATATTTTAGACAATAAATATTCATTGGAATGATAAAAATATTTCCTACATCATAGTGTTTTTTCATAATTTTTAGACTTCAAATAAATTATATTATTTATGACATCCTGATGATGTAGCGATTACCTCATTAATAAAGGATTTAAATAAAATGAAATGATAATGTAAAATCTATGACCTAAACATGTCTTAAACCTATTGAATGGGTGGATTTAGAACCCTTATCACCTTACCCTTGAATTATATCAATGTAGGACCTTTTGAATCCGAAAATCATTTTCAAATAAACTAACATTTCTTTACTTTCCAAGAGTGCCCCTCCTCTCCTATTTTAAAAGGCCCCCACCTCTACCTCCTTACCCACACATCCAAAGCCTTTGGCTCGGCCAAAACCTGCCCATTTTGTCTCTCCACTTACCTATCTTACTCCATGAAGCCTTACTTTTGGCATAAGTCTTCCCAAGGAAGCCTTTGAGCTCAAACTAAAGGGAGTTACCCGATTTTAAGGTAATGTATTCATTTGAGTCCTTTTGTTTTATTTTGCTTCTCCAACCCCCTAAACTCTTTTTATTCATTTCTTTTGTAACAAATACAGTATCATAAATATACTAGGATGTTGTTATAAGAAATATTAGAGCTTCACTTACACACACCTGCATCTAATGGTTAAAGAACATACTGTTTCCGTGGATGGCGAATTTCTGCCTCCCGAAACGATGATTGTTCAACATTCTTTTAACACCTCCAAAGGTGGACATTAAGATGACACTATATTTATATATGATATATAATATGTTTATGTTTTCCTTATGCTTTTGTATTTTTCATTTTGTGCATACCATTATGGTCCCCATTATTGGTAAACGGGATATCTTCATTTAAGTAAGTGCGGACTACCGCCTCCTCAATGTGATTTGATTCGTTAAATACCATATGTGGGACGTATAAAGGATGGAGTTATGATATTATATATTATATTACACAGGAATTATAAAATACCTTTATATCATTATGATTCCATTCTATAAAATACGAAATATAAATGAATGTACCGTTCATGCGTACATACGGCTTACCGTCTCCATGAACGGTGCATTTCATTTATTACCTCTAAATGATTATGTAATATTATAAATGCATGAATGTACTGGATATATATTACATATATGATATATACATCATGAATACCATTCTGGATATAATGGATACATGAACAACTTGTAATTATAAAGGGCTTATTTTTGACTCAAGTACCAATGATCGTTAAAACGACCGTTATTAACTTAAATAATTACATAGTGTTCATGACATGGAAGTAAGTGATATAAAAGGAATAATGAACTTGTAAAAGGTTCTCAAACAAGTAGAAATTAACTCAAGAATATTATTCATGAGATTAAAGAAATACAATGTCATGTCGGACCCGAGGTATGGGACTTCGTCTCAATCTCCTTTCATTGAGGCATATTTTGTATTATACACAAACTTATTTTATATGGTGTATAAAACCCTTTTACTATTACTTTTATTCAAAAGGAATATTTTTTATACGAAGCGTTTGATAAACGACAAAAGGGAATGTTTTTGTCGTACGTATGCGGCGACAATGACTTCTCCGCCGCCGTGACCATTATTTGAGTTTCATCTTCCTCTATAATCCATACCGTCTTTTTAAAAGAAAAATAAATACCATGTTTTAATTTTATTTTATTTTGGTATTGAATATGGTTTTCATAATGTTTTTATATCAATGTGTTGTATTTATGTCTTGTGATTGAAAGGTGGGAATGTTATGTATTCTTTATGCATGTTTTATGTGATACGATTATGTTGAGGTTCTTGGGCATTATTATGAAGACGGGTGGTTCCGTGATAAACTAAGGGCGGGTGAGCCCGATATAGCTCTCCAATGCATTGGGTAACGCGAAGGAGTGAAACGTTATGGTTTTCCCGAAGATATTTAGGGAATATACTGTGATGGGTATTCCAAACGTAACCAAGAGGGTTACTCCCTACGTAAGAATGTTATGAATTCCTCAAGTTACCTTTATGTATTATGATTTCTATGATTTATTCATGATTTGATGAGGTGTGTTAAAGTGATTATGTTTTATGGGTAAAGTATGATTTCATTCTTATGTATATATGAACTCATGTTTCTTTTCCATATTTTTTTATATAACCCATGCTAAGATTTTTATGCTCATCCCAAGTCTTTTTTGAAATGTCTTTCACAGGTCAAGGGAAAGCTACATGATATGATGATAGTGTCAAGGAAGTGTGAAGAAAGAATCCATGTTTTATTTTAAATATGTTCCATTGATGGAAAAAAATGAATACTCTCATTATGTAACCACTTTGTTTAAATATGGAATGTAATGCATGTTTTATGATCTAAAACTCTAAAACTATAAACCTGAAAAGATCCGTAATGTGTAATCTTGTAATAACTCAAGATTAAGTAAGGTTTAAGGCTGGGGCCTTATAAGTAAGATTCATGAAATGTATCATATAATTCCACATTGTATATTATCCTAATAAAAAGAAAAGTTAAATAACATTACATTGATATTTGTACCATCAAAAAATGCTTTTATTTTTTTGAACCTCTTCTTTTTAAAATTTATAATTGTTTTAAACAATTTTAAATGTTCAATTAATTTATTGTAATAAATATATAATTATCACTTCTATAATTTATTTTACCTAAATTCAATTAATGATTTGTATCTAAAAATATTATTATATAGTCATTATGAAGAAACAAGATTTCATTCATAATTTATTTATTTATGCCAACAAATTATCTTAATAATAATTAATTAATAAGAAATTAATGTTAGATTGTTTTTTTTTTGTATACATTGCATGTGTGACCCTAAATTTGGATTTCTATGTCCTGTTTATGAGTTGGATGTTTTAATTTATTTATTGCATGAAATTTTTACTATTTAATATTAAATTATTTTTTATGGTCAGTGTGTCATGCTTTTATCCATTATTATGTAGGACCGACATGTTAGTGGATATTTATGTAATTCCCATTAACCAATTCCTTGGTTCCCCTCACCTACATGTGAGTTATAAATACATGTAGTTGGGGGAGAATCCCTAGATATATGAAGGCTATTCAATATAGACCATAATAATTCCAACCCAAGTGAATCATAGGTTAACATGTGGAATGTTGTAACTAATTCTATGTCCAAAAATTGTGTTATTCCCCATATGTCATAGGTTGATTAGTTATCTTATCAATAAATCAACCGTTTAGATAATCTCATAATCAAGGAAATAAATAAATAATTACTAAAATCTTATTAACTTATTATATTATGGAGAAATTCATATATCATATAAATAAATCAATTAATGTGAAAATATGGAATTTAAATAAATAGATAATGGGAAACCATTTTATCGAACATGGTTAATTAATTATGTAAAATACATTTAATATTAACATGTAAATAAAAGTATGGAATAATAAAAAATTTATTCATATTATATAAAAATAACTCCAGTAAATATTATATCATTTATCCTTTTATCATATGAATTAAGATGAACTGATAGTTTATGTGTCCGTTCGGCCTCTATCACGGGATGTTTTAATTATCAGGAAGTCTTAACTAATATTGTGGTTAAACATAATTAATTTTTTTGTTTAATTACATCTAAATATCCAATAAAAACATTGTGGCAAGTGTTAAGAAAATCAATGTTAGGATTTCCAGATTATAGAGTTCACTCAATAGATCAAAGAGCTGCAAGCCCACAGTTGGAAAAACCACCTACCTAAATAAATTCAAGTAATTTTAATTCCCTTTTTCTATATTATAATAAATAAAATATGGATCTATGTCACTATAATGTATGTTTAACAAGAAATTCCATGTTCAATAGTGAGGGATATATAGACATGATAAAATAGTGGGAGAATTAACAATATTAATTATTTTTATCTCTCGCATAATTCGAAATAAAGTAAATTATTAATAATCTATTTTAATTATTGTATAAAGTGGAATGCAAACCATGAATACATTGTAATAATTCCTTGACTCATGGTATTTCTTTACAAAAAATAATCGAATATGGTACAACTGTTTATGTGATGCATTATTATTATAATGCTTTGTAATATGTGATGGAATCCCCTATTAATATTCTTTTACCCTATGAGGTGAGTGATGGTGAAAAGGATTCCTTATATACATATGTTGTGGATAATTCTTATTTATATTGTGTTATATTATCAACAATGCATGGAGAGTTGATGATACAAGATAATGACATGGATTCATAAACCATAATATCTCATTCCCATTATATGGAGACAAATAAATAACATCTAGAAATAAATAATATTATCAATGCAGTATATATAAGAGTAAACATTTAGAAGGAAATCAAGATATTGTTCATGTTATGAAAATGGTTGGGTATATTGATCAGTTATGGAAATGGGGTTATACTGGGATAAATGTTTTTTCATTAATCCTATATTTTTTATCCTTATCATCAATGTTATCCATATTTTTCTAAGACTTGATAAACAAACAAGGATATATCACCATGGATGTGTTTTCAAAACTTCACCAAGTGGATAAGGATTAGTTTCAACCTCTTTCTCCAACACATTTAGTGAAGAGATTAAAAGATAATTCATAATATCCCATGACTAATACAGATCCAACAGATCCTTGATGAAGTAAAATAAAGAGACAAAATATTCAAAGGAAAAAAGAATGAACATAAGGATATTTTATTCTTATGTATAAATAATAGACTCTAGAAAATAAAATAAAATGAATTTAATAAGTAAGAAGCTCCATTAATTTTAGTTATATTCATAATGATTCAATTCAATGATTTTTTCTTAAATACAATTTGCTTAAAACTTATGTATATATAAATACTGAAAATGAGATAGAATAGAATGGTTATAGAGTGAACTCAAAAGGTGTGGAGAGAAGGGTGATTCCTATTTCAGCATAGGGGATCTCACTATTTTTAATTACAAGATTGGATTTATTGATGTTTCAAATAAGGGATACCAAAATATTTATCCTAGTGTCCATCTAGACATAACGAATCATTCTTTTATTTTCGAAATAAATTTTGTTAGGGTACATTACAACTAAACTAATATTTTAGTAACTGTTGAATCATATATATCCATTGCGATGAATGATGACTATGAAATAAAATTCTCTTACATGATTGTGGGAAGATAATTATTTTTCAAATAAAACTAAAATTAGTAGACCTATTTATACCCGTACAAGTGTTTTAGTCTCAAATGAGATATGATAATCGATATAAAAACCAACTACTTCTCATGTTTTAGATAAAGAAACCAATAAAAATAAAGGTATTTCATAAAAAATTTCATATTATTTTATCAAGTGCATGTGTACTATACTAAATCTGAAGGTAGCTTCATATATGTCATGATATTTCATTATGAAATTTTAGAAATGATATGTGCAGTAAATGAGTGCACACGGTAATGCTTGCTGAATCACTGAGATATCTTGTCATAAAAACATTTATCCCAGTAATAATTGATCATATATGTGAGGTAATGGCCATACCTAACTCTTATTTCCTTATATACATCAATATAATGATATAAGTAAAAAAGAATATCAATGACCTGTCTTATTTATATTTTAAATATTCCATCATTCCTTCCAATAAATGTTTCTCAAATAACACTACAAAAACAATCCATATGCCAACCATATTATCTAATGTTTATAATAACAATTTTTATATGATATGAATATATTATAACACCACGACAAGTATTTGTTGATAATATTATTTTTAAATGCTGGCCTCAACTACAAATGAACATCAAAACACAAAGGTACATCAGAGATAAAAATCTTATATACACTAAAGATATAAATGAATAGTCAAGATCGAATATATTTCCATAATAGAAGTGTATCTCTTGGAAGATAAAAGGATAAAACATAACTTATACGGGTTAATTATTTAGATAGATATGAGTTGGTATAAGAATAATGGACCCCACACACCTTATTTGGAGTAGTAGTTCAATATACACATAATTTATATGAATTTATAGCCAATATGGTGGTCTATCATCAACATGATAGGTGGTACATGACATATTATTTTAGAATAAATATAATTACAATGTAGTAGTAATTTTTATTATGCTATGGTTGAAAATTATATATAAATTAATGTATTGGACACCATGTATCTAGATTCTATAACACCATATTTTTAATGTTTCTAATACTTTATACTTCTTATGAGTATTGAAGAAAAACTAGACATGTATTTTCAAAGATTGTACCAATATAGAGATATTGATGTCTAAAAGGTATTTTTTAGGAAAACAAATATACACCAATCATCATGAATAAAATATTTATTCTGGTGAATAATTATTTTCTTATGGTATTTAATAAACTATTAGGAGTTTGAGCAGACCAAGATAGTGTCTGCTAATAAATATTAATTTACATGCCAGTAAAATAATATTTATCATTACCTAATTTAGGGCATGCAATAAAAAATAACAGTAATATTATAAGTATATGGTATGGGATATATCAATGGTTATAATGTTGAGGTATAGTACATAATTAAATAATATTCTATGCTAAACCCTATCTCAAAAAATATATGGTTGTTACTATTTTGTATTGTTAATCAAGAATTAGAGAATCATTTCACAAAAAATATTTCTATCTCAAATTAATATTTATATCACCCTCTCAAAAATTAGAAATGTAAGATATATTCCTTCAAGACTAAAGGATAAAGGATAAACATAAAAAATTAAAGAAAATTCATTCACCACACTAGCACATGGAAATCAATTGGTGCTTCTCTGTGATTAAATGAGCACATATGGATGACTACTACTAGGATTCCACACCTGTATCATTACATCACATTAAAGGTAATCTAATTTTTTTTCGCATAATGAACATATACATAAAATAAAGGATCCCAAGTTAAGGAAAACAATTTCTTCCAATATTAAAAAGATAAATTATAGTAATTATAAATTTGATATTTAAAGATCCTCTATCAGGGTTTTGAGAAACTATAAGTTAAAAAAAATTAATTTAACATCCACCTAAGGTGCTTCTTCTATTAAAATATCCTTCAGCGAATCATTCATATATCCAAGTTGGGAATTGGTTACCCCTATTCTAATTATTTAATTATGACCATGTGCTTTTTGAATATCTCTATATATATAAAAGGTTCCATATTTTTTACTTATTAATTCATGATTATTTTGTTTATATCCATCTATTTGGGCTCAATAGTGTTTAATTTCTCTTAGGGAGGTGGTTGGTGTTTTTTATTATGGATTTGACCTCAAAAAATAATATTGCATATCTTGCGAAGATAATAATTAAAACGCACATAGTTTGATTAAATGGTCAAGGCCTACACCTCCCAAGGTGTCATGTAGTGGAAAAACATTCCCCATGTTGGTGATATGATTATAATAGATCTGTAAACTTATGTGAGTCATGTTAAATGTGATAATCAAGAGACAATAAAAGACCATTCACATTTAATGAGAGTATACCAATATATTTGAAAAGAGAGATTATACACTAATGATTCCTTGAGAAGAATCTTTTGTAATGAAAGTTGTTACAAAGTGAATTATGGTTGGGATTATGCATCATCTACCCTAAAATTCAGGACCCATAATTCTGTTATGTAAGGTTACATTTTTGGGATTACGCCTATGAGGATGCCCATGCATTTGAAAAAAAATATGTTTTTAAACTCAAGGTGAATAATGATTACATATTGGAGTAATTTGACAAAATGGTTATTGAAGGTTTGTTTGGGTATCACACCTGAGAGGATTACCATGAGTCTATAACCAAAAAGAGTGTCTCAGAACAAGGAGAATAATAATAACCATTGGTAATTTCTCATCTCAATTATATTTGAATGTTTTATCATGGATAAAACTTATGTGGATGCCCTTATTTTTTGGAATCCATTAAGAGTATATTGAACCAGGGAAATTGTGATACCCATTTGTAGTATTTTTAGTCAATTATAATTGAATAATTGGTGATGTATTACACCAAGGATGATTCTTGTTGAGTTGATCTAGGGATTACACCATGTTGGGGGCCCATGTATCTAGAACAAGGATAAGTATCATGACTCAAGGGGTATAATGATATCTATGAGGAGTATCATGAATCAAAATTAATTGACGGTTTACTTAGGAATTACACATAAGTGGATAACCATTACACCAGAACTAAGTGTAATATATAGACTCTATGAGAATAATTATAACCATGAGGAGTTTCTTAAATTAATGGTAATTGATGTTTCTATCCAGGAATACACCTAGGAGGATGACCATATTTCTGGAACACAAGAACAATACATTGATTTATGTAAATCATGATAATAATGAGGTGTATATAAAAACTATGTTAAAGGAATAATTATTAATGTATTACACCTAAGAAGATCTATGCGATGTATAATCAGGGATTACACTATGTAGGAAGCCCATTTTTTGGGAAATAAGTGGAGTATCTAAACTCAAGGTGAATAATTAAAACCCTGATTAGTTTATCAACATGATGTTAATTGATGAGGTTTTTTAGGGATTACACTTATGAGGATTCCAATATTTATGGAATCTATGAGGAGTATCACAACTCAAGGGAATATTAAAAACCATATGGAGTATCTCGAATCAATTGTAATTGAAGAAATTGTTTGGTCTTACACCAAGTTGGATGGCCACTGAGTGGAGTCATGGATTAGAATTATTATGAGGACAATTTATCTAGAATGAAGAGAATTATCTCAAATCAAGTTGAATAATGATAACCATGTGTAGTATCTAGACCCAATAGTATTTAATGGTTTGGTTGGGGCATACCCCATGTAGGATAGCAATAATTCTAGTACCAATAGTACTATTTTGATGTATGGTGAATAATGAAAACAATGAGGTGTTTCTGGGCTCAATGGTAATTGATTGTTTATCGTAGATTACGCCTAGGAATATTATTATGTTATTTAATGCATGAGGATTTCATGGCTAAAGGAAATTTGGAAACCATGTATAGAATCATGACTCAATGGTTATTGAATAATTGTTTAAGTATTACATGTAGTAGGATTCTTGTTGGGTAGATATTGTGCTTAAACCAAGTAGGTGGCCCATGTATCTAGTACTAATATTAGTATCTTGACTCATAGTGAATAATTATAACCGTGAAGAGTATCTTAACTCAATGGTAATTAAATGTTTGGTTAGGTCATTCACATAGGAGTATTTTTATGATTTATAGAATCAATAGGATTATCTTGACTCAAGGTGAATAATAATAACCATGAGAAGTTACTTCGCATAATGGTAATTGAAGGTTTTGTTAGGGATAAATCCTATGAGTATGAAAATATTTATAGAATCCCTGAAGAGTTTCTCAACGCAAGGAAATTATTGATAACTATGAGGATTATCTCGACTCAATGGTATATGAAGAATTTGTTAAGACATAAACCTAGGAGGTTTCTCGTTGAGTAGATTCAGGGCTTACAACAAATAGGAGGCCCATGTATCTGTACCAAAGAGGATTATCTCTTCTGATGATGAATAATGATAACCAATAAGAGTTTTTATAATCAATGTAAATTGAATAATAAGTCTGTTATTACACCTAAGAGTATTTCCATGTATAGTAATATCCACCCAATATCCATCTATAACAGGATGAGAAAATGAGATTGTAATGGTTAGTGATTAAAACTAGTAGGAGGCCTTGGTGGATGTTGTTGGGTATTGACCCTAAGGAGGACAATAATAATAATTCGTAAAGGATAACATTCTCATATATGAGTGTCCTCATAATTTTTCTTAAAGGGGTGTTTTCATAGAAGATTCATGAAAGGTCGCCCACATTGAATTGTCAGCATATGAAATTCCACATATGATATTCCATATAGGGGTATTTATAGAGGTTCCATGAAAAATATATTTCCTATAGGGTTAACCTCATATTATTTCTCTTAGGTATTTCCACATAACATATCATGAAGTAGTCCAGTAGAGAACTATTTTCCCAGTATTTCATGATGTTGTCTTATTGGGGGATTTCTTTATGAATTGATTTCCTTTTGTATGGTCTTCACTAGATTACATCATAAGTGACCTACAATGTTTAGAACATTGTAATTTTTCCTAATTGGTTTTGATAGAGTGAGTTTAGTCTATGGATACTGAAAAATCCTCTATGATTCTTCTCATTAATTAGTCACAAATTAGGTGTTAGTTTTAATAGGTTTTAGTGAATAAATTAATTACATAAATATCAAACAACAAAGTAATAGGTAGTTTTATTGAAATTTTTTAATAAGGGTGTCTATTTAAGAGTATTTCCTAGAATACCTGCAAAGGAGTATCCACATAACATCTTCATGAATTAATTTCTTCACTATACAGAAGCCAAAATTCAAATCCTCATCCCCAAAAAAATTCAAATTTTGAGATTCCAAAATTTATCGCCATGTATTGTAAACAATATTACATTGTAGGATGAGTGTCTTATTAACGTAATGATGTGATATGACATCATAAAAAAGCACTATAAATTGAAAAAAAAACACCAACTCAAATTTGCTAACTATATTTGATCCACACAATTATTTAACTGTATACAATCTAAGAAAAATCTGAAGTAGTATTTTAGATATCATTGATTTTCCTTTCGTTAAACATTTAATATGAATTTTAGTGGTAAAAAATTTTGATTTGTAAGTCCATTTGGGATCGAAGAGTAGTAAAATTGAAATCAACAAAGTAAACTACACCCATTTCCATGGTGTATACAACATAAAAGGATGTTTTTATGCTAAACAATTAACTGAATATCATAAAAAATTTATTTTAAGGAACACATATTTTGTGTAAGATATTTTCAAAATCCATAACAAAGCCTTGGAGGGAGGCTCTCACCAACAAACCACTATATTAGGAATTGTTTCTGAGGAGTGCCCATCCCTCGGTGTGTGAGAACTATTTTCGAATATAGAAATCTCATATAATTCATACTATAAAATAGAGACACATGTCAACTCAAACTCAACATGTGTTTTTTAATTTAGGATAGTATCAAGGGTCATGCTGAAAAGTATATGTCTAGAATTTTTTGAGGCCAATAGTATGTATATTTGTTTTTGAAAAAAAAAATATAATATAGAGAACACATTTATATTTATTTTTATAATTTATCATTTTTTTCTACATATAAACCTAAATTTCAAATAATGGAGGTGATTTTTAAGGAATTCACAGATATAATGAATAGGTATACAACTACTTTATGAAAATTACAACAATAAAAATCATTAGAATATGGTGATTAAGGAAGATATTGAAAAAATATGGATAACATTGTTGAATTAATTAATATAGTCTTAATGTTATTTTTTAATCTACCCATCACATGTTTAGTGTTAGAAACCTTCCCTCTCTTAGTGATGTATTTTTTTGAATGTTGAAAGAAATTCGGAGTGGGTCACGATAGTGGAATGTGATATTTGAACCATTATAAATGTGATATTGATAGAATTATATAGGAGGATACCACAATTCTTGTCTTATCATTTGACCAAATTGTTACTAAATTTGAGTTCACTTATTTTTATGTTCCTTTGAATAGAAATAATTATCAGGTGGTTGTGGTTTTACCAGAGTAATGTTACTTTTATTGGAATAAATTTTAAGAAATAAAACAACCCTGCACACATGTGATAATGTAATGTTATTATATACCCTAATCTTTGGATAAATTCATTGATCCAATTTTTTGACTAGAAACAATTAATTATTTATTCATTTCTCTATTGATACTCATAGGTGAAAATCATAACTTCAGAACCTTTGTCGATACATGTACACATATTTGGACCATGGTTTTTTTTGCAACCAAGAGGGAGGAAGAAGTGAACCCTTTTAGGAATGATATTAATTAGGAGTATGAATAGAAACACTCATTGATATGTGTTATATGTAGTTTATAAGGTCACAAATTTATATGTTTCCCAAGACATACATGTAAATCGTCAAATATTCCAAATGATTAATGATTCACTCTTACTATTATTGTCTAAGTAGATGTAAGAAATATGTGGTTGCTTGTTATAAATGATAACTTGATATATTTTTATTATTTAATAATCAACCATGTTATCATAAGAATAACATAGATTATTTTTCATATATAATACTTTATTAAAATTATATTATTTTTGATAATCAATTTCATACAAAAAATTATGAAAATGTTATACATTTATATAGAGGATGACCACTTATATAACAAAAAATATATTTTCTAGTGTGATGTTATGGTAGAGGGGAAATGTTAATTATCTGTCTATCTAATGATCAAATCATTTCCACCAAGATTTTTCTTTGTATTCCATAATCCCATACCTTTGATGTGATGGATTTTATAGAGATTCCATGAGTGAGTTCAAGTCTATTGATCATCATGTAATTTCTACATTGGTCGAGTGATGGAAATAATGAAACACAAATTCCATTTGACATAGGATAATATGAATGTTCATTTAGAGGATACAACATGTGTTTTTGGTTTAACAATCCATGTCTTGGTCATTAGTGTGATTATAAAAGATCAATGTGATTTTATTCATATTTTACTATGGGTTGATGTTTTCGAATGACTGTGTGTCTTTTCGGTTGTCCAATCTCTTATGGGATGGAATGATTAAAAATTATTTAAGATTTTACATTTTTTAGATGAGTAAATTCTTTTCTAACACACAAGTAATTATATTATAAATCTACATAGTAGAACGTTGTGTTTCAACTACTCTACCACATTACTACGTATGATGTAAATAATGATACATGTGGATTTTGATAAGAGATATATGCATAGATGGGGATTATCTGAATTAGAATATATTAAGATATTTCTCTGTATTTTATTTCAATCAGAGTAGGATATGGAATTTTTATACAAATGGGGCAAGAAGAGTGTTTTCCACGCATTATTCTAAGAGTTATCATACAACTTCATCAACATCTATTGTAGGAATATTCTCAAGGGAATTAGTAAGATTGAGTCATTAACATAATTTTTTTTATTTTATTAATATAAAATATAAAATAATAATATATTAAATTTTAATTGTAAACATTATGATATATGTTACATACATACACCAAGCTACAATGCTCATAAATTTTATCATATATTTTATATTCTACAACCACATAGTATAAGTTTAACAATAATTTTATTTATATAAAAAATATGGTTATTATTTTTTGGTAAGATATTATAATGATAAAATATTAATTTTATTATCAGTTTATGAATACCTTTTGGAATAATCATTCTATCTCATATGGATCTCATATACTATAGTTGTCATGGAATTTCTTCCACTATATATAATTACTATGGTTGGAGATCAATGTAACAAACAACATCTTTAGAAGCTAATAAAATAAATAGAAACTTGTTTTTTATTTATAGCTTGCTTCTATGGAGTAAAATGGTAATTATTTATAGTATGTGATCTCATAAAAATTATTTGACAATTTTGGTGGTCCCATAATAGGGTGTCTACCCTAGAGTTGGAGTTTTGTGGAGTTTTGAATCAGTTATATTTGAAAAAAAATTAATATTTAATTAATTAAATATTTATCATTTCTACATGTTTAATTGGTTATATCTATTGAATGAAATTTTGGATTGAAATTAAAAATCCATTATTGAGCATGGAATGGGATTTTTGTCTGGGAAATTTGTAAGCTCATCCCAAACACCATGTCCCTTTTTATTTTTCATTATATTTTCCTTCCTTTTCCTTTTTATTTTTATTTTACTCCTTCCAATTTTTATTATTTCATACATGGTATCCCTCATTGTGGGTGTCGTGCACCTATGAATGAAGAGGTATATAAAGAAGGAATAGGTGCCAATAGGGGTTTGTTTGAGACCTAGGTTTGGATGTGACAACTATGGGAGGAATATTTGGATCAACGATCCAACCTATTACACCTAATAGTTGAATGTTCATTTATGTTTTCACTAATATCCAAATAGATTAGTTTTTTATACTTCCTAATATTTTTCTCATTGTCTAGGTCCCCTTAAGGGTCATGTTCGAGTATTTTTTGGGACATTTGGGTGCTTCCGTATCTTTACAGGGGTTTTCAATTTAGTAATACATTATCACATAACATGAAATTAAAATAACATGTGTTTTGTGATTTTAATTTTGAGTTTAGGGTATAAGAGGGGTGTTACATGAAAATTATATTCAAGAAATTTCATATAGATCCACTCTAGGTGTGGCCATCTACTTATAAAATAACATTGTGTAGGAACTCATGGCCTTGTAAAATAGAATTCTAGAGCCAGTGTATGGTACATAGTTAATGGTCATGAGGGGTACATGGATAGAGTCCATATGGGGTGCATGAATAAGTAACTGATGCATAGAGAAAATTTTGTATAAAGAAGGAACACAATTTATTTATAAATTACACACTCGGTTGGGATGAGGTATATTCCTAAAGAATATTTTGTGGTGTATATGGTGTATACATGAACTGCACATCTGGTACTCTTCCTTTGGATGTGTTTTTATAGGTTTCCTTACATAGAGTCATAAATGGAATCTTGAGGAGTACATTCGGAGTTTTTTAGTATAGATCAAGATTCTAAGGACATCATACTATTTTTAAGTCATTTTGAGGTGTTTATGGGTTGGGAGAGGATTAATAATAAGTTTTCCATAGGGTTTTTTAGAGTACTTATAGGGGTTGTGAGATTATTGGTTGTCTTGGATTATGAATTACAAGGGGATAAGTTTGAGGTTATTTGGATGGTTATTAGAAGGAATTATTGAGAAGTGACATGGAATGGAAATTATACGGGGTTTAGAGTAAGTTAATATAGTGTTTCTTGGGTAGGTATTAAACCCTGTTTCTTGAGGTTCAATTGGATAGATTCATTAGGATGGGATTGACATCATTGGGATTCAATTATTCCTATGTGACATTGATTAATGGAGTTTGATATGGCTTTGAGGGATCAGTTGAGTATTCCCTATAAAGAATTATGTTTTATGAGTAAATATTATGCTCAAATAAGGCCAGATGAGATTTCTAATGGTTATATTGGCAAAAGGATAGGTTGTTCTAGGGGATCACCTTGTATTTTATCATATTAATGTAGTAGTTTGGAGGACCAATGAAGGTTCTTAATGATATATTCAACCATTGAGTATGGGTTATGTTTTCAGCATTGGTGATGATGGGTTTGGAAACTAGGACAACTCATAAAAATATGTTTTAAGATGTCTTCTTCAAGAGTTCATTTCATACTAGGATATAAACTGTGACATGAGATATATGTTTGTTATGTATTTAAGGAATCAACAAAGGGATTATTTGATATTATCCTCCATTGGTTTTTTTGGTTCAAGGTGATTCTAAGGAACTGATGGATAATCTAGATAAGTATCCCTCTTAGTTTAATAGTTCATCTTGTATACAAGATTTTTAATCTCCCAAATATCATTGTAGTCCCAAAAATTATGTTTTATTCCCATGGATTATACACACTTATGGATTTATCTTGACTTAACAAATATTTTTAACGAAATATGAGGCCCTAAAATATTTCTAGGATATCCTTAACATTCATTTAGCAAGTTCAAATCATTCTATTAGAGTCTCTATTCTAGGCAGAGGTGTAAATTATTGTTTTAAATGCCAAGAATAATATACTCTAGTTATGTATTTTTTTTTGTTATTTTATTATACACATGTAATATTCCATTATGACTGGTTAATGGGAATAATTTTTATCATTTAATGATCAGTATTATATGAGGCCTCTTTAATTGGATATAGTTGTTTTGGTGAATCCTGGGAGGCTATTAGAACTCAATTCATGAAACTGTATTTTTTTTGAAATGTTACCTTATAGATTGCTACTTAATTTTTAACATTAATGGGTGTGTTAGTTGAAAAATTGGTTAACCATATAATGTATTATGTGAACACGTTATAATAGAAGATGATAGGAATACCATTAGGGGTATCCTACTAAAATTTATTTATCACCACTTATATGTAAACCTCAGTGTGGATACTGACCTCATGATTTATTTCAGGTTGATCATATGATGTATAATGGCCAGGTTTAAGGCCTATTATTACAATATAGAGAAGGACTAATCATGTGGAGTCTGATGATTGATTTGGAGCATTTTTACATTTTTGGATATTGAGTTTGAGGTATAGTTCTAGGATCTTAATAGAGCCTTGGTAATTATTATTTTATATTAATAATTTTTTATATGTTGTTGGCTTTGTGGATTCCCAGTTATTGTGTTATTACATTATTGTGAGTTTGTAGGTTACATTTCACTTATTATAACATAATTTTGTTTTTGTTATTTTTATTTCATATTTTCATCATCATATATGTTTGTTTATTTTGTTATTTTAATTCCTATTTATCTTTAATATGCATGTATAGTATCTCTACTACATCTCTTTAAAACCTCACAACTTGTCGGAATGCTATGGAGTATGGAGAAGCAAGCATGAGGCCATTTCACAAGATAGATCGATGAATGTTCTAGGTCAAACCAGAACAATTTGTGACAAAATGGCATCAGAACCATCTCTATTTTTTATCTCATTATTTAGGGATGGAAAGAATGTGTTATAGGAATGTGTCACAAAATGGGATGGATATCAGAATGCTAAGTCGACAAAACCTTTTTTAGAAAGGAATCCCTTTTTTGGGGAATGATATTGCAATTCATGGATTATGATTTTATAGATTTATTTTTTCACATTGGGTGATGCACTTTAGTTTTTGGATTTATGATTTATGGTTTTTGGTATTTTAATCATGTCTCATTAGAAAGAGGTATATGTACATGAATCATAATAGGGATGTAGGATTCATATGGAATATACCTATTGTTGTGTGATTTCACTAATAATATATGTTCAATTATTTAATGTTTCATCAAAAAGATATATGGTTTGTCTTATATAGATTATTAGGGGAATTCTACTCAAATTAATTGTTCGCATTTTATTCTGATGACAGGATATGTAAATCTTGCACCAAGTTTTTTTATGGTGATTGAAGAGAAGTCCCATTATCAAGGGTTGTTTGGAGGCCCTATTAGGTTGTTGTGAGATTTGGATTCTTTAATGGTGGCTTGATGATGGAACGTATTGTCGAATGTTTTTGGTATCATGGTTGAGTTTCCTTGAGATTATGGTTTCCATTAATAGGTTCATTTTTTGGATTTTGGATCCCATGGTTTTGAGAGGTGGATCTCTTAGAGTGCTCATAGATAAGATGATGGTTGAGATGGTAGGTTTGGTTGGATTTCTAGTGCTAATTGGTTCTAGATTCAATTATAATGACTTAGTGGTTGAATGGTTAGATGCTTATGGTTTTGGAAGGACATTTAGGTGATGGGGGACATGGGGATAATCATAGAATGAGGTAGACCATTTTTTTAAGGGAATATATAGGGGTGATTCATCTTGATGGAACTAACATGTAATAGGACCATGGTTAGTGATTTGGGTATGTTAGCCTAGGTTTATTAAATGGATCATGTTAGAATGAGTCTAGTTGGGTGTTCTGGTTGAGGGATAGCATGAAAAAAATATGTTAAGGTGAGTCTAAGTTGGTTTTTGTGTGAGACAAGTTTCACACTGGTGTTCATGGTGATTATTGGTATGTATTGTTGTGGTGTATTTGTGGTGGAACAATTTAGTTCAATGCTCTAAAAGTGATGGATTGTAAACCACGTAGTGAGGAGTGCACTATCAGAAATTAGAGGAAGTAATAATTAATTGTAGTGGGGTTTTGAGTAAAGGTGTTTTAATTCATGGTGATATTTTAATGGATAGATGTTATATGTAAAATCCCGTGTTTTTTCCGAACAGTCGTTTTGAGCAGAAATTTGACTTTTTTCTGTTGATTTCTTGTGAGGGGTATAACGGTCATTTTTTCCCTATCAGACGATCTCAGATAATTTTTTTGACATCTACGTCTGTCCGAAAATAGGTTGTTTACCCTAGGACAAGAGTTTGGAGGAAATCTAAGCAGTTAGAATTTTTAGTGGAATATTTGATATTTAATATTATTAAAATAAATATTACATTATTCTCGTAAGTTCGTTTGGTAGTTAATTTAAAACGGAGCATCGTATTGAGATTCCTTCTGTGCCGTTGAATCTGGAATGGGTATTTTATCCTAGAGAAGGCATAAACGCATGTCGGGCATCAGGGCTGGCCCGAGCCCCTTTTTCTTCCGTTTCTTTTCATCTTCCCTTTTCATTTCTTCACTCTTGTTTCCTCCTCCTCCTTGCACACGTCTCCTTCGCCGCTCCTCCTTGACCATGACCTTTGTGAGAATTTGGGTATTGAGAAAACATGAGAGAAGGAAGGAGAGAGTGGTTCTGATTCGAAGCTCTCAATGCGCTGAGTCGGCGTGTGGCAACTGGGAGCCGCGAAATCAACCGAACCTTTGATGGTTTCCACCCAAAGGTTGGGAAATTTATGTTTTTTTCCATATGTCCCCTTTAAAAATTTCTTTTTATTTCTTTTAAGCATTATATTTCTCTCTTGTTTCCTCTTAAGGCCCGATCTAATGTTTCAGGGGAGAAAACGGGCGTTACGGGTGTTTTTAGGTTATTCCCGTCGAAAAACCCAGAATACACGCCCTCTATTCTAGGGGTACATGTAGTGTGTTCTTCCAGTTTAGGGAAGAAGATGTTTTCCTAAGTACATTTCATGTACATTGAGTACACTCCATGTAGTGGGTGGCTATGTGGCTATCTGTGTGGAGTAAAACACGAAATAGTGGTTTTTCTAGGACTACATGCGGTGTACTTTATGTACACTCCGTGTAGTGGTACATGGGCATGTGTTCAGGTGAAAACAGACACATCGTAACTTTTTGTGAACTGTAAAACCATGTACAGTAATGTACATGCTGTGTACTGTTACACAGGTAGGCCCATTGTGCTCTGGCCATGTACTGCTTCAGTTTAGTAATTTTGAGATATCCAGGGCTTTTGAAGTCAGAATTGGGCGTGCGAGTAGTCGATTCTGAGCTTTATTCCATGTAGATCGCAATGGTGGAAGTTTTTTTGACTTTTAGAGGTAATATAAATGGGGTTTTGGGGAATTATATCTAAATTTAGGGCTTCTTCCTCCACTTATCGTGTTCAGTTATCCCCTGAGAGTGAGACATGGTGTTGATGATCGGTTGGGTGTTCGGAGCAACGTATTTGAGAACATTAATAAAATATTAGATATGAGATATCTCCCATAACCCATGATTTCGAGAATGTTTTCCTTGTGAGATGTTCCGTTCTGGCCTATGAGGCTTTGAGACCAGGTACTTCTAAGGATCCCCTGAGGGTTGCATTTCCTTGTGTGCTGACCTAGGGAGTCCCTTATAGGATCTCTCTCTTGTTCTTCCTTTTAAAGGAAACATGTTATTGAATCCCTATTTTTTCCTTCCTTTTATGATTCCATGTATGATTCTTCCCTTACTATTTTCTATGGATCCCGCGTAGTATTCCTTCACTTGAGTTTACCTGGAGGATCCCGAGTATGATGCCTCCTTTGTGTTTGACCGGAGGGACCAAGTGGGTGCCCTGTGTTTGACCGACCTTGAGTTGTTTTTTCTGGGTAGAGATGGTGATTGGGTGTCACATAGACCACGTTCTAAACTGGTGATCCCTTTCATATATTGATGTACTATTGGGTTGGGCGTTCAGGCTACCCTCACTATTTGTTTATATCTGACTTGGTTTTTCTGGTGTTGTAGTGTTTACTAGAGGTGCATCCTGGTTAGTGGTTGGTGAGCCTGACGCGACAAGAATTTCTTGTTTGTTGTGATGCCTACTATTCCTTCTGTGCTTGAGTAGGTGGTTTGTGAGTCAACTTTCGATGTCTTTGTGTTTTGTGTGCAAATTCCACCAATACCCATGAACGGGGTATTGCGTGTTTACCTTTTTGTCACTGTTGTTTTCCTTGATTTCTTGAATGCTTGTGTAGAGGTAATTTCATCATGGGTAAGGATAATTTGTTGTTCTTGGATGTTTTTACCATGCCTTATTCTATTTACGACCCGTTGGGTATTGTTTAGATTTTGGCCGGTATGCCAGTTTTCTATGCCTTGTGACTGTTCGATGGAATGATATTCTTAACATGCTTGTTAGGTTGTAGAATGGTTAGCCAAGTATATCTGTAGGTGTACATTGGCCTTATAGAATTATTATCCACTGACTGGCACGAGACCATGAGAACCTGGTGCTACAGAATATAAGGGGTAGACCGAGTGAGCTTCCTAGATAGTCTTGGATATTATAGACTATAGGAGGGTAGACTGAGTGTGCTTTCTCTGAGTGTCTTGGAAATTATAGACTACAGGGGCTAGACTGAATGAGCTTCCCAAAGAGTCTTGGATTTTATAGACTACAAGAGGGTAGATCGAGTGAGCTCCCTCAGAGATTCTTTACTTTTTTTTTTGAATTTCTTTAAAACCATTCCATATTAGAGAAGGAATTGATAGAGTGAGCTTCCTTAGAGAGTCTATGATACACCCAAGACTATATGAGGAATTTACTGTGTCAGATTTCTCAGAGAGATTCTAGATCTTGGGGCTATAAGAGGGTTAGACCACGAGATCTTCCTCAAAGAGTCCACGACTACCCTATACTATAAGTGGAATTGATAGAGAATGTTTCCCTAGAGAGTCTTATATTTTCATATGACCAAACCAGAGGGTTTAGGCTGAGTGCACTTCCTAGAGGGTTGTTGGTAATTCTTGGATAGGACCAAAGGGTTTGGCTTCGAGTACTTCTTAGAGGGTTACCTTTTGTGTTATCTTCATTCATGTGATTGATTAGTTTAACTTAAGGATATTTGTCTTTTTTTAGCATGTTCAGAGGCATATCTCCATTATTGGATGAAAAAGGTACATGTCGATGATATTACAGACCCAGAGATCGACTTATTGGATATACGGCATGAGTGGCACTACGTCCATCTCAATTCCCTTGAATAGGATGTCCGAGAGATCAGGCTTATGGTCCCAATTATTGACTACTGATGTTGTTTCTTATTATTTGAATCACTTCATCATGAATATTCATATTTATGTATATCTGTATATGTATGAGACTATACATGTGTACGTATATAGATATGAACATACATGGTGGCACTTGCCCAATTGACAGGGATTACATACACTGAGTTCAACTGTGGTTTCATGTTTGGTTTACATCCTTTTGTTGTGTTCCAGATAGGCTGAGCGTATTTTTGTTGCATACACTTTTAGCAGCACAGTTGTAGGTTGCTTTTCGGGGTGATCTACTGAGATTATTTCTTACCCATGCACGTGCACCTCGGTGTATGTGGAGAACTTATTTCTACTTTTCAGTATGGGCACAGGTTTTATGGTGGATAGGGCTGAGGCCTAGTGTTTCATGATCGAGCAGAGCTTCTCGAGTGGTTCTACTGATCGGGCTGCTATGGTTTGACAGTTTCTAGAGATCTGGTATGTGGATTGGCTTAGAGTTAGTAGAAGATCCCTGTACTTTTACATTAAGTTTCTTTTGTACATTTATTTTTATGGTCTTCCGAGTGGGTGACCAGTGTTTTATTGTATTGCATAGCTATTTGGGATTTTAACGCATTGTACTATTATAGCTTGTTCTATTTCAGTTGTTTACTGCTTCCCCACTCTATTTATTTTCCGCTGTGTATGATACTTAGTTATTTCCATTGTTTTCTTACTCTTGTATGAGGGCACAGTCTCCCCACTATCACACCATAGGCCCTCTCTTCTAGTCGGCAGCCACTAGCGTATGGGGAGGTGTGCTTGAGGCATTTTGGAGAACAGTCATAGAGCACTGGTTTAGTGTCTTCCTGGACGGGACGTTACAATGTGGTATCAGAGGAGTTTTCCTTCTTAGTCATTACTCTTTGGAATATGGTAGACAGGAGTATTAGGAATGTGTTAGAACCTGTGATAGATATCGTGCTGGTGCATCGCAAACACTTATTCCAGTAAGAAGTCCTAGTTACCAGGGTTTGGGATTGTTGTTCAGATTTTGCGATATTATAGTTGTGTATGCTTTTTTCCTTGAGTGACTAACATGTTGTGTGGTGTTTTGATTTACTGTGGATCTTTGGCTCTTGGTCATTGGTAGGATGCCATTGATAGATTTTGACTCTTGGCTGGAAAAGGCAAGAGGAATCTCATGCTTCATACTAGGCACGTAGGATTCACAACATATAGGCCTCGTAGTGTGTGTTTTTATTGAAGAATGATACCTTTGGTTCCTTTAACACATACTTTTTACTCTGATGGCAGGTTATGTGGATCTACGTTTAGGTGATGGTGTGAGGATGATGACTCGGTCCACTTTCACAGGTGGTCCTGTGACCCTAGTTGGTCAATGTGGAACATGATTCCTTTTTGATTAACCCCTTATTGGGTGTTGTTTCTTAGGTCTATGGTTATCTAGTCAAATTAATGAGAACGGTGTTGATATATAACAAGGATTTTCTGGTGAACTGGACACCCTTGGGGTATTCACGTATATGGAAGACCTAGAGACCCTAGGTTTTGACTCGAACCCTTATCGATCGATGTCTATTTTGTTTTAGGGAATCCTGGGTGAGAATGTTTGACAGCGTTTTCCAATTCATTTTGGCGGTGTTTGTTTTCACTAATGGTTTCAACGAGAATTCCTATTCGGGTGCCTAGCCTGGTCTACTAGTGTTTTTGATGTTGTTGTTTTAGAGGTGAATTTGTGAAATTTCGGGTTACTGTGAAATATTAGTGTACTCCTGTAAGATACAATCATGCACTATCTTGATTCGTCTTGAGTATGGTGAGAGAGCTCCGACCCTACATCGAGCTCCTTTTTCATTCCTAATGTTCATCCCTGTTGAGAATGAAACCTTTTTGGGTTGCTATCTTGAAGCGGTGTAAGGAAAGCCATATGGTGGGGACTGCACCATTGGCTTTTGAGGGTGATTTTCCTTATTTAGGTTAAACTTCGGTGTTTTCCAGTGGGCTTTTGAGCTTGGTGTTTTCTTTTAAGACGACGACAAGGTTTTTCCTATGGTGGAGAGTACTAGTTGGTTGTAGTTGACTATATTATATGTAGAAGGTGGTTGTTAACACTAAGACTGGTCATTGGACTGTCTAGGTAGCTTGGTTGTGTAGATGCTCGGGTTGGGGTCATGGCTACTAGTCTTGCTGCTAGTCCTTTTTCTGGGCTTCTTGGGGACGAGAAGGTTTATGGTAGGGAGTTTGTAAGAACTTGTGTTTTTTACGGACATTCGTTTTGAGAAGAAATTTGAATTTTTTCTGTTGGATGCTTGTGAGGTGTATAATGGTAATTTTTAACCTACTAGCTGATCTTGAGGATTTTTTTTGATAGCTCCGTTGGTCCCGAAATAGGGATTTTACACTAGGACATGTGTTTTGAGGAAATCTAAGTAGTTCAAATTTTTGGTGGAATATTTAATATTTAATATTATTAAATTAAATATTACATTATTCTCATAGGTTTGTTTAGAAATAACCCTTAAATAGAGCGTCTTATTGAGATTCTTCTTGCGCTGTTGAGTCTGGAATATGGAGTTTATCCAAGGGAAGGCATAAACTCACGTCGGGTGCTGGGGCCGGCCCGAGCCCCTTTTTCTTCCTTTTCTTTTCTTCTTAACATTTCTTTTCTTATCCCTTGTTTCATCCTCCTCCTTCTGCACATCTCCGAAGCTGATCTTCATTGGTTGTGACCTAATCGAGAATTTGGAGATTAAGAAAATAGGAGAAAAGGAAGGAGAGAGTGGTACCGATTCGAAGCTCTCGACCTGCTGAGTCGGCGTGTGGCAACCGGGAGCTGCGAAATCAACCGAAACATTGGCAGTTACCCCCTAAAGGTAGGGCCTTTATGATTTCAAAATAAATACCCTTTAAACATGTCGTTTTATGTCTTTTAGGAATTATATTGCATGATTTTGGCCTCTTAAGGCTGGATCAAATGATTCAGGGGAGAAAACGGGTGTTTCTGGTGTTTTCAGGGTTTCCCATCAGAATACCCAGAATACACGGCATGTATTCAGGGGTACACACTGTGTGTTATTCCCGTTCGAGGAAGAAGAAGTTTTCTTAAGTACACGCAGTGTACTGGGTGGCCGTGTGGTTGGCCATGTGGAGAATAACACAGAATAACAGTTTGTTTAGGACTACACATCTTGTACTTTAAGTACACACTGTGTTGTGGTACATGGGAATGTGATCAGGTGAAAACGGAGATGGAGTAAATTTTTGTGAATAGTGAAAGCTGTGTACAGTAATATACATGCAGTGTACTATTACACAGGCAAGCCCATTGTATTCTGGCCATGTACTCTGGCCATTTACTACTTCAGTTTAGTAATTTTTAGATATCTTGGGCTCTGGAAGTCAGAATTGGGCGTGTGAGTAGTCGATTGTGAACGTTTTTATGCGTAGATCGCAATGGTGGAATATTTTTGACATTTAGAGGTAATATAATTGTGGTTTTGGGGAATTATATCTAAATTGACGTGTTCTTCCTCTACTTATCAACTTTAGTTGTCACCTGAGAGTGAGATATAGTGTGGATGATAAGTTGGGTGTCCGGACCAACTTAGTTGTGACCATTAATAGGGTATGAGCTATGAGATATTTCCTGTAAGCCATTCTTTAGAGGACATTTTCCTTGTGAAACGTTCCCTTCTGGCCTATGAGGCTTTGAGACAATGTACTTCTAAGGATCCCCTGAGGGATGCCTTTGATGGTGTGCTAACCTAGGGAGTCCCTTGTAGGATCTCTCTCTTGTTATTCAATTGATAGGAACCACATTATTGAATGACTATGTTGTCTTCCCTTTGAGGATCCCATGTATAATTCCTCCATTACTCTTTGCTAAGGATCCTGCGTAGGATTCCTTCTCTCGTGTTTACCTGGAGGATCCCAAGTATGATGCCTCCTTTGTGTTTGACCTGAGGGACCTAGTGGGTGCCCATTGTTTGACCAACCCTGAGTTGTTATGTCTGGGTAGAGATGGTGATCGGGTGTCACCTAGAACCCTTTCCAATTTTGTGATCCCTTTTGGATTTTCCTGTATTGTTGGGTTGGGCGTTCAGGCCACCCTCACTGCTTGTTTATATCTGAATTGGTTTTTCTGATGTTGTAGTGTTTTCCAGAGGTTATTGCTGGTTGGTGGCTGGTGAGCCTGATGTGAGACATATTACTTGTTTTTTGGGATGCCTATTATTCTTTATGTCCCTATGTAGGTGGTTTGTACCTTACCTTTCTATGTCTTTGAGTTTTTTGTGCGAACTCCACAGATACCCATGAACGGGGTATTGTGTGTTTACCTTTTTGCCCCTTTTGTTTTTCTGCCCTCCTTGTATGCATGTGTAGAGTTAATTTGATCATTTTTGAGGATAATTTGTTGTTCTTGGATGTTTTTCCCACGCCTTGTTCTGTTTACGACCCTTTGGGTCTTGTTTAACTTTTGGTCATTATGACGGTTTTCCATGCATTGTGACCGTAAGATGGAATGATATTCTTAAAATGCTTGTTATGTTGTAGACTGGTTACCCAAGTAGCACTTTAGGTTTAATTTGGCCTTATAGAATTATTATGAACTAACTGGTACATGACCATGAGAACCCGGTGCTATAGACTATAAGGGATAGACCGAGTGAGCTTCACAGAGAGTCTTTGATATTATAGACTACAGGAGGGTAGAACGAGTGTGCTTCCTCAGAGAATCTTATAAATTATAGAATACACGGGATAGACTGAGTGAGCTTCCCAAAGAGTCTTGGATATTATATAATACATTAGGGTAGACCGAGTGAGCTCCCTCAGAGAGTCTTTACTTTGTTTGAATTTCATTAAAACTTTTCCAGACAAGAGAAGGAATTGAATGAGTTATATTTCTAAGAGATTCTGTGATAGATTTGAGACTGTAGGATGAATTGACTGAGTGATCATACTTAGATAGTTTTTAGACCTTGGGGCTATAATAGGGTTAGACCGTGTGATTTTCCTTAGATAGTCCCTGACTACCCTGGACTATAAGGGGAATTGACCGAGAGAGCTTCCCCAGAGAGTCTTATATTTTCATATGACATAACTATAGGAGTACGGCTGAGTGCACTGCCCAGAGGGTTGTTGGTACTTCTTGGATAAGACCAGAGGGGTTGGATGAGATTACTTCCCAGAGGGTTACCTTTTGTGTTATCTTCTTTCTTGGGACTGATTGGTTGAACTTAAGTGTGGTTGTATTTTTTATCTTGTTTAGATGCATATCTCCACCGGTGGCTGAAATAAGTACATGTAGATGGTATTACGGACACAGGGATCGACTTATTGGATATACGGATTGAGTGGCAATACGTCCATCTTAATTACCTTGAATAAGATGTCATAGAGATTGAGGTTATGGTCCCAATGAGCGACTGCTGATGTTTTTTATTGTTATTTGAATCACTTCCTCATGAATATTCATATTTATGTATATGTGTATAGGTATGTGACTATACATGTGTACGTATATAGATATGGACATCCGTGGTGGCACTTGGCCAGTTGATTGGGATTAAATACCATGAGTTCAACTGTGGTTGCACGTTTTGTTAACTTCATTTTGTTGTGTTCTAGCTAGGCTGAGCACATCGTTGTTGCAAACATTTTTAGCAGCACAGTTTTAGGTTGCTTGTCAGGATTCCATACTGAGATTATTTATCACCCCTCCGTGTTCACCTCGGTGTACGTGTAGACCTTATTTCTTCTTTTCAGTTTGAGCACAAGATTCATGTTGGATAGGGATGAGGCCCAGTGTTGCATGACCGAGAGGAGCTGCTCGAGTTGGTCTACTGATCGGGCTGCTGAGGTTCGACAGTGTGTGGTGATCGGGTATGTGTATTGGCTCTCAGTTAGTAGAAGAGTCCTATAACATTACTTTTAGATTCCATTGTACTTGTATTTTTATGGTCTTCCCAGTGGGTGACCAGTGTTGTATTGTATTGCATAGCTTTTTGGGCTTTCATAGCATTGTACTATTACAGCTTATTCTATTTCAGTTGTTTACTGAATCCACACTCTGTTTATTTTTCGATGTGTATGATACATAGTTATTTCTGTTGTTTTATTACTCTGGTATGGGGGCATAGTTTCCCCACTATCACACCCTAGGCCCTCGCTGCTAGTCGACAACCTCTGGCATACGGGGAGGCGTTTTTGAGGCCTCGTGGTGAACTATCTCAGAGCACCGGTTTAGTGACTTCTGGGCTAGGATGTTACATTAGATTTTTTTTTCAAATTCTTGGGCATGAGAGGCATGGGAATATATGGATATTTAATTGGTAGTGGAATGAATATGGGTTGTGGAGCTTCGTGTATGGGAACTGGTTGATGATATTGGCTATCCTATTGAAGGGAGAATCTCATTTGATTTATTACACCATATTTTACATTGTAGTGGTCATATAAGTGTCGATGCTCGGTGTTAGAGAATGATATCTGGTTAACCATAGTGGATTATCGAGGATGAGAATCATTATTCTGGGGAGTTTGTAAAAAAAATGTCATTACGGGCTGTGAAAAGCTGGATAAATATGATTCTTATCATACAGAGGGTATAGGGGATAAATTATTGATTTATCATAGGTTATTATCTTCTAATAATTTTATGACTAATAATTTTGTCTTGTAATTGTGTTTGTACCCTAGGGATGAAGTTTAGTGGAGTGGTAAGATGGTCATATTTTCACTTAATATTTAATAATTAATTGATAAAAAGTTATTTCTTAAAATTCAATCAATGATATCTCCTAAATGGAGTTTCATATATGAACTCTGACTTCATGGTTGGGTCTATAATGGGGTTTTTTCCACTAAATAATTCAACACATCTTGAGGAATGAGACGTCCCATAAACCCCAATTTCCATTTATTTTTAATTATTAATTTTTTTCTTTTTTCATTTTCTTCCTCATTCCTATATAAATTCTTATGTATGTGGTCTCCATCTTTATATTTTCTTTTTGTTAGGATAAAATAGGTATATAGGGAGGGAAGAAGATCTTTCATGCATTTATCTAAGGCCTCGATCAAGATGTGACAACTGCATGTGGCAGATTTTGGTCAATGCTTCAATATTTTATTCTCAGAGGTAGGCCATTTGTTTAATTTTTCACCAAAATAACCATAAAATAGAGGTTTTTAGTTTAAAATGAATTTATTTATTGATGGGGTCCTCTTGAGGGTAAGTATTGAGTATTTTTTAGATTCATTGGTATCAAGGTATTTTTAGCAGTTTTCCATTTGGGAAAACATGATAAAATAGTGTGTAGTTCTGAGAATACACACTATATGTTATTCATTTTTAGAGTGGGGGTAGAAGATGAAGATTTCATGAAATTTGTGTTTGTAATGTTTTGTGAAGTGAAACTCATGGTGTGGATATCTACATTGTCAAACCCACCGTGTCGGTACATGGTTGTGTAAAATATATGGCTTGAACCCGGGTATGGTACCAAGCTAGAGGCCATGTGGGGTAGTTTTCTAGAATCCATGTGGGTTCACTTCTATGTACCTATAAAAATTTTCCAACTATGTACTTAATAATTAATCACTATCGTGGGATAAGGTATAAGTCCAATAATGATTTTTATGGTGTAAATGTTGTGAACACAAGCTACATATCATGTACACCACCTTTGGATTTGTTTCATTAGTTTATCATCATGAGGTCATAACAAAACTCATGAAGTGTCTGTTCTAGACGTTTTCTATATAGATCATGAATTTCATGACCTATTTGTGTTTGAGATTGTTGGTGAGTTGTTTTAGGTTTGGAGAGGTTTAGTGAGAAGTGTTCCCTTAGGGTATTAGATCTTGTGTTCTTTGAAGGGTTGTGAGATTATTGGTAAGGAAGGATTATGGTTTCCAGAGGGATTAGTTTTAGGATATTTTTATGGTTCCAAGAAGGTGGTATTGAGTAGTGACTTGTCTTTGTTATGTGAATGAGTTTAGAGTGAGTTTTTTGGTGTTTAATTTGTGCGTTTTTAGGCCTCTTTTCAAGAGGTTTAGTATGTCATTTCTTTTGGATTGGGGTTGATACAAAATGCTATATATTACAGTAGGAATTCATTGTATATAGGAGTTTAAGATGGGTCTATGTGACCTGTTGTGGGTGCCCTAGTATGTGAGGTATCGTTTGAAGTCATGTTGTGTGTGAGATAGGCCAATTTATCTTTATTACTAAGGGAATGATTCTTGTGTTTCCTATACAAGAGGAACCACAAAAAGGGTTTACATTTCATATTTTATTTCATAGGACCATTGAGGTCACATTATAATATGTTGACCCTAGGAGGGTCAATGCTAGTTTCAACATTGGTGATGATGGGTTTGGGCCCTAGGTCAACCCTTTTTCTTGTGATTTAATGCGTTGTCTGCTAGAGGATTCTTCTTCTTAGGGTATCTGTGGTGAGAAAATATATATGGAAACTATGGGTTGATTTTTTGGCCTATATATTCCTGTATTATCTCTATTATTGTATAATAGGTGTATGGATGGCTTACATAACAAAACGAACTTCTGAATTTTCTCCCTCTTCATTTATTAGAATACTATGGCTAGAGGGTTTTTATACCCATATAATCTAATGATATTTTTCATATAATATTTTATATTCACATATTTTACACACTCAGGGATAAATATTGATATTCCAGCTAGTAATGACTGTCATTAGATACATTGATACATTTCTATCATGAACCTAGAGTTCACATCAGTTTTCAAATCTGGATATTGAAGTCTTATTTCACTAAAGTGGTTTGCATTATTATATTGGAAAAATAATATGAGATCTTAGAGTCAATCATTCTTTCCTATTGGTTTTTACACATTGGGAATATTATTTTAGAACTGATAGATGCAGATAGTTTTTGTGGGTTAGTAATGTGGGATGATAGGGGTGGGCCAAGACCACATGGGCTAGAACACACCCAAACACACATGAAAAATGTTTGAATTTATCTACCCACCATACATTGAAATGGAGGAGGGAACACCCATGGGGAATCCTCATTATTTATTCTTTTTATATTTAAATTTTCTTAATAAGATCGTAAAATCACACATGTAAAAATCTCACCCCACAAGGGTAATAAAGCCCATAGGAAACTGCCTCCCTTATTGTTTTTAATTTTTTTAGATCTTTAATAGGCCCTCACATGCCCACACTACTTATGAATATTTATAATGGGAATTTAATATTTTAAAAAATATAAAATATATTACAACATGATTTAAATATACTAATTCAAATTCTACAAAATTATAAAATTGGCCCAAATTAATATTACAACTATTAAAATTATAAAACACAAAGTTAAAAAGAAAAATTGTATATACAATAGATCCATGAACAAAAAAAGAGTGAACGAATTCAAATTATTCCTCTCCAATATATCATACACCATTACCTTATTTTTTCCAACATATTAAGCATTAAAAACAAAATTAAAAATAAATTTTATATTTTATATGTAATATAAAATGTAATAATAAGTAAATTTATTGATACAATTAACAATTATAATTTTTAGGAACTAAAAAAATTTAAGAAACAAAAGGGTCCTTGGTCTCAATATTTCACGAAGTAGAATATTATTTTATGACAATGTATTCTTTTTCACCATTCAATCATAAATATAATTTTTAAATCAATTATCATATATAGAAGATCATAAATGAAAAAATGGAAAAATTAACAATATATTCAAGGCCATGAATCCCAATTCCAACATAAATTAATTCTTGGATATTTTTTGGGATGAATAAAAATACTAATTTCTTATAATTCTCCACCCAATGAAAATGAAAACTCTAAAGAAAAAATGGGAATTAAAATAATCTAATAATAAAATAACATGATTGATAATATATATAATCATCTATGTTTATCCATCCAACATTCATGAAAATTTTATTTTCTATAAATTGAAATATCACCCAATGGAGTCACATAATAAATATCCAATTGTTATTATGAATCATTTGGACCAAATACATTACTTATTTGACCAATATATGTCTACATAAAATACTGAAATTTTTTAAATTAATGACAATGAGTATGAAAAATAACAATTTGAATAATGTTAATTTAATGTTTTACTAATTACATCATTATTTGTTCTAATGTGAGAACTCAGATAAGTAGAAGATGGATCCATTTGAGAAATTTCTATTGATGAATCAAAATAGATATCATTTCCATACACTTAAAAAATTTGATGTAGCTTTCATTTCACTATAGTGGTATTTTCATGATATTGGCATGGATCATGACTTTTATAGCTGAATTCTAACATTTCAAACTTTATTTAAGGATCAAAACCGTACTCTATAAAAATTGGTATAATATTCTTAATCAAATATTTTTAAAATTTATTCTTCATGTAAAACTAAATTATTCAAATAAAATCATATTCATTATTGAAATTATTCAATAAAAACATCTTAATTCTCTAAATATTCCAAAAGTAAAAAAATTTGAATTAGGATATGAAAATATTGAAATAAAATTTCTTATATCATAAAAGGTATTAAAAATATTACAATTGAACTCCACTCGATTCAATTCTAATTTTGAAGGAAAATTTATATAATTTGGATAATAAAAAGCCAATTTTTTTAAAACATATTTATACTTTCATGAACTTTCTTGGATTTTATAAATGGAATTCCGTCAAGTGGGAACATCTAATCAATAGATAGATCTAGTGGAAACTGAAAAATGTTTTACAAATTCTTGGAATCATGTCATTATACTATCATGACCATTAAAATATAAAAGGGTTTATATATTTGTTTTAAATACTCAATTAATAACCATTAACCCTTCATGTAAAATGAGATACAAAACATGGGAAAAATTTTATACATGATATAAATCATAATTGTAAATAATATTATTTCCAAATTCAATTAATGTTTAAATATTTACAACCTATTATCATATGATGAAGCATTGTTAAGGGGAACTTTGAAAGTTTTCTAATGAATACCCCAATAATTCAATATTTAATTAAATTTTTTAATCTAAAACCCAATGTATATGTTTCATATTAGTTAATCAAATAATTTTTCCTTTTAATTTACAATAAAAATCAATATAGAATAATTTTTATAAATGATTCCCTTTACTAGTAAAAATATTCCAAAAATTAGAGGTGAAATATATCTTACCACCAATGCTTGAAAAAAAATATTTCAACTCTTGATTATGTTGATTATAAAGTTCCATAACATAAAGACATACATCATGTGTAGGAAACAAGATAACATCCAGATTCAAGTAGATTAAAAATTCTACAACTCCATCATATTGAACAAATATAAAATGGAAAAAATGTCTTATAATAGTTATAACCATTATTTCCCTAAACACATTTCAATCAAAATTTAAGTTTCATATCCTAAAAAAATTGTCTTAAATCAGTGGAAGAAAACATTAATCATTTAATAATTTGAATATATTTCATTTTTATGTATGTTGAGACAAACTTGAAGTTAAATATATTCAACCACATCCAACCAATATCAACTCACATTCATTACACATAACCTCATATATATTTTTCATTTATCCTAATTCTCTCAAAATTACTTCATGAATCAAATTTATTCCTCTTTGATATTTTTTCTTCAACATGAATATGATTTTTTATATAATATTGATCAACAGGAAGGCTAGTTTTGTAACTGTAATTTATATAGTCTATATGGGAGTTAATATCATTAATGACTTAAATTAATTCAAATTTAATAAAAATTTTATATAGAGACATTTCATTGATAACTAAAATTTTAAAAATGCTATATGTATATTAGAAAAATAGTTTATATAAAATATATATATATATTACTAATTAAATTAAAATAAAAAAAAGATAATAGAAAATAATTAACCTTTTATAACAAAAAATATAGAACACTAAAAGTTAGTAATTTGTAACTCTTTTGAAAATTAAATAAAAATTATATGTGATTATCTAATAAATTAATATATATATATATATATTTAATCAACTGGATGAGTTTCATTTTTAATGAATTCATACATAATATAATAATTGATAATTTTAGAAAATAAAATCAATACTCTAAAAAAAATATTTAGATTTAAAAAAGAAAATATTTCAATTAAACATGATTACATATAAAATATAATTATCATTAGTCACAAAAGATAACATTTGAAAAAAATAAATCATAAAATAATAAACATATGTTACAAAAATAATTAAAATTAAAATTAAATATTAATTATGTTTAAATTTTATAAATAAAATGGCGAATTACATGATATTTTTTTTGAAACTGAAAATTCATATAGAATATTGAATTGAATATGATAAAAATATAATAAAAATATAAAATATAAAAAAATCATTATATATACATGGGTATAGTTGATGGAAATGTCAGTATATTGGATGCCTGCTGCATTGGACCTCAAGGGGGAATCCAGTAACAATGTTGAAGAATCCTCTGATTGTGGGGTCGGGAATAGTCATGGGAAATCAGTTGATGGAGATCGTGGGGTTTTATAAGGGATTCATCTATAAGGATTTATGATATGTGATTCTATATTGTGATAGGTCAGAGGAGTGGTGGTGTGATCTGAATGGAAGGTAGGTCATTGGAAATCATGATGTTCAACTCTGACTTAGGAAAACATGACTGGAGAATTATGTAATAAGGGAGGACACATGTGGGGTTGAAAAAGTCCATATGTCACATTTCATACTCATGAATTCATAAGGATGGTAGAATATGTGATCATGACATGACTAGATGAGTAATGTATCTATCTAGTGTGTCTTGTTGATACCTGATGGTTGGGATGATGTGAATAGGTGTATGGTGTGTTTGGATTGTCTATATGTTTAGTTAGTATACATTTATGTAAATGGTAGGAATATATGAAATTCAATGAATTCAAATAAAAGGGAAGTGAAAATGGAATGAATTTATATGGTGTGGGGATGGATAGAGAAATCAAGACTGAGGTATTCTAGGTGGTGTGTCATGCCGAACATCCGTGAAGGGTCCACACTTATTTTTATATGGAATTTTTAAAGTGGTTCCACATGTGATGGATTTCATAAACTGATGATAACGAATCAATGATGGTGATATGGTGTAAAGGGTGACTTAATAACATACATTTTTAAGTTGGTAAACTAGAAAGATATTAAAAAAAATTAATATCCCATGAGACAACCAGTATTTATGTAGGTTCACCCACATTTGTAGGATTATTGTTCATGATTTCTACATAAACCTATTATAAATATATTTTCATTTTAGTATAATCATCATGTAACATGTAACATACTAACATTTTTTTAGTACATTATTAGGTTTAGATTTTATCTTTTAATTTCAAAAGTGTTATAGGTGATTTGTAAATTATATTGATTTTAAATGTTCTATGAAACCACTTTTGGTTTTTGTATATAATTCATGTATGTAGAATTTTAATAAGAATAAACTTTATTTTAACCCCTATGTAAACCAATGATTATATATAAAATAAAATTAATTAGACTTTTAAACATATTGGTTTGTGGGTATTGTATAAAGGTAACGTTGAATTTCTAAGGGATACATAAGGGGAAATCAACCATTAAGTATGTGTAGGCTGAAGATTCATCTACAATTGAAGGGATATCTTTAAAACCATTTTCTTTTGTAAATTTATGTTGGCGTTTCCCTAAACAATGTAATAGTAAGCCTCTATTTTCAAAGTATGTATGAGGGTAAACCTAGAAATGTGTGAAGGTGACTCATTGTTTTTAATGGATGTTTAAGGGAAATATAGAGTTGAGTGAGGGTAATTATAGGTTCATGGTATGTATAAGGGAATATATCCTAATATTCACATGAAAACAATAAGATATGTAAGGTTAAAACCATGTAATCCTTACACAATGACCATTTCGATGTTAATTTGTTTTTAAAAAAAATATCTGCTTCTTCTTCCACAACAGCTTCTATAAGACTTTATGATGATTTTAAAAGCCTAAAATCAGGAAAATTTAATTTTTATGATTTTTTAAAGGCTATAACTCCTATTTTATACCATTTTATTCTTTTCACATTCAAATTTCAATTAAAATGAAAATAAAATGGTCATTCTAATCTGGGGGTTTTATAGTGTGAACAAGAATACATTTTGTATGTCTTAAAATACCTAAACCATTGATTCCCTAGTTTTTTGATATCCAATTGTATGGTTTTTGGATTTTTGTTGTTGTATTATCAATTTAAGCATGTTAGAGGTTTTTTCTTGATGTTTGTGTGTGATACTTCTATTTATTATATAGGTTCCTTTTCTCAACTAATCATAGATCCCCCATCGGGTGTCTAGTGATATTGTGATTGAGATAGAAGGTTTCATAAGGAAAACTATATTAATTGAAGCATTTTTTTCTTATTTAAATTAAATTGGTTTTCCAATTGAATTTGAATTCATTAATTTAGTCTCCGAGTAAATTATTCTAAAAGGTATAGTGTGTGTTATAAAATTCCATTGAAAATGGATTCTGAAATAAAGTGTGATTTTTTAGAAAAAATATCTTGAATGTTAAAGATTGATTTGAATCATAATCTTGATGAGATAAAAACAGTGCAATTTCATCTGAAATAAAATGAAATTAATTGGTTTAGCAGTCATAAATTTTTTCAAAAAAGAATTTTAATTTGGATTTTGAAATAATAAAAATTGTTTTAAAACATAATCATTAGGTAAATGAATTGATTTTTTAGAACACAACTAGAAATACGATTTATACCAACAGTTTTCGGCAAACTGATGGTATAGTTCACATATATGGACCTATACCAACGGTTTGGCCAAAATTGTTAGTATAAGTCACTAATTTGGACATATAAGAAAGGTTTTCCCAAAACCATTATTATTGGTCACTTATATGGACCTATGCCAACAGTTTTTCCATAACCGTTGGTATAGGGTCTTTATTATGGACCTATGCCAACAATTTTGTCCAAACTATTGGGATAGGTCCATAATATAGACCCTATACAAATTGTTTTGGACAAACCGTTGGAATTGGTCTCCTCTATACCAACGGTTTGTCCAAAACTATTTGTATAGGTACCAAAATCAAATAATCTATACCAACAGTTCTCAAAACCGTTTGTATATGTCTATACCCACAGTTTTATAAACCATTGGTATAGTTACTTGTATTTTTTATAGAATATTCTTACAGAGAAAATTATATATATATAAAAATAAAAATATTTATTTTAATAAATATATATATATTTATGAAATTATTTTCACAAAAGTCATGTTAGGTTAGTGGTTAGGTCATTCAATCATATACCAGAGGTACTATTATCAAAACTAATAGAATGATTTTTCAAAAAAATACATATAGCAACATTTTTATGGAACCCTTGGTATAGATTATTCATATTACTTATACCAACGGTTATGAAAACCATTCGTATAGGTCTATACCAACGGTTTTTGCAAAACCGTTGGTCTAGACCTATCCCCATGGCTTACTAGACAATAGATCTCCAAACCATTTGTATACGATATACAAAAGGTTTGGAGGCCTATAACAACAGTTTCAAACCATTCATATAGTGTATTTTTCTAGTACTGAAAGGATTTATTATACTAAGTGATATTGGAAGTATTATTTATTACCTTGATCCACAGGGGTGTTTGGGTAGTTATCATGAAGGATATGAAATCTAGTTAAACCAATTTATATAAATGGATTGATGAAGACAATGATACTAAATTATATTTAGTGAAAGGATATTATTATTTGGGATTATATGTAACTCCCCTTAGGCCTTTGGATAAATAGAGAATGTTCTCACCAAGAGTCATATTTAATTTATATTCTTCTGAACCTAGTTACTAGTAATAATAATAGGATCTATTACTATAGAGCTATGATTGAAAATAATTTATACATGTCATTATAAATGAAATAACTTACTCAAGTACGTTTCGATATGATTTTTCATTCTATATTGATAAAGATGATTATATGTTTTTGATTTGATGAAAATTTAGGTTCAATCTTTTTTATTCTTATATATTGAAATGTATTGAGAAACATATTTTTATGTAAACTAAGAAAATATTTACATTCCATGTTTTTTTAAATTATTCAAACTGTTTTTACTTTCTATAGATTTATTATGAAATTTATTTTGATATCCTACTAGTATTTTTTGGTCAAACCCTAAATTTAAATCATTTTTTAGTATATATTCATTTCATAAATTTCTAAAAAGGGAAAACACAACTGGGAGGTGGTGGGTGTATTTGATTAGTTTTACCTTGGTAGTTAGTGGTGATTAGTGGAATGATTAATCAACTATTACATTGGGTTTTTATGATGATTACATGATGATATTATCTGATGAATTTCTTTTTTACCAACCATTTTAAAACTTGTATCTATCTTCCAATTATACTTTATCTCTTATAGTTTTTTGGAATTATGAATTTATATTCTATTATATTAGAGTATTTCTCTTGATGAGTTATTCATATGGTGAAATAATTCATTATATTTCTCTTTTATTCCCAAAAACATTTTGTCAACCATTGAAGATCAAGAATGGTATTGGGACCATGTTAGATTCAATTTGAGTACCATTTGGTGGGTTATATAGCAGTTTTATGTAAAGTTGGTATCATATGTGGTCATGCCTTATTTTAAATGTATATTTATTTTTTGGGATGTTTTTTTAGATATGAGAGATGATTTTTGGGACTTAAGGGGACAGTTAAGAGTGAGTGTCTGGCTAGATCCAACGCCAGTGAGACTTAACATTCCATAGGCTATTGGAAAAAAGTTCCTTGAGGTGTTTTTTGATTTAATTTTATAAATTTTCAAATTATTTAATAATATATTATTCTTTCCAATTATATTTCTTCTTGATAGAGTTAATGATATTCAATCTCTTGAGTGATGCAATCTAGTTTTCTGTTGATGTTGTATTGTACCATTCCCCGAAGAAGACATTTGAACAAACCTTGGGAGTGGGATTCAAATGAACCAGGGAAAGATAACCCAACCATTTATTTGAACCTTGATTTGGTGGTTGTGTATATGGAACATTATATGTGTTATGTATTTTCACCTATTATAATTGAGGAATTAGTGGTTCATCCTTGGAGGGGTATTCATTGAGATCAGTCCCATGCATTCCATTTTATAAAAAGTGAATATTTATCAAGTAACAATGATACATAAGAGGAAAAGAATTAGAAAATTAATGTTGATCATAACTATGAGTATTTTGAGATTCCATATTCAATTAAGGTAAAAAATTTCACCTTCAATTTTAAATTTCCCAGCATAAGGAAGTGGAATTTTATTGTTTGTACTGGGAAGAATGTGGGATTGGAGTAGAAAAACATAAGTGATATTTTCCGAAATAGTTATATCTAGAATATATTTAATTGAATATGTTTATGGAGTTTCTTAAACTCAAATATGTTTATTGAACTATGACTCAGTATTCCAATTGCTTTCTCAGTCTTGTTCATTTATCGACTGAGGTGGCGTTAACTGAGATGTAGAAAGCATGGATGATTGAGATGGGTCTTCAAGAAGATATCTAATCTCAATTTTTTATACGAATTATTACCTCATATGATTATGTTACAATATATCATTGATGATAGAACATGATATGGATGGTATTTTGGGGTTAACGAGAGTTCCACATACTTCTAGTGGTGGCTCGAGTGGTCACATTAAATGGAAGAAGAAGCTAGATGCATCTTGTGGATGAAACCCTAGTGGTGGATCTTGGTAGTATAATTATTCAAAAAAATTATATTATCTAGTTAATGAACACATACATACTTCCATTATTGAAATTTTTGGAACTCAATGTGATCCTATATAGAGACACTAATGATTTGTAGCTCTTGTGGACACCTAGGTCACTTACTGAGGTTTTTATATGTTTCTAATACTTTTTTAATAGGTAAAAGATAAAAAGTCTTATGATAATTTATGTAATAGAAAAATTCATCAATAATAAAGGTTTTAGAGAAACCTACATCAGGAATAAAGAATCTCTATACAGTGTACACATCGCTAGTGTAAGATAATATGGGTCTCGTAATAGTGAGATGTATCATTGGAATTTATTTATATTTAGTGGATGATTTATTTTATACTTTTTCCAATCATTTGGTAATATATACATTTTTTTGGAATGATTAATATTTATATAGTGATCATGACTTCTGTAAAGTAGATTTATACCCTCTGGGGAAAAGATATGAAGGGTTTTTGATACATTTATTATGATTATTAATTAGTGGAAGTTGGTATTCATTGGGTTCTTTTGGTTTTAGATAAGAAAAATATATATTTCATTCTCCAGAAGTATTTGTTCATTTCTCAAAATTCTTTAATAGATTGTTAATTTTTAGGTCTCTGTTACTACCCCGAATGGGGTGTGTCGTGTCATTCCGGGAGAATGAGACCCGATGTCAATTCGAGTTGAACTTCCTATTATAAAGTCAGTTCGGATTATACCATATTTTACATTGATCTAAAGTAAGATTATTTATTTGTTTATCATCTTGATGATATTTTAGTGTTTCATAATGTGTTACTATATAGATTTTTTGGTTTTATACTAGTGGGGGAGGTTGAGTTTTCTATCAAATTAGTTTCAAATACAGAGATTATTTCTATTCCCTAGTAACATATGGAACAAGATGTGATAAAAAGTAATTGGATGACATGATGTAGAAAGGATTCATTTGACTATGTTTTTCTCCCACGGTAGAGATAATTATTTTTTCTATTTAGGTTGGAAGAAGCCTACCCTTTTGTGTTTATTGTTGAAGGATCAGTAAGGCCATAATCAAGAACCAAAGTATATTTCCCTGAATTAATGATGTATTTGATCATAATTAAGGGGATAAGTTGTTCTAAATTGTTTATCTTCTATATTGTTATTTACAACATAGGATCATGGATTTTAATATCCATAATACTACTTTCCTGAGTAGGTTGGAACCCTAAGATCCTTGTTATGCATTTTGGTCTGACCAATGATTATTATTTTTTGTTTATGGAATTGATGAATAAGAAATTACAATATTACATAGATTTTTTCATAGTTCTATTTGTGGATAAAATGTTGAATTACTCTAAGACTAAATAGGATCTTGGGCATCACTGTAGAGCTGTTCTATACATCTTAAAAGATCCAAAACAATATACAAATCATTCAAAATGAAACATCTAGATTTATGAGGTAATGTTCATAGGACACATCATTTATGAACACGATTTTATAATTCCTCATATGAATGTGAGACATGGAGGAACCATATAATTTCCATTATTTAGGTAATATTAGTTTTAACATGGTATCATCTCAATTATTTTGGGAGGATTTCTGAATGTTAGCTTCTTTAAAAATGATTATCACTTAGAAATGAGAATGTTCATTTGGAATAAGAAATTTATGGTTTATTTCAATAATTTGATATTTTATTTCACTTCAAATCTCATGTGGACACTTCTAAAATATAGACATGTCTATTTGGTCTCATATAATGCATCAAGATCTAATTTGGGATTCAATCTCATTTATTGTGATCATATAGTGTCATATGGTTATTATTAGTAACGAACATATGAGAATAACTAACCCACACATGATATTGAACTCTTAATTGTGATGAATGATTTCAAGAATTAATGGAGGTAAATTTTTGGAGAATGATTTACTATATTCTTATATCATAAAATATTGAGTTACATCTTCTTGAAAAAACATATGAATCTTAAATAGAGGTGTTGGCTGGAATATGTATAATTATATGATTTTAAAATTGCATATTTCCTTGGTAAAAATAATTTCAATGCTAATTCTTTGAGTATGAAAAATCCATCACATACCATTAAAATTATTTATGAGGAGTATAATCTGATGGATCTCCTAGCTCATATACTATTGTGATTTTGAGTGAATGAGACCAAGGTTGTCCTGTTATGTGTTCATTTGATCTCCTCACAAATCAAGATGAATCTCTAGTAATAATGGATTTATGATGAGTTTCGAGGAACTAGTGATTCTTTATATGGTGGGGATACATATTTTGATAGTATTGAATCAATAAAATTCAGTAAATATTATTGATTAATTCTCACAAATACTGTTTTCTATTTTATTGATGATATTACTTTATGTGAGTTTTAGGAAAAAATATTCTTGTCAATTTTTTTTCTAAAATTATTTTCCGGTTTTTAATTGATAAGGAATTTTAATAAAGTGCTCAGAAAACATTTTAGTGTCACTCGAATCACTGTGCATACCATACGATGGTAATCGTAATGTAAGGAATGAACCCTACGTTCAAATTAGCATGTATGGTTTAGCATCTCTATGCTCAAAAATGTATTTTTTGTTTGGCGATGCTATGTTTGAATAAATGTATGGAATTTCAACCCAAAATTGAAGTCAAGAATCACTACAAAAAGCCTATAGTTAAAGAATGTATAGTTATTAATACCTATGTTTCTAATCAACCATATGTTGGAAGGATGAACATATGGTTTCTCCACCAAACCTAACTTTTGATCCCTATGTTCTGTGCAGATGAAAGCATGGTTCAGGAACCATATGTCTGTGGGAACCCTACACTACGAAAAGGAACTTGACACAACGAAATGGAAAACTATTATATGAAATGTAACCTTACATTACAAAAATTAACCCTATTCTACACAATTTAACCCTATTATATATACTTTAACCCTACATCTAACTATTCAAAATCTTATTTTTAAAGCCACAATATAATCTGAGATTCATGTGAAAAAATTTAAAGAGTTATAGGATGATATAAATTTGTTTATAAATTGATTCAAAAAATTGTTTTGATCAACCATGTTTATCGTAATAAATCCATCATATTCTTAAGGGACATAATGACTCCCCTGGACAATTTTAATTTGAATTTCTGCATTTTATCAGGAGATTCTCTTGGATATAGAATATCGAAGAAAGAAATCGGCCCTATATATTTTCTCACAATTTATTTTGTAAAAACACATACAAATGTAATATTGATAATATATTTTATAATGCTACTATAATGAACAATTGAATCTTATATTGGAGGTGGGTACACTTTTTAGATATATTTGTTCATTATTATACTATTTTTTTTAGATATAAAAATTAAAGATCATCTGAAATCTATATCACATTAGAGTTATAATTTATTGAAGACATTAATTATTGAAGAAAAATACCCATTTTTTGAGTTTTTACTACAAGAACTATAAAATTCAACCTGAACCATAATCAAATTAAACTCTTTTGATTTATTATATTTTTGACTGCTCGAACTCGTTTTTGGTGGAGTATCATCTTCTATATATAATATTCAGTAACCAGTTCCCTATAAATTAACCAAAAGGCTTTTTTCATCATTTTTTAAAGGTGTTAACATCATAAAATCGTTTTTGCTATTGATAATATTTCTATAAGAGGACATTTCTATTGAAATTAACAAACCTCCCAAAGAGAGAATTGGTGGAGTGGACTAGGGTATCATTATACCCTGAACAACTATAAATTTTTTGTATTTATAATTTCTATTCATCCAAAAATAATATTTCATATTAATAAAAATGATCCATCTCTTCATAAATCCCAAAGAGTTTAAAAATCTATAATTAGTGAATATTTTTTAAAAGACACAATTCAGCCTCCTCTTGTGTATATTTGTACTATTTAGACCTTAAAATTGGTATCATGTGATAATTTCTAATATTTTTATAGTAAGATTGAATGAATAATGTATTTTTAAAATATATATTTCAATGGTTGAATCAAAAGAAGGTATTTTTATGGATCGTGCTCCATATTTTAATAGAGACAACAATTTATGTTAGAAATCATGAATGACCATCTATCTGAAGAATTTGGGATTGAATTTTTCATTCATTGATTATTTCTCATTATGAAATTCTTGAGATGTGGAAGACATGGGATGCTCAAAAAAAAGATGAATATGAATAAAAACTCAAAGTAAATGGTTGATATCATCTATGATATCAAACCTAATGAATTCAATCAAGTATTACAATCCCTTTTACCCATAAAATGTGGCAAACAATAGCTGTCACATATGATGGAACATAAAATATTATAAAATTGAGATATGCTACTGCAAAAATAATGTTAGACGCCTTTAAAAATTTTTATGGTTAAATAATCACATATATGAATGGATGATTAATAAATATTGTCAACAATATTTCGGCCATGTGAGAACCCATTACTCAATCAGATCAGGTGATGAATGTTCTTAGAGTATTTACCACTAAATAGAATGAAATGTCTACAAATATTCATAATGGATCACCAATCGTGAATTTTATAATGAAATAATTAATTGAATCATGGATAATGTACCAAGAAGAAATTAAATCTAAGATTAAAGATCACAAGATTATATTAAAAAGATAAAACACTATGCTTAATGTGAAATCACAAAATCATGAATGAAAATCAACAAAATAAGTAAAAATAGATAATTATGATGCCTTATATTATGAAATAGAACTAGCTCCACTACAAAGAAAATTCAAAAAATTATTGAATAATAAAATAGGCTTTATAAAATCCATTAAGAATGATTAAAAGTAACAATGATAATTAAGATTCCATAAATGAAAAAGGCTTGGCCAAATCAGACCCAATTTCCCCCAATTTAATTGTGAAAGAAGAAGTATATAATAGAATTATCAAGAGAATAAATATTTTTAGCATAAAAGAAGATGATACATGAAAACAATGTGGAATTTATCTATAGACACTAGCATCCCTTCAAAATCTAATTCATAAATGGATCCATAAAATTCAAAAGCCTGTATGTGCCTTATGGATAAGGAAGAAGAGGAGGTAAAAACTTATTATTATTCTTCCTCTTACTCTAATAGTTTTTTAAATGAACAATTTTCGACTAACTATTATATACTAGAAGAAAAATATGATTATTTATTTAAGAAACATAATTCATTAATACAAATTTATAAAATTCTTTTACCTGAAAGAGAAACTATGGTAAATCTACATCAATAACTAATTAAAATATTTAATTCATCAATATCTGACTATATTGATCCTGAAAAATTGATTAAATATTTGGGGGATAAATTTGAATCTTATAAAAGTGCTACATGTATTTTTATAATATTATGGGACAATCTAAATGATATTTTTGGAAATAATGTTATTAAAATATAAAATTTTGAATTAGAATAAATGGTGAAAATAAATATTATATAACAATTAATTTGTGTCCAATTAAAACAAATATACATACTATTATAATGATATAAATACTTATTTCACAAAAAACTATTATTTTTGAAATCCTAAAATTAGTGGTATTAAAAATAATATCACTTCTAAAATTTTCTAAAGCTAATAATACATATTTTGGATAAAATAGGGAGATCTTGATTCCATGATATTTTCTCAATGACATAGTTGGACCCACAAAATTAGTGTATCCAAAAAAACATGCCTAATTACTTTTTTAGGAAAAATTTCATAGGAATAGAAAAGAAATATGATATATGGAAAATGAATTATCCCGATACATTGGTGGGTACTCATCAAATTTTCATACATTAAATCAAAAAGATGGAGGTCTAGCCACTTTTTGTGGAAATAGAAAAGGAAGGATTGTTTGATTTCAAACTATTGGAGATCCAAAATATATCTCAATAAACAAAGTTCAATATGTAAAAGGGATAATGAGGAACATGATAATTATTTCTCAACTTTTTGGGGATGGTTTTAAAATATATTTATCTAAAAATTACTTCTATTTTTTAAAAGAAAAATATCATAAATTTATATCACCTAGAACTGAAATTATTTATAATTTGAATCTAAATTCCTTGTGTAAACAAAAAGTGAATTGTTTTACTACTAAAAAAATGAGTCATGGATCTTGAATATGCCACTTGAATATTGTATTATATAATATTTACATAAATTATCTCATAAACAATTAGTTTTATATTTTCCAAAAATTAATCTTGAAAATAATATATTCTATGATGCATTTCATGTCACCAAATAACACAAATTTTATTTCAAATCAATTCACAAAATATTTACCTCTGAGCTATTAGAAACTTATCCATATGGATTTTTTTCTTTCTAGGGTAGCATGGTTTGCTGTTAAATTATATTTTTATGTTTATTTGATGATTATTCAATATTTACTTAGGTTTATTTTAACACCCCAATCTTTCATGGTACGTTTCCCTTTGAATAATACAGTAGTGTGCGTTGTACGCAACTTCGAGTTCTAACACACACCACAACCAATCAAAATAGGTGTTATGAATAGTAATAACCACTTTTTGAAATTTTATATATTTTATCTCTCAAAATGGACTTAATTTTTGGATCTGGAATATCGAATTTAGCCTAGGGTAAAATTTTGGTACTCTTCGTATAACTTTTATATTTTGATGAATAGTGAAAATTACAAAATTGTCATTAAAAAAGACTTTTTTAATAGAAATAATTAATAGTGACAAATTATGAATTTGAGTGGTTTTAAAGTATATTTTAATATATTTTTACAATTTAATACAATGTTGGTCATTGGACATGATTTCACAATTAAACCGGACATAATCAATTGTCAATCTTTTGGTAGTTATTATTTCATAAAAACACATTTTTTTTACAGTGGAAATTAATTTTAAATTAATTTCTTCCACTACTATGTTTTGAATTTGGAAAAATGGATTCAATATTTGGAATCAGGATTTCCAAATTGTGTAAACAAGTATCATTTATTTCTAGACATTTTGAATAATTAGTTCAGTAAATGTTTTATTTACCATGGTTAAAGGGTAAATCCGGTAAATAACGGTAAAAAAGTATTATAATAATAATAAATTATCCTAAACTGTGACAACCGGGTCCCGGTGACATCACAGCCACCCCGCCTTAACATATCCGTCGGGTCCTGGCCCACCAGGTACCACCAGTTGCCCCCGCATACACGTGGGGCCCACCCCAGGGTCCACCCACATGCCTGAATGGGTCATCTGACAAATGATTGTCCCCACAGGCCAACACTTGTCCTTTCTAGAGTGTTTTTTCCTCACTCACACACACCCTAAGAAACTTCCCATGAGGTCACCCATCCTGATCACCACTCCATTCCAAGCACGCTTAACTATGGAGTTCTAATCAGGTAGGCTCCCGAAAAGGAAGGTGAACCTTGTTGACATGAGTCATATCAATTAGTCATTTAACCCTTTATCATTTGGGAATGTTACAATCACCCCCCCTTTAGAGCACAACGCCCTCGTTGTGCACCCTACATCTCAACCTAGGCAATGCACCGCGCACTTAAGGCTGTGTTCCTCCTCTGATACCAAATGTGACAACCGGGTCCCGGTGACAGTACATCCACCCCGCCTTAACATAACTGTTAGGTCCTAGCCCACCAGGTACCACCAGTTTCCCCACAGACACGTGGGGCCCACCCTAGGGTCCACCCACATGCCTGAACGGGTTATTTGACAAATAATTGTCCCCACAGGCCAACACATGTCCTTTCCAGTGTGTTTTTTCCTCACTCACACACACCCTGAGAAACTTCCCAGGAGGTCACCTATCCTGATCAATACTCCATTCCAATCATGCTTAACTGTGGAGTTCTAATTAGGTAGGCTCCCGAAAAGGAAGGTGCACCTTGTTGACATGATTTATATCAATTAGTCATTTAACCCTTTATCATTTGGGAATGTTAAATAAACAGTGTCCTAACCTTATTGGTGGATAACGTTTTGACCATTGGAATCTTTGGGTTGATTTCTGGACCCCATGGAGCCAATTTTAGGTGATAGGGACACTTTATATTAATTAAGTTAATGTAAATACAAAAATGACATAAGCATATATCTTTTAGAAAAACAATTTTTACATAGGGTTATATATGTTATATTTTCAACTATAAATATTCATTATAAATTTAAAAATATTTCTATATAATGGTATTTTAATTCTAATTTTTAAACATTAAATAATTAATATTATTTATGACACAATAACGATGTAGTATTTTCCTTATTAATGAAATAATCAAATAATTGGTATTATAAATGTCAAATAAATATAATATGAATTTTTTATGACATCCATGGATTTTATTGGTCAACATGACATTATAGGATTGATTAAATGAATTGTTTTTAATTTAATAATGTTTTTATGACTTTAAAAAAATCAATTATTGAATACTCTCAAAATTGACATAAATGAGTTTTTTAAAAAAATATTATATTATTAATTGATATTCTATTCCTAAAAATATATGGTTCAGCCAAATGAATTATATTATGATAGTTGTATCATTAATGGACCACTTGAGGGTCGCTTGGATGTATATAGTTATTTTATTAACAATATAATATGAAAATACAAAGTGACATGGTAAATGTCAAACTAATTAACTGAGAGTTAAAACTAAAATATAAGTTTAATATAATGACCTAAACCTATTAAAATTATATTTGTTGAAATTATTTTGACCCATCCCCACCTTATAATTTAAATAATTCACTTTGGAGCCATTATAAACTGAATATTAATTTATTATAAAATAATGTTTCTCGATTTTCCGAAGGTTCCCCTCACCCCTCTTATAAAAGGGCACTCACCCTTATCACTAATTCACACATTCAAAGCCTTTTGGATCGGCCAAACCTGACCCAAATACTCTCTCAAATTCCTTAAATTCAACCTAGAGGCCTTATTTTGATCAGAAATCCATCCTAAGGAGCCCTTTTGATCAAATCAAAAGGAAAAACCCAAAGAAGAGGTAATGTTTTCACCACCCTCATTCAAGTTCCTTTCTTCTTCCACTTATTCATTCTTCGTTATTCCCATTATAAAATAATAACTCTAGTATCTTATATACACTATGATGTTATTAAAATATGGTACAACCATATTCATTGTTCTATCCATCCTTTGAGTGACATGTCACCATACGTGCGTACGTACGGCTTACCGTCTCCACGTCGTGGTGTAATTGTTATTCAAAACATTATTATTTGGATGGGTATAATAATGATGTGTAATTCATGAAAATAATAAATATAAACTTATAATGATTCTTTAAATATGATATACTATCAAATTATATATTATATTAATATCAAAAGACTGATATTGTTGTTCGTGCGTATGTACGGACTACCATCACCACAAACATGATGAGATTCATTCCCCATCTTATCCATTCAAGTCTAGTTCTCATTTGATGATTAAAAATAATGTTAAAGGACTTGTTATCATTCTGGATATGAATAAGATACAAACTATCTATAACAAACACTTCTTATGTAACAAAACATACAAACGAAAATGAGTAAGTTAACACTCGAAACGACGATAATGGTAAGATATTATTAACAAAGCAATGTTGAAGATCATATATAATATCATATTAATGTATATGATTCTTGTATAATTTAATAAAAATTATTTCACCATTATACAAGAGGTTAATCTACCCTTAAGAAAGGAAATTTACAAGGTAAGGGGTTTTCATCTCACTCCTTATTCCTGGGAGATTCATGCCATATTGCCACTATTACCTTTTGTGTGTTGTATGGACTTCCCATAATTGTATTCCTTTTATAATACACCTTAATATATGTGTATTTACATATTCATTGTATGATACTTCTTTTATGGGGTGTATTTTTCGTAAGTTACCAAATTGGTAATGGTTTATTTCACAATCTCTTCAATATTCGAGGTTGTTTATACGTAATTATCAACTGGGATCTATTTATCATCCACATCCATTTTTCTTAAAAAAAGTATTTCAAATCATTCTTACTATATTATAGACTATGTTTTAATGTCATTTTTACCATTTTTTACTTTTTATAAGAAGTTTATAAAGTAATCTTTCCATTGTTTTCCAAACAAGGTCCTTTTTAACCTTTTGGATAGTGTTAAGGTAATAATGTCTTTTGTAACATTTATTGCGGGTGCAGCTATTTTCCGACGTTATAAAATCTTCAAAGCTTCCCTTACAAGATAATAAGGATATTTTCAAAGTAAATGTTTTATTTTATAATCATGTTACATTTAAATGATTTCAAAAAAGAGATATTTCACTCTAATAGTTTTGATTCCATCTATGTCAACATCCTTTGATAAATTTTACACATATTTGAAGTTGATTTATTATGATACAAATAATCCATATTTTATGTAATGTTTTGTAATATTTTTGAAAATGGATGAGTTATTTTTATGTCATTAATGGTTTATGATTTATGTTTTGGCATTTTTTATTCTAGTTTTAATACGAATGTTTATGTTATATTTCACCCATTTCTTAAGATTATTGTGTTTGACTAGTATGTTACGGGTTGGGGACTGGTAAAAGTAAGCCCTTCGGGTTGGGGTCAGGTTACATAAGACCCACCGAGTTGGTTTCCAGATATTAGAGGCACTCTGAGTTGTTTTCTGGTTATTAGAGGCACTCTAGGATGGTGTCCGGTTATTAGAGACACTCCGGGTTGGAGTCCAGTCACAGAGGCTCTCCGGGTTGGGTTCCCGTTATAGTTATCCCTTAGGTCATGGCCCGAGGCCTTGACACAGAAATTAAAGTTCTTCATTATACATTCCATCATTATGAAAGTGGTTATTAATATTTCATATGATTATTCAACTAGTAGAATATCCATGTGAATAAGTAAATGGAATTATTTCATTTTAACTTTTCCATATTATTCTGAAGTTCTAGTTTTAGTGGGTTTTGTTTTAGTTAAACATTGCCTCAAATGTTTATTCTTATTTATGAAAGCTTCTAATATATTTTTATCCTTACTGATCATATAATCTCACACCTTTCTATGTTTTATTTTTCCCCGGATGTGAAGAAATATATTATGACTGACCTGCAGTGATAGTCTAAAGGGGATATGAGTGTGGACTATGGAGACTATATTATTGTAGTTTTTCACGTTATTATGTAATGTAAACCTTATTAATGTATCTAGTGATTCCAACTCTACTAAAATAATCAGACTTTCGAGACTTGATCCTTTTTTATCATGCCTATGTTATGTAATAATGCACCGACTCTGGGAAACTGGGGTCGGGGCGTTACATTTGGTATCAGAGGAAGTTTAGTACAATCCTTGGAAGCTAGATTTAGATAAACTCTGATTAGAGAACATAGAACTAATATAGACTTTGAGTATTAGTATAGAATAACATCTTAGAATTTTGGTATTATAGAGATTTTTCAAGATTTCGAAGACATACATCCATGTCTGGATACGAGCAGGTAGAGGCAGATCTGGCATAGATGTACCTAGGGGTAAAACCCAAAAACACCGGTTTGAGCTTGACACGAACGGGAACTGGTGCACGACAACGATCCTTACTGCACTTTTGGTTACGACACTCCTAGGAAATATTGTTAAGATAATTCATGATTTCTCTATAAACCATTATGAAGGGTTTATGAGTATATATTTCCTCACAGAAAACATTTTTATGATTATGGATAATATCCATAAATTTTTCAATTTATGTTAGGTGTTTTGCAAGTTTGTTATTTTGTTTTTTGATTCATAAACTAATCTAGTTTATGCCATTGTTTAGAAATGGAACCTAGTGGATGAAATGGAAACTTTATTAATGCACGCACTCCATGTAGGGATTTCCATCCTACTCAATATAATTATAGTTGAGCTGGGGATGCAATTGGTGCTAATCAGCTAATCACCATACTGGGAAAACTCACTGAGGTTATGAATAATAACCTTTCCTGTATGGAGCACCCTGATCTCTAGCGTGGAGGATAAATTCTATACCGCTTCATGAGGCAAAAACCACCAACATTCAATGGGAGTACAAATCCCCAAGTATATGAGCAATGGATAAATTACATAGAGAAAATATTCCATACCTTGGGGAGTAGTGAAATAGAAAAGGGTATCATGGCAGTTTACCACCTCACTGGAGATGCTAATCAATGGTGGTCATTGATTCAAAATAAAAAGGAAGATGAAGAAGTATCAAGTATATAATGGAGATAGTTCAAATAGATTTTCATAGTAAAATACATTTCTTGTGACCATTGAGCAGATATGGAAAGGAAATTTATGAGTCTGTGGAAAAAGGCGGATGATAATGTTGCAAAGTATGAGTCTAACTTTACAAGGATAGAGAGGCATGTTTCATATTATATACATAACCCAAGATTTAAGATTGATCATTTCTTTGATGGGTTAAACCCATTTTTCCATCAAGCATTATTATCGAAATCTTTCTCAAGGTACAGAGATATAGTCTCGTGTTCTATCAAGACAGAAATGGAATTCTCTAAATCTTATGACAATAATGTAAAGCAAGAGAAGAATAGAATGGTGGAATAAGAGACAGATAAAGGGAAAAATGGAATTAATGATTTTCCATTATTCAATAATTGTGGGAAGAATCACCTAAGAACTTTCCTAAAATGAATAGGAGGTTGTTATAAATGTGGAGAAAAATTTCACCAGGCTCGTGATTGCAAGGGAAAGGAAGAGGTTTTCAATGTTGAATGATACAATTGTAGAGAAATGGGACATAATGCAAATGAATGCTCTATTTTCCAAGGAAACTTACCTCAGCAAAGGCCATGGGATCAAGGCCAATCTTATGTTGTTACTGCAGTTGAAGTGGAATAATTCTTGTATTTGTGTTTTTGGAATCAAGGACTATATTATGGTTATAAGAATAATCTTATATATATAAGGATTGTACTGTAGTACTTGTTTTTTTTTTCAATAGGGTTTTAATATGATGAAGGTAGTCATATATTTTGTATGTGACAATAAGATAAAATTTACTTTGTTTAGGGAATCTGATGAAATAATTTTGGAATTCAGAGACCTTTTATAGAATGTCTGGACAGAGGTATTTTGGATAACTATAAAGGTTGGAATGGATTAAGTTTAAATTTGGATAGTATTGTCTAAGGTTAAAACATTTCTGAAGATTATTTTTGGAATATTATAATACTATAGTTATAGTAAAAGGATAACCTGCAGGTTGGGGGATAACTCATTGCGTTGGACAAAGCTGCAAGAATCGAACACACAACCACAGTGCGACATGCCTTTTTACCTACCACTAGCCTACATGAAGTCCCTGGTTATTAAAAAAAATAGTTTTCCTAATCTAAATGGTATGTTTTAATGTTTGTAACTTTGTACGATTAGGATAAATATAATATTTTTGAGTTGTATTATCTTTTTGAGTGAAGGATGAGTTTGTGGTAGAAATTAGTTGATGGTCGAAACTGTACTTGTTTTGTATATATATATATATTATTCAATGAATAAATTAATTCTTATTCATTAGGAAAGGGATATTAAAACAAAAAATATTTTTATCCTAATTCCTTAAATTTTATGAACTGGTTATATTTTGAATCAACATAGATTGAAGGCTTTGAGGCCCGAAATTTTACACTTGTTTGTGATTGATGACCTCAATCACTCCCAACAAATATTTAAGTTTTCCCTCCAATTATATTTATCTAATTTCCAAAAATGTTCTATTAATCGAGATCATAATTTTTTGGTGACATTTTCATTTCCCTTTCCCTCTTATTAAGGCTAAATTTTGTAACCTTATTTCCGATATGGGCATTCCACAAAGGTTTTTTCTATTTTCAACCTTTTATTTTCGAAGAAAATTTTCAAATTGAAATGAAACAATTTATTGAGGGGGGGATAATGTAACACCCCAATCATCCACGGTAAGCTTCTCTTTGAATAATACAGTAGTGTGTGTTGTACGCAACTTCGAGTTCTAACACACACCAAAACCAATCAAAGTAGACATTATGAAAATTAATACCCAATTTTTGAAATTATATAAATTTTATCTCTCAAATGGTACTTCATTTTTGGATTCATAATATCTAATTTAGCATAGGGAAAAATTTTGGTACTTTTCGGATAAATTTTATATTTTGACGAATAGTGAAAATTACTAAACTTTAATTAAAAACAAATTTTTTATTAAAAATAACTAACAGTGATAAATTATAAATTTGAGTGGTTTTAAAGTATATTTAAAATATAATTTGACCATTTAATACAATTTTGGTGATTGGACATGATTTCACAATTAAACCGGACATAAACAAATGTCAATCTTTTGATAGTTATTATTTCTTAAAAACACGCTTTTTGTTTTGTGAGTGGGAATTAATTTTAAATTAATATCTTCCACTTATGTGTATTGAATTTGGAAAAATGCATTCCATATTTGGAATCAGGATGTCCATATTGTGTAAATAGGTATCATTTTTTTAGACATTTTGAATAATTATTTCGGTAAATATTTTATTTACCATCGTTAAAGGGTAAATCCAGTAAATAAGGGTATAAAATAATATTATAATAATAATAAATTACCATAAAACGTGTAATAACCTTATTGGTGGATACATTCCCGACCATGGGAATCTTTGGGTCGATTTTGGGACCTCATGGAGACACTTGTAGGTGATAGGGACACTTTATATTAATTATGTTAAAGTAAATACAAAAATGACATAAACATATATCTTTTAGAAAAACAATTTTTACATAGGGTTATATATGTCATATTTTCAACTATAAATATTAATTAGAAAGATAAAACGATTTCCTACCTAATGGTATTTTATTTATAATTTTTAGACATTAAATAATTAATATTATTTATGAAACAATAATGATGCATTATTTTACTTATTAATGCAAGAATCAAATAATTGGTATTATAAATGTTAAAATAAATATAATTTTAAAGTTTTGAGGACATCAATGAATTTTATTGGTTAATATGACATTATAGGATTTCTTAAATGAATTTTGTTTTAATTAGTAAAGAATTTAAGACTTTAATAAAAATAAATTATTTAATAGTCTCAAAATTGACATAAATGAGTTCTTGAAACAAATATTATATTATTAATTGATATTCTATTCATAAAAATATAAGGTTCAGAAAAATGACTTATATCATGAAATTTGAATCATTAATGGACCACTTGGGGGTCTCTTGGATGTATATATTATGTTTATTAACTAAATAATATTAAAATACAATGTGACATGGTAAATGTAAAACTAATTAACTAAGACTTAAAACTAAATGATAAGGTTAATATAATTACCCAAACATGTATAAATTCTATTGGTTGAAATTATTTCAACCCATACCCACCTTATAATTTTAATAATCCACTTTGGAGCCATTAAAAACCGAATATTAATTTATTATAAAATAATGTTTCTAGATTTTCCAAAGATGCCCCCACCCCTCTTATAAAAGGGAACTCCCACTTCTCACTAATTCAAACATTAAATGCCTGTTGGCTTAGAAAACCCATTCCCAAATACTCTCTCACCACCCTCACTTCAACCTAGGTACATTAGTTTTATCATAAAGCCATCCTATGGATCCCTTTTGATCAAATCAAAAGGAAGAACCCAACGAAGAGGTAATGTTTTCACCACCCTCTTAAAAGTTCCTTTCTTCTTCCACTTCTTATTTCTTTATTATTCCCATTATAAAATAATAAAAACAATATCTTATATATACAGTGATGTTATTATAAATATGTTACAGCCATATTCCGTATTATATCCATCCTTTGAGTGACATGTCACCATACGTGCGTCCGTACGGCTTACCGTCTCCATATCATGGGGTAATTGTTATTCAAAACATTATTATTTGGATGAGTATAATAAAGATGTTTAATTCATGTAAATAATAAATATAACATGATATTTTTCTGTATATATGATATAATATCCAATTATATATTATTTTAATATCAAAAGTGTGATATTGTTGTTCGTGCGTATGTATGGACTACCGTCTCCACGAACGTGAAGAGATTAATTCCCCATCATATCCATTCATGTATAATTACTATTTTATGATTAAAAATAATGTTAAAGGACTTGATATCATCCTGGATATGAATAAGATACAAACTATCCATAACAAACATAGCTTATGTAACAAAACATATAAAAGAAAATAGGTAAGTTAACACATGAAACGATGATAATACTAAGATATTATTAACAAAGCAATGTTAAAAGATCATATATGTTATCATATTAATGTATATGAATCTTTTATAATTTAATAAATATTATTTCACCAATATAGAGGAGGTTAATCTACCCTCAACCATGGAAAAGTACAAGGTAAGGGGTTTTCATCTCACTCCTTATTTCAATGAGATTCATGCCATATTGCCACTATTAACTTGTGGGTTGTATGTACTACCCATAATTTTATTTTTTGTGTAATACACATTAATATATTTTTATTTAAATATTAATTGTATGATACTTATTTTATAGGGTGTATGTTTCGTATGTTACCAAATTGGTAAGGGTTTATTTCACAATCTCTTCATTATCTGAGGTTGTTTATATGTAATTATCTACTGTGATCTCTTTATCACCCACATCCATGTTTCTTAAAAAAGTATTTCAAATCATTATTAGTATATTATATACTATGGTTTAATGTCATTTTTACCCTTTTTGACTTTTTATAAGAAGTTTATAAAGTAATCCTTTCGTCATTTTCCTAACAAGGTCCCTTTTAACCATTTCGACAGAGTTAAGGTAAGAATGTCTATTTTTACTTATATGGTGGGTGCAGCTATTTTCTGACGTTATAAAATCTTCAAATCTTCCCTTACAAGCTAATAAAGATATTTTCAAAGTAAATGTTTAATTTTATAATTATGTTACTTTTAAATGATTTCAAAAAAGATATATTTCTCTCAAATTGTTTGGATTTCATCTATGTCAACATCCTTTGATAAATTTTAAACTTATTTGAATTTGATTTATTTTGATACAAATAATCCATATTTTATGTATGGTTTTGAGATATGTTTTACTATGGATGAGTTATTTCTATTTCATTAATGGTTTATGATTAATATTTTGGCATTTCGTATGCTTGTTTTAATACAAATTTTTATGTTATATTTCACCCTCTTCTTATGATGAATGTGTTGGACTAGCATGTCCCAGGTTGGGGATCGGTAATAGTAAGCCCACCGGGTTGGGGTCCGGTTACAGAAGACCCTCTAGGATGGTGTCCGTATATTATAGGCACTCCGGGTTGGTGTCCATTTAATATAGGCACTCGGGGTTGGTGTCCGGTTATTAGAGGCACTCTGGATAGAGTCCGGTTACATAGGCTCTCCGGGTTGGGTTTCGGTTATAGTTATCCCCTAGGTCATGGAACGAGGCCTTAACACATAAATTAAATTTCTTCATTATGCATTCCATCATTATGAATGTGGTTAATAATATTGCATGTGATTATTCAACTAGTAGAATATCCATGTGAATATGTAAATGGAATTATTTCATTTTTTCTTTGCCATATTATTCTGATGTTCAAGTTTTAAAGGCTTTTGTTTTAGTTATACATTGCCTCAAATGTTTATTCTTATTTATGAAAGGTTCCGCTATATTTGTATCCTTACTGAGCATCTACGCTCACCCCTTTCTATGTTTTATTTTTTCCTGTATGTGAAGAAATATATTATGACTGACCTGCAGGGATAGTCTGAAGGAGGTATGAGTGTGGACTATAGAGACTATATTATTGTATTTTTTGACATTATGATGTAATGTAAACCTTATTAATGTATCTAGTGATTCCAAGTATACTAAACTTATTGGTCTTTTGAGACTTGATCTTTTGTGATCATGCCTATGTTATGTAATAATGCACCAACTCTGGGTAACTGGGGTTGGGGCATTACATTTATTTTCTAAAAATCAAATGTGATCTATAAAATGTTATTGAACTCTTTTTAAAAAAATTTCCAAATGAATTTTTTGAAAATAATATATTTTATAATTGATCTAGGTGGATAATTTTAGAATCAATAATTTAAATATTTTTTCTCAATTGTAGGCATTAATAATTTCAATATACCAATAACACCAAAAAATGTACTAATTTAATAGAGAAACATTAATATCCAATAAATTGAAGGCACTATGGTAAAAAATGCCATCCTACCTATTTCTAGGAAGAAGCTGTAATCAAAACTTCCTATATCGTGAATATATTTTTAATAAGACCAATTATTAAAATGACACCTTATGATCATTGGAGTAATAGAAAATATAAAGTAATATACTTTAAAGTCTTTCGAATCATGAAATTTATTATGAATACTACAGAAAACCATAGTAAATTCGATCCAAAAGATGATAAAGGAATATTTTAATGATATCCTGCTACTTCTAAAGCCTATAGAGTTTGTAACAAAAAAGGCAATGATTCTTAATGAATTAGTTCATTTAATGTGTGAATAAAATGACTATATTAATTAAGATAAATATCAAATAGATGAAAATAATGACTCTTTTGAAAAAATGCGACTTAATTCCCAAAAGTATGATATGGAATATAAAATTAATGAAATTTAGTCTAGTTAAAAATTACATGAAACTTAATAACATGAAGGTGACTTACCTTGACATTCATGACCCATGAAGAACAATCTTTTAGAACTATTATAGGACATGTAAACATATGAACAAGAACTAGAAGAAATGTAGGCAACCAATTTTAATTTTATTCCTTTCTATCTCAGTTGGAACCTATGTCGTTTGAAGATAATTTTTAAAAATGAATGTTGGTTGTTATCCATGCAATAAAAATAAATCCAATTTTGAATAAATGATGTTTGGTAATTAGTAGAAAAACCATCCAATTATCTAGTAATAGTAATTAAATTGATATTTATAAATAAAAAACATGATTAAGGGATCATAACAAGAAAAAATATAGATCAGTAGATAATGTATATAGTTAGGAAGGAAAAATAGTCAATGATGAATCATTTTCACCTGTAGCTATATTAGATTCCATTATAATCCTTTTATATTATTCTTCTCATATAATCATTAAATTATATCATATGGATGATAAATCAACATTTTTAAATAGATATTTAATGGAGGATGTTTATGCATAACCACATCCTCATTTTTGAAAACCACATAAAAAAATTATATTATTGATCTTACCAATGCAATTCAAAGACTTAAACCGTCACCTAGAGCTCGGTATGAAGGATTATGATTTTTTTTAGAAAATATATTTTCTATATGAATAGTTGATCCTAATAATTTTTAGGAAAATATTTTTTTTTATATTTTATTTGTAAAAATATATTTTTATAATGTTAGTTTCAGTTCAATACATAAAAATCTTTGTAATGATTTTTCAAATTTCATGGAAAAAGAATTTTAAATGAGTTTTATGGGTGAATTGAATTTATTTTTTGGATTTCATAATTATCTAAATTATTATAAATTTTTTTGAAATAAATATAAATATATTATTGACTTATTGAAAACGTTTTGACTTGAAAATATTAAGACCAATACAACTCCCATGTGTAAAAATATAAAACAAGATACGGACGAAGCTTGAAAAATAGTTGAAAATAATTTATATAGAGGTATGATGGAATGTTTATTGTATCCCAATTCTAGAATCCTGGACATAATGTTTCATATATGTCGATGTTCTTGAGTTTCGTCAAATAAAATTAATCCGATCTTAATGTTGTTAAAATAATTTTAAGATAATTTAAAGAAACTATTTTTAAATATCATCTTTACAAAAAATCATATGATTTTTATTTAATTTTATATTTTGATGATGATTCTTGAGGTTGTTAATTATATTAAAAAATCACCTTAATATCATATCACTTTTTAGGAATATATTTAGATTCACGGTCAAGTAATAAATAACACTCAGTTGCCCTGTCAAAAATTAAGGGAGAATATATGTCTGCGGGAAATTTATGGGCATAATTTTTGTGGATTAAACACATTCTATTAGATATTAGACTAAATTTTAATAATATATCTATTTTATAGGATAATATTAGTTCCATAAATATTTTTGAAAAAAATTCTACAAGTCACTAAAACAATTAAAATATTGATATCAGACATCATTTTCAAATAGTTCCCGTTCTTAAAAAGCATATACCTTTAGTATTTTTAAATACCAAATATCAGTTATTTTATAATTTTACTAAACCACATCCCACTTCAAGTTTTTATTTTAATAAGTGGGATTCAATATGATTTAATTTTAAATAAATGTGCATCAATTTATTTCAGTTAATTTATTTATATATTTAATTTTTTATTATTTATTTTATTGTTAATTTAATTGTCAAACTATTTTTACATTTATTTTTTTAAATATTTTTTTAAAATATTTTAATTTTACCATATGTCTTTTCAAAATTAAAATATTAATGATTTCTCCACATTAGTGACATAGGAGGAAAAAAATGAAACCATCAATCTTCTCTTGCTCCCTTTCCTACTCTTTCATTCGGTCACGATAGAAGAGGGATATAGGGAGGGAAGAAGATCTTTCATGCATTTATCCAAGGCCTGGATGAAGATGTGACAACTTCATGTGGAATATTTTGACCAATGCTTCAATATTTTATTCTCATAGGTAGTCCATTTGTATAATTTTTCACTAAAATAACCATAGATTAGTAGTTTTTAGTTTACAATGAATTGTTCTTTTTGATGGGGTCCCATCAAGGGTAATGATTAAGTATTTTTTTCGAGATTCATTTTTATCAAGGTACTTTTATGGGTTTTCTATTTGGAAAAACATGATCACATAGTGTGAAGTTTTGAGAATACACACTACATGTTTTTTGTTTTTTGAGTGGGGGTTTGAAGATGAATATTTCATGAAATTTGTGTTTGGAATGTTTTGTGAAGTTAAACTCATGGTTAGGATATCTACATTGGTAAAACCACCATGTCGGTACATGGTTGTGTATAATAAATGGCCTGAACCTGGGTATGGTACCAAGCTAGAGGCCATGTGGGGTAGTTTTCTAGAATCCATGTGGGTTCACTTCTAGGTACCTCATAAAATTTTCCAACTATGTACTTCATAATTAATCACTATCATGGGATAAGGTATAAGGCCAATTATGATTTTATGGTGTAAATTTTGTGAACACAAGATACATGTCATGTACACCACCTTTGGATTTGTTTCATTGGTTTATCATCATGTGGTCATAACAAAACTCATGATGTGTCTATTCTAGATGTTTTCAATATAGATCATGAAAGTCATCACCTATTTGTGTTTGAGGTTGTTGGGGAGATTTTATAGGTTTGGAAAGGTTTAGTGAGAAGTTTTCCCTTACGATATTAGTTCAAGTGTTCTTTTTAGGGTTGTGAGATTATTGGTCAGGAATGATTATGGCTTCCAAAGGTATTAGTTTTAGGATATTTTTATGGTTCCAAGAAGGTGGTACTGAGTAGTGACTTGTCTTAGTTATGCGAATGAGTTTAGAGTGAGTTTGTTTGGTGTTTAATGGGTGTGTTTTTAGAGCTCTTTGCATGAGGTTTAGTGTGTCATTTCCTTTGGATTGGGGTTGATACCACATTGTATCTATTACAGTAGGAATTCATTGTATTGTGGAGTTTTAGATTGGTCTATGTGACCTGTTGAGGGTGCCCTAATATGTGTTGTATCGTTTGAAGTCATGTTGTGTGTGAGAGAGTCCAATTGATCTTTATTACTAAAGGAATGATTCATGTGTTTCCTATACTAGAGGAACCCGAAAAAGGGTTTCCATTTCATATTTTAGTTAATACGACCATTGTGGGTACATTATAATATGTTGACCCTAGGAGCGTCAATACTAGTTTCAACATTTGTGATGATGGGTTTGGGCCCTAGGCCAACCATTTTTCTTGTGTTTTAAGGTGTTGTATGCCAGAGGGTACTTCTTCCTAAGGTAAATATGGTGAGAAAATATATATGGACACTATGGGTTGATTTTTTGGCCTATATATTCTTGGTTGATCTCCATCATTGGAAATTGGTGTTTTGATGGTTTACCGAACAAATGGAACTTTTGAATTTTCCGCCCTAATTTATTAGAATACTATGGATAGAGGGGTTTTATACCCATATAATATATTGATATTTTTCATATAATATTTTATTTTCAGATATTTTACACACTCATGGATAAAGATAGATATCCCAACTAGTAATGACGGTCATTAGGGGCAGTGCTACATTTCTATCATGACCCTAGAGTTCAAATCACTTGTTTAAATCAGGATATTGATGTCTTAGTTCACTGAAGCGGTTTTCATTCTTATGTTGTACAAATAATATGAGATCTTAGAGTCAATCATTCAATCTTACTGGTTTTTATACATTGGGAAGATTCTGTTAGAACGGATAGATGCAGCTAGTTTGTGTGGGTTAGTAATGTGAGATGATTGGGGTGGGCCAAGACCACATGGGCTAGAACACACCAAAACGCACATGAAAAATGTTTGGCTTTATTTACCCACCAAACGTTGAAATGGATGAGGTAACACCCATGAGTAAGCCTCATTATTTATTCTTTTTATATTTTAAATTTTTTTAATAAGCTCATAAAATCACACATGTAAAAATCCTACCCAACAGTGGTAATCAAGCCCATAGGAAACGACCTCAGATATTGTTTTTAATTTTTTTAGATCTTTAATAAGCCCTCACTGTCCCACACTGCTTATGAAGATTTATAATGGGAAATTATACTTTTAAAAAATATAAAATATATTACAACATGATTTAAATATACTAATTAAAATTCTACAAATTTACCAAATTTCCCCAAATTAGTATTACAACTATTAGAAATTTAAAACTAAAAGTTAAAAAAATTAAATATAAAATAGGTCCATGAACAAAAAAAAAGAGTGAACACATTCAAATTATTCCTCTCCAATATATCATAGACCATTACCTTATTTTTTTCCAACATATTAAACATTAAAAACAAAAATAAAAATAAATTTTATATTTTATATATAATATAAAATTTAATAATAAGTAAATTTATTGATACAATTAACAATTATAATTTTTAAGAAATACAAAATTAAAGAAACAGAAGGAACCTTGGTCTCTATATTTCAAGAAGTAGAATATTATTTTATGAAAATGTATTATTTTTCACCATTCAATCCTAAATATAAATTTTAAATTAATTATTATATATAGATGATCATAAATGAAAAAATGGTAAAATTAACAACATATTCAAGGCCATGAATCCCAATTCCAACATAAATTAATTCTTAGATATTTTTTGCGATGAATAAAAATCCTATTTTTTTATAACTCTCCACCCAATGCTAAATGAAACTCTATAGAAAACAGGGTAATTGAAATAATAAAATAATAAAATAACATGATTGATAATATATATAATCATATACATTTATCCATCCAACATTCATGTTAATTTTATTTTCAATATATTTAAATATCACCCAAGGACGTCACATAATAAATATGCAATTGTTATTTGGAATCATTTGGACCGAGTACATTATTTATTAGACCAATATATATATACAAATAATACTGAAATTTTTTAAATGAATTAAAATGAATAAAATAAATAAAAATATAAATAATGGTAATTTAATGTATAAAAATTACTTCGTTATTTGTTCTATTGTGAGAACTCAGATAAGTAGAAGATGGATCCATTTGAGAAATTTCGTTTGATGAATGAAAATCGATATCATTTCCATACACTTAAAAAATTTGATGTAGCTTTTATTTCACTATAGAGGTATTTTCTTGATATGGGCATGGATCATGACATTTTTAACTGAATTTTAACATTTAAAACTTGATTTAAGGATAAAAAATATACTCTATCAAAATTAGTATAATATTCTTACTCAAATATTTTTAAAATTTATTCTTCATGATCCATGAAATTATTCAAATAAAATCATATTCATTATTGAAATTATTCAATAAAAGCCTATTAATTATCTATGTAATCCAAAAGTATAAATTTGAATTAGGATATGAAAATATTGACATAAAAGTTCTTATATCATAAAAGGTATTCAAAATATTACAAATGAACTCCACTCTCATCAATTCCTATTCTGAATGAAAATTTATATAATTTGGATAACAAAAAGCCAAATTTTTTAAAACATAATTATACTTTCATGAACTTTATAGGATTTTATATATGGAATTCCATCTAGTCGGAACATATAATCTACATATAGCTCTAGTAGAAACTGAAAAATGTTTTACACAATCTTGTAATCATGTCATTATACCATCATGACCACTAACATATAAAAGGGTTTATATATTTGTTTTAAATACTCAATTAATAACCATTAACCCTTCTTGGAAAATAAGATTCATGACATGGGAAAAATATTATACATGAAATAAATCAAAAGTGTAAATAATATTTTTTCCAAATTCAATTTGTGTTTTAATATTTATGGCCTAGTATCATATGATGATTCATTGTTAAGGGGAACTGTGAATGTTTTCTAATGAAAACCCCAATAAATAAATATTTATTTAATTTTGTTAATATAAAACCCAATGTATACGTTTCATATTAGTTAATCAAATAATTTTATCTGTTAATTTACAATCAAAATCAATATATAAATTTTTTTATAAAAGATTCCCCTTACTAGTAAAAAGATTCAAAAAATTAGAGGTGAAATATATCTTACCATCAATGCTTGAAAAAAATATATTTCAAATCTTTATTATGTTGATCATAGTGTTCCATCACATAAAGACATACATCATGTGTAGAAAACATGATAACTTCCAGATTCAATTAGCTTAAAAATTCTACAACTCCATCATATTAAAAAAATATAAAATGGAAAGAATGTCTTCTAATAGTTATAACCATCATTTCTCTAAACACTTTTAAATCAAAATTTAAATTTCATATCCTACAAAAATTGTCTAAAATCATTATAGGGACACATTAATCATTTAGTGATTTGAATATATTTCATTTTTTTGTATGTTGAGACAAACATGAAGTTAAATATATTCAACCACATCCAACTAATATCAACTCACATTCTTCACACATAACCTCATATTTATTTGTCGTTTATCCTAATTCTATAAAAATTACTTCATAAATCAGATTTATTCCACTTTGATATTTTTTATTCAACATGAATATCAATTTTTATGTAATATTGATCCAAGGTAAGGCTAGTTTGGTGAGTGTAATTTATATAGTCAATCTGGGCGTTAACATGATTATTGTCTTAAAAATATTAAAATTTAATAAATAATTTATATCGATACATATCATTGAGAACTAAAAATTTAAAAATGTTATATGTATATTATACAAATAATTTATATAAAAAAAATATAAATCTATCTAATTCAATTAAAATAACAAAACATCAAAAAAGAATAACAAAAACAATTAACCTTTTATAATAAAAAATATAGAACACTAAAAGTTAGTAATTTGTAACTCTTATGAAAATTAAATAAAAATAATATGTTATTATCTAAAAAATTCATATTTATATATATATATTTAATCAACTATATGAGTTTCATTTTTAATGAATCCATACATTAAATAATAATTGATAATTTAAAAAAATAAAATTAATACTCTAAAAAAATAAATATTTTGGTTTAAAAAATAAAATATTTCAATTAAACATGATGACATATAAATTATAATTATCATTAGTCAAAAAAGGTAATATTTGACACACATAATTCATAAAATAATATACATATATAACAAAAATAATTAAAATTATAAATAAATATTAATTATTTTTAAATTTTATAAATAAAATAGAGAATTACAAGATAATTTTTTTTGAAATTGAAAATTAATATAGAATATTGAAATGAAAATGAGTATGATAAAAATATAATAAATATATTAAATATAAACAAATAATTATATATAATTGTGTATAGTTGATGGAAATGTTGGGTTGTTGGATTCCTGCTGCATTGGACCTCAAGGGGGAACCCAGTAACAATGATGAAGAATCCTCTGATTGTGGGGTCGGAAATAGTCATCGAAAATAAGTTGATGGAGATCGTGGGGTTTCATAAGAGATTTATCTATAAGGATTTCTTGATATGGGATTGTAGATTTTGATTGGTAAAAGGAGTGGTGGTGTGATCTGAGTAGAAGGTAGGTCATTGGACATCATGATCCTCAAGGCTGACTTAAGAAAACATGAGTGGGGAATTATGTAATAAGGGAGGACACATGTGGGGTTGAATAAGTCCATATGTGACATCTCATACTCATGAATGCATATATATGATAGGACTATGTGATCAAGACATGAGAAGGTGAGTAATGAATCTGTCTAGTGTGTCTGGTTGATACATGATGGTTTGGATGATGTGAATAGTTGTATGGTGTGATTGGATTATCTATCTATTTAGTTAGTATACATGTATGTAACTGGGAGGAATAGATGAAATTCAATGAATTCAAATAAATGGGACGGGAAAAGGGAATGAATTTATAGGGTGTGGGGATGGATCGAGAAATGAAGACCGAGGTATTCCAGGTGGGGTGTAATGCCAGACATGCATGAAGGGTGCACACTTATTTGTATATGGATTTTTTTAAATGGTTCCACAGGTGATGGATTTTATAAATTGATGACACGGAATCAATTATGGTGATATGGTGTAAAGGGTGACGTTGGAACATACATTTTTAATTTGGTAAACTAGAAAAATATTTTAATATAATTTAATATCCCATGAGACAACCAGTATCTGTGTAGGTTCACCCACATTTATTGATTTATCATGCATGATTTCTACATAAACCTATAATAAATAAATTTTCTTTTCAATATAATCATCACAAAACATGTAATATAATAACATTTTTTATGTACATTTTTAGGTTTATGATTTTATATTTTAATTTCAAAATTGTTAGAGGTGATTTGTAACTTATATAGATTTTAAATGTTCTATGAAACCACTTTTGGTTATAATAAATAATTTAGGTAATTTGTAATTTTAATAAGAATAATCTTTATATTAACCCTTATGTTTACCAAATATTATATATAAAGGAAAAGTAATTATACTTTTACACAGATTGGTTTGTGGGTATTGTATAAAGGTAACCTTGAATTTCTAAGGGATACATAAGGGGAAATCAACCATTATGTATGTGTAGGTTGAATGTTCATCTACTATTGAAGGGATATCTAGGAAACCATTTTCTTTTGTAAAATTAAGTTGGTGTTTCCATACACTACGTAATAGTAATCCTGGATTTTCAAAGTATGTATGAGGGTAAAACTAGAAAAGTGTGAAGGTGACTCATTGTTTCTAAAGGATGTGTAAGGGAAATCTAGAGTTGAGTGAGAGTAGTTATAGGTACAGGGTATGTATAATGGAAGATATCCTTATATTCACATGAAGATAATGAGATATGTTAGGTTAAAACCATGTAATCTTTACACAATGACCTTTTTGATGTAAATGTGTTTTTTAAAAAAAAATCTGCTTCTTCTTCTACAATAGGCTTCTATAAGACTTTGGGAAGATTTTATAAGCCTAAAATCAAGAAAATTTAATTTTTATGATTTTTTAAAGGAAACAACTCCTATTTTATACTATTTTATAATTTTCTCATTCAATTTCATTTAAAATGAAAATAAAATTGTCATTCTAATCTAGGGGTTTTATGGTGTGAACAAGAATACATTTTTAATTTTTAAAAATACCTAAACCGTTGATTCTTTCAATTTTTGATATCCTATTGCAGGGTTTTTTGGATTTTTTGTGGTTGTGTTATCAATGTAAGCGCGTTAGAGGTTTTTTTCTGGAATTTTGTGTGTGATACTTCTCTTTCTTATGTAGCTTCCCTTTCTTAATGAATCATAAACCCACCATCATGTGTCTTGGGATATTGTGAATTAGATATGATGTTTCATAAGGACAACTCTATTAATTGAAACATTTTTTTCTTATTTAAATTAAATTGGTTTTCCAATTGAATTTGAATTCATGAATTTAGTCTCCCAATAAATTATTCTAAAATGTATAGTTTTGGTTATGTAATTCTATTGATATTGGATTCTAAAATAAAGTGTGATTTTCTAGAAAAAAATGTCTTGAATGTTAATTAATAATTTGAAGCACAATCTTTATGAGATAAAAACAAATGCAATTTATTCTAAAATTAAATGAAATTAATTGATTTGTAAGTCATTAATTTTTTCAAAAAATAATTTTAATTTGGATTTTGAAATGATATAAATTGTTTTAAAACATAAAACTTAGGTAAATGAAATGATTTTTTAAAACACTACTGGAAATATGATTTATACCAATAGTTTTCAGCAAATCATTGGTATAGTTCACTTATATGGACCTATACCAACGGTTTGGCCAAAATTATTAGTATAGGTCACTAATTTGGACATATACCAATGGTTTTCCCAAAACCATTAGTATTGGTCACTTATATGGACCTCTGCCAATGGTTTGTCCAAAACCATTGGTATAGGGTTTCTATTATGGACCTATGCCATTAGTTTTGGCCAAAGTGTTGGGATAAGTCCATAATAGAGACCCTATACCAGCAGTTTTGGACAAACCATGGGAACATGTCTCCTTTATACCAACGGTTTGTCCAAAACCATTTATATAGGTACAAAAATCAAATAATCTATACCAAAGGTTCTCAAAACCATTTGTATAGGTCTATACCAGCAGTTTTACGAACCGTTGGAATAATTACTTGTATTTTTTATGCAATATTCTTACAGGAAAAATTAAATAAATAAAAAATTAAAATATTTACGATAATAAATATATATATATGAAATTATGTTCACAAAAATCATGTTAGGTTAGTGGTTAGGTAATTCAATCACAAACCTAAGTTACTATTATCAAAACTAACAGAATTCTTCTTTTTTGAAAAACATATACCAAATGTTTTATGGAACCGTTGGTATAGATTATTCATATTACTTATACCAATGGTTTTGGAAAAACCATTGGTATAGACCTAGACCAATGGTTTTCAAAACCGTTGGTATAGACCTATCCTTGTGGCTTACTAGCCAATAGTTCTCCAAACGGTTGGTATAGGATATACCAATGGTTTGGAGGCCTATACCAACTGTTTCAAACAATTCATATATGGTATTTTTATAGTGGTGAAAGGATTTATTATATTAGATGATATCAGAAGTATTATTGATTACCTTGATCCACATGGGTGTTTGGGTAGTTATCAAGAAGGATATGAATTCTAGGAAAACAACTATCTATAAATGGATTGATGAAGACAATGATACTAAATTATATTGAGTGGAAAGATTTAATTATTTGGGATTATATACGATTCCCCTTAGGGATTTTGTTAAATATAGAATGTTCACACCAAGAGTCATATTTAATTTATATTCTACGGATCCTAGTCACTAGAAATAATAATAGGATCTATTACTATGGAGCTATGATTAAAAATGATTTATACATGTCATTGTAAATCAAATAACATACTTAAGTCTGTTTTGATATGAATTTTCATTCCTATTTTGATAAATATGTTTATATGTTATTGATTTGAGGTAAATTTACCTTGAAACGTTTTTATAATTATATATTGAAATGTATTGAGAAACATATTTTTATGTGAACTAAGAAAAAATTTACATTCCATTTTTTTTTAAATTATTAAAATTTTGTTTATTTCCTATAGATTTCTTATGAAATGAATTGTGATATCCTACTAGTATTGGTTGGTGAAACCCTAAATTTACTTCATGTGTTTGTATATATTCTTTTAAAAAAATTTTGAAATAGGAAAACACCACTGGGAAGTGGTGGGTGTACTTGATTAGTTATACCTTCGTAGTTAGTGTTGAATAGTGTAATGTTTAATCAACAATTACATTGGGTTTTGATGATGATTACTTGATGATATTATCTGATGTATTTCTTGTTTACATACCATTTTAAAACTTGTATCTATCTTCCTATGGTACATTATCTCTTGTGGTTTTTTTTGGATTTATGAATTTATATTATATTATATTATTTTATTTTTATTGATGAGTTATTCTTATGGGGAAATATTTCATTATATTTCTCTTTTATCCCCAATAACTTTTTTTCTACCTTTGAGGATCGAGAATGGTATTTGGGCCATGTTAGAATCAATTTGAGTACCATTTGGTGGGTTATATTGCATTTTTTTTGTTAAATTGGTATCAGATGTGGTCATGCCTCATTTTAAATGTATATTTATAGTTTGGGATGTATTTTTAGATATGAGAGAGGAATTTTGGGACTTAAGGGGATGGTTAAGAGTGATTGTCTTGCCAGATCCAATGGCAATGAGACATAACATTCCATAGGCTATTGGAAAAAAGTTCCTTAAGGTGTTGTTTGATCTAATTTTAGAAATATTCAAATTATTTAATAATATATTTTTATTTCCAATTCTATTTCTTCTTGATAGAGTTAATGATATTCAATATCATGATTGATGCTATCTAGTTTTATGTTGATGTTGTTCAGTACCATTCCCCGAAGAAGACATTTGTACAAACCTTGACAGTGGGCTTCCAATGAACCAGGGAAAGATAACCCTACCATTGATTTGAACATTTTTTAGGTGGTTTTGTATATGGAATATGATATGTGTTTTGTATTTTCACCTATTCCAATTTATGATGTAGTGGTTCATCCTTGAAGTGGAATTCATTGAGATCATTCCCATGCATTCCATTTTTATAAAATGTGAATATTTTTTGGGTAACAATGATCCTTTGGAGGAAAAGTATTGAAAAAATAATGTTTATCATATCTATGAGTATTTGGAGATTCCATATTCAATTAAGGTAAAATTTTTCACCTTCAATTTTAAATTTCCTATCATAAGGAAGTGGGATTTAATTGTTCACACTAGGAAGAATATGGGATTTGAGTAGAAATACATAAGGGATATTTTTGAAAAATAGTTATATCGGGAATATATTTAATTGAAAATGTTTAGGGAGTTTCTTAAACTCAAATAAGGTGTTTGAACTGTGACTCAGTATTTGAATTGTTTTCTTAGGCTTGTTCATTTATCGGCTGAGGTGGCATTAACTGAGAAGTAGAAAGCATGGATGATTGAGATGGGACTTCAAGAAGATATCTAATCTCAATTTTTTATACTAATGATTACCTCATTTGATGATGTTACAACATATCATTGATGATAGTACATGATATTGATGGTAACATGGGGTTTACAAGAGTTCCACATACTCCTAGTGGTGGCTCGAGTGGACCCATTAAATGGAAGAAGAAGTAGGATGCATCTTGTGGATGAAACCCTAATAGTGGATCTTAGTAGTAGAATTTTTTTAAAACAAATTTATTATCTAGTTAATAAACACATACATGTTTCCACTGTTGAAATTTTTGGAACTCAATGTGATCATATATAGAGACAGTAATGATTTGTAGCTCTTGTGGACACCTAGATCACTTACTGAGGTTTTTATATGTTTCTAATACATTTTTAATAGGTAAAATATAAATAATATTATTATAATTTATGTATTAAAAAATTTCATCAATAATAAAGGTTTTAGAGAAACATTCACCAGCTATAAATAATCTATACATAGTGTACACATCTCTAGTGTAAGATAATATTGGTCTGGTAATAGTGAGATGTACCATTGGAATTTATTTATGTAATGGCCTGGGTTTTAGTGGTCCATTACTTTGTGAAAATCTCATGTTGGGTTTTCTGTTTGGGGAATCTTGGTGAAGTTTGGCGTAATGGTAGGCCTACCGGTAGCCTTAGCCTACCGGTAGTGGTCCTACAGGTAGCTCGGTCTACCGGTAGCCGTTGCCTACTGGTAGCTCTGTCTAATGGTAGATCAGTCAACCTATAGCTGTAGCTACCAGTAGCTCTGTCTACCGGTGGCTGCAGCCTACCGGTCGCTGACAGCCACCTGTAGCTCTCAGCTACCAGTGGCTGTCAGCCACTAGTGGTACTCGGCTACTAGTGGCTCTCGTCTACCCCATGGGTTATTTCCAATAGCGCTTTTTTGCGGAAATTTGGTTTTAAACCCTATTTTGACACCTTTATGATTGTTTTAAAGCCCAGTAACGCCCATAAACGTTTTAATTTAATATTTATTGAATTAACCTGGTGTGTGTCTCGGTTTAAACCACCCGACCCTTTAATAACGTTTGGGGCCGCGTGGTCAACCCACGACCCCACGCCTTATGCAGTTTCACATTTCAATCTCAACCATCCTTGACCCTTATAAACTAAAGGGATAACCGTGGTTCGTTTTTTTCCTCGATCCCAGCTGGGAGAACCCTTCGTTCCCGAATAGCTTTTCGTTCATGCGAGTCGCATCGCTATACGTGAAGTTGTGTGCCCAGCCATAGCATCGATCGTTGACCAACAATTAGGGAATTTATCCTTCGCCTATCTCTTTTGTGTATCATGCGGAGTGGGGATGATTTTGATTCTGTAGAATTGGATAAACCAGACCTAAATAAAGATAATTAACGGATTCTATAAATACTGAAGGGGGGCTGTGATCGTTGATGCTGTTTTATATTATGATCTTCTTTTTGAATTGTGCGGGCTTACGACTATTGAAAACCATGGTCGTTGGTAGTCTTTCTCTATGCACTAACGAACCCTGCCTCTGGTAATGTTTAATGGGTTGTTTGGTGGTTGTGAACCCTTAATGTGGAAAGTAAATTGGTTAATCGTGTACACCCGGCTAAATAAATTGAAAGCACCAGGATCAATAATTCTATGATAACCCCCAGTTAAAGCACACAAAAATTGAAATCATGGAACATGTTAAATCTTATAAATCTAAAAATACCATCATGGCCCTTCTTTATGTTGTTGGTTGTGGTTTGGTTGTTTTCTTTTACGAGCCTATTGCTGGAGATGTGGGAGGAGATTGGATCCCCTGTTTTTTATATACTCTTGGTGGTTAGGAAATTTGGGATGGGATCCCTGGTTGTTATGGGTTCGGTGGTTGTGAGTTTTAAGACTGGGTGGTTACCTTGTTTATATCAAGATTTGGGGTGGGATCCTCTGTTGATGAGAAACCCTTTGGGGGGGGACACTGGGCAGTTTCTCGGGGTTGTCATTGGTTCAAGTACTTCGAGTGATCTCACTTATCCCATTGTTGTTGTGACTTTACAAGAGAACCGGGTGTTAACACATAAATTGACCTTTGACTGGATCTTTTCCTTGGTATGTTCTTATGATATTAGTTTCCTAGTAGTGAAAAAACTTATTAGAAACTATCACTGAACATGAAAACAAGAATGGGACAAATGGGTTTTGTTAGAAAGAGTCGTGATTTGGAATTTAGTACTATTTCTGTCTTTTAGGCTGGATGAAGAAAAACCTAACTTTGGGTGAGTTCTTATTACCTATATATATACTTGTAGTTTTGTGTTTCTTATTTTCGCCCCACCCAAGTTGAGAATGTAGTGTCGAACATCCCCATTTAATGGGGGAGGGTGTTTTTATCCCAACACTCTTATTAGTGGATGGTTATTAGCTCATTGTCTGCTCCCTTTCCTGGATAACCCAAGTATCTTCGAGAAGGCTGTGATATACTGAGGTCCATTATTAGCCCAGGAAACTTCGGGTAGGGTAGTGTGGTGGTTGACTAGGTGTGTGTGGCAGGTGGTTTCCCAAGTGTCTTCGGGATGAGTCCCAGGTGTCTTCGGGCATGGTAGTGGAACTTCTAGCCCAGGTGTCTTCGGGCGTGGCAGTGGTTGTTCTGGACTAGGTGTTTGCAGGTGTGGTTACATGTGACAGTTGTGGCCTAGGTTTCTGTGGGCGGGCTTCGGTAGTGGGACTGCGTGTGGTTGTGGCCCAGGTGTGTGCGAGCGGGTGTGGCTGTGGGACTGTGGTGAGAATGGAGGGATTGGTTTGATGCGTAGGATGTTTCAATAACTAGTGGGAAAGTGGAGAGGGGTACCCAAACATCCTTGTGCTCTTATTATATATAATACTTTACTTGCGTTATTTGGGGAGTGTGCCTTGTTGAGGCTTGGGTGAATACTATACCTTGTTAGGTGTTTTGTTTACTCTTTTCTCACGAGACTTTAGTACATTTCCCCATTTGTGCACGAGAGTCTTGGGGTTTCCCTACTGAGTGTACTTGTATTCTCACCCTACTTATATAAAAATGCTTTCAGGATTCCAGGAGGACATCAGGGATCGTGCAGGACCCTACTAGCTCAGAACTTTGGGGAAGTTGCTGTTGCTGTTTTTCCTTCTTTGGTACTTACCCTTGATGTCACTTCTGTACTTTACTTTGTGGCTTTTAATTTTGGAACATGCATGTGATAATGGTTTACTTTTGTCATTACTTTTCTTTTACGTTCGGTGTTGTTGGGTTTCAACATCTTATCTCCCGATCCCATAAAATAGAAAAAGGGTAATGCCTTACATTTAGTGTGTGATTCTATACCCTGGGTGCTAGTCTCCACTCTGGGACCTATTGAAGACAGGTTTCGGTGGTCATTATCTCTCCTTCAACTTAATGAAGGAAGGGCCTGGTAGTCTGCTGACCCTTCCCTATTTTTGTTGAAGGAGGGTCGTGACAGAATGGTATCAAAGGTGATGGTTGAGTGATAGGATGGAGTCTGGTGTTAGGAACAGTGAGGATTGCATGGAATGGTAGGGAAACAATGTTGGGTGACCTTGGTGCGTGAATTAGGCCAGGGAAGACCGACTAGAACACGTGATTTTAGGGCCCCTCGTGATCCGATGCAAGGACTCTGGACCTATCAAACGACCAAGTAAGGCCACACTGATTGCAGGGTAGAGAGACCCTGGGAAAGGTATATGCATCATAATGAATTTTTTTCTCATGTTTCTGGGGTGTTTTGGGGATTAAGAATAAACAAAAAGATTAAGAAGTTTTAAAGAAAATATTCTGCACTACATGGGATTAGGCATTCCTTGTTTACCTTGCAGATATGGCACCTTGAAGGTGACCACGTGTGGTATAGGAGATCGAGGACCCAAATACTACTTTGGCCGATCGGCAGAGAGCTGATCGGTAGGAGGAGGACAACCAGTGGCAGAAGACACTTTGGGCCTTCTAGGGACAAACCCTCAAGAAGTATGAGGGCATCACCTCTGACATGGAGACAGATGGCTGACTAGAGGAGCTAGTGATATCTTTTGGCCTGATTCGGGCCCCAACCGAGTACTAGGTTACCCTGGCCGTCAGCTAGATGCAGGGAGCGGTGCATCAGTGGTGGACGCTTTACTTGGGGGAGAGGAGAGAGGTTGAGGTGGCATGGGCTGATTTCAAGAGGGAGTTCTGGGAAAAATTCCTCTCCTCGACGATGAAGGAGGAAAAGAGATAGGAGATACTCTCCCTCCAATAGGTGAGTATACCTGTGAGGGAGCTAGGAATCAAGTTCAAGGACCAACTACGTTTTTCTCCGGACCGCTTTCCCGACGAGGAGTCTCGGGCAAGATGTTTAGAGGAGGCGCTCCGACCCTCCCTCCAGTATGCTGTTACCCCCTTTACCCTGCTGATGTACATGGAGGTCCTGAAGAACGCCAAAGTGGAGGAGAGGATGCACTCTCTAGGAGGAGTGTCATGAGAGGGGATCAATCTAGGACCATCAAAGGGGAAGGCTGCCACCACCAGGACTCCAATGTCAGGGCCCTCCAGGATCCGACCAGTAGGGAGCAGGCTGCAATAGTTTCAGTTCTGATCCCCTAGTCCTCGCCCTTTCTCTTCAGGCCCAGGGCTGCGGTGTTTCCTCTGTGAGATCCATGGACATCTCCGGGGTCAGTGCCCAGATCGGCTATAGTACATTGGTGGCAGACAGCCCCAACACCCACCCCAGCTACAACTTCCAGCCAGGCCTTTCCAGTAGTAGCAGTAGGGACAGCAAGCTCCCTCTCCTCCAAGAGAAGCCGTAGGAGTATGAGGCCGACCTTAGTGCACTCCTTAGGGACCCTGACCGGGGCGTGGTCGGGGAGGTGGCTGATAGCCGTGGGGCAGAGGAGATGGGCGTGGACAGCCACACACAGCAGAGGCAACAGTTCTAGCAGGGCTGGAGGTTGTTCGATGTACGATCTGTTTGTTCAGTTCCTTTGCTTTTCCCTTGTTCGATACCGGAGCTTCGCACTCCATTGTTGCACCCAGTTTATCCCATGCATTGGGTCTATATGTCGAGAGACTTCTAGTGCCCATGTTGTTGAGCACCCCAGTCGGAGGTTAGACCGACTTGTTGTTTGTTTTTCAGGGATGCAGACGGATGATAGGGCCACATCAGTCAGTTAGGGATCTTCTTATGCTATAGATACAACCATACGATGTCATCCAAGGCATCGAATGGATATTCTCTGTGTGTGCCATCATCGACTATTTTCGAGGAAGGGTTGTGTTCTCAGACTTGGGCGGACGACGTGTTACCTTCACCGGTAAGTGGAGCAGTCAGAAGGGAAGCAGGAGATAGGCACCCCTCCTCTCCCTACTAGCTGAACTATCAATAGAGTCAGTAGATGTTTAAATGGTGAAGGTACCAGGGATAGTCCGTGAGTTTATGGACGTCTTCCCTGAGGAGGTGATGACTCTACCCCCTCAACGTTATATCGATTTCGGGATAGACCTGCAGCCTGGCACTCCTCCGATCTCGATGTCTCCTTACCGGATGGCACATTCAGAGCTATGGGAGTTGCAGATCCAAATAGATGATTTGATGAAGAGGGGTTATGTTCAGCCGAGTTCATCGCTGTGGGGTGCTCTATACTTGTTTTCAAATAAGTAATATGGTGTTCTCAGGTTGTGCAAAGACTACAGGAGGCTGAATTAGGTGATGATAAAGAATTGCTACCCTCTTACGAGGATAGATGATCTTTTCGACCAGCTGAAAGGGGCAGGGTGGTTCTCGAAGATCGAACTACGGTCTGGGTATCACCAGTTGAGAGTGGAGGAAAGTGATATCCCGAAGACAACATTCAGTTGCAGATATGGACACTTCAACTTCGTGGTCATGCCCTTCGATGTTATGAATTCCCTCGCTGTGTTCATGGGGATTATGAACTCCATATTCTGAGAGTACATGGATCGGTTCGTGGTTGTGTTCATCAGAGAAATCCTGATCTATTCAAGATCAGAGGAGGACCATGAAGAGCACCTGAGGATGGTTTTGGAGGTCCTCCGACAACACCACCTCTATGGGAAGTTGACGAAATACTAATTCTGGACACTATAAGTGCACTTTCTCAGGCACGTGGTGTCCGAGAAGGGGGTAGTGGTGGACCCATCAAAGGTTCAGGCAGTTGTTTCTTGGGAAGCACCCAAGAATGTGGCAGAGGTACATAGTTTCCTCAGTCTGGAAGGTTACTATCGGAGGTTCGTACACAAATTCTCTTGAGTTGGAGCCCCTTTGACAGCCCTGACCCAGAAAGACCAAGTTTTCGTGTGGAGTGAGAAGTGAGAGTCATCCTTTAGCTATCTGAAGGAGATGTTGGTTAGTGCCCCAGTGCTAAGATTACCAGAAGAAGGGGTGGCGCATGAGGTGTTCTGTGATGCTTCTGGACAAGGCCTAGGATGTGTGTTGATGCACCAACAAGGGGTGATCTCTTATGGGTCCATGCATCTACGCCCTCATGAGTGTACTTATGCCACCCATGACCTGGATCTTGCAGCGGTCATTTTTGTGCTAATGTTTTGGCGGCACTACCTCATCGGAGAATGCTTTGTGGTCTTCACAGATCACAAAAGTTTGAGGTATATCTTCTCCCAGCGGGACCTAAAATTGCGACATCGGAGATGGGTGGAGTTCCTCCAAGATTACAACTTCAGTATCTCTTATAATAAGGGCAAGGGCAATGTAGTGGAAAATTCCATGAGAAGGAGGACACATAAGGATGTGGTCTGAGTGTCGGAGGACGCCAGGAAGGTGTTGGAGGAGTTGGTATCCTTACACTTGGATGCGAGGATGGATAGAAGTAGAGGTTTCCTGTATGAGATGACAGTGCATCAATCTCTATTTCTGCAAGTGGAGGATTCTTAGTGGGGAGACCCAGAGTGCGAAGTGATGCGTGACCGAGTTGACCAGGGAAATGCCTTGGAAGGATGGATGGAGGATGGCGAAAACAAGATGCTTTTCTAGGGAAAGCTTTTTGTTCTGGAGGCGATGTGTGGCATGGCTCTCGGTGAGTTCCACAACTCACCCCTAGCGGTACACCCAAGAATTTACAAGATGTAGCAGGGACTAAAGAGACAGTTTTGGTGGCCCAGAGTGAAGCGAGCAATGGTAGAGTTTGTGGCCAAGTGATTAGTGTGTCAGCAAGTGAAGGTTGAACACCAAGTTCCAGGAGGCCTACTGCATTCTCTAGATGTCCCTGAGTGGAAGTGGGACAACATCTCAATGGATTTCATCATGAGACTACCCAAGTTCCAAGGGGGATACGATTCCATCTGGGTTGTAGTGGAACAGGTGACTAAATCAACTCACTTTCTGGCGATCAGGGAGTCGAGTGCAGTGGATGGTTTGGCGCGAAGGTACGTGGATGAGGTGGTGCAGTTGCATGGGGTTCCGAGGTCTATAGTCTCGGATAGAGATGCATGGTTTACCACACGAGTCTGGAAGGGATTGTAACATGTTTTTGTCACCTAGTTGCGCCATAGAACTACTTTCCATCCCTAGAGAGATGGACAAATAGAGCGCAACATCCAGACCTTGGAGGATATGCAGCGGTCATGTGTTCTGTACTGAGGAGGATCATGGGTACGACACATTCCTCTGGTAGAGTTTTCATACAATAATAGATATTACTCTACCATTGGTATGTACCCATTTGAAGCCTTGTACAGGAGGCCATGCCGCTCACCTGTGTGTTGGACCGATGTTGGATAGGTGGGCATCCTTGGCCCGGAGGTGGTGCTGAGAATGGCAGAGAAGGTCCAGCTCATACGGGAAAGGATGAAGGCGGCCCAGGACCGACATAATTCGTATGAAAATACCAGTAGGAGGCCCTTCGAGTTTGAGGTTGGATACCACATATTCTTGAAGGTCTCCTCTCAGCGTGGACAACAGATGTTCGGAAAAGGGAGTAAGCTTTGTCCTAGGTTCATCAGGACCATCGAAGTGTTGCGGTGGGTCGGCAAAGTGGCTTATCAGCTAGCGTTACCATCGCCACTACTGAGGGTACATGATTTCTTCCATGTGTCCCAGCTCCGTTAGTATTTGCATGATGATTCACACATACTTGATTGGGGTGAGCTGGACATCGAGGATGACATGACTTTTGTGGAGAGACCAGTGATTATTGAGGATCTCAAAGAGAAGATGCGTCGTGGGCGAACCATTCCCTTGGTTCGTGTGTTGTGGAGACATGGTGGCTTGAGGAGAGTACGTGGGAGAGGGAAGCACAGATGTGTACTCAATACCCAGAGTTGTTTTGAGTTTGTTTCTGTGTTGTACCTATTGTGGTTGAACGTTTTATGCTTTTTCTATGAAATTTACCAGTTTTATTTCGTATGAATGTGTGTGAAATGCCCTGGCTATGGGGGAGGAGAGAACCCGTCCCCTAATCAAGACACATTAAGGTGGATGTGATTAAACCCGTGTGGGCGAGTCAGTGCCACCCAAAGTGGATAATATCTTGACATTGGGAAGGAGACTCCCCAACCCCCACATCCCTGGGCAGTTTGACAGGATATGTTGCTTGGTTCATGACAGAAGGGCGTTTTTTTAACAAGAGGTTCACTCCTAAGAGGTATCTTTCGAGGTGGTTGTTCGGAACCTCTCTTTCCATCTGGGTTGTTTTGGTTATCAAGGATGATAATAGTTTAAGAGGTATCTGATGTAATGGCTAGGGGTTTAGGGGACCATTACTTTGTGAAAATCTAATGTTGGGGTTTCTGGTCTGGGAGTCTAGGTGAAGTTTGGCGTAATGGTAGGACTACCGGTAGGCTTAGCCTACCAGTAGTAGGCCTACCCGTAGATCAGTCTACCGGTAGCCGCAGACTACCAGTAGCACTGTCTACCGGTAGCTATCATCCACCGGTGGTTCTCGGCTAACACTGGCTCTCTCATACCCCACAGGTTATTTCCAGTAGCACTTCTTTTTTCACAAATTGGGTTTGAAAACCTATTTTGACCCCTTGAAGCTATTTTTAAAGCCAAGTAATGACCATAAATGTTTTAATTAAATATTTAATGAATTCACATGGTGTGTGTGTCAGTTTAAATAGCCCGACCCTTTAATGACTTGTGGGGCCGCGTGGTCAACCCACGGCCCCACGCCTTATGTAGTTTCTCGTTCCAATCTCAACCGTCCCCAACCCTTATAAACTAAAGGCTTAGTCATGGTTCTTTTTTTCCTCGATCACGGCTGGGAGTACCCTTCGTTCACAAACAAAATTTCGGTCAAGTAAGCCACATCGCTATACGTGATGTTTTGTGCCCGGCCAATAGTGTCGACCATTGATCAATTAGTAGGGAATTTATCCTTCGCCTCTCTCTTTTGTGTATCATGCAGGGTGGGCATGATTTTGATTCTATAGAATTGGATAAACGAGACCTAAATAAATATTATGAATGGATTCTATAAAGATATGGGGGGGCTATGATCGTTGATGTTGTTTTATAATATGATCTTCTTTTTGAATTGTGCGGGCTTACACCTACTAAAAATCATGGCTGCTGGTGGTCTTTCTATGTGCACTAATGAACTCCTGTCTCTGGTAATTTTTAATGGGTTGTTTTGTGGTTGTCAACCCTTATTGTGGAAAGTAAATTTGTTAATCATGTACACCCGGCTAAATAAATTGAAAGCACCAGGATCAACCTTTCTATGATAACCCCTGGTTAAAGAACACAGAAATTGAAATCATGGAGTGTGTTAAATCTTATAAATATGAAAATACTGGCATTACCCTGCTTTCTGTTTGTGGTAGTTGTTTGGTTATTTTCTATGAAGAGACGATTAATGGAGATGTGGGAGGGGATGGGATCCCCTGTTTTTTATACTCTCTGTGATTATGAAATTGGGGATTGGATCCCCTATTGTTATGGGTACGGTGGTTGTGAGTTTTAATACTGGGTGGTTACCTTGTTTATATCATGAATTGGGGTGGGATCCTCTGTTGATGAGAAACCGTTTTGGGGGGTGGGGGAACACGGGGTAGTTTCTTGGGGTTGTCTTTGGTTCCATTACTTCGAGGGACCTAACTTATCCTTTTGTTTGTTGTGAATTTACAAGAGAACCGGGTGTGAACACTGGAATTGACCTTTGGATGGATCTTTCCCTTGGTTTGGGCTTATGATATTTGTTTCCCAGTAGTGCATAATCTTATTTATACCTTATCACTAAACATGAAAACAAGAATGGGACTAATGGGTTTTGTTGGCAAGAGTCGTGACTCGGACTTGAGTACTGTTTGTGTCATTTAGGATGGATGAAGAAAAACCTAACTTTGGGTGAGTGCTTATTACCTATATATATACTTGTAGTTTTGTGTTTCTTATTCGCACCCCACCCATGTTGAACACTTAGTTCCAAACACCCCCATTTCATGGGGGAGGGTGTTTCTTTCCCAACACTATTATTAGTGGCTGGTTATTATCTCCTTTTCTGCTTCCATTCCCAGATAGTCCATGTATCTTCGGGCAGGCTATGATGTCCTGAGGTCCATTAATAGCCCAAGAATCTTCGGGCAGGGTAGTGTGGTGGTTGGCCAAGTTTGTGCGGCAGGTGGTTTCCCAAGTGTCTTCGGGATGAGGCCCATGTGTCTTCGGGCGTGACAGCGGGTCTTCTGGCCCAGGTGTCTTCGAGCGTGGTGGTGGTTGTTCTGGCCTAGGTGTTTGCAGGTGTGGTTATGTGTGACATTTTTGGACTAGGTGTTTGCGGGCGGGCATTGGTAGTGGGACTGTGTGTGGTTGTGGCCCTGGTGTGTGAGGGCGGGTGTGGCAGTGGGACTGTGGTGAGAATGGCAGGATTGGTTCGATGCGTATGATGTCTCAATAACCAGGGGTAAAGTGGAGTGGGGTACCCAAATATCTATGTGCTCTTATTATATATATTACTTGACTTTCATTATTTGAGGAGTGTACCTTAGTGAGGCTTGGGTGAATAGTTTACTTTGTTAGGTGTTTGGTTTACTCTTTTCTCATGAGACTTTAGTATGTTCCCCCACTAGTGCACGAGAGCCTTGGTTTTTCCCTACTGAGTGTACTTTTATGCTCACCCTACATATATAAAACTTCTTTCAGGATTCTAGGAGGACTTCGGGGATCGCACAAGACCTTACTAGCTCGGATCTTTGGGGAAATTGAGTTGATGTTTTTCCTTTTTGGTACTTACCCTTGTAGTCACTTTTGTACTTTACTTTGTGGATTTTAATTTTAGTACATGCATGTGGGAATGGTTTACTTTTGGCTTTACTTTTCTTTTAATTTTGGTGTTTTTGGGTTTCATCATCTTATCTTATGATCCCATAAAACAGAAAAATGGAAATCCCTTCCATTTAGTGTGTGATTCTATACCCTTGGTGCTAGTCGCCGCTCCGGGACCTATTGAAGGTGGGTTTCAGGGGTCATTATCTCTCCTTCAACTTAAAGTAGGAAGGGCCTGGCAGTTTTCTGACCCTTCCCTCCTTTTGGTGAAGCCGGATCATGACAATTTATATTTCGTGGATGATTTATTTTATAATTTTTCCAATCATTAGATAATATCTACATTTTTTGGAATGATTAATATTTATATAGAGATCATTGATTTTGTAATGTATATTTCTACCATTTTTGGAAAATATGTGAAGGGTTTTTGATACCTTTGTTATGATTATTAATTAGTGGAAGTTAATCCCCATTGGGACCTTTTGGTATTAGATAAGAAATATATATATTACATTGTCAGGAAATATTTTTTCATTTCACAAAATTCGTGAATAGATTGTTATTTTTTAAGTCAATGTTACTACCCTGGATGGGGTCTGTCATGTCATTCATGGGGAATGAGACCAGATGTCATTTCGAGTCAAACATCCTATTATAAATTCAGTTATTATGATAAAATATTTTACTTTTATCTAAAGAATGATTAATTATGTGTTTATTATCTTGAAGATATTTTAGTGTTTCATAATGTGTTACTATATAGATTTTTTGATTTTATACTAGTGAGGGAGGCAGATTTTTCTATCAAATTAGTACCGAATACAAATATTATTTCTATTCCCTTGTAAAATATGGAACAAGATGTGATAAAACATAATTGGATGACGTGATGTCGAAAGGATTCATTTGACTATGTTTTTCTCCCAAGGTAGAGATAGTTATTTTTTCTATGTAGCTTGAGAAAACCCTACCCTTTTTGTGTTGATTGTTAAAAGAGCAATGAGGCCATAATTAAGAACCAAAGTATAATTCCCTGAATTAAGGATTTATTTTATCAGAATTAAGGGGAGAAGTTGTTCTACTTTATTTATCTTCTATCTAGTTATTACCAATATAGGATCATGCATTTTAATATCCCAAATAATAGTTTTGTGAGTAGGTTGGAACCAGGAGATCCTTGTTATGCCTTTTGGTCTTACCAATGATTATTCTTTTTTGTTTATGGCACTGATGAATAAGAAATTACACTATTACATAGATTATTTCATAGTTCTATTTGTTGATAAAATGTTGGTTTACTCTAATACTAAATAGGATCTTGTGTATCACAGTAGAGCTATTCTATACATCTTGAAAGATCCCAAACATTATACAAATCATTCAAAATGAAATATCTACATTCATGAGGTAATGTTCATAGGAAACATCATTTATGAATATGATTTTATAATCGCTCATGAGAATGTGAGACTTGGAGGAACCATATAATTTCCATTATTTAGATAATATTAGTATTAACATGGTATCATCTCAAATTTTTGGGAGGATTTTTCAATGTTATCTTGTTTATTGACGATTCTCACATAGAAATGAGTAAAGTTCATTTTGAATAACCAATTTATGGTTTATTTTGATAATTTGATATTTTATTTCACTTCAAATATCGTTTGGACACTTTTAAAATCTACACAGGGCTATTTGGTCTTATATAATGCATCATGTTCTAATTTGGGATTCAATCTCATGTACGGTGATCATATAGTGGAATATAGTTATTATTAGAAATGAACATATGAGAAGAACTATCCCACACAAGATATTGAACTCTCAATTGTGTTGAATGATTTCAATAATTAATGGTGCTAAATTTTTCAAGAACGATTTACAATATTCTTATATCAAAAAATATTTAGTTACACCTTCATGAAAAAACATATGAATCTTAAATAGAGGTGTTGGGTGGAATACATATAATTATATGATTTTAAAATTAAATATATCGTTGGTAAAGGGAATTTCATTGCTAATGCTTTGAGTATGAAAAATCCATCACATGCCATTAAAATGATTTACGAGGTGTATAATCTGATGGATCTCCTAGCTCATATATATTTGGGATTCTGAGTCAATGAGAACAAGGTTTTCCTATTAGGTGTTCATTTGATCTCCTCACAAATCAAGATGAATCTCTAGTAATAATGGATTTATGTTGAATTTCTAGGAACGAGGGATTATTTATATGGTGGGGATACATATTGTGATAGTATTGAATCAATAAAACTCAATAAATATTATTGATTTGATTCTCACAAATACCATTGTCTATTTTATTGATGATATTACTTTATTTGAGTTTTAGAAAAAAATATTCCATGTAATATTTTTTATATAATTATGTTCATGTTTTAGTCTATAAGAAATATTAATAAAGTGTTCAGAAAACATTTTAGTGTCTCTCGAATCATTGTGCATACCATAAGATGGTAATCGTAATGTAAGGAATGAACCCTACATTCAAATTAGCATGTATGGTTTCACATCCCTATGCTCGAAAAAGTATGTTTTTTTGAAGATTCTATGATTGAATAAATGTGTGGAATTTCAACCCAACATTGAAGTCAAGAATCACTACAAAAACCCTATAATTGGATAATGTATGGTTAATAATCCCTATGCTTGTAATCAACCATATGTTGGAAGGATGAACATATGGTTTCTCCACCCAATGTTACTTTTGATCCCTATGTTCATGGCAGATGAAAGCATGGTTCAAGAACCATATGTTTGTTGGAAACCTACACTACGAAAATGAACCTGACACAACGAAATGGAAAACTATTATATGAAATGTAACCTTACAATTCAAAAAGTAACCCTATTCTACATAACGTAACCCTATTATATATACTTTAACCCTACGTCTAACTATTCAAAATCTTATTTTAAAGCCACAATATAATCTGAGATTCATGAAATAGTATTTAAAGAGTTATAGGATTATTGAAAGTTGTTCATCAATTTATTCAAAAAACTGTTTTGATCAACCATGTTCATCATAAGAAATCCATCATATTCTTAAGGGACATTATGAATCCCCTGGAAAATTTTAATTTTAATTTTTTAATTATATCGTGCGATTCTATTGGATCTAGAATATCGTAGAAAGCTATCGGCCCTATATATTTTCTCACAATTTATATTGAAAAAACACATACAAATGTAATATTGATAATATATTTTATACTGATACTATAATGAACAATTGAATCTTCTTTTTTATGAGGTTATACTTTTTATATATAATTGTTCATTTATCTACTATTTTCTATAGATATAAAAATTAAAGATCATTTGAAATCCAGATCACATTAGGGTTATAATTTAATGAAGACATTAATTTTTGAAGAAAAATATCAATTTATTTTCAGTTTCTACTATTGGAACTATAATGTTCAACCAGAACCGTAATCAAATTAAAAACTTTTGATTTATTAGAGTTTCGACTGCTCGAACTTATTTTTGGTGGAGTATCATCTTCTATATATAAGATTCGGTAACCAGATCTCTATAAATGAACAAAAAGGATTTGTTCATAATTTTTGTAACGGTGTTAACATCATAAAATAAGTTGTGGTTTTGACGGTATTTTTATAAGAGGACATTTCTATTGAAATTAAAAAACCTCCTAAAGAGAGGATTGGTGGAGTGGACGAGGGAATCATTATTACCTGAAAAACTATAAATGATTTGTATTTATACATTCTATTTATCCAAATATCATATTTAATATTAATGAAAATGATTCATCTGTTCATAAATCAAAATGAGTTTCAAAATCCAGAATTAGTGAATATTTTTTAAAATACACAATTCAGCCTCCTCTTGTGTATATTTGTACTATTTTGACCATCAAATTACTATTATATGATACTTTTAAATATAATTAAATTATGATTAAAGGAATAATGTATTTTCAAAATATTTATTGCAATGGATGAATCAAAAGAAGGTATGTTTATGGATCTTGCTCAATATTTTAATAGAGTCGACTATTTTTGTTAGAAATCACGAATGACAATCTATCTGAAAAATTTAGGAATCAATTTTTTTTCAAGGATTAATCCTCCTTATGAAATTATTGAGATGTGGAAGACTTGGGATGCTCCACAAAAGCATGATATGAATAAAACTCAAAATAAATGATTGATATCATCTATGATATTAGAAATGATGAATTCAATAAAGTATCACAATTCCCTTATACCTATAATATGTGGAAAACAATAGCTGTCGCATATGATGGAACTAAAATATTAGAAAATTGAGATATGCAACTGCAAAACTAATGTTAGACACCTATACATTTTTTTTGGTGAAATCATTTCAAAAACGAATGGATGATTAATAGAAATTTTCAAAAATATTAATGCCATGTGAGATCCCATTACTCAATCAGATCAAGTGATGAATGTTCTTAGAGTAAATACAACTATATGGAATGAAATGTCTACAACTTTTCATTAATCATCACCTATCATGAATTTTACAGTGAAATAATTAATTGAATCATGGATGATGTACCAAGAAGAAATTCAATCTAATGTTAAAGATCAAAATAATATATTAATAATAGAAAACACTACACTTAATGTGAAATCTCAAAATCATGAATGAAAATCAACAAAAGAAGTCAAAAGAGATAACTATGATTCCTTATATTATGAAATAGAACTAGCTCGACTAGTAAGAATATTCAGAAAATTAAGGAATAAGAAAAGAGTATTTATAAAATCCTTTAAGAATGATTAAAAGTAACCATTATAATTAATATTCAATAAATGAAAAAGGCTTGGTCAAATAAGACCCAATTTCCCCCAATTAAATGGTGAAAGAAGATTTATATAAAAGAAGTATCAAGAGAATGATGATTTTGAGCATAAAACAAAATGATACATGAAAACAATGTGGAATTTCTCTAAAGACACTAGCATCCCTTCAAAATGTAAATCATAAAGGGAGCCATAAAATTCAAAAGCCAGTATCTACCTTATGGATAAGGAAGAAGAAGAGGTAAAAACTTATTATTATTATTCCTCTTACTATAATAGTTGTTGATATTAAAAATTGTCTAATTACTATTTTATACTAGAGGAAAAATAATATTATTTAATAAAGAATCATAAATAATTAAAAATATTTATAATACTATTTTACCTAAAAGAGACACTATGGAAAAACCTCATCAATAACTAATTAAAAAATTCAAGTCATCTATATATGACTATATTGATCCTGAAAAAATGATTAAATAATTGGGGGATGAATTAGAATCTTATAAAAGTGCTATATGTATTTTTGTAATATGATGGGAAACTCTAAATGTTATTCTTGGATATAATTATATTAAAAGGTAAAAAAAATTAATTAGAAGAAATGGTGAAAATAAATATTATTTAAAAATTAATTTGTGTCCAATTAAAACAAATCTACCCAATATTATTATGAAATAAATATTTATTTCAATAAAAACTATTATTTTTGAAATCCTCAATTTAGTGGTTTTGAAAAGAATATAACTTCTAAAATTTCCTAAACTAATAATTCATATATTGGATAAATTAGGCAGATCTAGATTCCCTGATATATTCTCAATGACACAGTTGGACCCATAAAAATATGTGTATCCAAGAAAACATGCCTAATTACTTTTTTTGGAAAAATTTCTCAAGAATTGAAAACCAAAATGGTATATGGAAAATGAATTATCCCAATACATGAGTGGGTGCTCATCAAATTTTCATACATTGACTGATAAAGATGGAGGTCTAGACACTTTTTGTGACAATACAAAAGGAAGGATTGTTGGATTTAGAACTATTGGATATCCAAAGTATATCTCAATAAACAATGTTCAATATGTAAAAGGGATAATGAAAAACATAATAATTAATTCTCAACTTTGTGATGATGGTTTTAATATTTAATTCTCTAAAAATTACTTCTAATTTTTCAGAGATAAAAATCATAAATTTAGAGCACCTAGAACTGAAAATGTTTATAATTTGGATCTAAATTCCTTGTGTAAACAAAAAGTTAATTGTTTTACTGATATAAAAATGATTCATGGATCTTGAATATGATACATGGACATTGTATTATATATTCCTTAAATAAATTATCTAATAAACAATTAGTTTCATATTTTCATAAAATTAATCATGAAAACGATAGATTCTGTGATTCATGTCATGTAACCAAATAACACAAATCATATTTCAAATCAATAAGAAAAATTTCTACCTTTACGCAGTTAGAAAATTATCCATATGGATTTTTTTCTTTCTAGGGTAGCATGTTTGTCTGTTAAATTATACTTTTATGTTTTAGTTGATGATTATTCAATATTTAGTTGGGTTTATTTTCTAAAACTCAAATTTTTTCAATTCAATGTTATTGAACTCTTTTTAAAAAAAATTCCAAATGGATTTTTTTAAAAATAATTTCATTTAGAAATGATCCAGGTGGATAATTTTAGAATCCATAATATAATTAATTTTTCTCAAATGTAGGTATTAAAAAAATTCTATATACCAATAACACAAAAAAATGTACTAATTTAATAGAGAAACATAAATATTTAATAAATGGAAGGCAGTATGGTAAATAAAAAGTCTTCTTACTTATTTCTAGGAAAAATCTGTAATCACAACATCCAATATCTTGAATATATTTTTAATAAGACAAATTATTAAAATTACACCTTCTGATCATTGGAATAATAGAAAATATAAATTAATGTACTTTATTGTATTTGGATTCAAGAAATTTATCTTGAATACTATATAAAACCCGAGTAAATTCGATCTAAAAGAAGATAAAGGAATACTTTTTTGATATCATGCTACTTCTGAAGCTTATAGAGTTTGTAACAAAAAAAATCAACGATTCTTAATGAATTATCCCATGTAATGTTTGATGAAAATGACTATTTTAATGAAGATAATGATCTAATAGATGAAAATAATGACACCTTTGATAATATGAGACTTAATTTTACACAGTATGATTTTGTATATAAAATTAATGAAATTTAGTCTAGTTAAAAGTAACATGAAACTAAAAAACCTGAAAGTTCCTTTCCTTGACATTCAAGAACCATGAAGAGCAATCCTTTAGAACTGTTATAGGACATGTAAACATAGGAATAAGTACTAGAAGAAATTTAGGCAACCAATATTATTTTTATTTCTTTCTATCATAGTTATAACCTAAGTTGTTTGAAGATGCTTTTGAAGATGAAAGTTTTATGTTATCCATGCAATAAAAATAAATCCAATTTAGAAGAAATGATGTTTGGTAATTAGTATAAAAACCATCCAATTAACCAGTAATAGTAACTAAATTTATCTTTAGAAATAAACAAGATAATTAAGGGATCATAACTAGAAAAAATATAGATCAGTAGCTAAAGTATACAGTTAGGAAGAAAAAATAGACTATGATGAATAATTTTCACCTTTAGCTATATTAGATTCCATTAGAATCATTTTATATTATGAATCACATATAAACATAAAAATATATCAGATGGATGATAATTCTACATTTTTTAATAGATATTTAATGGAGGAAGATTATTCCTAACCACACCCTCTTTGCGAAAACCACATAAAAGACTTATATTTTTAATCTTACCAAAGCACTTCATATCCTTAAACCATCACCTAGAGCTTTGTATGAAGGATTGTGATTTTTTTTAGAAAATATATTTTCTGTATGAATAGTTAATCCAAATAATTTTTAGAAAAATATTTTATGTAAAATTTTATTAGTAAAAATTTATTTTCAGGATGTTATTTTTAGTTCAACAAATAAAAATCATTTTAATGATTTTTCAAATTTCATGAAAAAATAATTTTAAATGAGTTTGATGGGTGAATTGAATTTAATTTCAGGATTTCATTATTATCTAAATGATTATCGAAATATTTCAAATAAATACAAATATATTATTGATTAATTGAAAACGTTTTGACTTGAAAAATGTAAGACCTATACAACTCCCATGTGTAAAAATATAAAACAAGATATGGATGAAGCTCGAAAACCTGTTGAAAATAAGTTGTATAAAGGTATTATTAATATTTTATTGTATCCTACTTCTATAAGGTTGGACATAATGTTTCATCTATGTCTATTTGCTAGAGTTTAGTCAAATACAATTAATCCCATCTTAATGTTGTTAAAATAATTTTAAGATAATTTAAAGAAACTATTTTTAAATATCATCTTTACAAAAAAAACATTTGATTTTCATTTAATTTTATATTTCGATGATGATATCTGAGGTTGTAGATTAGATTAAAAAATCACTTTAAGAACCTATCTCTTTTCTATAAAATCATTAGATTCATGGTGGAGTAATAAATAACACTCAGTTTCCCTATCAAAAACTAAGGGAGAATATGAGTCTTCTGGCAATTTATGGGTTTAATTTTTGTGGATGAAACACACTCTATTAAATATTAGATTAAATTTTAATAATATACCTATTTTATGTGATAATATTAGTTCCATAAATATTATAAAAAAATTACTATAAGTCAATCAAACAATGTGAATATTGATATCAGACATCATTTTCAAACAGTTCATGTTCTTAAAAAGCATATATCTTTAGGATTTTTAAATAATGAATATTAGTTATTTTATATTTTTTCAAAACCACATCCCACTTCATGTTTTTTTAATAATAGGGAGTCATTATGATTAAATTTTAAATAATTGTTCATCAATTTATTTTAATTAATCTATTTATATTTTTAATTTTTTATAATTTATTTTATTGTTATTTTAATTTTCAAATTATTATTACATTTAATTTTTTAAATAATTTTTTTACATATTTTATTTTTATAATTTTTATTTTTAAAATTAAATTTTTAATGATTACTCCACATTAGTGACATGGGAAGAAAAAAATGAAACCATTAATCTTCTCTTGATCCCCTTCCTAATCTTTCACACCCCTTCAGATTACAGAGTTTTCTTGATAGTTTACCAAAACCGTAACCATCAAACAATAAAATCATGAACCATCAAAAATGGAAACATCAAGAAGAGTTGCAGTCATTGGTCCGAGCTATCCAAGTTAACAGATGAAATTTTGGAATTTTTATTAAGGGATGATAATTGTTTTGATTCCATGAACCAAATGAATATATCATTAAATACTACAATAATATTTAAAGGGATTAAATTCATTTTTGGAGATTTTAATACACATTTTTTAATATATAAGTAAATGATTTCTGTTGAAATTCCACTTTTTATTTTGAAAATGATAATGATTTTGTTATGTCAACAATTCATTACAATGGGTTTTCTATCTCTTCATTACATTTATCTAGGATATCATATTTACCATATGATGGGGAATTTCCTTTCAATTTGAAGATTATTGGATATGAGGAATTAAAATAACTGGATATAATGTGTTCTCACTTAATAAACAGAAAAATGAAAGAAATAAAGACAAGATATCTTAATGTTGATCAATGAGTCTTGATGATGATCATATAGTCTAGAATTATACCAATGATAAATTAGTTTGACCAAGTTATTCATCATGATATGTATATACTATTTTTGTTTCTGAACAATATTAAGATGTTCATTAGTAGTTATATGTTATGGTATTTGAATCACTTTTTTTAGAAGGAATAAAAAATCAGTTTTTACCATTATGTAAATTTATTTTCGGTTTGTTGATTAGGATGGAAAAGGTTGGATAAATATCTTTTTGTCATATATTTCATCATATTAATATTCTAATTCTTAGAACTATTAGGAAGTTAGTATTTTTCTATAGGGAATCATGCAATTATATTTTCATGTTGGTATTGAAGAAAAAGGATGGAGGATGGTTGGTTATCTGGAGGAGTAGAATTTAGTACATTCTACAGGTTTTGTGAGACCAATGCCCGAGGAAGAAGTAGATTCAAAAGTGTATGTGTAATTTATTTATCATAGAAGAAATGTTTTATTAAATATTTCAAAGCCAGTGGCAGTTTCCCAAAAAAGAAAAGAATAAGTTGGTAAGAAGGTGGCTCATGTAACTGATAATATACAGAATGTTTCTCAAGTGGTTGATTATTCTTGGGAAGTTGTTCCTAATTCTGGTAAAAAAACCACTGAAAATATTTCTATTATTGTTTCTAATTCAGTTGATATAGGATTACCAGAATTAAGAGATATGAATGAGACATGTTTGGTTATGGTGGATGTTTATCAAACCAGAGCACAATCTTCGGTGTATTGTGAATCATCAAAAAGAGATACAAAAGATCTATATTGTATTTAAAATATGGTAAATGAATAAAATATGACTATAAGATAATAGTTAGTGACTGATAGAAATAAATTTGAAGATCTTAGAAGTTCATCAGTGCATAGAACTATGTTTTAGGCACTTCAAACTCAATTCCGAGATATTCAAGAAAAACTTGTTTCATTGGGGGATATTGAAGATCATATTAGACCTCTAAATAGTGATCTATCAATGGTATAGTAATAATATTTAATGATTTCAGATTTTGATATGTTGAAATTTTTTTGGGAGAAAATTTCAATATGTCAAAGAAAGCCATAAAACTTCAACCTCTTCTCAAAATCATCTATTTATTTTATCAGAGTATTTGAGGTAATAACTTATGTGTAAGTTGATATCAAAATCATACTGCATAATCATAATTGTGAAAGTATTCCTTTGAATGTTATTTTGGAGAATAAAAGAAATTTATTAATTCAAATGACCACTAATGAATCCTTTTGGGACTCATTATTCATCATTAGAGACACCAGTTGACTATCCTCATTCAATATGTTGAATAGTAAATGAATTTGTCAAGGTTTAATTTTTTAAATCATTAAAATTGGTCAATAATCAAGGAAGATGACTCCATAGTTGAAAGATGTGTTAAAAAATTATTTTCAATGCCTATTGGTGAAACTTGTTGAGATTCACAAAGCTGTTCATACCATTAATCCTATTGAAAAATCTACCAATGGAGGTTCTGATAAATAAAACCAATCTTAAAAGAGAAAATAATTTGGACCATTTGTTTAATTGATTGTGTGATGTACTTGTCATTTTCAAAATCATTTGATCTATATTAAATTTTATATTAATTTTATATTTGCGGGTTTTATATCATTTATACATTTATTATTTATGACTGGGATTACATTTCTATATATCATGCCTTATTTCTATAATTAGTAGACTATAAAATTCATTTTTTATTATGTGAATGATTTAATGTGTTTATATCCATTTTTCATATGATTTATTTTCGATATCACAGTAAGGGGGAGAAACCTAGGAAACACAATATTAAAATTATTTCAAACAACTATATTTTTAATAAAAATATTTATGTCAAATAAAAATACTACTAGAGAAAATTAATTTTCAAAGAAAAAAATATATTATCCAAATCATTGTTTCATTATTGTTTATAATTCAATCATTATATATATATATATATATATATTATTTTATGGGTTTTGTGATAATAAAAAAGGGGGAGATTTTTGGTAAAGTATTATCTCCACAATACTCAATAAATCTAATTGTATTTTATGCTCACAAATACCATTTTTTTGTTGATGAAGATATATTATTTGAGTTTCAAGAAATAATTATTATGTTCAATATTTATTCTTGAATTATGTAAATGTTTTTAATCCACAAGGAAAATTCATCATGTCTTCAAAACTTATTTTAGTCTTTTTAGAATCATTGTTCATACCCTAAAATGGTAAGCATAAGGTATGGAATGAACCATACATTTAGATTAGAAAATATTGTTTATCATCCCTATGATGAATAGTTTTTTGGTTTGGTGATGATATATTTTAATAAATGTATGGAATATCAAGAAAACAATGAAGTAATGAATAACTATTCATACCATACACTCAGAGAATGAATGTATGGTTAATCAACCTTATGTTTGTAATCAACCTTTTGATGGAAGGGAGAATTTGTACATTCTCATCCCAATATTAATTATGGTCCCTATGTTCCATGTAGATGAAAATATGGTTCCTGAAAAATTCATTGGTAGGAACCCATCGATAATCAGAGGAACCCTATGTTGTGCCATGGAACCCAAAACAATAAAATTGAAACCGATGCTACATAAAAGAATCCTATAATATACTATTGAACAGTACACTATATTACTCAAAAAAAACTATTTTAATTCTTGAATAAAATCCTTGATTTGTGAAATGATCATTATATAAGTACAGGTTGATTGAAGGATATTCTTTATATGATTCAAATGCTCATTTTGATAAACCATATTCATTAGAGAAAATGAATCCTATTATTAAGGGATGTTATGACTCCTGTGAAAAATTTAAATTTAAATTTAGAAAATGTATTGAGTGATTCAATTGGATATATAATACTATTGAAACCTATACATGCTACATATTATATATCAATTTCTTTTGAAAATCAATTATGGTTGTATTCTTGGGTATATCTTTTATAGTGCTATTGCAAAGAATGTTCGACTATTTTTTGGGAAGAGGCTATAATTAAGAGATATATATTTAAATATTGTACATCTATTTGTTGATATTAAAATAAATTATCATTTTCAACCAGTATCAATTTATAGTTTTTCTTTCATTGAGGAATTCATTTGTGAACATTAAGATCCATCCACTATCAGTTGTTGTTGCTGTAACATTGAAGATCAACCCAAAACATCATCAAATCAAATAATTTTAAATTATTGGACTTTCCAGTTCTTGGAATCAGTCATGGTGGAGTATTAGATTCTCTATATAAGTTATCAACGGATGGTTCACTATAAATGAACCATAAGGATTTATTTAGCCTTGTTGTAAAGGCATCAACTACCTGCACTCCGTTGTAGTTTTGAAGGTCTTTCGATAGGAGGACATTTCTAGTGAAATTTAGGAATCTAAAAGAGAGATCATTGTTGTATAGTATTAGGGGATCTTTATGCCCTAAAATACTATCATATTTTTTTACTCATTTCTATTTATTCATAACTCTGATTTCATATATTAAAAATAATGCATATCTACATGAATCACAAACAGATTTTAAAGATAGAATCAGTGAAGATTTTAAAAAATACACAATTCACCTCAACTTATGTATATTTTTACCATTTCCACCTAACAATACCATCATTGAATATAATATCCCATTATTATGAAAATAATGACTTTGTTTGGAAGAGTAAAAAATATGAAACATTGAGCATAATCGAACTATAATTTTGTTATTTAAATATGATCATTATAACCTAATAATTAAATTAGTGGGTATAAATGGGATTAACTAATAATGGATACATATATATATATAAAGGTTCTAATCAATGAATTTTTTTATTAATTCTTATGAAATAAGCACCAAATTTTTAGTAATAACACTTTATTTTTCAAAAATATGTTTCCTTCAATAATAATATTTATTTCTTTTTTTCAGGGAATAATATATTGAATTTTTCATATCATTATAAATGTTATTTTATGAAATAAATATCAAATTATAAATCAAAATATCCAAATTATCTTTGGGTGGATTTTGGTTACTTTTTTGAAAAGATTTATTTATCAGTTAATTTAAAAAATAGTTATTTTTATTACAAACTATATTAAATATTAAATTATATACAAAGTAAAATTATATTTTGGATTTAATAAATTTAATAAGTTAAATTTATTTTAATATAATAATTTTTTCTAAATGAATTTGATAATTTAATTTATAATAAAAACATTTTATATTTAAAAATATAATGTTTTTGAAAAAATAGGTTTTCGTCGCTTTTTTCCAGTTTGATATTAAATTTATTCATTAAATTATGTTTTTTGAATTTTTAAAAATGCTCTCCATATTGAGAAAATAGGAAGTTGAAATGTTAAATAGGCCCCTTTTATTTGTGGTCGAAATAAATTATAACCGTAATATTATTTGTTACCACGGTAAAGGGTGAATCTTGTAGTTAATGGTTAAAAATAATGTGATAAGGACAATACAATGACCCTAATACTTAAATTAATTTCTCTGGATGAGTCCATCACTTCCATAGTAAACCATGATTCAGTTATATTGATTTATTTATTTATTTATTGTGATTATGAAATTAATACTATTTTATTTAATTAAATGTAAAAAAAATGAAACTCTTTTGTTTAATAACTATACCTTTTTTTACATCGGGATAAAATGAAGATATGTGTATTTATAAATATTCATTTGAAATATAAATGATTTATATTCATAATTATAATTCATTTTTTATTTTTTATTTAAAAAATATTTACCTTAAATTCATACACAATGGTGACATGGTAATTATCCAATTAATGGAAAATTAAAATTAATTATATTAAACATATGAAAATAAAAATAATTTTAGAAAATTAATGTGATTCATAAATTTTATAGAATATGATTACATTTTAGTGATGCATATTTTTTAATTTAATTTTACTAATTGATTTTATTAAAATCACTGTAATGAATACATCTAAAATTTTGTCTTATTAATATTTTTTAACAAATAATATATATTAAATTTAATAAAATTCCAAAAATTTTCATAATCATAAATGTGATTAAAATATTTTTTATAATATCAACCTTGTTCCATTCATGAGTCTTTTTCCTATTTAAAGTAACAATAATAACCCTCAATTATTAAGCAACCTTATTGTCTAGGTGAGTGTGAAAAGAGTTAACAAGGGGTTAAATTCAAACAATAAGGACAAAAAAATAAAAAATTTCTAAATAATAGGATTATATAATTATGAATAATTATAATATTATATTCAAATATTTTTAATTTTTATCTATTTTTACATCAAAATTAATTTTAATTAATTTATTATTTTATGAAAATCTAAGAGTACCTCCCTCCTCACTTATAATATGTAATACTTTTTTCTCATTATTTAACAGTTCCATACCCATTTGGTTTAGAAAAATTGTATCCAAATACATTTATAAAATCTATTTCCATGTATTATTTTCCTTATTTATAGCATAATATCATCCTTAGTTGTCATATGTTATTATTCAAAGGAGTTTTTATGTTGAAGAGGTGTTATTCTTCACCAGGAATTTCTATTTTATTTCTTCTTCCACCTATTTCACTTCTTCCTTAACCATGATTATATATTAAAATAATTTTCATAAATATACATATATTTTATTTAATTAATATCATTTCCTATATCCATTTACAACCACTATCAAAGTTGAAAGGGATTCATCATTCTTGTACACGACAAACTACATCCTAACGGACCAATGTAATTCATATTCAGTTACCACCTCTTACGTATAGTTAAAATTCTATAATTAAGGATTATATATGATATTCATGACATATTTATCATTTTAGAAGGAAAATATATCATTTAATCTGTCATGAACAAACCCACTAGGGTGTCGTTTCTGGCAAAAAACTGAGTTTGACTACCCCAGACCCACCTCGAATAGACTAGAGGATAGTGATTAGTACTTAGTAGTCAGAACTCATACATGGGTGGAATTAACCTAATGTACCTATACACATTAACAAATATAAAATACTAGAAAATATTGATAACATAAAACATCTGATAATATAAATGGATTAACAACATCTATCCCACATTAGAGTATAAAAAAAATTCAAAGCTATAATCGTGACAAATACAAGACCAACCAAAAAATGAATAATATTGAAACTAATCAAATGTAGGGGTCCACTACCAAATTAATCCATTCATTGGAAACTTTTTTATTTATATACCAACTATTCTCCACCTAACCCCTTTCTTTCAAGTACACCGTTAAAAGAAATGTCGTCTGCATAAGACACAACACGTGCAGGAAGATCCCATGTAGGTGTGAGTATAAAAATAGCCAATAGGACTTTTCATAATAACCATGTATAAAAAATCAATAGTAGTAATATTATACCCATAATATATTAATACTGAAACCTAGATAATATCATGGAAAACATCTAGTATGAAAGTGTCTTAACAAAAACTACCAGCGAGATGAAACTTATCATGGATTCTAGGTAATACAAGTTTACGGTGAATCCACTCCAATAGACATGATATCACATGTTATAATTATCCATGAGGTCTTGATTATTGGGGCCTTCCCAAGATGTACTCACTGTATCTCTAAAAAATTGTGTTTTTAAGCTAGAAATCACACCCAGAATAACTAGGGATCACCACCAGACCTGATTGTATCAACCCATTATATAAGGTATCATATACTTTGTGATACCATGAAGCCTTATAAAATGTGATACTATATTGGGGATTAACACCCTATTCAAGGTATTCATGTTTATTCCACAAACCCCACCTAGGGTATAAGAAGGATAGATATAGGATCACACCCTAATCTCACATAGGGATACTAATAAATTTATCTGAGACTCATCGACAAGTGGGGATCACAATCTAGAGCTGAGGACATAATATAATATTGTAACCTCAAGGGTATGTACCAATGGAATTCTACCAACTGATACTGGTCCAAACTGGAGAAGTGAAGGGATATTTGTCAGTTTATATGAGGTATAATTGTTCACTACCAAATTCAAACCTACCCATGTATGTTCCCCTATTTCTCTAACAAATCCCAAGTACCTCATTACATGACCTTGTACACCCAGATATGTATGATTACATGGACAATCCCTTATTCTTTTTTCTTGTATGAGTACATGGATTATCCCATGTACATTGCTCATGCTAGTGTATTCTAAGAGAAACAAAACATGCTACATTCAAGGGGTCACATATTTTGTGGTAGGGACCACATGGCATGTGAATCCAAAATAATCATAAGAAACCCATGTTCTGATTCCAAGGCCCCACATGGAATGTATAACAACCATTCTCTTTATTACACACCAAAACACGATTTATTACATAAACATTAATAGATGCAACCTAGAATATTGAGAGGTATAGTGATATTGGTCCATAGGATCATTACATAACATCATAAAACATGAAATTTAACATCTTTATTGAATAATTCCTTTACACGACAACTTCATTCCCTCATACATAGCATTTCATTGGATAACCTGAGCACTTGCATAAGAAAATGGTGACCTATAAAGCCCAGTAAGGGAATAAACATGGAATAAAATGAGGAATACAATACATGTTTGAAAATAGGAAAATCAATGGTGCATAATAGAAATATTCACATAAAGGCATGATAAATAATGATAATCTTAACATAGGAAAGTGGAAACACACTTAACATGGAATTTAGCAAGAGCCATGGCTCATTGCACTTGGAGCACATGTAAAACCTCATTGCACATGAAGCATGAGAAAACCATTATTTCACTTAAATTATCATGAGACAACACTCATTGGAAATGATGTATCATGATACTATACTTTAACTAATGCACTGGAAGTTTATCAGGGCACACCCTTCTTAAACATTTAATTTCTTGCATAAGTGTGCCACATGGATCATATAACATGGAATCAATCGAAAACATATTTTATTATAAGATTATGTAATATGGAATAAACACATTAAAGTTTCATTAAATATTTTTATGTGCATAATGGTCAATACCCTTTATAGAGACATGGGTATGGTATTCACTACAAAATGGTATTGTCTTAGAAAAACACAGTGCAATTTCGAAAGCATATCTCTGTGACATAAGGATTCATGAAAATAGTTGTTAAGAGATAAATGGGTGTCTCATTATATTTACATGAAATGTACACTAATGGGGTCATAATGATAAATTTCCCAACAAATGTAATGGAATTTATATTCATAATAAAAAATAATTACATGGATGTAAAAGTGGAGAGATAAATCCCTCATGGAAATTCAGCATGGTAACAGGTGTACATGGGAGGCATTAATGAAAGAGAAAGGGGTCTCCCATAATCCAAACATAAAGAGGTATGTATGGTGGATGTTTTAAATCATACCCCAAGATTTTTAACTGAAAAAATGGTATAACAAAATAAAGTAAATTGGAAAAAATTTGAAAAGGAAGAAATCAAATACTTGGAAGTGTGCTTCCAAAGGAATGGGAGAAGCTTTAGAGAGGCTTCATGGGAGATTAGCGAGACTTAGCAAGATTATAAAGAGGTTAGGGAAGATATTGGATGAACTCCAAACGATCTAGGTGAATAGGAAGTTGGATCTTGGGTGGGATTATATAGTAAGTGAGATGAACTTTTTAATTATTTAGGTTTTGGACACCACACTTTAAACTAATCAAAACCAAAAACCAACCATGGGTTTTTGCCCATGAATTTTTCCAAACTAGAGTTGAAACAATATTTTATTAGTAAAATGTCTGATCTTCTTAATATATTGCAGTTTCTTATGTTTAGGTGTGTCACACTCTCATGGAAAACAATTTAAAAAGTCAAAATGTTTTGTAAGTCTTGGTGGGTCCTCTAATGATTTGTAAAATAAATAAAACAATTATAAAATGACATTATATTAATGTTAAAAAATATATTTTCCGATCTTAATGTATATATTATTTTATTTCATCACTATTGGGTCATTATGATGTCAGGAAACACATTATATATTTAAACGGTATTTATTTTTTACCCAAAAAATTGACTGTCTCAAAAAATTATTAAAAATTCAACATTAGATAATTTCAACATCCCGATTCCAAAATTTAAATTCATTTAATTTAAATAATTTTCTAATTATGTAAATTTTAATGTTTAAAATAAAATCCGACATTTATCGAATATTAATTGGTTTTGACAAAAACAGCTTTCAAACATTAATAAAAATTGAAATTGAATTAATAAAATTATATGATAATTTATATTTAGTAAAAAATTAATTTAATAATAATAATAATAATTTATTAAAATAATATATAATATTGAAATACTTTAATTCATCAAAATATATTTTTTTGTTGAATATTAACAAAAAATACTATTTGTACATTAAAAACAAATTAAAAAGTAACAATAATAAAATGAATGCAAATTATTTATAAAACAATAATGTACATAGTCATAGTGTGAGGGTCTTGTAACATGACTCCTTATAACACTGACATAAGAACAAATGGTAAGGTGTGTGATTGTGACAGGCTCATGGGGTGGCTCAGATAACATTACTCGAGTGGTAATCTCTATTAACTTCCACTTCTCCCATAGTCAATTCCGCTCAATCTTAACGTCATCAAGCTCAGCTTGGGAATGGTTAAGAGATAAGCTTAATAATGCCACCTCCTTTCTGAGATCTGATAAATGGGCTTCGTATGAGGAAATTCTATTGGATGAGGCCCTCGCATCCTTTGTCAGAGTATATTGGATTTGTTAAATCCCTATATTTATAATAATAATGTGTTAACTATTCAATGACTATATTTGCAATAGTTACAATTCTTAATGGTATTTTAAAATCCAAAACATAGAATAGAATAAGAGGATATGTTTTACATAACCATAAGAAGACATTTAAATAGACCAAGGGGAGTTTTCATTAATGAAATTTTGGGTCCTTACAACATTTCCTTATTAATAAATTTCTTCCTCAAAATTTCTTTTTCCTACACTAAAATAGATGTGGGTATCCTTTCTTCATCACTTCCTCTAATTCCCACTTCACATCTTCAAACATTTGTTTTCTCTCCAACACCATGAAGAGGGGAATTTTCTTATTTCATTGTACTTTTTCTCTATGATCAATGATCATAAGTGTTTTATCCTTGTATAAAATATCATCCTCTTATTGTACTACCTCTAAAGGGAGTATATGTGAAGGCCCTCGTAAGTACTTATATAATAGGGATACATGAAAGGAATCATGAACTTTGGCCATGGTAGGTGCAAGTGCGACATGATATGGCATATCCCCAACATGATCAAGAATATTGAAGGGGATGATGTACCTAGGATATAACTTTAATTTCTATCTAAACCTCATGACCATATTCCATAGAGAAATGAGTAGAAATACAATGTATCCAACTATAAACTCATGTTCTCATCGACAGTTATCTGTATAACTCACTGGTCAACTCTGGGCTGCCTTGATATGTTGCATAATGGTTTTCACCTTCTCCACCATTTCCTAGACCATTTATGGTCCTAGTAGATTATGTCCACTGACTTTATCCAAATATGCCAGTGCTCTGCACATCATCAAATACAGGGCTTCATAAGGTTCAATTCTGATTCTCGAGTGGAAAGTATTATTATAAGAGAATTCAACCAGAGGAAGATGTTGATCCCAACCTCCTTTAAAATCCATTGAACAAGGTCTTAACATATATTCCAGTGTCTGAATAGTTCTCTCAGATTGGACATCAGTTTGAGGATGATACGTCATACTCATGTTCATTTCAGTATCCAGATCATGTTGAAAACTCATCCAAAACATAGAGGTGAATCTTAGATCTTGATTAGATACAATAGATAGGGGCACACTATGCAGCCTTACCACTTCCCTGATATATATCTATTCCAGTTGATCTAATGATAATTCCTCCCGAATTTCAATGAATATTACATAATTTGAATGACTATCCACAAAAAACCAAATTACATTTTTTCCTTTGGATGTCTTTGTAAGTCCAGTGACAATTTCCATGGTGATGCTCTCCCATTTCCATGCAGGTATGAGCAATGGTTGCATCATCTCCTTAGACTTCTGCTTCTCTGACATCACTTGATGACACACCAGGAACATGGATGTATACTCAATGATCTATTTCTTCATATTATCCCACCAATACTACTCTTGGAGATCTCGGTGCATCTTTGTGTTTCCTAGGTGAATAGATAAATTTGAACTATGTGCATCATCCAAAAGTTTCTTCTTGAGATCCTGACTTGATGGAACACATAGTCTATTCTCAAATCCCACAATTCATTCATCATTAACAATAAAATCTAAGGATTTGCCTTTTCTGATAGCTTCTAGTTTCTTCTAAATTACATCATCATTCTATTGAGCATCCTTTAACTTTTCTAAAATAGACATTTGACCAATCATTTGTGGAAGGATTGATGATTTTCCGTTCTTTATGATTCTCATTTCCATCTTCATCAAATCTAAGAATATTTTATCTTTTTAAATTCTCTTTGATGATATAATCAAGGGGTCCTTTCTAGTTATATCATCTACCACCATGTTCAATTTCCAATGGTGGTAATGGAATAAGCAGTCAGAGTCTTTGATCATCTCTAACCATCTTATTTTGAACATGTTCAACTCTTTCTATGTGAATATATACTTGAGTCTTTTACGGCCAGTATATATTTCACACTTCTCCTCAAAAAGATAACGCGGAAAAATTTGTAAAGTGAACATCACCATATCAAGCTACAAATCATTTTTTGATAATTCTACTCAAGAATATTGAATTTCCTTGATGCATAGGCAATGACATTGTCATTTTTCATCAACACACAGACCAAACCCTTCTTGAAAGAATCACTGAATGAAACATAAAGTTCTCCACATGTGGGTAAAGTGAGAATGGGTGTAGTGATAAGCCTCCATTTCAACTCCATGAATCATTCTTCGCATTAAAAAATCCAAGAAAACATTTCTCCGTTCCATGTTAGCTAGGTAAGAGGGCTGGTCGCTTGTGAAAAATTTCTCACAAATCGTTGATAATATCCAGCTAACCCCAAAAAGCTACAGATATCCATTACTGATGTTGTTCTCATCCATCCATCTATTGTAGTTTTTTTCGAGGGATTCACATATATCCCATTTCTTATGATGATATGGCACAAAAATGAGACCCCGTTAAACCAGAAGTCACACCTGCTGTACTTTGCATAGAGATTCTCCTTTTGAAAGGTCTATAGTATAGTTCTTAGATTCTTCTCATGATCCTCCTTAGTTTTGGAGAATATTACAATATCATCTATAAAGACATCAAAAAAAATTCAAGGTAATATCTAAAGACTATATTCATCAATTCGTTGAATATTGATGGAGCATTAGTGAGTCTGAAAGGCATTACATAGAATTCATAGTGCCTGTATCTTGTATGAAAAGCAATCTTGGGGATATCTTCTTTCTTCACCATTACTTGATTATATCCCGATCTCAAGCCCAACTAGGAGATGTATTGTTCTCCACGCAGCTGATCAAACAAGTAATTAATTCTTTGGAGGGGAAATTTGTTCTTTATCGTGATTTTGTTAAGCTCACGATAATCGATTCAAAGATGCATTGACCCATCCTTCTTCTTGAGTTAGAGGACTAGTGCACCCCATGGTGAAGAACATAGCCTATAAACCATTTATCCATATTATCAAGTAGTTCATTCCTCAGCTCCTCAAGCTCCTCAACATCCATTATATATAGAGTCTTTGATATTGTCAATTCCCTAGGTATAAGATCAATTGAGAATTCACCAAATCTTCTAGGAGGAGGAGCATCCAATTAATTGGGAAATAGTTCAATGAATTTCCCCACAATAGGCATGTCTCCAAGGATAGTTTCATCCTTAGACACAATCATCAGAGCAAAATATGCATTCTCATAGCTTAGTTACATCCATTCTTGAGATGACAGAGCTAAACAAGATTCATCTTCCTCCATTCACTTGTACAGAATCAAGGATCAATTCTCCACATGGAGAGTGATTTCCCTATCACATCAATTTATGTTGGCTCTATATGTTGAAATACAATCCCTTCCATGAATTGCATCAAATTTCACTACAGGGAGTACGATGACGTTCGTCGGGACGTTCAATCCAATGATTATGATAGTGGAGGACTTATATTCATTGGATGCAATGATTTCCCCATTTTCCGTATTCATCGACATCTTTACTTATATGATTTGTGTTGGTGTCGATATTGTTCTACTAAACCTTCGAGATATAAAACAATGCGTAGAACCTGAATCAAAAAATTATGTTCACTATTCTTGAATGAATAACTACCATACCAATCAGCACTTTTTTTAGGGTTCACTTTGGCGGTAGTGATGGAAAAATCTCACCCATGCTACCTTCGAGGTTGTTGGTTGCCTCTGAAAACCCATGGCATAAGGAACTGATTTGAAAGATGCCATGTTTCATTGCGGTTGAATCAATGAACAGTCCATTGAGAGTCAAACAGATCTTTTCTCTCCTCTATCATAGCCATGGGTTTTTCTTTCCTACAGTTAATGGCCAGGTTCCTTTATCTTTCACACCTAATTCATTTCCTCATCCCCTTCGGGCAATTTATGGGGTGCTTCATTCCGCACCTTTGGCAAGTGGGAGACTCTATTTTCATAGAACCATTGGATTTATCCATCAGACTACCAGAATAGATGTCTACCTTACACTTCTTATGCCCATGATAGCCCTGAGTTTTGGCGATCTCCATTTCAACCTTGAGGGTACATCAGAAAATTTCCTCATAGCTATTGAAGTCATGGAATTCCATGGCATTTCGCAGGCTAGGTTTCAGCCCACCAAAGAAGGGGTCAAAATTGAATTAGGGGATAACGATAAAATTGGAAACATATCGTGAAATCCTTGTGTTGTTTTTCTCATACTCAATGACTGATTCATCATCTTTTTTCATGTTTTCATGAAGTCCCATTCCATCTTAAGCTGGAGGGTGCACAAAATATCTTCAAAAAAACCTTCCATTCCAATGCCTCGATCTCATCCTTAGGATTTTAATTTTTTATCAATGTCCACAACTGATTGGAATCACCCTTTATGTTATATGCAACCAGAAGAACGTTCTATTGTTTATAACATTGTAAGATAGAGAATATCTTTTCAATGGAGTTCATCCATTGTTAGGTGATTGAGGGATCAGATGATCCATTAAAAGTTGGGGGTCTTTATCTCATGAAGCTATAGATAGCAAATTATCCTTTCATTGGGGGGGGGGGGTTAAACGTTCTTCTTGACCCATGTTTTTATTCAAATCATGATTTTACTAAGAGATAATCGAGATAAAGTTCAGAATTACCTCTCCCATCTGATTGGGCATGTCATTATAACAGTCACCAGATTGATCTTAAAATCAGTTGTTAGTCTAAGTCCTCCTATTACCGGCCATTGGTTGGAATAAAAGGAATCATATGGGTAACACATAATGGGTGTTCAAAAAATAGACCATTTATTAATATCTTTTATTTCCTTAACTTACAAATCTTGTGGCTTCAATTTACTTTATCAGTGATCTACTTTCTAACAGATATTCTTAGGGGATTTTTTAATTCCCTTAATAATGGTTCATACTATTCTTGGGAATTTTCCAATGCATATCCCCCAGGATTTTCATAACAAAGGGTGCAACAAGGCCCATTGTTGTGTACCAGTGTAACACCAGGTCATGCCCGAAACTCCTTGTTTTGGGTTTCACCCCTAGGTACATCTGTTCCAGAGCCGCCTATACTCGCTCATATCCGGACATAGATATATTTTCTTGATAAAACAATTAGTAAATACTCACCAAAATATAGGAATGTTTTTTAATTATTTTTGTCTTTAAGGCTTTAATAGGATTTTCTAATACTAATCCCAAAATAATAAACATTTCCTCTAATACCAACTATAACAACCCTGGTCATAATTACACGATAAAACATGATTTATTACATAAAATTCACATGATAAAACATAGAAGATCAAGAGGTCTAGTGTCTTTGTGGATTAAGATCATTACATAACAACTTCAAACATTAAATACAATAACTTTATTGAAAAATTTCTTTACATGATCACTACATTCCATTGTACATTGCATTGCATGGGATAACCATGAAGAGATGCATATGAAACGAGTGAGGTATAAGGCCCATTAAGTGAGAATAAATGGAATAACATGAGGAATACAATACATGTTATTCAATAGGCATATCAATGGATCATAAAAGAAACATGAACATAATGGCCTGATAAAGCATGATAGTCAAAACTTGAAAATGTGGAAACAATAATTAACATGGAATTTTGCATGAGCCAATGCTTATTACACATGGAGCATGAGTAAACCATAATTTCCCATGAAGAACGAGTAAACAGTCATTAAAAATGAATTATAATTATTCAACACTCATTGAAAATGATGTATCATGATACTTTATTTTCCCCATGTATTGGAGCACTATTAAGGAGCAACCCTCTTAAACAATTCATTTCATGCATAAGTGTGTCACATGGATCATATAACATGAAATAAATCAACATCATATGTTATTACACGATTAAGTAATGTGGAATAAGTACATAAATGCACCATTAAATATGTATTTGTGCATAAAGGACAATACCCTTGATAGATACATGTGTATAGTAATCAGTACACAATGATCTTGGCTTGGAAAAACGCAGTGCAATTTCGGCAGCATTACAGCGTGACATAAGGATTCATGAAAATGGATGATGGGAGAGAAATTGTTTTATAGACATATGTAATTGAAATTGATAGTAAGGGGGTTATATAAATAAATTTCCCAACAAATGTAATGCAATTTAGATTCATAATACAAAAGAATTACTTAGATGAAAAAGAGGAGAGTGAAATCCCTCACGGAATTCCGGCATGGTAATAGGTGTAGAAGGGAGGAATTAATGGAGGAGAAAGGGTTATTACATCATGAAACAATAAAGAGTCAGTATGGGGGATATTTGAAATCATACCCCAACATTTTTTATTGACAACCAAATGGCATAACAACGTAAAACAATTTGGATAACAATGAGAAAGGATGAAATCCCTTACTTGGATGTGTGCTTCCAAAGGCTTGGGAAAATTATAAGAGAGGCTTAGTTAGAGCTTGGGGAGCCTTGGGATGATCCTATAAAGAGGAGGTTAGAGGTTGGATGAACTAAAAACGATTTTAGTGAAGAGGAAGTGGGAGCATGGGTGGGTTTATATAGGAAAAGAAGAGGGAATTCTTTATTATTTAGGTTTGGGACACCACACATTAAACTAATAATAACCACAAACCATACCAGGGTTTTCACCCATTGTAGTGGCCAAAGGGAAGTGGAAAACAATATTTTTTGTGTGCAATGGTGGAAATTCATTAAAATAATACAGTTGCTTTTGTGGAGGTGATCCACAATCTAAAGGAAAACAATTTAAAAAGACAAAATGTATTATAAGTCTTTGAGGGTCCACTAAAGCTTTTCAAAATTAATAAATCACATATAAAATCAAATTATATTAATATGAAATCATATATTGTAAGAAAATAATGTTTATAGTATTTTATTACATCACTATTGGGTAATTAGGATGTCATAAAACACATTATATATTTAAACAGTATTTAAATTATACCAAAAAATGTGGTTATCTTAGAAAATTATGAAAATTTTACCCTTAGATAATTTATGTGTCCTGATTCCATAAGAATTATTCATTTTACCTAAATAATTTTCTATATATGTGAATTTTTTATTTTAAAATAAAAATCAACATTTATCGAAAATTAAAGGGTTTTGACAAAAATAGTTTTCAAACCATAATAAAAATTAAAATTGCATTCATAAAATTGGAAGATAATTTTTATTTAAAAAAATTAATTTTTATAATAATTAAAATATTTTTTAAAATATAATTTAATTCAGAAATATATTAATTCATCAAAATATATTTCTCAGGTGAATATAAATTAAAAAATACTATTTGTGGTTTAAAAACTATTTACAAAGATTCCACAATAAAATGAATGAACATTATTTAAAATAATAATAATTTAGATAGTCATAGTGCTAGGTTCCTGTAACATATCCCCTTATTAAACCTGTATATGAATGAAGAGTAAGGCGTGCGATGGTAACAGACACTTGGGGCGTCTCGAATAACTTCACTCTGGTGGTAATCTCTTTTAACTTCCACGTCTCCTGTAGGTAGTTCTACTTAATATTAACGTGGTCGAGCTTGGCTTGGGAATGGTAAAAAGTGAATCCTAATGATGACACATCCTTTCTGAGCTCTGAAAAATGGTCTTTTTACGGTGAAAGTCTACTGGATGAGCTAATCGCTTCCTTTTTCTAAGTAAATTAGTTTTGTTAAAGCCCTATATATATACTAATCATATGATCACTATTCAACAACTATATTAAAAGTGGTCACAATTCTTAATAGTATTTTGAAATACTATTCATAGGACCAAAAAAGATCATACATTTTACATGAACATAATAATCCATTTAAATATACTAAGAGGAATTTTCATTAATGAATTTTTAGGTCATTAAAAAATGTATCTTGGGATTAAGTTCCATATACCTTATATCTTTAAAAATTCTATATTTCGTTCACATTTGTTTTTGATTTTTCGCTACCACCATCGATATCACAAGGAAACATAGACTTGGGGTTGGAAAAAACATCCTATCATCACTCGTCAGAAACTGTGCCATAATTTAATGGAAAACACCACCTCAAACCATGATGACATCATAACAAATCACTACCACATGACAAACATGGAAGAATGAGGAACACTAATATGATTTGATCCACATTGGGATTCCCTCAATTATCACACATTTAATTGAATTATTTATCATGAACCAAAAATAAAGTATTGATACATTATGTTGAAGAATGGTTACACATTGATCACATACCAACTATTCATTGAATCATAATAAAAACAAATTGAATGTGATGAACATGAAAATAAACAGAGGAAAAAAATACAAAGAATAATGATATTGAACAAACATTTTACATTGACTATTTTTCATGGATCCTTTTTTTAGAATAGAAAAAATATGAGGAATAATTAATGATAAAAAAATAAATCAACTGTAAAATACATCAACCCTCGATGTGAGAATCAATTATTATTTGTGGAATTAAACTAAGATAAACACATGATAAGTAAAATAGAATGAAACTATATAAATCTTACAACCTAGATAGAGTTTTTATTTATCACTGATTAATACTTATTCTATGTTGAACTCATCGTTGAGATCCATGAACTCAGTTGGAAATGATGTTCTATGTGGTATCGATCTGATCTTATGATCTGATGTTTCGTTCTAATATCTCTCCAAATGCTCCTCTCTAGGACTCTAGGGTTATGTGGATAATTTTGAGACATAACCACAATTTGGTATTTATATAAGAGTTCCTTGGTCACTGTGTCAAGGAAATCAAATGAAATCAATAAATAATGTATTTAGTTTTATCACCTATGATAAATTTTTGACAAATGATTGAGGTCAAAAAATGTTGTCTCACTCCTTGAGAGAAATACGTATTATAAACTCAAAATTGGACTCATATTTTTATATGAGACACCATTCTAGGATTGTTACAGTTTTTTATGAAAAATTTTCACACAAGATTTTAATATTTTTGATATTTTTAAATATCAATTTCAAGCTTACTAGGCCTCATAATCTCTGGTAGTTTGAGTGCTGACATTCAAAAATATTAATTAATATATTTAAATTCATTACATATAAAAAAATAATATGTTATATTCTATATACCTTAGGTATTTTCATTTAAAAAAGTGAAAAAATACTACTAAAGAAGATTCAGGTATTGAGCTCATATCTGGTACTCACACTAATAGGTTATCTCATGATGATTACTGTACAACCATAAAACACACAAAAAATGAATTTCTTGCCAAAGGAGGATCATATCAAAGAGATCCTATATTTCCACTATATACACTATAAATATATCTAACTCCATGATTTATAAATCTCCTCATTCGATAACATGTGATAGGTCATGCACATACATCCTTATCCACGACATGTGGAATCATTCATATACCTGGTCTAACTATAAGTGTTCGGCCAAGCGGTATTCCACCTCACAAACCCTATACAGTATCTGGAACGGTCCAACGAACCTCATAGATAATGTAATACCACACCTAAATCTCTAAAATTCGTATCAAGGTTATACCTTCTGAATCACATTGTCTCCGTCCTCTAAATCCAAAGGCCACCACTGTTTTTCCATATAGTACTAATAATGGATTTTTGTAGTCTTCATATACTTCAAGATGATTTGAACCATCTCTTTAATATAAATCACCAACTCTAGTAACATGAGAGCTAACTCACTTGGATCAGTCTAATAATGTGGTGACATACAGGTTCACCCATACAAGGAATTAAATGTTGACATACCTATTGTTGAACAATAGCAGTTGTTTTATGAAAAATCCACCAAACATAGGTTATCTTATAAATTAAATTCAATGTCCAATATGCAAGAACATAACATGTCCTCCATATTTTAAATGGTCTTCTCACTCTAGACATTAGTCATAGGGTGAAAGACCATGCTCAAATGAAACAAAGTCCAAAAGGCCTCCTACAATCCATTCCAAAATTATGACTTGAAGTGGGAATCATGGTAAAAAATGATCATTAATGGAACTACATGGAGACATACATTCTCTTATATGTAATGGCATTCCAATAACATAACTAAATTATACTCTTGAATTGCTATGATGTGGGATGATTTTATGTTTAATTGTATGTTCAATCTTATTGAATCATTCTAATTATAATTACAAGTTAAACCCATCATGATGTCTGTGGATATCATATCCCACTACCACTAGGGAACCTCATGGGGTTGAGATAAATCCACTAGAACCTGGTGCTCAGCCTCCAACTGTTGACTAGTGAGGCATCAAAAGACAAACAGTATTAAATACTTATTCTTGTCTGGCTAGTAAAACTAACATTTTAGGACTAGGTATATCATTTCCCCACAAATATGTACTTCAAATGGTGATGTATGGAACTCCCTAATCACCATCTTTGATAACCACACGTATGTCATAGTTTGTCATTTTAAAATGTTAAAAATCACCCCATATTTTGAAAATTTATCGAGATCACATCTAGTGTATATTTATGTATATAAGGTCTCACAGTTAGTATCTCAATGATGATATTCCCTAATATACTGTAAAAGTTGTGGGTTAATTTCCATCAACTAAACATATGAAGCGCCACCTTTTCCACTAAGGAAACCATCAATGAGCATAACTTCTCTAATGCATCATCCAAAAACTATGAATAAGATCTCATAAAAAGCGTGTCTACTTCAAAATTCCCCTTTCCCCAAGTATATAATATCTCAAAATAATATTATTGTTGGAACTCTTGACCTCAACTCTATCCCATGATAACATCCCTCTAATAGAATATTTAATTGAGACTCTTTTCGCCTAAGTAAATGATAAACTACTCTATCATATGGTAGTGTCTATACATATCCATGTTATCGACAACTACATATAGATAAATATATTGGGAATTGTATTTCTACTCATAAAAACTCAACTTATGAGACCAATAGTCTAAAACCCTGATATTTGGTGAATTTTCCTTGAATTAATTTAATCTTTTTATTTTTCCCATTTCACACAACACTAAAAATAGTTATTTATATTAAATCACACAGTAAAAATTTTATTTCACAAGGACTCGACTTTGCATACATTATAGAGAACACGATTTGTAATATTTTACATGAAACACTGATTTGATATAATTTACACAGAACACATAGTTAATTTATGTTAAATGCAACTCTATGTTTCTATGACCCATAATTTTATTTTTATAATTTTTTAAAAAAGATAATTATAACCTTGACATTAAAATTAGAAATATGAATAGTAATAAAAACTTTTAAAATTCTTTTTATTATATATTTATATAAATAAAACATATTGATAATGGAGGATATAATATTTGGTAGTGTCCATATATGTTTAAAAATACTATTTTCTAAAATTATCTGCTTTTATTGTCCTTCTATGAAAAATAATATAAATGATTTTAGAATCATTTAGAAATTAAATTTTATTACATATTATAAAATTTTTAATTTATATTATAGGAATTATCATTGTGTGAATTTATTGGATTTTTCTGAGAAACTTCATTTTTTGATTAATAGTGAAAAATACTGGATTTTAATTAGAAGATCCCTTTTTTCTAATTTATTTATAAGGTAAAATTATATATATTTTTACAATGTTTAATTATATTATATATTTATCAGATAATTCAATATAGTTCATTAGAATCTATATAAATTTTAAATGGAATATAAAAGAATATAACACTTTTGGATATTTTTACATTAAAAACACGACAAATCATCTCATTAGTGGGATTAATTTTAAATTAATTTATGATTATTTTGTGACTATAATTTGGAAAAATGGATTTAATATCTGGAGTTAGAATAATTTATAATATATAATATAGTCAAATCAGTTATTAACAGAAAAAATTAGTTATTGTGATTACAATTTTTTACAATTATTCAGAGAAAACATAGGCCAATAAATTACAAAACCATAAATTTGAAACAAAAAATGAACTATGAACATGTACAAAACATATTTTCAGGATATTACTATGCACTAAACCATCCATTATTGAGTATGGTTTATTTTTATTGACTTTTTTGAGGTAAAATTTTGGGTCCACCAAATTTGTTTTCAAAAATCCAAACTGTGTCATTTCCCTTCCCTATAAAAGGCCACCACCTATCAATATTATTTACACATATAAAAACATAGAGGTTATTCCATGATCTATACAATAAAATTTTCAAATTAGATCCCTTCCACAATTAATACTCTTTTTTTTAGAAATTAATCCATGGATGGCTTTTGGAACAGACCAAAAGGATTTACCTGATTAAGAGGTAACACCTTCTCTCAAGATCTTTTCCTTTATATCCTTCATCCATCACTCAAATTATATAATTAATTTATATTGTAAATAAATTAGTATATTTAATATACTATTTTGTTTATATTATAATTTTTGGACCTACACATACACACACATCCATATAGTGGGTAATGAACATATTGTTTATCTGTGTGACAAACTACCACCTGACAAAATGATGATTATTCATTTTTTCATTACCACCTCTCATGGTGGAAATTGTTTTGGAAATTATGTTTATATATGTCATAAATTATATTTATTATTAATTTTTTATTATTTATTTCTTTTAAAAAACATACTTTTTCTACATTCAATTTGGTGTAAATATGATAATTTCGTTTGAGGATGTGTGGAATACCACCCCTTGAAGAGATGCGATTTATTTAGACACTAAAAAGAATGTATTAAGGATGGGTTTAGTGAAATTTTATTATATAATAATTCTAATGGAATATATATATATATGTCATTTTCTCTATTTCATTCAATATGATAATAAAAACAAAAACAACGTTCATGCGTACGTAGGGTTTACCGTCTCCATGAACGATGTATTCAGTTTAATAATTATATGCAACATAGAATATTATAATAAACTTATACTTTATTTAAATGATAATTGTATCATTTTTTACATAATTTAAATCATTATATATGTATTAGTACAAATGAAATAATAATTAAGACACATGGGAAAAACAAAGAGAAAATTACTGGAAGTGAAACGTTCACATATGATTTTTAACAAATAGGTAATATATAGACATAGTAAAACCATATATGGTATTAGATAAAATAATATTCTTATTTAAATTTTTTAAAACATAAATTTATTATAATTGAATCTTTTATGAGTACAATGATTGTCAGTACACTAGTTAAGGGGATTTCATCTAACTTTTTATTTCCTTGAGATACATGCTTTATTCACCACCAATTACATTTGGGTGGTGTGTATACTACTCATGGATGTATTATATGATTATTATAATTCAAATTATGGGTTTTTAAATAGCCATTTTATTATCTTTATTTTGTGGGGTTTATGTTTCAAAATTATCCAATTCGGTAAAATAGTTTTGTCTTAATTCTCCCTCTTTGAGACTCATGTTTTGGTTATACACCTAAATTATTTTTTAGGCATATATAATTACATTTTAAATGTTATATAATGAATCAAATTATTTTAATTATCTTTTATTATTCATGTAATTTTCTTTTCATAAATGAAGATAATGATCCATAATTACCATGTGATAATATTTTGTTGAAACAATCACATCGCTTTTTGGGATTGTTAATGACTATGCTTCATTAATGAAATATTATGATCCATCTATGAAGAACATTAATGAGGTTAACTATTCTTGGTTTATTCATGATATGATAATTTTTTATTACCATTTTACCAGTCATTGGAACATAAGATAATTAAGAAAAAAATTTATGAAAATTTAACATGATTTCTCCCTTCGGTCGGAAATCATTTTGTTTCAAAAAACCAATTTTCTAAAATGTTATAATTTTTTTTCAAATGTAACTTAATGAAAATTTTCTGGAAAAAATCTTCAAAATAAGTATTATTTTTTTCCTCATCTTCATATATAATATTTCTAATATATTTTCAATGAAAATTGTTTACCTGAATGTTTTATTTTTCAGAAATTTTTTAAATGTTGTGAAGAATTATTTATAAGTATTAAGATGAAATGGATTCTGAAATAATTTCAACGATTTATTTTTTAGTTTTTATTTTTATTTTCATGGAAATAGTTTTTAAATTTTATAAAAAGGATTTTATATCAAATAATAATGATATTTTCACCATGACATGTATTCAAAATATTTTCACAGAATATTTTCTATATAATATGACATCTATTAATGTTACTTATGCCTTTATAAAAATTGATATAACAGTTACATTCATATTCAATCAATTAATTTTTTATTCTTTGAGGTCATAATGTTTATGGAACCCTTTTCCCTTCCATGAGTGATATGATTTTGAAAACCACTTCTTTTCATGGTTTATACTTATGTTATGTGATTACGAAACCCAACTATTTTCATAGAAAATGATTTGATGGAATGATCATGATACTATTTTAATTTTATGGGTAATGATTTGATGCTTATAAAACATATTAATTTTTATGGGTCATGATACGATTAATGTTTTATTTTTTAGAAAATAAATTAATGATGTTATTATGAAATTTTGAGACATATATATCCCTCCAAAGAATTTTGTAACAATAGAGCACTCAAGAGTATATATGTTATGGGTGAACATGATTTTATATTCACAATGTTATGTGTGATCCGGATTAAATGTTCTCAATATTATGGATTGACCTAGATTTATGTCCATAATTATATGCATGAACTTGATTACATGTTCAAAATTTTACGAGTTAACCTTATTACATGTTCACAATATTATGCATGGACCTAGTTTCGTGTTCATAAGTTTATACATGAACCTGATTATATGTTCAAAATGATATGCATGGATCTACAGTCATGACCATATGGTTATGTGTGAACCTAATTACACATTAACAATGATATTCATGGACTTGGTTACTTATCCATATGTTGTTGCAGGAGGTTGACTTCATGTATTTAACATAATGACTAACCTTTTTCTACTTATACACGTTCACAACTTTATAAATGAATGTGCATTCCAAAATTTCCATGTCTTATTCCTGTGTTATGATTTCATAACCTATGACCATAGATTTCTTATGATCTATGTGTTATGAACATACAATCATTATTTTGATTTCAAATAAGTATGGTATGATCTTAAAAATTTATTCTGAAGTTTTATACCATTCTGTTCATGTTATGCTTACAGATTTCCTCTGTTTACACATAATGCGCATCTGAGATCACACATTTCTTATGTTTCCTTTCCCCAGGTTATGAATAAATGATTTAGGAATTATTAGTAAAGGTGGGTATCTTTATGTGAGTTTTTCTATTATTTTACCCAAAGATAAGACTTTGTTTACATGTTACAAAAGAGACACAAATATTGCAGTTCTCGGGCATGTATTTTTATTACATACTTAATATTCATCTAAAGTGAGGTAATATACATGAATTATATTCCTGGGATGCTATTGTTTGTTTCAAATTAAATGTTTATTCATCCACTAGAAACGAGGATTAGAAAACCACAGTGAGATCCTAAGGGGTATTTTTATGAATTTTCATAGGGACGTCTCAATGTATAAGTCAAATGATAATAAAAAGTATAGTAAATTTTCTGGGAATTTTGTTAATGGATAGAGTGAGTGGTTTCCTATAAAAACATATTTGTCTCGATAGTAAAAGTTGTTTTGGCATTGGAAATGATTTACATATGGGTAAAAACTCCAACAAGCTGTCTCGGGCCTAACTCAGTTTAATCAAGTACATGACAACATGCATTTCTGCATACATGGTGTGAGAATCCTGATGGATATAATTTTTGAATTCAAAAACACATTACAAACCATCATAAAGGATTTAAATAGATGATGACAATTAATAACATAGGATAAACATAAATATTCATAGATTAACGATGTAGGAGCCATGATTTTTTCACCATATAACTAATTTTTTATGATTATATGGTATCCCAATATTATAATTGTTTCTCACACTATGAATTATGATTTTAGTCAATATTGAGGACTAAAAGGAACAAGGTTAATAATTAATGTTTATGATGTTGTATTTATCGACGTAAGGATAATTTAATTCAGAATTGGAAATATCATAAATAGAATCAGGAATGTGGTATGACTATGGGTTATACTTTTGAAGTTAAAGAGACCACAAAGGAAATGTAAAAGTTATATGATGCTCTTCCAGTACTGTTTACATTAAACATAAGATGAATAATTATATTGACATTGATGAAGCTGAATACATTATTCATATTTCTTATTCTAGTAAAGATAAATTAAGAAATATGTTTATGAATCCTGATTAATGGGCTATGAATAATGTTGGATGAATGAAGTATTTATATTTTCGAATTCTGTTATTATTTTTTATAAATCATGAATTATAAAATGATTTTTTGCATAAGATTTAATTAATGATTTAAAAGGACATTTTCAATGGTGATAAAGACATAGAAATACGATTTCAGGGAAATACAACATTTTGATGAAGAGAGTGTAACCCTTAATTAATGCATAATGTTGAGATAATGATTTTGGAATAAATATATAATGGATATGAATATGTAAACTGGATGGTACATATTACCATGGAACTGATTATTGAAAAATTGTTGTAGGTCATCAAGGAAATGTTTTCAAAATTCTTAGATTAAAAGAATATATCTATAAATCATTAGAATAAGGTAGCATGCATGTTTTCCAAAAGGATTTCTGTAAATTAAGTCAATATATGATGATGTTATTAAAAAGTTTCTAATGTCGCAACCACGTGGCCATTTTTGATATATTGGTTTCAATATTATAAATATTTCATGAATTTCATTTTAAAGTTTTGAATTTTTATCTTTCATAATCACTATAATATTTTCCATATATGGAATGTTTATGATAAAATTTAGATGAAGTCAGTAAGATTAATGGGTTATCTCTCCACAAGAGTATTTATATATATTAGATAGACTATTCAATCTTCTTTGTGTTATTGTAGTAGATGGGATGAAATATCATGGGTCTCATTATCTGTTATTACTTCATGAATAAAAAATTCTCCTTTATTTATAGTTAAATACATGACCTGGATCAAGGAAAAATATGGTGACATTGTCCAAATATCACAAAATTATATATTTTCTAAAATCTCATCATCTTTTGGGAAATGGATCTTCATGAAAAAGACGGTTCCGTAGTACCTTCATTTTTTATGAATCAAAAGGTCCCTTAGGCCAACATAGATTTATGTCTTTGTGATTGTTAAATATATTCTGATCCAATTCAGTGTCACTCTACTCTATAAATGGGTAGTTTTATTTCTCTTCCATCTTGATTGTTCACTCCAAAATCTATTTTCTCCCATTTGTAAAACAAATTATATGTTACATTGTATAACCATTCTGGTTCTAACTTTACCTTTTTAATGTATATTTTAGTATTATTTTTTATGATGTGGGTTTCAATTAAATAAAGTTTCATGTATCAATACTCTGATAAAAAATACCTATTTCGAGGGGGGAATTTCGTTTATGGGGAGTAGAATTTAACACCTTTATATATTGTAATTTTGTTTGAATTAATTCAATCCTTTTATATTTTCGATTTCACAATACTCTAAAATAGTTTTTATATTAAGTCTGTATAAAAAACATTTCCTTTACATGGAAACAACTATTAATATGTAACATTGAATTTAAACTTCTAAAATTATACATGAAACACCTACGTGGCATACGTTACACTAAACACTGACTTGGAGTACGTTACATGCATGACTGGGTATCTGAAAAACATCTTTTTATTGATATAATTATTTAAATGGGATAATTATAATGTATCCATAAAATATTCTAATATGAATAGTAATAGTAATTTTCAAATATTTTTTATAATGGTTTTAAATAAGTAGCACATATTGATAATGAAGGATATAATTTTCAGTAAAGTACTTATATGTTCAAAAATATTATTTTCTAAAATGAACTACTTTTAATGCCCTTTTGTGAAAGTACTAAAATTGAATTTCGACACATTTAGAAAATAAAATTGATAAAATAATCTTCATTTTTAAATTTTAATGTATAAATTATATTAGGGATAATTTTTGGGATATTTTTGAGAAACATCAATTTTTGGATGAATAGTGGAAAATACCAAATTTTATTTTAAGGAGGCATTTTCTTCAATTTATTTACATGGATAAATTATATTTTAATTTTTTTTCAAAGATTATTTTTATCATAATTTTATCAATTAATCAAATTTAGTAAATTTTAATCAATTTTACTTTAAATTGGTTATAAAAACTTAGCAATCTTTTGGAGGTTTTTACCTAAAAAACCCACAGTGTCATCCAGTCAGTGAGATTAGTTTTAAATTATTTTATTCAAACTACATGTATTGAATTTAGAAAAATAAATTCCATATTTAAAATTATAATAATTAATTATTTCTAATAATGTCAACTTTGTTTTTTAGAAAAAATATCAGTGAAAGGAATTAAAATTAATTACAATGGTTGAGAGAAAAATTGGGCTAATAAAGTACTAAAACATAAATTTATGACCCTAAAGACCTATAAAAATTACCAAAACCCATTTGGAGGAAATTATTTAACCAATAAATTTCCATTATTCAGTGTTTTTGGTTTCTTAATAGTTTTTTTAGTTAAAAATGTGGGCACACCTCACTAGTTATAAAAAATGACAAGTGTGTCCATTATCATCCCTATAAAAGGCCACCACCTCTCCAAATTATTTAACCCTATAGACAAAATAGGTTTTTAATGTATATTCACAATCAAATTCCCATCATTAAAACCTTTCTCCTTGAAGACACCCATTGTTCAGAAATCAATTTAAGGAAACCATTTAGAACAAACCAAAATGAGAAACTTGATTAAGATGTAATTCCTTTTCTCAAGATCTTTTATTTATTTCCTTTCTCCACCCCTACACTATAATTATTAAATGAATGTAAAAAAATAGTATATTAAATATAGTAGTATTTTTTTTATTTTATGTGTTCTACCTACATGTAAACACACATCCATCTAATGGGTAACAAACATACTATTTGTGTGTATGATGAACTATCATCTCACTAAATGATGTTTACTCTTTTTTACATTACCACCTCTCATGGTATGAATTATGATGGAAAATATATTTATATATGTCATATATTATATTTATTATGTCTTTATTTTTTTTTAACTTTTACAATACATTACTTTTAACTGTAATTTTTGTGTAAACATAATAATTTCATTTGATTATGTGTGGACTACTACCGCCTCAAAGTGATTTGATTCATTCACACACTAGATGGAATGAATTAAGGATGGTTATAGTGAAATTATAAGATATATATGATATAATAATAATACAGTAATAAGGATAAACATAAATATATATATCATTTTCTTTCATTCTTTCAATATGAGAACAAATAGGGAAACATCATTCATGCATATATACAACTTACAATCACCATGAACGGTGTATTCCATTTAATAATTATATATCCTATAATTTTTATAATACAAATATAATGTACATAAAATATATTTATAACAAGGATTAATTTCTTTATATCATTTTTTATGTATAAGGACCAAAGATATAAAAATTTAAGACACATGCGATGAACAATGCTAACAAAACCCTAAGTAAAACCTTAACATAAAATTTTTAACAAGAGGGTAATATAATGTATTAATAAAAACATATACAGTATTTCATGTTATATTATTCTTTAGTAAAATATGTATAGTCATCAATAATTTGTTATATAGTAATATTGTATGAGTACAAAGAGAGTCAAGACACATGGTAAGGGGATTTCATCTCACATTTTATTTTTGTGAGTTACATGCTTTATTCACAACCCATTCGATTTATATGGGGTGTAAACATACCATGAATTCATTATATTATTTTTATAATTAAATTTATGATTATTTAAATATCCATTATATGCTATTTATTTCATGGGGTTTATTTTTAAAAAGAAACAAAATAAGTTAAAATGTTTTGTCTAAATTTTTCTGCTTTGAGACCCATATTAGTGTTATGAACCAAAATTATTTTTTGAGGTGTATATACTTATATTTTACATTTTATTTCATGAATTTAATTCTTTTTGTGATATTTTATGAATCATTTATATTTTTTTAATACATGTAGAGTATGATCCCATGATTCCCAGTGATAATATATTTTTTGAAACAATCTCATAGCTTTTCAAGATTTTATACGATTATGATTCCTTGATAAAATATTATGATCCATGTCTCAATAAAACTCATTTTTTTTAATTATGAAATATTTATTCAAGATATATCAATTTATTATGATAATTTTTATACTCATTGGTACTTTAGATAATTTTTGAAATGTTTTTAAGAAATATCAACAATATTTATCTCTTCGTTAGGAAATCTAGTTTTTTTCAAAAGTAATATTTTAAAAAATGTTTTTAAATGATCCTTGAAGACCATTTGCAAGGAAAAATTATATTAATTATTTCATATTTTATATTAAAATATATTAAAGAAATTTTTAAATAAATCTTAGTTGAATAATGTTTTATGTTTAAAAAATGTTTAATACATTTTCAAACATTATTTATAAATTTTAAAAAAAGGTTTTCAAAATCATTTAAAAGATTTATTAATAATTTTTAATGCATATATTTAAGGAAATAATTTTAAAAATGAATTAGGTTGTAAAGACCCATAAAATTAAAAGAAATGTTTTATGTTAATTTTCTTTGAAATTTTACAAGAACATAGTTTCTGACGACACCTGATTATGAGGCCCGGTGTGCCCGGAATCATTTTGCAAAGCTTGGCTCGGGTACGTTCAGTGAACGAATGAGCAGGTTTGTCTAACTTTTTAACCAGTGCTCGGAATTGAATTCTGAGGGCATCGATGGAATCGAAGCGCCGACATTTGCTTAGAAGCGTCTTTTCTGGAGTTGCGTTTGCTCGGGTGTAGTTTTTAAATTTTTTTGGGGTTAAGTTAAAAAATAAAATAAAGTGGTGCGACAACATTATTTTATTTCACTTAAGGTTTCCTAATGCCACTTAAAGTCTCATAAGCTAAGTTAAGTGGATAATGTGGAACCAAAAATATCCTACCCACTTGGTAGGATATTTGTGAGGTGGGACCCGCACGAGCCCCACCGTTTCTTTCCTCCTAAGTAACACAACTGCAACCCCCTCTTAATTGAAAGTCAACCGTGAGTTTTTCTGGTTATGAAACGCCCCAATTAATTGGGTAATTAAGTCGTTACCATTAATTTATCGAATTAATGGTTCTTTACTTAACTATGATTTTCTAATTGTTTGAATGAGAATAAAATAAGTCCAATACTTGTTTCACTTGGGGGTTGCATGTTGAGTGGATTTGGAGAAGCTCTCAAGATTGAAGATCTTCATCCACCTACGCGAAGAACATGAAGAACGCCGGCCTTCGATGAAGGGAGACGAAGAACACCGGAATCCTCGAAGGTCAACATCACCTTCCGCGACGTCTCCTTCCACGAAGCCTCTTCCCGCGACCAATATTCCGTGACGAATCCTCGTTCAACGAACCTCTGTTCAAGCTACGCTCATGGTAGGGGTTTATTTAATTATTTTGTTCGTGACTACTACTTTGAAGTTCTTCATGGGATATGACCAATTGCTAATGATTAACGAGAGCGGGTTGGACCACACAAACACGGCTGACCCACCTCCATTATCCATGTTGGTTTGTAATGTGGTTTGGAACAGAATGGCATGGTGTCGTCGCACCACGTGAGATCGTGCGGCAAGAATTGCTCAGCGCCATCGTTCCGCGTCGTGAAATAGATCATGGATGAGACATCATCGCGCCGCATCATAGAAACACGAAGACACCGTGGCTGGGGCGGGGCCGCGGCGGAGGGGCACGGTGCCGTCACGCCGTGCCGGAGGAACCAAGGCTGCGGCCGATTCCAGGTCGCGGTGAAGCAGAGTGACTGGCGGCCGGTTCCAGGCCGCCGATGTTGGAACAGGACCGGCAGCCAGAAATGTACCACCGGCGTCGAAGCAGGGAGGGGACCGTCCATCGCAGGTCCCATGGCTGTAGAAACGAGCCGGCTGGGGTGGGCCGGTCGGGCAGGAGAGGTTCCGGGGGTTCGAACCCCCAGCTGGCCAGCTAGCGGCCCCAATTAAGGGGGGCCGCAGTTACAAAATGCGGGGGGGGGGGGGGGGGGGCAGCACCTCCCTCCCCCTCGCAAACCGAACAGCCCGGCCGTTCGGCCGACCCACGGGGTCTCGGGCCGGGTCGATTCTGGCCCGAAACCCTCGTTTTCGGACCATTTCGGTATTTTTCCCATATCATGGGATACGAACCTCCAATTGACGCACCGTCAGTGAAGATGCGATCCTTGGATCGAGGCGGTCGTTTCTGTATATCGCACTCAAGGTTTCGAAGTAGTTTGTGTTTATCCAGGTTGGTTCATACTCACAACCAACCGGGCCCTCGGAGCGGAAACGTTCATAACTTAATCCCCGGACATCCGATTGACACGCCGTCGACATTGATGGATTCCTCTAAGTGAGATGGATATTTTGGCTTACTCCTCCCGATGTTTGGATGCAGGTGGAGTGCGGTCGGGTTGGTTTTGACTTAAAAACCAACCGGGCCCCTGAGATGAAAAAGCCAATAACTCTCAGACCGAGCGTCCGATTGACGCGTCGTCTGCGACGGTGAGTTCCTGTTGGAGATAAGGAACTTTTGGATACATCAACTCTAGACTATGTGTCAGTTGATGTATCGTCCCCTTAGCTCATGGAGCGGACCCTCCTGAACGAGCTTTCTATGTGCGGGAACCCTAGAGCTGGCTGCGTCTACGACGACAGTGAAGACAGTACGGGAATCCTCTGTGGGTTCAGTAGCGACCACTACGGTACATTTTAGATACATCAACTCCAGATTTCATGTCAGTTGATGCATCGACTTCTTTGCTCGTGGAGTGGACCCTCCTGGAATGAGTATGTTGTGTGTGGAAACCCTAGAGCCGGTTGAGAATTGATGACTGCTGATCGAACGACTCGGTGTGTTACGGATAGCCCAGTGGGAAGCGCTTGGTGTAGCAGCAGACCCACGGCGGAGGAGCGCTTGGTTGTAGCGGCAGACCCGCGGTACTCAACAGAAGGAGTACCTCTGGAGGCTATGAGGGGGAGCGCTTGGTTGTAGCGGAAAACCCATGACGGAGGAGCGCTTGGTTGTAGCGGCAGAACTATGACGGAGGAGCGCTTGGTTATAGCAGCACAGGGGGAGCTCTTTGTTGTAGCAGCACACCCACGAAAGAGGAGCGCTTGGTTGTAGCTTCAGACCTGTGTTACTCAACAGAAGGAGTACATTTAGAGGCTATGAGGGGGAGCGCTTGGTTGTAGCGGCATACCCATGGTGTAAAGGGCTTGGTTGTAGCAGCAGGCCCACAATACTTGATAGGTGGAGTACTATAGCAGTCCAAGGTTAGAGGGAAGCGCTTGGTTGTTGCGGAATACCCACTGTTCTTGATAGAGAAGTATTTTCCCAATAGCTTTGGTTTATACTTAATTATTGATCCTGTGTGGGTCATTACGGGGGTTAGAACCTACCGATCCATTGTGGGTCTGACGACTTATATGAATCTGTGGCTATATCTGATAATCTCTATTGTCATACGAAGAAATATACCTGTGTGAGCTGAATCCTGTTTTTCTTTCCTTTGTGGATTGTGTTCTGCTATCCTTTGAGGATTTCATTTTGCTTTCCTCTGTGGACTAGGTTGTACTTGGGCTCGGATGTTGGAGCCGAACTTGGGATTGATGACTTAGGTATTTGTATGGGAATATACCTATGAAGTGTCGAATGTTACTTCGTCATTGTATCTTTCCTTTGTGGATTATACTTTTTGGATTCTGGGAGACCTTCAAGGGTCTCGGGGTCCCTACTGAGTAGATTATACTCACCCCTGCATGGTCTTTTCCCACACTACGTTGTGTTGGTTGCAGACGACGGACAGCGCTGATCATGGTGGAGACTTGCGGAGCAGGATGACACCTGGAGGTGGACCACTAGGGAGGACATACCCAGAGCGGACGGCTGGACCGAGGAGCTGTGGAGGCTATCTGTACCCACCCTTCAGGTGGGACTTCCAGTGGACGGCTCGACATTGTGGCCTTACTTTCAGTTGATTTTTTCCATTTCTAGTTGTACTTTACTTTCAGTTTGGGTTTGTATTCTGGACCACTTACTTTTCTGCACTTGCTGTTGTACTCAGTATTTACACAGTGTTTACTTCTACTTCTTTCTTGCTCTGTGGTGTCTGTTTACTTTGAAAAGAAAATGCCTTCCCTTTTTACCAGGATTTACGCCTTGGTGATAGTCGCCAGCCCCTGGCCTATGGAAGGCGGGCTTGGGGTAGTCATGACACGGGCCCCGAGGATGGGTCGTGACAAATTGGTATCAGAGGAGTTCGGTTCTACCGCAGAACTCAAAACTCGAATCTTTTCCTTGTGAAGAAATAGTGTTATGAGTATTGGGTGTGGTTATCAGTCCAGGGATTCCATTGTTGGTGTGGCGGCCGACGTATCCGTACACCAGGACCCTGACTTCTGATTTCCGACTTAATGCACAAAAACATTTATTGTGTCTGTGTTTCAAGTTTTCTTTGTGATTACTTTGTGTCAGCTCAACAGGTATACTGTTCTGACCGTGGTGCACCTATTTTGTTTTCAAGATGGCCCCACGATTGTAGCCAGCTAGGGTTCCGAGAGTTGTACGTGACGACTGCCCACCGAGTGACGAGGCCTCGGTACTGGGCCCTTTGACAGTTGAGGAACCGACGATACCTCTACCCGCCGAGCCACTGACGCTACCAGCCCTAGCCGCTGATGATGCACGTCGCATTAGTGCACTGAATGTGTTTCAGTGCCAGCGACTGCCCAGGTTCCATGGGGAGATGGACCCCCAGGCACCCGAGGACTGGTTGGAGGTAGTTGTAAGGATTTTCAGGTTAGCGAGGACACCATCAGACCTCATGGTGATCCTCGCAGCAAGCCTACTGCACGCGGAAGCAGGCTTATGGTGGAGCTTGATGCTCCAGGTGCATGATGAGTCATATCTTCTCTGGTCGGACTTTGAGAGCCTCTTCCACTCAGATTTCATCCCAGCCACCCTCCGTATGGTGCACATCCAGGATCTACTACAGCTGTGGCAAGGAAGCATGACAGTAGCACAGTACGTGGCGAGGATTACTGATCTCTCGTGATATTCGACGGACATGGTAGGGGACCCATTCTTCAGAGCCCGAACCTTCGACCAGGGGCTCACGCGAGAGATGAAATCTTCAGTTGTTTCTCACATCATTCCGACGCAGACAGAGGTGTTGGAGCGAGCCCTCTTAGTGGAGAGTTTCCTTGCTGAGCAGTCTCCTGTAGAAGGACCCACCACTAGCCAGCACGCGGCAGAGTCTTATGCAGTGGGAAATAAACAGATGACACAGGGGTCCAAGAGGACTAGACCTGCAGGTGTTCGATCGCATGACATAAGATCATTTCTGCGAGGCGCCCAGGGTGGACAACGACTTACCATCAGCGAACAGTGTTACTGATGCGGCGGGGTTGGTCACATGGCTCGTGACTTTCTGACCCGCCATACAGATGACTAGAAGATGAATGAAGGACCTCCTAGGCAGAGGCATAGGTTCGATCGAGGTGGACCGCATGGATTAGGAGACCGTGGAAGGGGAGCTGGCCATGAAACTGGAGGTGGACGACGCTTCGAGGTGTTGCCACCACCACCACCACCAGGAGGTCCACCCCGACTGCAGGGAGTTGGTGGACATGGGAGAGATTAGCTTCAGGCAGCTGAGGCCTAAGATCATGGAGCTCTGATAGCAGATGGACAAAAGAGGGACTAGCTCCAGACCTGGAGACCTTTTTTTATTCTTCTTCTAGCATTGTTAATGTTTGTTTGTAGATGATTTTTGTCTTTTTAATTTGAGATGCATTAATAAAATACACCTTTATTTTGGCGTTTACTTTGATGTCCTATCTTTATGTTGTTACAAAGAGGTTTCGGTTTAAAAACCATTGACTTGACCCTCACTTTGAGATACCTACAAGAGGGGACACAGGGACCACACACTGATGCTGACAATGTGACTCAACCCTTGGAGGCGAGAGTAACGGTTGGATCTCTTTGTAGTAGCGTCGATGCCTTACGACACCATCCTTGGTATGGGTTAGTATCATCCATGATGGGATTGACTGTATTAGGTGAATAATGTGGTTCATCCAGGGGATGAGACCGGATTTCTCTTCTCAGAAAAGAAGAAATCTCAGCAGTTCTTGTAGGACCAAAAAGGTCCAAGTCATCCAAGAGAAGATGAGGATAGCTCAGAGCCGACAAAATTCCTGTGCTGACAGGAGGCGGAGACCACTGGAGTTCGAGGATGGCGACCACATCTTCTTGCATGTCTCACCTCGACGTGGATTACGGAGATTTGGCCGAAGGAGAAAGTTATCTCCGCGAATCATCAGACCCTTCCAGGTCCTCAGCAGGACTGGCGAGGTGTCTTATCGCCTGGCTCTACTACCTCAGTTGCACTGGGTACACGACGTCTTCCAGGTATCTCAACTGAAGAGATACAAGCTCGACCCTTCACATTTCATCGACCATGAGGAGCTGGACTTGGGCAATGGGGTGACCCTCACAGAGGTTCCAGTGGGGATTGAGGAACGATAATAGAGGGTCCTACGTGGACGGGTCAATTCCTCGGGTGTGCTTTCACTGCCAGTACGGGAACCTCCAGATGACCACATGGGAGCGGATGGCTCAGATGCGTGCTCAGTACCCACTTTTGATTCCCTAGTTTATGATGTATCTTTATGGGGACGTAAAGCCTTGAGTTGGGAGTGATGTAAAGACCCGTTAAATTCATGGGATTTTTTAATTTTCTTTGTAAATTTACCAGAACACAGTTTCTGATGGCACCTGATTCCGAGGCCCGGTGTGCCCAGAATCATTTTCCAAATATTGGCTCGGGTACGTTCAGTGTATGAACGAACGAGTTTTTCTAACGTTTGAATCGATGCTTGAAATCGAATTCCGAGGGCACCGATGGAATCGCAGCGCCGACATTTTCATAGAAACACCTTTTCTGGAGTTTCATTTGCTCGGGTGTGGTTTTTAAGTTTTTTGTGGGTTAAGTTAAGAAATAAAATAAAGTGGTGCGACAACTTTATTTTATTTCACTTAGTTTAGGTTAAAGCCACTTAAATCCACTTAAGCTAAGTTATTTGGATAAGGTGGAACCCAAAATATCCTACCCACTTGGTAGGATATTTGTGAGGTGGGACCCGCATGAGCCCCATAGTTTATTTCCTCCTAAGTAACGCACCCGCAAACCCCTCTTAATTGAAAGTCAACCGTGCATTTTTCTGGTTATGAAATTCCCCAATTAATTTAGATGTTAAGTCATTACCATTAATTCATCAAATTAATGGTTCTTTACTTAACTTTGGTTTTCAAATTATTGTCATGAGAATAAAATAAGACCAATACTTTTTTCACTTTGGGGTTTCTTGTTGAGAGGATTGGGAGAAGCTCTCAATCTTGAAGATCATCATCCACCTATGCGAAGAATGCGAAGAACACCAGCCTTTGACGAAGGGCGACGAAGAACGCTGGATTACTCAGTGGTCAATGTCTCCTCCCACGATGTCTCCTTCCGCGACGCCTCTTCCCGCGATGGATATTCCGCAACGAAACCTCGTTCGATGAACCTCTGATCACGCTATGCTCAAGTTAGGGGTTTATTTAATTATTTTGTTCATGACTACTACTTTGACGGTCTTCGTGGGATATGACCAATTAATATCGATTAACAAGAGGGGGCCAGACCGCACAAACACGGCCGACCCTCCTCCATTATCCATGTTAGTTTCTAATGTGGTTTGGAATGGAATGGCGTGGTGCCGTCGCACCACATGGGATCGTGCGGCAATAATTTCTCGGCGTCGTAGTGCCGCGCCGTGAAATCGAATAGGGACGCAGCGTCGTCGCGCCGAATCTTAGAAAACCGAAGACACCATTGCTGGAGTGGGGCCGCGGAGGAGGGGCACGGCGCTGTCGCTCCGTGCTAGACTAAACAAGTCTGCGGCTAGTTCTGGGCCGCGGCGGAGCAGAGTGACTGGCGGCCGGTTCCGGGCCACCGGTGTCGGAACAGGACCGATGGCCGGAAACGGACCGCCGACGTCAGAGTAAGGAGGGGACCGGCCGTCTCCTTTCCCGTGGTAGAATAAACCGGCTTCTCGGGGCGATCCGGCCAGGCAGGAGAGGAGTCGGGGGTTCAAACCCCCGACTGGCCAGCTAGCGGCCCCCATTAAGGGGGGCCGCGGTTACAAAACGCGTGGGGGCAGACCCCCCCACCCCCGAAAACCGAATGGCTCGACCGTTCGGCCGAGCGAGCTGGCGTCGCGCGCCAGCGCGCCACGCCGCGCCCAGGCCGAGCCGGGCCGCACCAGCCAGGCCAACCGGGACCCGGGTCAGATCGACCCGGTTCGGGACGACCCAGGGGGTCTCGTGCCGGGTCGGTCTGGGCCCGAAACCCCCGTTTTCAGACCTTTTTGGTATTTTTCCAATATCTTGGGCTACAAACCTCCTATTGACGCATCTTCAGCACCGATGCGTTCTTTGGATCGATACGGTCATTTTGGTATAATGAAATCAAGGTTTCGGAGTACTTTGGGTTCGACCGGGTTGGTTCGTACACGAAACCAACCGGGACCTCGGAGTGGAAACACTCATAACATAAGCTCCGGACGTCCGATTGATGTGCCATCGACATTAATGGATTTATCTAAGTGAGACGGATCTTTTGGCTTACTGTGCTCGAGGTTTGGATGCAGGTGGAGTACGGTCGGGTTGGTTTTGACTTAAAAACTAACCTGGCCCCTGGGACGAAAAAGCCAATAACTCTCAGACCGATCGTCTGATTGACACGCCGTCTGCGACGTTGAGTTCCTGTTGGAGATACGGAACTTTTTGATACATCATCTCCAGACTATGTGTCAGTTGATGTATCATCCCCTCAGCTCGTGGAGCGGACCATCCCGAACGAGCTTGCTGTGTGCGGGAACCCTAGAGCTGGTTGTGTCTACGACGACAGTGAAGACAATACAGGAATCCTCCATGGGTTAGATAGTGACCACTACGGTACTTTTTAGATACATCAACTTCGGACTGCATGTCAGTTGATGCAATGACCTCTTGGCTCGTGGAGTGGACCCTCTCGGAACGATCATGCTGTGTGCGGAAACCCTAGATCCAGTTGAGACATGACGACTACTGATCGAACGACTCGGTGTGTTACAGATAGCCCAGTGGGAAGCGCTTGGTTGTAGCAGAAGACCCACGACGGAGGAGCGCGTGGTTGTAGCGTCAGACCCGCGGTACTCAACAGAAGGAGTACCTTTGGAGGCTATGAGGGGGAGCTCTTGGTTGTAGCGGTAGACCCATGACGAAAGAGTGCTTGGTTGTAGCGGCAGATCTACGAAGGAGGAGCGCTTGGTTGTAGCAGAACGTGGGAGCGCTTGGTTGTAGCAGTAGACCCATGGGAGAGGAGCTCTTGGTTGTAGCGGTAGAAATGTGGTACTCAACAGAAGGAGAACCTTTAGAGGCTATGAGGGGGAGCTCGTGGTTGTAGCGGCAGACCCATGGGGGGAAGCGCTCGGTTGTAGTAGCAGGCCCATAGTACTCGATAGGTGGAGTACTACAGCAGTCCAAGGATAGAGGGAAGCGCTTGGTTGTAGCGTCACACCCACTGTTCTTGATAGAGAATGTGTTTCCCAATAGCTGTGGTATCAAATTCATGATCGATCCTTTGTGGGTCATTACGGGGTTAGTATCTACCGATAATTTGTAGGTCCGACAGCTTAGATGAATCAGTGGCTATATCTGATCATCTCTATCATTATACGAAGAAGTATTCCTGTGTGAGCTGAATCCTATTTTTCTTTCCTTTGTGGATTGTGTTGTGCTATCATGTGTGGATTTTGTTTTGCTTTCCTGTGTGGACTGGGTTGTACTTGGGCTCGGATGTTGGAGCCGAACTTGGGATTGATGACTTAGGTATATGTATGGGCATATACCTAAGTAGTTTCGAATGTTACTTCATGATTGTATGTTCCCATTGTGGATTATCCTTTGTGGATTCTGGGAGACCTTCGGGGGTCTCGGGTTCCCTACTGAGTATCTTATACTCACCCACGCACGGGCTAACCCGCACTACGTTGTGTTGGTTGCAGAAGACGGACAACGCTGATCGTGGTGGAGACTTGTAGAGCAAGACGACACCTGGAGGTGGACCACTGGGCGGGACGTACCCGGAGCAGACGGCTGGACCGAGGATCTGTGGAGGGTATTTGTACCCACCTTTCAGGTGGGAATTCCAGTGGACAGCTTGGCATTGCGGCCTTACTTTCAGTTTTTGTTTTCCTTTTCAAGTTGTACTTTACTTTTAGTTTCGGTTTGTATCCTAGCCCACTTACTTTTCCGCACATGCTGTTGTACTCGGTTTTTACTTAGTGTTTACTTCTAATGCTTTCTTTCTCTGTGGTGTTTGTTTATTTTGCAAAGGCAATGCCTTCACTTTTTACCGGGATTTACGCCTTGGTGCTAGTTGCCATTCCCTGGCCTATGGAAGGCGGGGTTGGGGTAGTCACGACACGGGCCCCGAGGACGGGTCGTGACATAGGTTTTAAAATGTATTTTTAGACAAACATAAAGGTTATTTCACTCAATAATTTTTTTAAAAGATATATCAAAATTATTTTCCATCTAAGTTGATAATCCTTAATGTTACACATGCCTTTCTAAGAAATTATCTAATGGTTAAATTAATATTCATTCTATGAAAGGTTTATTATCTTATGTCATGATATTTGTCAAACTCTTTTATATCCCATGAGTTATATTATTTTTAATCACACTTATTTTAACATGACATGTTTTCATAAAGTGATTATAAAATCCTTCTTTTTTCATTGATTATTATCTGATGAAATTTTAATGATATCGATTTCATTTTCTAGGTTATCATTTGATGTTTATAAAACAAATTTATTTTTGTGGTTAATAATATGATTAATGATTTATTGTTTTGAACATTTATGAATAATGTTATTATAAGAAGGGTATGAACTATATCTCCCCCGAATTAATTGGATAATGATGGAAGAATAATGAGTTCATATGTTATATGTGATCCACATTTCATGTTAAAAATGTTATGTGTAAACCCAATAACATGTTCATAATGTTATGTATGGACTTGGATGCATATTCAGTAGTTTATGCATGAACCTTATTACATGTTCAGAATGTTTTGAGTGAACACTATTAAATGTTTACAATATTATGTAGGGACCTAGTTAAAACTACAGAAGTTAATGGGTTTACTTGATTACATGTTCTAAATATTATGCATGAACTTGATTACATATTCATAATGTTATTCCTGGACCAGGTTTCATGTCCATATGGTTATGCATGAAATTTAGTACACATTCCCTATGTTATGCATGGACCCAACTGAATGTCTGTAAGTTGATGTGGGGGCCTGATTTCATGTATTTAAATTAATGAGTGAACCTGTTTCAATTATACACATTTAAAATGTTATAAAAAAAGTACATGCTAAAAATTCCATGTATTATTCTTTTTTATGATTTCATGACTTATTCTATTATGATCCATGCCTTATGAACTGATTTTTTTTGTGATCACTAATATAACGGGTTTGATCTTATAATGTTATTAAAATGTCCCATACCCTTTTTTCATGTTATGATTTCTCAGTTACATTACATACCCTTACTAAGAATCTAAGCTAATCCATTTCTTATGCTTCCTTAACTATGGTTATAAAGAATGGTTTTAGGTCTAAGTACTAAATGAGGCTATCATTATACATTTTTTTGAAGACATTTCACCAGGATTGAAGATCTTGTTTCCTTGTTTCCAAAGGCACTAAACGGTTACATTCATCAGACATGTTTTTTGTAATATACTGAATATTCATCTAAAATGATATTTTCTTGGTATTCTATGCCTAGGACTCTATAAGTAGGAAATACAAAAAAATTACTCTGAATTAGAAAATAGTGATGTATATTACCCAATGCATCACATATTACTACATTCATGACATGCTCCTTTTAAAGTATCAATATTGTTCTACTCGAATACCTTTTCATCAACTATTGAAAATCACTTATGCCCTTTTTCATCCAAACAAAAGGCGTCAACTTCCATGTAAAATAATTCAATGGTGTCGATATGGTAGATAAATTAATAAAAATTCCCTTATAACATCACTAAAACCGTAGGAAACTATTTACCTCCATTATAATCATTGGTCGATCCCAACCCAGAACTAACTCAACTTTATCCAGGTCCACTCCGACACTATCTGCCTTGATGACGTGTCCTAAAAAGAAGACATCCTGAATCAGTAACTAATAGTTGTGGATTTCCCATATATATGGTTCACTCAAGAGTTTTGTAGATCCATCCTTAAGTGCTTCTTTTGCTCCTCCTCAGATTCCATGCAGACTAGGATATCATCGATGAAGACCCCCGAAAACAGGTCTAAGAAAGGATAGATGATTTAGTTAATGGGTTCTATAAACACTTATAGAGAATTAATCACACATAATGGAATAACCAAGTATTCATATTGACCACAGGGACATATATATTCCATCTTTGGTATTTCTTTATCATATACTCAAGCCTGTTGATACCAATATCTAAGGTCAATCATTGTGATCCATCATGCCCCAAACAATATATCAAAAATATCATCGATCCTCAGAAGTTGAACATTATTCACTAATAATCATGCTTCATGTGATGATAATATATAAACATTCTCAATATTACGTACAACATCTTGGTAAAAAACACTATGCTAACCAAGGAGAAACAATGGGTCTCACAAATCCCTTACTCTATAAGTAGTCAAACCATATCCTAGTTTTTAAAACTTTTTTGGAGCCATGTGATATTATAGTTTTGATATGAAGTATTTTTTTTGGTGTAATTAAATTTAAAAGTCTATATATTTATGGGTATGTAAGCCTAGAAAGTCCTAAAAAAGAAAACATCGTACTCCACCACCTTCGTAAGAATCTATCTGCCCATATCATCCACAAATCCAGACTCATACTAGCCAACTATTGAGTAATTGGTTGAACTCTATTATGTATGATACCATCCTACTCTAATGTATTTTCATTCTCACCCATAAATTAAACCCTCAATCCATCATTACAGATACACTACATCCTCTTCCTAAAATAGTCAACATGAGCATGAATTTGGTTAATATGTATGTTCCAAATATATCATTATGAGGCATCATCAATATTACAAAGAGATCACATATGAATCTCTTACCTCCAAGCATTATGATACATTGTCATCATAAGTTTATGATTTTTGAGTCACCTCTTTTCATATTCTCCAAGAATAAGGGTCGAGCCAAGGGCTAAACCGAAATCTCTATGTCACAAACTATAGAAGTAGTAAGAAATGAGCACATCACACCCATTTATATCCATTATATAGATAATGTATAGTAGAAACATATCATAACTATAATAATTCAAGGAGTATTGAGGTCATAAGACTCAACTTATTTCAAATATCCTCATCGCTGTCTGAAATCTTCTTAATCCTGAATGGACCACATTGTGAGTGGATGACAATAGGTTAAACTGCATTCCACATCATGCTACTCAACATCCCCCACTACTACATGTACCACACTTATGACCGCCTTTATCCTACCTATTTACCAAACTATTCAGTCCCTTTACCTTCTCCCTATCAATTTTATTGTAGGTTAAAAACAATATAAAAATATCCATGATCATCCCAAGAGAAACACCACCTCCACCTTAGAAAACTCAATCCATCATGGGAACATTTAAATGCTGATCCTCTATTTTGGGATAATCTCATGAATCATTTGGAACACCTAGAAACATGCGACAATCATTTAAACCTACATTCGAGGACCTGCATTGGGGGATCCCACTACTATCACCCACTATCAGTGTAATATCTTTTGGGAAACTCTCCGCTATTAATGATTTCTAAATCACTCTTGTATACGTGGTAATGTAAAGAGATATCTGTGAATCCATGATATCTTGGTCCAAGATCTTCTCAATAGTTCAGTCCCAAATGAAAGGATCTTGAACCATATTTAGGGAGTATCATGGTAGAATAGTTAATCTACATGAATACTCTGAAATGGTTATACTACCCCACTATAGAATTAGAAGCTCCAAGATGTGAATTTATCACAACATGTATAATTAAAAATTCCCCCAGAAGAGAATGATAAAATTTAACATGAAAGGAGATTACTCATCATGAGACTGAGTCACTAGAGTCCAACATCTCATAGAGAATCCCTATGGAAGACTAAATGTGATAACAACCATTTATTTACAATTATTATCATCAGTTGGATAATATAAGTGACTTCTTCTATCTATTTCTCTGTTACCTAGGGGTCTAGATCATCCTGAAACCTAGTAGGTCACTACCTATAAATATCATGCAACACACTCAACCTATGTTCACCATAAATTGGTAATTTTTGGAACTATATTTTAATCTATGGGTGGTGGAAAAACTAGAAAATGAAATGGATGTACCACCTCCAATACATGCCACTATTCGAAATCCTCATCACTCAGTGGATCATCTTCATGACCAAGAAGTGAAATCCTGGACATCAGTCTTCATAGAGGCATCTTGAAATAAATAAGTTGTACCATGATCAATTAGTATATATAGATTTTTGACTCAAAAAGGACAAGGAAACCACAACCATTTCTTATATAATGTATGTTGCAATGTTTTACCAATAATTTTTTTTAACATGTATTGATTAAAAATGAAGGGTTTTAGAGTCCTAGTGAATGGATATGCTGGTCACCACACAAAAAAACTATAGTCCAATTCCGAAAAACAAAACTTGAAACAATTATACACTATGTCTGTATATCCCAAAATAATATCATAGCTGGACTTAAAACTATTCTCCAGTGCTGAGGTAGAACCATGCTCTTATACCAGCCAGTCATGACCCGAACCACATTGGCACGACTGGATAGTGATCAAATGAGTGTGACTACCCCAATCTGACCCCCAATAGGCCATCAGATAGAGACTATCACTGAGAAGGACTAACCCATATATTGTAGGAATTATTCTAATGTACCTTCACACACACACACACACACACATATATATCTCTCCATCCCCAACCAATGATGATAAATTCAAAAAACTAATTTAGTAAATGCATGCAAAAAAATCTCTCCCACATCAGAGTACCAAAAATGTAGTTAAATAGATAAAGGGTCCAAATAAAAGACAAATAAAATACTATAGAGTGTTCAAAATGATCATGTGGATGGAAAATTTTTTAAATGAAACCACTAAAAACACATAAATATTTAAAGAACAACTATGCTCCGCCTACTCCCCGTCCTCTTAGGAAACCATCAAAAGTCTAGTTATCTGCATAATAGATGACATGTACATTTAAAGCCCATGTAGATGTGAGTATAAAAATAACCATGAGGAAAACCCAAAATAAATAATAATAAATCATCAATAGTAGTCATCTCATACCAATAATACAGTTATAAACGAACTAGATATGCTCATAACAGACTATGGGTCTCAAATGATCTCAAACTAAACATTTATCAACAATAACTTGCACAAGGAATTTAGATAATGCACATTATGAGAGAATCCTCACCATTATCCATTCTATCATTGGTGAAACACATCGAATAGGTCATGTCATTGAGACCCCCGCATGAATTACTCACTGGATCTCTCAAGATCATGATATGCCGATAGGGGATCACATCAAGAACTACTTGGGGCAACTGAAAACCCAATATGGATTAACCAATTATGTAGGGTATCATATTCCCTATTATCCAACAAAACCTACTATAATATCCTTCTAGATGGGGGATAAATTCTATATACATGGTAGGCACACTGATTCCACAAACCCCACATAGTGTATAAGAAGGATTGATAAAGGGTCACAATAGGGTATCACATAGGGACACCAAAAAGTGTATTTGAGACTGATCCTCAATTGAGTATCCCAATTCATAGTTGAGGAGGTAATTATGTACTTTACCCTTGTGGGGATGGACCAAGGGAATTCTCTCAACTAATAGTTGTCCAAAAATAAGTAACGATGGTCTCCAATCTATCTAAGAGGAAGTACATGACATATACATAGGTTAAAAAACATGTACCATTAGTTATAAACCTTCCCATATATATTACCATATTTCTATACCCATTTCCAAATACCTATTCCCACATAAACTTGGTAGTGTATGAGTACACTGCTTGGACCATTTAATCTAGTTTTTTATGTGTAGATGACTTAGACCATGTACTTAGCATGTAAATATATATCCTTAAATATACATGGAAGTCCTTTAACCTTTGGTCACAAGACATGTGGTAGGGAGAACATAATATTTGATCATTATGTATTTTAGGGAATCCCTAGAATGACATATGAGGCCCCACTCATTGTGTATCCCCATATTACGCACATTGTAACGATGAATTTTCCAAAAAATATTGTTCTGTCACATGTTGCAAATATAAATTTTTACTTCCATTGACATCCATAGGATACTCAGATCAAGGGTTTCCCAAAACTCTATACAACCTCTCATCAGAAACCGTTCCATAATTTTCATGGAAAACTCCACATTGATCTGTGTCATCACTATACCACGTAACTAATGCACATAAAACAAAAATGAATGTGAAACACTGATCTAATCCGATATGAAAATAGTAATCCTCCATATTCATACATTGATCACTCGATCATGAATCGTGACCTTGGTATTGATTTGTTGTACATATGAACAATAGCACAATAATAAATTACACAATATTTGTTGAACCACATTACACAGAAATTACCCTTAGTGAATGTTTGATGATAATGTATAGAAAACAAAAAAACCTAAAAAAGGGGAATAAAACTCAACCTTTTATTCATTTTGGATTCAATTCATTTTTTATAGAATATATTAATGAAGATGAATAATACATGATGAAATAATTAAATAAACAGTAAAATTAATCAACCATCGATGTGTGAATCAATTCTTGTTTTGATAATTGATTCTCGATCAACATGGGATATGTAAAACTAGAAAAAATGCATAAATCAAATATATGAACTGGTTTTTGGATTGATCTTCAACTAAGAATTATTCTATATTTATTTCATTGGTGAGATCCACGAACTCCATTGGTGTACAAGACCTACGATATACTGATATGATCCTCCAATATGATGTCATTCACTAACATCTCTATAATGTATCCTCTTTAGGAACACAATGCTATGACGATAACCTAGAGACTAACCAATAATTGAGTATTTCTAGAGGAGGGATCTAGGTAATTGTGTCAACAAAATAACATAAAATAAATAAATAATTTTCTCTTTATAGTAACTATGAAAATGTTTTCGGAAACACCAGATTCAAACAGTGGTTATATCATTAATTGGTTAAAACACACATTCTGAACTCAATGGAATCCTTGTATTTATGATACAAATGTTTTTTGTGACTTATTTTACTTTTATAGGAAAAGTGTGTGCACATGATAATAATATATTTTTTTATTTTCAAAATTAAAATTCCAGGATCATCGGGCTTTGAGATTTCACTCGACCATTTTTTCTAGTTTGAAAATTATTATAGTATATATTTAAAATATTTACATGGATAAAATGAGACACTGCATACCTTATTAAATTTTCACTCATCAGAAAATGATATCATCATTTTTTCAAACATGTGGACTACGTCCTCCATAAAGGGATGTGATTCATTCTTTATCACCACATCCCATGTATTATATATGTAAGTATATTTATATAATTAATGTAATATTTATTATATAATTATAATTCTAAAAATAGAATATAATAATTATCTTTATTCTATAATGATCATTGAAAAAATGGGAATGTTACTCAGGCTTACGTATGACCTACTGTCTCTGGGATTATAACATAATTCATTTTTCATACGTGCATTTCATGATTGGTTATAAAAGTAAAATTTATTTATAAAATTGATAACCATTTCATGATTATTAATCTAAAGATGATAGAAAAATTAACTCTTTGACCTCAGTCAATCTACATAATTCATTTTGATCATATGAACCGAATGTAATCAAAACAGAAGACATGGAATTAACTAACTAACTAATTAAATTTTTCTTTATGATTAATAAAATGAATGGCTTAAGAATAAGAGAATAAACCTAAAAATTTTCCTTAAGAAATTATATAAATTATATGATTTTATTATATAGGTTTTAAAGTGTATACATAGAATCTGAGGACATGAGGTGAGGTATATTATCTCAACATCATTTCATTGAGGAATATTTTAATGTTATACATAAAATATATTTTATATAGTGTACATACATACTTTTTTAAAAGTTAGATATGAAATCTATCATACTTCGTGATATTTTATTTTTCTATTTTAATTATTTTGTCCAAGGGGATTTTACGATAATATTCCCAAATGGTAAAGGGTTTCTAAACTCAATTTTCATTCATTGAGTTAAAACCCATTTTCAATGACATTATTAATCAATAATAATGTTTTAATTTTTCCCTATATTTTTCTACTCTATAATTACATTTTATATTTGTGGTTTCACAGTTTTACACATAAAATATCCATTTATGAATTTTCAATTCAATGATACGATCAATTTAATGGTTATTCATCTCAAAATCTCTTTATATAGGATATATGTCAATGATATGAACCTATTTTCTATTATTATGTGTATATATGGACCCAATTATATGTTATATCCTAAATATTCTCATGTAAATTTTATTTAACATTTCATTTGAATTTATTTTTTCTCATGTCCTATGATTGAAGAGATTCCAAATTGGAAAAGGCTTAATGTTATTATTTATTTAGGATTATTTATAATAAAGGTTCTTTAGAGGAAATAATTTGATCATATATTCAAAAATAACATGTCTTTTATTCTTATATAGTTATGAATGTGGTTGACATGATTAGTTTCTATTTCATCTCTTTTTTATCTAAGAAATAGTAAGGTAGTTGTTTGTAAGTGATATCAATCCTCTGTATTATATTAGATTAAAAGTCATTTTCATCCATTCCAATATTTTCTTAAATGGTCCAAAAATGTAATTTTATAAAAATAAATTATTTCCTAAAACTACTTCACAAAGGTTTTTAACTTATTTTAAAAGATCATAAAAATGAATTTTCTTAATTCTTTTCAAATGGGTCGCATTAGTTTCCCTTTGAAAAATATTTTAAAAAAATATTTATATTTAACATTTATAATAGGAATATATTTTCTTGATTTAATGACCATTACTTTAATTAAATATTCCTGCATATGTTTTTTATTTTATTTTCAATGAAAAATATTTTTTCAGCATTCAATGTTTTTAATTTTTAAAAAGTTATTTTCAATGAGAAAAGTTATTTTCCTTAGGAATTATTTTAATGACATTTTAATGGTATTTTGATTAATCAACGTATAATTATAATCCCAGGGGGATATTTTGTATTGTTACAATCCATATAATTTATATGGATGGATTATGATTGTTTCAAATAGATTTTCAGGGAACTAGTTTCATTTCCACAGGAAAATCTAGCCATGCAAGGAATAATGGATGTTTCATTGAGTTATATGGTGGAATGAAATGTCTATATACAATATTTATTTTACAATTATTCATAAATGTTCTTTCTGACAAGTGATTTTTTATAGGCCAAGGGAAGGTGATCCTGTTATAGGTCTCCAATGAATTGGGTAATGAGAAGAATTTAACAATTTAGGTTTCTCGTAAGAGATTATGGGAATATAATAAAATTGTTATTCAAATTTCAAGCATTATTTTATTTTATTTTTAAACATGGTGGTTATACTATGAGTAATAGTTAATTATATCCAATATTTATGAGTGATATGAAAATGATACTTAAATTTATATGATTTATTTATGGTCATTATAGATTTTTATAGAAATGTTATTATGGGAAAAAGGGTAATACATGAGCTTATTATCAATGGGAAAAAATATTATAATTCTTATAGGTGAAAATATGTGTATTTTTAATCATTCCATTTATCAATATTAACCTCACATGGGTCATGATTATGTATTCCAATGACTCTTACCATTTTTAATATTTTATTCCATGTTTCATGTTTGATGGTACATGTATTTATGGGTATTAATTCATTTATGATACTCTCTTTCACCATGATTATGTCATTATAACCTTATAATAATCATACTCACACTGTTGAAATTCAATTTTTAAAGCATATATTTGCCCTTACTGAGCATTTAATCTCCCCATTCTTATGATTCAATTTTCCTAGGTTATGAAGATTCAGGAATTTTTTCAATTCTAGAATGGTTTAATATATGGATAATTTTATGGAAGATGTCATGGTGGAATATGAAAAGTTTGATAGATTGGGAGAAATAGTAACTTGAATTCTAGAGAGTTATTTATGTAAGGGTTTTTCTCAATTCTCAAAAACTGTAAACCAAAATGGTCCTTAGTCATCTATGTGGTCAAATATTTGAGTTTTAAATTATTAGGATTAGATACAAAAAATTGAGTCACATTTATTGGTAACAAGGATAGAAATGTAATTATAAAGTTATTGAAATAGCACCAGGAGTGTAGGTGTTTGTATATTACAGTTGGTATCAAAGAAGGGTTTAGATAATTGTATATATTAAGATTATTTCATGTAATATTATAATAATATTTATGTATAACATCATGGGTTTATAATTTTATGTTTAATCAAAATTTCAACGTCTTAGTCACCCCTTTTGATGTTATATGTGATAAAATTTTAAGGTGGCCAATTATATTTTCGGAGACACTTTATTGGTTGAGGTATGTGTAACCCATAGGTTAATCATAAAGTATTATTTTATGAGTCAGGGTCGAATTATATTTTGGAAGAATATATTCTCTTAATGTTTAATTATAGTGATTTAGGTTATTTATGGAAATGAATAGTATATATTTTAGATTATATGATTAGGGCATATGAATTTTTTGGTGTATGAATTTATTTGTGAGTAATGTTATTTGGAGATTAATGTTAATTTATCATGGAATAATTTTTTTGTCAAATACATATGAATTTAGTGTTGAAATCTTGGTTTAAAATATTTCGAATAATTTTAAGTTTCGTTATTTATGGAATGATTTCATTTGAAATTTTGGTATTACCGTTGAATTTTAGATATTAATGTCTTATTTCATTATATAAAGGTGTATACATTATGCGAATTATCTTATCATATTCTAAAAATTATGTCTTTTGTAAATGTATAATGATAGTTGGAATAATAATTTATTGTGTTATCAATTATGTGATTCATTAGATGTTCATTTTAGTTCTTTCGTAATTAATAAAAATCATCTCGAATACTCATCATTTGGAGTAAAAGATGTGATTGTTATTGAAATTGATTAAGGATGTAATTTTTCATGTTAGGTAAGTATATTTCAAAATGTTCTTATTTTATATAATATGTTAATTCTTAAACTCTAGGAAAATTATTTTTAAATAAAACAATTACCCTATTACCTTTATTTCTATGGAATTGATGGTCATTTTCAAACCTCATAAGTTTGTGGTTTTTATTTTTGTTAAATTTCACTTTATAATTTCCATTTTGTGATTAATGATTTATTCAACTCTCTATAATAATTTTTACAGTATATGGTTAATTTATTTCTATATTTTCACTTTCCAATAATGTTTTTAGTAGTTCTATACTGATCATGCATGAATACTAAGAGGGGGGGTGAATAAGTGTACCAAAAATTCATTGAGTATTAATCACATTTCAATTATCCCCCATTACTCTCAATCCACATACTTAGTATATACTAATGGGTATAATTTGTTCTTTGGACAATTGTATACACATTTAATGTATATAATAAAAGAAACAACAATAGAGGAATATTTCGACAAGGATTGATACAAACAACTACTCATTTCCGTGATGAACCTATGGTAGTTTCATGAATATTCATATCATTGTTATTTATAAATGATTAATAATTCCTAGAATTTCAACATAGTGTTTATGTAGGAACTAATCAATTTTCCTGAGTGAGTGGAATTCTTTATACTAGAACCACTGGTTCTAAAACAGAAATAATTATTCAAGAACCACTAGTTATTCAAGAGATATCATTTTTCAAAAATAAGGCTTGTTTATCCTTCATTGAGAATATCTCCAAGAACATCAACACTATTGGCCTTGGGGATCCTCTTCAAATGATCTGGTTCATGTGATCGCCTTCTTGATGAATTATCCAGGTTTGACCCCTTTTCTCTTGGATATAATTAGAGTATCAGGATCTCCAAAAGATATTGAAATAGTTTGTTATAATGTCTCATCACCTTCATACAGAAATTGATAAACCAGTATGTGGTGTATGAGGATCTCAATTATTTAATGATTTATATTCTCTTTTAAACCATCCTATAAATTTGTTTGGAATAAAAAATTTATTCTCCTTCAAATGTAAAAACAATAATGATATGGGTATTTTATCACTCATCTAAATTCCCATTATTATATGGGTATTTACTTCATCATGCAATGAATTTAAAATACCCGATGGGTTTAGGTATTATAATTATCTACAAATTACATTGTTTAACACCCTAAATTCATGTATAAAATGATCTTCCCCAATTAAAATACCCCTAGAAGATCAGTATCTCTATTTTTTCATGTGGAAAATAAGAAACTCTAAACCTTGTTTTAAACACAGCAAGGGTTATGGTTTCCATTATTCTTCATGTGGTATCATTCATTTCAAATAATTTAATGTTCACATATCAAAATTATGCAAGGTATACAGGACCCAATTCTCACAAAATTCATTTTTTTGTAAATGTACAAAGACATTATCTCCCTATTATTCTCCTTTTATCATGCAGTTAAAATATTCTTCAAGACATGGGATTCTTTATTCATATCCATTTTATGCATGTGTGTGTAACTGCATTCATTTATCATTTAAATAAATATCTATGAATTATATAAAAAATTAATTACTAGAGAACTTCATGGCTCTAGATTTTGAAAATATTTGTAGAAGTACACGTGTGAATAAATATCTTAATTTCATCGATTATTTCTTATGAAATTTTTTATTTCACCATGTGCATGTGATAACAATAAAAATATACACAATTTTAGAATCATGAATTCTTTCATCAATGGTTGGTGATATAAATTTCAATTATCTCATTATATTCATTTAGTAGTAGATCATTCCTTGAACACATCACATAAATGAAATACAAAGATTAAATAACTTTTTTCATCTCAATCTCGAATAACTCATTCCTTAGATTGGATATTTATAGACTAAATAAAGAAGGATGACCATGATCAGTATTTCCCTTTATAATGCATAGGTTCATTGAATGTCAAGAGGTTAAAGATGAAGAAAGAACAACTCAGTTCATCTAGATTTCATGATTGTGCTTATATGATTAACTTTTTAAGTAGGTGAACAATGAAATAATCACCACTTCCACACATAGGTGATCACTTATCTTGTGATGCAATTTATTTGTCAATCACTACTACTAATAGTTTGATTTAGTTATAGGGGATCAACAATTGTACACACTTTCACCCACGACTCACAAGTTTCACTCACCTACATGGACCAATAGAACATATGGGTGCACTATGATCATACTCTCCTCTGTGGGCCAATACATAGACCATTACATCCACTCAGAACATTCTCATATGGGCCTTATGCAACAGCTCACCCATACTTCTACCACAATGTGCGGCCTCCATCGGCAGGCTCTCCCATTGGGGCTAAACCTCAAGAACCCTATGTGTTGTTGAGGGATAGAGCTTGGGGGATTTGATGACATACCATTTTTATATGTTTTTTATTTATATACATATAAATAATCTATTTAAAATATTGAATTTTAATACTTATTAAACAATAAATTACTCAATCAAATTCCCTATTATATGTCAACACAATAATTACTAAAATTCCATAATTTTGATAATATTTTTACATGGTATTCTTTGACTCATTTTGTTCATAAAAACATCAGAATGAAAAACCATAAGTGACTATATTTTTCAATTTCCATCATTTAAATGATCTTCCTAAAATTACCCTTAATTTCATCATAATATTTTTTTTCATTTTTTTAATGAATGTTTCATCAATGAAAAATGTTTTTGAAACTTATGATCAATTGAATATTTTTCAAAGTTACATGGACAATTTTCTATGTGTGAAATATAATTACATTAAATGAATCCATAACAATTATCTAGTAATCATCGTAAATCATGGATAATTGTTTTATCAAATGACAACTAATGAATCCACAACCATTCTCCCTCCATCATCACTAGTCATATGGAATGTCTTCAAATAAAATTCAATATTTAATGTTCAATGATCAACCACTAATTATAGAGGACTTTGTCATACATTGAAATTTTATTTCATCTTATATATTTACTAGAAAACTATTATCCTCATCAACAGTCCACACATGCATTTAAATCTCCCCTTTGTAATTTTTATCAATACCATTTCCATAAAGGGAATATCTCTTATCCACCATATGTAATGTAAATGAAAATTATTAATAGAGGGGTTTTCTTCTTCCATTAAAATAAATTGAATATAAATAATCCTTTTTATGAAAGAACTATCATACCAAATTCTTTAAATAGAATGTATTATTTACTTGTTCTTATTTATGTCTACATGGGATACCCAAGTGTAGAAAACAATATAGATACAAAAAGGTAGTATATTCTTTCCTTTAACAACCATTCACATTATATCATGCTCATAAGATATTTATTTCACTAGGAGGATGATATATATAATAGATTTATTAATTAATATATTTGAATATATACATAAAAAAACATAATATATTTCAAGTGAAAATTTTTAATCTCCCATTATATAATCTTACTCACCAAAAAACACTCCCCCTTGAGGAACATATTTTATATAATCAATATAATATAAAGAAGTGTAATAGGGTTACTTCTCTCTTCAACTTTAGTGGAGATTATATGAATTTATATATATTCATAAAATAATCCTTAATGTCATCTCCATTATGTTTTCTCCTACTAAAGGGGTGAACTCTTTTCTATATGACCTGGAGGAAAATTTTGTCAGATAGTCTTCATAATATTCAAATTGATTATCCACCATTGTTTAACAATTCATGATTTTATCATATCATGATTAATTATTCCAACTTGTTATCTTCCTATTTTTTTCATTGAAATATCCACATGAGATTGATCTTCTAATGACACAATCTTGATTTATATAGAAATGAAAATAATTTCATAGAATACTTAGTAAATTACACAATAAATGCCTAATGATCGTATTAGTTTAGTTTCATTAGAAACACGAAACATAATCTTCTAACTTGATGGATGATGTTCAACATATCACATAAATATATTACCCTTTTGTTTTCCAACCTAAAATCATCATTTATATCCTGGGGAAAAGAAAACATTAAAATAGTGAGCTCAAATGCTAAATAAGGGTTAAAATTGAGAACATAAAACAAATCATAAACTTATGAATTTAAAAACTTCAACATAATGTTTAAATATCAAAATCCTGTGTCATGAAATAATGCATAGAAACACAAAAGTCAAGGATCATAAAGAAACATTAACCATGATAAAATTGAATTGGAATAAAACATGGAATTTGGGTAAAATAATCACATAATTTTAAATTCCATAATATCCATGACATTGCTTCCAAGACCATCATAGTGTAAATAGTCAAATACTGAACCAGGTTTACTTATCATTCAAGAAATGCATTACTGAAATAGATTTACTTGCCATTTGATCACTACATTACTGAAGCAAATTTACATAACGTTCCAGCCATGTATATCTCATGAGATATAAATATATCCCTATTTAATTGGAGGGATATATAGGTCCCAACCATCTCATAATGAAATAATTTTTATATATGCCTCAAAAACATAAATCATTCACTATAACCAAACCCAAGGACCAAAAAAGGGATTTTCTAAGCATCATTCAAACATACCATAATCCATATAAAATATAATTCCATCATTAAAAAAATAATATAATAGTAATAACATTGAAATAAATATAACCATATTTAAATAGAATCCTCTTAGATTGAAAATAATTTTGATAAAACACTTGAAATTAATTCTTGAGGAAAATATCCCGTCTTTATCAAAAATGTTTTCTTTTCTCAAAATGCTGCACTATTTTAAAAGAAAAGAATATAGTTAAAAATAAAAATTAAATCATGTATAAGAAGTTTCAATTATATAATGCATTATTATGAGGTAAAAATCCATTCAATCTTCATAAGTTAATAATCATTCTTCTTGTACTCCTGTTGGAAAAGTCAGAAACTACCTCATTTGGGAAAGAAGAAAATACATTTTTCATAACGTTTAATAAAACATCACCAATGGGTAAAATTAAATTCTGAAAAAATTATACAAATAAAAATAATATTATATGTTTAGTAAACATAGATGTGGATGACAAATATACCCCAGTAAATAATTACGGATAATCAATCTCAAATAATAATGAGATTTAAAAATTATCCCTTTCCATGGGTATATTTCATCCATATGTATTCGAAACTCCTATATAGTGGATTTAAAAATATTATTAACATGTAACAAAACCAGAATAATATATATGATATCCATTATGTTTCACTTATGACTTTATATTACCCATGTATTTATCAATTTATTGTTAAAACTGTGTTTGGGTGATAATCATTTTAATTTTCATACACGTTTTGTTGTCTTATTAATTATATTATTACATAAATATTGATTTAATTAATTAAATAATTTAAAAAAGTATTTATATATCATAATTATTCTGTATATAAATATATAAAATATATTCATAAATGAAATGGAAAAAATGTTCATTGAGAAGATATGCTGTACATTCGCATAAACGTTGTTTCCGTTTCCTTATTGAATTAAATGGAAGAAATAATATCACATATATATATATATATATACATAAATCCAGTAGACTTGTTATTTCACATATATAATGCTTATTTATTATATATACTTTATAATCATTCTTGAATGGTTAATGTGGAGAATGAATCCCATCGTGTCGTGGAGACGATTGGTTGTACATAAGCACGAGCGACAATATCATTTACTTAATGGTAAAATGGTATGAAATTGAATAGTTTATTAATTATAAATAATAATTATCATTTATTATTCATTATTTATATCCATTATACTCATAATTATACCAATCCAAAAAAATATTGTTGAATAAAAAATTACACCATAACGTGGGGACTGTAAGCCGTACCTATGCACGCATGGTGATATTATCATTCATAGGATAAATAAAAGGAGGTATATGGTTGAAAAATAATTGTAATAACATATAATAATGGTTTAGATAATTTAATTATTTCTTTAGTGCAGGAAAAACATAATAAGAGGAAGTAGAGGAAGAAAATAATTTTGAATGAGGTGATAAAACCATTAACACCTTTTCGTGTATCTCCTTTTGTTTTCCACAAAAGGCCTCCCTAGGATGGACTTAATCCCAAATTGTTCCCTATAGGATATATTAATGGAATTTTATAATTGAAATTGTAAGGTTTTCTCCAAACAAAAGACATTAATATGTATGAATAAAAGAGTATGATAATTTCCCATTTATGGGAGAGATGAGAGGCACTTTTGGAATGTCATCAATTATTTATTTATTATAAATTTATTTTTCCATTTCTATTGGTACAAAAAATATTTATTTCAAGGATATGATTAGTATTATTTAAATTAATCTCAAACAAAATGATTTAGACAATTTTAGGTCTCAAAATTTACTTTATTTTTTACCTTTATCACATAGTTAAAAACATTAACTCTTAACATGTCTTCTTCTATTTTAATAATATATGGTTTCTATAGTAACCATAAATTGACAATAGAAACTCATGTGGATAGAAATAAAAATTTAAGCATTATATAATTAGGTTGGGAGAATCATATATTCTTTTAATATTATAGCTCATAATAAAATAGTATTTTTTTTAAACATGTTTATGTCAATTTTGTCACTATTTACTAATGGATTTTTATGAAAGTCATAAAAACATTTTTCTATTAAAAAAATTAAATTAACTCATCCCTCGCATGTCAATGTCAATGATAAAGTTCTTTTATGTCCTAAAAATGTTCAAATTACAATTATTTTGATATTTATAATATTATTTATTTGAATATTTAATTAATAAGGTAATTAGTGCATCATCATTGTTTCAAAAATAAATTTATTTATATAATGTATAAAAATTATATACAAAATACCATGATGTTGGAAATAAATTTATATTTATAATTACTAATAATATCATAATATATCATTTATATAAATCAAAATAAAATATGTTTAGTAAAAAGAGACATGTTTATGTTATATATCTCTATACTTTAATTGTATTGTTATAACATGTCATTTTCACACCCAAGTGGTTATCAAATGAAAAATTTCATCCTATTGATTTTTTTGTCTCCCATGACTCATATAATAGGATTATAACACTTGTAAGGGTAGTTTTATATTATAATAATATTATTTATTTACCTTAATTTACCTGATTGACCCTTTAACCACAGTATATAAAAATAATTACTGAAGATACAATTTATAATGTCCCAAAAAATAGTACCTATTTATAAAATATGGACCCTATTATTCCAAATATATAATCAATTTTCCAAAATATGAAACATATAATTAGAAGAAATTATTTTAAATTTTTTTCCTATTGTAAAAACTTGAATGCTTCTTTTTAAGAAGTAAAAACTATCAAAATATTAACATATTTTTATGTCCTATTTAAATGTGAAATTACATGTGATGATAAAATTTGTATTAAATTAAAAATACACAAACCAAATAATCATTAATACCAATTAAAAATATACCCTAAATATAAAAATAAATTAGATTAAAATGTAGTTATGGATTAAAATGTATTATTTTTCTAATATTTATTAAAATATATAATTTATTATAAAAATACCTACAATTCAACCAAATTAAATTTTGATTTAACTATTCTAAATAATATTCTTATTTTGTCAAATATAATATATAAAAATATTAAAACTAGAATTAAAATGGTTTCACTATCAAAAGGTGAAAAAACATAAATTTTTTGGAAAATACCTTTTTACCCTAAAAACTCAATGTGTTATTATATCATGTTGGGAAAATACATAAGATGAATGTTAATTTCATATAAAATCCAGAATTGGTTTATAACTATTCATAATGGCTAGTTTATATCCCATTAAATAATAACATTTTATTAATATATCGTTGATTAGTGAAACTCTATATTTCATACAACACAAGCTGTCGAGGAAGGTCACAATTCCATGTAATGAAATCCAATTATGTTTTTCATGTAGTGAAAAAATTATTGTTGTTTCATATCACATAATATAAACATAATTCTTTTATACATTGAGAAAATATGTAATTTGTGTTGCCTGTATCGTACTCCAACTCGGTATTTCTTGTAACATACGACAAATCATTTTAGAATGAATGGAATGATTTAATTATTACATTTACAGATTTAAATGAAAATTTTAATTTATTAAAAAATATGGTCCATCAAAACTCATGGTTTTAAATTATTCACCCTTAAAATGAATTTATCTCTTGAAAATTTTCAGGGTTATAAAAATCCTATTACTTGAATGTTTTTTTGATGGAAACCCACATCATAAAAATAATTACTAAAACATCATTTTAAAAAGGATATATATAAAAATAATGGTTACCCAATGTAACTCATCCCTGGGTTTCCACAAAGGAGTACATAGTTGGTAAGTGAAAACATGGATATGGAAGAAAAATCTAACCATCCTATTTTGATTGATAGTGATAGATAAAAATGTATGGATAAAGTTAACAACTAAAATCCATAAATATGTGATGATTTAAGGGACCATATGATCCATTGGATAAGATGGAACTAAGATAACATTTCTAGTTATCAAGATCTTTTACATAAATTTTATGAACATGAGAAGATATATTTACATTATTTCAGTATAATATCACCATTCGTCATTCCATAAAAAATATACACTTCATCTCTTAGTTAGTGAAATGATATTGAATTTTTCATTCTTAATGTGTTGGATTATCATGCGATCTATAAATGAAATTATATGTCATTCAATTTATATAAATAAAAATGTTAGCATAGGTTATCATATATGAATATTTCCCCCTATAGAGAGATAAATACAGTAATCTATCAGACATAAAAACGTGTAAATCTTATTCCATCCATAAATAGATAACCTTACAATCCTTCCACAAACTATAAATATACATCATTAAAAATAAGTGAACTAAATAACCTTTTAATTTATCTCCAATATATCATAGGTAATTTCATGGTTTTCACATTCCAAACAATTGAACACATTGATCATGTATTCTCTTGATTCACAGTAACATCCTGAATAATTAGATATCCGTATTGAAAAAAATTAATGTTTCAATATTCAAAAAATTATTCTATATAATCCTTATGTACCAAAAAATTTTATACATTATCCATGATAGCATAACCCAATTTTCAAAAACTCCATAATTTTTTCCCAAGAAACATTCATCATCCAATTTACTAATTCGAATCCAACATATCTTTATCCAAACATTATTTTCTCAAACATGGATTATATTTCCCTTAATAATGTATTCACCATGTATAGAACCTTATGATTAAATAACTTTTTTGGTGCCTTAGAACTATTAAATATATCCTTTCCAATCCTTGGTGATAAATGTTTGCTCAAAACACATTTATATTTCATGATTCATAAAACATAATCTTTGAATTCTGAAACATATACACATCAATCATCCATCTTTATCCTTAAACCATTACTAAGGACCCATCATCATTGTCTTTCCTAAACAATGATTCATTTTTTAATGTTTCTCAACCTAAACATTCTTAGTATTAATCTAAATTATACTAGAAGAACATCACATACCTTTCCTATTTTAGTTAATTTTTTTTATCCCCAATAGTATGACCAATAATCATACCCTCATCATGATTCCCTTCATAGTGTTTCCACATACGAAATCGATCATCCTAATACCAGTTATTTTCACATATGAAACATTAAATGTATAACATTGTTATATATAATTTTGGATATTTACTAATGTTATAAATAAAATAAAACAATGTGTGAGAAATGATATCGTAGATTAGAAACAGATAAGTAATTTAAATTACTTATAACGTTTCAACATTTTAAATATTCAATTTAACCATATATATGTTTTGATTATACCAGAAACCCAGGCTTTTAACATATACATTATATATCCAATGTATATCCCATGACATATCCTTAGAAGTATCTCTAGGGATCTCACTAATTTTTTTCATCCTTGTTTCTAATGAATGACTAATCCTTTGCTCTAGTACAAACTCTCATGAACCAAGCTTAGATTACATTCAAATTACATTTAATTCATGTAATAAATAATAAATTAAATAAATACAGACCCAATGACCATATTAGTTTAGTTTCTTTGTAAACATTGTACATATTCTTCTAACTTGGTAGAAGATCTTCAATATCTCCTATAATGAACTTCCCCTTTGACCTAACTAAAATGATTCTTTATATCTTAGGAAAAAGAAAAAAAATTATTGTGATATAATGATCAGTAAGTGTAAATATTTATAACTTCAATCAGACCATACACCTATGAATGTTAAAAGATGATCATAATGTTTAAATAATAAAATCTCGAGTCATCAAATAAATATTAACAGCTTGTAAGGAATAAATCATAAAGGAACATTAACTATGATAAAATAGAAATGGAATAAATCATAGAATTATTGAAAACAATTAAGAACCTAATATTATTTCCATAGTATACAAGGAATTTCTATGAATACCATCATATTGGACAATGTCCATTACTGAACTAGTATAACTTTTCATTTCAACCATGTATTACTAAACCAAATTTACATTCCATAGTAGCCCTGTATTACTAAACTAGATTTACTTGTCATTCCAGTAATGTATATACATGAGATATAAATCATTACCCAATTAATTGGATGGAGTTATTGGTCCCACCCATCTCATAATGAAATCATTCTTATATATTCAAAAAAAACATAAGGCATTCATCACAGCATAAGACAAGAAATAAAATGGGTTTCTTAAACATCATTTCATCATAACACAATCCATATAAAATATCATTCCATCATTTAAAAATAAATTCATATTAATTATAAGGGTATAAATATAACACTATTTAATGAGTGTCATTTTAGATGCAAAATAATTTTGAAAAAAAACATGAAATTAATTTTTGAGGAAAATTTTATTTCCTCTTATATTTCTTTATTTTCTCAAAATACACAAAACTTTTCAAAGAAAATAGTCTAGTTGAAAATAAAATATAAATAATGTAGAGTATGTATCATGGGGATAATGTTTTATGAATATTTAAAAATACTTTTATGTTGTAAATGTTAAAAAAACAATCTTCTTATACTCTTGTCGGAAAAGTTTGAATGTAGCTCATATAGAAAATGAAAAACCAATTCCTTCCACATAGTTTAATAAAACATCATAAATGGGTATAATTTAATCTTGAAATTATATAAGAATAAAAATAATATTATATATTTTTGAAACATGGTTATGGATGATAAATACACCATAATAAATACTTTGGGATAAACAATCACAGATAATGATGATATTGGAAAATTATACCTTACCTTAGGTCTATTATTTTTTATGTGTGTCAAAAACTACTATATAGTGGGATTATATATATTATTATCTTGTAAATAAACAATAATGATATCTATTATATACTATATGATCCACTTATGACTTTATATTACATATTTATTTATCAATTCCACCTTAAAGCAACATTTTGGGTATTAATCATTTTATATATCATAAGGGTTTTTAATTGTTATTATAGATATTATTACATTTATCATGATTTATTTATTTCAATAATTTAAAACATGATATATATATCACAAATACTTAAAATAGAAATATATATAATTTATAGATAAATGAAATAAAATACACTGTTCTTGGAGACAGTAGGTTTTAGGGACACATGAATTCTATTTATGTTTCCTTGTTGAATTGAGTGGAAGAAATTAAATGAAAAAAGTATATATATAAATAAAAAGTATAATTATTATTTCATATATTTCATTCTTATTTTATATATTTAATTTATATTAATTCATTAATGGTTAATGTGGAGAATGAATCTCATTGCGTCGTGGAGACGGTATGTCGTACGTATGCACGAGTGACGATATTATTCACTTAATGGTTAAATGGTAGGGAATAGGATGGTATATTAATTATAAATATTAATTATCATGTTATATTCATTTTTTAAATACATTATAATAAACATTATTCCCATCCAAATTAAGTATTTTTTAATAACAAGTTACACCACAGCGTGGAGATGATAAGTCGTACGTACACACACATGGTGATATTTTTATTATTAGGATGGGTAAAATGAGGTATATGGTTGTCCCATAATTATAATAATATGCCATCTTGTACAATATACTGGATGTATTACTTTAACATGGTAATGATATATGAATTTTAAGTTGAAGAAGAAATGAATTTTGATAGAGGTGATAAAAAATTACAAATTTTTCGAGTATATCCTTTTGATTTATTGAAAAGGACTCTTAAAGATAGATTTAAGCCCAATGTGTGGCCTCTAAGATGGATTTAGGGAATATGGGATAGGAAATGGTCAGGTTTTGGCTGATAAAAAGGGCTTTAGAGGGGTAATTTAAAGAGAAGGAGATAATCTTTTTTATTGGAGAGGTGAGGGCAACTTTAGGAAAGTATTTAGATATTAAATTTTTATAAAATTATTTTCAGTTCATATTGGGCCCAAACTAATTTACATAAAAACTAATATGAATATTGGTCTAAATATTCTCAAACAGTAGGTTTTTTGGAAAATTTAGGTCACAAAATTAGCCTTATCTTTTAGCATTAACCATTAGTTAAAAACATTAACTCTTACCATGAATTGTTTTATTTTAAAAATATACGGTTACTATAGTGACTATAATATTCCAAAAGAAACACATGTAGATAATTAATGACATATATGACAATATCTAAGTCATTTGGATGAATATTGTCTTTTTAGGACTGTTATATCATTTAGAAAAATTCAATTTGCTTTCAAAACCCATTCATGTCAGTTTTCACACTATTTAGTAATTGATTTTTTTTAAAGTCATAAAAACATTATTCCATATATCTAAGAACATAAAATAATCCATCAAATTCAAATATATTTCCTAAAATTATTTTATGTCCTCGAAATGTTCAAATTACATTTATTTTAATATTTATAATATCATTTATTTGAATATTTCATTAATAAGGTAATCACTACATCATTATTGTGTCATAAATAAATATATTTATTTATTGAATATAAATTATTAACAAAATATAATGATTTAGGAAATATTTTTATCTTTATATTTAATATTTATAGTTGATGAAATAATATATATAATCCAAAATAAAATTTTTTTAGTAAAAAGCAACAATTTTATGTTATATTTCCCTTTACATTTAATAAATTATTATAAAATTCCATTATAACACCCAAGTAGTTCATAAATGATAAAAGTTCAGCCTAAGGGTTTTTTGGTCACCCAAGACTCATATATTAGGATTAGTACATGTTTTAGGGTATTTTTATATTATTATAAAACTATTTTTTCACCATTATTTAGCGGATTTACCATTTAACCACGGTAAATATGAATAATTAGTTAAATTACTATTCAAAATGTCGAAAAATAAAAGGAAAACATTTACAAAAATTGGAAAATATGATTACAAAATATTGAAACCATTTTTATACATTAAAAATAAGGAATTGGAATAAATTTATTTAATATCAATTCCGGTTGTCAAAACTAGAAAGCAGGTTTTTAATTAAGAAAAACTATCAAATGATTGACATGTGTTTACATGAAATTTATATATAAAATTATGTTAAACGAAATTAATTTAACTAAATGCTAAAAACATAATCCAATTTCACTTTAAAACTAACTAAATGTATAGTTTAAGTAGAAAAATAAATTAGATGAAAAACTAGTTTTGAATTAAAATGTATTTTTTTTCACTATTCATTAAAATAGGAATTTAATCAACGAAATACCAAAATTCAACCAATGTAAATTTTTATGTCCTGATTCAAAATAAGAAGTTTATTTTTTCAATTATAATATATAAATGAGTACAAATATATATTTATAAAGGGTGCACTGTCAATAGTGGGTAAAATTGAATTTTTTGAAAAATACTTCTTTTATCTGAAATTTTGATTTTGTTATTATATCATGTCTAGAACACACATAAGATAAATGTTAATGTTATATAAAATTCAAAATGTGGTTAATACTATTCATAATTTCTATTTTATATCCCATTAAATAATTATAATTTAAAAATATAACATTGTTAGTGAAACTCGGTATTGCATACAACACAAGCTATTGAGGACGGTCTACTTTGCATGTAACAAAATCAATTTTTTTGTTTCATGTAGTGAAATATTCCTTTTTTGTGCATAAAATTATACAAAAATATTTATTTGATACATTAAAAAAATCTATAATTAGTTTTGCGTGTATCGTATGCTAACTCGGTGTTGTGTGTATTATACAACTAGTCTGTTTTGTGTAAATGGAATATTTTCCCATGTTCACTGCAAGATAGAAATGATAATTTTAATTAATTAGAATAACTGATCCATAAAAATTTTGGTTCATACATATTTTTGGAATCAATTACCTTCAATTTTAGCACACAAATACTTCATAAGAAATAATGGAATATTATGGAACACATATGAGATTAATAACAAGTAAAACTAGGAAGAAATGTTCCTTTATTATTGAAAATACTTTTCTTGTAGCTCTAATTTTTTCAATAATCATTATTATGTCTCATTTATGTTCCACATTCTGAGAATTCGTTGATTCCATTAACTACTTTATTTAATTCATCTTTATCTTATGCGGACATCTCAGGTTCACATATAATAGTAGTGCAGTAGTTTCCCTTGATGAATGTTTTTATATCTTTTTCATATCCATTTGAGCTGGTAGAAGAGAAATGTATTTTATTTCATTATTTCCAGTCTTATTTCATCTTTCACATTATTTTTATAAGAATGCTAAGTTATAATTTTCTTACAGTATACCAAGAAACTCAAATTCATCTTTATGTGGAACAAATAATTTTCCCTTTTCCTTTTCCCTAGATAATGCTTTATATTTCTTTTTTTCATTTCTCTAGAATCTTCTACTTTCTCAGAACAAATGATTAAGAATTCATTCTTAATTTATTATGTTTTGGTGTTTTTTAAGGATTATTCAATGTTTTTAAGTTAAAATTCATAGGTTACTTTTCAAAATATTCTTCATGAATATGTTCAATAAATCATTTTTCTTATTTCACTCATGGATTGATTTTATTCTTGATTATAGCTTTGTAATATTCATTTCCATGGAATGTTTTCTGTGGTCCACGATATGAACTCTCTTTACATAGTATAATATTAATTTTAGGGTTGACACTACATCCTTGGAATCCATATTTCCAATCTTCTAATTAGAGGTTTATTTAGTTATATTCATCTTTTGAACATACTTAATTACCTATTTATCTCCAAAGGAATCTAGTTCACTTTTATTAATCAAATACATATTTTTTTGGACTGTGGTCTTTTATTATCATAGGAGTTATACATGGATTGTTCATACCAAAACTATTTTTTATCTGACTACACATGTTGCAGTAATCATAAAAAATTCAAGGAATTTGAATATATTTATATTATATAGATTCATTATTTTATATAGAATATACTCTTCTTTTGAAGTTTTTATTATTTGTTAAATTATACTCCCAATAAATATAGGTCTTTTTTTGTCATCATACATTCTCATGTAGGACATGTTTCAGCATCCTAATTCCCTAAAATTCATATAGCACAAAAATTACATAGATAACCATCTTATTTTCCTATAGTACTATTCTACCAATATTTAGTGAAATTCTGTTTGTAGATTTATTTTCAGATTTTTGGAGAAAAATTTTTGTAGATTTTTTATCAACTTATACAGTTTCCACCATTTTTTATTTATTTTATTTATTATCATTTATATCATCCTACATATTCTCTAATTTTTTATTTGAGCTTGTACTACAAGATGAGTATTTATAAGTAAAAACAACATTAAATGAGTTATGGGTTACTTTCTTTCATGAGTTAGGATAATGCTGGCCAGGAGATAATATTGATCTCCTCATGTGGATATCTTGAAACTCTTTAGAGTAATGAGTTATACCTACTATTTTTTTTTATAAAAATCCATTCTTGGAGGTATACATTCTTCATATGTTTTGGTGGAATAATTATTTTCTCAGAAACATAGAATGTTCTAGCGTGTGTCGTATTCAAATTTTATAATTTTTCATCTAGTAAATGAAATTTCATGATGATGTAAAATTTTTCATTTTCAATTGATATCATAATTCCTTCTCATTCACTTTATATTATTTTAATTCGATCTTCATATCGATTGTTATATTCAATCAGATAGTTTTCATGTTCTATGATTCATTTGGTTTTAACTTCTAAATGGGTTTCCTTGACTCTAATAGTTTCTTTATTATATTAATCTGGAGCATAGATATTTTTAATATAATCTTCATGAGAATTGGTATTTTATTCCACAATAATGTACGTATGATTGACCTTACATGTTTTTTCTTCCTGTTAAGTATCTCTGATAATCATCAAGCCATTGAACAATGTTTCCAGAGCATGGATTACTTCACCAAATAATGTTTACTCACTATTATTTAAAAAACAATCCATTAAAATTCTTCTTCAATTAATTATATATTTGTAAGGGTTGGTGTCCTAAGAACCAACTGTTTTTTACTTTTATTACATTAATGTTTACTTAATATATATTGTTCATTGTTATGCATGACTATAATATAATATTGTACTGGAATATTTGTTGCATTGATAAAGTCATGGCAGATTCCCGCTATGATGAGAACCTTGAAATGCTATAACAATATTATTAAATAAATTTCAACAGTTGGATGACATACTATTATAGGACACATATTATACAGACCGTCATGTGCGAATACTCGTAAGAAGACGAGACTCTCTCTCATGGAGTTCCCACTTGGTAATCTCCATGATGGGGGATTGTGAGAACAGACCAGCCAGTAGCAATTCCTCATGTCTTGGTGTCCTCGGACGTTGCTATCTACGAGTGTGTGTAATGGTCCTTATGGTGGAATATTATCATTAAATCGTGTCATGAATTGCGCACTTAGATTTACTGATGAAAACTGTCACGAAGACAGTTGTCGGGAAGTAGGGTACGTTGGATGAGTCACGAGTGACATGATGTTAACGTATAAGGTGAGGAAGTATTTTTCCCTTCCATTTATGGATGTTGATATCTCGGCCCTTTGATTTTCTTAGAATTATCACAATAAATTCCATGGCCAGGGTGTGAACGATGAGTTTATTTCTGGTAGTCAAAGAACGACAGATCAAGCATATAGGTTTATAACACTACCATGAAACCTGCTTGATGAGATATCGAGACAAAGGGATTAAATTACACAGTAATTGATTGAATGTGGTGATGCATCAATGCGGCGTCAACTTCTTTCTCATGGGTGGCTTGACCCATTTCTAGACAGTAATCTTGGACTTTAGGCAAGCTCGTCTAATGCCGACGAGAAAGAGGCGTAGAGGGTCACACGCTAAGTGTATTCATGTATCTCAAGTAGAATAAAGATTATTCTCGTATGTGGTTTAATAATTATTCAAGGATGCCAAAATCTTTTTAATGATGGAGGAAAAAGGAAATGAAGAACAAGATATACACGCCGTGTATTAAAGATTACACGACGTGTAGTTTTTCATGGAAAACAAGTACACGCCGTGTATTAATAATTACACACCGTTTATTTTTCTATATAGAAAGGAAATGAATAAATGAAAACAATATATACACGGCGTGTACATTGAATGTACATGTCGTGTAGTTTTCAATGAAAAATAAGTACACTCCGTGTATTTATTAATACACACTGTGTAGTTTTTCTAGTCGGGAATCTAAGGATATAATATTGTTTTAATTGATATTTATTATAATCAATGTAGGCGATTGTCAAGGAATTAATTATTTGACATGGGGTTTTCAATAAAAGAAAATGAAATAAATAAAACATGTAACACGTTTATTTATTGTCATAACTCTATAACCCCACACACCTGATTATAAATGTCCCCACAACCCCAACTTTTTTACAACACACAATATCTCTGGAGAATTCTTTCAAGTCCGAAAGAACCTCTACCTCCAAGAACACTCTCATGACCGACAGATATCCTCTTCCATTGGATCAAGACAATCTAAGTAAGAAAATGTAAGAAAAGGTTTCTCCATGCTAGCACTCGGATAATCCTTTGGCGATGTCCAGAGATACGAGGTGCATGTGTGGAACACCACTAGAGGAAGTCTACACTTGGATTCTGCGAAGAAACGACCAATCAAATCGGAACGTGATAAAAAAATCAACAAAGAAAGAACACTGCAAAATGTATTTCTTTCCAATGAATTAAATTAATTATAATCAACATGTAACGATCCTAGCTTGTGGTTCTGGGATTTTCAATTTCATTTTTTTATTTCTGTGTTTCGATCAATGGAGACTGGCATTTACAGTCGTATTGATACCAGATTGATCATTTCTAATGACAAAAATCCATGTGGGCACATCCACCCATGCGCTTCCATTGCACCCAGAACCATCAAATGGTATCAGAGTGAGGTTACAACGTTGATTATAGTTATTTAATTTTCGTTGATAATTTACGCATTTATATTTTATTCAATTAGAAATAAATTGTTCTATAAATATGAATAAATGAGGATTGTTCTTCCTCTTTCGTTTCTCGAATCATATCACAGAAACAACCTTTTAATTTTAATTTTGATTAAAATAGAAATGAGGAACTCATCCAGAGGAGCCAGTCTTTCGGACTGTACTACACAGGATTACACTGCGTGTAATTAAAACAACACGTCATGTACTTAGGTTCAACGAACTGGCACTGGTCTGTCAAACCATGCCATGTGAATTGAATATACCTAAATATTAATCATGCTGTGTTGACCAGAATTGAACGCAGCATGGAAACCAGATTACACGACGTGTATGTTGGAACAATACGCTGTGTAGTCCTTTTCGGGCCAAGTGAAACCATGTACAAGGATAAGCCGCATACCGCGTACAGAGGATCACTGGGCAGGTTACCGCGTAACAAGGAAGTACACCCTGTGTATGATTTATCTACATGCCATGTACTCCAAAATTTCCAAAGTAAAGAAAACAAGCCAAAGCCCCCAGTGTGTACTTTGGATAAAGGGTGAAAGGAAATACACGCTGTGTAATAATAAACTACACACCGTGTACTTTCCAGAAATGGAATTTTGCCAGTTTTCCTCCAATGTACAAAGACCCGTACAGGGAATATGGATGACAAGAATCTCAGGTAAATTCAGAAAGGAATTTAAGAAAATGAATTAATTAATTATAAGATAATAATTATATAAATTCAATCACGACATATCTTAAATGAAAGAACAGTTAAAAGAAATTGAATTCTAAATATGCGTAAATGTTGTTACATGGTATGGATGATCATGAGATAGTCCAAAGACCCTTTTTATGTGTATGGTTTCATTTAAATTTATTTAATTTAAATTTGTTGGCCTGATAGACTTCTTCCAATAACCTTTAGGGTCTGTGTGCCAATGGTTTAGTTAATGTAAACCCATGTAATGAAGGATCTCCCAAAATAGAGCAGACTGTTCAAATCACGAATCTCAGGCAAAACTGACGCAAGTATATACAATGGTGGACAGGTGGGAGCTAAAAAAAATGAACCATCAGGTTCAAGGTGTTTTCCCTAGGTTAAGGTTAGCTTAACAAAACCGCTAGATTGGCTAACCAAATAGGAGCTCATGATCATGCCATCTTATTTTAATTCTGTCTGATTGTAAGGTTTATTTATTATGTATGTGTTGTCGCGATAACATAATTAATAAAATGAACAAGCATGTAAAGATAGATGAAAATAAAATCCGGACTATGTGTAAACATTATCAGATCATGGTTAATCACTTAAGCAAGAATCACTTAATATTAACAAGCATGTGAAAATGAAAAAACTGCACATAAAGGACTAAAATCCCTTAATACCATATTAAGTCATACCAAGCCTTCTATTACCTGATTAAGGGAAAGACTGAATAAAACAATGTGATTGACCAACCCTTGTTGGGACACTTACTTTTATAAAGGAAGCCCTTATGAAAGGTTTCAAGTTGACTTAACCATATTACATCATGAGAAGTTTCACTTGCTATACTTGGTGTAATATTGGAGGCAAGAGTTGAGGATATCCACGTTAGGATTTTAGGAATGGGAAATCCACTCATCCGATCAAGGAACTGTAAGCTCACAATTGGCAAAGACCTGCCTACCTAAATACCTTAAAATAGATTAACCAACCCTTATTGGGGTTATGCAAAGGGGAATATGGATCCTTGCCTCTAGAATGTCAAAGCAACTGGACATTCCGAGTTCAATGGTGAGGGCCATTGGGACATGATAAAATAGTGGGAGAATTAATTAATTCATTCCTTATTTTTCATAAATTGTAATCAAGAATGTACTAACAAATATGATCTTTTAAATTGTAGAATCAAGATGACAAACTCATCAACCACATTTTCTATGCAATAAATACTAGATAAAGACAATATACTCACCGAAAGTAACTTTCAGGAATGGTTTAGGCACCTTCGGGTTATCCTACGCCATGGACGAATGTTTTAGGTGCTGGGGTCCTCACTTCATGATTCTACTGTCCCATGGGAGAGTGATGAAGATTTACTGGTCTATGATCAACATTTGAACGATGCTATCGACATTCAATGTTTGATGTTATCATCGATGTCTAGTGAGCTCATGAATTCTCATGAAGACATCGATGCTTAGAGAATGTTCGAGCACCTACGTAGTCTATATCAGGAGAGAGAATTACAGGAAGGGATTGAGATCTCCAAGGCTCTATTTTAGAGCACTCATGGAGAGGGATCCCCAGCCGGGCCCATGTAGTCAAGATCATTGGCTACATTAAGCACATGGATGTTCTAGGGTTTAAACTCCCCGAAGAACTGGGTACCGATCTCATTCATGCATCACTCCCCCAGAGCGACTCAAACATTGTTGTTAATTTCAACATGAAAACACTGAGAAGTCTATATCTGATCTTCCTATCCTTATTCTCCAAGTGGACAATGACATGATGTGTAAAAAGACTTCTGTCCTTATGGTGAATAAAAGGAAAGGGAAGGCAAAGAGATTTAAGTCCAAAGATTCTTCAAGGCCTTCCATGAAAAGGAAGATAAAAGGGGAGGCAAAGGAACAGGATGCTATTTGTTTCACATGTGGCAAGAAGGGACACTAGAAGAAAAACTACACCCTGTCAAGGAAGCAAGGGGAAGCTTCATGTGCGTTTTTTATCAATTGAAATCTATCTGTTTCTAATAATTGGGTATTTGATACTGCTTGTGGTGCTCACATCTGTATCCAAATACGGGAACCATGTAGATTCAAGAATATTGATCGAGGGGAGCCAGATCTACGAGCAGCCAACAGAGCCAGACTTGCTACTGTAGCTGTCGGAGACTACCACCTCACGTTGCCAAATGGAATGATCTTGGTGTTAAATGGTTTTTATTATGTTCCTTCTGTTACTAAAAATATTATTTCAGTATCCAGATTGTATACTGATGGATTCATGTTCATGTTTGGAAATTAATGTTTCTACTTTTATAATGATAGTATTTTTTTTTGGTAGGGCACATTTATATAATGGCCTTTATGTGTTAGACTACACAAACCAAGTAATGGCTGTCGATGACAAAGTCAATTCACATGACTCATACCACTCCCAATTTTGGCATCACTGGCCAGGTCATGTCAATGAGAAACAATTGACAAAACAACATCAAGATGGGTGTTTAGATTCTTTCAAACTAAAAACACTTGGTGTATGTCATGTGTGTCTACAAGGAAAAATTACTAAAGCCCCATTTAGTGGGAAAGGTGAAAGATCTAATGATTCTAGAATTAGTTCACATAGATGTGTGTGGGCCATTTCCAGTTGAGGCATGGGGTGGGTTCCCGTACTTCATAACTTTTACTGATGATTTTAGTAGATATGGATATATATACATAATAATGTATAAGTGAGATTCTTTTGATCGGTTCAAAGAATACAAGAATGAGGATGAGAACCAGCTTGGTAAGAAGATTAAGAAACTATGCTCAGACAGAGGAGGAGAATATCATAATTAGGACCTCATTGATTTCTTACACGAGATTGGGATTCTATCTCAACTCACTCCTCCTTATACACCATAGTGGAATGGTGTAAGTGAAAGGAGGAACTGCACCCTGTTGGACATTGTGAGATCAATGATGAGTCATGCGAGTCTTCCATTATCCTTTTGGGGATATTCATTACAAACATCAGTGCACATACTAAACCAAGTACCAACTAAATCGATAAATGGTATTCCATACGAGTTATGGAGTGGATGAAAATCCATGTTATCAAATTTACATGGGTGGGGTAGCGAAGCATTTGTTAAGGCCTCTTCAGGTAACAAACATGCACCATGAGGCACAAAGTGTATCTTTTTAGGATATCTCAAAGCAACAAAGGGATATTAACTATAAAACCCCTCAGACAAAAAGGTTACAGTGGAAAGACACACCATATTCTTTGAGAGGGAGCACATCTCCAAAAGTGATAGTGGGAGTGTGATAGACTTGGATGAAGTTGAGGCTCAAGATACACAAGTGTTGGTACATGAACAGATTCCACAAAGCCCTGTGGAAGAAAAATCTATTCCAGAGACACAAGAACTGCGTATAAGCATGAGGGAGGTGAGAGAACGAGATCTATATGGTTTTCTTGTCACCGATGATGGTGACTCATTATTGGTGGACAATGATGATCCTCTTACCTACAAGGAATAAGTTGAAGATACGGATGTTGGCAAGTGGAAAGAAGCCATGAATTCTGAAATGGATTCCATGTAGCAAAAACAAGCCTTGATTTTGGTAGATCCTCCAGTTGATGTAAAGCCTATTGGTAATAAATGGCCATTCAAGAAGAAACTGAGCATAGAGGGGAAAGTCAGCACCTATAAGGAATGACTGGTTGCAAAAGGTTTTAGACAGCGTCATGGAATTGAATATGATGAAACTTTTTCACCGGTTGCGATGATGAAATCCATCAAAATCCTATTCTCCATTGCCGCTTACCGTGACTTTGAAATTTGTAAAATGGATTTCAAAACAACATTCCTTAATGGGAACCTCCAGGAAGATGTCTACATGACACAACCTGAAGTGTTTGGTACTGCAAAGGATTCCAACATGGTATGCAAGTTGCAGAAATCCATTTATGGATTAATGAAAGCATCAAGGTAATGGAACATTCATTTTAATGAATCTATAACGGAATTTGTCTTTGTTAAGAATGAATGTGAGCCTTGTGTCTATAAGAGGCTTAGTGGAAGTGTAGTTGTTTTCCTAATATTATATGTTTATGATATATTACTAATTGGAAATGAATTACCTATCTTACAATCAATTATGCCATGGTTGCATAAATGCTTCTCCATGAAAGACATGGGTGAGGTAGCATATATTCTTGGGATCAATATCCATCATGATAGATCCAAGAGAATACTGGGCCTGATTCAAAGTACATACATTGACATGATACTGAAGATATTTAGTATAGAACGGCCCAAGAGGGTATTGTTTCCAGTGTCACATGGCATTCATCATTCCATGAAAATGTTTCCTTAGACACATGAGGAATGAAAGATAATGGCAACGATCCCTTACACATCCGCGATTGGGTCAGTCCTGTATGTTATGCTATTTACGAGGTTAGATGTTTCTTATGCATTAAGTGCGGTAGGCAGATATCAAGCTGATCCAAGAGACTGCCTTTGGATGGTAGTCAAGACTATCCTTAAGTATCTGAGGCATACTAAGGATATGTTCATGGTTTATGGAGGAGATGCAGAACTTGTCATCAGAGGAAATGTAGATACTAGCTTCCAGAATGTTCAAGATGACATGAAGTCGCATACTAGATAAATATTAAGTTTGAATGGAGGTGCAGTGAGCTGGAAGAGCTCAAAGCAAAGTGTGGTGGCAGATTCTAAAGTAGATTCTGAGTATATCACAGCTTCTGAGGTAGCTAAAGAAGCAGTATGGATGTGATGCTTTGTCCAAGAGCTGGATGTAGTATGAATCAGTAAAGATCTTATCACGCTCTATTGTGATAATACAGCAGTGGTGGAACTTGAAAAAGAGCCAAGGTCGCATCAGTGGGCAAAGAACATACTTCAGAAGTATCATCTCTTGAGGGGTTTTTCTCAGAGAGGTGAAGTTGCAGTGAGCAGTATTTCCATGGAAGACAAAGTGGCAGACCCCTTGACTAAAGGCTTGACTCAGCAGAAACATGATAATCATGTAAGGTCTAGCGCACTAAAAGTCGTAGGCATTTGGCTCTAGTCCAAGTGGGAGTTAGTAAGGGTTGGTGTCCTGATAACCAATTGTTTTGTACTTTGATTACATGAATGTTCACATATAATATTTTTATCATTGTTCTGCATGTCTATAATATAATAATGTCCTGGAATATTTGTTGCATTGATAAGGTCATGGAGGATCCCCGCTATGATGAGAACCTTAAAATGCTATAACAATATTCTTAAATAAAGTTCTAAAGTTGGATGAAATACTATGATAGGACACATAGTATACAGACCGTCATGTGTGAGTACTCGTAAGAAGATGAGACTCTCTCTCATGGAGTTTGCACTTGGTAATCTCCAAGATGGAGGATTTTGAGAACAGACCCGCCAGTAGAAATTCCCCATGTCTTGGTGTCATCAGACATTGCTATCTACGAGTGTGTGTAATTTTCATTAGACTGGAAGATTATTATTAACTCATGTCATGACTTGCGCACTTTGATTTACTGACGAAAACCATCATGCAGACAGTTGGCGTGAAGTAGGGTACGTTGGGTGCGTCACGAGTGACATGTTGTTAATGGATAAGTCGAGTAAGGATTTGTCCCTTCCATTTATGGAAGTTGATATCTAGGACCTTTGATTAAAATAGAACTGTCACATTAAATTCCCTGGCCATGGTGTGAACGACGAGTTTATTTTAGGTAGTCAAAGAACGAAGGATCAAGCATATAGGTTTATGACACTGCCATGAAAGCTGCTTGATGAGATATCGAGACAAAGGTATTAAATTACACATTAAGTGTTTTTATGTGGTGATACATCAATGTGGCATCAACATATTTCTCTTGGGTGCCTTGACCCGTTCCTAGACAGTAATCTCAGACTTTAGGCAAGCCCACCTAATGCCAACAAGAAAGAGGCCTAGAGGGTCACACACTAAGTGTATTCAGGTATCTCACCTAGAATAATGATAATTCCCAAATGTGGTTTAATAATGATTCATGGAATCCTAAATCTTTTTAATGATGGAGAAAAAGGAAATGAAAAACAAGATATACATGTCGTGTATTAAATATTACACGCCGTGTTGTTTTTCATGGAAAACAAGTACACGCTGTGTATTAAAAATTACACGCCATGGAGTTTTGTTTATGGAAATGAAATGAATAAATGAAAACAAGATATGCACACCGTGTACATTGAATGTACACACCATGTAGTTTTCAATGAAAAACAAGTACACACCGTGTATTTATTAAAACACGCCGTGTAGTTTTTCCAGACGAGATTTTGAGGATATAATATTTTTTAAATGATATTTATTATAATCAACGTGGGAATATGTCAAGGAATTAATTATTTGATATGGTCTTTTCAATAAGAGTTAATGAAATAAATAAAACACGTAACACGTTTATTTTTTTTTCATTAATCTATAACCCCACACACCCGATTATAAATATCCTCACAGCCCCAACTCTTTTGCAACACATAACATCTCTGGAGAGTTCTTTCGAGGCCGAAAGAACCTCTTCCTCCAAGAACACTCTCGAGACCGAGAGAGATCCTCTTCCATCAGATCAAGATGATCTAAGGTGGACAACACAAGTAAAGGATTCTCTATGCAAGCACCCAGAGAATCCTTTGGCGACGTCCAGAGATATGAGGTGCATGTGTGGATCACTGCTAGAGGAAGTCTACACTTGGCTTCTTCGACACAATGATGAATCACATCGAAACATGATCAAAAACATCAATGAATAAGGAACACCACAAAAGGTATTTCATTTCAATTAATTAAATTAATTATAATCAACCTGTAACGATCCTACTTTGTGGTTTCAGGACTTTATATTTCTTTTGTCTATTTCTGTGATTCGATCTGTGGAGACTAGAATTTATCATCATATTGATCCCATATTGATCATTGCTAATGACAAAAAGCCAAGTGGTCACATCCACACACGCGATTCCGCTGCGCCCGTAACCTTCAATATTTTCATTGAAAAGTTTCATAGATTTTTCTTTTGTTTCAATTAGCACTGTGAGAGCATTTCACATTTTGAATCTCTTTTCAAGTGCATCCTCCTGTATATTAATTCCCTCCTAAAGATATTCCATTTTATAATAAACATCCATTAATGAAAAATTTATATTTGAAATCACATATTTAAGAACATTATTAATATATCATTAAAATTGAGAGTATAAGACTTCAATTAATTTTATATATTAAGCTTCCTTAAACACTCTATATCTTGAACTATTTTCATAAAATGTATCATTATAAAATGATTTTAAATTTTTTTTTGATCATTTTCCTCATACATTGTTATTTTCCTAAATCTATTCACTTCCCACTTCTTCCTATTATTCATATTCATGAAGGACACCTTAATATTTTCTTCAATATGAGGGGGCATTGTCTTCCACCTGAAGAACATTAAAATCAACATCAAATATTTGATTCTTGTAATACTTATAAAAACAAATGGGGTTAAAAAATTTCATCCAATAAATGGCATACCTATCCTTTGGAACCATTTTTAGTGCCTAGATTAATCATTAAGGGACACTAATATGGGATATTCAGTGTACCGATATTTTACTATGCTTTTATTTCTTTTATGTTATCCCATATGACACTGAAACCTATTCGCAAATTAAGTGGAATATATTTGGTATTTTATTTTAAAAATTACTTACACAAGCAATGTATGTAATAAAATAATTAACATCACTATTTTTTAGAAGTTTTGTTACTAAGACATACTTTTTACAATAATCAACTTATGGCCATTTCATAGATTTTATTCTTACTTTAAATATTGAATTATTATAATAAAACTAGAATAGGGGATAATTTGTTTACATGAAGTAATTTATTTTCATGATTGAGGGTGATTTTTATACTAGAACCACCAGTTCTTTAATGGTGTTATTTTTAATGTAACAACCACTTCTTGAAGAGATATTATTTTTCCATAAGAAATCATATTGCTCCTTAATTATGTACCTATTCAAAAAATTCTACAATGATGGTATTGGGAATCCTATTAAATTGATCGAGTTCATGTGACAACATACTTTATGAATTACCCAACTTTAAATCTTTCTCTATTCGATACAAAAAAAATGTAGATCTCTAGACGATATTGCAATAGTGTGTTTGATTTTCTTATATCCTTAATGAAAAAATCTATAAAACACAACATGGTCAATGAGGATCTCATTTATCACATGATTTAAATTCTCTATTTTAATCCTTCTATAAATGTTTTTATAATAACACATTTATTATCATTATTGAAATGAAAATTCCCAAAGGATTTTGGTACATTATCACTCATCTAAAATACCCATTATTTTTTGGGTATTGATTTCTTCATTTAATGAATTTAAAATACCAAAGGGTTTTGTGTATTATTCTTTTATTTAAAAAGAAATTGGTAAACACCTTTCATGCATGTATATATTAATACAACCTAATTAAAATTACCGGAGAATACTGGTCTCTATGATTCCCCATGTTTATAATAATAATCATCACAACTAGTTTTAGAAGCCTCACGAAGGAGAATATCCTTTATTATTCAGGTGTGTTCATTAATTTTGAATAACCAAATGTGTTCAACTCATAATTAGTCAATTTATACATGACATATAACTCATAATATTTTTTCACGTTATAAATTATGGAATAATCAGTTTAATTGTTTCTTCTCCTTTTATCATGTGGATAAAAAATCCCCAAATACCTGGTCTTTTTAATTATTCTTCATTTGATGTATGCATGTGTGAATACATGAATTTATAATTTTGATCAATATATATGCATGAAATCTAGAATTAATTACTATAGTACATCTTGGTTCTAACTTCTAAAAAATCATCCTGGATGTTTGTATGTTAATGGATATCAGACATTCCTCGGTGCTTTCTTATGAGAGTTCTCATTGCACCATGTGAATAAAATAACAGTCATATGATTCTCTATTTTAGAACATGAAATACATATATCAATTAATGAAGCTCGAACTGCATATTGCAAAGCTGTTTTCATTCAAAATCAGCTCATTCTTTGAACAATTTTAGTGCATGCAAGGCACAGATTCTATATATGGTTTTGGTTCAAACCTATATATCACTTTAATCTTGAATGATCTTCATATATAGTAATAATCTAGGATTACCATGATCAACAGCCACATAAAGCATACTCTAGTTCATTGATGTTTGGGATGTTAATGATTGTGAAATAATGTCTCAGATCATCTAAATCATTTGACTACACTTATATGCATAAATTTTTATGTGGATGAAGAATACGTTAATCCTCATTGTCCCGCATTGAAGTTCAGTTCATTTTTGAATATATTTATAAATAAATATTTGATGAGACAAGTTTGAGATAGAAATATGGGATAAACACTGGTATACAATATAATAAATTCCTCATGGGTTTCATTCACCTGCATGGACCACCGATACATGCGGGAAGACTATGCACCCACTATCCTCTGTGATCATGTACACAAAACATACATTACATTGGAAAAGAACCCATAAGGTCCTTATAGAAGGGTATACCTAGTGCTCTTCCCACATGTGTGGCCTCTTTAGAAAGGCTATCCAATGGGGGCTAACCCTCTGGTACCCCTATGCGTTGTTGAGGGATAGGCCTTGTGGACTTCGATGAATGGCCTTTTTTATACAATGATTATTCATATAATTTTAAATATTCTATATATAATATGGGATTCCATGATTTATTAAATATTAAATTCCTCTTGATAATTATCTTATATATTCCAATCCCAACATTACTAAAATTCATTAATTAGGGGAAAATAATTTGATCATCTTCTTGAACTAATTTTCTTCTTCAAAAGACCATAATGAAAAAAATAAGATCATATTTTTTCAAAGCCTTAAATTAAATCATCTTGATGAAATTAATTTTTATTTAATGGAAATATTCTTCTTTAGTTTATAGTAAACAAAGTTTCATCAATGAAACAAGTATTTGGAACATAAGATCACTTCAAAAAAATTTATATATATAAGGATAATTTTCCAAATGTTTCATCCAATTCCCTTATATGAATCTACAAAAATTATCTAATAACCATCACCAATCATGGATAATTTTGTTACCAAATGGATTCCAATGATTCCATAACAAATCTAAGATAATTATCACCTTACTTCTTTAATATTTATCAAACTATTTTCATATTTCTCTTTACTTGATTAATCAAAAGTCATATGGGATTTTATCATTCGTTGACCACTAATTCCTTTTTATATATTGAAAATAATATAACCATCTTCATCAGCCATCAACATGAGGTTTTCATGTTTTTTATTTTCAAAGTGTGTATGAGTTATCCAATACGCCCATCATACTTCCCATTATCTATTTTTATGATAATGTTTTATTAATAACTATAATGATATGGGACATCAACAAAATTATTTTAAAATATAAATCTTTTATTACAGAGATCAAGTTAAAATTTTCAAAAAATAAATTTTTGAAAGGGGTGGGGGTTGAGAATGTTTTATTTCAGGATTTTAAAGATACTTACTATGTTAATTAGTTTAAAAAATACACGAAACTAAAAATAATGTAACCGTGAAATATTATTATTTCAAAATTATCATTATAACCATACCATTAAATTGACATGTGTTAATAGTATTTAATAATTTTTTATTTGTATATAAAATGTTTCTAATAAATAAAAATGTACTGATTAATAGTTTGGAAATATATACTCAATTTTTGAATGGGCATTTTATTCTTCAAAAATTAATTTTCTTCACCTATTTAATTTCTCTTTTTGTGAGAGAATATTTTTTAAAAAATATTTAAAAATATTTAATTGATGAAATAAATATTTTTTTTAAATAATAATATTAATATTATAATTGGTTTAAAAAATCGGGTATTTTTATGAAAATATTTATTTATTTGTTGGTAGTGAAATTTTGGATTTTTATTGAAAAATATATTTTCCATGAAAGTGAATAAAATGATTTTTTTATATTTTTTATATTATTTTATTAGCAAGTTATAATTTTAAAAAATAATTTTTTAAAATGAATACTATATTTTAATTTAATATTGAAAAATTTTATACTTTAAAATAGCATTTTTTGTAATTTTTTTCATCAGGTTTTTAAGGTTTTATTTTAAAATAAAACTTGATACTTTTTTTTAATTTTATAAAATGTATTCAATATTTAGGTATTTTATTTAAATATTTTACTTTAATTTTTGGTCAATATTAATATTAATTAATTTAATTTTTTTTACTATGGTAAAATGTAAATTAGGTAAATGTGGGTTAAAAAACTACGCTATGTACTATAAATAAACTATAAAACATTCATTAATATTATTTTAGAAGTTCATATTTTCCATAATAATACAGAATTAATTCAAATTTATTTTTCTTCTATTTGGTTGTGATTATGACCTCTATAATATTTGTTTAAATAAAAGTAAGAAATTTCACAATGTGGTTTTTAATAACTATAATATTTTTAATATGGACATTAAAAGAAGTTATGTTTGATTTTAAATAGTAATTATAATTATAAATTATTTATATTCATCCTGATTTTTTAAAATTTTTAGGGACAAAATTATTAACTTAAGTGTTACACAATGGTTTCACAATAATAATTAAATTAATGAAAAAAATAAAATAATTGATATTTAACATTTTAAAAGAAATATTATATGATATCACTAGTGTGATCATTTAATTTTATATAATTAAATAATAGGTTAGGTATGCAACAAAATATTTTTAAAAATTTAATTTTTTTTCTTTATGTTATTTAATTTAATGTAATTAATAGTTAAAATATTTGACATTAATATTATTTTATAATAAATAATATTTTATTAAATGATATAAAAATAATAAAAAAATTATATTTAGACACATGAATATTATATAGTTTATAATACAATCTGTGGTCCTTTTCTAGGCCTGTTTTTATATATATTAACTATAGTGACCCTCAAGGAGAGAAAACCTTATTATCATGGTTAATTTGTAAAGGGTTAACGGGAAGATAAAACCTAACTATAAGGGTTAAAATATTTCCAAAATATTTTTATTTATTGTTTATATATACTAATAATAATATTTTAATATAATATTATGATCTTGGATCCCCTTGAACATCAAAATTAATTTTTTTTAATTTAATACTTAATGATATTCGAAGAGTACCCCTCCCCTCTCATAAAAAGGGAATATATTATTCTCTTTAAATCAAACATAAAAACCAATTTTTATTGTCCAAGATCTACCAAAACACCTAACTTTAATAGACACCCTCATTTTATATTCCTTATGTATGGATTGATACAAACCGTAGTTGTCTTAAAGAGTTAATCAATGGAGGATGTCTGAAGAAGTGGTATCATTCCAAATATAGTGTTTCTATTTTAGTTCTTTTTAAACATCCTTAAATATTTCATAACAATTATTAAATAATAACATCCTCAAAATATTTATTATTATATTATATTATTTTAATATAATAACCTATATCCATATCCAACTTCCATCAAATGGGAAAAGAATTCACCATTCAACTGCACTGCAGGCTACCTCCTCACAGACCGATGTAATTTGTTTTCAATAACCACTTCACATGCCTAGTTATAATGATGGTATTAATGTTATTATGTGATATTAAATAATATTTATCATTATGATATTATAATATTTCATTTAATTTCTTTCCTTTATATTCACTAAAAAATGATAACGTCATTTGGTCGTACATTTGGACTACCACTTCCACAAAACGATGTGATTCATTTTTCATCCGCACATCCCATGGATGATATATATAATAATATTTAAAATATGTAAAATGATATTAATGATATAATTATATTTATGAAAATATTAAATTATAATTACCTTATTTCCATAATTATTGTTGAAAAGTGGAAACATTACTCATGAGTATATACAACATATTGTATCAATGATTGCAATGTAATTCATTTTTCATAAACATATTTCATGATCATTTTTAAAATCATATTTTTTTATATAATTGATACTTATTTCATGATTATTATTATATATATGATATTATAATTACCACTTTGACCTCATTCATCCTATAGAAATAATTTTGAACTAATGAACCAAACATCCTCAAAACACCTGACATAGACTTAACTAATTTTGTTATTAAATATATCATTATTATAAATGAAATAAATGATCTAATGATATTTTATAAATTATATAATATTTTATTAAGAAGTAAAATTAATTTATAAGAATTTATTATATTGGAGTCAATTGGAATAAATGGAATGTTTGGACTTCAGGCACGTGATTTTTTTATCAATTTCCTCTTATAGAGGTATATTTTATTGTTTTGAAACTAATTTATTTTATATGGGGTATATAAATATATTTTATAATTTATATCACGAGTAATTAATAAAAAATTATATTATATGTATCAATTTTAATTATTTTTTCAAACTGGTTCTTACATGAATGTTTCCAATTAGTAAAAGGATTCTTAACTCAATTTCATTACATTTAGTTATAACTCAATTTCATTAACATTGTTATTCCATGACTATGTGTGAACTAATCTGTTCATTTTTAAATTAATTATTTAAAATTGTTTTGTGTGGATTTAAATTTTGTTCAATTAATTTATATATTTATTACTTTTATATTTAATGGTATGATCTTGGTAAGGTTTATTCATTTGAAATTCCCTTTACCAGGGACAAATGTTTATGATAAGCACATATTTTATATTCTATTGTTTATATAGGGATTCTTTGAAAAGTTATATAAGGAATATACATATGTTCAGGTTATTTAATGATTTATTTTATGTAATTATTTTATGGTACTATTGATTGAAGAGTCACCAAAGTGGAAATGGTTTTTTGTTACAATCACTTTTATTTTCAGGATTTGTTTAAGTTAATGGTTTGTTACGGGGAAATAATATGGTCTTATTTTTTTGAAGGATATATTTTTTATTATACTATAATCATGAATTTGTATTACATGGTTTTATTTATTTCCCACCTTACTGATCTAATAAACAACAAGTTTGTTGTTGTAAGTGATACTGAACATGTATCTTCTTTTATATTAGAAATATTTATCTTCAATGCCAATATTTTTTCTAAAATGATTCCATATTTTTATTTTATATATATATTTTTTATATTTATTATACATCACATGGTATGTTAACTGATTTAAAAAAGTGTTAAAAATGAAATTTTGTAAGGATTTCTAAATGAGACACTTTAGACTCCTCTTAAAAATTGTAGAAAATAATTTTTATTTTTAATGTTCACAATATGAATGGATTTTCTTTCCATCATGAAAATAATTTTTTTGATGCCTCCTTTATTATTTTCCAATATTATTTCCAAATAATATTATTTTCAATATATGTTGTGAATATTTATATTTTAATAGTTATTTTCAGATGAAAAGAATATTTTTCATCAAGAATATGTTTAATGATATAGTAATGGAATTTATATTCATCCACATCAAAATCCCTTGATATCAATTATTCTCCACTATGGATATTTTCTATAAATGAATTCTCATTCTATCTCTAGATAGATTATTATTATTTTAAATATATTTTCATGGAACCCGTTTCTTTTACACGATTTATTCAAGTTATTAATGGAATAAAAAAATTTTCTAAGAATTTTATAGTGTGTCAAAATATCTATGTAATTTATTAATGATATGGTTATTGAGAATTACTAATGATTATTGGTGGTTCCAATATAAACCAAGGTAGGTTGATCCCATTATTTCTATCCAATGTATTGTGTGAATGATCAATGTTTATTGATTAGGTTTCTCCTAGGATATTATGGGAATTTATTTTTATTGTTAGGACAATTGTATCCTTGATGGGTATTTAATGTGTTACCATGAAGGTAATATATGTGTAGAACTGAAGGTTATTACATTTGTTATTGTGATATAAAAATGAATCGAAAAGTTACCTATATTATTTATCTATGATTTTTATGGGGTTTGTGGAAATCTTATGAATTCAAAAATGTAATACATTTTAATAATCTTAATGGAAAATATATTATGATATTACTGGTGAAAATAAATGGATTTTTAATGAAACATTTGGTCAAGATTGACATCATGTGGCACATGATTATTAATTCCCATGAATCTTTCCCTTTTAATGATTTATTTAGTGTTTCTTGATTGATGATCCCTATATTGGTGGGTATGAATTAAATTATGTTATTTTGGTGAAATGTAAATATTTTATCATATCATTATCCAAATATTATGCACATAGATGACATTAAATTTTTAATTCTTATGTTTACCCATTCTGATCATTTGAGCTCACCCTTCCAATTCTTCCTCTTTCTTATGTTCGGAAGGATGATTGATTTTTTTTTCATATAAATATTTCAAATGTGTCTAATTTTATGGGATATTTTGAAGACAAACTATGTAATATGAAAATATGGGTGTAGTGGGAGAAATATTCTCTTTACTTCTAGAGTGTTTTTTTGTGTATGAGTTTTTTCTAATTTTATAAAAATCTAAACCAAAAATGTCACTAGACTTGTATGTGATCCAATATTTTATTTTGATATTTTACATTTTTTTTAGAAAATCCTAGGTATTTTTTTCTACTAAATCTAGAAATAAATAATTTTATTATTTTAGAACCAAATTTATTAGTGAAGTCTCCGAATGTTATAGTGAATGGTATCCATATTCTATTGGTTTTCTTATCATCATGGAGTAGTATGTTGTTCCATTACAAATAATGATGGATGTGAATGGGGATTGGCCTTATAACTAGTCTATGGTACACATTTGGACATTTTTTTTGATATTATGCAGTGTTTCTAGTGTCCATGTATGAAATGATACATTTCTAATTTTTTTCTCATTACTATACATTTCAGTAGAATATAGATAATCATCCAAAGACTTCCTAGTTACTTTATCCTCTTCTAGTGATGACTTGGATGTGTGATGAGATATTGATAGACTTAATGGTTGGGTTTCCATGTACACCTAGTGGAATTTATGTGATATTGGTGATGATTTACTGGTGAACCAAATTAGATTACTTAATTCCCATTCATGAAACTGCCAAATTTGAAGATATGGGAAATATGTATGTGTAGAAGAACGTAAAATTACATGGAGTTCTATTTTCCATAGATTATTATATGGATCATTGGTTAAAATATTTTTTTAGGAGAGGCCTCTTAGATGTGATGGGATCCCAGGAAAATTTGATCATGTTGTACCTTCCCAAGATTGATAGTTATAAAGAACATGTTTTACATATATTTATGGACATGGCGCTTTCCTGTGTCCTTCAATTTTGAAGACATTGGGTTTTCTACTTTGGAAGGTCAAGTTTTCAAATAAAAGTAAATACCATTCATCAATCAAAATTGAAATCTTTGAGTCCATTACAATCAATCCATGTAAATCTAAAAACTTTTGGCTATATATTGGTGATGTGTACCTAGTTGTATGTATTTTAGTATAGGAGATGATTAAAATGATTTAGTTGATTCATAATTAAATGGTAATGTTTCAAAGATGATATAAATGTTTTATTGGTAATCATTTAAACCCTTTTGAGCTCTTGGTTAGAGACTATAAGTTTTTGAGAGTTTCGCCTCGCTTGGGTAATCGATAACTTGAAAAATACGAAATGATAACACTGAGATACATGGAACTTTTTTATGATATTGAGTCGATTGGAAATTTGGGTTACCATTAATATTTTTCACCTTTGATGACATTGATCCATAATTTGTTCCCTGTGTCACATCTCATGATGTATCTCTTTAACCCATATCATTCCCTGAGATGGGATAACCATCACGTAACATATAATTTATCCATGTATGAGTAGCTAGTTCATATTATTAATTCTCAGATAATGATTCTTAATTGAAAATCCATCCACTCGGTTTAGGTATATTTGTAGAAATATTTTGAGTCACATGAGACATTGGATAGTGAAACACTGAAGAGAGAACAATGACCTCATCTATTTGGTGCAGAGTTTTCCTGATAGGATTTCCTTATGAAGAAAGCACTATAGTTAAGAAAATTGTATCATCTTGACCATGATTTCAGGTATATTATTTTTTTTGTGCTATTTAATTTTACTTTCAGAAGTATTATAAGATCATTGAAACTTATATAGTTTTTAAATATTCTTTAGGATACAATTTTATTTTAATAAATAAGACCTATATGTTGAAATTACATAATTTCACTTTTATTGTTACCATTATGTAAAGAATTTGGTATACTTATGGGTAAATTTCTTCTACCAACAAATATTATATTATTTTGGTTTTTCATATAGGTAAAATTTAATTTATAAGGGTTATATAAGGGTAAATTAGCCACTATGGAAGGGTATTTTGAGGCTTCAGCTGCTTTATAATGGTCATCTGGGGAAACTTCTTCTCGTTTAGAGGAAAGTCGGTTTTTATATACACTGTGTATTGGTTAGGTCCTATATTCAATCGATATTTGAGGGTAAACCTGGTTCTACATAAAGGTAATTACTATTTTTTAAAGTACATGTATTATTAATTCAGAGTTATGTAATGATAATTTGGGCCACACGACCTATTTAATGGTAAATTTACATACCCTCACACAACAAAAATGAGTTGGGTAAAAGAAAAACTATGTTTCCTTACACATCTACTTTATTTTAATGATGGTATATTTTACCTTGATTTCAATTTCTTCTTCCCCAATATGCTTATGTAAACCTTTGTGGCAATTTTCAAATCCAAAAATCATGAGAATTTAATTATTAATAATTTTTAATGGGTGAAACATCTATTTTAAAAGATTTTAAACCATAAAAATTCAGTATTAAATTAGAAGGGAAATTTAATGGTTATTTAAATTTTGGAATTTTTCAATGCTAATTATCAAATTACCTTTGGTATTTTTGAAATAAATTAACCTTTAAAAACAGTAAAGTTTACTTCTACTTGAGGATATTTTTGTTTTTCTATAGGATAGATGATCAATATATGTGTGTTAAAGGTATTTTACATGATAATTGTGAATGTAACATCTCTTACTAGAGTAAATTACTCTTCCCCACTACTTTCAGATCCCTCATTGGGCATCTTATGATATTTTCATTTTGGTAGGTGGTTTCTAAAGGAAATATCTTCAATTATAACCAACAATGATTGTATTATTTAAAATGGTATACTAAATGATTTTAGAATATTAAATTTAGTATCTTGATAAATGATATAAAATTCCAAGGATAGTGTGATCAAATTCAATTAAAAATTGGTTTTGAAATAAAGTTTCAGTTCTATAAAAATTATCCTGAAAGGAAATATTAAATTTGAAGCATGATACTAATTAGATAAAAGGTGAGAAATATTTTAGGACTGGAAATTAAATTAAATTATTTAAAAGTATTAATTTTTTATTTAAACCAATTAGAGTTGGTTTATAAAATAATATTTAATGATAGGAAACATGATATTGGGAGAAATTAATTGATTGATTTAAATGGTCGCTTTTATTGAATGACATCGAATGTATGATTAATTAACTAAATGTATAAGGTATTATGGGATGTTAGGAAGATGGTCATGCACACTAGATAAACTTTTTTCTATCAATGTCGTGATGATGATAATGATTATATAATATCTTGAGGAAATGGATTCTATTCTTTTGGATTATATTGAATCCCATTATGAAATTTTATATATAAAATGTTTTCACAAGTAATACCATATTTCATTGAGATTTTATGGAATCTAGTGATAGGTAATTACCAAAGGAGATATTTCCCTGGTGATATGATGGAAAATGACTTAAACATTTTTTATTTAGGAAATGTCATACTGATATAATTTTTTCTTGAAATTATTATTTATAAATATTTTTTAAAAGATGATTATATCTATATTACGTGATATAAATGAACATTGAATCTTATTTTATATTATATATTTAAATATTTTGAAGACTTTATTTTTATATTAACTGAATAAATATTTCCCTACAATGTTTTAATTAAAATTGAGAAAATATGTTTTAATTGTTGAATGATTTTGAAATTTATGGTGAGATCATTAAAGAATTTATTTCTTACGCCATATCCTTGAGTCATGGAATTTTTATATTTTCTTATTCATGGCCTATGAAAAGAGAAAACACTTTTTATATTTGTTTTGTGTACTTGATTAGAGGTACCTTGGGAGTTGGTAGTGATGGGTGAATATGGGATCCATTTGTTAGGAAGGGTTTTGATGATGATGTATTGATGATATTATCTAATGATTTTGTGTTTATATACCTTTTTCATACTTGTATATACCTTCTTGTGGTACCCAATAACCTATTGAGTGTTTTCAATACCAAATTGTTATCCTATTATATCTAATTCTTTACATAGACAAGTTATTCTTATGGAGAAATCATTTCCTCTATTTCATTTTGATGCATAGGTTCCTGTAACCCACATGTTGGTATTGAAAATTCCCATTGTTCCGTGTAAAAATTGATTTGGGTACCATTTAGTTGGAATATCTAGGTTAGTTTGGGATACCTTATACCTATTCATCACATATTCCCAACACCCATTTCACATCAATAGTGTTTGTTGAGGAGCAGTATGCTCCAAGCCCATTGGCTTTGGACAAAGTGAGTTTGGTCAATTTAGGGTGGAATATTATAACATGTGGTTTGATAGTTATTGTTTTGTTTTGTTTAAATTTTAATTTAATTTTAAAATAATATGATTAATTTTATTCATGTTTTTTTATTTCCACTATACTTGGAATATCACATGTTTCATGTGCTCATTATGACAATAGATGATAATATCACCAAAAGGTGTGGCCTATTAAGATTTATTTATCAGCCATGTACGTGAAACTTAGTGCATGTTCTTAACATATATATGACTTTAGGTTGATTATGTGATATATAGCAGTTCTAGAAGAGTCATAGTGTTTCATGAGCAAGTTGGACTGCTCTTGTAGAGTTTGAGGAATGAGGTGGAGTAGTTTCATAGTTGTTAGAGAATGGATTTAAGGTGTTGTTTAGGGATGGTAGTAGATCCTTGTGTATTTTTGTTTTCTTTATTTAATTTTTTTATGTTTTTAGTTCAGTTGGAAACTAGTTATTGTGTTCTAGAATGACCATTAGTCTATATGTTGTATATCATTGATTATAACATGATATTGCATTAGTATTTTTATTTCATACTTTGATTTTTGGTGATGATTATGTTTTTGGATATTATTTCTATTATTTCACTATGGTTCGATGATAGTGTCTACCCACTCCATATCTTTAGAACCATATCTCTAGTAAATATATCTGACCTTAAAGGATGTATGCTGGAGTCATTTTTGTGAGCTTAATTGGGTGATCTGCTAGTCGACCCAGGTTATTTCATGATTACTATGGTGTAGTGGTTCCACTCATTCACTTTAACATCATTATATTGTATAAACCAAAATTAGTATTGTCATAGTTTGGGATATTGATTCACATCCCCCTACACCAAAACATGTTACTATTTTAAATAGTGTTATGATCACATGTAGAAATGATCCTATTTTTGTAACAACTGTTCCTTACTGATATCACTATCATCCTTCCTTTTTTAATATGGTTATTGGGACCTGTCACACTATGTGACACCATTTTCCTTGAATACACATTTTTCCCCTACTCAGGTTCCACCCATGATGTTTACGGGATCATTAGGCTACTTATTGTCCCCACATTGCATAAAATGTTATTTAAGGGTAGTTTTTCTTCACTCACACACACCAAGAGAAATATCCCATGACGTCACCCTTTCTTTCACTACTCTAGGATAATCATACTTAACTATGGAGTTATCATTAAGTAAGATCATAAAAATAAAGGATCACATTATTTGAAAGGGTAGTTATAGTTAAGAAATTAGACATTTATCTTCTTCGGGAATTACATTTTTCCCCTCCCCTTTATAGAAAAAAACATCATTGTGGACTCAACATTTTAATCTAGAAATTGGAACTACACTTCAGTATAAGTACCAATTTTAAACCACTATATCAACTAAGCCCTAATAAAAACATATATATTCTACCTTTCTTAATATTCTCTTCAATTCATGGACTTCCATGAACCACAAATTTTTACAATAGCACGTGTTTTCACCTATCTAGCGATCACCCACATGCCTGAATAGATCATGATACCATTTAATGTTCCCATATTACAACACATGATCTTTAAGATTATTTTTCCCCACTGATACATACCTTGTGAAATATCCAATGATCTCACCCATAACAACAATAATCCAATCCCAGATCACATAAATATGGATTTATAATTATAAGGGATCCAAAAAATAAAGGGGATCCTTGTTTACGTAGGTATTAATATTTATCATTTTAATAATTTAACTCCATGATATGTTTTATATTAGTCATGTAAACATTATTTTTTACATAGAGTGTTGAGAAATGCATTCCTAGTACAATATTTTTCCGCCTGCATATTCCAAACAAAACTCCACATATCCGATCAATGATAATAAATGTATTAGTAAAAAAATAACACTATTACAGTCATTATGTATCATGAGATAGGACTCCACAAGTTAGTATGTATTCAAACTTTTTTAAGAATTTTTTATTCTGTATTTTGTATTTATTTGAATTTTTTCATATTTTTAGTTTTAGGGATTAATGATTTTTAGAAACAAAACTGATAATCATATAGAAGAATTTTTTAGTTGTGACAAATTTTATGGAGATTTTTGGACCATTAGAGATCATCTCAACTCTGTATATACTAATACACATGCGCCTATTGAGGTAGTTTAGGATGTTCATTTTCACTTATTTATTTCGAAGAGGATCCACCACCTTCAAGATAACCACCACTGAGAGATGGATAGATACAAGTATTGGGATGATGAGAGGGATAATGATAGAGACATCGATAGTGAATTAAATGATCATGAGAGGTTCCTTCTCCATATAGATAAGGTACTTCACAATATATAGATGATCATGCACCACATGCATTTACTCATGCATATGATATACCATCATATTCATAGACACATCCTGTTATCATTGTTTGTGGAGCTCTAAAGGGTTGGGACCTGATTATTTTATCATTGTTTTCAGTACTTAAGATTGATTACATTTGGGGAGATGATTTAAAGGTCTAGAACATTATCATAATCTTTATGTGGTAATACTATGAACTCATACATGGTAACATATGTGTCTATATCTTTTTTGTCGATTCTATCATGTTGTTCATTAGAGAGTAAACTAGTCCTAAGTATGATTACACAATAAAATTTATATATTTTTAGGCATTATTAGAACCAATAAATTTTGTGGCACTAGTAGGAGGAAAATATTAAATGTAAGTATTATTGCCACAAATATATGTCACTCATATTAAGGTAGAGGTAGCACACAATGAGAAAATTGCTCCTATAGTTGGAAACCTGGAGTGGTTGTGACATCATACCTAAAGTGGTCATGAAATTCATATGTAGAGATGTGAAATAGACAAATGGTTTTTAAAACATTTTATGTATAAACAAATATATCTTAAGAACATATTAAATTTCTTCTTAGAGTATACATTTTATAATATTTTTTCAAAATAATGTATCAAATATAATTTTAATTAGTTGAAACATTTAAAACATTAAATTATCTAATTTTATAAAATTAATATATAGTTATTCACGTTAAAACATTTTTTTAAGATGTAAAAATAGTTTAAATAAATAAAACATACATTAATTATAGAAGTAAAATGAATAAAAAATGTATGTATTATTATTTTATATAAAAAAATTCATGTACAAACCAAAATTTCCATTTATAATATAAATCTCTATTAATATTTATATGGTATTCTAATTTTATAACCATCTCTATTGTAATTTATTATTATTTTTATCAATTTTCTAATTAATAGAAATAAACAAAATTGTAACATATATGTTTTTAGATATATTTATATTTGGGTTTATAGGTTTATAGTCATCGTTAATGAAATAAATTATTTATTTTTTCTATTATATCAATAATATGATGAAGAATACAATATGAAAATCCTGAAAACATTTCAAGCATTTCATTATATTGTTATTTGAAAAGCATGAAATGGTTTTATGATTTTTGTCTCCACCATATACATGAAACCTTTTCACATAACTCATTTTCTTAAATAATATTTACCTAGATAACAAAAACAAAAAAAACTATTAATTCATGCTTCTTATTGTTTATCCATGAATATAGTTATCATTTGAAAATTAAATCTATAAAATGTAAAAAGTATAATAAATTTTATATATAAAAATAAATAATTTTTATCTTGTAATAGAATGGTTTCTGTCATAAATTTAAATAATTATATTTAAATACATTTATTATATTTATTTTTAAAATATTCCCACTAATTAATTTTTTTCAACATATATTATTAATTCAGATATTTATACGAAAATATGTATTATAAATATAATGGAGGTGTGAATAAAAATATATAAATAAAAAATAATAATAACAGTGTACATTTGTGAACAAAAAATTAATAATTGGATTAATTAAAATAATTAATGAATTACTGTATGTATAGTGTGAAAAAAATGTAATTGATGAAATCATATATTTACATGGTTTGTGTATAAGGTGGTAAAAAATCAAGGAAATATTACTGTGATATACATTATTTTAAAAAAAATCACTCATTTTTATTTTAAGGTAACATAATTAAAACATTTTGAATTTTTTAAATTCCATATTTTTTATTGTATATTATTACTGGTACATAATTTTATATAAAATAATTCACATTTAGTTATTATGTAAAATCATTTTAGTTCATCTTTATAATATATCAAATGTTATTATCAATGATGTATAGAAATTATAATGGAGGAGTGGTTTTTGAAGAAGCTTTTTTCTACCTTACTAATAGCACCTTTCGATATATTTTCATCAAAAGGGTATAGATAAAAGGAAAATATTTTAATATTTTATTCACTATGGGAAAATTAAAATTACATATTAATATGAATGATAATTTCACTAATTTTTCTTCACGAAGGAATATATAAATTGAAGTATTAATAAGATTGATAATTTCAATAATACACTAAATCATGTGACTCTCATTTTATTAATATAATAGAATACCTATTTTTTAAATTAATTTTATGATTATTTTTGGAAATATTTCTTATTTACATTTTCTTAATAAAATATAAAATAAATATATTTTTACTTTAAAAATTAATTTATAATAAAAATCATATATTTTGTCAATTTTTAATAATAAAAAATTGATTTATTAATTGATAAATTAAATAATAAAAATATATAATTTAGAATTTTGAATGATTTTTAAAAAAAATAATGTAGAAAAGATTATTTTATTTTGAAATTTAATTATAAATGATATAAATACTTGTTTCTTCCATTAGAAAAATAATTAATAGAAAATAAATATTGTTAAAATAAATAAATAGTTAACACCATACATTTGTTTCTTGATTTTTAAATATGATATGAAAACATGAATAAAAAATTAATAACAGAAAACAAAATACCTATTTACTTTTATATTTAACATATAAAAAAATTCAAAAAAAATATGTTAAATAAATAAATTAAAGCATATATATTTTTTTGATTGTTAGATTAAATAAAATATAAAAAATTTAAATCAAAAATTATATTAAAATTTTTAAATAACATAAAACATGTGCTATGTAATTTTTAGTAATAAAGTGAATTATTAATTAAAAATAATAAAAAATAAAAAACATGCAATTCCCAAGATCAACACTTCCAAATTTGGTGCTCCAATAATAAATATTTCATGACATAATATAATAATAATTATATAAATTTATCATTGAGTCATAAGTCCAATATCATAGATAATTAAGCATATAATGAATAAAAAATGACATAATATTTATTATTTAAATCATCATCATTATGCATTATCATTCCATATATTTTTAGAAGACATTATATCCAAAATATCATACAAATTTTCCTAAATAATTAATGAAACAGATGATTGAGCTGAATTCCTAATAACTGTATTGTATACTATAGCAAAATAATCGAGGGAAACTATTCTATATAAAATTATTTAGAGCATGATATAATCATAAAATATGATAAACCTAATCATTAATCATTATTCATATATAAAACAAGATATATAGTCATCTTAAACATGTATCAAACACCTCTTATGAAAAAATTATTATTAATTCCCAATATCATAATGAGATCCATTGAAAAGTCCATCCACCAATCCATAATATTAAAATCAGTACTCAATGTATAATGTCTTCTAATATGAAACATTAACCAATACAATGGAAGAATATATAATTTTGATCCAACAGATATCAAAAATTTCAAAATCACAATCAAATATTTAAAATAAATATATACACATATGTATAACATTTATCATTCATCACACTTTTCCAATCATAAAATACTGAACATGAGCAGGGGATGCATTTTTTTATTTATTGAAATCCTCAATCAAATGATGATGTCATATGAATAATATTACTTTTTAATAAATTTGGAAAAATAATAAAGCAAATTATAGTGAAAGGTAATCTAATAGTATAATATGATTTAAGAAGGTATCATGTAATAATCTTTTAAAACATTCTTCTAAATGGATTCCAGTGTTAATACCACTTAGGATGAGATAAAAATTGTGGGGGTGGGGGGTGAATTAGTGTTTCATATTTATCTCCTAAATCACACCTACTCTTATTTTTATTTTTCATTCATCACTCAAACTCAAAATGATATAATAAATAAAAAGAAAATAAAATAAGTTTATTAACAAGGTTTTCCTCCATCATGGATTACTACATCCCCAGAGTGTGGTGGTTTTCATCCAACACACACAAATCATCTTTTTATTATTAATATGTAGCTATGGAATATGGTATGACATTGAACCTACTAAAACTGCTGAAAGAAAATTGAATTTAATTAGATTCAATATGTAAAAATAAAAATGGGGTTTCTTCCTCAATGAATGATCTCCAGTTTTAGTGAGTTTCTCAAATGTACCTTTCATATACAAATCATCGTCCATCATTCCTCCTATAACAATCTCTGATAGTCACACACACGTCCTTCCTTCGATACACATGTTCATCTTCTATAATGTAGTACGTATTCCATAACAATAGTCTATATCTTCTATTTTTATTATTAGTTATATTTCCAATCATGTGAATAAATATCCATATACGAAAATGAAAATTATTTATTTATTTGTTGCACCTAATTGTCATCCTCAATTCTCATTATAATATATTTTCAAAAAATTCATCACACCCAGTCTTTAAATTCCATATGATAAATAGATTTATTATAAATCTTTTTTCCATAGAATCCAAATGTTGAAATTTTCCCCATGCTAGAATGCATGAATGTCACCACAACCTGGCATATCATATCACGACATGTATTACCCCCAAAATACATAACCATATTAAACTATTATCTCTTCTTCAAACCATATTCATTATGTTATATTCTTATCCATTTAATAAATATAACTTTCTCAAAATTCATTTTAAATCATAATTAAATGTGAACAATTGTGATGTTTTATCCAAAAAAGAAAAACACTTGTATAATTTGGTTTAATTTTTGAATTTATCTTTTGAAAAATTTCATCATAAAATTATACCATCTAAAATAAATTTACATATAACCCTTAACCTTTATTCATCCACCAGATTACTTTAACGTATTATAGTTTTAACTTTCACTTTTATATATATATACTTCCCATAATTGAATATCTATTATTTATTCCCTTGTTTACTTCATTGCATCTGGTACGATTTCCAAATTTCTATTTTTCGTCAAAACTACTTTGACATATTACCATATATAATTTTATGTGTACATTACCTTTTCTAATTTATACTTTACAATTAATGATATAATTTTATATAAGATTTGTAAAACTATTTTTCTTTTTCGTTATTTTGTCAAATATTTAATCCATTTCAAGAATAAATCTTTCATATTTTTATGTATTTTTAAATTTCTTATTCACACTTTTGGATGAATCCTGGGTATAAATAAAATTTTCCTATATTAATTTAATTCCTTTCCAAGTTCATATGTTTTTCTCCATATTTACTTTTATATATATAACTTTCCTTTTTTAAATATTCAATCAAAACCAAAAACATCCAAATATAATCTACAAAAACATCTTGTCAACACCAAACATTATAAAATTATTTCCAACCGCATCAAAACATCACAAAATACATTAAATGAATTTTTAAAATATCATAATATTTGAAAAAAAAGTCAATCCAATTTCCTATGTTTTTATATATAATCATATTTTTGTTATATAATGAATCTTTATTACATATTTTATTATAGCTTCAAAACAAAACTTCTTCATGCCTCGTCCAATGAAACTCGGTACTGAATAAAACAACCTAAATGCTCAATAATCCATGAATAGTTTCTCTCCCTTCCATAAAACTTTTTTCTTCATCTTCATAGATCCATGAGTATTTTTAATTTATATTTATTTAACCACATCAAAGAATTTTATAGACAATTATTCTGTCATCCAAACAAAACTTATAATTGATTAATAACATTATCAGCACTCTAATCATCACATGTAAAGGATGATTCAATGAATATGTTCATAAAAAATCAAAGAATTATAAAACCATTCATTTTTTCCAAGGAATGCTATTACATCACCCAAGACCAACATAAATCAAATCAAACCTCATTTAATTGTATTTATTACAAGTAAAACATTATCCTCATGTGATTTCAATAGTATAACACTTCGGATTTATTACCAATACCAAAAAATTAAATTTTAATATAAAATAGAAAATCCAATCCCCCTCATCATATGAAAATGTACATAAAAATGAAAACCTTTTGTCTCCAAATTGATAATGAAAATAAATAGAGTTTATGTAGAGGGTTGTATAAACTTCTTCAGTGTTTTGTTCAATGAAACAATTGAAATTTTTCTTACTTGAGACAGGTCACTTGAAAAAAAATTGTGGCTAATAGAAAAATCAAATATTTATATAAAAATATCAAAATATTAAACCATATCAGAATACTATGTAATGAAATAAAAAAATAATTTAAAATTCATTCCTTTACATAATCAACACACAAATAATATTTTAAAGAATATTTATCATCATATAAACAACTTCTCCAAATTTTTTCAAAGTTAATCACAAGTGGAATATAGAAATAAATTATAAAAATATACCTTACTATTTTGATATAGGATTAACTCCAAATTTCTACCTTGTAATCTCCATAAAATCAGTTAAAAGTGTATTTTTATGAATATTATCTATATTCTCCTTAGATGGAATGGATTCATGCTTAAGGATTCTTTCAGGAACCTGATCCTTCATAAAATGGTATATAATAGCATTGTAATTTTATATAGAATGTTGTACTATATTCTTGGATTAAATTATGGTAGTTTGTGTTTCAAAACCAAGAACTAATGGATATAAAATAGTTTTAGTCATGTCCTTATGTTGGTACTTTGTTATGATCAACTATGTAGCTTCCTGTGATACATCCACATAATCAGATTTCGTGTATCTCATGGTGATTGATGATTTCATCTTGGGATTTTATTCAACAAACATTTTTGTAATAATAAAATTCTCCCCCATGCGTATCTTCTATCATTAACCCCATTAACCAAATCATCCTTTATAAGTCCATTTAAATCCAAATCTATATTATTCTAATATAATAGGATATAACAAAAATTATTCAAGACATATCTCAAAAATATATTTTATTCTACGAGGTATGATTATTTTCTATTTTATTTATACTACACAGAATGATTAACAACATATAAAATGTGTATCCTTGAATAAATCTCGTATAAAAGACTACAAATCAAATTTCTAGTTTCATTCACATTAACAAATTTACCTTCACCATCATTAATAGTTTTTGTTTCAAATTTAATTAGTTTACATAATTCTATCAATTTCCCCATAAAAAAACAATAGTTCATTTTCATAATTTTCTTGAGATAAGAAAATATGAGCAGTTTCTTGCTTGATTTTCCATGAGAAGAAAATTTTCCTATCCCTAAGCATAGAATTGAAAAAAATCACTTGTAAATAAACTTATTCACACATTTTTTAATCATTAATAGAAATGATAATATAATCATATTATTCAATAAACAAAGGCGATGTTTTGTTGGTATTATTCAAATATAGATTGGTACCAAGAATCACCTTCTAGAATTCCTTGATTATCAAGTGCTCTTATAGCATGAATTACCAAACTCATAGAGCTTATTTCAATCCAGAAATAGAATCCTTAAGTTTAACCCATTTAATAGAATCTTTATCATATATAAAATCCTTTAGAATATCTCTATCAACATTTTTATTTAGATAACCATTTAGAAATATATTTTTCACATCAATTTAAAATACATTAATGTAATTTATTATACTATTTGAAGGGGAATTTGGATGGTTTCATATTTAGTAACAAACTGAAATGATAAATAAAAACCAATTCCTTCAATTTGTGAGTAACCATTATTTAAAATCCTTTATATTTTCTTTCAATACAACCTTTTGAATTTAAATTTTCATAAAAAATCATTTTTTTCTAATAATGTTATTATCCTTGGGTTTTTCTAAATGCTCCCACATTTCATTTTTTTAGTTTGATTCAAATCATCATGAATGTATTGATTGAATTCTCAAGGATAAAAGGCTTTATGATTTGGTTGGGGTTCAAACATTGATAATAGACTGGTGTGACTAGTATATGTGATTTTTCTTATTGTTTATACATATTTATTCTTATTCCCTATAATGATTTTAGATCAAATTTTTTTTAAGACTTGATATTACTATGTGGTTTACATATTCAGACCCTTATCACTTAAACATGATGAATATACATCATCAATTGAAATTTAAAAAACAAATTAACACCGTCAATATGCCTCTCATTATTACAGCCAACAATTCATTCAAAATTGTCCTTGAAACGTTTTATAAGATTTTATTAGGTGTATATCCAATGAAAATTATGTTTGTAACCAGATCATCAAACTTTTCACCATATATTACTTTCATATAGATTAAAATAAACCCCCAAAAACAATAAAAGTAATTAAATTTAGATTCTTCTCGAACTAAATTTTATATAGAGTAATATGTAAATTCTTCCAATGTTTTCATTTCTATTGAATAAGTATATATGTATAAATAACATAAAACCAGAGGTATACTGAGGTTTCAAGATCTATTAGAATTTTTCTAGACATATTACTAATGATTATGTTCTTCTTACTATCCACTCAATTTCTTAATGGTTTGTACGGTGAACATAAATCATTTTTGATTCCATTACTAAAAATATGTAATGAAATTTATTTGTTCACATTCTCACTAACCTTTTATGATTTCAATATTTTTAAAAACCCTATTTGATTTTAATATATCCTTAATAAAAATTTAATTATTCTTAAGGAATGATATTTGAAAGAAATAAAAATAATTCATATCCTTATAGTGAATTTATTAATGATGTTAATGAAATATTTATATCCACATGTTGAAATTATGGCCATAATTCTAAAAACATCAGAGTAAACTAGATTTAGTAGTATTTGGGTTTGGATGTCAATATACTTATGAATTATAGTCACAATATTTTCCCATTAACATGTTTTTAAAGTTGTAAGAGTGAATTGTTTCAATACTGAACAATTTATCACAACCTATTATCTAATTATTTAATTCATTTTCTTTTATCCAATATGACAAATATTATAATACATAAATGTTTCTCATCATTCATAATCAATCAACATCATATCTTGGTTTATCTAATATGGAACAAATTTCCTTAGTTTCTCAAGACACTTATTTCACTACCCCATCATTATTTGATTTCACAAAATAAAATTTATAAATATAACCTCATTATCAGCATAAAATAGTTACGTTACAATAAAAAAATATGTTTTCTCAAATAAACAAATAGTATATTGAATGAGTGTTTCTGATTTTCGATAATTTGAGTCACTAAAAATCATTGATATTTAATAAAGTATAATTTCCATCTATAACAGATAATCCTTCATATATTTCAATATCCCGAAATGTTATTCAAATATCTTATCATATAGTAAGACATGACACTATTCATAATCCATGGCGTCTCAAATTTTAATGTCATGAATGAAATTTCAACAATACATTCCAAGTATTTTAAATAACATACGTTAAGATTCCTTATCTTAAAAATTATATTTAACAGAGATTGTATGACTATGTGACACTCATTTTGAGACATCCAAAGTCCCATAAACATAGTACTAGTTATAAAAACACATTCTATACATACTGGATTTCATACCAACAAAAGATACCAAAGTATAAACATTATAATTACTATATAAATATCCAAAATTGAGTTATATGCATACCCAAGACATTTTATGTTATGAGTTTTATAGAATTATAAAAAAAATCCATTACAAAAGAAATCATTTCTTTCTCCTAATATAGTTATTTTTACCATTAAAACCATATTTTCTTATTCTAGAAGAATAATTCAATATCCCCCAAAAATATTAATCACACATGATATTATTCAAGTCATATATTTAATAATATAATTCATTATTTAAAGGGTAAATAGAAACATAAAAATGCGTGAGTTTAGGAGATCAGTATTGGTAATCATGATAGATATCAATTAATAATAATTTAAAGGAATTAGACCAACATATTGTTTTTAGAAAATTATTATAACATATAAAAATCAAAAATAATTATTCATATTTCCTAAATCATAATTTAGGGAGAAAAATCCCTAACAAAATACAAGATTCATAAGAGTAAAAAATTGTCAAAAAATAGTAGTAATACATGAGGGAATATCATATTCATAATAAATATTTTCTAGTAATATACAAAAGCATAAAGAATAATTTCTCTAGTTAAGTATCACAACCAAGAATATCATAGCTGAGAGAATCCCATGGTGGATTATGTTCACTCCTCAATCCCATCTTTTCCATAGTCAATTCTAACTACTATGGAAATAGTAGTGGAGAGAGTCCACATATTGATTGTGTTCACTGCCTATTAACTTCATTTATTTAGTCACAGATCACTTCCAAAACTATAATAGTGGATAGAGTCCCATAGGGTATTGAGTTCACACTATTCCAATCATTTCATTAGTTATATATAACATCTCAAAATATCATAGTGTATAGATTCCTTTAATGGATTGGGTTCAATCCACATTCCCATCATTTTCTCAGTTATGGAATACTACCAATACTATCATAGTGTATAATGCCTCTTACTAGATTAGGTTCACTCCCTATTCTAGTTAATAAAATCCCATGATATAAAAATCATTACCTAATTAATTAGAGGTGTATTCAATTCTGTGATCACCCATCACATAAGAAAACCATACACAAGTGTGAGATATGATCATAAATAAATTCATCATTTTTTTCATAGCATAAACATTAAAAAGAAACAAGTTTCATATAAATTTCATCATTATATTAAAAAATATCCATAGAAAATAATTGGAATATATAATAAAATAGACAAACAATTAATTACATATTAATTAATCCTTGGAAACAAAATAAGTGTCATTAAATCACACATAAAATGTCATCTTCATAATCCATCCAAAAATAACAATTGTATAGCGTCATAAGATAATATCCCAAGTTAAGAAAAACCAACATTAAAGGATGTTGTCATCGATGAAACATATCATTAAAAGAAAATTAAAAAAATTTCCTAAAAAACATTGAAATATTTATTCTTATTTTTGATCTTTAAAAACAAAATATTTATATAGTAATGTGGAAAATATTTTCTTGAAATGTAACTATGGAAACATTTAAAGAGATATTCAAAAAAATAATGACCATGACGATCAGAAAATATATTCATTCAGTAAATGTTAAAATGAATATTATTTTCACACTATGGTATAGAAATTGAAAAATGAATCATACAAAAAAAATTAAAATAAAACTTTTAAGAATTTTTAAAGAAATTTAATGTTATTTGAAAATAAATTTATCAAAAAAGTAATGTTGGAAGAATATGTTAGAAAAATATATATAGATGAAAGATATTTCTGACTAAGGAAAAAATAAATTTGAAATTTATTATAAACTTATTTTGTATCCTTTTGGGTTCATATGAGAGGAAATATTATATTATTAATTAAATGATTCAGAAATAAAAATAGTATAAGAAAATAGAATATTTTATAAAAGATAAGGATAATGTAATTTTAATTAATTGAAATTTTACAACATCAATATCAAAATGAAATGAATATGCTTAACTAATTAATTAAATATTGTACCACATAATAAATCCTAAAAATAAAATACCATATAACATTTCATATATAAAAAATAATATTATTATTTTGTTTAAAATAATTTATTCAATATTGTATAACATAAAATATACATAATGTATTTTTAAGACAATTCATATAATTTGACATTAAAAAATTAATATTAATATGGTGTTTAAATTTAAATATTTTAAACATTATTTACCTTACATTTTGATCCATAAATATAAATAAATACTCAAACATATCAAAAAATACTTACTTTTAATATTTTAAAACTATATATTTTTATTTTTCTCCTGATTGTATAAGAACTTCATGTGTGTATGTTACCATTGAAGATAATATAACATCATCAGAAATTAAGAAATAAATTACTATCATTAAGATAATTCACTCATATTAAAAAAAATTAAAACCTTTAATGAATTCTTTTTAATCTTAGGAACACCTATTGGATATTTGAAAATAAAGAGAACAAAATTTTTTAATTATCCAATAAATAAAATACCAAAAAGATCATTATCAATTTAAAATTTAACCACATTTAACATATTTTACCCATCATTGAGGTGTAATACATTTGGTTTGGTTACTAATTGTTATGAATAAAACTGAAGTAGACCTCATTATGAAATTATAAAATGTTGACCCAAAATATATAATTAATTATCTAATATTCATTTTTTTAAAGTGGTACAAATTACTTTTAATATATGTTCACGAAATAAAAAGAAAATCATTTTTTGAAAATGATCATTTTAAGCATAAAAATGATTTTATAACAATATATTGTATAATATTTATTACCATGGAATTTATTGTATTACATATAATAAATGGAGAAATATTTTATTTTAAATCCTAATGAAATATAATGGAACCTTGTGCAAAAATATTAAAAGATAACTACCAAAGAAATTATTAATTTGAATAATAACATTACTTAAATTTTTAAATTTGAAAACAATTTTATATGTTCAACATTGGAATTTATAATAAATAATAATATTATTAAATATATTTTTTCTATAAATATTCTTTTATAAACATTCATGTCATTTTTAATTTATGATAATGTAATAAAAGAGACCTTATTTTTAAAAGCTGTATTTTTACTATTCACAAAAAAATTAACTATATTTAAAAAATAAAAAATAATTAACCAAAGATAATGTGAATATGATGAATCCAAAAATTATTATCATTTTTCAAATTGAGATTCTAATATTCATACATTTTTATTCTTAAAATTAATAAAATATAAGGAAATCCCACTTTTATAGAGAAAATTACCCTTTTAAACATTAGTTGCTCGTCACCTCATGTGATGTAATTGTTATAATATAAAATTATAAACATCATTAATAAGAAATAATAAATAAATTTAAATACGATAAAATTCTGATCATATATTTTATAATGTAGTTACACCAATTCATACTCACCAAACTATTGACTATGTTATAACATTCAAATTAAAATAACAATATATATATAATATAACAATTCATTTAAGAATATTTTTTTGTGTATTAAACTCTATAAAAAATAGTATTTATTTAAAATAAATTTTTTTCTAACATCTTTGGGTGTTAAGTATTTGAGGTATGCCCTTTTTTTAAAACCATTCACACCCATCTTTCATATTCTCAAAGTGGATTTTCACATCAATCTCTTTATCAAACTATTGAACATAATAATTAATTATATAAAATTAACATATTAAAATATATTCATTCTCCATATTTGTATAGGTAAATATTTTTTTTCTAGACACTATATTATTTGTGAAAAAACACACGAAAACAGTAAAAAATACATGAAACCTTCTCCTTTAATTGATATTATGATTCTCTATGGGTTTCTATCCATCTAAATTATCAAATGTAAAATGAGATGATTTTACCAAATTGTTCTGTGGATAATTCTTTTTGGGTATTTGGGAATAGTGTGGATAGTTTCTCCAAATTTTTATCCATAAAATATGAGTAGGATTTAGTTTTTGTTAGACTTTGTAACTGATTCAGACTGATTTCTTCTTTGGATCCTTATCTGAATATGATCTTCTTTTAAAATTTTCACTTATCTAATATTTAAATTTGTGTTCAATGTATTATGATTAAATATTTATTGATGTTTATTATATTTATCACTCACATGATTCTTCAACATCTCTATTTATGCCAGAACCGAATATCAATAATTTATTCTTATCTTCAACAACCTTTTTTTAGCTTTTCAATGTATTTATCCCAATGGATGATAGAATATTTCCTGGGATAAATGCTATTAATTTTCTTAACATTTTCATTTTTTAAACACAATTTCCTTGAAAAATAAATTCTTCCCATATTTTATTTGATTATTATTACTTTATTTATTTTTGTGATGTTGATTTGAATCTATTAACATTCTAATTTCTTTTAAGCATATATTTACATCAATTCTCATGGTTTACACCACTGATGATTCAAATTATTTAGTATAAAACACATTATAAATTGTTGAGCCACAATTTTATTAATTAATATAAATTTTTTATTATTCTATGATAACCTTATAAGAATATATAAGAGTTTTCACACCACCAAAACACTCAAACCTATTTGAAATGCCTTCTTCAAATTATAAAAAGTTTCTTATGGAGAAAATATATGTCATTTTTTTATTAACATTAATTAATATAGATTTATCATAAAATAATCATTTTTCTATATATTTATTTTATAATTTAATCATTCTTATATTAATTTTTGGTCTTTATCTAGAAATTGGATGGGAATTATAAAATATTTCAATATTTGAAACATTTAGAGTGATGTTTATGTTGAAATATGATTTCCCCATCTCTAGGATTCTTAATATTAGTGAGAGGGGTTTAAGAGAATAGTCTATATTATCTTATTCATATGAATCGATTTTCTCATGTTCTATCTTCAAGTTCATGAAATCATTTAAATCTATTTATTGCACTTTATTTCCCAATATTTTGGAATAGACACCCCTTATCATAATATAATTGATTATAGTAATGTGTATTAAATTAATAGTGAAATCATCAAGGTATTTCTCTTAATGAGCTAAAATCATGGGTTCAAAACATTACAGTAACATTATCAAGAGATTCTTCACTATAGTATAATATTTTAGAGTTTAACCAAGCCCTATGATATTATTAGATATAACATTGAATCTGTTGAATAATTTAACAATTGATTCATCTACATGAAATATAATATCTTCAAAATGATGTCGAATGCTTTTTGTCATAGCTTTATCCACCATTTTTCACTCAATAAATATTCTTATTTTTTACCAATATTTATATGTATTTTTAAACACTATTAATTTCGTTAGTTATATCTTGGATAAAGAGGAAAAATAAGTGTTATTTCCTTTACAAAAATTTCATAATTTTTCTTATCCAAATGAAATCAAGAAGAAGTATCACTCTATATTATGAACCCTTGTTTAATAGATTGAATAACATTTAGAAATCATTGAGAAGATATCATTCCATTATCTTCATCCAATACTAGAAACCCTTATTATCAAATGTTGGAATACTGTTAATATTAATTCATTTTATTTTATTTATAGAAATAACTAAGGGGGTGGATGTATCATTATTTAATATCATTATTCAAAATCTCAACATCTTTCCTTATTATACGTTATATATTACTCTAACTCATACTGCTGAAAAAAATAGAATGGAAACAAAATGAGTTTGTAATAAGGTTTCACCAATTTCATATATGGCTACAACCACAGGTCTTTGTGGTTCTAATCCAAAGAACACAAAATTATTATCTTTTTACCAATAATTGGCTACGATAAAGGGGATAATCATTCACCTACTATAAATGATAACACCATATAAAATTACACAATATGTAATTTGTAAAAATTTAAAAGGAACCACTTTGTTAAAGAGAAATCACAAGTTATATTGATATTGGTATTCTACATTTTTTCACCCGAAAACTATCATTTATAGTCATGAATGCCACATTATCAAATAACCTAATTATTATTTTAGAATATAGTATTTATTATATTAAAAATATCCTCCCTCTATTCTTAATCTTATTATTCATGTTTAAAATCATATAATTATATTTCCAAACATGAATATGAAAATTCTCCCTTGATGTGTGGTTGCACCATTTCCTTCTCAATTCACATTATAATAACATTTAAATCAATCCATTAGAGTCAATATATAACTTTCAAATGATAAACATGGTTATTTGGATCATTTTTTTCCTATAACATCAATGATCACAAATTCATTCCTTGTTGGCATGCTTGAATATCATCTTGGAATGTCATCTCATGTCACATATAAATTTCCTCTCAAAATAAAAACCAAATTTTAATAATATATCACCCTAAAACCATTTTTATGAGGTGTTATTTATTCCAAGAAATTATGATCGCTTAGTCAACAATCATCATTAATCTTAATTCCCTTTGAATAATGTGGATGTTTATTTCAGGAATGATCTACTTAATTATTGTTTAAGTTCATTCTTTGAATCGATATATCATATAATATCAAAACTAATTTTGACCAATTGATAAATCATTACATATGAGATATTAATATTTATATATCCTCCATCTTACAATAACATATATTAGTCAGAACATCCATCTTTTTTTATTTACACTTCTCAAAATAGAAATAGTTTTATATATGATCATGTTTACATTTTTGGATGCACTAAATTTTCTTGATTTCTAGTAGACTATTTGAACTAAAATTATATATTCCCATGTTTAATTTTAAACATACATTTTAATTTCTAATTTACCATTTCTTGAGGTATATTTAGTTTTATATAAGCTTTTTTGGACTCTTACCCATGATCATGTCTTTTTCAATATCACACTCCAGTGATGGAAAGAATCTTATTTATATTCAAGACTTGTATTATTTCAACATAACACATTTGGATTATTCATTCATATACATCAATGGTACTCATATATGTTCAGTTCTACTCAAAATTCGTCAATTTGTTTCTAGATTTACTCTAACGTTTGATTTTTTTTCCAAATTTTAAAAAACACAATGATTATAAAGCATATATCTAGAAATATAAATTCAACTCCAAAACTCAAAAAATCATTTATAAAAAATCGAAAACATCACAAAAAATAATTAAATTACATTGGAAAATATCAGAATATTCTTAAATCTATTATATAAAGTTTACAATGCCTTACATTATAAGAACACTAAACATTGAGTGCATTAATAAAATATTTACATCCTCTTCTATTATGTCTTTGAAACCATATGAAACACTCCCAACCATGATATCCTTGATATGGTGGGTTATTTGTTATATAGTAATCATAGTACATGAGAATACATTCTGATAATCAACGTTTATTAATCCTCACGATACTAGATATCATGTCACATCATGAAAAATTAAACCATTTGAGTAAAAATCAATATTTATTTTTTCTATCAATTGGGATGATCAAACATAGTATTCTACCTCACTACCTAAGGAAATGGGAATCTAAAGTAATGGGTGAGATTAAATTCTCAGAAAGGGATAACATATAGTGGATGAAACATGACATAAGAAATTTATTGTGAACAAATAATGTATTTATTACATATTAATGATTAAATACACATAATACAATCCATGTATGAGAAATTAAATAAATGAGTAAATGATCACATAATGATGGAAAAATAATGAATATATAATTCCATATATCATACAAATGTTATCTATTTCTTGTTTCAATACATAAAACATATAGGGTAAGGAAACTCTCATTGCCCTATATTAGTTGTATTAGGAGACCTACATGTGCATCGAGTGGATATATAATTGTAGTACCCAAAATTAAAAATAAAAATATAATGATATATATCATATAATAAATGTGTTTTGATAATGTTCAATAATGATAAATATTATAATAATTTTAATAAATTCTCACTAAGGCTTATATTATAATAATTACCCATATAAAATAAAGGATCAAATAGTAATGAAAATAATTTTCTCCTATAGATAAATTAATAATGATATCTAATTGAATAACATTGTGTCAAATAATTTGTAACTATAGGGTAATTATTTTCCAATTAGAACCCTTAAAATGTTAATAATATGAAATTATAGTTATTTGGGACATGGAAATGTTAATATGATCAAGGTGTTTATATAATCAAATAGATTTATTTTCAGAAGTCATATAGTCTTACAATGATATGACTTACATAATTTATAAACAATAAAATCAAATCATTTATGTTGTTTTTTAAATGTCACATGAATCATCCAAAGGATATCACTTGAGAGTATCAAACTAGTTGTAGAGGTTAGATCACTTTTTGGAGTCATGTGAAGATCGAGTTATTACAAGGCCAACCTTTTCCCAAGTTGTCACTACTGCATGAATTTTTCCCAGATCCAATCTCATGTTTTTTTTTTACTGAATTCAATTTCATTTCTAGGAAAACAATACAAAAAATACTAAAATATTAGGATGTTTTTTTGAAAATAGGAATGTGCAAGAATTATATTGGCTTATGAAGGTGGTATAATGAGATGTAATTGTGATATTAATTAATAAGAATAAAATAATTAATTTAAATGATTCATAATAACATTTGATATTGAAATGGGAAAGAATTTTAAATAACAACACTAATAAAGAGGGAGAAGAGGTTATGAACCATTTCCTTGCATAAACGCTCTTTAAAGATTGATAATAGAAACTTATATCCTTAGAAACACCCCCACTGAGGTTACTATGGGTATTAATGATAATATATTTATTCTATATGGTTTTAGAGTGGAGAGAAATGTAAAAATAGGTGCGTATTTTTAGCGTTGGAGGTATAATTGTTTATTAATGTTCAAAAACAAGCCTAAGAAATCATGGTAGTGGAAAATTAAAAAAATTGGATTCCCCAGGTTTTTGGGTCATGGTTATTAGATTTGAATACATGTTTTTTATATTTTAAACATTTAGAAATGTGATCCTTTATATTATATTAACTTTTTATGAAAATATAATTCTTCTAGAAATTTTAATTTATAAAACCTACGTTTCCATTGTAGACATCATAAATGTTATTTATTGGATTTTAAAATAATTTTAATTAATTAAAACATATTATTTTTATAGAAATCATATATATTGTTTTAGATTTTATTTTATCAATTATTAAATCACTTTTAAATAATAATCATACCATAATATTTTACATACATTCTTACTATATTTCATTATTTAGAGAAAAAATTACTAATAAAAATTTCAACATTTAAAAATTTTAAGGATTTGTTTTCAAAAAAAATATTTCTTTACGAAGTCATTTTTATTTATATGGAAATTTTCATTTTTAAATAAAATTCGTGAATTATTTTAAAATCAAGTGTTTGGAACTAACAATTTAGAAACTCTTTATTTTAGTAAGTATTATTATTTTTCAAAGTCATCTGTGTTTAATTAAATTATTATTCCTATATTAATATTTTTTAATTAATAATTATATCAAATTATTTTATAAATTTTACCTGTAACATTCATGAATAAATGTTGCATTACTATTAGAATTTATGTATTTCCAAAATTTAGATTCCAACAACTAGATCCCATTTGTTTGATCGAGACAATCATATTACCCCTTCTCTACAAAAATAACTATAACATCCTAAGAACATTCGTATGCTTATATTCTTCTTATACTTTGTCTGTTCCATTAATTATTATTTTATTCATAATATTAGTGTATCCAATATATTTTTAATTCATTTTAGATTTTTTTCTTCAAGGATTCTATTATATGGTGGTATCATAAATTTATATGTGTCATCTCACACTAATTATGGCCATTATTGTTAATGTAATTTTATAATTTTGTTTGTACTATGTTTTGTACCATTATCATGAAATAATAAAATTAGAATTTGGAAATATTTTTTATGATGAATTACTTATTTATAACAGTTTAATATCATGTCTTGCATTCCCCATTAAATAATTTGACACTTAAAATTATAAATAAATTAATAAAATTTATTGAGAAGACATTATCATTGTATCCAATATATCTGATGTTTCATCTTCCAAACAATGACTCTTCCAAAGAACCTTTACTAGATGAGTCATTAAATTTCACAACAATTTCTCCCTTTTATAAACTATTTGAATCAAATATTAATTATATAAAAAATATGGTTCCAAATAAACATGAACCACCATTAGAACATGTATAAAGTACGACCTACACTTCCTTATATGTTATATATAGAATACTTCATAAATTTTGGATATATTTTTTGGATAAAAAATTTATATTCCACATCACCTACCCACTATAATATTCCAAACAACCAAATATACCACTGTATTATATTACATTTCTTTCGAAATCTCAAGACCCCATTCCCTGGAGATATCATTATATTGTTATAGTGTCTTACTTATAATTTAATATCCTTTCTCTGATTGTCTGTATAAAATTTATTCCTACTTCAACATACATTGATATATTTTATGAATAGATATTAACATTTTCTGATGTATCATGCCAATGTTTTGGACCTAATAAACCAATTTCTCCATATTTTTCCTAACATTTCAGCGTCTAAAATTTATATCCGTACAAGGCTTCATATATTGCAATTTTAATAATAGAGTGGAAACTATTTTTGGGTGAAAACAATATTTGTGGTAAATATTGATCCCAACATCCTTACATATAAAAATCAGTTGACCTTATCATATCATCCAATATTTGGAATGTACATTTAGAAAACCGTTCAATTTGAGGGTGATAGGATTTAATAAAATCAGAATCTGTATTTAATGTTTTCTGGAGACAGATTTGATCTTTTTATGTTATCCATGGGTATTTATCATTCAATATATATAAGGGGTTTCTTTGAATTTTAATAAAATTAACTATATAAAAACTATAAATATGGTCTCGAGGTAATTATTCTCATATTTAAATAGAATGGCAAGTCTTTCAAAGACAATCCAGACCAACCAATATTTCACTATTCCCCATGGGTTTTTTTGCATTCCCAATGAAGAAATACATGATAATATTATCCAAAATCCAATATGGTATAGTTAATGGGTTCATAACACCCTTGGAATGTTTTATTTCATCCATCACCTCTCAAAAAAATCATCTAGTAGTATAATCTACAATATATTGCTTTATATTTACCCTCATGAAATGTTCTAAAACATACCCATAAATCTTTTTTTAAAAAATTTATAGATAAATTTTAATTGTGAGCTTCTTCCAACAAATAAATCATTATATATGATATTTATGTATCACAAAACCTCATTCCAAACCATAATATTTCATGATCACAAATATTATTATCTGGTAATATTTTATTCTTCAAATTCAATAATATTTGTTATAAGGCTTGATCATCGAGATGTGATTTCATAATCGACCTAATAAATAATTTTTAGAAATTAAACATAATAATAATTATGTCTAACCTTCCATTATATAACACTTTTACAACCATACTAACTTCATAAGAATTGGATAACTCTCTACCCTCATCATGGATAATGTATCATGGTCTTTTCTACTCAATGCATTAGTTACCAAGTTTTATTTCCCAAGATGATAATGTATATCAAAATCATAAATCATGAGTAGTTAAAAATAGTTCTATTTACTTATTTTTGTATATTTTATAGTAATTTTATTTCAAAATCATACGACCAGTGTACATAACACATATCTCTACATAGAGTTAATATGTCCATATCATTAGAGAAATGATCACCAACATTAACTCTAAACCACACATTGGGTAATTCACCTCAGGGGGGTTTAACTGTTGATATTCATAATACACCACTCACTAATTTTTCATTATAAAAAATAAAATACCTTTTTTGATGCATTACTATAAATTACAAACCATTCATTACTATAAGGAAGATTCTATAAATGCGCGTTTAGTAACTCAACACCAATTCCACAAAGCAATCCCCACCTTCCTTTTTACATGTGAATTTTACACCCGTGTGAGTTAACATGGTTATTGAATTAGATAATAGAGTGATGTTTTCATGAAAAAAATCAATAGTATCCTACAATGACAGAAAACAAAATATTTTTGTTTTGGTGGATGGTCTTGTCCATATCATGACAAGATTTTTTATGTTTTAGTAGATATACCATCCTTCGATTCAATATGTCTATGAACATAAAAATTTCACCCCAAAATTATCAATTTCAAAATTCCCCATATAACTCATTTTTCCTCAAACCCTCATGAAGATATCATTGACAAGTTAGATGATTCACATAAATCATTGTGTATATAAGAATATAATGAACAAATACCAATTAAAAATTATCTATCTAAAACTTAAATACAATATTAATGAATTCAGTAATCATATAGGGTGTATTATTTAGCAAAAATATATTACTATGAACTAACAATGAACACACATCATATAAAATTCCATCTTTAGGATATCCATCTTATAAACCATTGATAGATGATAACCATAATAAAGATAAATCTTTGAGAAGTATTATGAACCTTTAAAATCATTAATGATTTCAGAAATATGTGTAAATGAATAATTTTTTTATAAAAATCCCATTTTACCATATAATAATTGAATAACGTCCTTGATCCATCTAAATTATTAATGAATAAAAAGTTGCCCTATGGAGAAACATTTGGATTAATAAAACCTTTATCACATAGGCCATATAAATGATTCTTAAATTTAACCAACAGTGACGGATCCCTTCTATAAGAAGTATTAGATAATGATATTCCATCTGTGATATGTTCAATAGAATATCCAGCTTCTCGATTAGGTGAAAATATTGATAATTTATCAATGAACACATCAATATATTCCTGAAAAATGATAATTCCTTCTAATCACCATGTCACTTTACCAATCATTGATTGTGTTTCCTCTATATCTAATATAATGATTTCATTAAGTTGAGATACATGGGTGGTTCTATAAAGTAATAAAATAATTAAATATCTCCTATAAAACAAGTAATTACATATTTACCTCAGCAATTCTAACATCCTCATCCTGATAATAGATTCCAACTTTATATTTTGGGATCCAATCCACTCCCAGGACTACATAAAAAACCACCATTAGAATGATTACTAGATTCATAATTTGGTAACACCCATTCATTATTATTTTAATTTCTTAATATATCTTCATTTTAATCAAATTACCACATAGTGTTCTAATAGATAAATCAATTTTAATGCATAATGGGGTGATTGAATATTCTTAGATGACATGCACGATATAAATGTGTATATAGATCCTAAATATAATAATGTATTAGGAAACATTGGGTTGATAATAAAATACCTTATACAATCATTTTGAGGTTCAAATTTACCTTTTATATTGAAAAATATCTGATTTGATCAAAAATATTCTTCTTGGATTTATTCTCTAAGGGATTAGTGAATTGATTAGACAAAAGTCCCATTTCCAAGTAACTGACACATTGAACATTGAACACTCCTATCATGTATTTTCACCTGAGAGATTGTTGACCTTTCTCCCTATATTTAAAGAATAAAAAACATTTAGTAAGAAGTTCAATTTGATTTTATTCTAATATTTACTACATATAGGGATCATTTTCAATAAACCAACTCGAGACAACTAGACTAGTCACCCAAGTCATCCCATCATGGGGTGGGGTAAAAAAGATAACAAAACGTGTATCACATATTACAAAAACAAGACATAAAACCAATGTACAATGTGGAAACAATGAGAGATACAATATATTCAGATATGATAAACTAGAATTAAGCAATGGTATAGAAAAAAGCTCCACATGAGAAAATTTCACCTCCAAACAATCCCAAAATAAAACAACATCATAAAGAGAAGTGTCTATGATAAAAAATTATTTTACCATAACCTCAATCATTTAAAATAAGGTATATAAATGACGACAAAATGAATTAGGATGTGTGAAATGGGGCCTAGTATCATAATACCATGGGGTCTATAAATTTTCAATAAAAAATAATGAAAAAGTAAAAATATAAATACAAAAGAAAAAAATAAAATATTATTTATAAATAAACAATTTGAAATCCCTTTCCAAATAATTCTTCATATTTTACAATTTAAATTCCATTTTCACAAATCTAGGAACAAGAAGGTAATGATAATAATATATATATATGTGTGTGTGTGTGTGATCCAACATGAATTAAATAATCTATCATGTAATAAAAAACTAAATACAATAATTCACATAACATCTAGTCTCCAGACTATGAAAAAATACGCACAAGAAACTCACAATCCTAACAAGGCATATAGTTGGATCCAACTAACATCGAATTCGGCTATAAAACATTGACATACTGGAGGATACATTCTTATGGTGTCACACATAGTAAGGATACATTTGACTCTGTCTCGATGTACTGAAGGTTCCTTCTAGGTAATGTTTTTCTAATTTATCTTTTAAAAACCATAGACACATTTCAATATAACAATATCATATCCAAGTAAATATACTTCATGATTTGAAAATCCATTTTCCATTTCATATCAAGTAAATTATTTTTTAAATGAAAACAATTTTTAGAAATGAAACTCAATCCATTTTCAATTTCAGCAAAATAAATTCCACTTCGAATGTCAAGAAATAAATATGAAGAATAATAAATTCACGAAATTAGATTAATTGTATAGATGTTCCTACATTAAGAGCATAAAAAACCAAACCACCTTTGGAAATAGGGATTGGAGACCACAATATATTATTTCAGAAGAAAATTCATTATTAGAGAATAAATAGGATTGATATAAAACAAAATCTGATTACAAACTCCCAAATTAAATAGATTCCTATCCAATAATGAGTGAGAAACTAAGAGGAAGTCATAATGAGGGAGAAAATAAACCTAAACCAACTAATCAATACATGAACAAATAATTATGGAGGGAAGGAAGACACCCAAAAAATACATTGGTATGATATCGACCTAGAGAATATTGCTCCAAAAATAAAATGATGTCTCAAAGTCCTGCACGACACTCTAAAAATATCATGTTATGGAATGAAACTATGTGTAATCTTTTGCATGTCATGATGAACATTTATTTTAAGTTATGCAGAAAAATTAATATAATTTTTAATTAAAAATCATATTTTCAAATTACATGATGTGTAACTACCTAGTGAATAGTATAATCATCGAGGGAGAAAATTAAAATACAATAAATCCCTGACATCACAATTATTGGTATCCTCCAAATTTAGGGTCAATAATACTCACCAAATGAATAATGGAATCCAAAAATAGAGATCAGAACATAATCTCTAAAAAGGTAACAAGGAATTACATTCTCCCTACTAAAAAATATTTAGGCCCCCATAAAGTGCTCAAGATCATGGATCTATAAAATGAAAAGGACACTAGTTCCTCATCCGAGACTCTTACTCCCATGTCTCGTAGAAATAATATTTGAACTACCATAGTACCTGGACCAGTGAGATCATTTTACAAAAAATTACCTTATCCTGGAAATCCATAATCCAGACTCGCTGCACCACCATATTGCCATCAAGCTCAAGAACAACATCCTCTCCTCTAATCACATTGAAAAAATCCGGTGTATATCTCATAACCTGGGAAACATGAAATAGATCATGTATATAAGTCACGGTAGATGATAATTTCAATTGATAGGCAACCCTTTGAAGTCCCTCAATGATCTCAAAGGGGTACAAAATCATCATTTCCAATATACACTTATTACCCCACCAATGATGTCCTAAGGAAAGTGAAGCTCTGAGAAAGACCCAATAACCATCCTCAAACTCTAGTGGTGGCCGCTGCTAGTCCACGTATGATTTATGAAGACTCTGTGCCATGATGATATACTGCTAGATCAACTACATGACCTATGTCATCTACTAAAAAATACTTTTCCCAACCATGGACCACTATCCCAACTCTTCCCAACACAAGGGAGACCAACCTAGTTGCCCATACAATGTCTAAAAAGGAAGTTATCCTAATTGAATACTGGTACCTTTTATTATAGGAAAAATTTACCGAAGTAAAATTTTTAACCAATGATATACCGAAATAAACAAAACAAGACTGAAGCATATAGATAAGAACATGGATAGCCCTATCTGTCTTTCCATTTATCAATGGATGACAATCCATTCTAAATTTCAACTAGGAACCCATTTTCTCATATGAACCTTTTGAGAATCATTATTTGAACTTCATGTCCCTATAAAAAATAAATTTATAGGGAACCCCATTAATCTTCACAATAAATAGATCATACAATTCCCCAATCTGTTTAAATTTCATTATTTCCAATATTAGAAAGAGACGTACCGATAAAGTGATTCTATCAATAATTATCCAAATTAAATCCTTCCAATTAGGAATCTATGGTAAACCAATGATGAAATCTAGGAAAATATCATCCAAATTCAATTCCAAAATAGGTAAATGTTGTGAAAGACCTGTTGGTATCTGGTTTTTTTTCCATAACTCTTTGACTAGTGGGAAACCATGATACAAATTCTGAAACTGACCCCTTCATTCCTTGCCACCAATATCAGCATCTCAAATCATTGTACATCTCTGTAGCCCTAGGGTGATAAAAAATATGAATGGTGTCCACTCTCTAGTAACTCTTTTCCTAATTAAAATTGATTAATAAACCTACTATTGAATCAGAAACCCCTGCTAAAAGACTATGAAAACTCACAAAAGGTCTCCCTAAAATTTAGGATTTATTCTAAGTGTTTACTCTCAGATTCTGTCTTCTAATCAAGTCGAACTAACTAATCGAAAGATTATTTATCCTCTTTAAAATCCAAAACACCAAAACACCAATCCACCAACATCTTCCACTCCAAGCCCTTATTATAAAACAAAATCATCAGAGACAAATTTTTACCTAATTTTTTCATGACATATGTTGGTAGTGCTTTGCTAAATGCATCAGCCACCACATTACCTTTCACAATGGTATATATGATATTATAATCAATGGTCTAATGATACTCAACCTAGTGTCTCTATCGCATGTTTTAATCTATTCAAGTAATGATATATTTCAATATCTTATTATCTACATAAAGAATAAATTTTTCTCCAAAGAGACACATAGGACAAATATTGTGTCCATGAAAAATAGCTCCCAAATCATGATCATGGGTAGGGTAGTTCTTCTCATGAGGGAATAATTACTTTGAGTCATTAGCCACAAACTATTTCCCACACATCAAGACACAACACAAACATGTAACAAAAGTACTGTAGGAAACACCATAACTAGGCCCTGGATCTAAAAAAATAAAAACTCGTGCTAAATTCATCATCATATATAGCTCCTCAAAGGATCTATAACACATTTCATTCCATTAAAATGTTACACCATTATGGGTCAAAGCTCTAAATGAAGATGTGATCATGGAGAAGTGTAAAAAACCATCAATTGTAACTTTCCAAACCCTAGAGTACATGGATCTCAAACATGTTTCTAGGATTCCCCCATGACTTGACTTCCATTACCATTTTAGGATCAATGGATATGCCCCTCTTAAATATCACAATCCCGAGAAACATCACTTCCCATATCTAGAACTCAAACATCAAAATATTAACTTGCAGATTATTTTTTCATTATGGTTTTAATAATGACATCCAAATGGTCCAGGTGCGCCTCATCCGATGGGGATTATACCAAGATATATTCTATGAATACAATAACAAAATAGATTGAGAACTAATGAAATATTCAGTTCATCAAATCCGTGAATACCACATGAGTGTTAGTGATCCCAAATTGAATAACCGGAACCTCAAGTCCCCCATATCGTCTAAGAAACACTATCTTGGGTACATCCTATTCCCATATACTCAAATGGAGGTTCCCTAATCACAATTCAATCTTATATAATCTACGTTCCCATTTAAGTTGATTGAAGAGATCCTCAAATTCTCGGTAATGGATACTTTCTCTTAATAGTCACCCGATTCAGCTTTCAAAAGTCAATAAAACGTTTTCCTCCTTAGTAAAGAGTACCGGAGAATCCCATAGTGACATGATTGGATGAATAAATCCATTCAACTCTAGGTCCTCAAGCTTTAATTTATGTTCCACCGACATAGCAAGTTCAATATCACTATGGGAAAACACATTATTTGAGACGAGAATAGGAGCCCCGTCGCAAAAAGTTACACACGAATTGGCGCAGTTTGCACACCAAACCGCACAAAAGCGTATTTGCGATGGGTTGGCACCACCCATCGCAAATGTCGGGAGTCTGTAAGAGACATTTGCGACGGGGGGATCCCCCTACGCAACTAGTTCCAACCCGAAGTGTATGTGCGATAGGACCCATTGCTAATAAACAACGGTGGTCAAAACATATTTGTGACAGGATGTTTTCTTGCCATAAAAAGTGTGTCAGCAGGTCACTATTTGTAAAGGGCCCCGTCCCAAATAACCATTTAACCGCCGACGGTAATTGATGCGGCTGAAGGTATTTGGGTTGGGACCAGTCCCATATCATACGTTTTGTGATGAAATTCCTGTCGCTAATAGTCCTATTGTAAATAATCTAACCTATATATACCACCTCCATTATTTCTTCTCTCTTCTAGAATTTCTTATTCTTCTGCTTCTATAAACTCAAATTTTAGAGTGAAATTTTTTGAGAGTTAGCTTTTTTACAAGGTTGTGAAGCCGCCTACAATTATAAGAGATCATGTTTAAAGCTATTTATGTTTTATTTAAATTTGAAATATTTTCCGTTCATTTTATTAATTTTAATTATTGTTGATTAGTTGTAATTATTTTTGATTTAAATTGTTTTGTCATCAGTATTTTTTTGTAATAATAAAATTAAATTTTTAGTAATAATTCTTAATAATTAGTAATAATTAACAATTATTGACGATAATTAGTAATATATATAAATAATTAGCATTAATTAGTAATTAGTAGTAGTATTTTGCAGTAATTGATAGTAATTAACACTAATTAGTTTTAACTAGAAAAAATTACTAATAAATAATAACAATTAGAAATAAATATTATTAATTAATAATAATTAGTAATAAATAGAAATAAATAGAAATAAATACTAATAAATTATAATAAATAGAAATAAATAGTAATAAATACTAATAACTAGTATTAGAAATACTAATTAATAGTAATAAATACTAATAAATATAAATAAATACTAATAAATAGCAATAAATAGTAATAAATAGAAATAAAATTTAATAAATATTAATAAATACAAATAAATAGTAATACATAAAAATAAATAGTAATAAATAGTAAAAAATGGTAAAAAATAAAATAAATGACAATTAATATAAATAAGTTCTAATAAATACTAATAAGTTGCAATTAATACTAATAAATAGTAATAAATACTAATAAATTGTAATAAACATTAATAAATACTAATAAATAGTAATAAATACTAATAATTAATAATAAATTATAATATTTAGTAATAAATGGTAATAAATACTAATAAATAAAAATAAATAGAAATAAATACTAATGAATAGAAATAAATAATAATTATAAATAATAAATACTAATAAATACTAATAAATATAAATAAAAACTATTTAATACTAATTAATACTAATAAATTCTTATAAATACTAATAAATACTAATAAATACTAGTAAATACTAATAAATAGTAATAAATACTAATTATTACTAATAAATACTATAAAATTGTAATAAATAGTAATAAATATTTTTAAATAGTAATAATTTGTAATTATAAGAAGTAATTAATAATAATTAGTAATAATTAGAAATAATTAGAAATAAATTGTAATAATTCGTAATAATTCATAATAAATAGTAATAAATATTAATAAATTGTAATAAATACTAATAAATGATAATAAAAGTGATAATAAGTAATAATTAGTAATTATTAGTTATAATTAGTAATAATTAGTATAAATACTAATAATTTGTAATAAACAGTACAAATTAGTAATAATTAGTAATAATTAGTAATAATTCATAATAATTATTAATAACTATGGATAATTAGTATTAATTAGTAATAACTAGTAATAATTAGTAATAATCAGAAATAATTCTAATAATTAGTAATAAATACTAATAAATACTAATACATACTAATAAATACATAAAAATTCTAATAAATACGAATAAACAATGATAAATTGTAATAAATACTAATAAATATAAATAAATAATAATAAATAATAATAAATAGTAATAAATAGTAATAAATAGTAATAAATAGTAATAAATACAAATAAAAACTGATAAATAGAAATAAATATGAATAAATAATAATAAATAATAATAAATACAAATAAATAGTAATAAATACTAATAAATAGTAATAAATAGTAATTATTATTAATAAATAAAAATAAATACTAATAAACAATAACAAATAATAATAAATAGAAATAAATAGTAAAAAATATAAATAAATAGTAATAATTATTAATAAATATTAATAAATAATAATAAATACTAACAAATACAAATAAATAGTAATAAATGATAATAAATACTAGTAATTAGTAATAAATACTAATAATTAGGAATAATTAGTAATGAATAGTAATAATTAATAATAATTACAAATAATTAGTTCTAAATTTTAATAAATATTAATAAATATTAATAATTATCAATAAATAGAAATTAATAGAAATTAGTTGCAATAAATAGAAATAAATAGAAATAAATACGAGTAAATATCAACAAATACTAATAATTAGTAATAAATAGCAATTAAATGAAATAATTACCAATAAATAGTGATAAATTGCAATCAATTACAATAAATTGCATTAATTGCAATAGAATAAAATATATAGCAATTAGTTGTAATAAATAGAAATAAATAGCAATAAATTGAAATAAATATGAATAAATAGCAATAAATAGAAATAAATAGCAAGAATCATCAATAATTAGAAATAATTAGCAACAATTAGCCACAAATAGAAATAATTTTTAATAATTTACCATAAATAGAAATAAATAGAAACAAATAGCAATAATTAGAAATAATTAGAAATAATTAGAAATAATTAGAAATAATTATAAATAATTAGAAATAATTATCAATAATTAGTAATAAAAAGAAATAAATAACAATAAATTGAAATAAATTGTCATATTTATCAATAATTAGCAATAAATACCAATAAAATCAGTTTTAATAAATTTTAATAAATTGAAATAACTTGACACAATTTTTAATGGATTGACGACACTCATTTTGCTGATGACCCTTCTCCTTTCAACTCTCACCGACTCAAACCATTATGAAATGTATGATTCTATATATTCATATGCAATATCGATTGCGTGAGTATGAATATGCATTCATAGGACCACATTTTTCATAATGTTTTTAGGCAGAGACTGTTGCATGAAAAGATTCACCTATGAAAAGTGGGATCTTTTGTCTAATGGCTCATTTACATCAATCTTTTTTACACTGAAATCACAATGTATAATCTTCTTGGATGTATTCTTTTGAATTCTCGTATGCATGAGAATGAATAATCATACCTATGATAATATTTTTTATGGGGATTTCAGAGTGATAATGTTGCAAGTAAATGAGGCATCAGATAGAAGAGTATCTATCAATCCACTGGAATTTTTTTCGCCCATAATTAATGGTAAAAATTAAAAAGTAGTTGTAATTATTTATCTTCTTTTTTGGGGATGTGTTTTCCTAATTTTAAATTAATCAATAATAATAATGATTTTATAGTTTGTATAAAAACCTGTATCAAGGAAGATGAAAAAAGTGATTATTAGATATTTGTGATTACATAAATCATCACCAAAATCCAAACGGTTCTAGTTTAAATCCTATTTATATTGAGGGTGTTGAATCAATCCTATCATTTGCATCATCAAAACTAGAATTTTTTTCAGAAGAAAGAATTTAGTGTCTTGGTAAACAAATGTTCTCTGAGAATGTTTGACACATTTGAAAAGGTTGGGGGACATATCTTAAGGTTTATTTTTATACTAGATTATGTTTTCTGGTATTAACACGTTGAATTCAGTTCCAGAAAAGATAATAATAACTTGATTCTGGATCTATCACGATTTAAAATTTTAATACATGAGGTTGCAGGTCCATCTATTTAACAAACGGAAACTAAGTATGTTGTTGATTTAACTCCTGAGTTGGCACCATTCGACTTTTATGAGTTGTTAAGGTCTACTAAGGATGCATTATATCCTGCTTCAAGATAAGAAAATTAGAAGAAGTTGAAAAATGTATGTCTAATAAATCAAATAATGCAATGTCAAACAACTTTTTTGATCATATATTTTCATTTATTAAAACACTATTATCTAAAGTGAATGTGTTTCCTTCTAATTACTATGAGAGAAAGAGGCTAGTTTTTAATCTAGGCCTTATTTATTGGAAGATTATTTCTTGTGAAAATTATTACATATTATTTTATGTTGAAATTGATTCATTGGATAGTTGTCCCACATGTGGACAATCGAGGAATAAAGAAGCTCAACCGGGGCAGTCCGGATAGATTCCTGTGAAACAGTTGAGATAATTAACCCATATACCCAAGTTACATCATTTTTTATGTCTCAAAACACATCGTCAGTGATGTCATGGGACAAAACCATGATTTAAGACAATAAAATATTGAATCATCCATCTGATGGTCATCCATGAAAACATTTTTAACGACTGCATCCATCTTTTTCTTTAGAAGCCTGAAATGTGTGATTGGGTCTTTCTACTAATGGTTTCTGTGCATTTGGTTCTTATGGTAGTCAGTATTCATGTTGTTCTACCTTTAAAACTCTATAATACATACCTCCATTAATGTTGATGAAGGAGCCTTATATCATTTTTACATTTTTAATTCTCGGAAATCCAAAAAAGAATATTTATGTTTATTTGAAACCATATATTGATGAGTTAAAATCATTGTGGAGTAATGTTGTTTGTACATATGATGTTGTTGAAAAAAACTTCATATTAATAGCTACATTGATGTAGAGGATTAGCGAGTTCTCAGCAAAGGGCGTGCTATCTGTCTAGAGTATAGATGGCATGAAATCATGTCCATACTGTATGAATGACAACAAATCCATTATGATCATCAATGGAAAAAACCGTTCTATTTTGACTGTAATCACAAATTTATTCCAAGAAACTATCCTTTTTAGAGGAACATATCTCATTTCAGAAAAGACACAATTGAATGTGATGAACTACCAAAAATAATCTCTAGTACAGATTTAATGTCATTTGTATTTTCATTACCCCAATCACATTTTGGCCAACAGTAAACCAACAAAAAATTCATGGCTTTGGGAAAGAACCTAATTGAATAAAACAGAGCATTTTTTGGGATCTCCCATATTGGTTTGATTTTTTGGTCTGCCTCATGTTGGATTTCATGCATATTGGAAAGATAATTTATTTCATACATATTTGGATACACCATGTATGACCAAAGATAATGTAAATGAATGATTAGATCTTTCCCAAACTTGCAGATGATCAGAACTTGAACTGTTTCCAAATATCAAATCACAATGGTCAATGATGCCAAAAGTAGCATATCCACATTCTAGAGAGGGTCTCTTATTATATTGTCAGGGGATTCCAGATTTGAGGCTTTCAGATTTCTATGCTTCCCCTTTGGGATGATGTTTTAAGAATGGTCATATTACGGGATTTAATAGTCATGATTATCATGTCATAATGGAAAAACTTATACCAATTTAATTTAGAGGTTTTTGGTATTCTGTTATTTTGGATTCGATAATAGACATATCATATTTTTTTGAGACATTTGTGTAGCAACATAAGTCTATTATACACTATGTAAACTGGAAGAAGATGTTGATGTCATTATATAAAAACTGGAAAAAATGATTCCGCAAGATTTCTTTGACTAAATGGAAAATATCATATTACATTTTTCACATAAAGATAAATGTAGAGGTCCAGTATAGTTTCTATGGATGTAACTGTTCGAGAGATTCAAGCATAAATTGAGTAAAAAAGTACATAACAAAGCAACAGTTGAAGACTCAATTGATGAATCTTATTTTCAAGAGGATATTTTTTCTTTTGTCATTATTTAAAATCTTAATATCCATCAAAACACTACGTCATGGGTGGGAATGAGGGGATTTATGATGATGATATGTATAATAATTTATCAGTTTTTAATTAGCCCGAGCTTGACTTTGGTGGAGGTCATGAACAATGGTTTTATATGATGAACATTACATAGCTCATACAAATGTTCTGCTCAATTGTGAAAAAATGACATCATTTGTACAGTGAGTGCTTCTATCACTTATTTTTAATTTTTGTTACATTAAGTAAACTAATTTTTTTTTAGGTTATATGATTTCCATATCAATAAACATCGTCCACAAATTACAGCAGCTTCTATTGAAGAATGCTGACAGAAATTTTTTTCTTAATAGTTTAAAAAACTAATAACATAAATTATTGATGGTTGAACCTATCAATTCAGTTTATTATTTATTATATTGATAAGTGTTTTAAAAATTTTCAGGTGTCTCAACATGCAGATAAAATTGAGATGTAACGGTGTATATTGAGTAACCCACCATCCAAAATAGATAAATATTACAACACATATGTGGTGAATAGTTTTTGATTTCATACATCTGCATATGGGGAGTAAAAAATGAAAAATGATTTTTTCATTAGAGGATCGCATCATAGAGAAACTATAGTTGTCTTTTATAGCATGCGGGGTGAAATTATTGAAGTGTGTTATCTTGGAAACAATTACATAGCAACGTTTAAATGTTGATGGTTAGATACTGAGAGAGGATTGCATTTTCATCTGATTCATGGAATCATCGATATTAAAAATAAAAGTCTTCTAGTAGTAAAGAAACCATTTTTATTGTCTTAATAGGCACATCAGATATATTATGTAATGTACTGTGAAACTTTATGTGACCTATGTGATTGGTGGAGCATAATAAAAATAAAATCTCGGGAAAATCGGTTTACTGAAACTGAATGTGGTTCCGATGAAGTACCAGGAATTGGGATTTTTCAGGAGACTACTCAAAATCCATCCTTTTCACATAGAGATTTGAATATTGAAGATGACACCCCACCATTAAGGGTTGTTGGTGACGATGATCATAATGATGTTAAAAATGAATTTGAAATGGAAAGAGATGACAAAACCGAAACTCATATGGATATTGATGATGTCGAAGTTGAATATGAAGACATTGACGTCGTCAGATATGAAGATGATGATGATGGTGAAAATTGACATAGTTAAATGCTAGTAATAATAAAAAGTAATATAGATCTATATGTAATAGTTATTTTCAACTATCTGCTATCAACAATTATTTTGTGTTTCAAATGATCACTGATCTACTTCATGAGTTGGAGGTGGCTGATCTACCTTTGGATTAAGATGATTTAAGATCATCTGACCCTCAGGATATTGGCAGATCAGGGCGTACGAGGAGTGGGCGCAGTCTTGTGTGACTTATGATTCCTGACCCTATCCCCGAGTGGGGTCCACATAATAGGTTCGATCCATGCACACAGAGGTATGATAACTTGTGTATTTTAGTTATATTTAATTTCTTTATTTATATAAAAATTGTAAGATTATTTTTTCTTTTTTCTTAGTTTGTGCATGTAGCTGTTGGAAAGGGGAGTGCTATCTTCCACAATTATTTTTCTTTGCCATGGAACACATGGGAATAGATTCTCATTGATGTACAACAAGGAATGTTCAATTATTGGATGGTACATAAATAAATAATATTTAATTAGAAATTTACTTCATTAATAACGTGATATTATATATTATTAGTACTGTTTATGGTATCCCATCAATAATAGCATGTGTGGCGCTATCCATGAGTCATGGGAGATGCCTATGCATGAGTATTTCCATCAGTATTTGCATAATTTGATAAGTCTACCATTAATATAGCTGGAGAGATAGTATTTTATTAGTCATGTAGATCCCACCAACTTGAGTACATTTATCTCACATGTGCGATGGATTTTGTTCACACTAGTTGAGTAGTGGATTTCAGAGAAGATCTTCATTGGGCTGGCAGAACCGGGTTGATACGAGGTGACACATCGAGCTGGTAGTCGTAAATTCAGGTCACATAGAGAACATCTGGTAAGTATCTTTTTTAAATATTTTATTTAACATTACATATAAACAGTTTATTTTATATTCATATAGGCAGTTGAGAAACCCGATATTATGGAGTACATCATTTATCAGAGGATTTACATTGATTCAACCACTAGAGAGATTATTGGTGATCAAAAGTGTCATATTGTGGTCAGTATTATTTATTTTTCAGTTTGAAGATTAACTACATATAATATTTTCACTATTTGAATTTCAAAATTGAAACTGAATGAGTCATATGAGGCTGCGACCTCTCAGACACAGTATACGACTCAGGCCGAGACAGTCGGTCGGACTAGTGCTCACCATTTTGATGAGGCAACATGGATGCAGGTGACCCAGTATGACTTCGAGAAGGGCCGAGTAGTTGGTATCAACTCTCATTTTACTTTGGGACTTATTATGGTATTTCTGTGATGTCGGTGCCCAGCACAAGAGGATCTTGTGGAGAGGCATCATCTTTTAGCTCACAGTATCAAGAGAAGTTTCAAGTTCAAACTGAGCTTACAAAGAGTTTGTAGAAGCAGCAGAAAGAGATGCATCAATAGCATCAATAGTAGCACGACGTGGACATGTGTCTATGGCAACAACAATAGCACAATCAGATGGAGTACATGCATCGTCTAACTCATAGTTTTGGGATGGAGTTTCCTCCACCATCTCCACCAGCTCCTCCAGCTCCTCTAGATCTTTTAGAAGATTATCCCTCCCATTGACTGTTTAGTTCTGTTAAAAACTATTGAATTGATCATATGTTGTAATATGAACTATTTATAGTTGTTTTCATTCATATTGGTGTGAATATTGCATTACTTTTTTAGTATTTTTAAATTTTTAATAATTTATTATTTTTTATAAGTGTTATATATTTTTTAATATATGTTTATTTAATTAATAATAAGAACATTTTATGAATTTTTATATATTTTTTTTAATATTGAGAATTTTTAAATTTTTTATTCTTTTATTATTTTAATAATATTAATATTATTTTTTTCAATAATCAATTTTTTTTATTATTTATATTTTATTAAGTACTTTCAAATATTGAAAATTTTAATTTATTTTATTTTTTTATTATTTTAATAAAATTAATATTTTTTTATTTTATTATGTATTTGCAATGTGGAATTTTGCGAGGGGGGGCATCACAAATAGAATATATGTATATTTTAAATGTTTTTTGTGAAGGGATTCTTTACCAAGAAAATTACTTTTTTTTATAGGCCCATCGCAAAAAGCTTATAACATATAAGCTATTTGCGATGGGCGGGTATCCCATAGCTAATAATTTTTGATATGGTTCCATCATTAAAGGTTCTTTTATATATAGTGTATTTAATTGGACATCTATTTGTGACAGGCCCGCTTCCAGTCGCAAATAATTTTTTTTGTGATGGGCCCATTGCAACAAATAAAAGTTGCGGCACTATTTTCTGCTATGGGCTATTTCTGATAGGCCCCCATCACAATGTATTTTTGCGACGGGATCCCGTCTCAAATAGCCCATCATAAATAGTCAAATTTCTAGTAGTGTATGATAAGATGGAATAGAAATGTTCATAGTTCCAGTTAATAGGTCAATAGTAAAATCGACCTCAATTATTTGAGGAAATCCATAAAAAATATCCCAAAATACCTCAGGTTATCAAAACAGAATAGAAGGTAGCTATCCACCCATGAAAGTGTCCCTATATCAAGAAACACTTCTGACATTATTCATGATATTGAATTCATATAAGGAACAATCGACCCTTTCGTTCTGGGTCTAAAGTCCCACTCGCACTAGAAATCATGAGTGACCCATTATTAAATAATAATATACCCATTAGTAATTATATTCTATTTAGGCGGTTACACTAATCATCCAATCCATGCTGATGATCAAGTCAAAGATTTTTAGATTAAGCACTATGAAGTGCCAAACCGCCTCAATGTCGCATATAACCACCCGATACACGGGAGCATTGAAACCTTGTTCAGACCTCTTTCCCAATGGTGTGTAAATAAAAAAAATTAATGATATAATATATAATTAGAACCCTATAATTTCAACAAATTTCAAAATATAAAATAATGATTAAAACCTGTATGAGTGAATGATAACACTATAAATAGAGAAACAAAATTTTACCTCTAATAGTAGTTGAACCAATTTCAGATTCCACTAGCATACACAATGCTTCATAAATTCATCATGATGTATCCACCTAGACACCCACACTTGGCTGCAGAAAGATACCCACCACCCTTGGAAGCATCAACATGAACATGTAGCCCCTTGATGAATGTGTATCACACTTTACATCCTTAGGACATCTTATCACAAAAACACATCAGATGGATAGATCCCCCTCAAAGATGACAAGTTCTAGGAGCCTCTATACACTGAGGTCTAGAATATCCATGAATCCACACTGGTATAAAATGACTATTTTCTTCCCTAAATAATCCACTGAATGAGTACTATATAAAACTAACCACTCTTGCACTTCAATTTCTAACAAGAAGAAGCACCCCACCTAGTTGCTAAACCCACTTTAGATCCTCCAAAAAAAATTTATTCTTGATATGTCTACCAAAAATAAATATTCATTAGCCACTACCTATAAAAAGGATGAAAGGAAAAAAGTACAAGAAATGGTTGAACATCATCCTTCAGCCCCATATGAAACCACCAAGCCATCTGGATATCTTTGTTGAAAATGATATGATTCCAGAAGCACCAACTTTGTAAATACAATGGAGTACACCAGAATGGCATGCCCTCCATGATCCAATATTATAAAATAATAGGTTTTTTCTACACTTAATATCTCAGTATAATTCTTTTGATCAAATATATTCTTGAATGAAACCCATATAAGTCCTTCATGTCACATAGCTTTCAAACTCGATTGCCACTATCTTCTTCCTCCTCCTTCGATCATATACATGTAAAAACCCACCTAAGAATCCTCACAAGTCTTCAACAATATAAAAATAATCTCAATCCATTTAAGACACTCCTCATAATATTATGGTCCTTTTTAACCATAGAAGATAGGGGGATGTTCCTTTGTAAACTCCGAGCCAGGATCCACTACCTGTCTCAGGTTCACTATGCCCACTAACCCTAGAGTATAAATGGTATAAACCATTACTTCAACCCCATAAGGGTCCACTATAGGATCCACATATGGAAACTTTTTAACAGCTTCCCCTATTATATTTGGAAGAGTTATTCTAGGAGGCATTTCTATTAGACACAGGACAATAACAAATCATCCAAGGGAAATTTCCAAAACCATATAAATCAATACAAGAACAAACAATAATTCATTAAAATAATAATTATTTAATGTAGTTATGAATACAATCACAATAAGAAAAAACCTATTTAAAAGAACAAGTCTATGTCAATAAACCCCCTCTTTAGTTTATTAAAATAAACTTACACACACCCTTTCCATAGACTTTGTATATAGGTTAATTTAAAAAAAATTATAAGATTTATTTGAATAAAACAAAATAATCAATTTTAGACATAGTAAATAATTTCAGACCACCTATGGGAAATAAAATTTAGTAATGTTAGAGAGAACGATGTACCTCTTTTCCAACATACTATCTTAATTTCAATGATCATACACTTGTCAACCCAAGACACTAATCCAACTCAAGATGTGTTGACCCTATTCAGGACAATTAAACCCCTCTCATACCAAATTGTAATAGACCAAGTAGGGTTAACCATACCAGTCACCCATTTCATCCCATCACATGGAGTGGTATGACAAAGATAAAAAAACTAGTGTCATATATATGAAAAACAAGACATATAGCAATTTATAATGTGGAAAAAATTATAAATAAATGTGATCCAAATTAGCTAAACTAGAAAGAAATGCATGTATATACTACAAGTATCCATGTGAAAAAATGTCACCTACAAACTATCCCAAAATAAAACAGTAATAGAATGGGAACCCTGTATGCTACAAAATGAATTTCCCTTTTCCTGAATCCTAAAAACATGGTCTACATCTTCCCATGGGTATAAGTAAGTTGTGATCAATAGAGACTAGTAATATACCAACAAGAAATATATACAAGTTCTAATAATACTAATTCACAATTCTATTATTTAATGAAATATTTTCACATGAATTTTTATAAATAAACTATTTGAAATATTTTCTCGAACAATCATTGATTTTTTCAAAATTTACATATCATTTTTATCAATAGAAGTAAGATGTTGGTAATGATTCCAAATTATAAATTTGCATGCTATCAAACATCCATGAAATAATCTATCTTGTAACACACAAACAAAGACAAAGATTCACCTACTAGATGATCAGTATCCTATAGGTAAATACATACTAGAAAATCACATTCCTAATAAGGAATAAAGTTGGATCTAAATGACATCAAGGGCTTCCATAGACCATTGAAATGCAAAAGGTTACCAATTTGTGGTGTCACACACAATGACGATACATGTGTCTCTATCTCAACATAAACAAGGTTCCCACTATGATATGTTTTTCAATTTGTGTTTGAAAAATCCTGCAAATATTTTTATAAAATAATTTCATAACCAAGCCAATATAATTTTGATTTTAAAAATCTATTTTACAATTCAAATTAACAAAATTACATTTTAAAAGTAATATAACATTTTTTTAAACATGAACCCATACCATTTTAAATTTAAACATTGGAAATTGCACATCAAATATCATGAAATCATTATGAACAATAAGAAATTCAAGAAATTTGAACAATATAGCATATCCACCTATATAAATAGCATAGAAAACCTAACCTCTTTCAAAAATGGGGATTTGAATAAAAATATCTACCTTAAGAATAAATTTCATGACATGATACTAAAATGGATTGATAGAAAACACAATCTGATTACCAATTCCATCCAAATATAGTTCCACAACCAAAAATTAGTGAGAAACTAATAGGAAGGCTTACCTGTTGAGATAAAGCATGTGACCCTGCTAATCAGTCACAAGATGAATCTACCAAGACGAAAGGAAGAAACCCATAATCACCCGGGGTATGAGATCCAACCGAGAGAAGTAGGATTTCAAATAAAATCAATCCTCAAACACCTACACAACACCGTAAACACTGAAACTCATAAAATTTCATGATGTATAATATATTATATGTTGTGAGTCACTTTTATTTTATTTTATTGCAAAATTGTCATTGAATTTTTAATTAAGATCACTATTTTCACATTGCACAATGTGTAAACCTTTCACAATGTGTAAATTATCATTTTCTTAATTTAACTCATGGGATGAGTTATGGTGACATTACCCATAATGTAACCCCATTACCCATCATGTATCATCCTAGAGAAAAAAAATATTCAATGGGAAATTTGAAAATCCAATAAATACCTAATTTCTCCATTGCATGTATCCTCTTAATTCATGGTAAAAAATAGTCATCCAACGAAAAGGGGAAAACAACAAATCAGAAAAAAAAACATACATAATCGAAAGGTATTGTGTCATTACAACTTTATTTTCCCTTATTTTTATTTCATATTTCACATCCCACTTGGTGATATACCATCTTATTTTATCTTGTTTTACTTTGAAAAAGAATTATTTGGAAAAAACTGAGTCATCCTTGATAGTAATTTTTATAATCTATCGGTGTGATCCTATAATTTGAGAGACTAATAATCTTCAAGGAATTCACATTAACCCAAAAAATAAATGACCTATCTTACTTCTAGGGTTGTATTGAAAATATGAAATATTCCTCACTAGTATTTTGAAATAATCCTCATATTCAACCTCCATTGCTTTTTCCCTATTCATAAGTTTTACAATTTTATTTTCATCTCATCAGATTGACCCTAAGGAAATTAAATATATATAAAAATAATGTTTAAATTATTCTAGTATATGGATCATATATCTTATTTATTTTTATTATTATGAATCAAGGAACACCATTGGTCAATGTATTCCCTTAAATTATACAAGAAAATTATGTTTCCTTCCCAATACACCACAAGTATTTTCATTACCTAGGGGATACATGACTGGTTCCTCAAACTGGAGTTCCCTAAGGTCTCAAGCACACCTTTCTATTTTCCAAAGGCATCTAACTAGGGTTAAGGGTTGAGATGATACTATAGGTATATTATTCCCCCTATATCAGTGTAGTTATTAAAAAAATAACAACCAATAAAGATCAAATCAGTGAGATTATAAAAATATATCAAATTGACTAGTGTGACATGTTGTATCAAATGAAATAAAATATATAAACTCAAATGGTTATGCTTTTTTATAAAATAATGACACAATGGATTTATTAATACCTCATCCAAATATCCTAACCATATGTGATATCCCAATTTATCAGGCAATATTGGGTCTGACCCCCCACTAAACCTAAAAATTGTGAGGCCTTCTTGAGTACCCCAGCGATATGTCGTCGTTCTTGGGTGTGAGTACATATCACAGTTTGGAATGAACAATGTGGTCCCATAATACACTAGAAATGTAGTGATATATGCATATAGGATTATAACCTGTAAAATATAAATAAATTGATGAATATAAATAAATAAAAAGAACCAATATTTCCTACTTAACCAATTATAAAATGTATTTAACCATGTTTTGTGTACAATTTCAACCTTAATATCCTCATAGGGGGACCAAGTCCAACATAATAAATTGTAACTAGTGTTGATCCTTACGTATATAACTCCAATGTACTGCACCAGCGTTGGCCTATGGTTGTGTTTCTAAGAGTACATCACGGTATAATGAAAACCATTTAAATACCTAATCCTAGAGCCTAAAATAGCCTTAAATAATTTTCACGTTCATGTAGCTAAAACATAATTATGAACGGACCAAAATACAGATCATATTTTTCATGGTAATCTCTCCAATATCCAAGTATAATGAATTTATCCAAGGCAAATCTCAGGTTTCCTAGGTATTCAATGACCATATTAATCCTCTAAGACACTATTCCAAATATCTTGATACTATGAATCATTTTCATTCCAATAAGAAACACTAATTATCATTAGGAATGACTAGAAAATTCATAGAGATAACCCAAGAATATCATAATGACAATAATAATGACAAATAACCCCAATCCTAAATGTATGGATCCAATAAATGATAGGTATATAAGGCAAAAATAGAATATTGGGAATCCTTTGTGGAATTGATGTCTTGTCCCTCATCCTAGGCCTTCTTACATTAATCAACAACAATATCCCATAAAGAACATATGGGAACCCAAGATGACTTCATCTCATATATCATATCACACCGGTATTGATTTAGGATGAAAATAAATACCACATAAAGAACCTATGGAAATCCACAACCACCTTATCACATCAAATCATCCTATAAGTACATTTTTAAGAATTATATCAAGGTATCCAAAAATTCATCAAAAATAAATATATGAAAGTATAAATATATTTCTAGTGTTAGATGATTTCCTAAAACCGTAACCACTATATGTAGACCCACTTACATACATCTTCATTGTAGGTTCCAAGGTGACACTCGAGGCCATATGTAACTAAGCCAAAAGGAAACCCTACAAAGTAATGATTCTATACCTCTCATCCTCAATCTCATGAGATTAAATCTGGTCCTAACCCTCCTCATGGGTGATTTCATGCACTATTGTGATTTCATAAATAGAAAATGGCCACACAAAACAAAAAATTCATACCAAATTAGTAATGGCCATGGTAGATGGCCCATGGACCATAACAAATATCCCGTTCATCCAAGGATAGTGTGCACACCCATCTTAAGACCATTCCATCAGGGTTCATCCAAATATTATTAAAACACCTCTATAGGTAAGGATCACCTAACCTGGGGTCAACTCATAATAAAAAAAGACATTATGGTGTCCCCATGGATCAAACGTTTCCAAACATAAGGCCATTTACCCCAAGCCACCAAGTACCTCTCTATAGTGGTGACAAAGTGAAAATATGATAAGGAAAACTACATCATAGTAATTTTATTTTTATTAAACAAGACACATATTCTTTGTCTTTGTATCATGTAATATATTTTTTAATTCACATCCTTAGTCATCAGTGACTATGGTTATTAAACTAATACACTAAACCCAAAGCGACATAAGAACTTTGATCTCTAAATAGAATGAAATTAATATAAATGATAAATTTTATTATAATTATAGAATTATATTAATTAATTTAAATGATAAATGTCACTATTAGAAATAACACATCCCATAAGCATATACAAAAAGGCATAAATTCTAATGTTATGAACCAAGACCAATTACCATAATTTGATGTTTTCTGTATCTAGATAAATTGTTGACATATCATTATTAATCCAATTGGAATGAGAGTTTAAAACACATAAAAATTACACAAATAAATTTATTATAAAATTCATAATTAATTGAAAATATTAATTTAAACAACTAATATTCACTGAAAACTCTCCAAAAATGCCTCATCACATCACAATCACGACTAAGCACTCACAAGAGCTCCCATACGGAGATCAAAATCAATCCAAACCAAACACCTATCCCACCACACCAATTCAATAACTAATTAATTTTAATTTTAATGAAAAACCATAAAAATTATCTAGTACAACATAACTTTATTGAATCAATTATAAAATATTAGATGATGTTGTATTAGGACATCATCTATGGGGGTAAAGTGAAATCCCCATTAGAAATAAGAAATTTCACAATCATTCGGTGGAATATCTATATAATTACTAAACTAAAACTAGATATAATTAGAGATACATGAGGTAAATGAAATTGTTGAGGTAGAAGAGGATCTCACACCTTGATTAACTAGAAAATACTCTAGGAAATGATACCAAAAATGGTTTGGATTTGGGGTGGTGAAAGGGTAAGGAAATCTAGAATGGGTGCAAATGAAAAATATGAAAATAGTTATTCTTCCTATTAAAATTCAAAGGGGGAAATTTTAAATTCACCATTAAATGTACCACTCACTATGCATTGGTTACTGATAGTAGTACCTACAATTACGAGACACCATAATTGTACTAGTGATCTCCTATTTTTTTATATTGCAGACACATGACCACTACCAAGGATCCATCGATTCCCCGTGATGCCTCGCAAGCCCAATTATATGTCTAAAAAACAATCTTGAGATTATCCAACTCCAAATATTTTATTCATAACCCCAATTCGTAAAACTTCCAATCCAGTAATTCAAAACCATAAAATTTTTATTGAAATTGAAACACCTATATAGGAATTGGGTATAAAATGTCTCCACCATAACACTTATAATCCTCAAGAAGACTTAATTTTCATCCAACAATATCATCTATACTATATTGTTCATCAATTCTAGTTAAAATAAGTGACTTATATCCTTGAATGGACAATTTATTTCATATGTTTTACTATAAACTTATTGATGTCAACTAGTGAAACATGATTTTTCACTCTAATTCATTACTGTGACACTAAAACAAATATTCTAATATCTATCCATCACAAGAGACCCTCTTAATCATCAAAACAATATTTTTTTCTTTGGTTATTCCCAATATTGGACATAGTTAAAAGAGTCTAATTTTGAGCTACAATACCCCACCCTATTGTAATTACCCATTAAAACAAGATTGAAGTACTCCATCTACCTACTCACAATGGTTTGTGAAACATTGTAGCTCAAAACACATTAAACTATTAGTTAGAAACTAGTACCCACTCTTATATCACATTTCCCAGCCAAAAAGATGCGCCACTATCCTCTAAGAATAATAAAGGAACACACTTTTTTATTTGAAAATCCCAAATAACACCATCATATCCATAATTATTCGCCCCATATAGTTTTAGGATCACCATATCACATTATACTTTAAAAGAACTCATTAGAAATCCTCAGGTCAACCCACATTAAAAAATATGACTTCTACCACTTGCACTTTACCAAAATTCATGATCATAATGTGTTTAATTCCAATAGTTTCCCTTAGTACTTCATCAACATTCATTGAATCCATTACCATAATTCCGATTACATCCCATTGGTTGATCCATCAATTTTACTTTTACACCATTGCACCTTGCCATGAGCACCATTGAACCAGTGATCTAATAACATTTGTAGCACCGTAATCATTTCGATCCTAAAGACATACCTCAGAATTTACCTAACATCGCATCCAAATATATATATCTTATATCACCACATCATTCCTTTTCTTGTGGATCAATTTATTCCTATAAATTAATATTTCATAAAATCTATCTAATGAATTTTATCAATAACCCATGATCACCCTAACACAAGGGTCGTGTCACCATGAATGATGTCCCACTCCCCAACATTGGAGTGTCCTTAGCATCACATCACTATATTGGAATGTCAATCCCTATGTCCTATACCCTTCCACTCATTGGACACAATAATAGGGTGTGGAATGGAAATTAGCATACCTGAGTTCCAAAATGAAAAACCAAATTACTATATATTCACAACATATAAAAATTACACCCCTGAATTCATTAAAAATTCACCCTAAATGAATGGTTATAAACCCACCACATGCCACTAGTTTAGTAAAAAAAAATTGATTTACTCATGTGACACTATTAGTGTGAAACCTCATCATGTTCATCTATAATAATATTAATGTCACTCATCCAAAGCCCTTCCTGTAACACCCCAAGATTTCATAGTGTGTTATTTCTTCAAAATAATTTAATAACTTTCACTACACGCAACACCGAGTTCAATTGAACCATGACATACCAAAAAAAAGCCATTAAAAGAGGTCATTAACAGTATTAACTAAATTTTAAACTTTATAATTTTAGAATCCATATTATGAGTTTCTTAGTCATAATGCAAGAACAGATTCATTTTCAGTATTGCACTTTTATCAACTTTTGATAGTGAAACCTTTTTAAATACAATATTTTAAACTTTTTGACTAAATGGAGACATCAAAAAATTTAAAATGAAACTTCCCAAGCTTCCACGGTACGCTTTCCTTTGAATAAAACAGTAGCATGTGTTGTACGCAACTTCGAGTTTTAACACACACCACAACCAATCAAACTGGCCGTTATGAATAGTAATACATAAATTTTGAAATAATATATATTTTATATTTTGAAATGGACGTCATTTTTGGATTCTAAATATCGAATTTAGCCTAAGGTGAAATTTTGGTACTTTTTGGATAACTTTCATATTTTGATGAATAGTGAAAATTACTAAATTTTAATTAAAAACAACTTTTTTAATCAAAATAATTAATAGTGATAAATTATGAATTTGAGTGGTTTTAAAGTATATTTAGAATATATTTTTACAATTTAATATAATGTTGGTCATTAGACAAAATTTTACAATTAAACCGAACATAAACAAGTGTCAATCTTTTGATAGTTATTATCTCTTAAAAACACGCTTTTTGTTTTGACAGCGGGAATTAATTTTAAATTAATTTCTGCCACTTCTGTGTTTTGAATTTAGAAAAATGGATTCCATATTTGGAATCATGATGTTCAAATTGTGTAAATAGGTAACTTTTATTTTTAGACATTTTGAATAATTACTGCGGTAAATATTTTATTTACCATGGTTAAGGGTAAATCCGGTAAATAAGGGTTAAAACAAATAATATTATAATAATACTAAATTACCCTAAAACGTGTCTTAACCCTATTGGATGATACATGGTCGACCATGGGAATCTTTGGGTCTATTTTGGGACCCCATGGATCCACTTGTAAGTGATAATGACACTTTATTTTAATTAAGTTAAAATGAATACAAAAATGACACAAGCATATATCCTTTAGCAAAACAATTTTTACATAGGGTTATATAAGATGGATTTTCGATTATAAATATTAATTAGAAAGATAAAAAGATTTCCTACATAATGATATTTTATTTATAATTTTTAGACATTAAATAATTTATTTTATATATGACACAATGATGATGCAGTAATTACTATAATAGTGAAAAATTAAATTAATTGATATTATAAATACCCAAATAAATATAATATGAAACTTTTAATGAATTAAACTAATTTTCTAGGATAATAGGATATATTAGTATTGATTTAATTGACTTTTTTCGAATTAATCAATCTGTTATGAGTTTCACAAAAATCAACTATTGAATAGTGTCAAAATTGACATAAAAGAGTTCTTAAAACAAATATTATATTATTAATAGATATTAAATTCCTAAAAATCTAAGGATCGGCCAAGATACTTATATCATGATAGGTTCATAATTAATGTACCACTTGGGGGTCTCTTGGATGTATATAGTAAGTTTATTAACCATATTATATAAAAATACAAAGAGACATTGTAAAAGTGAAACTAATTAACTTAGAGTTAATACTTAAAGATAAGGTTAATATAAGTACCCAAACCTGTATAAATTCTATTGGTTGAGTGGTTTTCGACCTATACCAACATTAACCTTTGAATAATCAACTTTGGAGCCATTAGAAACCGAATATGAATTTATTATAAATTAATATTTCTAGCTTTTCCAAAGGTGCCCCTCACCCCTCTTATAAAAGGGCACTCCTCCTTCTCATTTCTTCACACCTTCAAAGACTTTTGGTTCGGCCAAACTCTGCCCAAATACTCTCCCAACATCCCTAACTACAACCTAGAGGCCTTAGTTTGATCATAAAGCCAACCTAAGGAGCCCTTTTGATCAAATCAAAAGGAAGAACCCGAAGAAGAGCTAATGATTTCACCACCCTTCTCCAAGTTCATTTCTTCTTCCACTTCTTCTTCCTTTGTTATTACCATTCTAAAATAATAAATCCAGTATCTCACATATACTGTGATGTTATTATAAATATGGTACAATCATATTCAGTATTCTATCCACCCTTTGAATAACATGTCACCATACGTGCGTACGTACGGCTTACCGTCTCCACGTCGTGGTGTAATTGTTATTCAATATAATATTATTTGGATGGGTATAATAATGATGTGTAACTAATGTAAATAATAAATATAAAATGTTAATGATTCAGTATATATGATATACCATCCATTTATATATTATTTTAATATCAAAATAATGATATTGCCGCTCGTGCGTACGTACGGACTACCGTCTCCACGAACGCGATGAGATTCATTCTCCATCGTATCCATTCAAGTATAATTATCATTTGATGATTTAAAAATAATGTTTAAGGACTGGATATCATTCTGGATATGAATAAGATACAACAACCATGGCTTATGTAACAAAAACATATAAAAGAAAATGAGTAAGTTAACTCCCGAAACGACGATAATTCTAAGACAAATCAATGTTAAAAGATCATATATGATATCATATTAATATATATGATTCTTGTATAATTTAATAACAACTATTTCACCATTATACAGGAGGTTAACCTACCCCAACCAAGGAAAAGTACAACGTATGGGTTTACTTTACAACCTCTTCATTATCCAAGGTTGTTTATACGTAATAATCTACTGGGATCTCTTTATCATCCACATCCATGTTTCTTAAAAATGCATTTCAAAACATTTTTACTATTTACTAGAATATGAGTTAAAGTCATTTATACCATTTTTGACTTTTACTAGTGGTTTATAAAGGAATATTTCGGTCGTTTTCAAAACAAGGTCCTTTTTCACCTTTTCGACAGAATTAAGGTAAGAATGTTTTTTTAACTTATACGGCGGGTGCGGCTATTTTCCGCCGTTATAAAATCTTCAAAGCTTCCCTTACAAGCTTATAAGAATATTTTCAAAGAAAAAGTTTTATTTTATATGGATCTTAAATTATTTCAAAATAAAAGGAGATATTTCTTTAAAAAGAATTTTGATTTCATCTATGTCAACATCTTTTGATGGATTTTAAGATTATTTGAAGTTGATTTATATGATACAAAACATCTATATTGTATTGAAGGTGTTATGATATGTTTGACTGTGGATGTGCTATTTTTATACCATTCATAGTTTATGGTGAAAGTATTTACATTTCGTATGCTAGTTTTAATACGAATGTTTATGTTATGTTTAAACCTTTTCATATGGGAATGCATTGGACTTAATATGTTACGGGTGGAGCCCACTATATCTCCTCGATGCATCGGTAGGTCTCATGAGACAAACTAGTGTCTTGGCACAAGGCCTTGACAAAATCTTATTTGTAGTCTTGGCACGAGGCCTTGGCTATGTGGTTATGATAGTCTGGCATTATGCATTCCAACATTATGAAAGTGGTTATTGATTTTTTTGCATGTGATTATTCGATTAGTAGAATATCCATGTGAATAAGTAAATGGCATTATTTCATTTTATTTATGCCATACCATGTTGAAAGTTCATGTTTAAAAGGCTTTTGTTTTAGTTATACATTGCCTTAAATCTTTATTCTTATTTATGAAAGTTTCCGCTATATTGTTATCCTTACTGGGCATTTGAGCTCACCCCTTTTCTATGTTTTATTTTTCCCAGGAAGTGAAGATGTAAGTTATGAATGACCTGTAGGGATATTATGAGGGGATTTTAGTGTGGACTTTGGAAACATTATGTTGTTTTAGTAGTTTTTCATTTTATGATGTAATGTAAAACTTATGAATATATCTAGTGTTTCCAAGGCTACTAAACCAATCGGTCTTTCGAGATTTGATCTTTCATGTGATCATGCCAATGTTATGTAATAATGCACCGACTCTGGGTAACTGGGGTCGGGGCGTTACAGTTGGTATCAGAGGAAGTTTAGTACAAACCTTGGAAGCTAGATTTAGATAAACTCTGATTAGAGCACGTAGACCTAAGATGAACTTTGAGGATTAGTATAGAAGAACTTCTTAGAATTTTGGTATTGTAGAGATTTTGTGAGTTTTCCGAGCAATACATCCCTGTCTGGATACGAGCAGGTAGAGGCGGCTCTGGCACAGATGTACCTAGGGGTAAAACCTGAAAACACCGCTTTGAGCTAGACTCGAACGGGAACTGGTACACGACAACGGGCCTTGCTACACTCTTGGTTATGACACTCCCGGGGGATATGCTTAGGATAACTCTAATTTTCTTTACAAATCATTTTGAAGGGTTTATGAGTATATACTTCCTTAAAGAAAACATTCTTATGATTATGGATTATATCCATAAATAGTTCAATTTATGTTAAGTGTTTTATAAGTATGGGATTATGTATTTTGATTCATAAACTGATCTAGTTTATGCCATTGTTTAGAAATGGCGCCCAGTAGAAGGAATGAGAACTCCAGAAATGCACATGATCCAAAGAGAAGGAAGGATCATATCTTTCATGGTCTTAAGCTAGAATTTATAAGAGAAATAGTCTTCCATGTATTATCATCATATGAAGAAATAATATCATGTATTGATAAGATAAGTAAAGAGATTACTGAGTCCTATGGCTTTGAAGGGAAGAAAGAGAAGAAAAGGATAGAAGAGAGAAAGATGGATAAAGGGAAGAGGGAAAAGAAGAATTTTCCCATATGTGGTAACTGTGGAAAGAAACACCCTGGAACTTTCCTGAAAGGAATTGGAGTTTGTTATAAGTGTGGAGGAAAAGGGCACAAAGTACGTGACTGCAAGGGTAAGAAAATGGTTTCAAATGTACAATGCTTCATTTGCAAGGAGTTTGGACACTACGCGAACCTATGTCCCAGTCATCAGACTATGATGCAAATGATGCTATTGGATAATAATCAAGTTATGATACTACCACAGATGAAGAGGAATGATTAGAGTTATTATGTTGATTATGTCAATTGAGTGTTGTATCAACAATGTACTTGTTATAATAACTATGGAGTATATAAGGATTGTACTGCAGTACTATTTCATTAAGGACTTGATATTGTGTGGAACAAAGAAAAGTGACTCAATAGCAGGATACATTTTTGGAAAATATATGGTTGAGAGAATGATAAACCATAATATAGTTCTGATACCGAGGTAGTGATTTTCGAATAATACATGATTATTTTGGAAAAAATATATTGGATATTCTTGACTACCTTGGAACTGATTAATGATTTGTATATTCTATCATTGTTGGGGTTTAAAACATTTTTGGATTGATGAAGTATATCCAGCATTCTATATGGAATAAGGGAGCATGAATGTAATCAATAAGGAATATGGTAATACCTGATGAAGGTATTCATATGCTATTACGGGGTAAAAAGGATCTATATTATGTTTACCTTCCTTAAAAATGTTAGACTGTGAGTTTGGACAGAAGTATTTTGGATAGTTCTAGTTTGGATTATTTTGGATTGCCATAAAAGGACAACCCGGAGGTCGGGCGGCAACCCGTCGCATCCGGCAAGGCTGCGAGACTTGAACCCGCAACTGAAGGGCGACAAGGGTGTATCACCTACCACTGGACCATGAGATGTCCTGGATTAAATAATGTAGTTTTTATTAAAAGATCATGTAGATGAATTATAAATTCGTTTATTTTGGAACCCTATACGAATAGTGTAAATAGAATTTTTTTTTTCATTCTATTATCTTTTAGAGTGAAAGATGAGTTTGTGGTAGAAATTTATTAATGGATAAAACTCTAATTATAAAGTAAGTATATCTCCTTATGATCTTATCCAATCTCATAAATAAATTCCTCAATATTAAGAAAAGCAACTTTGAACAAAAATGTTTTCCTATATGGTACCATAAATCATCACTAATTTATGGCTTTGGGATTGTTGGCCTTTTTATAGCCATGTTCTCTACCACTCTCCATCAGATAATTGATGGTTATATTTTTCTTCCATATCCATATTTTCCTACATGGAACCCTAGTATGTGTTATTTTCGGTAATCTTCATACTTTCGACTCTTTATTTTAAATAGAGGCCTCATTAATTCATTTTTCGATGTGGGATTTCAACTAGGATATTTTGAAACGTCAAAAATGTGTTATCCTAATACCCTATGTTTTTTTGAACTGATGGTATTTCAATTCTTCATAGATTGATGAATTTAAGGACCTCAATTTTATACTTGTTTGTGATTGATGACCTCAATCACTACCTATAAATATTTACGTTTTTTCCTCCGATTATATGTCTCCAATTTCCACCAATGTTCTCCTAATCGATATCATAATTTGGTGGTGACCCTTTGATTTCTCTTTTCCTCATATTAAGACTAAATTTTAGTAACCCAATTTCTGATGTGGGTTTTCCCACAAATATATTTTCTACTTTCAACCTTTTATTTTCGAAGAACAATTTCAAATTGCGAGGACGCAATTTATTGAAGGAGGGGAGAATGTAACACCCCAAGATATCATAATGTGTTATTTCTTCAAAATAATTTAATAACTTGCACTACAAGCAACACCGAGTTCAATTTCACCATGACTTACCAAAAAAAAAGCCATTAAAAGAGTTCATTAATAGTATTAACTAAATTTTAAACTTTATATTTTTAGAATCCATATTATGAGTTTCTTAGTCATAATGCAAGAACAAATTCATTTTCAGTATTGGATTTTTATCAACTTTTGATAGTGAAACCTTTTTAAATACAATATTTTAAACTTTTTGACTAAATGGAGACATCAAAAAATTTAAAATGAAACTTCCCAAGCTTCCACGGTACGCTTTCCTTTGAATAAAACAGTAGCGTGTGTTGTACGCAACTTCGAGTTTTAACACACACCACAACCAATCAAACTGGCCGTTATTAATAGTAATACCTAAATTTTGAAATAATATATATTTTATATTTTTAAATGGACTTCATTTTTGGATTCAGAATATAGAATTTAGCCTAAGGTGAAATTTTGGTACTTTTCAGATAACTTTCATATTTTGATGAATAGTGAAAATTACTAAATTTTAATTAAAAACAACTTTTTTAATCAAAATAATTAATAGTGATAAATTATGAATTTGAGTGGTTTTAAAGTATATTTAGAATATATTTTTACAATTTAATATAATGTTGGTCATTAGACAAAATTTTACAATTAAACCGAACATAAACAAGTGTCAATCTTTTGATAGTTATTATCTCTTAAAAACACGCTTTTTGTTTTGACAGCGGGAATAAATTTTAAATTAATTTCTGCCACGTCTGTGTTTTGAATTTAGAAAAATGGATTCCATATTTGGAATCAGGATGTTAAAATTGTGTAAATAGGTAACTTTTATTTTTAGACATTTTGAATAATTACTGCGGTAAATATTTTATTTACCATGGTTAAGGGTAAATCTGGTAAATAAGGGTTAAAAAAATAATATTATAATAATACTAAATTACCCTAAAACGTGTCTTAACCCTATTGGTTGATACATGGTCGACCATGGAAATCTTTGGGTCTATTTTGGGACCCCATGGATCCACTTGTAAGTGATAATGACACTTTATTTTAATTAAGTTAAAATGAATACAAAAATGACACAAGCATATATCTTTTAGAAAAACAATTTTTACATAGGGTTATATATGATGTATTTTCTATTATAAATATTAATTAGAAAGATAAAAAGATTTTCTACATAATGATATTTTATTTATAATTTTTAGACATTAAATAATTTATTTTATATATGACACAATGATGATGCAGTAATTACTATAATAGTGAAAAATTAAAATAATTGATATTATAAATACCCAAATAAATATAATATGAAACTTTTAATGAATTAAACTAATTTTATAGGATAATATGATATATTAGTATTGATTTAATTTACTTTGTTTGAAGTAATCAATCTGTTATTAGTTTCACAAAAATCAACTATTGAATAGTGTCAAAATTGACATAAAAGAGTTCTTAAAACAAATATTATATTATTAATTGATATTAAATTCCTAAAAATCTAAGGTTCGGCCAAGAGACTTATATCATGATAGGTTCATAATCAATGTACCACTTGGGGGTCTCTTGGATGTATATAGTAAGTTTATTAACCATATTATATAAAAATACAAAGAGACATTGTAAAAGTGAAACTAATTAACTTAGAGTTAATACTTAAAGATAAGGTTAATATAAGTATCCAAACCTGTATAAATTCTATTGGTTGAGTGGTTTTCGACCTATAACAACCTTAAACTTTGAATAATCAACTTTGGAGCCAATAGAAACCGAATATGAATTTATTATAAATTAATATTTCTAGCTTTTCCAAAGGTGCCCCTCACCCCTCTTATAAAAGGGCACTCCTCCTTCTCATTTCTTCACACCTTCAAAGCCTTTTGGTTCGGCCAAACTCTGCCCAAATACTCTCCCAACATCCCTCACTACAACCTAGAGGCCTTAGTTTGATCAGAAAGCCAAACTAAGGAGCCCTTTTGATCAAATCAAAAGGAAGAACCCTAAGAAGAGGTAATGATTTCACCACCCTTCTCCAAGTTCATTTCTTCTTCCACTTCTTCTTTCTTTGTTCTTACCATTCTAAAATAATAACTCCAGTATCTCACATATACTGTGATGTTATTATAAATATGGTACAATCATATTCAGTATTCTATCCACCCTTTGAATAACATGTCACCATACGTGCGTACGTACGGCTTACCGTCTCCACGTCGTGGTGTAATTGTTATTCAATATAATATTATTTTGATGGGTATAATAATGATGTGTAACTCATGTAAATAATATATATAACATGTTAATGATTCTTTATATATGATATACCATCCATTTATATATTATTTTAATATCAAAAGAATGATATTGTCACTCGTGCGTACGTACGGACTACCGTCTCCACGAACGCGATGAGATTCATTCTCCATCGTATCCATTCAAGTATAATTATCATTTGACGATTTAAAAATAATGTTTAAGGACTGGATATCATTCTGGATATGAATAAGATACAACAACCATGGCTTATGTAACAAAACATATAAAAGAAAATGAGTAAGTTAACTCCCGAAACGACGATAATTCTAAGACAAATCAATGTTAAAAGATCATATATGATATCATATTAATATATATGATTCCTGTATAATTTAATAACAACTATTTCACCATTATACAGGAGGTTAACCTACCCCAACCAAGGAAAAGTACAAGGTAAGGGTTTACTTTACAACCTCTTCATTATCCAAGGTTGTTTATACGTAATAATCTACTGGGATCTCTTTATCATCCACATCCATGTTTCTTAAAAATGCATTTCAAAACATTTTTACTATTTACTAGAATATGAGTTAAAGTCATTTATACCATTTTTGACTTTTATAAGTGGTTTATAAAGGAATCTTTCGGTCGTTTTCAAAACAAGGTCCTTTTTAACCTTTTCGACAGAATTAAGGTAAGAATGTTTTTTTTAACTTATACGGCGGGTGCGGCTATTTTCCGCCGTTATAAAATCTTCAAAGCTTCCCATACAAGCTTATAAGTATATTTTCAAAGAAAATGTTTTATTTTATATGGATCTTAAATTATTTCAACATAAAAGGAGATATTTCATTAAAAATAATTTTGATTTCATCTATGTCAACATCTTTTGATGGATTTTAAGATTATTTGAAGTTGATTTATTATGATACAGAACATCTATATTGTATTGAAGGTTTTTTGATATGTTTGAATGTGGATGTGCTATTTTTATACCATTCATAGTTTATGGTGAAAGTATTCACATTTTGTATTCTAGTTTTAATACGAATGTTTATGTTATGTTTAAACCTTTTCATATGGAAATGCATTGGACTTAATATGTGACGGGTGGAGCCCGCTATAGCTCCTCGATGCATCGGTAGGTCTCATGAGACAAACTAGTTTCCTGGCACAAGGCCATGACAAAATCTTATTTGTAGTCTTGGCACGAGGCCTTGTATATGTGGTTATGATAGTCTGGCATTATGCATACCAACATTATGAAAGTGGTTATTGATTTTTTTGCATGTGATTATTCGATTAGTAGAATATTCATGTGAATAAGTAAATGGCATTATTTCATTTTATTTATGCCATACCATGTTGAAAGTTCATGTTTAAAAGGCTTTTGTTTTAGTTATACATTGCCTTAAATCTTTATTCTTATTTATGAAAGTTTCCGCTATATTGTTATCCTTACTGGGAATTTGAGCTCACCCCTTTTCTATGTTTTATTTTTCCCAAGAAGTGAAGATGTAAGTTATGAATGACCTGCAGGGATATTATGAGGGGATTATAGTGTGGACTGTGGAAACATTATGTTGTTGTAGTAGTTTTTCATTTTATGATGTAATGTAAAACTTATGAATATATCTAGTGTTTCTAAGGATACTAAACCAATCGGTCTTTCGAGATTTGATCTTTCTTGTGATCATGCCAATGTTATGTAATAATGCACCGACTCTGGGTAACTGGGGTCGGGGCGTTACAGTTGGTATCAGAGGAAGTTTAGTACAAACCATGGAAGCTAGATTTAGATAATCTCTGATTAGAGCACGTAGACCTAAGATGAACTTTGAGGATTAGTATAGAAGAACTTCTTAGAATTTTGGTATTGTAGAGATTTTGTGAGTTTTCCGAGCAATACATCCCTGTCTGGATACGAGCAGGTAGAGGCGGCTCTGGCACAGATGTACCTAGGGGTAAAACCCGAAAACACCGCTTTGAGCTAGACTCGAACGGGAACTGGTACACGACAACGGGCCTTGCTGCACTCTTGGTTACGACACTCCCGGGGGATATGCTTAGGATAACTCTCATTTTCTTTACAAATCATTTTGAAGGGTTTATGAGTATATACTTCCTTAAAGAAAACATTCTTATAATTATGGATTATATCCATAAATAGTTCAATTTATGTTAAGTGTTTTATAAGTATGGGATTATGTATTTTGATTCATAAACTGATCTAGTTTATGCCATTGTTTAGAAATGGCGCCCAGTAGAAGGAATGAGAACTCCGGAAATGCACATGATCCAAAGAGAAGGAAGGATCGTATCTTTCATGGTCTTAAGCTAGAATTTATAAGAGAAATAGTCTCCCATGTATTATCATCTTATGAAGAAATAATATCATGTATTGATAAGATAAGTAAAGAGATTACTGAGTCCTATGGCTTTGAAGGGAAGCAAGAGAAGAAAAGGATAGAAGAGAGAAAGATGGATAAAGGGAAGAGGGAAAAGAAGAATTTTCCCATATGTGGTAACTGTGGAAAGAAACACCCTGGAACTTGCCTGAAAGGAATGTGAGTTTGTTATAAGTGTGGAGGAAAAGGGCACAAAGTACGTGACTGCAAGGGTAAGAAAATGGTTTCAAATGTACAATGCTTCATTTGCAAGGAGTTTGGACACTACGCGAACCTATGTCCCAGTCATCAGACTATGACGCAAATGATGCTATTGGATAATAATCAAGTTATGATACTACCACAGATGAAGAGGAATGATTAGAGTTCTTATGTTGATTATGTCAATTGAGTGTTGTATCAACAATGTACTTGTTATAATAATTATGGAGTATATAAGGATTGTACTGCAGTACTATTTCATTAAGGACTTGAGATTGTGTGGAACAAAGAAAAGTGACTCAATAGAAGGATACATTTTTGGAAAATATATGGTTGAGAGAATGATAAACCATAATATAATTCTGATACCGAGGTAGTGATTTTCGAATAATACATGATTATTTTGGAAAAAATATATTGGATATTCTTGACTACCTTGGAACTGATTAATGATTTGTATATTCCATCATTGTTGGGGTTTAAAACATTTTTGGATTGATGAAGTATATCCAGCATTCTATATGGAATAAGGGAGAATGAATGTAATCAATAAGGAATATGGTAATACCTGATGAAGGTATTCATATGCTATTACGGGGTAAAAAGGATCTATATTATGTTTACATTCCTTATAAATGTTAGACTGTGAGTTTGGACAGAAGTATTTTGGATAGTTCTAGTTTGGATTATTTTGGATTGCCATAAAAGGACAACCCGGAGGTCGGGCGGCAACCCGTCGCGTCCGGCAAGGCTGCGAGACTTGAACCCGCAACCGAAGGGCGACAAGGGTGTATCACCTACCACTGGACCATGAGATGTCCTGGATTAAATAATGTAGTTTTTATTAAAAGATCATGTAGATGAATTATAAATTCGTTTATTTTGGAACCCTATACGAATAGTGTAAATAGAATTTTTTATTTTTACATTCTATTATCTTTTAGAGTGAAAGATGAGTTTGTGGTAGAAATTTATTAATGGATAAAACTCTAATTATAAAGTAAGTATATCTCCTTATGATCTTAGCCAATCTCATAAATAAATTCCTCAATATTAAGAATAGCAACTTTGAACAAAAATGTTTTCCTAGATGGTACCTTAAATCATCACTAATTTATGGCTTTGGGATTGTTGGCCTTTTTATAGCCATGTTCTCTACCACTCTCCATCAGATAATTGATGGTTAGATTTTTCTTCCATATCCATATTTTCCTACATGGAACCCTAGTATGTGTTATTTTCGGTAATCTTCATACTTTCGACTCTTTATTTTAAATAGAGGCATCATTAATTCATTTTTCGATGTGGGATTTCAACTAGGATATTTTGAAACGTCAAAAATGTGTTATCCTAATACCCTATGTTTTGTTGAACCGATGGTATTTCAATTCCTCATAGATTGATGAATTTAAGGACCTCAATTTTATACTTGTTTGTGATTGATGACCTCAATCACTACCTATAAATATTTACGTTTTTCCTCCGATTATATGTCTCCAATTTCCACCAATGTTCTCCTAATCGAGATCATAATTTGGTGGTGACCCTTTGATTTCTCTTTTACTCATATTAAGACTAAATTTTAGTAACCCAATTTCCGATGTGGGTTTTCCCACAAATATATTTTCTACTTTCAACCTTTTATTTTCGAAGAAAAATTTCAAATTGCGAGGACGCAATTTATTTAAGGAGGGGAGAATTTAACACCCCAAGATTTCATAGTGTGTTATTTCTTCAAAATAATTTAATAACTTGCAATACATGCAACACCGAGTTCAATTACACCATGACTTACAAAAAAAAAGCCATTAAAAGAGGTCATGAATAGTATTAACTAAATTTTAAACTTTATAATTTTAGAATCCATATTATGAGTTTCTTAGTCATAATGCAAGAACAGATTCATTTTCAGTATTGCACTTTTATCAACTTTTGATAGTGAAACCTTTTTAAATACAATATTTTAAACTTTTTGACTAAATGGAGACATCAAAAAATTTAAAATGAAACTTCCCAAGCTTCCACGGTAAGCTTTCCTTTGAATAAAACAGTAGCGTGTGTTGTACGCAACTTCGAGTTTTAACACACACCACAACCAATCAAACTGGCCGTTATGAATAGTAATACCTAAATTTTGAAATAATATATATTTTATATTTTTAAATGGACTTCATTTTTGGATTCGGAATATCGAATTTAGCCTAAGGTGAAATTTTGGTACTTTTCGGATAACTTTCATATTTTGATGAATAGTGAAAATTACTAAATTTTAATTAAAAACAACTTTTTTAATCAAAATAATTAATAGTTATAAATTATGAATTTGAGTGGTTTTAAAGTATATTTAGAATATATTTTTACAATTTAATATAATGTTGGTCATTAGACAAAATTTTACTATTAAACCGAACATAAACAAGTGTCAATCTTTTGATAGTTATTATCTCTTAAAAACACGCTTTTTGTTTTGACAGCGGGAATTAATTTGAAATTAATTTCTGCCACTTCTATGTTTTGAATTTAGAAAAATGGATTCCATATTTGGAATCAGGATGTTCAAATTTTGTAAATAGGTAACTTTTATTTTTAGACATTTTGAATAATTACTGCGGTAAATATTTTATTTACCATGGTTAAGGGTAAATCCGGTAAATAAGGGTTAAAAAATATATTATAATAATACTAAATTACCCTAAAACTTGTCTTAACCCTATTGGTTGATAAATGGTCGACCATGGGAATCTTTGGGTCTATTTTGGGACCCCATGGATCCACTTGTAAGTGATAATGACACTTTATTTTAATTAAGTTAAAATGAATACAAAAATGACACAAGCATATATCATTTAGAAAAACAATTTTTACATAGGGTTATATATGATGGATATTCGATTATAAATATTCATTAGAAATCTAAAAAGATTTCCTACATAATGATATTTTATTTATAATTTTTAGACATTAAATAATTTATTTTATATATGACACAATGATGATGCAGTAATTACTATAATAGTGAAAAATTAAAATAATTGATATTATAAATACCCAAATAAATATAATATGAAACTTTTAATGAATTAAACTAATTTTCTAGGATAATATGATATATTATTATTGATTTAATTGACTTTTTTCGAAGTAATCAATCTTTTATGAGTTTCACAAAAATCAACTATTGAATAGTGTCAAAATTGACATAAAAGAGTTCTTAAAACAAATATTATATTATTAATTGATATTAAATTCCTAAAAAAATCTAAAGATCGGCCAAGAGACTTATATCATGATAGGTGCATAATTAATGTACCACTTGGGGGTCTCTTGGATGTATATAGTAAGTTTATTAACCATATTATATAAAAATACAAAGAGACATTGTAAAAGTAAAACTAATTAACTTAGAGTTAATACTTAAAGATAAGGTTAATATAAGTACCCAAACCTGTCTAAATTCTATTGGTTGAGTGGTTTTCGACCTATCCCAACCTTAACCTTTGAATAATCAACTTTGGAGCCATTAGAAACCGAATATGAATTTATTATAAATTAATATTTCTAGCTTTTCCAAAGGTGCCCCTCACCCCTCTTATAAAAGGGCACTCCTCCTTCTCATTTCATCACACCTTCAAAGCCATTTGGTTCGGCCAAACTCTGCCCCAATACTCTCCCAACATCCCTCACTACAACCTAGAGGCCTTAGTTTGATCAGAAAGCCAACCTATGGAGCCCTTTTGATCAAATCAAAAGGAAGAACCCGAAGAAGAGGTAATGATTTCACCACCCTTCTCCAAGTTCATTTCTTCTTCCACTTCTTCTTCCTTTGTTCTTACCATTCTAAAATAATAACTCCAGTATCTCACATATACTGTGATGTTATTATAAATATGGTACAATCATATTCAGTATTCTATCCACCCCTCGAATAACATGTCACCATACGTGCGTACGTACGGCTTACCGTCTCCACGTCGTGGTGTAATTGTTATTCAATATAATATTATTTGGATGGGTATAATAATGATGTGTAACTCATGTAAATAATAAATATAACATGTTAATGATTCTGTATATATGATATACCATCCATTTATATATTATTTTAATATCAAAAGAATGATATTGTCGCTCGTGCGTACGTACAGACTACCGTCTCCACGAACGCGATGAGATTCATTCTCCATCGTATCCATTCAAGTATAATTATCATTTGATGATTTAAAAATAATTTTTAAGGACTGGATATCGTTCTGGATATGAATAAGATACAACAACCATGGCTTATGTAACAAAACATATAAAAGAAAATGAGTAAGTTAACTCCCGAAACGATGATAATTCTAAGACAAATCAATATTAAAAGATCATATATGATATCATATTAATATATATGATTCTTGTATAATTTAATAACAACTATTTCACCATTATACAGGAGGTTAACCTACCCCAACCAAGGAAAAGTACAAGGTAAGGGTTTACTTTACAACCTCTTCATTATCCAAGGTTGTTTATACGTAATAATCTACTGGGATCTCTTTATCATCCACATCCATGTTTCTTAAAAATGCATATCAAAACATTTTTACTATTTACTAGAATATGAGTTAAAGTCATTTATACCATTTTTGACTTTTATAAGTGGTTTATAAAGTAATCTTTCGGTCGTTTTTGAAACAAGGTCCTTTTTAACCTTTTCGACAGAATTAAGGTAAGAATGTTTTTTTAACTTATACGGCGGGTGCGGCTATTTTCCGCCGTTATAAAATCTTCAAAGCTTCCCTTACAAGCTTATAAGAATATTTTCAAAGAAAATGTTTTATTTTATATGGATCTTAAATTATTTCAAAATAAAAGGAGATATTTCTTTAAAAATAATTTTGATTTCATCTATGTCAACATCTTTTGATGGATTTTAAGATTATTTGAAGTTGATTTATTATGATACAAAACATCTATATTGTATTGAAGGTTTTGTGATATGATTGACTGTGGATGTGCTATTTTTATACCATTCATAGTTTATGGTGAAAGTATTTACATTTCGTATGCTAGTTTTAATACGAATGTTTATGTTATTTTTAAACCTTTTCATATGGGAATGCATTGGACTTAATATGTGACGGGTGGAGCCCGCTATAGCTCCTCGATGCATCGGTAGGTCTCATGAGACAAACTAGTGTCTTGGCACAAGGCCTTGACAAAATCTTATTTGTAGTCTTGGCACGAGGCCTTGGCTATGTGGTTATGATAGTCTGGCATTATGCATTCCAACATTATGAAAGTGGTTATTGATTTTTTTTCATGTGATTATTCGATTAGTAGAATATCCATGTGAATAAGCAAATGGCATTATTTCATTTTATTTATGCCATACCATGTTGAAAGTTCATGTTTAAATGGTTTTGTTTTAGTTATACATTGACTTAAATCTTTATTCTTATTTATGAAAGTTTCCGCTATATTGTTATCCTTACTGGGAATTTGAGCTCACCCCTTTTCTATGTTTTATTTTTCCCAGGAAGTGAAGATGTAAGTTATGAATGACCTGCAGGGATATTATGAGGGGATTATAGTGTGGACTGTGGAAACATTATGTTGTTGTAGTAGTTTTTCATTTTATGATGTAATGTAAAACTTATGAATATATCTAGTGCTTCCAAGGCTACTAAACCAATCGGTCTTTCGAGATTTGATCTTTCTTGTGATCATGCCAATGTTATGTAATAATGCACCGACTCTGGGTAACTAGGGTCGGGGCGTTACACTTCCCATCAGGTTCCTGAGAAACTATGTCCCCAAGAAACTCACTAATCCCCATTAGTCATTGATCCTATCCCAACCATCATCAAAATAAAAACAAAATTGGTTACATGAGAGAATTATGTATGTCACCTCAATCTTATGTAAATGTGATAAGTATGTTATCCCATACTACCCGATCCTATAACCCAACCCAAAATTCCATGAGTCACATGACACCAAACATTTTTTACCATACTTCATGACAAGATAACTCACCAACCTAAGAATTTCCCAGATGCTCTTATCGAAAGGACCAACATACCATCCCTATTGAGGCCACCCCCACTATTAACCACTATCTAATTCCATTCCATGTCATGATCATTTATCCATTATATATCCATGTAATAAAATTAATCTACAACAGACTGGTTAGGAATAAAAATGGCCATTCCCTTGAATACAGACTCAAAATCAAGATACTCAATGTGAATCACATTCAAAAGCTTTTCCACTTAAGGTTATTTTCTTATAAAACCCCAATGCACAACCAATAATTTTACAAAAAATCGATATCACCTCCAATTTTTCGATCTTGTAACAAAAGTATATACCCATTATTTTCTACCTATATGGAATGAGAATGTCATCAATAAAACCCCTATCTCTTGGGGTACCCTCATATATCACCACTAACTGACTCACTAAACACCGAGTTACACCTCAAGTGTTTTTAGTGTGTCTCACCCAGCCAAAAGATCTATGATTATCCAAAGTTCACAGCTCATAAGATTCTATCCATGCTCCCATATTGAACAAACCATGTCATCTTTCATGCCCAACCGACAAATATAGGGTCTCATACATGTATCATCTATCAAGCATGTCATTCCATGTGATGATCCTACCAGGGAATATATTCTAACCATACATCCATTTATGGTACATCCCCCTCAATAATCACAACACATCAGACAATATATATATATATATATATATATATATATATTTACTGTCATCAACATATATGATCAATGTTAGTGAACTATAATCACCGGCGTGGTTAACAAGAATTCCATTCTTATATATAGGAAAAATTATATATAGGTTATACTAGTACATTAAATAACCAATATTGAATAATTTCGATCCACATGAGGTAAATCCCAAGGGATTTAAATTCCCATATCGACTTATTGGGTTACCACACATCCCATGCATCATGAGACTATATTGTTATAATTATAAACTACCTAACTAAATATCCACATGATATTAAAAGAAAAATGATATATATACACAACCTTTCAGTATATCTATGTTTAATGACACCAAAAATTATACATGAACTTCCTGATATGTTTCTAGAAATTTAAATAGATGGAATCATTATTACTGAAATCATACACTAGAAGGCCTATATAACATATGAATACCCCATTACTTATCATGAGGCATGAAGAACCCCATTAAAATATTGGATAATAGAATTATATAAATAATTCATAAATCAAAATCCTTAGCTGACATGTGTGTCACCTGACATGAAAATAATATCAATCATAAGATCACATATGGAGAACATAAATCCCTAGAACTTTGTAACAATGAATTCCCACTAGAAATATTGTTCATTATCGACCATCCCAGAATCCATTATAATATCCGACACATTAATATATTTCCTATAATCTGTATCCTAAATAATATAAATAAATAAATGAAAATATCTTATTCGATTTTTTAACATCATATCACAAAGGACACTCGACTGGTTACTTATATGAGAGCACCAAATGACTTCAAATGCACCTTTACATACACAATAAGATTTTGAATAGAGATGGGAGTATTATAAGGTACAATGGGGTGAATATAACCCCTAAAATTATAATAGAAGTAATATGATAAATAACTAAAAAACATTATATCAATGGGAAAAAAATAAAAATTAAAACTAATAAGATAAATATGATATATTAAACGGAATGAAACATTCAAAATCAAATAGTATTGATTTCATATAAATTAAATACATCGAGGATATCAGAATTTATAATCTTAATCTCTTGATGGTTTGATATATATTTCATGATCATGAAATACCAGGTCTCACCCCACAAGAACAAGACACAAGTGAAGGATTCTTGGTTACCCTAGTGTAATGGTGGATCGAGCAGGGTGTGAGTAAACAACTCAGAAAGGAACTACCAAATATTTTTATACTATATATAATTTATTAAAATGTGAATATGAAATTATTATACAAAAAAATAAATAATATAATATAAATAAATAAATGACACTAGAAATAACTAATTATTTCTAATTCCAAAATTTATCTGAGACTGTCATGTGGATCATGTCAACCACCGTCAACTCATAGAGTAATTGAGTTATTCCATGGAACTACTAACTATTTTTTATCGTTATGTTCAATGAATCGATCGACCATACATACTACATCTAGTGCTTGGGTGTCAATGAGCACATCACAATATCATGAAAACAATTTCAATACCATATCAAAGGGTTTTACACAGGAATCCTTAATTCCTAGGACCAAATATGAAATAAATCACCATGAATGGATTAATATGTAAATATGAGGAATGTTGGGAATCCCTATAAACTTCATGTATAATTAATGGGTTTATGCCAATTACTAGGCATATTGGGACATCACTAAACAATTTCATCCTCAATTTCACCATGTCAAATAGCTGGATCCTATGAATCTTAGGAATCATGATCAAGAACATATATTATCATTATTTTGAAATAACCAGATCATAGGTACGACCTAGGAATATAAATGTAATAACATTGATCACAATCCATAAGAGAAAATTGTTTTATCATAGACATGTTGGGCATCCTAAGGACCCATGATGTCTAGGGTATCCCATAAAGACAAGAGCCCAATCCCTGGTATCCTTAAAATCATACATAGCCCAACAATCAGATATTAGGAAGCACATATTAATATCCATGATGTTGTCATCTCAAAACTCATATAAAAAATTTATCACATGAGGATCAAAATCTATATCATAGGAATAATTATTGGGAATTGAAAACCTCACTATCACATAAAAACGTCTCACAGTCTAAATCATGATATGTTCATCTAGGTATCCATCATGAAATCCAAAATAAAAATAAATAAATAAATGTCGAATTTTTTCCAAATTCATAGACCCATTACCACTATCTTCTGACACATAAGATTGCATGTTTAGATAATATTATAAATTTATCCCCACTTATAAATAAATCCAATCCTGAATACACCATATTAGGTTTGGACAATCCAAGGGGTACCTACTGGCCTCATAGGCCAGTACATTGGAATGGAACGCTACTTATGGTATTGAGTCTCAAAAAAAATCTTGGGATCTATCCTACCTCATGTGGGACATAAAACTCCAATATAGTGTAATATATTGAACCTAGACCCATAGTAAGCATAGAGAATGTTGCATTCTCAAGGGAAACAGGGAAGGGAGGTAGACTGTCTAAAATACCACATTTATCCAAGGTCAGTCGACTCAAGCAACACATGTCGATTTTTCTTTAGGCCCATACACCTATTCTAAACACACATTTATGTGGAAATATCACCTGCCCTAGGGTCAACTAAACCATCCCAAAGGCCATACAGTTTCCCGAATGCTCATACATGATCTAACTAGTGAAATTAACTGAAAGTGAAATAGGAACTTTGATTTAGTAATTCATGGAATTTGATTTAAATTAAATATTTTAATTTATATTAATGATTTTTTATAATTAATTTAGATGGTAAATTATACTAGTTTTGACCCCACACACCAAAATGTATATATGAAAATGAATAAATAAAAAATATAAAGTACTTGTACCACCAAATTCAATTTAAATATTTCATTATTTATCTAGACACCAAAAAATCATACCAAATCTCATTAAATCCACATCGTTAGTCAATCAACAACACTCATCCACCCGAGACACTAAACCATACATAACATCCGACATTACATAATTATATTATTTACATGAAATTTTAAAAATAAATTTATATATTAAAATTTATACAGAAATCATTGAAAATCATCAACATGATAGAACCATAAAAAACCCATTGGATGTCTCTTATTGACCTCTAACATCAAACCATGAAAAATCAACAACCCATAATGCAATTTTTATAACTAATTAATTTTAAATTTTTATAATAATCCAAAAAAAATTGGTGGTGCAAGATACCTTTTCAGAATTAATGATTAGTTGTATGAAGATTTAATATTGGGATTTCTTCTTTGAGGATTGAGTGAAATCCCCATAAGGAATATGTTATTTCACCATCCTATAATGAAGTCACCATAAAAAAACTCAACCAAAAAAAAATTAAATTAGTGACGGTGTAGTGGAATTAAAGGATAGAAGGGGAAGAGGATCTCACATTAATATTATTAAAAAACAACCTTCAAATTACAAAAAAAAAAGTTTAGGATGTGAGGGGATGATAAGGGAAGTCCAACTGTCCCCGATTCATAAGAACATGTGAGAAATAAGACTAACACCTTTATAATCATAAGGGGAGGGAAATTTTAAACTTCACTATAAAAGTACCACAAATTATCTAGTGGCTATTGGATACAGCACCTACAATTTACATATAACTCGCTCTATTCAATGGTTCCTACCATATAGTTAGTGGTCTTGTACATTTTTTCTTATATGTATCACTCATCATCTCATAAGGATCCCCCAATCCCCCATGAGCCTTACGTATAACCATTTTATGCCTAAAAATCACTTTTTATATTCTATAATTCCTACAATTAGAATGTGAATCCATATAATAAAAATAACCCATCCATTAATTTGAATATTTCTAATTCTTCATGAAATTCAAACATCTTTTTTGACACATAGAATTGCACCAAAATTCTATAAATATATTAATTAAGGACATGATCAATTGAGCTTCCACAATGGTGTTAGTTTACCCACTGAATGATGATGGTTTTATCCTCACAAAAGGATCTAAACCTGTTTATCCTCATTGGTGTGAAATGTGTTTCTCCATGAAGGCTAGGAAAATTTTTATAACTCATGTCAATTACCTGAGAATAATAAAAAAAAATTCATCACAAACATTATCTATATTATTTGGATTATCCCAAAAATCCCCACATTGTCCAAAATTGTTGGATTGGTTCCAATTTTATGTGGTATTTGCTATTATTTATCAGATTACATGTATTATTTAGAAATATTATTAACAAAAAATATATAATAAAAGATTTATATATCATGTTTCCCAAAAATAATCTCTTATTAATAGAATACCAACAAATATTTGTTTAAAATAATATCTAAAATTTTCTAAATGTAGAATCCTTTTTCCTTTCATACATTATTTTAAACACACATCATATAAATTCTACCAAATCATACTCTAATGATACTATAACGCCCCCATCTCTAGTCCCATGGATCTATTGGGTTGTTTATTACATGGTAATCATAATAAATGAGATCATATCCCCATGATCAATGTGTATTTGTTTTTAAGTGAATATATAAAAAAGTTTTCCATTACATCATGTCAAATTACCAAATTGAAGTCTAAATAATTATTCCTTAATGTTATCCATGTGGATGATCAGGAATTATATTAGTCTTAATAATGTATGGAAATTTCAAAATAAATTAAAAAATGATAAAAATTTCCCAATAATTTATATATTACAAAGATTTATAAAATTTAATAAGAAAAATAATGGTATGATATAAAAAATTGATTCCATATTAATGATAACAAATATATAACATATTCCATGGATGAAAATGGAAATCAATGAGTAAATGATCATAAATTGATTAAAATATTTGGAATGAATAATGACACATATCATAAGCATACCATTTTGCCCTTATGTAAAGAAATCATATATAAAGGGAGAGGATACTCTCATTACCCTATCATAGTATTCTCTTGTGACCTACCCATGCACGGGGGGATATATAATTCTAGGCCCCACCCATAATATAATAGTATAGATCAATCCATCACATATTAAATGGATATGTAATAATTTCTAAAAATGAACAACATAATAATATATGGAATATATGCTAAATTAAAATTTTCATTCATGGTTTTACCAAATTGAATAAAAGATTATATGGTCATGAAAATAGTTTTACCTAGTCAATTAATTTAATAAGGATATCTTAGATATTACCATTTACTCGATTAAATAGGGATCCATAATATTCAAATAATTACCCCTAAATATTGAATAAAACTGAATTGCAATTATTGAGTACTTATAATGAATGAGATGATTAAGGTGGTTAGGTTATCGAGTGGATGTATTTTCAATGAAATGATAACACTATGTAGATATAAATTAGATAAATTACATATAATATAATCCAATAAATAATTATATTATGTGAATATCATGTGAATAATCCAAAGAATATTCGTTGGGTGTTCTAAACTTGGTGTATAGTGAGGAATACTTATTATTCACCCAGTGAATATTGAGTTATTATGTGAACAACCTTTTTTAGGGTTATTACCACAATAATTATCTATTTTTATATGATAAATCAAATATTAAATATGTATATATATTTTTCACTATTAAGATATCCACACACACTTTACTTTACCGAAATCTAATATAGTTTTATCAGTATGGGAAATTTTGATTATTTTAACAGCATATAAAGGTGGTATAATGGGAGTTAATAAAGTTCTATAATTAATATTACAATATAAAATAACTATTAATGTGGAATTATAACATTTCATGTTTAAATGAAACATATTTTTAAATAATAACATAATTAATGAAATAAAAGAGGTTATAAACCCTTACTGTTCTATCCATATTCTTAAAGCATGATAATATGACTGTAGAACCTCATGAACTCATTAAAGATAATTTTGGGAGAGAAAATGGGAATAAATTAGTGGTAAATTCTTTTGGAGTGGAGATTTTTGATATAATGGGTGGGTATTTATAAAAAAATGATGGATAATTGTTCATTAATTTATAAACATAGAAAATTGAAATCTAGGTTATAGAATATTTAAAACCAATGTATTACCCATGGGTTAGATCTTGTTTTTTGACATTTACGATAGGTTATTTATATTTTATTGTATTAGTATTGATATAATTTATTTTATATTACCTTTTCATTGGGATTGTAATGTTTCCACAAAATATTTACTTTAAATCAAATTTCAATTTTTAGACATTAGAATCCTATGTATAGGTTTATAAAATAAATTTAACAAATTAATATAAATTATATTTATTAGAAAAATTAATTATTTTCCATGTATTCTCTTATATAAATAATATTAAATCCATTTTTGATCAATATCATCTCATTATACATACTGTATATTCATGGTTTATTTAACAACTTAGTGAAGATTTTGAATGCCATAGAAAATTATGGGAAAATAACCTTTGGATAATATCAATTTGTTGGATTCAAATTCGATTTTATTTTTATAAAATATAAAAATTTATATGATAATATTAATTTAAAAACACATTTTATTACAAAATCATAAATTTGACACATAATTTATAGAAACACTTTCAAATAGTAAATTTTTTTGTCATGAGTCATATGTCAATAATTATATTAATATTAATAAAATAATATAATTTTTTAGTTATTAGTTATATAAAATTATTTTATTCTTTTTTCTAGACATTTACATAAATATGTATTTCATTACTATTATAATAGTTTTATTTCAAATGTTTGGATTCCAACAACCAAATTACAACAGTCATAATACAACTTATATATAAACATCATTATAATATTCCATGATCGTTCATATACATCAAATAAATAATATTCCAGTTCTATTGTAAGGTCTCAGATTTTTGGTTTATTATTTTTAAATATTATATGGAATTATTTTGAGACCAGGCGCGAAGAAGACACCTCATTCTGAGGTCCATATAGCCTGAAATGTTGGTTTGAACTTTTTTAATATTATGTAAGTCGGCGCTAGTGCGCGGTTGAGGCAGTTTCCAAAAAGATGCCAGGATTAAAAATCTGAGCACACCGTTGCGTCAGGGATGACGATTTTTCCTAAGAAAGAGCCTGACCTCGAACGATGCAGGTCGATGGAAGAAGTTAATTTTCGGATGTTTTTAGTAAAGTAAAAAATAAAATAACTTGATAAATGTTTATTTTATTTTATGGAAACGTCTGCTGCAGCACAGCGATATGATGTCTATTTCCCAAATTAATGACATGTCATAATGACTCAAAAAATGGAAAGTTGGCATCATTAATACTGCCGCGTAATTAAATTCCATCATGTTTCCCTTTTTAATTGGTTACGCTTTTGTTGATCGGTGGCGATGATTGGAATGAACCTCTACAGAATCCGCGGGGCGTTGGAGAAATTTCTCAGCAAAAATCAATGACGGATTGAGGCTGCGAATATCTACGCCAATGACATTAAATGATCTCAACAATGACGGCAGTGTGAAACCTTCGTCAATGATCGATCCTTTCTAAAGTTAGGGTTTTGTTATTTCAATTTCTTTTCCTCGTATATGAGTTTAAACGACGAACGCGGATCAACCACGAACAAGTTGATTCGCGTATTCGTACGTTCTTGCGGTAGGATTTTCATTGGGATGATTTTGGGGAAATAATCTATGCTTTTAATTATGTTGATCTCTGCTCCGTTGAAACCTATCAATAGGAGTGGATCAACACCGTGACGAATGACGGTGGAGGTTTGTTCCTCAATTTTGTTTATTGGATTTCCTCCCCCTTTTCTTTTCTCATGCGTTCTTCACGTTCTTCACGGGGAAATGAAAAATGGATCATTGCACATCTGTTCCATGACACAACGATCCCAAATCAATGGTTCGACACCGCAACACCCTAGTGGAGGTGCGACGACAATGGCAGACGACAAATCATACCGGATCAGGAAAGGGCGTTCTTCGAGCGTTCTTTATGTGGGAAGATCAAAGCACGTTTTTGGAGCCGATCGGAGGTCTGAAAACACTGGAAGCGGCTTCGTGTTGATGGAGAAACCAAAACATGAATTTTTCATGGCGATCGGGCGGCCAGATCGATGAATGGAACATCATGGGAGGTGCGATGGTGGAGGTCTACGTTTCTAGAAATTTCCAGAATACACGGCGTGTACTTACGAAGAACACACCATGTAGTACTGGTGGCCACGGCTAGAGTTTCGTGGTCATAGAGGAATAACACGGAGTGTGACCCTTTTCACACGACATGTTGGACTTTCCATGAAGCTCGACATGTATATTGGTTAGTACACAGATATGAGATGATCTACATGGATTTAGGCAACACGGCGTGTACCGCTTGGTAGAGGCGGCAACGTGAAGCTCAACATGTAACTAGGGGATACACAGACATGTGATAAATTAAACAGGTTGATATCCATGTATGGCCACACCACAAGTGACACGGGGCCAACCCTAGTCACTTGGACACGGCTTGTACATCGTACTACATGCCTTGTACTATGTTTTCCTAAATGACCAGTTCTACGACATGGGCCATTGCATACATGCAGTACCCTGGGTCAGAAAACACGGCGTGTATCTTTTCTACATGCCGTTTACATTATGGAAAACAACATGGTCCTCTTGTTCTCCATATCGTGAACATATTTCATTTGGGTTAGTGCTCCTTTTTCTCATTTCCCTGAAGATCATGCATCTTTTCCTTCTACATGATTATGATCCCTTCAGCCGTAATTTTTGTGATAGAGTCGGCATTCCTCTGAGAGGCCCCGAGTGACATCCTCTATACATTCCTGACCCTAGGTAGATTCAGGCATTGACGTGAACAAATTTACCAGGTGTTGATCCTCTACCTAGCTGGTGTATCACCTAACAGGTGAATCTGGATGAGTCACGGTATCCGCCATGGCCCTGGTAGTGATCCTCATCTGTTTATCGTGATCTTTCCCACATAAGAGTGTGTCTCTCGTAATGAGTGATTCTATCTATCGTAACCATCCCACTCAGGAGTGTGTCTCCCATAATGAGTGCAACTTACTCTCATGAGGGTTATCGACGAACAACACTTCTCGGACGGACGTCATCAGATCATTAAGACTCGTGGAGTGTGTTCTCCTAGAATGAGTGCATCACGGAATCTTCAAAAAGAATCCCTAACGGGGGTATGCAGTTTTTTTACTTGTCTCTATACTACGGTATGTGTTTTGAGTATATCTACTCTGTTCTATATGTTCTATAGACATATATTATGCATAGCTGACTGTACCATTACTTTGTGTACTTCTGTGTGGTTTTCAATGTCCTATACTGAGTATTGTTATACTCACCCCTACACAGGATTTTACCGCATGCCTGGTGTCTTGTGCAAATGAGTATCCTTTTGATAGAGTCCAGGTAGGACCGTGATAGGACAAAGCATTCTAATTTTCCTATATTCTGAGGTGTTCCTACAGCTACGAGCAGCAATCCAAAAACCTTTTATGCTTACAGGTTTGAATTTGCAGTTTTCAGACTCTTGTATGTTTGTTTTTGGTGGGATTGTATTCTGGACAACCATACATTTTAGAACTCTACCTTTTCTTCGTACTATGTTGTTTGGGTTTAGTTGTATGTATGCATTTTGTTCCTTAGTGTTTTACATTTCAGCTTTTGTTGGCATGGAGATTTATGGGTGTGTACATGTACTTAGGCAATGCCTCCCATGTTAGTGATATTCCTACTCAGTGCTAGTCACTAGCCCCTGGCCTATTGGAGGTAGGCTTGGGGAGTCACGACACGGGCACCACTGGGACGGGTCATGACAGAGTGGTATCAGAGGAGGTCAGTTCTACCTTAGGACAAAGAGTCTGTGAGTTTGGTTTGAGGAAAAAGTGTTAAGTGTTTCATGTTTGGGTTTCAGGCCAGAGACTCTAGTGGTGGTGCGACGGCCGACGTATCCATACACCAGGGCTCTAATAACCTACATTCCGACTCGGTACACGAAAACACTAGTTGCGAGGAAATAAAAAGGTACATGCATCATATAGGAATGGTTTGTGGATTCCATGTCTTTTGTGTCAGCTATCCAGATATACTCTTTGACTGTGGTACATCTTTTTCCCGTATATTATGCCTCTAAAATGCATACCTTCTAGGATTCAGCAGCACGATAATGAGGATGACCCCCTTGGTGACGAGGCTTCAATATAGGGACCTGTTCCCCAGGTGATGCCACTAGGTGGTACACCTACTATGCCACCAATAGTGGAGCAGGAAGTGGTATCTGTAGTACCAACCAGTGTGGAGTGTAGGCTTAGCGCATTCCTTGAGTTCTATAAGTAGAGAATAGACCAGGCAGATCCCCTATGTGATAGACATGGCAGAGGAGCAGGGAGAGCTGCGCGTGGTGGCAGAATATTGGACTTACTTCCACCACCACCCCCAGGAGGTCCGCACCAGGCTCAGGGAGCTAGGGATATGGTTAGGGACAACTGCATGTTGTCGTGGTATAAGACCTAGGGGCTCCAGGGATGGTTTGAGGTATGATATGTGTCTTTTCTACATTAGCTGCCGTAATCATAGACCCAGGTTCCAGTCATTTTCTTATAGCCACGTGTCTTGTACAAAACCTCGAGATTCCGGTAGAACCATTGACTCAATCCATACTCTTGTAGAGACCTACGGGAGGAGACATGACGTTCAGACACCTTTGCAGACAGTGTGATCTTACTCTTGGAGGTGAGGGTTTTGGTTGGAACCTCTTGGTGGTAGTGTCGAGGCCTTATGACATCATTCTTGGTATGGATTAGTTATCTTCAGTCCATGCCTAGAGTGACTGTTTTAGGCAAAGTGTGAAGTGTGTCTGCCATGATGGAATGAGGTTTTCCATTGTGGGAGAAAAGGATACCCAGACAGTGAAAAATGGACTCATGCATAGAAGGGTGCAGCCGATCACTCATGAGTTGGCTAGCCTTACCCTCGGAGCAGTGCATCTTGTGAGCTCTCAGTTCCTAGCAGTGGTGGTGGAGTATAAGGATGCCTTTCCCAAAGATGTTACAGGATTACCTCCCCACCTAGAAATTGAATTCTGCATCGACTTACACCCTGGGACGACACTGATTTCCTCATCGGCATATCGGATGGCTCCCGCAGAACTTCACGAGCTGAGGGTGTAGTTGGAGGATTTGTAGAGCAATGCTTTCATGAGACCCAGCGTTTCACCCCTGGAATCCTCGGTCTTGTTTTCCAAGAAGGAAGACCGGAGTCTGAGGTTGTGTGTGGATTACCGGCACCTAAACCAGGTGATGGTAAAGAAGAAGTATCCACTACCGAGAATTAATGACCTCTTCGATCAGTTAAGAGGGGCCCAGTGGTCCTCGAAGGTTTACCTTCGATCAGGCTATCACCAGCTACGAGTGCGAGATGAGGATATACCGAGGATGGCTTTCAAATGCCGCTATGGTCACTATGAGTACTTGGTGATGCCTTTTGGCGTGAAAAACTCCCCCACAGTTTTCATGAGACTGATGAACCAGATCTTCCAGTCGCACTTGGATCGGTTCATAGTGGTCTTCATCAAAGAAATCCTTTTTTACACGGCATCAGAAGAGGAGCATGTGAGGCTCATACGGATGGTTCTAGACGTACTTCGAGAGAACCTACTTTATGGGAAGCTCTCAAAGTGCCAGTTCTAGATTCAGGAGGTCCACTTTCTAGGAGATGTCATCTCAACACATGGAGTATCTATGGACCCAGCCAAGGTGGAGGCTGTGTTAGCATGGGAGCCACCTCGGGGCATAACAGAGGTGCAGAGAATCCTTGGGATAGCAGGATATTACCGGAGATTCACTCCTGATTTCTCCTAGATATCATCACTGATGACGGGCTTGACCAAGAAGGGGAAACCCTTCTTGTGGATGGAGAAGTGCCAGTAGGCTTTCGAGCAGTTGAGGCAATGTTTGAAGTGCGCCCCAGTCTTAATATTGCAGAAGGAGGGTGTCAAGTATGTATTTTTTAGCGAATCATTAGGGACTGGGCTCGGCTGTGTGCCGATGAAGTGGCATGTAGTGATTTCTTATGGTTTGCGCCTACTTAGGACACATGAGAATAACTATGTCACCCATGTTATTTAGTTGGCAGTGGTAGTCTTGGCATTGAAGATTTAGCAACACTACCTCATGGGCGAGCGATTTATCTTCTACTCTGACTACAAGAGCTCCAAGTACATATTCTCATAGAAGGATCTGAATCTGAGGCAGAGGCATTGGCTAGAGATCCCCCAGGATTATGATTTTGAGATAATATATACTCCTAGTAAGGGGAACAAGGTGGTGGATGCCCTGAGTAGATGGTCGATCTCATAGCTATTGAGTGAGGCGACAGAGTAGTTTTCCACGTTACAGTTGTCGTTCGTGGACGGAGAAGGTGCAGCCTACCTATAGTCGATGGTTGTCACCCCTCCACTCTTACAGCAAGTTAGGGAAGCATAGCTTGGTGATGTCAACTGTGAGGCTTTACGAGCTCAGTTATCCACATGACATGTTCCTGATGGATATTCGTAAGGTGGGGAGCACATTCTTCTTTTTAGAGGATGCACTATAGTACTAGTGTCATTACATGAGGAGGTTATTAAGGAGTTTCATACATCCCCTTTGGCGGTACATCCTGGAGTGGAAAAGATGTACCAGCATCTCCGACGATAGTCCTAGTGGTCAGGCATGAAGATGGAAGTATCAGAGTTTGTTTCACGATGCCTCACATGCCAGCAGGTGAAGGCTGAGCACCAGGTTCCATAAGGGTATGCTCACCCCCTGGAAGTTCCAGAGTGGAAGTGGGACGGAATATTGATGGACTTCATGATAGGCTTACCACGGACGTCCAATGGGCATGATTCCATATAGGTGATCGTTGACCGACTCACCATGTTGGCCCACTTCTTAGCTATCAAATACCAGAATTCTGTAGAGAGCTTGGGATGCCTCTACGTGTAGGAGATAGTTCGGCTTCATGGCGTCCCCTCGAATATAATCTCTGATCGAGATGCCCGCTTCACATCCCAGTTGTGGAAGGGATTTCATGAGAATATTGGGACTCAGCTACGCTTGAGACCCGCGTTTCATCCCCAAAATTATGGTCAGATGAAGTGGACCATTCAGGTTCTGGAGGATATGTTGCGAGCTTGTATCTTAGAATTTGGTCACAGCTTGAAGGACCACCTACCACTGGTGGAGTTTGTGTATAACAACAGCTACCACTCCACCATCGGTATGGAACCGTTCAGGCCCTTGTATGGGAGACCTTGCTGGTCACCGCTTTGCTAGACTGACCCCAGAGAGTCAGCACTCTTGGGTCTAGAGTTAGTGCGAGATACCACAGTGAAGGTGAAGATCATCTGAGAATGGATGAAGAATGCACAGAGCGGGAAGAAGTCTTATGCAGACAGAGGACGGTGGCCTCTGGAGTTCGAAGAGGAGGACCACATCTCTTTTCGGGTCTCACCTCGACGAGGGTTATGGAGATTTGGCTGAGGCCGAAAGCTATCTACGAGGTTCACGGGACCCTTCCAAGATACTATGGAGAGTTGGCGGTGTGGTGTACCGCCTAGCTCTACTGCCATAGTTGCATCAGGTACATGATGTCTTCCACGTGTCGTAGCTGAGGAGGTACGTGCATGATCCGTCGTACGTTATCGACTTGGGAGAGCTGGAAATCAAGGATGGAGTGACCCTTGCTGAGTACCTAGTGGAGATTGATGATCGGTAGGAGAGGATATTTCGTGGGAGATTGATGCACTTGGTGTGTGTCCGGTGGAAGCAAGGGAATCTTCAGGAGAGCACGTGGGAGCGGGAGGCCCAGATTCATGCCCAATACCCACATCTTTTCGAGTAGCCCTTGTTTTGGCTTTTCGGGAATGTAAAGCCCAAAGGTGGGGAGAATGTAATGTCTTGGATTTTCCGTTAAATATTTTTATATATTATATTGAATTATTTTGGGACCGGTCATGAATAAAACACATCATTCTGCGGTCTAGTGATCCTAGAATGGTAGTTTGAACTTTTCTTATGTTAAGTGAGTCTGCTCTAGTGAGCGGTTATGGCAGTTTCCAAACGGATGCCCAAATTAAAAATCCAAGCGCATCGTGGTGTCTGGGATGACGACTTTTCCTATGAATGAGCCAAACCTCGACTGGCGTGGGTTGAGGGAAAAAGTTAATTTCAGACATTTTTAGTAATGTAAAAATATAATAACATGCTAAATGTTTATATTATTTTATGTAAATGTCCACTTCATCACACCGACAGGACTTCTGTTTCCTAAATTAATGACGCGTCATAATGACTCAAAAAATGGCAAGATGGTGTCATTAATAATATCGCATAATTAAATTCCAACACATTTCCCTTTTTAGTGGGTTATTCTTTTGTTGATAGTTGGTGACAATTGGGATGAACCTCTGTATAATCCGCGGGGCATTGGAGAAATTTCTCGGTGACAAAAAACGATGGATCGATGCTGTGAATCACAGCGCCAACGACATTGAAGGATCTCGACGACAACGGCAACATGAAACCTTCGTCAACGATCAAACGTTTATAAATGTAGGGGTTTTTTATTTCATTTTCTTTTCCCCGTCTTTGAGTTTAAACGATGAACGAAGATCAACCACGAACATGTTGATCTGCAGATTCATATGTTCTTGCGGGAGGGTTTTCTTTTGGATGATCTTGGGGAAATAATACATGCTTTTAATTATTTTGATCTTTTCTCCATTTAAACCTGTTAACAAGAGTGGATCAACACCGTAACAAATGACAGTGAAGGTTTGTTCCTCAATTTTGTTTATTGGATTTCATCCCCCTTTTCTTTTCTTGATCGTTCTTCGCATTCTTCATGGGGCGACGAACAACAGATCGTTGCACATCCATTCCGTGACACAACGATCCCATATCGAAGGTTAGACACCGCAATGACCTTGTGGAGGTGCGATGACGATCGCAGATGACGAATCGGACTGTATAGAGAAAGGGAGTTCTTCAAGGGTTCTTCGTGCGGGAAGAGCAAAGGACGTTTTCAGAGCCGATCGGAGGTCTGAAAACACCGGAAGCGGCTTCATGGTGATGAGGCGACAAAAACCTGAAGTTTTCATGGAGATCAGGCGGCCTGATCAATGAACAGAACATCACCGGAGGTGCAATGACGGAGGTCTGCGTTTCCGAAAATTTCCATAACACATGGTGTGTACTTCCAAAGAACTCGCCGTGTAGTACTGGCGGAAGCATCTAGGGTTTCGGGGTCAGAGAGGAATAAAACGGTGTGTGACCCTGGTCACACGGTGGGTTGGACATTCCCCGAATCTCATCGTGTACTTTGGGTAGTACACAGACACAGGATGATCCGCACGGCTTCAGGCGGCACGACATGTACAGCTTGGCAGAGGCGACAACGTGAATCTCGATGTGTATCCAGGAGATAAACGAACACGGGATAAATTATAGGGGTTGATATCTATGTACAACCAAACAACCAGTGACATGGGGCCAACCCTATTCACTATGACACGACATGTACATCTAACTACACACCGTGTACTATGTTTTCCTACACGACCATTTCTATGACACAGGCCGTTGCACAAAGGCAGTACCTGGGGTCAGATAACACGACGTATATATTTTCAACACTTCGTTTATTTTTTGGAAAAATAGAGTGGACTTCTTGTTCACCGTATCCTGGATATCTTTCATTTGGGTTGGTTCCCCTTCTTCTCATTTCCCTGATGGTCAGACATCATTTCCTTCTATAGGAGTATGATCCCTTCACCCGGACTTTCTGTGATAGAGTCAATATCCCTCTGAGAGGCCTGGAGTGAGATCCCCTATCCATTCCTGACCGTTTCTAGAGGCAGGCGTCAATGTGACCAACTCTATTGGGCATTGATCCTCTACCTAGATGGTTTATCACCTAACTGGTGAATCAGGATGAGTCATGGTATCCCCCATGGCCCAATCAGTGATCCTCATCTGTGTATCATGATCTTTCCCACTCAGGAGTTTGTCTCCCATAATGAGTGCTTCTATCTATCGTAACATCCCACTCAGGAGTGTTTCAACTATAATGAGTGAAACTTCCTCTCGTGATGGTTCCAGACGAACAACACTCCTCGGATGGACGTCATCAGAGCTTTAAGACTCGTGGAGTGTGTTCTCCCGGAATGAGTTCACCACGGAATCTTCGAATAGAATCCCTAACATTGGTATGTGGTCGTGTGACTTGTCTCTAGTCTATGGTCTAGGGTTTTATTATATCTGGTTTTTTCTATATATTCTGTAGACATATATTGTGCATTGCTCATTGTACCTTTACTTTTGTACTGCTTTTTGGTTTTCAGGGTCCTCTACTGAGTATTGTTATACTCACCCCTACACAGGCTTTGCCCACATGCCTGGTGTCTTGTGCATATGAGCAGACTTTTGACAGAGTCCAGGGTGGACCAGGACAGGACCGAGATTTTTGAGTTCCCTACAGGCCAAGGTGTTCCTTCAGCTACAAGCATTAGTCTCAGTTCCTTTGGTGCATACAGGTTAGACATTTCATTTTTCAGACTCTTGTTTGTTTTTTTGGTGGGATTGTATTCTGGCCCAGTTTACTTCCTATTACTCTACCTTTTTTCATACTCTATTGGTTGCATTATGTTGTATGCATGAATTTTTTTCCTTAATGTTTTATATTTTAGATTTTTTGGGCTTGGAGACGTTTGTGTGTGTGTACATGTACTTAGGCAATTCCTCCCATGTTAGTGATATTCCTACATGGTGCTAGTCACCAGCCCATGGCCTATTGGAGGTGGGATTGGGGAGTCACAGCTCGGGCCCCACTAGGATGGGTCCTGACATCTATCCCATTAATAATTGTATTGTTAATAATATAATTTTTTTAAATATTTATCATTTGATTTGGAGTATTATCCTCTGAGGTTTTTTTGTTATAGTGGTCCCTTATACTATTATGTGTTTAGTCACACTAGTCTTGCCAATTATTTTGAATGAAATATTCTAGTTTTGTATTGTACAATGTGTTGTCCCATTATGATGAAATAATAGAATGTCCACTTTGAAAGGATTTTTTATAATTTATTTATTTAATATAGTTTAATCTTGGGACATTCACCACATTTCTTCATCCCTGACCTAGAGATTCTCTTCACTGAATACACCGTCCTTAACACTCATTCCATGAATGGTTTCTCACACTCCCAACTAGATTTTTAATTTATCTTCATAGATAATTGAGATTATCAAATACACATGTGTTCACCCTTATCATTTAATGTTAAATAAAATTATATTCTTATCCAAAAAAACTAATAATTGATTCATAACAAGGCCATCTCTCCTGTCATGGCAGGTAAAATTAATTTCCTTGAATATGTAAATCCTAGAATTCCACATAATATAAAAATTACCCATTATGATTGGAAACCTATTCTGTCACCATTAGTCACACAAAATCTACTCAAACACTAATCACAATTATTTAAAACAATTAAAAAATTATTAGCATGTTGTTTAAATTGATCTGTTAAAAGGGATTTCGAGGATGAAATTTAAAATGTGGAGCTAAAAAATACAATCTAAATTTTTTTTTGAATCCAACATATGTGACTCCTAGATTAAATATGAAAATATTTAATAAATAACTTATAGTTCATTTATCTTCAATATAGAATTTCCATTTATATTAATAAAAATTGTAATATCGAAGATCTTGAAAATAGTGGAACAATATATATTTTCACACAAAAAATATATCAACCTATTATAAATACCATATCAGCAGTAAAATAATTTATGAACATATATTAGGATTTATAAAATGTGATTTTATGTGAAATGAATAATTATTCTAATTTTTTTTGAATTGTTGATAAGATATTAAATATAGATATTTCAAGATTATTATGATTATTATAGGAAATTAATTGTACTGTTATATATATTTAACCAAAATTAAATTCAATAAGGAAATAATTTTTTATTCAAAACCTTTTTAGGTAAAAGGATAAACCTTAATAAATTCTAGAGAAAACATAAATTAAAATGATGAAAAAGTGATCCTAAATCTAAAAATGTTCTACAAAAATATTCTATTATAGTAATAAGAATGAAAAATTTTAAATAAATTATTATCAAAATAATTAAAATATCTCATATGGAGAGGGATTTAGGAATATTTTTATAACATTTATACTTTTAAATATTTAAAAAAAATTAATTATTTAATTATAATGGTTTTGAATTTGTGGAATATTTTATTTTATTTAAACATTGTGGAATTTCATGGTATGGATAATGGTGCATATAACATGAATCACATCCTTTTAATGTGGGTTTATGGTTAGTGAGAAATGGAAGAACTCAAACATGTTCATAGAGACCATCTATGACAACCATTCATTTTAAAAAACATTCCTATACATTGATTTTTTATTCAAAACACAATAGGTGGAGTATTATTATTAATATAGGTATTTTCATATTCATTGACAGTGGTTTTTGATTATATTAAAGTATGTTTAATGGTTTCAACAAAAAAATATTATTTTTATTATTTAACATATTAGTAATTTTTTAAATGTGTTTCTTTGTTAAATGTTTTTTAGTGCATAAATTTTGTTATGAGTATTATAATATATATATTTTTTTTTATAAATTACCAATTTCATTATCTCTTTCATTTATGTACTAATAATAATAATAATAATAATAATAATAATTAATGTGTTGTTTAACTGGAGGAATATTCCCTTTTTTCATTATTTGGTGACACGAATATGATAGGGGTGTTACTCCCCTATCCATCATTCCCAAATACCATTATTCTATATATTAATTAATGGGAGAGAAAGGACCAAAAACTATGTATCTTTCATTCAACTCCACCCTTATCCCACTCTTTTACACCTATTCTTCCTTTATTCATCCATAATTCATATTTTAGAGTACTAGGTATATTATTATTGGGTCTCAACATGGAATCATGAAAATTTAATTTTTTTCTTGGGGATTTCACTTGGTAAGGATAAACAACGATCACCAAATTTGTTTTAACACTTGTGGTGGTGGTTTTGGTGTTGCATAATTTTTCATTTCGGCTATCTCAATATTAAGTCAATTTTATTTTTTTATTGTTTTTATTATTTAAATTTGATTAGATATTTCCTATACATTGAATAAAGGGTAACCCTAACAATAATTTTCATACAATTGTGATTTGAATTGGTGATTCCATCTAAAAAATGATTATTTTTACTTTCATGTCTTTGATGAATGATTTATTTTCGAAAATACATTTCAAAATTTTAATTATATATTTTATTTGATGTTAGAAATTTACACTATGACATTATACCTTCATTATTTATCATGTATAAACCTCTCTAGGAAAGATAATCGATTAAAAATTCTTTATATATGTTAAAACCAATATAATTTATTTTTATATCCCCTTATTAAATAATTGATAGCTCTCAAAGTCATATATTATATATTAATGTAAATATATTTATGTATTTTATAATTTATGTGTTTTAGAGCAATACAATATAAATTTAATATTTAAAGAACGCCCTTAAATAATTTTATTTCTGAAATCAATAAAATAAAATTATTCAATGATGATTTTTATTTTTTGTATTTCATTAATTAAATGTGAATTCAATGGTATTTTGATAAATTTTACAGCATTCTACTTGCTGTAAATGCTTATTTTTCTTGTAATAAAATTGTTTTATTGGGTCTTAATATCAAATTATTCTCCGTTGAACTTATATTATTTTATATGACTTTATTAGTTACTTGAAATGTGAATTGTATATTTCTTAATGAGATAGGTCTATTAATTTGAAGTGATAATCAGGTTTTAAGATATATGATTTAAAGGAGGTTCTATTATCTTATGTATATTTAGAGACATTATTCGAGTATTGGGCTATGAGGGTACCCAAGATATATGTTCACATATATATATGATCAAATACTTCATTCTAGATTTCATAACATGATCATGAAAGGATCATAAGACTTAGATGAGTAGGTAAGATCACATAATTTATAACAGGTTGGGTTTTATTTAGTTAGAAGATAAATTTGGTACTTAGATCCCGTGATACATTTAAGAGTTTGTTTATATTGATATTTACTATATATAGTAATGATTCATTTCAATTTAATTAAATTATTTATAATTTTTTTACTGAAATGTGTCTTATTAATAAAACATTTTTTTGGATTACACATTTTGTATTTTACCATTTGAAATTGTGAAATATATGAATTTTTCATTCATCTCCTTTAAAAGAAAGAAGAATAATTTATTCTTATGTATTTTTAAAATTAACTAATCCAATTATTTCAAAATAGGTGTGTTTATGTACTCACCCCCTACATATTTACATTAGTTCACAAATAGATTTATTTATTTACTAATGTTTGTATGTATCATTAAATGTCACTTTTTGAGTTGGTTGAGAGATCAATTCACACCATGATTTTTGATGTTGTATTGATGATGGTATAAACAAAAATATCAACCAGTTAGTCATTATTAATTATTTTATGTATTTATTTTATTGATATATGATTTTATATTGTTTACCCTTAAAATATTAATGTGGGATGGCATAATTAATATATTCATTAATTCATTGATTTTTTATTATGTTGAAAAATCAATATTGTTATTGGATTTTGTTTCATATATTATATCAACGAAATGAAATATAAATTATGTATAATTATTTTAATTAAATTATTAACCCAACTGTTTTAACCCTTTTTCCATGGTAGAAACCCTAATAGATGAGAGGGAAAACACCACAAGTGAGTTGTTATTTGAATAAAGTTACGGGTAATATTGGATTGTTCACTAAAAATGTAATCAGAGTTGGGTTTTGGTTAATATATACTAATGGATGGATATAATATGGTTAGAACATTAGTTTTATATTTATAACCATGTATAACTAAAATATTCAATAATTATTTTTGACTTACATTAGTTTTCTAGGTGACAGTGTTGTAGGGAGTCCTTTCATAGGTCACTCATCTTCATTCCTTCTTATTTTTCCCTGTATAAGGTGTCGTTACCCATGATATGGAATAAAATGAATTCAATGTATCATTAAACACATATGAATGTAGGGATAATTTTTCATATGTACGAGTGATCACTTTTCATTACATGATTTTATGATTTCTGTTTTACTTGGAATATCGCAATGGTTATTATACATTGTTTTTTATTGTTATAATACTAAAAAATGATATTGGTCACTAGCTAATGAATAACTCATTGATAATATACATAAATTAGATTAAATATTTTTTTATTGTGGTGACCTAATGAACTATTGGGTTTTCATCTAATTTATGAATAGTATATCTTTTTTTGATATGACTATGTCATGTAACATTCATACATTTCACACAAAAGATTATTAATTATAAAATTTTAAAAACCATTCATGATTATTTTAAATATAATTAATGATTTTTTATATGATTTTATTGATTCTACCTTGTTTGTGACATATCTTTATTAAAATTATTCATTGTACATTATTTTAAACGATATAACATTTTATAAACCACAAATTAATATTGGTCAAATATATTTTGATTTCTATGGATGTACCAATAAATATTAAATATGAAAAATATAAATAATAGTGAAATTGTGTGTATGTGTTGTATTCTGTGACATGATATAATAAAACCTTTTGAAGATTTGTTTATTATTAAAGTGTTATTATAATTTTTAATAAACTAAATTTAAAGGGAAGTATTGTTTATTTATTTTTTATTAAAAATATTGGATTCTTATTTTTGATATTTATTGAAATTTTATAATTAATTTTTTAGTAATATAGAATTATTTTAAAACAATCTAAATTTTTCCATGGAAGAATAATATTATTTTGATATATTTATTGATGTGATACCATTATTATTTAAATAATTTATTGATAATTCATTACATGGTATGTTTATAATATTATATATAATTCAATTTATGTATTGATATTCATTTTTCCAAAGTTTTATTTCTATTGGATGATCAGATAAAATAGTGTTTTATTTTTCAATGTTCAGAAATGTGGTCTTAAAAGGGTCATGTTTTTTAAATACTATTTTAGTCTATCCTTTTAAAATAAATTTTTCAGATATTTTCTAAGGGAAACTCTATGAAACCAATATATATATATATATATATAAAAATTTCCTAATGATTTAAATATAAAATTTTTAGTATTCATTGATGTTATAAAATGAATGTAAGGGAATTTATTGAATTTTAATAATAATATTGGATGTGTTTAAATTATATGGAATTTTATATTTATAATTAAATAATTATCATTTATATAAAAAAATTAATTTTTGATGTTATAAATTTAAATATTATTATTATTTGAAGGATTATCTATTATTTCTGTTTTCTTTCTTTGATGATTTTTCTCTTTCTTATTCGGTTGAAACTATTTTGTATTGGTACCTTCCTGAATTTGTTTATAATGCTGTATTAGTTAGAGTATTATTATATTATTTGAAACTATTCTTAATTGAAATGTTATTACAATTTTGTTTCCAATTGAATTTTTTGAAATTTTACATTTTTATGAAATGATTGTCTTGATTTTGGTAGTGTGGGTAAGATTGGGCTAGAAATTATTTATTTTCCTTCGAATAATTTTATATTGTTGCTTTTGATAAAAATAGTAAAATGATGTTTTGTTTCAGATTCATATTTTTGAATTTGGAGTCATTGGTGGATGATGTGGTATTTGAGTTAAATTGTGTTATTTAATGGGTTTAATGACTTCATCGATGCTCATTTGAATTATATTGTCATATTAGTAGAATGGATCATGTTAATTTATTCTAGATAGGATGTAATATTTATGGATTTTTTAAAATATAAAGAGAATTAATAATTTGGGCATTGGGCTTATGTTTGTTGGGGAAATATAATGAAAAATGAGGTTTTGAGGGTTGAATATTTTCAAGTAATTTAATTATGAAATTTTTTAGTTTGAATATAATTTTTCTAGGTTTGTAACACCTTTTTAACTTTGTTTTAGAACATTTAAGGTCATATTATGATAATAAATCATCAACTAGGGATTTTTATGAAAATTAATTGTTTTCATTCATTATTTGGATGGCCATTAAATGTGAAAATTTTAGGTCAATGTAAAAAGAATGGGTAATTGATGATCATAGAAACTATTCATTATAAAAATTAATTTATTAAATGGCCTCTAAATGTTATCATATGATCATAGAAAGAAAAAGTAAAACCAAATAAACATTTTATGTTATAAAACCTTCATTTTTTTAACTTTCTTTAACAATAAAAACACATTACAAATGTATTTATAGACTTTATACATTCTTAATTTCCAAACAGAAGTAAAAAATATATGTTTTAGTACATGAAAACATAAATTTTGATGGATTTTTTGATTTTTGGTACTACAATATGTTAAATCAATTTTAATAAAAATGGATATGAAAATAGATAATATGAATTTCATTAGAAGATTTCCATAATGTTAAATGATCTCCATAATGATTATATAAATTCATTCAGATGTCCGCATAGTTAGTTTTTGACATTTCATGGAATATTTTAGGTAATTTAGAAGGGTTAATTTACTCATTTGAGGTTAAGATATAATTTTTATGATCATATTTTTAAAATTATGATTATATTAGAGTTAGATTCATTCTCTTTTATAATGTGGAAACTTTTACTGTTCCATTTTAGTGATGATATAATTATATTGTTGTGAAATATTAACCTGTATAAATTGTGGATATATTGAGAGATATATCAATGATTATCATGTGAATCATGGATATAGTAGATGTATTTTTTACATATCCTTTATCAAGGGTTTTCTCTGGAACTATGTGATATATGTTTTTTATACTCTATTATTTTTTCCTTATGTTATAATTGTTTAGTTATTAGAAAAATTCCTTTTCCCATTTGTGTCTTCCATTAAGATAATATTTTTTCGATAATTTAATATTTTGGATTATATTTTTCTATAAATTTAGTTTGATAGATTTTATTTTACATATTTGATTATAATGAAATTCTATTATCATTTAATGAACACTTTATAGAATCGCATGGATGAATTTAAATGAAATTTATGTACATACCATAGTTGTTGTTAAACATTATTTTTATATGGAGTTTCAGTGTATAATGTTATTACTATAGATTAATGTTTGTGCTACCAAGTCTAATTTTCATGGTTCAGTTTTTCTTATATCATGTTAATCCTTTTATTATATTATTTTTTTAATAGTTTTCAAAAGTGAAAGTATTTTTCAAAAATGATTTTTATTATTTTATTAGGTTAGAATGTTTTCCTACTAGGAATAATTATAATTCCAATTATTTTAAAAATATCAATAATATTTATTATTAAAATATTTAGGTTTAAATTAGTAATTTTTTTAATTTTTTGTTAAAATTTATAAATTTTTAGGGTTTGGTTCATAGATCAGTGACTATACATCAAATTTATTTTTCCATTTTGAGAGAGAAAGGCCCCTAAGAATGGAAGGATTTCATTCTCTCATCCACTATCTCATTTTTTCCCTCCCCTTTAATATTATTCCTCTTTAATGAATATTTTAATCTATTTTATGGACTTTACTATATGGAATGACAATGTAATAACAATTACCACGATTCCTAATATAAATCACCATCAGTATATATATTTTATGGAGATATGATGTTTATTCACTATAGTTTTAATGGGTTCTATGTTTTTTATTGGATCTTAACATATTTTCATTTTATATTTAGATTTTGGTTGTTAAAGGTGTCCATAGAAGTCTCCAATGTGTTTTTGATGAAAAATATGGTGTTAAAGAATTTTTACACCATGAATCCTTGCCCAGTTCCATAAGGGTGTCTGTTGTGGTGTAGTGGGGATAACTACGATGTAGGTTTATTGATGTTGGTGATTCAGATACAAAACCATTATTGAATTTATGTTACAAATAGAATGGCCACACCATACTCCTTCTAGGTTTCTATGACTTAGAGTTGGACTATAAAATATTATTGATAATTTTTATCACATGGAGAATAACTACTGTTGCGTAGTGTTATAATGGTTTTATTCCTTTTTAGGGTAGTTTTTTCATAGTTGTATGATATGGAATAGGATCCTTTTAGTTTTATTGGGTCTTTTTGATTGATTTATGAAACTATTAAATTGTCCATATCCTTATTTTAAAGGATCTTCACCATGGTCTATATTGTGTTCATTATATGTGGTTTGACTTGGATGGATAAGACGTAGTCTCTTACGATAATTCCTAGTTTTCCCAATGTCATCTAGTTCTGTGGCATTGAATAAGAGTCTATGCCACGGTTATCAGTTTATATTTTGGCCTATAAATACCCCAAACCCTTCCAAACCAACTTTCCTCCTATGTTTTTACTCAAATCCTAGAAGACCAAGAGTGATTTAGAAGGAAATTTAAGCGCCTTTGGAGCATATTTTATCTCCAAATTACCTACTTCAATCAGTAGTGATCTATGGTAAATTATTTCCCTATATATTCTATTTATTCTCAGTTCACCTTTTGTAGTCCCATTTATTGTTTCCATGTTAGGTGTTTTATGAACATCATTCTAATTGAGCCATATTTTATGTTGTTGGAACAATTATGGAATCGAGATCTTGGAGGGGCATACCATTCCTTGAGAGAGAGGTTACCTGAGATGCATGTTGTTATTCCATTCCAAATTTAAGAATATTGATGCCATGTGATAGTTATTAGTGTCTTTTCTTTTTATTTATATGAAATAATAATTCTATCACCCTTAATATTTTTGTGTGGAATTGGAATTAACCACAAAAAAATATAAACCTAATAAATGAAATAATGGTTTATGGATAACGATTGAATATGTTCTTCCACATTGATAATGGATTTTATATTGATTTTAAAGATAATGTTCTATCTCTAATATTCATTATTATATGTTTATTAATCATTGGTTAACACGAGTCAATTTTTTAAAGAGTGTTTTCAAATGTAAAGCTGGTATATTTTTTGATTGGATAAAGAACATAATAGGTAGGTTCCATGACTCTTTAGTTTCTTTTAATTTTATTCTAATGAAATTGATACTATGTTCAAAATTTAACTGATGTATTTATTTAATTTAAAATTGGATTTTTCTAAAGAATGTGATGTTATAATTATTTACATGTATAATGAAAAATGGTATATTAAATGATTATTTTTTTTATTCCTATACATTAATGAAACTAAGGGATTATAGTTGAGGAATTATTTAATGAAATTAAAACCTATGATATATGATGCTTAGGTCAACAATAATAGTAACCTATATAAAATGTATTAGTTAATTCATGATGGAAAAATCATTTTTTTGATAAGTAAAAATATTTTGGACAAAAATATCCCATTTTTTTTGAAGGATGAGTGTATAGTTTTTGTGGGGGTGTGTGAGACAATTTTCATGTGAAGGATTAATTATTTGTCTTTAGGGACTAGATTCTGTGTTAATATTGATGGTTATTTGATAACTACTATGTTTCGTTGTATGTGAGCCTTTCTATGTGGGGTTATGTGATCCTGGGATGGCAGATGAGATATGGGTGAGGAGGTCTAGGTTTTTGGTAGTAGATTATTCCTATGATTGAGAGATGCAATTCGATATGCATGTGGGTATATAGAATAGAAAAAGATTTGGAATAACTAGTGATAGATTATATTACCTATTATTGTGATAAAATCCAAGATTATTTATTTTTTATAATTTTTAAAACAGAATGGTTTTAGAGTTGTTTTTTTATCATCATTACATTCCCCACAACTTGAGGTAGCTAGATTCTCTTGGTTATGAAACACATTATGATTTTGTAGGAAACTTCCTTGAATACCAAACATAATGGAATTTTCATAATATTGAATAAATATTTATCCATTGGGTTCAGTTATGATTGGAATGAAAAATATGTTAATATTGGGAAACCATGGACTTGTATTGGTTATTCATGCATGGAATGGATTTAACTTTGTGGATAAAGAAATTTAATTAGAAATAATGTGAACTAATGTGTAATTAGATAATTAACATAAAATATAATGTAAAAAATTTAAGAAGTAATTTATTGAATGTCATCCTGAATTAATATATTATTATATAGGACATCTATATCATAGAGGTGACAGTCAAATGTTTGTGATATGATAACTACTATCGAGCTTATTCCTAGGTTAATTACCTTATTGTGTCTATGATCCATATTATATCCTATATGTTTTGGTATTTCATATGATTCCCCACCCATTTTGATAGGGTGATTGAAACATAGTGGTATTTTTTAGGGTGTTTTCCCCAACATCTAGGTTGGAAGGGGGCGAATGGAAAACTACCCTGAACAACCCCTATCTATTATCATGGTAGTATAATGTGTTGGTATACAGAGTGGTTTGTTCCTCATATATGTTTTTTGATAGATGTAATCGATTAAGGTTATTTAATACACATGTATATCCTGATATAGTATCCTAATGATTATTATAGGTTTAACGTGTATGGGTTATGATGGATTGAGGTATAATACCATATATATGATATATGAAATACGGGATATAGTGGATCCTAAAAACTACTTAGTTACTATAAATACATATATAATTTTTGGATATGATGATATAATGCATGAATATCATGTTCTAATACATATACATGGTCTATTTGATATGGCCTATTTTAGGGAGGGATAATAGAGGATGAATGACAATTCATCAAAGCATAAAAATGTTTGGGAATTAGTAGGAAGGTACATTCATATAAATTCTGTAATATATGATCCCTTTTACTAATTCTTGGTGAGAGACAATGATGTTGGTAATGGGGACATATTATACCTATTTAGGTGGTGATTTATCTTTACTTGTTGTTCAGTGTGATTTAGTAGGATTTCTTTCTCTTTTTCATAAGAATCTATGGGGTGGATCCTACTGAGTATACCTTTAATGTTCACCATTTATATATATATGATTTTTCCAGAGAGGGTGAGATATAGGGATGGATATCACTATATCATATTTTTTTAGAACTATATAGGCTTTGGGGTTGTTGCCGAGTTACCATTTAGATACTTTTAGTTTTCTTTTTCAGTTTTAGTCATTATGAAATTACAAGTACATAATTTTTTTTCTATTTATATATATAAAAATGAGTCTGTTACTTTACTTTTCCCATCTCTCTCTTTCTTCGTTTTCCATTATAGGGTAATACCCCCCCCCCCCCATTTTTTTGTACAATACTCATTCAGTGATAGTTACAAACATGAGGCTAATTAACGGTGGTATTTAGGTAGTCGCCATCTATCTTATCTCATTTATATCACATGTGGGTTACCGCTTTTGGGTATAGGGTCATTATATAGTGGTATCAATGGATTAGTTTGGAAGATATAATAGAGATTGGAGTTTTTCATAAGTGAGGACTATATGGGTTAGTTGGGGAATTTTGATTGAAATTTTAATAAGGAATGTAACCAATGGAGGCCAACCAAGACACGTGTATTTATCCCCTATGATTTTATACATATATCTTTATGTTTATTGAGACTAATATGTTTTATGATATTGGTTGTGGGTTAGAGACCTAGAAAATAATCAATGTCCCATAATATTATCGTGTAACCATAATACAATAATGTAACTATTTATGATTACATTTAATGAAAATATAGTTTCATTTTAAATTATTAAATTAAATATAAAATTGTAAATAAAATATTTATGAGATACAAAAATACAAAAACATATACAATGATCATTTTTTCTCTTTTAAGATGTTTAAATTGTATTTATACATTCATCGGTGAAGTTTCTAATTTCTTGGCCAATTTTTTATTCATTACTATTCATTTCTATTCATATGGGTATGTTACTATTCATTCATTACTATTCAATAAAAGTCACTTGTATCTTATTAGACTCTAAATTTCTCACTAATCTCAACCGTAGAAAAACATTTTTTGAAAATCATCTCACACTATTAATTATTTAATGAATACTTTTTTCCTAAATTCATCAATAATAGACATCCACTATTTATTCAGATATTTTAAATTTAGAAACTTTTCCATAATAATAAATAACAATTTTATTTATATAAAATGATTACACAAAAAAACTATGGTCTTGGTATATAGACCCTTATAACACGGGCGTAGGACAAAAGTATAAGGAGTGCTATGGTGAAAGAATCATGTGGTGTCTCGGAAAGCATTTCATGAGTGGTTATTTCTATCTTATTGAACTTATCCCTTAGGAAATTCCGTTCATGCTTCATATGTTGATGTTCAGCTTGGGCTTGGTTATGCGCAAAGCCCAGTGATGCTACCTCCTTCTCAAGCTTCGATAGATGGGCTGCATATGGCCTGAGTCTACTAGATGAGGCCATTCAATCATCTTTCGGTATTAATTAACAATGATAACTCTATTTATAAAAAAACATTAAGATTATAGTTTCTAATGGCCAAATTGACCAATGGACATATAATAGTCGAAACCCAATGGTATCATTTTAATTATACCCACTGCATTAATAATATGATATAGTTTTGTTTAGTATAAAATAATATAACACACAAATTTAGGAAACAAATGTAATTAAAAATTTCAGGTCCTTATATCCTCTATTTCCTAATCTATTAATAACAGTATTAAAATCACCTCACGAACCAGTAAAGGTTTCAAGGTTGAAACAAATGCAATTCATTCCATAGAAAACTCCTCCTAGTGGCCTCATAACTATAATATAAAAAAGAAAATAAAAACTCATCCCTTATAGTACTTTCCGGGTTTTAAAAATAGATAATATGCCTCCACAATGTCTATTGAAAATCGTGGTTTACAAAACAGAAATATATTCCCATTATGATGACCTATATGCATGTTATTTAAAAAACTCATTCTATTTGTATAGAGTGAAATATGATCTGATACTTTTTCAGCTTACAGAATAGAAACATCCCAAACATTTAGCATGTGAACATTAGAATCCAGGAAGGCACACTTAACTCAATCCCAAAAACCCTGAGAGTTCTATATGATAAGGGAGATCATAAAATAATGGTCAAACAAACTTTCTTCCAAACTATCATGAAATAAACCATGTATATGGAGATTTTGAAGCACATTCCATATCTCTGGGGATGGGACCAATAACAGATCCAAGAGAGAATTCCTTCGATAAGAGCTCATTCTTAGCACCTTTAGTAACACCCCCTCCTCAGAATAAACTGAATCTGTGAGGGAAAATATCTATTGGAAGAACAAAATTATGGAGATTTAGATCTATGGGGGACCCCATCAAGATAAAGAGAAACAATCATCATTATTTCTAGAGTATTTTAGGAATAATGAATCTTCTCCATCACATCCTTTGTGATAAATTTGGTGGACACGATGTCTGACCAACTGGACATAGAAGGTCTAACTCGAATAGAAAATCCCAACAGAAGTGGGGAAAATGAGAGACAGATAAAGTTTTCATGGCCAATAAATACTGACCTCGGGAACTAGGAACCATAGAAACTTCCCCCGAATCCATTGATAGTGAGAAAGAAATTTTAGAAGTCAAGTTTGGTGACATGATAGAGTGGTCATGAACCATAGCTGCTGATGCATGCACCAAATATAAAAATTTATTTTGAACCTAAAATGGTAAATATGGTCACACACTTATCATATTGAAATATTTTTCCTATTTTTATAAATAGGATTTTAGGACCTAATGGGCCTGATAATAGGGTCTCAATAATGTTCAATTTTGAATGATTACCCAAAAATAAATTAATTAAATATTGTTAGAGTATAGAAAAATCATATTATAATATATTTACAATATTTATTAAAAATATTTTGGTGAAAATGTGAATAAATATTTAATAAACACATATTTTTTTAATATTCAAGTTTCGTATAATATTTATGTGAATAACGTGTAAAGATAATGACACGTATATATAGTGTCATATATTAATTATATAATAAGAAAGAGATAAATAATAATAAATTTATCAAACAATTAATGGGTCATAATATTTCTATTAGGGATTATATAATTTGTAATATATTTATATAATGGTTCTACATTTTAACTTCTACAAGCTTAACCTATCTATATAATCTATACGATACTCCAATTTGACACTATAATGACAGGACCAAAAAAATAATTAACATAATATTTAGTGTTTTTAAATTAATTGTCACTATTATATCCCATAAAGACTTTTTAGGAATATAAATTTATATATATAGGTCATTAATATTACTTAACAATCCTTTTTATTAATATTTTGATATTATTATTCAATATTCAATTTTTTACAACAAAAATAAAATTTTAAAAATCATGTCTTCATTTAGAGAAAAAGATTCCCAATTTTCTTCATAAACTCAAACATTTCCCTACCAATAAAAAAAATTAAATAATGGTATTAGAATATAAAAATCAGTATTTTACATAATAATAAATAATGAAAGATTTATTACATGAATAAATATAAATATTTTCCTTTTTAGAAATAAAATTTGGGATAAAAAAATTTATTACAAGAAAAAAAATCACCTTAATTACTTAATTTTTTTATATAATTTATTATGAATAATATTAATGAAAATTTTAACTAATAGAAGTGTTTTTTAATTAATAAAAAACATATATTATCTTTTTTTGTTAAATTATATGTCTCACAGTTAAAACATTTCATATAAATTTCATGGAATGTAAGATTATTATCATGATGTTATTAATAATAACATTACTATAAAACACATAAAAATTATAGATAACACATGTAGATAACATTGGAAATCATTTACATAACACTCTTACAAATGGTATAACCATACATTCGAATTCTATACCCAATGCATGAGAGGGATTTCATGGATCCACACATCCTGAGTTTATCACAGAACCACCCTTCATCGGTTAATAATGTAACCAACCATACATGGTTTATAATAGAAAAAAATAAATATAACAATTAACACGAACCATAATATATTAATTAAGAATAAATTTTTTTAATTTCCAACATTACATTCATAAAATTATTATTTCCTCCATAGGAAAAAATTTCTAGATATTTAAACATTCATTCTATTTTAAAACAAATTTCTAAAATATCTAGAATATAGGGATGATGGTTTTTAATTTATGAAAAAAAATTTATTTTAAAGGAATAAAAAATACATATAATTGTTATAGTGGTGGAAAAATACAATGTCAATGTATATGTTAAAATAGATTTTTTTGGGTTTTTCAAAGAGATTCCAAATATTTTGTAAAAAGATTTTGTTTGAAAACCATTAAAGAAAATTAAAAAGTGATGTATTATTTCCATTATATTTATATTGTTTCCATTTAATGACATCGATAAAATAATTTTTAAATAATATTTAATTGAATGAAAATGTAATTTTATGGGAAATTTTAAAAGAGTATTTTTAAAAGAATGTACCCTATTGAAAAATATTAAAGGATTTATAATTTTTAATACATTTTAATGAAGTATAATATAGTCAATATTATCTTCATAAAAAATTTAATTATAAATCATAATTTCTATTAAGACAATTATAATTACATGGAAATGGGAGGGAAATAATTATAAAATAAAACATGAAACAATTTAAAATGAGGGTTTTAATGTAATATGTCCCATACCTAAAGACCAATTAATAACCTATTATCCATATTATTAATAATGATAATTATATATTAATTATTTACATTCATGAAAAAATTTTCAGGTTTATTATAACTTTTTTTTCAATTATAAAAGTGTTATATATAGTTACAAAATAAATTAATTTTGTGTATGGTGTTTTGCGTTATTCGAAGCATATGTCCAAAAGGAAATTGGTAGGATGACAATGATATAGACGTAATTATTAAATAATATATATAATAATAATCATGATATAATTAGAATTTTTATAAATTAATTAAACTTTTAAAACAAATCATTAAATATGGTTATGAGATATGACCTATGTTACAATCATAGAGATATCAGACCACACACACTCATGTGTTACATTTTAATTTTTCGAGGATCATTATAAATAGAAGTTAATGATTATTTTATATTTTAATCATGAAAAAAATATAATAAATTAAATATAATTTATTTAAATATATTTATATATAATATCCATGTGTTGTGGTGATGAAAAATGAATCATATCACTTTGTGGAGGTGGTAATCCCCACAGGCGGTAGAATGATGTTAGCATTTTCAGCGTATGAAATTGTAAGAAAATAGGTAAATATTCTATTTATTTAGTAATAAATATTTCTTTAATATAAGTTATATAAAATAATTATATAATTCAACTATATTTTAGTGGTGATAATGGAAAATTAATTACATTGATCTAGGAGGAGATACACATCCTTACACAAGAAAAATGGGTTCCTTTCCCATTTCTGGAATGTTGGAGATAGATATAGGTTATTTAATTAAAAAAATAAAATTTATGTACATTTTTAAAAAATATTTTGTTATATATCTTTGGTTAATTAATATTTTTAAGAGGTGGAAAAAGAAATAAATTAGAAACACTAGATTAAGAATGATATATCTTTTTCAGACTACTTTATTTTCCTAACACATTATGACCACAAAGGTTGGTATTATTCCTTAAATAAGGCCTATATATTATGAGAAATTATTTTATTGATTTATTTTGGTAGATATTGTCCATTAAAACTGGGTTTTTATATGGAAAGTAATTATAATAAGAGATTCCCATTTATAAGAGTGGGGATTGGAACTCATGGAATTTATAGAAATATTAAATTTAAAAAAAATTTATTTTTAGTTGAAAAGGGATATTAACTAATTTACTCAAAATAAAAGATGATTATGGGTTGAAAAAATATCATACAATAAAAATTATACTTTTTTTAACATATATTTACCTTCATATTTTGGTTTTAACCCATCGTTAACCCCTTTCCCACTTATGATGAAAACATTGATTTTTGCTAACAAAGTGTCATAGTGGTAAAAATAAATTAAAAAATGGAAAATAAATTGAAAAGTTGTTGATTAAATAAACTATATTTAAATCACTGGGTTAAATATATGTTTTTACATACTTTATAACTTTTAAATTAAAATTATTTATTTTAAAATATCATTAATGTCAATTTTGAGAACTATTTATTACTTTGGCATTAATAACATCAAACCAACAAATAAAATTTAAAAAAATATTTTATAAAATATGAAAACTATTATATTCATCTAAGAAATTCATCTATGACATTAATTATCCCAAATTATATTCTTTTTATATTTATAATATTATTTATTTTATTTTTCATTTAATTGAAAAATTATCGTGACCACATTGTGTAAGCAATTACTGTAAATATTTTTTCACAAAAAATTAAAAATTAAGTATCATGATTAATATATAAAAATTTTAATTTAATTTAATATTTATAAATAAAAATATCATCAATTTATTTCCATGTGTAAAATATTATACTAATAAAAAACATGTGTGTGACATTTTTTGACATTTCTTTATATAGAATATTATAATTCATATAGAAATAAACAAGTAAAAGGACCTATAAAGGAATATTTTATGTGTATGTATGATATTGAATAATCAAATAAATATAATGAAATTGTTATGGTCATTTTATATTATTTTTTTTGTATTTATTACCATTAATTACTTGATTTTTCCATTTATGTGGTAATTAAAATTATAATGGTTACAATAAAGAATGAATAAATATATTTGGGTACTATTTAAAAAATTTAGACATGCTAATTCAAAATTTTGAATCAATTTTTCAAAACTGAAAATATAGGAATGGTAGAAAATAATATTAAATTTTATTGAAAAATGTTATGAAAAATATTTTTTGTAGAAAATTCAATTTTATGTATAAAAAGTTTTTGTCATAAACTAAATTTTATAGTTTATTTAGATTAATAAAATTTTATTTTGTAATAAATAATTTAACTAAAGAAATTATTAAACTAATACAAAATATAATTTTACATTGTAAATAATCATAAATAAAATACAAATTTCAATAATAATCATTTTTTAACCATTCATTGAAAATAAATATTTTTAGACAATTATCAATATTTCAACTTGAGATAGTTATGATACACTAATTTTAAAAATAATATATGATCCTAACCTTCTAATGAGGTATGGTTTATTTAATGTCTGGTTTATCTCCCACAATATTTGTTAATTATATGCATCATTAGAATATGAGGGTTATATGGGGTTTCCCAGGGGTCTAGGTCCTGAAAAATGTTGAAATATTTCTAGTCAATGCCTAGAGGATGGTTGTTTCATGACTAAGGGTAACCCTGCTCTAAGGAATATGAGATAGTGTATCCTGGACCACTTGGATAGTGGCAAGTGCCCGACCATGACACACTTTTTCAAACCGTGTGGGTTTCATTTCCAAACAATAAAACATAACCAACTCTTATACAGAGGTATCTCACAAGTGACAAAAGTTTTGGAAAGTTGAGAAGGAAAACAAAAAAACCTATTAATTTTTTTTGATTTTAACATTTCACCCCTTTGGATTTAAGGGTTCTTACTTAGTTTTTTCACCATTCCTCCACCATCATCTAGAGGTCCAAACCATGATCTCCCGAACAATCTAAAGGAGATTCCCCTTTGATCAATGGTCATTTAAATTTCCATTCATTGTAAATCAATGTTTTTGAGGAGGATTCCACACCTACTTATTTTATTTTATGGAAGAACCATGGAGGGATGTTTTATCCACTCCTAAATCTCCAAGAACTATATTATCTTAGTAATTATTTGGTTCAGTGAAATTGGTTGTTTTATTTTAAATAATGGGTTGAGTATGGGTGAGTTAGTTCCTATGTTATCGAGGTAGGTGGAATACCAGTTAATTTTTTATATTAGTGTTGTTAATATTTTTATGGGGTTGTTATGATTCATTTATTTTCTTCACATCTTTTTTATAATTATATAAAAAAATTGAACACTAATTGATGTTTGAGACCCCTCACAACAACTATTGGATCGGTTAAGGATTTTTATAATAGACCTATGTTGGCCATGGGGTTATTGACTCCCTTAGAAATGGTGAAATGAGTTATAAATAAAATTTTAAAGGGTTTTTTTATATTGATCTATTACAAATTGTAATGGTCTTTTTATCTTTGAATAATGGGATGTTTCGCTTAACCTGAAGAAGTTAAATGAGTAATGTTTTCTTAATTGTTAAAATTTATAAATGGTTAAAGGGTAATGTCTATGTGGGTAAATGGTATGAATGTGGGACTAATGGAATAAATTTTTCTTAAAGAGAGAAATGATACAGTTATGGTTATTAAGTAAATTGTTTAATGTAATGATCCATGTGAATGTGGAAAATAGAAAGATACACCCTCTTTGTACACATTAGTTAAAATATCACTAATGATAAACCATTGAAAAATTAACAAATGGTGTATTTTGGATGTTTGATCAAGGATCATCTCCCTTTGGTTGGGCCAAAATGATGATCTAGGCCCCAATGATGAATTTCATATTATAGGATGTTATACTGATGCCCCAAACTCCAAGGGTATGTATATGATATGTATTAATGGACCATTTCTCCATTATGAAATGATTAATATTGAATTTTTTAATGAATTATTAATTAATGTAATGTTTAAAAACTCTTATATAGTTTATTTTTTCTTATAACATTGGACGAAAAATGCCTGGGGTGTTGGTTCCATATTAGAAACCAAGTGTCCTTAGGGCAAATTGATATGTGTTTAATTGATAATTTGTTTATATCTTATGTATTTTTTATTTGTTTTATTTACATATAAAACACAATTAATATATTATTTTTTTTATAAACTATTGGTGGGGTCCTATTGTGTTTTCTCACATCCTTCTTGGGTCACTATTGGGTACTTTAGAAGAGGTCATTTTTGAAAGAACAGTGAAGGAAAATGGCCCCCTATTAGATTACTTCTTTAAGATGGAGATAAAATAAGGGTACAAGAAATGATTTTGGGACCCATTTTGGGGGTAATATTTAATTTATTATTTAATTTATCTTTTCTAACATTATAATACCATGACATGACATGTTTATTTTATTCATTTTTCAGTAATTCAATAGCTTTGGAATGTTTTATGTGATGTATTGTGTTTTTTTTATTTTTTCATTTTATTTTTATTTAATTTCTATTATTTATTTAATATGGTATAGAGGTTATATTATACCCACATATAACATTTTTTCCTCAATGTTAGATAGAATCCTATAGAATATTGGGTGGTGAACATGAGGTAATGTGGGGAGCCAACTTAGGGAAATAATTTAAAGGTTCTAAATACATGGCATTATGAAGTGTTATGAGTGGGTTTTCATTTCTATTTATTTTCTATTTGGAATGTGTATATAGGTGGGTGGGATATCTCAGGCCTTGGTTATGAGCTAATGTATGGGAGATGCTAACTCATGTACTTGGGAAACCCCAAGTCCTCGGGGTGTCATTATTGTTCTAGATGTTCATTGTTATGGTTGAATTCTTTTTAACCATTGGTGATGCACAAGTTTTGTTATGTCGTTATTTATTGAGTTTTTTCTCATGGGGTAACATGGAATGAGGTATGTATACATCATATCTTTAGGAACATGAGGATTTATGTGACATACATCATGTTAGGAAAATAATGATATAAGAATATAGGATATGATGGATAAAATGATTTTCAATCTCCTTATTGATTTTATGAAATTTTTTCCTAATAAGAAGATGAAATTTGATAAATTTATAGAATTAAATTATACTGGTGAAAATAGTTATTAATAATGATGTTTCAACTTTTTGAATAATTGATGAATGTCAAATGAAATGGTTAACATGAATTCTAACATATGTCCATAAATGTGAATGATTGTTTTGTTCTACACTATTCTTGAACCATGACTGGGGTTATTGAGGGAAGTAATCATGTCATAGATATGACCATTGGGGATGTTTATATAGAGTAGTGTACTATGACTTGTGTATCCCACATGATATGATTATGGAAATGTTAATCTATGTGCCATGAATGTGCTTTTTTCATTTTATATTTATTCTACCATGAAAATGTATATCATTTGGGTTGAAGAAGGTATATTTTATCAGGAATAAGATATGAGGATTTGATCACCCATGTAGAGAGAAAAAAGCTTCCTAGAGAGGATTGGCCCCTCTATCTCTTTTATCTTATGAAAGTTGTTGCATAGTTAAAAGGTTTTATATATGTTTTACCATTTTTTATTCATCAAAAAAAGATCACATGCGTGGTTGGGAAAACATGGTCTGCCAGTTTGATTAGGGGGTTTGATGTTTGTAAAATAATTTACTTTGGTTTCAGTATATTTCTTATCTTTTATAAGAATGCCCACTTATCCCCACATTCACAATTGGGTACAGACCTGATTTCCATAGGCATCTTGTCTATTGTGGTTTCAAACCCATTAACACTTTGGAACTCACATAGGATGATACAATGGGAGTTTGGGTCCATCTTTTCCATTTGGGGGGGATTTTTTCATAGTGTGGGACTCTATAATAGATTTATGATATGTTATAGAATATCTTCTTAATCCCAACATGGGATTAATTACCCAAAAAAATGATCATGTATGAAATAAATTCATTTGTAAATGATGTCCAAATTATGAGTCCATCTATGTGTATCCTATGATCATAATCCATTCCCCCTTAATGGACAATTGGTTATATTTTTAAGCTATATAACCAAGAACCCTAGAGTTTTTTGTCATCATAGTATGCAATTATTATTTTTAGGCTCTTATTGAACATTTTTAAGGTATGTTACATATAATATTTTTAAATGGAATTAAATCCCATGTAGTTCATTACCCATTTACAACATGACATCATAAAGAAAGTACATATATGCGGGAACAAAGGAACCAAGTGTTGAGATCGAACCATAAGGACAGATACTACATATCCTAGTTATATTACAAATCATAGTCACCATAGTTTAGTCACAACCTTAGGACATTTTCCAATGTTGATGAAATTATATAGAGGTAGTTATATCATGCCACTATAAGGGCTTACACACTGAGGTTTCCCTAACATAGGAGAAATATCATATTACTATACTGAATGTAGATTACACACTGAGGATACCCTTATATAGGGGAATTCAAATCATTACACAAATTAGGGATTACGTACTGTTGTTTACCTAACATATCCACTGGATAAGGATATAATGTTAGGGGAGATCTTCTTAACATGGCATGTTTGTCTTCTTGACAAGTTTAGATTATCTTTATTACATGTTTAATGATTCCAGAACATGTACTAGCTGCATAGAGGACATATCCATGTACAATAACATGATCCAGTTTACATGTCCTAAGGATGTTACATAATATGAATGGAATGTCTGGGGGCAATCAAATTGTGAATTTTGAAACATCTAAATGGTTTCGTGTGATATAGATGACTAATATAAAGGAAATCACAAGACGAAGTTTGAAATATCTTGGTATCACTATGAGACCTTGCAGAAATGTCTGGAGGATGTCAAATGATATAATATAACATGTCTCGAGTGCACCACATGACCAGACTGACTTGTTTAGAGGATATCACATGATCCATGATTATGTGTATGGAAGGTGCCACATGACCTGGATAACTGTCCTGTAGGATATCACATGATCCAGGAAAACATGTATGGAGGGAATCAAATAGTTTTATACGGAAAGCCCAGATGGATTCATAGGACCTAGGTGTCACTATCAGAGGGTGTCATGTGATGTTCTTAACATGTCCAACGAACATTATATGATAAAAATAATGTTTCAAGGGATAAGCACATTACATGAGTGACATGTATCAGTGATGCCACATCATCTAGGTAAGTCATGCGAAGCACATGAGGATAAGTGTATATGTTCATTGCATAAGCCTCCAATGTTTTAAACTTTATTCCACTCTTTTATTTTATACATTTCACAACTATGTATTGTGTTATATTATTTTAGGACTGTTTTAGCTTACTTGACACATTTCATTCACATAATCTAATTGACATGTTAGAAGTCCCGTACGTGAAATTAAGAAATCAAAAAAGTTCATATAAATGACTTGTAATCTATTAACCCATTCCCCAGATTTTACCTTGTGGAAAACCTTTGATGCCATGCGATGAGCCACTCAATGAAGTCCTCTACTACATTCTGATGTGATATATATTATGGATACCATTATATGTGCTGGGGGAGGGTTTTAAATGACTCAATACCATAGTTATAAAATTCAATTCATAGGGATTATCTGTCATAAATGGTTTGGAATCGGTGGAGGGATTTGGATTCACATTCCTTGTGATATCCTTCAATTTTTCATCCCTACAATCACAAAATATTAAACAACCATGATAACATTCCTTCATTGAAATTTTAATTGGTCCCCCTCTGATCAAAGGGATTGCACCTAATCGTGTGTAAATATCAAGGGTCATTAAAAAGGTTAGGCCAACATGTAAAGGGTAATTAATGATATCAATGTGCCTGAGGAAATGTTTTTGAGATATTTAAGGTGACTAGCTTGGGGTCTTCTACGATATAAATGTGGATTTTCATAGGCATTCATTACATAGATATTCTTATCTAGAGTGATTCGGTGAGATTATATTGACATGTTTTATGGGATCTCCATGGGATAAATGGTGACCACATGGGATTCATAACCCCTTTTACATGGTGGTCAGTGTGTATTCACTCCATAAGATTCTTCCATTTTTGTCCCTTATATTTGCTTCATTAAATTTTCAAGAGATATGGATCTCTCATGGTTTCATGAGTGTTGTAAAAAAATAAATCTTCATTCATATGATTCACCATCTGTCCAATTAAAGGTCTTCTATTGATGCTAGTTTATTTTCATGCTCAACTCTGTTGTTTGTCTACAATGTTAAAATGGTACAATTGTGTCTATGAGACATGTTAAATACCGTTTGTATGTTGAAGGTGACATGAAAACATAATCTTATGTGACAATGTGGACATGAAACCACGGTTTCCATGGTGTCTTTAAACCCATATGGGTGGACTGAATGATTATTGATGACTTAAAAAGGGTTATACCTTATTTATATCCCCAATTTATTTTACAAGGTATTTTGGATGCCTTGTCAGGAACCTACCAGCTTATAAGTCATGTGACTCGAGATATCTCATCTAGATGCCACATCATGATCAGAAAATATGTTGGATGGATTCAAATGAATAAGATTAAAATTGTAAATGGGGATCTTTATGATCTTCAATAGGTCATGCACTATGCAAGACCCATTTTCATGAACTTCTAAATGACTTGATATTACATTTCATTTGGGGTATTACACAATTAGTGTTTTCTTACCTCATTATCTTTCATTTCATTTTGGAGAAAATAATATGCATGATTCAATTATTTTTTACCTTATACATTTTTTTCTTCTCATTTGGGGGGATTCAACAAATAAAACTCTCATGAGAGACATCCAAAAAGTAAAGGGTTTGATTTTGTGGGTGGTGAATTCTCTCCTTAGTCATTTAGGATATCATCAATTAGTGTATAGTAAAAATGTGGTGTTCCAAACAATTTTTATTAATCAATATAATTCTTAATAAATAGGGGAATAGAGGGTGGTACATTAACCAGCTAATCCAACTCTCCATATCTCTTTCTATATGCTCTAGTTTCATGTCCACATAACAATACCATTCAAAAAAACTTATCGCAAGACCTCTCCATTAAAATTAATCACAAGATATAATTATAAAGACTACATTGTGATATCTACCCTATCCTATGCCATTATTGAACCAATCATGAATCAAATCTAGGTTTTTTCATTATATTTTTCACAATTCCTTGATATCATGGTCATCATACAGGTTTTTCATGATTCATTAGTTTAATAACATGATCACTCGATTATGATGCAGATCGCCTAACCATATCTGGCTCCCAGGATCAAGAGTCTGATGACTAGTTGGGTGGTCATGTGATGTCATTTGGTTATGTGTTCTATGAGATCACTATTGGCCATTCGGTATACGAGACCTATACTATGACAAGAATCTAGTAATCCCCTTAGGGACTATGAAATTTTCACGATACTACTTGAGTTATTGATTTATTTCAATGGAATTGTGTTTTATTTTTTCTGAATCATGACACTTACTTTTTCTCATATGGATTCCAACTCCTATGCATATACCCAAAATCCTTTAATTAAATCTTCTAATGTAGAGAAGGCTCCCTGATATGTTATGTTATAATGTGTGGATGCAACATATCATCATCAATCCGAGTCATCAATGAAAATCCTAATGAACCTAATGAGGGTAATTTTTATCCAATATCACCTTTTATAGTTTATTCACCAACATGGTATTAGTAATACATATGAAAATCCCATTCCTTCATTGATTTCATAAATTATACCTCTCTGTTGGGTTTCAAAAACCTATAATACATATTAGTAAGACATCAATCATGAGTTCTATTTCATTTTTAAGGTAGAGTACACAGATTGGAATATAATAATATTTTTCCCACTTACTTTGATTGAAAAAATCATAATCCTAATTTAGATATCTATATGTACTAATCAATAATGCATAATCCTACCAAAAACCATTTTTTGGGGTGGTTTTTCGACTGGACCATCTTATCAGGGGTAGTTTTCAAATGGATTGGGGTTGAACCTTCTTTTTTCAACATGTTTATTCAATGATTTCCATGGAACTAAATAAAATCAATATTTTTAACGTCATCTAGATAATTAAAACATTTTATTATTCCAATAATGGATTGATGTTAGACTTGTTTAGTTGATCGAGTCACAATACAAACACATTCCACCTAATTAATGGTGAGGTGAGAATTAATATTTAATACATTTAGAAGATATGTGGTTCAATCATATTTGGAAATATGTATAATGATTCCCCTACCCCCATGTTTCAAATGGGGAAATATAGAGAGGAATCCTAGTCACACCTGAGAGTTATTATGTATTGCCTAAAAGGCCCTCCCATAAGATCCATTCCATGGGGTAGACATTCCATTCAAGAAGTGGGTGAGATACATCATCAAGAAATATAGTTCCAAGAAAGAAGTTAATAATCCAAATAACACACCTATAAAGGACTACCATTGTTAAGAATAAAATTATTTTCCTATAGTTAAAGAAGTGATATTTTACAACTAGGGATGGCTCGTTAAATCTAGTGTTTAATGGATTATTCAGCTGGCCGGTGTCATTACTATGTTCCTGAGTGAGTACGTACTCCTGAAAAATGAAATGGGGGGTGTTAGGGTGTCCATTTACAAGATTTCAACTTTTATCATAGTAGGTAAGGGTATTAGGATAGTTATCATAATGTGGCCATAATTTATATCCTTATGTACCCTATTTATAGGGGAAAATACCCTCACATAATCCCAGGACCCTTTTAGAAATTATGCGGTTGGACGGGGGATCGTTATGAGGTTATGAGTACCTTATTAGCTAAAACATCAAAACCATTCATTTTAGAACATTTTTGTAGTGTATTAGTTGGGAAGGTCCTATTAATATAATGAATTGGGAGGTCAGGTCCTTCACGAATTGTTAAGAACAATTATCCTTTAAACCCCATGGTTTAGTGCATACTAGTACTATAGTAGATAATGGCGGGGATATCCTTGAGTCCAAAGCCTATATGATGTCACTTTATGAAGGTTTCTTATCCCCCACATCGATGGGAGTCTTCTTTACAAATTTTATGAAACTTTTCAATATATATGTATGTTCTAGTGTGTTTAATCAAGATATCTTCACCATATTCTTGTTCGATCTGAGGAGAATATGATGGTGTATCTCCAATTTTGGATGATATAAATAAGGTAGGATACTATTTATGATATAATAATTTCTCCCTACTCATAATTGATTCGTTTTTCCTAAAACAATGATGATATTATGATCCACTCTTATCCTAGTGGGAAATTATCCATGTTGGTATAGGAAGCTACCCAACTACCACTAGCTATTGAAACCATTCCAATTACCACAAATTTTTTGGTTATAAGAGGACCAACAATGCTTGAAGCACCACATATTTTAGTGAGGTGCTTTACATTACTCTCATTTCATTTATAACCACCAAAGAACAAGGCTATAGTGGGTGATGTATTTGTGAGTGAAGGCATGATAATGTTATTATTTCATATCCCATTTCAATATTGGAAAATATGGAGAATGTTGAACAGTAGAGGATAAGGTCTGGGGAATACTACACTGATCTAAATTAACATTATAAGAATTTTCTCACATCACAACCCCTATCTGTATTAATTTTAAATACCAACCTATATTGGTCATATATTTCCTATGAGATCTTGATTTAACAATGGAAAACATCAAGGGTTGGGTTTTCTATTCACATTTGGTTCAAAAAATGGTGTTTAGAGGAACTATATCAATTTCCATGGATGGATAGGGATATAAAATTTTCAAAGTAATGAAAATTTTAGTATTTCTCCACATTTTAATTTTACTTTTTAAACTATTTGGACTATTCCAATAAAATATCCGGATTTGTTAAAAAAATTAGGCCCATGCCGATCCCGCTTGGAGAAGCAAGCATGTACCCCTGAAGATGTAGTTGATTGTTTAATTACTTCAGTAGATCCTAAGAAATCATGTCCATACCATCCATAAGTAGATATAGATGATGTTCTAGACCATTTAGGACCATTTCCTAACACATATGTTCTAACAATCGTGCCATTTGATCTGGCATTGTGGAACACACTATTGGGAGAGACTAGTATAAGTAGCCATTCTACTACTGAGTTATCCTCGATGAAGGTGATTTTTAGATGAGTGTAATACTTATATAGAAACTAGAAACATTTTTTAAATTTGTGTTTCATATCCTAACATATCATTTTCTATTACATTCTTCAATGGTGGTAAAAAAATCACGTATTCTGAGAAAGCACTGAAGCTTACACTAAGGCATTAATCATAAGAGGGTGTTTCACTTCACAAATGTTGGGTTCGAGGACATAGATGTAACTATAAATTCAACCTATAAAGATATTCTTCTAACATAAGTAAAAATATTTTGTATCTTTGTGACATTATATTGTTCATCCTGTGACTTCTAAAACCTATCGCCTCTTGTCGCAGTACCTTCACCCAAGAGATTAGAGGCATAATTCCCCACATACCTATGCATTACTCTAACATAGTCAACCAACATAGAGGCCATATCCCATACTACATCATTTTAAACCATAATAAAATAATTCCCACATAGATACTTAGTCCCATAACAGGTTTTTATCCATTGGTTAGTCATGGGTCACAGATCCGAGTCTGCATCACTTTACTACTTGATGTAGTGGCATGCCTGGAGAGATATTTAGTATTTTATTCCAGAGGCCCCTTTGGATGCGATAAAGGACCCATTGGGTCATCTTTGATTAATTTTTATCACCCTAACTTATTTTTATTTGAATATACCACCCTTCATTCATTTATAAAAGTGGTGATCTTTTTTAGGAAGAAAAAGAGGGATCTTGAATTACAGATAATTGTAGCTGAGGTTTCCCTTTTTGTAATGCAATCTTGGGATGAGTCCTTAAATGATGTTTCACATCATGTAGTCAAGGAATAAACTCAAAAAAATCATTTTATCATGAGTAATTTTAAAATGGACCATCTCCAGTATGAAATCAAGAATCTTCATAGGGATCCATCCTAATGTCAACAAGCACATTAAATATTAGGTAAAACCATACTAATACAACCTAGGATCTTTCACATGGATAATAAGTCTAAAATTAATATTGTTACGAAGGTGGGGGAAATAACATAAATTTTATAGGAGGAAATATAATTTATCAACCAATTTATCCAATCTGTTACCTCTATAGAGATGAGGTTTGTAGTGTTCATGTATCCTATGAGTTCTTGCTATGAAGGGACTGTAATTTCACAACATTTTCTTTTCTACTGTGTTCATATGAGATGCATTGACAAGGTTATAATCCTCCTTCATTATTCTATTAATGAATAATTCTCTTGAACATTAAAATTATGTATTCACATTTATTCTACTCATGTTTTGTATTATATTTTACTAATCATATTTTGTGTATGCAGTCAATAATAACCATCATTTTCATAATATAATGTAAACATAAATTTCTTTCATTCAATGTCTAAACCATTATAGATGTTCCTTGATAAATTCTAATTAATTACCACCAACTTGAAATTTATTATTGATGTATTTCATCCAATTATATTGATATTACCTGATGCATGAAATATAAATTTTGGTAAAAATTGTGCCTTTGGGAGAGGATTATCTATCTTTGTAAAAATTTATTGGACATTGTGAGCACAACTCAATTTTTTCTAAAGATATCAGTTGGGATTTAAAGTATGTGTATTTTTTATTCATATTTCCATAATCTGTTCTTATTAATCATATTGTGAATGTATTAGGAGGACCAAACTCAACTTTTTGTCAGGGAAACCTCTAATGGGTTATTGTCATAACATGTTTTGTGAAATTTTCTGGTCCATCAAGCTAAATTGTTGATGTGTTGTAATTTAAGGTCTTCTATATTGAAAAATATATTTTTTTGTTTTATGGTATATTAGATCAGACCTCATGTTATTGTATTTTAGATTATTTTATCTTAGAATTTCTATTGATGTAGTTTAGGGTCATTTAGCATGAACTATCTATTGTAGTAATTTATGATGTTTTATTATGGACGATATAATTATGTAGTTTCAAATATTTTAATTTAGACAATTTATTTCTATTGTATTGGGACATTTAACTTGTATTTCCAATTTCTGTAGTTTAGGGTCTTATATCTTGGACCATCCCTTACATTAGTTTAGATTATTTTGGAATAGACCTTATATTTATGTTTTTATTACATTTTTCTTGAACAATATATTATTTTATTAAATTTATATTTCCCTAGATCTTCTATTTCTATAATTTGAGGTCTATTAACTCGAACAATATATTTATTTTGTTTTAGGAATTTTAGATTAGTCCTCATCTTTCTGTAGTTTAGACTCTTTTATCATAGACCATGATTGACTAATATGGAATATAGGTAATGCATTCTAGTGATTAACAAAAAAATAACTATGGTTTGGTGTTCTTTTGTAGTGTTTCATCAGCTCCTGAGAACTGGAATTCCATTGACATTATGAGGAGATACCTATGATTGTTATGTCAAATCCCTTATCCATTAGAATCACGGTCGAACATAAATGTATCAAATATTTTCAAAGATATATGAAAATATTTTGGAGGTTATATGGGTAGATGATGAAAATATATGTATTCTAGAGTCCACCAAGATAGTTGGAATATGGGTTGTGTAAATCATGTTCATTGGAGCTTGAATCAATGATCCATGAAATTAGGAATACATAATAGGGGAAACCCAAAAACCCTAATATTTTGAGATCTTCTATGATGTCCCTAAGTGTCATGAGGATCAGAGTTCCTTTTATATAAGGAGGATATGCCACTAATTTTTAGGTAATATCCCTTATGTAGGAGTACGTAGGGATTACATTCATTATTAAGTAGATAGACGCCCAATCGTTTCCAAGGTCCATTAAATATTTTAGAATACGCAAACTCATTTTCAATGAAGTAGGATATGTATAAAATGACAAGATAAGAAGGGTTATAACACCATAGGGATGTATATAATGTAGGTTGAACAAATATTTCCATAAATGATGTTGTTATGAGTCAAGAGGTGTGTTCCATCAAAAGGATTGTGAATGGGGGGTCACATTACTTCTTTGAAAAAGATCAAAAAACATTGTAATGTACCATCAAGGATGTCTAATCCACTTGAATAGTTTGGTTATATGGATTTTAAATCATCTTCCAACAAAATGTGAGTTAAATAAATTTGGGAACTAGTGAGTAAAAGTCAATCATTTGTAATGGATTGATACTCTAATGTTCTCTTTGGTATGTAAAATAACTCATGGGATTAGGGGGGCCATCATGGGATCCAAAGGTATGTTTAGAGGATCCAGTATTTGTTTTCATCATGTTGTGGTGATGATACAAGGGAAGATAATCCCATGGCCCATGGGGTTCTAAAATATGGATATAAACATTAGAAACTAGTTTAGTTAGCTCATACCTCAATGGAATGGATTTGGTTTATGGAATGTTTTATATTCCATAAGTGTTCAGGCACCCAAATATATGTTTCTCCACCTAGTGAACAAGTTATCATGGGGATGAGATGCGAAAAACTATTATATATTTTTTTTCCAAGAACAGGGGTTATAGTGAGTATGGATTAATATTTACATGTTATATAAAGCAGGATCTATGATATTTAAACCACATTGATTTTCTACATAAATTTTTCCTAAAATCTAGAGAAGGCGAGAATAGAATGTAGAGACATGACTTTTTCTTAGGCCTAACTTTAAATATTTTCAACATAAATGTTTTGTGTGTCTTTAACTATAATTTTAGGGTATACTGCTCTATTAAATTTGAATCGAGTGTTTAAGGTTATACAACTTTGACCCATTTGCATGTAGTCAAATTTTTGATTATCATGTACCTAATATGAGGGGAATATTACAGAATAGAATAATTAGGATACCTATAGTCAATAATATCCAACACACTTATTATTGGGTGTTGACAACATTTTAAATAATGTCTTCAGGTCCTTAGGTCATTAGTAATGATTTAGGAAAATCAATCCATGGATGGCATAAAAACCCATTAGGTTATGGGTTCTTCAATAGTGACGTCAGGCTCACAAGAATAAGAATGCACATCAAATAGGGTGTATATTTCTATGGATGTTATGTTTGATCCCTTGTAAATCAATAGGAATGTTATATAGATAAATTTAGTTTCCTTTTCATGTTCTATAAATGGTTTATGGAAATCCGAGGTGCTCAATATGTATTGACACAAACATTCATTAATGGAAAACCATATTGATCTAATTAAATGTCTCATTATGTAAATTGTTTATATAATGTGTCAACTTCTTTGGTTATATGTTAACAATTTTTACCATTTCTAATATATTCGTTGAATAGTGATCAGATGATTAATATAAATATCGGACTTTAACGAAACCAATTTACTTAGACAAAGGATGTGATGGCCTCATCCAGTATACATTCCCCATACGAAGCCCATTTTTTAGAGCTCTGAAAATAGGTGGATTCATTGGGATTCTCTCTTGACCAAGCCCAAGCCGAGCTTCAATAGGATATGCTCGAGCGGGACCGCCTACGAGAGAAGTGGAAGTTGATAATGATTATCACCCGAGAAATGATATTCGAGCCACCCCAAGAATCGGTCACCATTGAACACCTTACCCTTCAATATTATAAAGGTGTTATAAGGTGTTATGTTACAAGACATTAGCACTATGGTTATGTACATTATTTTGGTATATAATAATGAATATATTCCCATGTTATGTTTGTTACCTTGTAAATAGTTTTTAAAGCTCAAATAGTGTTTTTAGTAAATATTCAACTAAGTAATATATGTTGATGAATGAATGGATTTTTGTATTAAAAAATATTTTATTACATTATTATTATTATTATTAAATTAATTTTTATTATGATGATATAAATTTATGAATGCAATTGTAATTTTTATTAATCTTCAAAATCCATTTTTGTCCAAACCCGTGAATTTTCGATAAATGACAGTTTTTATATTAAAAGTGAAAATTAATATGTTTAGAAAATTATTTAGATAAAATAAATATTATTTCTAGAATCAGGATGCCGAAATTAACTAATGGTTAGTTTTTCATAATTTTCTGAGATAGTCAAATTTTTGAGTTAAAATAAAATACCTTTTAGATATATAATGTGTTTTATGACATCATAATGACTCAATAGTGATGTAATAAAATACTATAAGCCTTATTTTCGGACAATATATTCTTTAACATTTAAATAATGTGATTTTGGGTTTTTTTGACTTACTTTACAAATCATTAATGGACCCTTCAAGGCTTATTAAACATCGTATCTTTTTATATTGTTTTCCTTGGGAGTGTGACTCACCTCCAATAAGAAACCCCATTATTTTATGTAGTTCGGAAATTGGAATTTTAAAATATTATTTTCCACTCTCCTTTGGCAAAAACCATCAGCAAAAACCATGGGATGGTTTGTGGTTTGAATTAATTTAATATGAGGGGTCCCAACCCAAAATAATAAATAATTCCCTCACCTTTCCTATAAAAACCCACCCAAGATCCCACTTTATCCTCACTCAAAGCCTTTGGAGTTCATCCAACCTATTCCCTACTCTCCCTAGAATCCTCCCAAGGTTCCCCATGCTCCAAAAAAGCCTCTATCAAGGATTTGGAAGCACACTTCCAGGTAAGGGTTTTTTCTTCCTTTCTCATTTTTGTCCAATTTTCATAATATTGTTATGCCCTTTTAATTTCAATTATAAATTTTGGGATATTTCTTTTCACATCCCCTATACTACTCTCTTTATTTTTAAATTATGGGATAACCATTTCTCTCACATTAAATGCTGCCCATGTACACCCATTACTATGCCGAAATTCGGTGAGGGATTTCTCTCTCTTCTTTTACATGTAAGTAATACTTTTGTAGTATGCATAAAAATAACATTAAAATTGTTGGTAAATGTATATATATTACATCCATTACATTCCATTTCATGTACATATGTTCAGACACCCCTTTCTCTCGCATAATCATTTTTTATGAATTCTTATGTCACGTTGTTACGCTATCGAAAATTGCACCGATTTTCCAAGCCAATGTCTTTGTGTAGTGAATGCCATGCCAATTTTCTATCAAAGGTATTCACAATTATGCACAAGTATGAACTATTTAAATAATTTCAAGTATTCATTCAACATTATTTTATTTTGGAAAAAATTATGATGTTTTATGAATCCATGTTATACGATCAATGTGGCACACTTATGCATGAAAAAAATGTTTAAGAAAGGTGTGACCTTATAGTGATCCAATGCATTGGGTAAAGTATAGTATCATGATAAATCTTGTGAAATGGGTGTTTACTCATGATAATTCAAGTGCAATGAGGTTTTACTCATGCTTCATGTGTAATGAGGATTTACTCATGCTCTATGTGAAATGAGCCTTGGCTCATGCCAATTCTATATTAATTACTGTTGACACATTTCCATGTTATGATTATCATGATTTATCATGCCTTAATGTTTATAATTCTATTATGATCTATTGATATGCTGATTTTCTAACATGTATTGTATTCCTGATGTTATTCCATGATTATTCCTTAACAAGGCTTTATAACTCACCTTTTTCTTATTCATGTTCTCAGGTTATCTAATGCAATGCTAAGTACAATGGAATGTAGTGGTCATGTAAAGGTTGTTTTCAATAAAGATGTTGTATTTCCTGTTTTAATTTTTTATTTAATGTTTCTAATCCCCAAATACACTAGACCTCTCAATCTTCCATGTTGTATCACGTGATGGATTTATGTAATAAATCAGGTTTATGATTGTAATAAAAGCAGGGTTGTCATAGTTGGTGTCAGAGGATAAGTTAAATTATTTTTGGGATTAGGTTTAGAAAACCCAATTAATTTCTTAAAGTCAAAACTATGTATAATAAAAACATCCCAAATTTTTGGTTTGTATTGATTAAGTGGTTTATCAAACAAATACATCCCTTTCTGGATACGAGAAGGTAGAGGTTTCTCTGGCACAAATGCATCCTAGGGGTAAAACCCAAAAAACACCACTTTGAGTTAGACTCGAATGAGAAATGGGGCACGATAATAGGTCTTGCTGCACTCGTTGTTAAGACAATCCCATGGGATATGCGTTGGTAAATTTACAAGCCTAGTATGAATAATTCTTAAGGGACAAAAAATGCCCTATGAATATATGATAGAAACTAGATCATCAATAACATATACTAAAGCCAGTATATTCATATGTTAAGGAAATTATAGTTATTTATAAGTCATCAGTTTTGTAATTGAATTACCATTTATGTTTTACCGGTAACATTCCTTTTTATTCCATCCAATGGTCAGTAATAGGAGTAATCAGGATAAAAATATATGTGAAGATCAATGTTATGACTATACTTTAGATATTCCCAATCCAATGGGAGTGGGAATTGTGAACTCCATCACGCTTATATCTCAACTAACTCAAGATTTGAATAGAGACATGGGTCATGGGGAATGTTCAGCCCCCCCTAAGAAAGAAAAATTCACTATCAAAAGTTTCATGAGACAAAGGCCACCTACTTTTAATCGATCATTTGATCCCTCAATCATTGAACAATGGATCAAATCCACTGAAAACATCTTTTCCATCCTTCATTGTTCTGAATAAGAGAAGTTTCTCCTGGATGGTTATTATATGGAGGGTGAAGCTGATAAATGGTAGATATTGATCAAAAATACTAATCTTGAGGAGGAGATTGAGGCGTTGGAATGAAAGGATTTATGGAAGATGTTTTTTGATAAATTTTTTCCAAACACCCTCCAGCTTAAGATGGAATGGGACTTCCTTTCCCCCAAGAAAAAAGATGACGAATCTATTTTAGCATACGAGGAAAACATCACACGTCTTGCACGATATGCTTCTGGCATTTTTGTTACACCTGAATTCAAGGTTGACCAATACTTTGGTGGGCTGAAACCTAGCCTATGGAAAACACTGGCAATCCATGACTTCAACATCTATGAGAACATTGTCTGATGTGCCCTCAAGGTCGAAATGGAGATCTTAGAATCTTAGGGGTATCATGTGGATAAGAAGCATAAGGAGGAAGTCAATGCCAGTTGTTCGATGGATAAATACAATGGTCCTATGAAGATTCACCACCCCACTTTCCAATGGTGTGTAAAGAAGCACCATTGAAATTTCATGAAGAGTACATGAAAATTCTTTAGGTGTGGAAGAGAGGGGCACCTGGCTGTAAACTGTCGGCAAGAAAGACCTGTGACTACGACAGAGGAGATGAACGCTCTGTTCGAACCTCAAAGCATGGTTCATTGTTAAAACTAAAAATAGCCAGGTTATCTTGCAAATCAGTGCCCTAAGCCAAGGGTTTTCAGAGGAAACCAGAAACCTCCTAACTAGCAATGGACAACTTTTTCAACACTACTGCCGAAGTGAACACCGACAATGAAGTGCTGAAAAGTATGATAATTATTCATTCAAGAATAGAAAACTTCATTTTTTATTCTAATTCTACACATTATTTTATATCTTTAATGTTTAGTAGAACAATACCATCACCACCATGAATAATGGAATTGAAGATGTCAGTGAGTATGGAAAATGGGGAGATTATTGCATCCCATGAATATAACTCTTCCCCTATCATAAGCTGTGGATTCAACTTCCCAGCGAACCTCTCTATACTCCCTATGGTGGAATTTGACTCAATTCTGGGCATGGATTGGATTTCCTAATATAGAGACAACATAAATTTCCGTGAGAGGGAAATCACTCTCCATGTGGAGAATCGGCCCTCGGTTCATTACAAGTGAAAGGAGGAAGATGAATCTTTTTTAGCTCCATCATCTCAAGCGTGGATATTACATCCCTATGGGAACACGTATCTTGATTAGATGATTGAGTCCCAAGAAGCAACCATCCTTCAAGACAGGCCTATTGTGAGGGAATTCAATGAAGTGTTTCCTGAGGAATCGCCTGGTCTTCCTCCTAGAAGAGATATTGAATTATCAATTGAACTTATACCAGGGGGTTGAAAATATCCATAACTCCATATAGAATGGATGTTGTGGACCCTGAAGAGCTGAAGAAACAACTATAGGAGAATCTAGATAAAGGGGTTATACACCCAAGTGCTTCACCATGGGGTGCACCAGTCCTCTTCATCAAAAAGAAGGATGGATAAATGTGCCTTTTCATCGATTATCGTGAGCTTAAAAATCACGATTAAGAACAATTATCATCTCCCAAGAATTGATGACTTTCTTGATCAGCTGTGTGGAGCACAATACTAATCCTAACAGGATTTTTGGTTAGAATATTATCAAGTAAGGGTGAAGAAGGAAGATATCCCCTAGATTTATATTCATACATGATACAAGCACTATGAATTCATATTAATTCATTTAGGACTCACTAATTCTCCAAAAATCTTCATGGACTAGATCAATAGAGTCTTTAGAGATTACCCCAATAAATATGTGGTAGTTTTTAAAGATGATATTATTATATACTCCAAAACCAAGGAGGATCATGGGGAACATCTAAGAACTATACTAGAGACCTTGCAGAAGGAGAAGCTTTATGCCAAGTACAACATGTGTAAGTTTTGGTTTAAGTAGGTATCATTCTTTGTCCATATCATCACAAGAAATGAGATATCTATGGATCAATCCAAAATAGATGAAATTGAAGGATGGGCGAGGCCAACATCAGTAACAGATATCCATAGATTTTTGGGGTTAGCTATATATTATTGATGATTTGTGAAAACTCTCTCTAGAATGTCCAACCCTCTTACCTAGCTAACTCAGAAGGGACTAAAGTTTGATTATAGTGATGAATGTGATAAAATCTTCAAGGAGTTGAAAAGGTGTCTTATCACTATTCCCATTCTCAATTTACCCATAAGTAGAGAAATTTTTGTGGTATTTAGTGATGCTTCGAAGAAGGGCCTAGGATGTGTGTTGATGCAAATGACAAAGACATTGCCTATTCTATAAGGTAATTGAATATTCATCAAGAGAACTATCCAACACATGACCTCGAGATGGCTACAGTTGTCTTCGCTTTGAAAACATGGTGGCATTATCACTTTTGGGAGAAGTTTGAAATATATATAGACCACAAAAGCTTAAAGTATATATTCACACAGAATGAGCTGAATATGCACCAACGAAGATGGTTAGAGCTGATCAAACACTTTGACTGCTCAACCCATTAACCCCATGGGAATGCCAACAAGGTGGCAAATGATCTAACTTGGAAAGTCCCAGAAATTCTATCATGGATGAGAATTGAAAAGGATCCAATTTTCTTAGATTTAATGAGGATGGACATGGGAATCATAAAAGAAGGTAACATAATCATTCCTTTCTCAAATGATTGCCCAACCATCAGTTTTGGAAAGGTTAATGAATGCTCAAAAGGATGAGGTGGGAATTCTAGAAAAAGTGGAAACTATCAGAAAAGAAAATCCTCATAGTATAATATTAATAAAGAAGGAATAATTTGATTTGGGAAAAGACTATGTGTTCCATCAAGTCTAGAGATGTCGAATGAACATTTTGATGATGCACATAGTTCAAATTTATCTATTCAACCAGGATAAACAATGATGTATCGAGATCTCTGATATCATTATTGGTGGGATAATATGAAGAAGGAGATCGCCGAATATACATCAAAATTTTTGTGTGTCAGTAACTAAAGGTAGAGAGGCAGAAGTCTAATGGGATGATACAAGCAACGACCATAGCGTAATGGAAATGGGAGAACATAACCATGGACTTTGTCACCAGAAATATGAAGACATACAAAGGAAAAAATGCAATCTGGGTTGTTGTGGATCATCCTACAAAGTATGCACAATTCATTGCTATTCGGGAGGATTTATCGTTGGATCAATTAGAACAGATATATATCCGGGAAGTGGTAAGAATGATTGAAGTACCACTATCTAGTGTGTCTGATCGAGATCCATGATTCACCCCTAAGTTTTGGAAGAGTCTTCAACATGCTCTGAATACTAAATTGATCTTCAGAACGACCTATCATCCTCAAACTGATGGCCAATCCGAGTGGACTATCCAAAAACATGGGGACATGTCGAGAGCATGCTCAATGGACTTTAAAAGAGGATGGAATCAACATATTCCTCTTATTGAGTTCTCTTACAATAAAATTTTCCACTCGAGCATCCAAATGGCACCATATGAAGACATTTTTGGGAAAAGGGGTACAACACCAATGTGTTGGGATTTTTTCAGTGAGTGTAAGCTAATTGGACTAGAAATGTTCAAAGAAATGGTGGAGAAGGTGAAAACCATTCATCATCATATCAAAGCAGCCCCGATTCACTAGAAGGGTTATGTAGATAACAGTCGACGAGACCTTCAGTTTAAAGTTGGAGACATGGTTTTTCTATGCATATCTCCATGGAAGAGGGAAATGAGGATTGTAATGAAAGGGATGTTAAGTCCAAGGTACATCGGCCCCTTCAAGATTCTTGATCATCTCGGGGATGTGGCCTATCGACTATCACTTCCCCCTACCATGGACAAAGTTCATTATTTCTTTCATGTATCCCTCTTAAGGAAGTACATACCAGAACCTTCACATGTACTCTCTTTAGAGATGGTACAGTTAGAGGATGATCTATCTTATGAGGAGCAACCAGTGAAGACCTTAGACCATAGAGAAAAAGTTATATGAAATAAGACAACGCCCTTCATCATGGAGTTGTGGTGAATCCACAAGTTTGAAGAAGTGACGAGGGAATAGAAAGATGTGATTAAGTAGAGTTACCTTCAATTTTTTAGTGTGGAAAAAAAAATTTCAAGGGTGAAATTTCATAAAGGGGGAAGATAGTGACGACCCAAAAATTCATTAATGGAAAACTCTTTTGATCTAATTAAATTAATCGTTATGTAAAATATTTATATAATATGTCAAATTCTTGGATTTTATGTTAATAATTGTGATCATTACTAATATAGTCGTTGAATAGTGATCACATGATTTGTATAAATATAGGACATTAACGAATACAATTTACTCAGACAAAGGAAGTGATGGCCTCATCTAGTAGACGTGCCCCATTCAAAATCTATTTGTCGAATCATGTAAAAGAGGTGGAATCAATGGGATTCACTCTTGACCAAGCCGAAGATGAGCTTCAATAGGTTATGCTGAAGAGGTAACACCTATGAGATAAGTGGATATTGATAGAGATTGCAACCCGAACAATGTTATCCAAACCACCAGAAGAATAAGTCACCATCACACACCTAAACCTTTAGTCTTATGCGGCTGTTATAAGGGGTTATGTAATAAGACCTTAACAGTATGGTTATGTATAATATTTCTATGTATAATATTGAATATATTTTCATGTTATATTTGTTTCCTTGTAAATAGTTTTTAAATCTCAAATAGTGTTTTTAGTTAATATTCAACTATGAAATATATTTTAATGAATTAATGGATTTTTATATTAAATAATATTTATATAAAATATTATTATTATTGTAGAATTAATTTTTATTATTATCGTATAATATTATGCATGCAATTGTAATTTTTATTATGGTTCGAAAGACATTTTTTTCGAAACCAGTGAATTTTTTATAAATGTCAGTTTTTATTTTAAAAGTGAAAATTAACATATTTAGAAAATTATTTAGATTAAATAAATATTATTTTTCGAATCAAGACGTCAAAATTATCCAATGGTGAATTTTTCATAATTTTCTGAGACAGTCAAATGTTTTGGTAAAATTAAATACCATTTAAATATATGATGTGTTTTATGACATCATAATGGCTCAATAGTGATGTAATAAAATACCATAAGCCTTATGTTTGGTAAATATTTGTTTTTACATTAACATAATGTGATTTCGGGTTTGTTTTACTTATTTTACAAAGCATTAATGGACCCTTCAAGGATTATTAAACATCTTGTCTTTTTAAATTGTTTTCATTGGGAGTGTGACTCACCTCCACATAAGAAAACCCATTATTTTTAAAAGTTCAGACTTTGGCCTTGTAAAATATTTTTTTCCAATACCCTTTTGAAAAAACCATGGGCAAAACCCATGGTCTGTTTTGTTTTTTAAATTAATTTAATGTGTGGTGTCCCAACCATAAATAATAATGAATTCACTCACCCTTTTTATATAAACCAACCCAATATCTCACTTTCTACTCACTCAAAACCATTTGAATTTTTCCCACCTCTACCCCACTCTCCCTAGAATCCTAACATGGTTCACCAAGCTCCCAAGAATCCTCTCTCAGATTTGTCTCAATCCTTTGTAAGTACACTTCCAAGTAAGGGTTTTTTCATCCTTTCTCATTTTTTTCCAATTTTCATAATACTGTTATGCCCTTTTAATTTAAACTATAAATGTTGGGGTATTGTTTTAAACATCCCCCATAATTCCCTCTTTATGTTTGAATGATGGGAGACCCCTTTATCTCTAATTAAATTCTTCCTATGTACACCTGTTACTATACTGAAATTTCGTGATGGATTTCTCTCTCTTATATTACATCCAAGTAATCCTTTTGTATTATGCTTCAAAATTACCTTACAATTGTTGGGACATATATCTATATGACCCCCATACATTCCATTTAATTAACATATGACGAGACACCCATTTCTCTCTCATCAACCTTTTTTATGAATTCTAACGTCACGTCCTTATGCTACTGAAAATTGCACTGATTTTACAAGCCAGCATCATTGGGTAGTGAATACCATGACCATTTCTCTATCAACGATATTCACCTCTATGAACATTTACTTACTATTTATATAGTGTCATGTATTATTTCCACATTCCTTTATCGTGGAATAAATGATGATGTTTTATGAATCCATGTTATATGATCCATGAGGCACACTAATGCATGAAATGAAATGTTTAAGAAGGGAGCACCATTATAGAACTACAATGCATTGGGTAAAGTATAGTATCTTGATACGTCATGTGAAATGGGTGTTGACTCATGATAATTCATGTTCAATATAGTTTTACATGTGCTTCATGTGCATTGAGTATTTACTCATGATCTATGTGCAATGACCCTTAGCTCTTCCTAATTCCATGTTAAGTGATGTTGGAACATTTCCATGTTATGATTATCATGATTTATCATGCCTTTATGTTTATTCTTCTCTTGTGATCTATTTATATTCTGATTTTCTATAATGTAATGTATTCCTCATTTTTTCCATGATTATTCCCTAACTGGGATTTATAGCTCACTGTTTTCTTTTGAATGTCCTCATGTCATCCCATGCAATGCTAATTACGAGGGAATGTAGTGGTAATTTAAATGATGTATTCAATAATGATGTTGTATTTTATGTTTTAAGTTGTTATGTATTGTTATGAAGCCCCAAAGACTCTATACCTCTCAATCTTACATGTTGTATCAATTGATGGTTTTATGTAATAAATCAGGTTTATGTATGTAATAAAAATAGGGTTGTCATACAATACATGAAATGTGATTTATGGATTGAGGGGCTTAAATAATGATAGAATCACCCAATTCTATAATTGATAATGATTAGGATCTTTTGGTACATTGAAAAATTAATAAATATGGGTGATTTTTCTATATCTTGTAACATCATGAAGTGGGTATGTATTTCTATATTTTTAATGTCATGCAACTAGGAAATTTTCCCCACAGTTTAACATCATGTGGTGAAATATTATTTTTTTCCTTATAGTTTAACAATATTTGATAACAATGTTTTCTACTTAGGTATAGACCATATGCAGTTAGTGGTTTATTTTTTTTATTTTATATATTTCACCAGAACCAGGGGTTGTAGAACTGAACATCAATACATATGCATTAATGGTATGAATCAAGCCACATGTATTTCTTGTGGATGGATTTCAGGTGCATGTCTGACTAATATGAAGGGATGGGGGATATTTTTTTTGGATTGTCCTAGGAGTTAGAGACCTAAGAATCACTATATATTAAATGATAATAAGAATCAAACCATGTCTAGTTATAGAATGAAAAACTCTCCATACTGGTCTGTTACCGACACATAGGGGGGGATTTTTCACATTTATTGTTTTAATTGGGCCCATTATTGGACATCTAACCATAAATATGTAACATGTAATGATATAAATCATGACACATGTAATTCAATAATGGAGGTGTGGTGGGATACCGACATTAATGAAAGTGTTCCTCTTCGGTGAGGTCCATAATGATGTGTAGATTCATTTCATACAAGGGACATCAACCATGAAGTTAAAAATCATGAGGTGAGGACTCATGGGTCTCCTTTAGGGTTCATGAATTTAATAATATGATAACATTTCCATGAGATGATATGTTTAGATCTGTTGGGGAATCACTTATCAATATTCATAATCCCACATGACCAATTATCATTTTGATAAATAGGTAATAAAAATGGTTTCTTTATTAAAATAGATAAAAATTGAGATATGATATGAAAATTTTGCATCATGTGGTTGATAGATGATGATATATGATCCTGGAATCCCAATATATGTAATTTAAATGGGAATAAAGATGTACATAGTAATGGAAAACCTTTACAACATTGTTTCATGATAAATGGATGTCTGTCTTTTAGTTTAATTTCATGTTGTATGGATGATATTTACGGGTAATGGAATAAAAGGAATTTTGCGGATGGTCCCAATAATAGATGTCTGGATATCAGTACATATCCGATAGTGGAAGGAATAAAGCCACACATAGTTTTTGGATAAAGATACTCCCTATCTGAATTTGACTCCCACATATGGATAAAGGAACTTCATTTTTATTTAACACAGATCTAGCTCATGTGTGTTGAATTTTGGGTGGGATAGTGCTTCTCGTGCAGTTAAGAATCATGGAGTGATGAAACATTCCATACGATTTAACACCATGTGGAAAGAACATCTACCATGATGATTATAGTCATGCGATCATGGCGTGTTTCCAATAGTTTAACATCAGGTTTTCAATACATATTTTGTATAATTTAAATTCATTAGGTAAGGATGAATATAATTCTTTATGGTAGAAATGTTAAGTATTTCATATGAAACCTCATATTGGTGGGGGGTGACACGTTCTCCATCCCTTGGGTCTAGTGAGTAAGCTCCCTTATGATAGACATTACGTATGATATAAGGTCCTTTGGGTATGGGTTCCAACATTTTAGGCTTTTTAATTGGTATCATTGGGGACCTGGGATCCATTACACGCTCTCATTGAAGCAATGAATAAAATAAGGCCTTTTTATTAAATTCTCGTAAAATCTTATGCTGATGAACTTCAAGGTTGTGAAAGGTATGCAACCATTTCCCATTGAGTTACGGAAACTCATTCAATTTCTTTTTTGAATGTTCATCATCAGTGATTTTTCTATAGATGGCTATTCTAATTGAGAGAAACTAGACATATATTGGGACAACTACCTTGGTATCATACACAAATTATTACTGAGTTTCTTTTGTAGCAGTATGGATGGTTTTACGGTAGGTCTATAAATTATGGAAAAGTATGTCCTACATGGAATCACAAACCTTTTTCACCATCCCTTGGAATCAATTTGGAAGATTCTTATTCAAGGCCTTAATTTATCCATTTCCTAAATGCATGAAAATGGTTTTAAGGGATGGAGTTGATATTTTATTCTTGGTAAAATTTCTATAACTCCTTATAATTGATGTTTTTGTTGTATTCCATCACTGTCAAGTGGAATAATTTGAAATATGTGATGATATGGGAATTATAAAAAATGGATGATATAGTTCATCCTAACATCATTTTGGGGTATCTCCATAGCCCACTTTTAATGGGATGTTGATAGAAGTAAGGATATACATAAACATTTTAGCAATGGATTGGGGATATGGTCCCAAAAAAATCCATTCCCTTTACAGAAAATAATATAAAATATTTATATTTATGTAGAAATAATGGGGGTTGATAGATGATGCTCACATAGTTATAGCATGCATGTCATTTCTTAGTGAATTATAAACAATCGAATATCGTGGTTTTCTAGTAGTAACCTGGCCAGTTAATTTGGTGGTTGATCTAGGTACTAAGCAGATGATCGTCATAAGAGCTTGCAAGGGCTACTTCCATTATAGAGGGAATCTCTCTTTATGATATGTATCTGATGATTATTTTTTAAATCCTATTTTTTAGAGGGTTTTTTATCATTTGTAACATCCAATATAGTAAATTTCTCTTCACAATGTCAAATAGGTTCCCTTATAGCTCAATCTATTAGGATATTCCAATTCTAGAGAAAATCATTTATGTGATTTATCTATCTAGGGGTCGATGGAAGTCCATCATGATATGAGGTGGTGTTGACCGGATTGGTTTCTACCATATCACATATGATGATCTATAAGACCATTATTCAATGTGTGATGTCAAAGATCTCTTCCTCCTAATTAGGGTCCGCCTAGACTATGGCGGTATTAGATAACACGTTCACAAGAGCATTTTTTGATAAGGGAATATAATGAAATGTAAGATCAAGAGAGAACTCTTTCATCATTACCCTCCCATAGCCTATAAGGGCTTCTGGTTTTTCCATTTTGAAGGAATATTCTCCATTCATCTATGTTGTCACTAGATTTTAATCTACTATTATGCCCATGTAATCTATTTTTTAAAGGTGGGATAGTTTTGAGACAATGATGATGGATTTGTATTCGATATCAATATTCATGAACCCTTCAAATAGTGAGGTGGAGAAAGGAAAACATTCAACGTCTATAGAAACAAATAAAATCCCTATGAAACCCTAATTGAATTATTGACATTATGATATATCGAGTATATAAAATCGAGAGTTACTATAATAATACATCTCCCATGTTTTGGAAGCATTAGGGGCATAAAACCCTCATTATCCAGAAGTTCAGTGTCCACTGTTGTGTAATATCTTAGGCATGATGTGGTAGGACTAAATCATTCTTGGCCTTCTCTTTCACTATGTTTTATGAAAATAAATTAATTTTATAATATTTTATAATGACAACTCATTTGAAAAAATTCCCGGTTATCATAGGGCGGCCATGTATGTTAATGAACAGGTAAATATGAGTGGCCAGGTGGACTTCCTGGTGTGTTAAATAATTCCTCATCATATCCAATGCACAGAGGAGTATGTGAAATTTATTCTTATAAATAGAATATCATGTCTCAGTTCATAGAATTGTTATGATGATGAATTATATATTTATATGATAACCCACATCATTTTTCTATGGATCAATAGTTCCAAGGGGTCATCACATGGTGGCCACATATAAGAGGATTGTCTTTCCTTCGATCGAAGACATTTGGACTGGTGGGTATAGTAGTTATTGATTGAGAATCATGAAAGATTTTTGTATGCCCATGTCCTATTAATAGGCATTTACAATCTTCATCATCATAGTGAAATGAGAGATATTTTCCAACTAGGATGGCTATGAAACACAAAATATAAGTGAGGTTCACTTGGTTCACCCTCCATTCTTGGAGATTCCTAGGGGGTGGCATCCCCCAGATTGAGCACATCTTTTTAGGGTTTAACTCAAGGCTGTGGTCGCATACCAAAATTATATTTAACATCATGATGGTACATAAAAAACAAATATTACCATATTTATCTTCATATTATACAATTGTACCATGTTGAAATCTATTTGAATATCCCTGATGTGATCACATAACTATTGAGATTTGACAACCAGATCATTGACATATCATTTTTTAGTTCATAAAATGATTTTACCTCAAGTACACATCCATTAAGGAAAGGGATTGGACACCAAAAATTTCATTGATTAAGAGTTTCATAATTGGAAATGGGAAGTCACCCTTTGGGTAGTGTCTATTAATGTATCTGAAGTGGATAAAATCCCTAAACTACCCATTCTTTTTCATGACAGTTTTGATATTGGAAATCCATCATGGGTATTAAAATTCTATGATAATGTTGAATTAGATATATTTGACAAATTACACCTCTGCATTAGTGGAATGGGAGGGGGTATCCTTGTGGATGCCTACTTGAAACCTCTATGGTCTTCATTTAATACAAGATGGTGCATAGACACATATGTATTTAGTCTTGAAATTTATATATTATTTCATGAGAACAATAATTTTTTATTCTATAGAAATGAAATTTACACCACTTTCTCCAGGAGAGGCATGGTGTTACTAATTATTATATCCCCCAGATCTTATCTAGTTCTAAGATATAACTACCTGATCTCATCAATGGTGGTGGATACACCATCAACAATTTTGCGAGGGGAGTTCCAAAGGCCATACACTTCTTCCTTAACCTATGAATCTATATATGAATTTTTATATGACATGGGAAATTTGATGGAATCTATGTCAATATATGGGTGAGAGGGTCTTTTGGAAAAAAGATTACATCCCCTACATCCAGAGTAATTACAAAAATATTCTGAAGATTATTTTATTTTAATATGTTACTGGGGATATAAGGATCTTGGAAAAATAGGATAGATTTTACTGCCTCAAATAGATTTATGAGTAGTGCATAATCACTATTGATCATTCTCGATGGTTTTTTTAAGGGTGGTCCCTAAGCCAATAAGGGATAAAACCAGTATATTTTCATCAAAAATTGGCTATTTTCATTCTTTTTATAGAATATGGAATTATAAAATGTGGCTTCTCTAGATTAGAAGGGTAAACTATCACCATATATTATTCCAACCTTTCCATCAATGGGATATATAAATCACTGATGAAATGTTGTGGGAACTATCATGTGGATTTTTCACCAAGGCCTTCCAAGATTAAAATTTTCTACATTGTCCTTCTGGATAACCATGATATTTGTGTTAGATGTGAGATCCAAACATGAATTTTGTTCTTGATCTATTATAGAGGTCATTTATCATGCTTATCATACACTTGAATGGTCATATTTTTGGAAATATGTCTCCCTCACAATGCCTAAAACATATGATGGTCTGAATAGGGATTATATTTATCATAGAATAATTTTGAATAAAATCCCAACACATGTTGACATTAGTTATCCTTCCTAGAAAATATACGGGTTGAGGGATTCTGAGGACGATCTATTCAAAATTCTTCTCTATCAATGAGATATCAACATAGTATTCAAATTTCATTGTCTCCACTTGATAAAACATGAATACAGTTAAGTCAATATCAAAATCCTATAGCCTCTAGGGGGATTCAATGAGTGGCTCCCTATGTTATTTTGAAATATGGAGTGAATCTTGGATTGAGATCTTGGTAGGGATAACCACCAATTGTTTTATAACTACATACTTTTGTTCCAACTGTTGGTGGTTCTTAGTGTGGGGGTACTCTTAATTATGTTGTTTGGGTGATGGTACTATGTAATTAGGTGGGAATGGTTCTTGTTCACATGTTAGGGATCCATCTTCTAAGAGAGGAAAAGGTTACATTGACCTTCCCCATTTTCTGGGATGATGAAGAAATCACACCCATGCTAGGAAGTCATAGAGGAAGACTGGACATGGAGGACCACTGGAGTGTTCTAGGACACCACCGTGTACTTTTGGGTATTGATGGATTGTTTTACCATAGGTCTCAGATGTCTATATGTACTCCATGGGTAAGTGACTAATATATTTTGATCAAACATCACCATTTAGTCCCATTTATCCTCAGTTCCGACACATTCAGCCTTCGGTTCCCTAGTCAGGGATATGGAACTCATACTCAGAAGAATATTCATTATCTCATAGGGGGTTTTTCATATTTATTAAATTTAAAAAAAGATATCTTTATCCAATTAGGGTTACCTTTTTTGGGTAGTTCCAATGATTCAAATGTTTCATGAATACAATTTGGAAGAGTCGAAGCTTGCATCAGAAAAGTTTACGACTCTTACTCATCTATCTCTTGTTGTCTCCAATTGTCAATTCCACCTTTGGAGGAATATCTTATGTCACCTCCCTAGGTGATGTAACCATTATGGGTATACAATTTTGTTCCCTCCGGATATCATGAGCATATGCATCTATCATTTTAGTCATAACATCATTGAACATCTTCACATGATTATCCATAACTTTTTTCCAATCAAATTCTTTTTTCTGATTTGGAAATGGTAATTAAGGTCACCAATGCTGAGATGTTATCCAACATCACCTTTATGGAACTAAAAAATATTTATTGGAAGACATTGAATATGATAAAATCCTAGATGTTGTGAACCAGCTTTATTTGGAAAGGAGGTGGTCAGGATGGTTGGAGAGGTTCCCCTCCTTGGGATTCCTAGGATGTTATAGCTTGAGCAGGTATTTATCTATATCCACAAGGAAATAACATGGGACATGCTATTTATAGAAGTAGTGTAATTTATTTCATTCATTACTCAAATCTCAGGAAACTGGGATCACTATTTTACTTTGGTTGAGGTAAATTTTATAGTTGTAACCACTTAATAGGAGGTGTTTGGTGGTTCATGGCTTTCATATGTGCTTTAATTGGAACTAGTGCTAGTGTGATGGTAATTGTGAAGTTTCTTCCTTGCTGAACCTTTTCCATAATATTGAAAGAATGAGTTGAGACTTAGATCTCGTTATATGAATGTAATCATCCAATTTTTGTTCCATTTTTCCAACACATATAATCCACCTAGATATACCATTAGGATCATTGGTGTCTGTAGCTCATCCCAAATATTTTTAGTATGGAGCTCCAACAATTTCCCCTATGATAGGGAAACGATGAGTAACAATGTTAAACCCTTCAATATGGATACAAATTTAGATTCCCTCTTATTTTTTTCAGTGAATTTAGATTTTTAGGATGATAATTGTCATTTTTCCATAGTATAGAGATGAAATGGGAAATGAAATAAAGATAAAGGTATTCCCATCCTATACCTAAACCTTCTAGGAGACTTTTGTGACAAAAAAAACGCTGAACCTATATGAGTTTTTAAAAAACACCTCATCTTGGTCACCTAATACTGTTCACATGGGCCCACGATCAAACTGCATCCGGGCATGAATATTTTGAGATGTTGTTCAGGGTCTCTGGTACCATAAAAGGTGGAGAAGGTGGGATTATAGAAATTGGGTGGGGGGTATGTTTCACCCACCCATTTGGGACATGATTTTCTATTCAATTGTACTGGTGAACATCGACTATTGTTGTCTTCCTTTGAGTATCTAGAGACTTGATGACATTGAGCAGTTTTGAAGGTACTAATGTTTGATCTTCCTCCAATCTACAACAAGCGGGAAAATCTAGACGTGTTATCCTCATTTTTATCTCCCACTAATTCTTGATCAATGAAAATACATAATGCTAAACATGGAGAGGTAGTGGGTTCCTCTATAATTGAGGGATGCCACAATAATTTTTGAGTTCCTCACTTATATACACTTGATGACTAGATCTGTGGTCATCCTGAAACTCAAATTCCACCCCTGTAGGTGGATTTCCTATTTTTTGATGTAAGGGAGGAGGAATATTCTCATATTCCGAAAAATGGTACACACATTGAATATTTCCCATGACTATATCCTCATCATCTATTCTAGGACTTAGTATGTCGTTATCATACTACTCTAAATGATCCTCTATGGGAGGAATATTATATCCTTTAGGAGATGAGTGGGACACATCCACTTATTTACATTTATCCTTGGTAGTGTTACACTATAGTGGTTGAAATTCAATATTTAGAATTACCTTGTTTTATATACTCCTTTTTATCTATGTGTGTGCAACCATTGTGGGTGTATCCAAGTCCTCCTCTTGGGGTATATATTCCTTATTATTCCCTTCTACATACATTTGTTGACCCACAAAAACAATAGTATATATTGTGACGAAAATCAAAGAGGTGTATTTGGAAATTAATGTTGTCCCATTAAACCCAATGTGACAATATGATTTTCCACTCTCTTCCTATGGTTCACTTCATAAGCCCTTGTAAAAATTAGACCTTTTCGTTGATGACCCCAGTGGGGTCTGATTTCCATCAAAACAAATTTATCCCATCTTAATTTTGGAATGATGACCATGAGGTGGTTTCCATTGTTGTTTTCCAAATGGGAAATGAATGGAAGATCTTTTTTTATGGAAGTATGAATGTATGGGATACAAAATGTTGATATTTACCTCCCAAACTAGATGAGAATATTCCCGCTATGGTAGTGATGATGATGGAAATTCCCCCAACCCCAAAGGATGGGGGAAATTTTGGGCTACATTTGGCATTTATTGATCATGTGATTAAAGATCTGATGATTCTAGTCAAGTATTTTATTATTCCTAGGACTAAAAGTTAGATATAAATCCCCCCATTCTAATGATATTGGGTTGATCTCGGACCATTGTATATTTCCCCTTGACCCTCTCAAGGAAATATTTTTCTTAATATTCTTTGTAATTTTACAAGAACGCAGTTTCTGACGGCACCTGATTCCGAGGCCCGATGTACCTGGAATAAATTTCCGAAGTTTAGCTCGGGTACGTTCAGTGAACGAACGAGTGTGAATTTCTAACTTTTGAACCGATTCTCAGAATCAAATTCTGAGGGCACCGATGGAACCGTGACGCCAGTATTTGCTTAGGAATGCCTATTCCGGAGTTGCGTTTATACGAGGGAAGTTGTTAAAAAAATTTTGAAAGTAAAATAAAAATTTCACTTCAATTTTTATTTTCCTTAAGTGTTTTTATCCATTGGATGGATGTTGGGTAACTACCCAACTTCCCTTTGTAGGTTATGAAGGAGGTGGGGCCCACATGAACCCCACCCCTTCATATTCTTCAAATCTTCAACTCCTCTCAACTCACCATAAATTTAGTTAACTTATGTTTATAACTTATGGAATTAATGTAGTGAGGTAAATGTGAGTTTTCGAAATTCAAACTCTTGAATATCAAAGGTTTATGTTATGTTAATAAAATAAGTGGTAAGCTTATTTTATTTGGGGGTTGGAACCTTTGTTTCTTGGGTGGTTTTGGGGAGAAAAGCTAAGGAAAGTTAGAGTTCATCATCCTCTTCGACGTAGAACACGAGGAACATGAAGAACACATCGAACTCCGTCAAAGAACGCCGAGTCCTCAAAGACCGAATCCACGACACTGATCCGCGATGCAACGTCTCTTTCGGCGATGGTTATGCCGCAATGTTTTCTCTTCAACGTACCTACGATCAAGCTCCGCTCTTGAAACCAAGGTTGGGAATTTGTTTATGAAATATTAATGAACCCCATGCTACTTCCTTCTAAATCAAAGAACGCGGATCAAATAAACATTAATTTGATCTTCGAAGATTATGTTACGGGTTGGGATTTTATTTTGGTATTCTCTTATCTTTTGAGAAAAGAACGACGAGCGCGGACCAACCAATTCCGGGTTGATCCGCGGATCGTTCGTACATGTGGATCGATGTAGGAGTTTATGTTTATTTATTTTGTTCGTGAATACCAACTTGAAGATCTTCGTGGATTTTAAAACCAATTGTTATCGAATAACACGAGGGGGACATACCACACAAACACGGGCGACCTTCCTCCTTTTTTTCATGTTACTTATTTGTGGATTGAGATGGGAATGGCGCGTACCATCGCACCGCGTGGAAACTTAAGACAAGGAATGTGCGGCGACGTCGTGCCGCGTCGTTAAAAACAAACCGGGGCACGACGCCGTCGCACCGCGTCAGAGAACCCCTAAGACATCCGCGGTCGGAGTCGGGCCACGGTGAAGGGGCGCGGCACCAGCGTGCCACGCCGGAGAACCATGAAGACGACGCATTTCGTTTTGACATGCAGATTGACGGGCGATGACAAACAACCCCGCAAGGTAATTTTGTGGCCCCCTCAATCAAGGTCTGGTCCTAGGAGGACCATAGGTGAAGACGGCAGGAGAAACGGACCACCGGAGCGCGTCCGGTGGTCCGTGGAAGGCGGCGGCAGCACACCGCCAGAAGTTGCTGGCGGTGGTTGCCGCCGGCGTCAACCAGCGGTGAAGGGGGGGGGGCAGTCATGCGCACCCCCGCCGCTCCGCGGAGTCCGCTCGGTTGCGGCCGGCCGGTCGGGCCAGACCGGACCAAGGCGGACCGGGCCAGGCCGGGCCAGGCCCATCCAGGTCAGACCCAGGTCGGGTTGACCCGATTCGGGTCGACCCAGGGGGGGCGGGTCGGGTCGGTCCGGGCCCAGACCCCCCGTTTTCGGACCACTTTCGGTTAAATGCCCATATCATGGGTTACGAACCTCCGATCGATGAACCGTCAGTGGAAACACGATGCTTGGATTGAGACGGTAATTTCGGTATATTACACTCAAGGTTTCAAGGAACATTGGGTATGGCCGGGTTGGTTCATACACGAAACCAACAGGGCCCTCAGAGCGGAAACGGTCATATCATGAGCTCCGGATGTCCGATTGATGTGCCGTCGACTTTGATGGATTCCTCTAAGTGAGAATGATCTGTTGGATTACTCCGCTCAAGGTTTGGATGCTGTCGGAGTGCGGTCGGATTGGTTCGCTCATGAAACCAACCGGGCCCATGGAACGAAAAAGCCAATAACTCCCAGACTGTGCGTCCGATTGACGCGCCGTATGTTTCATTTAATTCCTCTTGATGAGATAGAACTTTTGGCATACTTCGCCCGAGTTTTGGACGCAGTTGGATTATGGCCGGGTTGGATTGTACCCGAAATCCAACCAGGCCCCTAGAACGGAAAAGCTGATATCTTATAGACATGACGTCCATTTGAGGAACCGTCAGCGACGTTGATGATCTCGTTGAGAAACGGTCCCTATGAGTATACCCTATGAGATTTCGGGGTATAGTTGAGATACAACTGGGATTGGTTCGCTCACGAAACCAACCGGGCCCCTAGGACGAAATGGTTAGTAACTCACAGACCAGGTGTCCGATTGATGCTCTGTCTGTTGCGTTGAGACCCCTATGACGAGGCGGTCCTTTGAGATACTTCTTTGTGGGACATTGATATACTTGGAGTATCGACTTGTAGCTCATGGATCGGACCCTCCCAGAGATGAGCATGCGGAGTACAGAGACCGTGTAGCTGGCTGAGACCTGATGACTGCTTGTCCGATTCGAGTCGGAGAGACTTGTAGAGCCTAGTGGGGAGCACTACTGTGTTTGGGTGGTAGACCCACAGCGGGGAGAACTACTGTGTTTGGGTGGCAGACCCGCGATACACGACAGGAGGAGTATCTCTGTAGGATATGAGGGGGGAGCACTACTGTGTTTGGGTGGAAAACCCCGGTGGGAAGCACTACTGTGTGAGGTGGCAGGCTCGTGGTACTCGACAGGAGAAGTACCTCAGTAGTCTTAGGATGGTGAGAAGTACCTCAGAGTCGTGATAGGACCACTGTACACTCCAGAGACGGAGCTCATCAGCAGTTACGGTTTCAATAATGAAAATCCCGGTTTGAGCTGAGTCTATGACCTTTGTGTTTCCTCATGATTGAGATGGGTTACGTGATAACTTAGGTATATGTATGGGCTTATACCTGGGTAGTGGTTATCTGTTGATTTCATAATCCTTGTGTTTCCTCACGATTGAGATGGGTTACTTGATAACTTAGGTATATGTATGGGTATATACCTAAGTAGAGGTTATCTATTGAGATCTTCTTTGTGGTTATCCTTGTTGGATTTAGTGATACCATGAGGTTCTCGGGGTCCCTACTGAGTATTGTTATACTCACACCTTCACGGGCTTTGCCCGCACCTCGTTGTGTTGGTTGCAGACGACGGGCATTGCTGAAGGGGGCCAAGTGTTTGAGGACTGGTCGGTACCCGGAGGTGGACAACATGATGAGTCAGTACCCGGATGTGGACTACATGACGAGTCAGTATCTGGAGGTGGACGTCACGGCGAAACGACACTCGGAGGAGGCTGATGGGTGAGAGCGTTGTGGAGGCTAACTGTACCTACCCTTCAGGTAAGATCCGTGGTGGACGATCCAGGAGCTGAGCCATCTGTACTCACCCTTCAGGAGGGACTTCCAGTGGATGGCTCGAGGCTGTAGTTTTACATTCCAGTTGCTGTTTTCCCTTTTCAGTTGTACATTATAGTTGGGCTTGTATTTTCGGACCCCTTTACTTTCAGCACAGCTTGTTCAGTTTTACATAGCATTTCACTTCCACTTTTACTCTGGGGTATTTTGTTTACTTTTTTTTAAAGGCAATTCTTTCCCAGTTATCGTGATTTTCGCCTTTGGTGCTAGTCCCCATCCCCAGGCCTATGGAAGGCGGGCATGGGGTAGTCACGGCATGGGCCCCAAGGACGGGTCATGACAAAATGGTATTAGAGGAGTTTGGTTCTACCGCAGAACTCAGGACTCTGATCCTTTTCTATGTGAAGCAATAGTGTTAAGGGTACCGAGTGTGTTCTTCAGTTCAGGGAGTCCAGTGTTGGTGCGGGCGGCCGACGTATCCATACACTAGGACCCTAACAAATGATTTTCGACTTTGTGCATGAAAACACTAATTTCATGTGTGTTTCGAGAAGTTTTTAATGTCAGCTCAGACCATGTCAGCTCACCAGGTATAAATGTTTACCGTGTTGCATCTGTTCAGGATGTCTCAACACAGACAGACAGTTGGAGTTCCGAGAGAGTACTCGATGACGGCTCACCGAGCGAGGAAGCTCTAGTGTAGGGCCCTTTTAACTATGTTGGCACCCTCGGGTGGTGTACCAGCATCACCACCACCTGTTGGGCAGTAGATGCCAATTTCTATACAATCAAACTGTGCACGCTGGAAGAGCACGTTGCACGAGTTCCAGTCGTAGAGGCCTCTGAGGTTATGAGGTGAGACAGTTTCCCAGACAGCAGAGCAGTGGCTAGAGGCGATTGATAGAGTTTTCTGCCTAGCTCAGACATCAGTAGAGTGGATGGTGGACTTGGCCACTAGTGTTTTCTAGTGAATGACCATGAGGATGGTCCACATAGTGATGAGGCTTCGGTACATGGACCGATGCCCGAGATAGTGACTTGGGGTAGTGTGTCAGCTATACATCACTACTTGTTGGTCAGCAGTTACAACCGGTGGTACCAGTAGGTGACACGTGTAAGCTTACTACCTTACATGTGTTCTAACTTTAGGTACCCTTAATTTCCGAGGCAAACCTGAATCATAGGTGGTTGAGGACTGGATTGAGGAGGTGGATGAGAGTTTTCTAGAGCTTATACAATTTCGGCGGGATGACGTGTTTATAGCTGAGAATTTATCGATGCGTACCGAACATACCAGGTACTCGATGAATGCGTTTCGATCAGTACAATAGAGCTCGGACCTCTAAGTGTGGTTTGTTTAATGACATTCGAGCTAGCACATTTTCTCTATTCATTCCTACATAGGATAGGGTGCTAGAAGGAACTTTTGTGGTTGAGAATTCATTGATGATCGAATACAGCCAGAGAATGTTAGATGTTTGGAAAGCAGGATACTATCGCCAGTCTCGGAGACTTGGGCCTGTAAAATGTCTCAAGAAGAGGTAATGTTAAGGACAGATGAATCTGCAGAGCAACAGACATGAAGGTAGAGCTAGGAGAGCAGCTTGTGGTGGTGTACATTTCAAACATGTTACCATCACCCGCCATTGTAGTCCCCACTAGACTCAGGGAATTGGAGTGAAGGGGAAGATATTAGCTACTTGTGGTCATGGAGTGCGACCAAAAAAGGCTCTAAGGATGATTTGATGCTTGGACTTGTCTTCTACTAGCTACCGTAGCCACAGACATCGATATGAATCATCCCTTCCTTCCATGAATCTATCCCAGACATAAAGTTTCCGGTTAAGCCGTTGACTTGACCCTCACGTCTGGATATACCTTGGAAGGAGACTCGATAGTCACACTTACACCGGCGGTGTGATCTGACCCTTGAGGCGAGAGCCTCGGTTGGGACATCTTGGTGGCAGAGTCGAGGCCTTACGACGTTATTTTGAGTATGAATTTGGAAATCACTATTCATACTCAAATTTACGGTATTAGGAAAATGTCGGGATGGGTTTTCCTTGGTCAGTGAAAAGGAAACCCTGGGCAGCACAAGTTAAATTCATGCACGGGAGGGTGCGACCGATCACTTTTGAGTTGGTCAACCTTACCCTCATGGCATCAGTCATTTTTAGTTTTAGTTCAAATCTGAAAAGAGAGACCTCTAGAGTTTGACGATGGAGACCACGTTCTTATACGGGTCTCACCTCGATGAGGTTTACGTAGATGTGGCCAAGGCGGAAAGTTATCTCCAAGGTTCAACAGACCATTTCTATGTCTTTAGCTGAGTACGCGAGGTGGTTTACCGCTTCACCTTTCCACCTCAGCTGCACTGGGTGCATGAAATCTTTCATGTACCTTGGCTGAGGAGATACGTTCTTGATCCTTCACACATCATCGACCTCAGGGAGTTGGACGTTGATGACAGGGCAACGGGCAGGGAGGTTCCAGTGGAGATTGAGGATCGACAGTAGCGGATCCTACTAGGATGGTGGATTCCTCGGGTGCACATTATTTGACATTACAGGAACCTCCAGGTGAGCACATGGGAGCGGAAGGCTCAGGATGCATGCTCTGTACTCCTTTTGTGACCCTAGTTTGTGTTAAAGCTTTACGGGGATATAAAGCCCTGAGGTGGGAGTAAGGTAAAGACCCAGAAATTTCAAGGAAAATTTTTCTTAATATTATTTGGAATTTTACCAGAACGCAGTTTCTGACGACACCTGATTCTGAGGCCCGGTGTGCCCGAAATAAATTTCGGAAGTTTATCTTGGGTAAGTTCAGTGAACAAACGTGCGGGAATTTCTAACTTTTGAACCGATGCTCGGAATCCAATTCTGAGGGCACCGATGGAACCGCAGCGCCGGTATTTTTTTAGCAACGCCTATTCTAGAGTTTCGTTTACACGAAAGAAGTTGTTAAAAAAATTGTGAAGTTAAAATAAAAATTTAACTTCAATTTTTATTTTCCTTAAGTGTTTTTATCCATTGGATGGAAGTTGGGTAACTACCCAACTTCCCTTTGTAGGTTATGAAGGAGGTGGGGCCAACACGAAACCCACCCCTTCATATTCTTCAACTCTTCAACTCCTCTCAACTCACCATAAATTTAGTTAACATACATTTATAACTTATGGAATTAATGTAGTGATTTTAATGTGAGTTTTTGAAATTGAAACTCTTGAATAACAAAGGTTTATGTTATGTTAATAAAATAAGTGGGAACCTTATTTTATTTGGGGGATGGATCCTTTGTTGCTTGGGAGGTTTTGGGGAGAAAAGGTATGGAAAGTTAGAGTTCATCATCCTCATCGACGTAGAACACGAGGAAGGCGAAGAACACATCAAACTCCGTCGGAGAACGCCGAGTCCTCAGAGCCCGAATCCGGGACACCGATCCGCGACGCGATGTCTCTTTCCGCGACGGTTATACCACAATTTTTTCTCTTCGACGATCCTACGATCATGCTCCGCTCTTGAAACCAAGGTAGGGAATTTGTTTATGAAATATTAATGAACCCCATGCTACTTCCGTCTAAATCAAATAATGCTGATCAAATAAACATTAATATGATCCACGAATATTATGTTGTGGGTTAGGATTTTATTTTTGTATTCTCTTATCTTTTGAGAAAAGAACGAAGAGCATGGACCAACCAATTCTGGGTTGATCCACGGATCGTTCGTACATGTGGATTGATGTAGGGGTTTAATTTTTTTTTTCATTAATACCAACTTGACGATCTTCGTGGATTTTAAAACCAATTGTTATCGAATAACGTGAGTGGGCCGGACCTCACAAACATGACCGACCTTCCTCCTATTTTTCATGTGGGTTCTTTGTGGATTGAGACGGGAATTGCGCGTGCCGTCGCACCGCGCGGAAACATGCGACAAGGAATGCGCGGTGCCGTCGCACCGCATCATGAAAAACAAACAAGGGCGCGATGCCGTCGCACCGCGTCGGAGAAACCTGAAGACATCCACGGTCGTAGTTGGGCCACGATGAAGGGGCACGGCGCCAGCGCGCGGCGCCAGAGAACCACGAAGACAGCGCATTTCGTTTTTGACGGGCGATGAAAAATTAGGCCGCAAGGTAATTTTGAGGCCTCCGCAGTGATGGTCGGGTCCCGAGAAGACCATAGGTGAAGACAGCAGGAGAAACGGACCACCGGAGCGCGTCCGGTGGTCCGCGGAAGGCGATGGCGGCGCGCCGCCAGAAGTTTGCCTGCGGCGGTTTCCACCGGCGTCAATCAGCAGCGAATGGGGGTGGGGGTGGGGGGGGGGGGGGGCCCAGCCGGGTCGGACCCGGGTCGGGTCGACCCGGTTCAGGCCGCTCCAGGGGGGTCGGACCAGGTCGGGTCGGGCCCAGACCCCCCCGTTTTCGGACCACTTTCGGTTAAATGCCCATATCATGGGCTACAGACCTCCGATCGACGCACCGTCAATAGCAACATGATCCTTGGATCGAGACGTTCGTTTCAGTTCATTACACACAAGGTTTAGGAGAACGTTGGGTATGGTCGGGTTGGTTCATACACGAAACCAACCAGGCCCCCGAAGCGGAAACGCTCATATATTGAGCTCCGGACGTCCGATTGACATGCCGTTGACTTTGATGGATTCCTCTAAGTGAAACGGATCTGTTGGATTACTCCGCTCGAGGTTTGGATGCCGTCAGAGTGAGGTCGTGTTGGTTCGCTAACGAAACCAACTAGGCCCCTGGAACGAAAAAGCCAATAACTCACAGACAGGGCGTCCGATTGACGCGCCGTATGTTTCGTTGAATTCTTTTTGATGAGGCAGCAATTTTGGCATACTTTTCCTGAGTTTTGGACACAGTTGGAGTATTGCCAGGTTGGATTGTACCCGAAATCCAACCGGGCCCCTGGAACGGAAAAGATGATATCTTATAGATAGGACGTCCGTTTGACGAACCGTTAGGGGCATTGATGATCACGTTGAGAAACGGTCTCTATGACTATACCCTATGAGAGTTTGGGGTACAGTTTAGATATGGCCGGGATTGGTTCGCTCACGAATCCAACCGGGCCCCTGGGACAAAAGGCTAGTAACTCACAGACCGGGCGTCCGATTGACGTGTCGTTTGTTGCGTTGAGACCCCTATGAGGAGGCGGTCCTTTGAGATACTTCTTCATGGTACTTTGAGATACTTGGAGTATCGACTTGTAGATCGTGGAGCGGACCCTCCCAGAGACGAGCGTGTGGAGTACGGAGACCGTGTAGTTGGATGAGACCTGATGACTGCTTGTCCGATTCAATTCGGAGAGACTTATATAGCCCAGTGGGGAGCACTACTATATTTGGGTGGCAGAACCACAGCGGGGAGCACTACTATGTTTGGGTGGCAGACCCATGGTACATGACAGGAGGAGTATCTCTGTAGGCTCTGAGGGGGGAGCACTACTGTATTTGGGTGGTAGATCCCGGCGGGAAGCACTACTATGTGAGGTCGCAGGCCTGTGGTACTCGACAGGAGGAGTACCTCAGCAGTCTTAGGTTGGTGACCAGTACCTCGGAGTCGTGATAGGACCACTGTACACTCTAGAGACAGAGCTCTTCAATAGTTATGGTTTCGATAATGAAAATCCTGGTTTGAGCTGAGTCTATGACCTTTGTGATTCCTCATGATTGAGATGGGTTACTTGATAACTTAGGTATATGTATGGGCATATACATGGGTAGTGGTTATCCGTTGATTTCATTTTCCTTGTGTTTCCTCACGATTGAGATGGGTTAATTGATAACTTAGGTATATTTATGGGCATATACCTATGTAGAGGTTATCTGTTGAGTTATTCTTTGTGGTTATCCTTGTTAGATTTAGTGAGACATTGAGGGTCTCGGGGTCCCTACTAATTATTGTTATACTCACCCCTGCACAGGCTTTGCCCGCACCTCGTTGTGTTGGTTTCAGACGAAGGGCAGTGATGACGGAGGCCGAGTGTTCGAGGACTAGTCAGTACCCGGAGGTGGAATAAACGATGAGTCAGTACCCGGAGGTGGACTACATGACGAGTCAGTATCTGGAGGTGTAATTCATGGCGAGACGACACTCGGAGGAGGCTGATGGGAGAGAGCGTTATGGAGGCTAACTGTACCTACGCTTTAGGTAAGATCCATGGTGGACGATCCAGGAGATGATCCATCTATACTCACCCTTTAGGAGGGACTTCCAGTGGACGGCTCGAGGCTGATGTTTTACTTTCCAGTTGCTGTTTTCCCTTTCCAGTTGTACATTATAGTTGGGCTTGTATTTTCGGCCCCCTTTACTTTCAGCACAGCTTGTTCAGTTTTACTTAGCATTTCACATCCGCTTGTACTCTGTGGAATTTTGTATACTTTTTTTAAAAAGGAAATTCCTTCCCCGTTATCGGGATTTTCTCCTTTGGTGTTAGTCTCCAGCCCCTGGCCTATGGAAGCCGGGCTTGGGGTAGTCACGACACAGGCCCCGAGGATGGGTCGTGACAGGCATGGAATGGAAGATCTTTTTTTATGGAAGTATGAATTTATGGGATAAAAAATGTTGATATTTACCTCCCAAACTAGATGAGAATATTCCCACTATGGTCGTGATGATGATGGAAATTCCCCCAACCCCATAGGATGGGGGAAATTTTAGGCTACATTTGGCATTTATTGATCATGTGATTAAAGATCTGATGATTCTAGTCAAGTATTTTATTATTACTAGGACTAAAATTTAGATATAAATCCCCCCATTCTAATGATATGTGGTTGATCTAGGACCATTGTATATTTCCCCTTGACCCTCTCAAAGGATGATGATACTGGTGATAGTGTTTGAGATAAAAATTCCGACATCCTAGTGAGTGGGGGTTTGTTTTAAATTGTTATCAACATGTCTTGGTTACTCTTAGGGATTGATGATCTAATGGGTGTAGGTGATAGTAGATATTCCATCGACCTATAGGGAGGGGTTTTCTCCTAGATGGATGATATTGTAGAATCTACATTGATTTAACAAATTCGGTGCTGCTATGATCATGTATGAGATTGGTGCAATTGAATCCTGTTGTGGAATTCATTCATTATAATAATTTCATGAGATGATCATATCATATGTTTCAATTTTTGAAATGAGTTCTTATTTGTTCTAGGGGCCCATTTCAAAGACCTATTTTATTTCCTCTCCCAGTATTCCTGATGTCGTGGAACCATTCAAATATAGACATTGTGTTGAAGTAATGAACTGGATCTTGTATTACCCAGTCCCTTGATTTTAGTATATTATATAACATTATAGTATTCCATATCTAAGGGGATCTAATATTTAAACAGTGTGGTGAAGAGAAACTCTATATACTTTACCCATCCTTGAATACAATAATAGGATGAGGATTGAAGATCTGTTTCCATCAAATTTTTATGCAATGGTGGAAAGGATGATGTTGATTTCTGCTGTGATTTTTGGATTTTTGGTCCCAGACCATGGAGATTATAGCCATATCTAGCTGTAAAATGTGTATATTGATGGTCTTAAGGTGTCCGATATATCTTGGATAAGGAATGTTTCAAGCCTTTAATAACTGATGATTTTACCAAATATTTTAGTAGATAAAGAACAAAATCCTTCCCTAGCTCATGTGAGGTAGCATATTAAAAGGTGGAAAGGGGATAGAACAAGGCAGAGAGGATTTTAGCTTAACTATATACATAAATCAATTTCAGCTTCCTCTTCATTAGAGTCACACCCTCAATCTAGTAAGAACAATGAAGTTATGGCTTGGTGTATTATGTTTAACAGGGTTGAGTGTTGTTGGAAAGTGTTTGGAATCTATATGTGGTTTACCCTAACTCTTTGAGAACCTCTCTATGAAATGGTGCCTAATATTTGATCAACTCTCTATAATGAGTTATCTTGGGAAGAGGATTATTGATCTATATATGGGTGATATCATTGTGGGGAGGATGACCACAATAGATGTTTCGAGTGAATACTTTGTGATCCTTCATCACATTACAATGAGGAATACTATTGTGGTAATGATTTCCTTTTTCTTTAGTAGAAGAATCGATTGACCCTTTAGATGTTCATAAAGTGTCTCAAATAATCTAATGGAAACAATTCTTGGGAATACAAGGAATATGATCATTGATATTCAACATTATCAGAATATATCAACCTGCATTTTGTAATTGTGCATGTATATAACCCTATAATATCACCACTTATAAAATATTTTGATAACAGTTTGGTGTTTCTAGAGTATGATAACGCTACTGCTAAGTATGTATAATATTCCAATAATATTCAATGTCAAGAATATGAGCCTGTCTTGAGGCATGTGCCACTCTCACTTGGGGAGCTTCAGTTAGAAAGGGTATATGAGCCAGATCATGAGCCTTTAGAGTATTTCGTTGTTCTTCTTTGATTGGAATATTTTCATATCCCAAGGAATGATTTGATCTCACTATGTGAGCCATGGTTAGAATGAAAATATGATGTTGATCCGAATATGCATTCCCCATTAGAGTATGCCAATGGACCTCTATAATGGGAAAAGGGATATGAATGTCCACATGTATAGTCTCAGGAGGATGTTGGTGTAGTATTTCTTCTACAAAAATAGGGTTATGATCCTAGATTCAATGAGCATCTAGAATATTACAACTGGCTTCACTGACTTGGATATTTGCATATCCCAGGGAATGTTCCACTCTAACCTTGTGGGACTCACTCAGAATGGGGAGATGAAACCAATTCTAAAAATATGGAGCATTCCTCTAATATTTCATAAAAGAGTATAATCATATCCTAAATCATGTACACCTCTAACTTTTTGAGGCCCAACTATAATATGGATACGATATCAATCATTTTCCATTGGAATATACAACCCATATTTTTCAACAATTATGTACCCCTATCTAGAGGCATTCATCACTATCACTTGGTGTGCCCTGGTTGGATCGAGAATATGAACATTTTTTGGTGACTTATCATAATCAGAATATTCTGATAGTCTGCTTAGACAAGTGTCAAAATGTTCAATTTCCATAAAAAATGAATTGTTAATAGTTATAATAGTTTTGTATTACCCGATATTTGGGGATATGAATATGCACTTGTATCAGTATCTAGACCGGTTTCAGAATATGTAATCATAGTTCTTTCTCTATTTCTAGAATGTAATAGAACATTAACAATGTGTACACAACGATGTAATTCTTTAAATATTATATCTCCACTATGTGTGGGAAGATATCAACAATTTTTGTGGGGATATGAGACAACATCTATCCTCCATTTTCCAATAGTATATGATAATGAACATCATGCATGGGGGTAGGGATATTCACCTCCCCCATTATTTCTATATGAAAAAGTCTAAAAACATGTTCCATGTTGGAAGGGATATGATACAACTTACTAGCTACCACTATAATATGTCGGTGGGCTTCAGAAGTGGAAGATAGGATACGATCCCCCAAATTATTAGATATATAATTCCATATCCTAACTCTAATTATTGTTTCTCGTGCATGGGTGTCATACGTGGAAATGTGATAGGTGTTACCTCAGCATGTGACTGAAGTGTACCATTTTGATGGAGTTGGTAATGCTAGTTAAAAAGATCCCTCCTTCGAGGCCCCTAAATAGGAAGGGAACCATAGTCAACTATGTGGTCCATCTTCCTCAGATATTGAAGGTGGTGGTTCTCAAGCATGGGTATAAACATCCGAATATATTTGTGGTTGAAAATAATGCTACCAAAATTATTATAGTTTCCTTTAGACAATATAAGATTTTCAACTTTAGTATTAATATACCATTAGTGGATTACTCATGGGCCATTATCATATCATTTTGATTGTTATTATAGACAATTACATTCACCACCTTCTACAGAAGTTGTTGGGTGGGGGAGGTCGTTATGTGACCTACATGGGTTTCTTCCATGAATAATTTTCTTTAATGTTTGTTGTATGAAGGCATTATCTTGGGATAGGTGTTATTTGTGACAGTAGTATCTATAGTATAAAATATAATAAGGAACAATTTCACTAATCAATGCATCATCATAGGCATGATATCTTCTCAATAATATATGAATGGGTGACATGATTTTACTTTATTATTACTCGTTCAACAAATCGACTCATGTGGACTTTTAAAACCGTTCAATGAATTTTTTCATGAGAAGCTCAACAATAGAGGATCAGATGATCTTTTTAAACAATTAAAACATTATGGTATGGATCCCCACCTTTTTTACAGGATATGTTAAAAAAATTATCTAATACATATTAAAGTGATCAATTTTATATTTTATAGACTTGTATCATGTTCACTATTTTTGTTTCATCATGAAAATGATATGAATATTTGATCACCAATATGGAAAGAATAAAATTGTCAAATGAGAATTAGGAATTATATCCTTTTTATATTATGATGGAGGTTTTTTAGTTTAATGGTTTCATATTGACTTCACAATTTTTGATTCATTATTAAAATTATCAAAAAACACGATCATTGAAAATTGTATGATGGTTTGATTGTGGGGGATTTGATGTCTATATAGTCATTCATGTCAAGTTCACACTTTTTATTTCATCAGGATATTTATATATTCAATCATCCATGTGGTGAGTTTAGTATATTCTTGTGGGGACTCGAGAGTCTATCAATTTTATCATATAAAAGAGGTTCCATTGTAAAGTGGTTTTATGTTAGGTAAACAATTTATGTTTTGGAAGGAAAAATATATATGGATCTGATCACCCATGTGCTAAGAAAAAAATTGTCCACCAATATTTGGAGATTTTATCCTTTTAATATTTTTAATGAGGTGTTTTAGATAGATGGTTTTGTGTTAGGTTTATAATTTTTTCATAATGAAAATTATATGCTGATATGATCTCTGATGTGATGAGGGAAAAAATGTCCATTAAGAATGGGGTAGTCTCCCATTTTTTATTTTATAAAGGATCTCATACTGATAAATGGATTCATGGTGGGGTAACCATTTTTGTTTCATGAATAAAAAATATACATATATGATCACCCACAAGGATGGAAAATATTATTTCATGAGAACATGGTTGTCTGTCCATTTTTTGATTTGAAGATGATTCCCTAGTTAAGTGTTTCCATATCTGTATCACCATTTTTGTTTCTTCAGGAAAAATAAATGTGGATCTAATAACTCATGTGGTGAGAGGGAAATAGTTCAGTGAGAAATAAGTTGTTTAACATTTTTATCTTGTGAAGAAGGTTTCATAGGTAAATGGTTTCACATCGGGTTCACCATTATTGTGTCATCTGGAGGAAGATCACAGACATTGTTGGGAATAAATGGTCTGATTGTTTGATTTTGGGTTTTTTGATGTCTATTAAATCATTCACATTGATTTTATCATTTCCAATTATTTAGAAATAAGATATGTGGTCCCAATAAACAATGTGGCAAGAACAAGATGGTCTAATGAGTACATGGTGGTGTATCCTTTTTATATTGTGAGTGAGGTTCCATAAATAAAAGTGTTCATAACTAGTTTTTTTGTTTTTCATCTAAAAAAATTACACCCACGATAGTGGATAAATGTTCCATAATTTTGATTATTTTCAGTTTTGATGTCTGTGAAATCATTCAAATTAGGTTCACCAATTACATTGATCTTTTATATAATCTCACTATGGTTCCCACATCATTAACTAGATAAAAACCCTCTTTCCAAAGGAAGAAAGTCAATTGGGGATTTAAACCCAATGAAACTTATGTGCTCACATAGGTAAAGAGGATAAGAGTTTAGCCATATCAAACCATATTGGGTGGAAATTATCCAACTTTGAGGATCTCTTATAGATTAATTATATTTTTAATATTCCCTTTCTAATCTCAAAATGGGACCAGAAACCCTAAAAAATTGGTCAAGTACCATATATTTCCATGTGTAAAAGTGGGCCTATTAAAGAGTCCATATGAGTGTGTGTAAGGTTCTTTATCCATTTAAACACAATGGGAAGCTAATTATATTTTCAATCTGTATAACTACGCACTTTTGAGTTTATTTTCATCTAGCCATGCATTTAATATTTTGAGGATATTATTTATCTTTTTTGAGGTATCCAACAAATGTAGTTTATCAAAACATTAAAATTTAACACCATGTGGAAATGACATATATGAGGGGTCCTAGGAACTGATTTTTGAGCTTGATACTCACAGTGGAGTTCTACATATCCTGGTTGCAGTAGGAATCTGAGTCATCGTAGTCCAGTCACGCCCTTGGGACATTCCTTGAGGTGTATTCACATATATGGGAGTATTTATATCATTCCACTAATCAGAGCTTACACACTATTGTTTCCCTAAAAAAGTGGAAATATTATTTGTTCCTCTTATCATAAATTACACAATAAGGATTACCTTATATTGGGTCATTCATATCATGCCCCTAATTAGGGCATACACACTTAGGCCATCCTAACATATCTACTGGAAACAGCTATCATGTTTGGGGACATCTTCTTGACACATACTAATTTTTAGATTGATATGTTCCAATTGTTTAACATATATTTCTGAGGATGTATGTAAATTTCCACGTCTCATAGAATACATGTCCAAGTAAAATCACACGAACCATTTGGGATGTCCGAATGAAATTTCACAATCTGAATGAAATTTATATCATTTTTAGGGTATGAGACTATAATTTATATATTTATTTATATGTAATTTAATGTGAGATCAAGTCACAAGTGAGTATATTCTATTTAAATATGTTTACTATGATGGTGGACCAGGATCCAATTTCTGAGAGGAATTTCTATGTGTATTCTTTTAGTGGACTTGTGGTTTCATCTCGGTGGTTTAGTGGATCTATTATTGATAGTAGGAAGTGTTGGTATGAAATATTTTACGAGGTATGTGTTGGAATTATTAGTTATGGTATAAAATCATACTCTCGGTGTACTGATAATGTGTTCTACGATTAGTGTGACATGATAGGAAACTTGTGTGGTCAGTGATCATAAACACATGTTATGTGTCAAGAAAGTGTTAGGATGGGATATTTATAGAGGTTATTCCTATAACCTTAGTAGTGGATAGTTATGGAGGACCTATACCTATAAAAATTGTTTAAATTTTATCCACATACATATATTGGGAAGGCATTTGGAGTTCTACAGGCCATATTGGTTGGGGTGGTGGGCATGGTACTTTAGGACACGAGTGTCAATACCAGTAGAGTATTACAACAGATGGGACTCGGACAATAGTCTATGGAATATGGATATGTTAACTCCATGTAGTACATCCAACACTTGGTGTGGTTGAGGCTAAACCATCAAGATTTTGATGTACTATTCTATTATTTTCAATTATTTCTAGAACAATATTTGATGTACAAGCCTCAAATTCATTTATATCTGCATGATTAGTAAGTGGTTTGTGATTGGGGGTGGAGTATATGCGTGCGGTAATGTCAATAGATATTCTTTTATGAGTGAGAAAAGAGGGTATCTGTCTTTGTAAACAGTGTACACTCAAGATTGAATGGTATCATCTCTCTTGGTAGTTTTTTGTACCTGAGATGTTGAGTGTAAAACTAATCCTAAAAATGGATTGTTAGGTAATATACCAGAGATAACTCAATTGTTACTATAGGAGAGTGAATATCACGTCCCATCGGGTTAAGATTATTTTTTATTGTTGCGAAAGAGATATCATGGTAGACCGTGCATGGCCATTTTTTAGTGTATGGGTGAGCTTATAGCGAAGGTGGTGGGTCTTATGCTTGATGATGTGGGAGTGGAAATTGATATCTTTCTTCTTGTAGGGGATCAGTTTAAGGATGTTTTTCTTGAAGAGTTATTGATACTTCCACTAAAGAGAGACTCACAATAGAGTTGAATCCATGGGATGAGTCTATTTAAATCCCCCTTACAGAAAAGAACCGGGAGAGCGTCAAGAGATCAATACCTATGAATAGGATTTGGAGGATAATCAATTCATTAATTCGAGTACATCACCTTGGGATTCTCTAGTTTTATTCTCTACAAAATCAAACTGAAGCATGTAGTTTTGTGTTGATTATCAAAAGTAGAAATAGATAATGGTTTAGAATAGATGACCACTTCATTGTATTTATTCCCTATTGGCTAGGTGAGGCATTCTCGTGTACTCTAAAATATTGATTTGAGTTTATGGTATCATCAGCAGAGGGTTACACCTTATGATATACAAAAGATGACTTCCAATAGTATTTAGGGATTTTATATATTATTTGTGATGATTTTTAGGCTTAGAAATTATCCTTATGTGTCTATGGATATGATGAACTAATCCTTAAACCCATATTTGTATAATTTTATGGGTTTTCTCATTGATGAAATCATAGTATTCTCATAGAATAATGATTATCATGACAAATTTCATGACATTGTATTGAGTATAATGATAAAGAATCCACTATATTCTAATAAAAAACAATCATTTCATGATAGATAATGTAAAATTCATGGGTCACATCATCTCAAAAGAGGTTTTATATGTGGACCCAAAGAATAATAATGTAGTGGGTTTTTGGGAGCAACATGAGAATGAATTTGATATCCGGATATTTTTGGGATTAAATAGTTATTATGAAATGTTTATAAATGAAATTTCTCTATTAAAAGTCCAAATAATAGGATATACCAATAAAGGTATATATTTTGAATGGTCTACAAAATATGATAGTGGCTTACAATAGATAAATAGCCATTCTTTAGGAACACCAATTATGATATTTAATTAGTTCAGGGAAGCATATAATAAATTTTATGATGCATCTGGGATTAGAATTGGGGTCGTACTGATGAAAGGAGACCGATCAATTACATATGAAACATTGTAGTAGTGTCCTTGGGAGTGAAACCTTCTACAAACGTTATTAAGTTGGTTGTAGTGGTTTATTATTTGATGTCTTTTAACACTATATTTTGGTTGAGATGTTTATCATTTATATTGACCATAAGTGACTTATGTTCATTTTTTAGCAGTTTGATTTAAATATTTTATAGAAAATTTGGGTTTCGTATATACATTATTTTTATATTGAGATATATTATACACTAGTAAAAGGAAATAGTTTATAGGATATTTGTGATCTGTAAGACACAGAATCAGATGGTTCAAGTGTCTAGTTTTGAGTGGAGAATGATGGTTTTGTTCACAGACATTCATTTTAGTTTTTACGGGGAACATGAGCAGATTGAACTCATATCCTTGTTAATTGATCCATCTCTTTTGATCTTGTTATATAGGAGGCTACATGAGGATTCATAATTCCTCTCTATGAGGTATAGTTTCTATGGTGAATAGAAACCTTCTAATTACATTGTTGATAAGGATATGATAATTCATGTTTTTGGACATGTTATTATGCGAAATTGATTATTAGAGGAGTTGATGCATGATTATTATGATTAAATTTATTTATTGAATCTAGGTGTGACCCAAATGTAATGTGATATTCCCCGATATAATTTATTTTTGGGAATGAATAGTATATTTAATGTTTTTTGAAGATTTTTTACACCTATCAGCTAGTAAAGGTTGAGCACCAATGACTAGCTCGTCTACTACATACTATCCCAATCCACAAATGAAATTGGATGATGTTTTAATGGATTCAATTGTGGTATTAAAATGAAATCTTATAAATAATTATGTGATAAATCAAATAATGGATCATTTGAAAAATTTAGTATATTTATTTTTTTACATAGGATACCTTCATCATTGATTAGTTGGGAAACTTGTTTCTCTGAAAATAAGGTGTTTTCATGGGAGTGTCCTGTATCATTATCTCTTATAGGGACCCAAGTTTAATGTCACAATTCTATAATGGGTTACATAGGAAACATGGAACTGTGCTGTTTTTGAGTACAAAATTACACTCACATATTGATGGGAAGTTATAATATACTATCTAGGTATTAGAGGACATGTAGAGAGAATACATCATATATTTGTGTGGAATATGGGGGAAGCACTTTGGGATAATTGAATTCACTTATAAAAATAGTTATCACGGTACTATTTAAATGGATCTATGTGTGGAACTATGTGGTTTTCCAAGTTGATCACTCTTATGTTGGATGGAAGAAGAAGAATCGTGGTTGTTGGGATCGAGTATCATGTAGGAGATGTTGGAGGAAATTCAGTTGATCAAGTAGAATATGGATTTTTAAAATATTTTAAATAATTTATACACTTATCTATTTCACCAATGTATTGTGTTTTTAGGTGGTGATCATGTGTTCCTTAGTGTGTCACTAAGATTGGGTCACCATAAAATTTAGAAGTAAGGTATGTTGGTGCCCAATTTTCTATGGTCATTAGATTTTGTAGAGATGATCAAAATGTTAGCGTATAAATTGGATATTCCATATATGTATAGAAATATTAATGTAGTTTTTCATTTGTAAAAACCATAAAATTATTATCTAGAAACATATCTTAAGACCGACGATGATAATATAGAGCTTGTGGATTTTAAAACTTTTATAGAGCATCTGATACATGTTTTGGATCTTAGGGATATGACACTTCTTAGGTAAGACCATGTCGTAATTCCATGTTTTGTGGAATAATTTCAATTTTCAAGAAGATAATTCATTGAGGTATTGTATTAGAAGGGACTAGTAGTCCGATAATTTAACCATAGATGGTTGGTGATGCTTGGGAGTGGAGTTTGTAAATAGTATATTATAAGGTGTCATGGTTGTAATATTTCTACCATAAAACAAGTTATTATTTGTTTAATTTTTTATCACCATTCATTGGTCAATGAAAGGATTACTAAGATTATGATGGTATTTTGGGGTGTCCTAGTGGTTTGGAACCTGAAATATGGGAAATGTTTCCATCAAATGTATGGTGCATGGTTAGATCACCGTTAGGGTTAACAATATGCCATGACCTAAGAGACTATACGGCCTGACCCCCTTAGATAGAGTTGGGGAAACAACTACATCATGGTTTTTCAAAATGCATGGGTTTCCTAGATAAAAAATAAATCATGAACCCCACTTGGATAAAGGGGGCCACATAGTTAGCGCATAGTATGGTTAAACATGTGTCCAAACTATACAACACTTAAAATTTTTTAATTTTACTATTTAATCGCATTATTATTTATGGGATCTTACATGATTTTCTTCCCTATTACTCCTACAATGGTTAGGCGTCCAATCTAAGATCTCAGTAGCTCTATAAGGTCGATTATCCATAAATTCTATTTTGTTTAAATAATTGTTGGATTTTAATATAATATCAGGGTTATTTTACCACTCCACTATATTCTATTTTTTATAAGAACCATGGTGGAATGTGTTTTACACTATTAAATTATCAGAACAATAATATTTCAAATCAATTCATTATATTGGTGTTGGCATTCATTTTATTTCTAATCAAGGGCTATGGTTAGGCGATTACAAGAATATGTGCATGATGTAGGTGTTCTACAATTTAATTTCCCAAATTCATGATTTAATCATTGTTACACCCCAAGCTTCCCCAATATTCTTCTTTTTGGATAACACAATTGCGTGTGTTTTACGCAACTTCGAGTTCTAACACACCACAACCAATCAAACTAGCCGTTATGAATAGTAATACCCACTTCTTGAAATTTTATAAATATTATATTTCAAAATTGACTTCAGATTTGAATTCTGAATATCGAAATTAACAAAGGACGAATTTTTGGTATTTTTATGAAATCATTCAATTTTTGATGAATAGTGAAAAACATTAAGTAATACTTTAAAACCTATTGAATATTTAAAGAATTATTATTTTTATTTAAATTTATTTTAGGTCAATATAGATACCTATTACCTATATATTTTCAATGCAATTCATTAGAGTTAGTTTATAATAATTTAACATATATAAAAATTTTATTGAACATTTTACCATCTTTTACCCACCTCCAAGGAGAATTTCAAATTTTATATAAAACATAATTTTTTCCGCTTCAGTGTGATGAATTTTAAAATTCCTAGAGAAACAGTTGATATTAGTAAGTAATATGTTGTTAAATGAGATGAAAATAATTTTTTGTGAATTGTAACTTTTCACTTTTATTTAACGCAGTTAAAAGTAAATAGGGTAATCAAAGTTAAAAATGATATTATAATTATCCTAACACATGTATTAATTATATTGGATAAGTGTTATTTTACTAGAAACAACATTATTAATAAAATATGATCCTTTAGGTCCACTTGGATTAGATCTGGACATTTAATATTATTTAAATTAAAGAAGAGTTAAAAGTGTTAACTTGAAGTTTTCATAACTAAAACATTTTTAATATAGGGTCAAAAACTATATATATTAGACTATAAATATTAATTAGAAATATAAAACGATTTCATACATAATGATATTTTATATATAATTTTTAGACGTAAAAAAGTTTATTTTACTTATGACACAATGATGATGCAGTAATTACCATATAAATGAATGGTTAAAATTATTGATATTCAAAGTACTATAATAAATATAATTTGATACTTTTAGTTAATTACACTAATTTTCTAGGTTAAAATTACAGGTTAGGGTTGATTAAATGCATTTATTTCCATGTAATGTAGTTTTTAGGTCTTTAACATAAATAAATTATTAAATAATTTCAAAATGGACATAAATGAGTTTTAAAAACAAATACCTCATTATTGGTTGATATAATAATCCGAAAAATCTAAAGATCATCCAATAGACATATATACTGATATTTTAATCATTAATTAACCACTTGGGGTTATCATGAAAGTGTATAGTATGTTTATTAACCATATAATATAAAAATACAAAAAGACATTGTAAATGACAAACTATTTATCTAAGAGTTAAATCTAAAAGATAATGTTAATATAGTGACCCATAATTATCTAAAACTTATTTGTTGAGTTTTTTTCGACCCATATACACTTTATACTTTAAATAATTTATTTTATAGCCATTATAAAACTAAGAATATTTTATTATCAAATAATATTTCAATCTTTTCCTAAGGTGGCCCCTCACCCCTCTTATAAAAGGGCACTTTACCTTCTCTCACATTAAAACCTTAAACGCCTTTTGGATTGGCCAAAACCTAGCCTAATATCCCCCAAAATTCCCTAACATCATACTAGAGGCTCTAATTTTGTCATAAATACAATGCTAAGGAGCCCTTTTGATCAAATCAGAAGGAAGAACCCGAAGAAGAAGTAAATATTTCATCACCTGTTTCAAGTTCATTTATTCTTCGACATCCTCTTTCTTTGTTATTTCCATTCTATAATATTATTTACAATATGTTATATATAATGTGATGTTATTATGAAAATGGTACATCCATATTCATTATTCTATACATCTTATAAATGACAAAGTCACCATACGTGCCTACGTACAGATTATCGTCTCCACATCGTGGTGTAGTTTGTTATTAAAATGCATCATCATTTGGATAGGTATAATAATGAGTATAAATGATTTAAATAATAAATATAAAAAGATAATGATTCTGTATATATTATATAACATCCTATTATATATTATTTTAATTTCAAAATAATGATATTTCCACTCGTGCGTACGTACGAATTATGGTCCCCACAAACGCAATGAGATTCATTCCCTATCATATCCATTCAAGACTAATTTTAATTTTATGATTAAAAATAATTATTAATGACATAATATAATTCTAAATATGAATAATATACTTCTTATCCAAAACAAACATTACTTACGTAACAAATCATATAAAAAAACAAATCAGTTAACACCCGAAACGATGATACTAATGAAATATCATTAACAAAGAAATATTAGAAGATCATATATGATATCATATTTATGTATCTAGTTATTTTATAATTTAATAACAATTATTTAACTATTATACAGGATTTTAATGTACCCTTGACCAAGGAAACGTACAAGGTAAGGGTTAATTTCACAATCTCATAATTATTCGAGGTTGTTTTTACGTAAGTATCTATTGGGGCCTCTTTAGTGTCCACATCCATGTTTTTTAAAATTGTATTCCAAAACATTTTTAATATTATATATACTATGGTTTAATAATATTTGTAACCTTGTTTTAATTTTTATAAATTTTTTTTGAAAGGAATATTTCCATCATTTTCCAAATAAGGTACCTTATGACCTTTTCGACAAAATTAAGGTAAGAATGTTTTTTAACTTATACAGCGGGTGCGGATATTTTCCACCATTATAACATCATTGAAGAATACCTTACATGATTAGAATAATATTTTCAAAATAAAAATTTCTTTTATAATTATATGACTTTTTAATCATTTAAAAATATAAAGTGTTATTTCTTAAAAAAACATTTTCATTTCATCTATGTCAACATCCATTGATAGATTTTAAGATTATTTGAGGTTTATTTTTTATGATACAAAACATAAATATTTTATTGAAGTTTTTTTGATATGTTTTATTGTGGATGTGTTATTGTTACACCATTCATGGTTTATGGATAACGTATTGACATTTCGTATGCTAGTTTTAATTCAAATGTCTATGTTCTGTTTAAAACATTTCATATTAAGAATGCATTGGACTTAGTAAGCGATTGGTGGATCCCGCTATAGCTCCTCGATTCATCAGTAGGTATCCTAGGACCAACTAGTGTCTTGGCACATGTCCATGACAAAATCTTATTTGAAGTCTTTCCCCAAGGCCTTGACTATGTGGTTACGATGTTTGGTATTATGCATTCCATCATTATGAATGTGGCTATTGATATTGCTTGTGATTATTTGACTAGTATGATATCCATATGAAAAAGTAAATGGTATTATTTGATTTTACATTTTCCATATTATTATTAATTTTAAGTCTAAAATGATTTTGTTTTAGTATTATACATTTCCTTAAATGTTTGTTCTTATTTAAGTTTGTTTCTGCTATGTTGTTTTCCATTATGAGCATCTGAGCACACCCCTTTTTATGTTTTATTTTTCCCAGGATGCGAAGTAGTATATTATGACTGACATATAGGGATATTCTATAGTATATTAGTGTTTTATATAGAGGGAATGTTGTTGTATTTTCCCTTTTTATAACGTAATGTAAACCTTATGAATTTATCTAGTACTTCCAAGGAAAGTAAACAAATCGGTCTTTCGAGACATGATCTTTTGTTATACTCCAATGATACATAATATTGCACTATCTCAAGGCTTCAAGGGTTGGGGTGTTATAGTTGGCATCAAAGGAATTTTAGTGTAAAACAAGGAAGATATATTTAGAAAAGCTCTTATTATAGAACATTATCCTAAGATTGAAATTGAGGATTATTATAGAATAACATCCTAGAATTTTTGTACTATAGAGATATTTTGTGTTTTTAAAACAAATAAAACCCTATGTACAAACGATCAGGTAGAAGAATCTTTGGAACACATGTACCTAGGGGGTAAAATTTGAAAACACTGCTTTGAGTTAGACACAAATGGGAATTACAGCACAAAAATGGGCCTTGCTGGCCCCTTGGTTATGACACTTTTGGGGGATATGCTTAGGATAAATCTAATTTTTTTACAAACCAGTATGAAGGGTTTATGATTATATTCATTATCAAAGAATTTTTTTTAATTGTGGATTATATCACTAAAAAAGTTCAATATATTTTACCTATTTTACATGTTTGAAAATATGGATTGTGATTCATAAACAAATATAGTGTATTCCATTGTTGATAAATAGAGCATAGATGAAGGAATGGAAATTTAATCAATGCACATAATCCATGTAGGGATTTCCCTACTACTAATGAAAATTATAGTGTCACTGGTGAAGCAACTGGTTCTGATCAGCTTATCACAATATTGGGACAACTGACTTAGGTAATGAATAATAACCATACCCGTATGGAGCACCCAGATTCACAATGTCAAGGATCAATAATAGAGCACTTCAGGAGGAATCAACCACCTAAATTCAATGAGATTTAAAATTAATTAGTAGATGATAAATGGATAAATTCCTTAGAGAAAATATTTCAGGCTTTGGGGAGTAGCGAAAGGGAAAAAGTTTCCATGGCAGTTTATCGCCTCACAAGAGATGCAGATCAATAGTGGTCCTTGATTAAAACCCCAAAAGAAGATGAATAAGTATCAAATATTGATTGGAGTGAGTATAATGATATTTTATTATAAAAATACTTTCCTTTTGACCATCGAGGGGATATGGAAAGGAAATTTTTGAGTCTGAGGCAAAAAGAGGATGAGAATATCGTAAATTATGAGGCAAACATTACAAGCATAGCATGGCATCCAGTAGATTATATAAGTTTCCCAAGAAGTAATATTGATCAATTATTTTATGGGTTAATAACATTTCTTCAGTGAGAATTAGTCTTATAATCCTTCTTTTCATATAAATATATTGTCTAATGTGATATCATGATAGAAAAATAATTCAATATGTCTTACGACTTTAAAACAATGAAAGAGAAGAGTAGATATGTTGAACACTCTGGAAATGGAAATAAGCGGATGAAGGGAAAAGTTGAATATCCATCCTATGGTAAATGTGGGAAGTAACACCCTGGTACTTGCCTGAAGGGATAGGGTTTATGATACAAGTGTGGTGAAAAAGGCCACCAATCTTCTGATTGCAAGGGGAAGAAAGAGGCTATCAATGTAGAATGCTGCAATTGTAGAGAAAGTGGGAATTATGAAAATGGATGTGCTAAGCGCCAAGGAAAATAACCTCAAAAAAGGACAAGGTATGATGGACAAGCTTATGCTATCACAACTGCTAAGGTTGAAGCTCCGAAAGACATGCTGGGAGGTAATTTAATGGTTTCCACATTTTTAGAAAATGCTTTATATGATTCTGAATCATCACATTGTTTCCTATCTTCCCAGTTTTCTAAAAAAATTTATATTTTCAATTTCACTTAAAAATGGAGTTTTTAGTCAAAAAAACCTAAGGGGAGTATCATTGCAACAATGTTTTGTGAACCAGTTCCCATTTGGGCATAACAATGTTATGTTTTTACGTCTCAGCATCATACCCACGACTGAATTTGATATAATCCTTGGTATGGATTGAATTTTGGACCATGAAGGAAAAAATTATTGTAATAATAAGGAGGTTACAATTCTCGAGGATGATACGAAGGACCTTATATTTAGAGAAAAAATGTCACCACCTAATTCTTATCTAGATCCACCACTAGTTTCTCATTTAAATTAAATTATTGGGGATGAATAGAATGAAATAACTTTGGGTGAGGAAAAGAATGTTCAAATAGAGGACGTACCTATTTTGCAAGAATATGTTGATGTGTTTCCGGAAGATTTACTTGGACATCATCAAGAATGATAAATTGAGTTTCCAATTGATTTAATTACTTGTTTAAGGCCATATCGAAGACCCCTTATACAATTTACACTATGAAATTAGTGGATATAAAGAAATAACTAGAGGAATTGAATAATAAAGGATTTATTCACCCATGTGTTTCTCAATGTGGAGCCCAAGTTATTTTTGTTAAGAAGAAAGCTAGATCTATGAGGTTGTGCGTTAACTACAGAGTAATCTATTCTATAACAATAAAGAACAAGTATCACCTACCTCACATTGACGATTTATTTGACCAACATCGTGGAGGTCAATATTTTTCAATGATTGACCTTCGATCTGGATATCATCAGTTCTGTATGAAAAAGGAATACATTTTTAAAATAGCATTTCAAACTAGGTATGAGAATAAAGAGTTTATAGAAATGCCTTTTGGATTGACTAATGCACCCTCTATCTTCATAGATCTAATGAATAATGTTTTCAAGGAATATCTTTATGGATTTTTAGGGGTGTTTATTGATGATATCTTGGTATACTACAAATGCTACAGAAATCATTAAAGTCACCTACAGATTATTCTAAATACTCTTATATGAAATGAAGTATATGGGAAATTTAGAATGTGTGAATTATGGATTAAGGAGATTTAATTTCATGGACATATTGTCTCTAAGGATGGAATCTCTATTGATCCATTAAAGACCATGGCAATCCAAGAATGACCAGTAATAATGAGTATAACTAAGTTGCATAGTGTTATTTATTTAGCAGGTTATTATCGACATTTCACTCAAAATTTGGACAGGTTGGCTAACATATTAACAAATCATACACGTAAAGGGGTTATATTTTTTTGGACGAAAGAGTGTGAAGAATGTTTTGAAGAACTGAAGAGAAGATTAGTCAATGATTCTATATTGACTCTACCATCAGAGAATCATGTGTTTGTTATTTATATTGATGCTTGAAAAATGGACTTGGTTGTGTCCTTATTAATAATGATATAGTTATTTCCTATTCATCACAGAAGATAAAAATTCATTAGAAAAACAATCCTACTCCTGATCTAGAGTTAGCAGCTATAATTTTTTATATGAAGATATAGAGACATTATCTCTATGGTGATGAATGTGAGATATATACCGATCATAAGAGGTTGATGTATATTTTCTCACATAAATAACTCAACCCGAGGCCTAGAAGATGGCTTGAACTACGCAATGATTTTTATTTCATAATCAAATACCTCCCAGGTAAGGAAAATAAGTTGGCAGATGCTTTGAGAAAAAAGGATCTTGGAGTTTTGAACAGGATAAAAGCTAAAAGGGATCCAATTTTCATGGATCTAGTGAAATTGGATATGGGAATAATCATGGACGGTGAAACAACAAATCTTTTTCAAATGGGTCCCAAATAAATCTACTATTTAGAATAAAATGATCCCAGGATGATGATGAGGCATTTTAAAATAAAATTAATGCTGTGAATGATGGGAGATTGAGTGACTTCGTATATGAATATAGAATTTTGAAATTTTTGAAGAGACCATTTGTTCCTAACATATTTAATTTAAAAAGGTAATTTTTTTATGATTCTCATGGATCTAATTTCTCTATACACCTTGGTAGCACTAAGATGTATAGAGAATTGATGGATGATTTCTGATTGGAAAACAAGTAGAGGGAGATTGTAGATTTTGTGTCATGATATATGGTTTCTCAACAAGTAAAAGATCGAAGGAAACAGACTAGAGGTGTCATGCAACCTATTCCCATACCTGAGTGGAAATGGGATAATATTACGATGGACGTTTTCATGGGGCTACTGAAGACACCTAGAAGTTATAATGCTATATGGGTCATTGTGGATCATTTTACCAAGTCAGCACATTTTATTTCTATAAGGGAAGATTTACCACTTGAACGTTTATCAAGACTATATATTAATGATGTTGTAAGACTCCATGGTTTACCCCTATCGATTGTTTCTGATCGTGATCCTCATTTTATATTAAGATTTAGGAAATGTCTTAATAAGGATCTGAATACTAAACTTTTTTTGATCACTGCCTAACACACTCACATCGATGGACAATAAGAATGGACTATTAAAACAATAGAAGACATGTTGAGATCTTTATCACATGACATTCAAGGTATGTGAGATAAACAGTTACCTCCAGTAGAATTTTTATATAACAATAGCTTACATTCAAGTATTCATATGGCACCATATGAAGCAATATATTGAAAGAGATGCCGCACACCAACTTGTAGAGATGATGTTGGTGAAAGAAAACTCGTAGGCCCTGAACATATTGAAGAAATGATGTAAAAGGTGAAGTTTATCGAAACCCACATAAAAAATGAAAAAATTAGGCTGAAGAGAATTGTTGATAATAGAAAGAAAGATTTGGAAGTTCAGGTAGGAGATCATTTTTCCTTAAAGGTATCTCTATGGAAGGGAGTTATACGATATATTAATATGGGTAAACTAAGTCCCAGGTTCATCATACATTTTTAAATTCTAGAATGAATTGGGGTTGTTTCTTAACTGTTGGCAATGCCGCCGAGTCTTTCTAATGATCAGGATGTGTTCCACATTTCACTATTGAGAAAATATAAGCCTGACCCAATGCATGTAGTCACCGTTGAGGAATTAGAATAGGAACTCGATCTCTCTTATTGCAAAGAGCCTGTCAAGGTTCTTGTTAAAAGAGAACAAGTGCTATGAAACCAGACAACTAGTCTAGTAAAAGTTCTATGGAGAAACCATAAGATGGAAGAGGCTACGTGAGAACTCGTGGAACATATGATGAAGAACCACCTGAGTCTTTTTATGCAGTAATACTCTATAAATTTAAAGGATTAAATTATTTGAAGGGTGGGAGAATGTAACACCCCAAACATCCATGGTACACTTTTCTTTGAATAATACAATAACATGTGCTGTACGAAACATCGAGTTCTAACACACCACAACCAATCAAACTAGCCTTTATGAATAGTAATATGAACCTTGTGAAATTATATAAATTTTATCTTTAAAAATGGACTTCATTTTTGGATTTGGAATATTGAAATTATATTAGGGTGAATTTTTTATATTTATATGACAACATTTAATTTTTGACGAATAGTGAAAAACATTGATTTATAGTTTCAAACTGAATTTTTATTTAAATAATTATTTATTTTATTTAAAATTATTTTTGGTAAAAATATATAAATAATACCTATATAATTTCAATGAAATTCATCAGAGTCTGTTTATTATAATTTTAGATATATAAAAATTTTATCAAATTTTTACCGTCTTTTACTCACCTCATAGGAGCATTTGCAAATTTAAATAAAACATTATTTTGCAGCATCTGTGAGATGAATTTTGAAAATTTGAGAGACACAGTTGATATATGTATGTTAAATTTGGTTCAATGAGATGAAAATTAATTATAGTGAATAGAAACTTTTGACTTTTATTTACCAAGGTTAAAAGTAAATAGGGAAATCAAAGTTAAAAATGATATTATAATTACCCTGTCACCTGTCCTAATTCTATTGGATAAGTTTTACTCGACCATAAACAACATTAGGAATAAAATATGATCCTTTAGGTCCACTTGGATATGATTAGTACATTCATTAATATTTAATTCAAAGATGAGATTAAAGTGATAAATTTAAGTTTTCATAACTAAATTTTTTTTAATATAGGGTTAAACACAATATAAATTCGACTATAAATATTAATATGAATTCTAAAAATATTTCCAAAATAATGGTAATTTATTTTAATTTTTTAGACATTAAATAATTTTATTAATTTATTACATAATGATGATGCAATAATTACAATATTAATGAAATATTAAAATAAATGATATTATAAATATCCAAATAAATATAATTGGAGACTTTTAAGGAAGTACACTAATTGTATAGGTTAATATGACATTTTAGGGTTGATTAAATGAATATAGTTCTATGTAATAATGTTGTTATCACTTTAACAAAAATCAATTATTAAATAATGTCAAAACTGACATGAATGAGTTTTAAAAACAAATTCATCATTATTGGTTGATTTAATAATCCTAAAAAACTATGTTTCATCCAAAAGTCTTATATAATGATAGGTGTATCATTAATGAACCACTTGGGGTTATCTTGTATGTTTATAGTATGTTTATTAACCATATAATATAAAAATACAAAGAGACGTGGTAAATGTCTAACTATTTAACTAAGAGTTACGTCTAAAAGATAAGATTAATATAGTGACACAAACCTTTCTAACCTATTGGTTGAATGTTTTTCGACCCATACCTACCTTTTCCTTTAAATAATTATTTTTGGATCCATTAGAAACCGAAACTGATTTTATTATAAAATAATATTTCAATCTTTCCCTAAGGTGCCCCTCAGCCCTCTTATAAAATGGTACTTCCCATTCTCCCAAACTCACACGTACAAAGCCTTTTGTCTCGGCTATCCCTGGCCCAAATATCCTCCCAACTATCCTACATTCATCCTATTTTCATTACAATAGTCATAAAGCAATCCTATGGAGCCCTTTTGACCAAATCAAAATGAATAACCCGAAGAAGAGGTAAATATTTCATCACTGCTATCCAGTTCATTTATTCTTACACATATTCTTTATTTTTTGATTCCATTATAAAATAATAACTCCAATATCTTCTATATATTGTGATGTTATTATAAAAATGTTATAGCCATCTTCATTAATCTATCCATCCTACAAATGACAAAGTCACCATACATGTGTACGTACGGATTACCATCTCCACGTTGTGGTGTAGTTTGTTATTCAAACACTTCATCATTGAGATCAGTATAATAATGAGTATAAATGATGTAAATAATATATATAACATGATAAAGATTATTTATATATGATATACCGTCCAATTATATATGATATTAATATCAAAATAATGACCTTGTCAACATGGGTTTGTACGAATTGTCGTCTCCACGAACGTGATGAGATTAATTCCCTATCATATCCATTCAAGACTAATTTTTATATGTTGATTAAAAATAATATTTAAATACATAATATCATTTTTAATATGAATAAGATACATCCTATCCATAACAAACATCAACTACTTAATAAATTATATAAAGGAAAACGAATCAGTTAACAACCGAAACGATGATACTATTGAAATACCATTAACAAATGAATATTAGAAGATCTTATGTGATATAATATTTATTTATATAGTTTTTTTATAATTTAATAACAATTATTTAACTATTATACATGAGGTTAGAGTACCCTCTTCCATGGAAAATTACAATTTAAGGGTTAATTTCACTGTCTCTTTATTATTCCAGGTTGTTTTTACGTAAGTATCAACTGACACCTCTTTATCATCCACATCCTTGTTTTTAAAAAATGCATTCCCATAATTTTTTACTATTTATTAGAATATGGGTTAAAGTCATTTATACCGTGTTTTACATTTTATTAAATTGTTTTAAAGGAATATTTCTATCGTTTTCCAAACAAGGTGCCTTATGAACTTTTCGGCAAAATTATGTTAAGAATGATTTTTAACTTATACGGCATGTGCGACTATTTTAAGCCATTATAACATCATCGAAGCTTCCGTTAAAATATTATAAGAATATTTTTAAAATAAATGTTTTCTTTTGTAATTATATGAATTTTAAATTATTTCAGAATATAAAGAGAAATCTCTCAAAAATATTTTTGATTTCATCTATGTCAATATCCATTGATGGATTCTAATCTTATTTGAAGACATTTAATTATGATACAAAACATCCATATTTCATTGAAGGATTAGTGATATTTTGAAATGTGCATGTCTTATTTTTACACTATTTATGGTTTATGAATAGACTATTGACATTTCTTATGCTATTTTTAATAAAAATGTTTATGTTATTTTTAATCCTTTTCATAAAAGTAAGTCATTGGACTTGGTTAGTGATGGGTGGAGCCCTCTATATCTCCTCAATGCATCAGTAGGTCTCATGAGACAAACTAATCTCTTTTCACAATGAATTGACATAATCTTATTTGTAATCTTGGAAAAAGGCCTTGACTATGTTGTTATGATGTCTGGGATTATGCATTCTATTATTATGAATTTGGCTATTGATATTGCATGTGATTATTAGACTAGTAGAATATACATGTGAATATGTAAATTGAATTATTTCATTTTATCTTTTCCATATGATGATGAATTTTAATTTTAAAAGCTTTTGTTTTATTATTATAAATTTCCTTAAATGTTTATGCTTATTTTGGATGTTTTCCACAATATTGTTATCCTTAATGAGCATATGAGCTCACCCCTTTCTATGATATATTTTTTCCAAGATACGGAGAAGTATATTATTTCTGACCTACATGGATAGTCTATGGGATATATGTTTGGCCTATGGAGACTATGTTATTGTAGTTTTTCATTTTATAATATAATGTAAAATATATGAATGTATATATTATTTCCAATGGTACTAAAATAATCGGTCTTTTGAGACATGATCTTTTGTGATCATGCAAATGTTATGTAATACTGAATGGATTCTGATTATCTAGTGTTACGGAGTTATAAATATTCTACATGAAGTGGTTCTAATGCACTATCATGCCATGACTTTAGGTTTTTTTATGGAATGAATATTTGGCCAGTAATTAATGCTTGAGATCCATCATCATCACCATTGGATCCTTTTATGATGTTTAAATAGGTCCCACATTCACCCATGGTGTGTGCCACTCCCTTATATATTGTGAAAATAGTTTTTGATTGAATTTTTAATGGATTTATGTGATTGAAACACTATAATTTTAGTTGGGGTTGTTAGAATAAAATGAAACGTTTTTTTAACATGAACAAAATCAGTTGTGTTTTGTTTTGTTAATGGTTAAATGTTATAAATGGTTAAGTGGTTATGTAAATGTGGGTAAATGGTTTCAAATTAGGACCAATTGTTAAAATTGTGCTTAATGAGTGAAACTTAATAGTTAAATGAATTTATTAATGAGAACAATGCAATGAACTATAAAAATGTGATAAATAAAACGATTCAAAATGGTTATCATCCTTTGTTAAAAATATAAATGATGATAAAACGTGGAATAAGTGATTAAAAATATGTTTAGGATGATAGACTAAGAATACATTCCCTCAGGTCAGTCAAAATGGATTCTCTAGGCCCACCAATGTATTTTTTGGTCCTGGACATTATACTGATGATCCAAGATCTAAAGGTATAGATATGTTATGCATACCTGAACTAATTATCCTTGGTAAAATCATTTAAAATTAATTTTTAATTAATTACAATGTAATGTAAACTGCAATACCCCTTATAGTATATGATTAAGATTTATTTCATGGGGTGAAGTAAGTTTGGTGTGTTATTTTCATTGTGAAAACAAATATCTCATGAGTATAATTGATATTTTCTTTTATAAAAACCTATATATTTTCAATATAATTTTAATTTTTTATATATAATCCTAATACAACTTTTACTATACTAGATATTATTTTCGAAACTGTTGGTGATGTCCTATTGAGTTATACTCACGCTCTACTGAGGCCACCATTGGGATCCCAAGAAGAATTCATGTTTGTAGGATTGGATTTGTGTGATGGCCTAATGATAGATATGTTTTTTCATTGATAATGTATTAGGGGAATATATAATATTTTGGGAATAGTTGTGATGCTCAAATTCAAGGCCTTGTTCTGTTTTCTCTTTTAGAACATTATACTACTATGACCATACATGTTTATTTTATTCATTTTTTTGTAATTCCCATTTTTGGGAATGAGGTATCTAATTAATTGGATGCAGGTTGTTATTTCATGATATTTTATATGTGAATTACACAATTGGTTTACTATGGTAAAGATGGTATAACATCCTCAAATATTACACTAGACCCTCACTTATAGTCATTAGCCACTGACGTACAAGGAGGCGTGCAGAAGGGAATGTGAAAAAACAAATATCATTAATCACCTAAAATTACGTCAATATAAACACAATCATGTTTCATACTTATAAAATAAGAAAATAATTCGTACATTCTGTCAAGAAATCATGTCATTATTTTATGTTTTTGATATCCCCATTATTTTTTAACATGAATTCCATATCTATAGAAAATAAATTGTCACATCATCGATGGGATTTCCTTTTCTTAATGAGTAGATAAATTTCAAATTTATAATCAGATAAAAGGGAAACCATGAACCATAGATATTTTTTATAAATAATATGTGTTAGAGAGATCAAATAGTTTATTATAAGATATTTTATAAAAAATGATTTAAAAATCATTTGAATGATTTTTTTTCAATAATTGTGATAATTAAATTATCTAGAAGGGATAAGAAGGTTTTAAATTATAACATTACATCAATATTGGTAAATAATCATCAATCTATATAATAAAACGCCATTATAACATGAAATTAATTATTTCATGTTAAAATTAAAATGGCCCTTGTAAATACAATACCAATCTAAATTTCATAAGTCATTAACCTTAAAATCCTTTATACCTATGTCGATTACCCTTTTATATTCAATCAAAACAAATATCATTAATCACCTAAAATTACATCACTTAAAATAAAAAGGGATTCTAATACATTAAAATTATAATCAACATTAATCATACATACTCATGTTGGTATCTAAAAATTTTATAAAAATCTCACATGAAAACATAATAATCTCCATAGTTGTCTAAACCCTCCTCACATACCAAATATAATTGACTGAATTTATGCATTGAATGATCATTAGTTTTAAGACAATAATATATATTTTTTATATTCATGAATACCATATTATATTTATAGTATTAGAGATTTAGGTAAAAAATATAACATATGAAAACCCATTATTTCAAAGTAGGAACTTCTCTTCAGTATCCTTTTTTCCATCAAACCAATCTTTTAAAAAAATATTTTGATTTTATGAAAAATATTCACCATTTTCATCTTGACCTCATCCTTGTACCCAATAATACTTTGAAAAAATATAAAAACATGGAATGAGAATAAAAATCTCTTTAAGGGACATCAAAATAAATAAATAAACTATTAGACTATGGTTACTCCTAATATTTTTTTTCAAAACTATCATAGAGAATAAAATAAAAATTTTCTTATCCCTATAATCACCATCTTTTCCAAAATATTTTAATAAATCATTTCATATGAAATATTCAATGAAACAAAGAACATATAATGTTTTTTCTAAAAGATGGAAACAATATAATTTTTTTAAAAAAATGTTATACCTTTCACAATTAAAAGTATCATATACCTTCATTCAAACATTATATCATTATCTTACTTAAGAAAAGAGAAGATTAATCTAGAAACCCATATAAGGAATTGATAAAACATTTATTTTTCTGGGGAAATCAAATATATATTATCCCTATAATCACTCTTACAAATTTAATGACCATTCAGTCGACTTCGGTACCCAATGAATTGTAGGGCTATCATAGACCCACTCGTCCAAAGTTTATCATACAACAACCGATAATTATTTAATAAATTAATCCCCAATCCATTTATTATTATATAACTACCATTAATTATAAAACATTATATGAAACATAAAAAAAAATAAACATAATAAAATTAACTTTTCTATTCAAAAATCATAGAAATATTATTTTCATCCTTAAGGAAACATTTTGTTATACTGAAAAATATATTCCATCTAAAAATTATTTTTTGAAAATAACCAAAATATACTGAATCATGGGTTTTCATTGAACAAAATATGTATTATTTTATATGTTCACATAAAATAATATAATGGTTATAGTGGTGAGATGTGTCTTGTTTCCGTATAATTTAAAATAAAGCATCCCATTTCTATTTTAAAAAGATTGTCAATTTTTTTTAAAAAACAATTACTTTTTAAAACCATTGAAAAGAATTTGAGGACAGAGCTAATTTATTTAAAAAATATTTGATACCCATATTATAACATCCATATAACAATTTTTATGAAATATGGACACCTAAAAAACGTGACATTTAATGGAAACTTTAAATGATGATTTTTTAATGACATTCACTTATGTGAAATCATTAAATAATTCATTCTTTTAAACAATATTTAATGAAGTAAAATATAATAAAAAAATATATTTATAAACCCATTATGTATGAATCATAATTTTTCATGAATCATTTATAAGTACATGGAAATTTAAAAGAATAATTAAGAAAATAAAACATGAGGGTGTTTATAATGAATTTTTTTATATAATATTCCCCTTACCCGGAGTCAACTCTCATGTATGTTTTTTTATCTTAATTATTAACAAAATTATTATAATTATATAATTTCTTTATAAAAATTTAAATGTTTATTATTCATTTCATTTCACATACTACATTGAAATAAAAAATTACATAATCAATTAAGTCTGCATCAATAATTTATATTATATTCATTTCTTATATAGAAAATGAATTTTGTCGGTTGACTATGGTCCTAGAGAAAATTATTCCTTCAAATAAACAATAAAAATCATGACATAAATAAATTTTTTATAAATTAATTATACTTTTAAAAACAATCATTATATATAGATATAAAAAATGAGTTATGGAACAATCATAGAGACAATAAGTTGTACAAACACATGAGTAACATTTCAATTTTTCAATGATAATTATGAAAAGTAGGTAAGTATTATTTTATATTTATATAATTATAATAATATAATAAATATAATTTCATTTCATTAAATATAATTATATATAAAATCAATGTGATTCGGTTATAAAAAGCAAGTCACGTCACTTCTTAGAGGTGGTAGTCTGCATGTACACACGGATGACATTATCATAATTAAATTAACAAAATTGTCAGTAAATAGGTTTAAAATTATATTTATATACTGATTAATATTTCATGAATATCATATATATATATATAAACTAAATATATAATTTATCCATTTCTAGATGTGGTGATATAAAATGAATTGCATTAGTCTGTGAACCGGCAGTCGGCCATAAACAAGAATGATGGTTTCCTTTCCCATATGATGGAGTTTGGAGATGGATATATGTTAATAAATTAACATGATAACATATAATTATGCAATATATTTTGGTTTTTATATAATAATTGTTATTTAATATTTTGTGGATATAAATGAAAAAATAAAATATATTTTCATGGTTTAGAAAAATACATCTTCTTCGGAAAACATCATTTTCTTATCAAATTAAGACCACTATGGACGGTAAAATGACAGAACTAAGGCCTATATTATTTGGGGTGGGATGTTAGAATGATATTCTTGTAATTATGGAAAAATTGGTATTGAGTTCTGATGTATACAGAATAAGATATTCTATTTTATAAAAGAGGGGTAGGGAACTCATATAATTTTACTAGATATTAAATTATTATAAGTTAATTTTAAATTAAAAAAGATAAAAATATATTTATTAGTAATAAGGGATCATTATTTTTTCAATGAATCCCATAAAATAAAAATAAAAAATATTTCGCTATTTTTTACGTTATATTTTTGTTTAAAACCCTCATTATCCTCTTTCACACTTATCGTGACAACATGGATTTTAACTCATTAATGGTAAATATAATTAAAATAAATTGAAAAGTGACACATAAATGGAAAATGGTAGTTATTATCAACCGTATAATAATTACATGGTTGAATCGATTTTTTTTTAATTTAGAATGATTTAATAAAATATTTTTTGTTATAAAATATCATATTTGTCAAATTTTAGAACCAATAATTAATTTGATATTAATAACATCCAAAAAACATATGAAGTTATAATAAAATGTTACATTCCATCACAACACTTTTATATTTATCTGTAAAATTTATGGATCACATTAATTATATCAAATTATATTACTTTTAATATTTTTAATATTAGTTATTGGAATATTCCATTAATTGAATATTTACTATGTATGTATTGTGCAATCATTAAAGGTAACTATTTATTCACAAATAATAATAATAAATAATGATTAGAAAATATAAATCATTTATATTTATAATTTATATCCATCACTACCCTGAACCTAGTATCCCAGAGTAGATTCCATACTTAATTACATTAGCACGCGATATAAGAGATCGCATCCCAAAGGGAAAAATATTTTAATAGTCATGGTAAACTAGATAAAAATTTGAGATTAAAATTATTCTTTAGATATTAAATACAGAAATTAATTTCATTGATAACACCATTATTTCCATTATCATAACTATAAAAAAACTGAACATAAATATTTACATAATAATTAATTAAGTTAATAATTCACATTGAGGATCTTTTCAGGTTTAGATTTTTAGAGAATTAGGCTATATCTATTACATATCAACATTAAAATTACATGTCGACACTAATACTTAGTATACATTTTTTCATAGAATAAAAAACTTTAAAAAAGAAACATGACTTGTTCGATGTTTTAGATAGCATGCCTTTTCATTGATTTTGTCCTTGAACATTTTCATCTTTACGTCATATGGAAAATATTTAAACAACATGGTATGAGCATAAAAAGATCCTTAAGGGTTATAAAATAATTAATGGAAACATTAACCAATCAACAAATAAAAATCAATGAATCCTTACTTTTCAATCATAACATACCTCATGAAATCATACTATTTAGGAATAACACATAGAAATCATAAATCATAAAGTTAACATGTGGCATCCATATCATATTAACATTATATCTATCACCACTACATAGGGAGTTAGGTTTGAATACCCATCATAGTATATTTAATATATCTTTAGGAGAAACATACACATTTACCCCGGTCACGTTACCCAATGCATTGGAGAGCTGTATCGGGTTCACCCACCCTAGGTTTATCATGGAACCACCCGTATTTGTAAACAATGTCTAAGAACCATAATGTAGCCATAACACATAAAATAACCATAAATTAAAGATAACATTTCCACATTCCAATCAAAATATATCAATTCATGATATTGAAATAAACAATGCATTATCAAATAATTTTCAAAACCATTTAAAACATTTAATAAATAGATTTTTGAATCAATGTGTCCTATACCATTTTGAATATTTTAAGTGAATCGTTATTTGAAAACATTAATTTTTGAAAAAAACAAATCTTAAAAACAATTTTGAAAACATTGTCATTAATGATAAATATATGGAGGAATAAATCATTAAAACATTTTTAGAAAATATTTTAGTTAAAGAGTTTTTAACAAAATGATATATGCCTGAATACAAATAATTGAGGAATAAAATTTAATAAAATTTAATAATATCATTTGAAAAAATATATTAGTGATATAATATCTAAAAGGGTATTATATACACTATATATAATTGAATTGGTTTATAAAAGAAATAAGTCTCAATTGAATGTTAATTGAGAAAAAGTCCCTTGAAAAGATCCTATCCATAAATTAAACATAAATCAATGACATAATTATGTGTGGTATCTAAAAATACCCCCATTATAAGTGGATAATAAGTGTAAAAAAAGATTAGGTGATTCACACATATTCACAACATGACATAATCAATAAGTAGAAGTTTAACCCAAATATTTGAAATTGGGTTAATATGTTCTCTTATAGAAATTCGATAGCCTAAAAATGTCACATTAAAATTTAGAAGATGTGTTGATGAAATAAAAATGGGTATCTCACCACATGGATATAAAATTTACAACAATAACAATATAGAATAACATATCCCAACATACCAAAAAAATTAAAATACATGACATAAATTTAGTATTTGACTAAAAGAGTATGGTTAAAGGTTCCCTTACAGATTTGATAACTTTTGAATCATACACCCATTGAAGGAATGATCAAACAAAGAAGATTTTAATACCCATAAATTAAATTATTTTAAAAAAAATAATACAATCACGGTCAGTACAAACACCACACAAAAGGAAATAGTTTCAAATATATCATGGTTCTCACAGGAATAAAAAAGTGAGATGGAAACCCTTTACAACATTATAATCAGTCAATTCGTATGAAAAAAAGATATTAAACACCAAATTAATCATGTAATACCATCAATATAATTATAAAAATGATAATTTATATAATATTTTAGTACACAATACATTACATGCATGAAATAAGTGGAAAAATGGAAATCTCATGGAATTAAAAGTGAGATAAGAAACCCCTTACCCCATTATAATCAATCGACTCGTATGAAAAAATTTAATAACCACCAAATTAATCATATAATAACATGAATATAAAAATAATAATGATAACATATATAAATTTTCAGTACAAAATACCCCACATGCAAGAAATATGTGGTGAACAATGGAAATCTCACAAAATTAAATATGGGATAAGAACCCCTTAACACATTGTAATCAATCATCTCGTATGAACAAAAAATCATAACCAAAAAATGAATCATATAATTCCATGATTATAAAGGGAATACTTATAATATAAATCAAATGTAAATACACAATACATCACATGCAAGAAATAATGTGCAAACTATTGACATCTCACAAAATTAAAAGTGAGATTAGAAACCCCTTACCTCATGTTTGACTTGGCCTATTTGATCTATAATATCTTGATTAATAATCTAAAGATATATTGTAATTTTTTAAATACCTTTATATTGTTTATTATTATTTTAATATCACTTATTACTAAGCTATAAACATGATGTAATCATTTATATTAATAATGGTCGTTTTGTCGATATTTGGTCCATAAGTCAAAAATGAACTTCATATAATTACAAGTTGTTCATGTGGTCCAAATTAAATTATCTTAATAATTATATTGATTAATTAAATATCATATATATCATATATATCAATTATATATATATATATATATATAAGTACAAAACATTTTGAGTTAACAAATGAAATGCACCGTTCATGGAGACGGAAAGCCGTACGTACGCATGAGTGCAACATTCAATTGTATTTCGAATTAAATGGAATTAAAACATATTTATGGATAAGTAAATTAAAATTCACATATAATATCATATTCAATTTCATAAACTCTATCCTTTTTATGTTCCACATAAGGAATGAATGAGTCATTTCACTTTGAATGGAAATAGTTCGCACTTCCTCCAATGAGATTATCGTATTTAACCACTATAGAAACCATAAAGGTATTATATAAATGAATGTTAAAAAGCATAAAAACAATATAAATATAATTTATATCACATATAAATACATTTACATCTTAATGGCCAACATAAGATGTTGTATGAGATTATTGAATAATCATCGTTTTGTGAGGCGTTAGATTGCCATCCACATAAACAATATGTTAATTACCCATTAGATGGAGGTGTGTGTAAGTGTAGTTCCAATAAATCTTATAAAAACATCCTAGTGTGTTTAGGATACTAATTTTGATATAAATTAATGGAATAAAATTATTTTATGAGGTTAGATAGGAAAATATATATCAAATAATCTTACGAGAATAAATTACTTTTAAATCAGGTATCTCCTTTTGGATTGAACCAAAAGCATTGCATGAATTGCCTTATTTGTAGTGGAAGGCTTATAGGATGAGGACAGAGATTTCAGGAGATTAATTGGGTAGTTTTTGGAAGATCCAAGAGACATGAGAAGTGTGAGGAATGGGTTAGAAGTGATGGATTTTTATAAGGTGGAGGAGGGGCTCTTTAGGAATGTTTGAAAATATTATTTTACTATAAAAATATATTCGGTTTTAAAAGGACCAAAAATCAAAGAAGTGGATGATAATATGAATCATGTTATAAATAAAATCATCAAATTATAATTGGATAGTTTTTTGATATTGTTTTATTATTTATAATCGTAATTATTTAAATCAATCCTTAATTAAGTAAACACTGCATAATTAGTTTGTTATAAATAATGTAATTTATTTGATGTATAAAAATTAAGAAAAACCATGATGTAAGAAATTTTTTACCTTTCAAATTAATATTTATATTCAAATAGATAGCTTATATAACTCCATGTCAAATTTGATTTACTAAATGATATTTGTTAATTTCATTTTTTCTTTACTATAAGTTAATTAAAATAAAGTATTATTATCACTCTCATGTGGCCCCATGGGGTCCCAAAAGTGTCCCAAGGATTCCCATGGTATGATATGTATCAACCAATTAAATTATTAAACATGTTAGGGAAATTTAATATTATTATAATATTATTTTTTGACATTATTTAATAGATTTACCTTTTAACAGTTGTAAATAAAATATTTACTAAGAAGAGTATTTAAAATGTAAAAAAGTAAAAGTTACCGATTTACAAAATTTGGACATCCTAATTCTAAATATGGAATAAATTTTTCCAAATTCAAGACATAAAAGTGGATGAAATTAATTTCAAATTAATTTATACTTTGAAAACAAAAATTGTGTTTTTAAGAAATAATAACTATCATATGGTTGACAGTTGTTTATGTCCAATTTCAAAATGAAATTACATCCAATGGACAATATTGGATTAAATGGTAAAAATTTAATTTAATTACACTATAAAATCAATAAAAAACATAATATTTCCATATAAATAAAATAGATTAAAAGATAATTTTGTATTAAAATACAGTATTTTTAGTATTCATTAAAAAAAGAACTTTTTCAGAAAAATGCCAAAAATATACCCAAAGTAAATTTTGATGTCCCTATTTTAAATAAGAATTTTATTATGTTAAATATAACATATAAAAGTGACTAAAACTACATTTAAAAAAGGTTTTCCATGTAAAGGTGGGAAAATGTAATTTTACTAAATATTAGAGTATTTCTAGCTAAAGATAGGATTCATTATTATTTTAAGCCTCTAAAATTTATTGGATAATTGTAATATCATTTATAAATCATGAATAATCATATTTTAGTCAGTTCTTATCATTCCTGCCAATAAAACAGCTAATCATTAACTACCATTTAAAGTAATAATAATATGATATTATTTTTCTGAATTACTCATCATTGTGTGAAACATAAAATCTCAAAGAAACCCATTATTGTGAGTTGAGTACGCTATCAGACACAGAATCCCCTTGTAAAATTAATATTTAAATCATAAATATTATTAAATATGAAAATATCATATTCTTTATTTACCCGGGATGTTACATCCTTCCCTCAATTTGGAAATTACATCATCACAATTATATAATTGGGCTCGAAAACTTCATTAAAAGTCCCATATTGAAAAGGTGACAATAAAACTATCTATCAAAAAGAAAAAAATAAAATAAAAAACATCTCTCGAGACAACAGATACAAGGATTCGATGAAAACATGGATATTGAGAAGAAAAAAACCATCATGTTCTGATAGATAGTGGTAGAAATCATTTTTAGAAGAAAGTCAACCACTATAAAATCACAAATGTATGGTGGGTTAATCGTTCTTTGATTCCAAAATGGAAAATTTAACGGTTAATGTTTCAATTTTAAATTAATTTAAAAAATTTTGAGGAAATTATTTATGATATTAACTAAAAACATAAGGAACCACTCTAAATTTTCATGTAGACATTCATCCTATACTAAATTTCTACCACAAAATCATCTTTTCTCTAAAGGATGAGTATTTAAGAGGACTTGGTCGCATTAAAAGAAATATAATAAGCATCAAGAGAATCACATAATCCAAAAAAGATGAATTATATATTTCCCATGTCATTATAAATTAACCGAAACAAAAATGGTTAGTACAATATAAAATAAACATAAAAAAGGAGAATCTTTTACCAAAAAGAAAAACAACTCATAATCTCCAAATTTTTTCCATCAATACCCAATGTTATACATAGAAAATGAAATAAACAATTCTCCATAAAACTCTTCAATGTAATCCAAACTATGATTAAAACCCAAATATCAGAATAATTGAATCACATTGTCCTCTAAGATAAATCTAAAAATTTATCTCTAAATAACATCCGTTACTCTTATGGTCTCAAATTGTAAACTAATTAACCTAATCACATATTATCCATGATTGGTTAATAATTTTCATAGATAACCCAAAATCAAATTATTCTTGATTCATAAAATCATCTATCTGAAAATAATTAATCATACCAACTAGGAACTACAAGTTGTACATTGGTATGCAATAAATCCCAACCTCACTTTGGTAGTGGGTTCTATTACTATAACATTGTCTGATGCGATGGGTTTTCATTCATTCTGCATTTTTTACTGTTTCAAAAACTATATAATTTAATAACATTCCAAAAAATGATATAAATTCAGAAAAATAACCATAACATATTTTAATCACAATGGTTAGATAATAATTTTCATTTTTCATCCCAAAATCAATTATGTTATAATTACCTCAAATTCAAGGATCATATAAACACAAATGGTTCTTTATAACTATAACCACATAATAAATGATAATAATTCCTTGAATAAAATTTTTATATATCAAACTTCAGGTTTTCACATACTATAAAATTTCTTCTAATGTAATCCCATCATCCGAAGAGCCTTAATACTTTTATGCATTTCACCATCCTAAATTCTAGTAAAACTCTTTTATCACTTATATGTTTACTTCTTACACATTAAACGTTCTTCATGATCCATTAACCATTATTTTCAAACTTATTCTGAAATAATTATTTCTTATAAACAAAATCCTGAATCATATCCTTAGATTCTATAATATCAAAACATCAGTAATGAAATAATCCATACCTTTAATTAGTCATTGTCAGTTCCTTTATCCACAATTGGAGTGGAATTATGTAGTGGTAACCATATATTTATTTTATCCTGATGATCCCATTATCAAACTGTCTTCATAGGGCATCTGTTTGTATAATGACCATTCACACAACATTTAAAACATTCAATTGATCCCTCAGAAAGAACTTCTTTCCCTTTCCTAGAGTCAACATCATGCTTCCTTTTTAAATGGATGGTTCTTTCTTTATGACATTCAATTCCAAATATATAGAATCTACATATCCCTTTGAAAGATTTTCCTATGTCTTTCTATTCACATCCTTGATAGTGTGGTTTTTGAATATACATACCCTAATGATTAATACCCAAATATCTTTGGGGATTTGTTTCTCACATATACGATGCTTTATAAAAATGACCAAGGTACAGGTGGTGAATCATGATTCTAGATTTTTATTTGAGAATAACAACAAGAGTTATCATTACAGCTCACATTTCATTCAATTTCTCACTCAGAAAACTTTCACAGTTTTCTTCACACCCTCTGTTACTTTAGTTCCTACTAGATTCAACCATTTACTATAACCAAAATCTCAGTGTATGTATATTAGTAAAATAATCATATAATATATTATGAGAAGGGTAAATACTTAGATATACTTATTCAAGTTATCTTAACCTCATTAAAATTATCTACAATACCTATGACTCATTTTAAAATCCTAACAATTATGGTAATGTCACTTATGCTTAAATAACACCCTAACCTCTAATGTTACCTAGCTGTCCTCTGATACCAACTATAAAGACCTGACCATAAAACATTACATAATCTTGAATTAAATGAATAATTCACATTGAAGATATTTTCATGTTTAAATTTTTATAGAATTAGGCCATAACTATTATATATCAACATGAAAATTACATGTTGAAAATATTACACAATATCCATTTGATTTCATAAATTAAAATACTCCTAAAGAACATGTCTATTTCCATGTATTAGACCGCATGACTTTTACTTGATTCTATCCATGACACTATTCATATTTATGTACCGTGGAAAACATTTCAAAAGCATGGGATAAGCATAAAAAGATCAGTAAGGGTTATAAAATAAGGAAATGAAACATTATCCCATCAATAAATACTATTAAATGAAACCATACTTTTCAATCATAACATAACACATTAAATCATAATATTAATGAATAACACATAGAAAACATAAATCATAAAGGTAAATTCTGGAATCCAAATCATACATACATTATAGTTATCACAACTACGTAAAGAGTTACATTGGAATACCCATCATAGTATATTCCCTAAATCTCTTAGGATAAGCTTACAGGTTTTCCTCCATGACATTACCAATTGCATTGGGGAGCTATCTCAGGCTCACCTGCCCTAGGTTTATCACAGAACCACCCATGTTCGTAAATAATATCAATGAACAACAACATATTCATAACACATAAAACAAGAATAAAATAAGGATAACATTTCCACATTCCACGCCAAACATATCAATTCAAGATATTGAAATAAACAATGTTTTAAGAAACCATTTTTAGAACCATTTATAAATTTTAATAAATAGATTTTTTAATCAAAGTGTCACATAGAAATTTAAAAAACATAAATTAATAATCATTTTTAAAAATTAATTTCCATATAAATAAATCCTCAAAAGATTTTTTTAAACATAGACAATAATGAGTAATCTTTAAAAAAATAAATCTTTAAAACATTTAAAATAATATTTTTGATAATGTGTTTTTAATAAGATGAGAGACGCTTGAAAGAAAATAATTGAAGAATAACATTTAATCAATGATTTTAATGTCATGAAAACAAATTTATTCCTAATATAATATGTCAAAGGTCCACATATACACAATATAAAAAGGAATTGATGTATAATAACAAATAAGTCTCAATGAAATGTTAATTGAGACAATGTCCCTTGCAAAGATCATATCCATTGATTAATGAACAATTAATGACATAATTATGTGTGAAAAATAATAATACAACAAATATAAGTGGACATTTAGTTTAAAACAATCATAGGTCATTCACACATTTTCATTGAATTACATAATCAAGAAGTAGAAGTTTAACCCAATGAATTGAAATTGCATTAAGAAGTTCTCATATAGAAATTTTCCAGCCTAACGACATTACATTAAATTTCAGAAAATGAGTTGAAGAGAGGGAAAAGGGTCACTCATCCCATGGATATAAAATTTACCAAATTTGGATATATAAGAACATATCCCAACATACGAAAAAGGAAATTAAAATACAAGATATAAAAAAAGTATTTGACTTAAAGAGTACAATGGAAGGATTCTTTAACAATTTGTTAACATACTAAACATACACCCATAAAGAAATGATAAAGAAATGATTATTTAAATACCCAAAAATAATATTATATTACACAAATAATACAATAATGGGTAGTACATACACCAAACAAAAGGAAATATTGGCAAATATATCATGAATCTCATGGTAATAAAATTGTGAGATGAAAAACCTTTACCACGTTGTAATCAATCGATTCGTATGACCAAAAGAAATTAACCACCACATTAATAAAGTAATAACTTGTATATAAAGAGAATCATGATAATATATATCAAATTTCAGTACACAATACACTATATGCATGAAATAAGTGGCAAACAATGGAAATCTCACATAATTAAAAGTGAGATTAGAAACCCCTTACCACGTTGTAATCAATCGATTCATATTAACAAATGTTATTAACCCCCAAATTAATCACAAAAGAATAATGATAATATATTACAAATGGTAGTACACAATACACCACATGAAAAAATAATGGGCGAATAATGGAAATCTCATAGAATTAAAAGTGAGATAAAAAACCCTTTCCACATTGTAATCAATCAACTAGTATGAAAAAATGTTAATAACCACAAAATGAATAAAATAATACCATGAATATAAATATAATCAAGATAATATATATCAAATTTCTTCACATAATACACCACATTCCATAAATAGGTTGCGAACAATGCAATTCTCAAAAAATTAAATGTGAGATAAGAAACCCCATACCCCATGTTCGACTTGACCCGTTAATTATTTAACCTCCTAAATAATAAACTAAAGTAAATTTATAATTTATTAATGACATTTCCAATTTTAATTTTCCTTTTATATCTCTTATTACCACGTTATAAACATTATGTAATCATTTAAATTAATAATGGTTATTTTGTCGATATTCAGAACAAGAGTAAAAAATGAACTTATTATAATTACAAGTTGTTCTTGTGGTAAAAATTACAATATCTTCAGAATGATATTCATGATTTAGATTTCATATATATCATATATATCCAATATATATATGTATTTATAATAGTACATATCATTTGGAGGTATGAAATGAAAAGCATCGTTCATAGAGACGATAAGCCATACGTATGCATTAAACACTACTTTAATTTTTATTTAATATTTAATATAATTAAAACATAATGATACATAATTATATTATAATTACAGTATAATATCATTTATACTTTCATCAACTCTATCCTTTATACATTCCACTCAATGAATGAACAAGCCATATCACTTTGAGGGGGCTGTAGTCCACTTTTCCTCAAATTAGATTATAGTATTTACCCACTGTGGAAACCATAATGTAATTCTATAAACGAAAAATAAAGAAGAATAGAAACAATATAAATATAATATATGTCACATATAAATACATTTCCATATTAATGGCCACCATAAGAAGTGGTAGGAGATAATTTAACAATCATTTTTTTTGTAAGCCGTTAGTTCACTGTCTACAGAAACAGTATGTTCTTTACCAAATAGATAGAGGTATGTGTATGTGTAGTTAAAATAAATCTCATAAAACCAATATAGTATATCTATTATATTTTTTTATAAACTAAAGGAATAAAATTAGTTTAGGGGGTTGTATAAGGAAAATAAATCAAAAGATCTTAGGAGATGGCATTACCTTTAAATTTGGTATATTCATTTGGTGTGAACCAAAAGGTTTTCTTGAATTAACTTATACCTAGGGGAAGGCTTATAATAAGAGTATAGGGATGTAGGGAGCTTAATTGGTCCATGTATGGACAATCCAAGGGTCTTTAGAAGTGTAACAAATAGGTTTTAAGTGAGGACCTTTTATAAGTGGGAGGAGGGGCTCTTTTGCGGAAGTTGAAAATATTATTTCATTATAAACTTATATTTGTTTTCAAAAGGTCCAAAAATAATTAATGTTGAAGATAAGATGATGGATTTTATAAATGAAACCATCCAATAAGAATTTTATAGGGTTTGTATATTTTTTAATATTTATAATCTTATTTATTTAAATCATTTATTAAAGAGATAAACACTGCATCATTATTGTGTTATAAATTAGTGTATTTATTTGATGTATAAAATTTATAATCAAATAACATGATGTAAGAAATATTTTTAGATTTAAAATTGATTTTTATAGTCTAAGAGATAAATTATATAACCTCATGAAAAAAATTATTTACTAGAGGATATTTATTTATGTCATTTTTGTCATTACATTATGTTAAATAAAATAAAGTGTCGTTATCACTCCCAAGTGTCCCCATGAGGTCCCAAAATTGACACAAGTATTTCCATGGTCTGATATGTATCAACTAATATTATTAATAAATATTTTAGTGTAGTTAAGTATAATTAAATTATAATTTTATACCCATACTTACCATATTTACCGTTTAATGATGGTAAATATAGTATTAACTAATGTAAATATTTAAAATGATTAAACATAAAATTTAAGTATTTGCACATTTAGGTACTATGTATTCCAAATATGGAATTAATTATTTAACCTAAAAGACAAAAAAGTGGCAGAAATTAATTTAAAATTAATTCACACTTTCAAAACAAAATGTGTGTTTTTAAGAAATAATAAATATAAAATGTTTGATATTCGTTTATGTACAAATTAAAAATGAAATTACTTTAACTGTATAAAATTTGATTAAATGGTAAAAATATAAACTAATTAATCTTTAAAACAAATTAAAACTATAATATAACAATATAAATAAATTATATTAAAAGGTTATTTTGAATTAAAATAAATTATTTTTCACTATTCATTTAAAAAAATTATCGTTATCAGAAAAATACCAATAATTTACCCAACGTAAAATTTGATGTCCCAATTATTTGGAATAATTTTATGTTGTCAAATAGAACATATAAAAGTGACAAAAACTAGACATAAAAAGGGATCACTATAAAAAGTTGGTAAAATGACATTTTAAAGAATATAAGAGTATTTCATGCTTATGATTGAATTAATTCTTATTTTATGCCTCTAAATTTTTTTGGATAAATATAAAGTCCGTTATAAAACATTTTAATCATTCTTTAGTTATTTATATTCATTCCCCCTAATTCAATGTCTAGGAAAACCATTTAAAATAACAATAATATTATATTATTTTTCTCTATAAATCAACGTTGTGAGCAACATATGATTTTAAAGAAACCCATTGTTGTGAGTTGAGTATTCTATCAGAAATAGAATCCACTTTACTATAAAATTAATATTTAATTCACTAATATTAATAAATATCAAAATATCAAATTGTTTATTTACCTAGGATTTTTCAATAACCATGTATATCAATATAATAAACTTTCGGATAACTGGGGAAAATAAAACATAAGACAGTGGTGAGATAAAAATAACATTAAGGGTTATGTACATTAGAATCTAATTTGATTCAATAAGAATAATCATTATATAACGGTAACTAACTGATATCACACATTCCATTTAATCAATAATATGAGAATTAAATACATCTATATATTTTGTCACTATGAAAATTCTCTATACCATAATAACTATAATTAAGGAAATGAATAATTTCAGATGTCTAAACTATCAAGATATATCCACCAGATTTTACTATCAAGATCATCCTTCTTGCAAGTTTATTTTTTTTGGTAGAAAACCATATAATTATTACCGGAATGAAAAATGATGGGTTTTTTTCTAACATAATTTTTCCCTTGATACAATCAATGAATTTATGGAATTTGTTTAATAGGCCCCCAACCCACATCCTCAATTCCTAAATCATTCCTAATATACAAAATAATCATATTCTAGAAGATGGTTTTAAATAAAAATGTCCTATGCAACTTTTGAAAGTTTTCAATAAACAAAAACCATTTACGAAATTATAGATGATGATATCAGGAAAATTAAAACTCAATGAAATACAAGATTCACCAAATGATGTTTCCATAGATGAAAATAATTTATATTATATCTTGGAAAAATTATTGGGGAATGTAATCATTAAATATTCAAAGTGTCCCACACCAATTTTAAACATTTTAATTATAATCCCCAAAAAGGAACCAAGTTTTGTAATACATTTAATAAAATTTTAAAAAATTAATTGAAGATATGATATGTCAAATGGTATGTATATACAACTCATAAATGTAGGTGGTAATACAACATCAAAATATTTCTCAATGAAATTAGATTGGGACAAAGTCTCTTACAAAGATCATTTTGTTAATTAAATGCATTGATTGTCAATATTATCTATAAATACACATAAAAAGTGTAAATAAGACATTTGATATTTAAAATTCATTTCATATATAACATTATAATTACATAATCAATGAAATATGCGGTTAACCAAATGAATGAAAATTTACATAATAAATCCCATACCACATGTAACCAGTCTAATCAAATTCCCAATAAAGATAAAAAAAATTACAATGAAGCATTGAATAACATAATGATATCTAGATTATAAATTTGAAATATAAAATGATATTATATATTCACCACACGCAAGAAATAAGTGGGGAATAAATCGTATATCTCACAGATATAAATGTGAGATGGGAAAAACCCTTATCTCATGATTTCTTTTAGTGTAGCATACATTACACTACTGTAAAAGTGTATAAATAAAGTTAATAACTGATTAATTAGATATATTAATATTTAAAATTCCTTATTATCTTATTTTATTACATATTATGACCCATACATTAATAATATTTCATTAGTTTCATGTTTTCAGTTGCGTTCTTTTCATTGTTTAATGATTAGTTCATTTGTGTAAGATTATGGATGTTTTTGTAAAATGGGATTTTAATTAAAGAAGTGTAATTTAATATTATTATATATAATTAATAATTATTATGGGTCACATATATATTTTTGATTTATTACATGATGATGATTCGTTAGATTAAATATAAATGATAAATGTTTAGTTTATTTTGGAGGATTTTTCGAACACCACAAACAAGTTTCATTTTTTACTTTTGTGAATATATATTAGATCTAGAACATTAAATAGGAAATAATATAATAATAAAATATTACTTAACCATAATAATATTTTTATTACCATACAAGAAGGAAATAATAGAAAACAAACAGAAACATTATTCATAGAGATGATTAGGCAACACATCCTGGAAAGTAGTTTTGTTTATTTGAATAAGAAGTGGTAATAGAAGAAATAGACATAATATATTCTATAAGAAAAAATAAATTTCAGTATATATATAATTCTAGAATTATTTTCCATTTAATGATGAAATGGATTATGATAATCATGAAGAATAAATGAAATTATGGGAGGTTTTTTAAAAATATTACCTCTTGAATATCACCTCATTTAGAGTCTCTTGAGGACCATGGATTTGGAATTTTAGTGAGACAAAATAACATGTACATGGGGATATTCTCTAAATTATGGTTGATTAGATATATTTTGATTTAAAAATATTATGGGTCTAAATGATTTGGTGATGGGTAGAATTTATACTTGAAGGGTGGTGGGTTTAATTTATTAAAATAAGGACTGTTTTATATTTAAAGCCAAACACATTGAGATGTAATTAATTTCACTAAATTAGGATTTATGTTAATATTTTATAGGATTTTTATTGATTATAAACACATAAAAAATCATTAAATATTTTAGTTTTATGTATGTTAATCATTTACCTTTTCACTTTAACCCTTGTCACTATTTTCCCTATACTGTGGTAAATAATATATTTACCACTATAAAATTTTTAAATCTAAAAATGAAAAATAAAATTAAACTTAATTTGGACCTTATTATTCTAAATATGGAATCAAATTTTCTAAATTTAATACTATAATTGGTTAAAATATATTCAATATTCTTCCCCAAAAAACAACAGAAAAACAGTTATTTAAAGTGAAAACATCCAAAGTTTAAACTATTTTTATAACCAATTTAAATTTGAAATTGATTCTAATAACCTATATAGGATTTATTAATGTAGAATTGAAATAATTATATTTTAATACCTATTTAATATATAACATATCTATATAAATAAAAATTTTCAAAAAATAGTTTTCAAAATAAAATACATTATTTTTAAATATTAATACCAAAATTACCCATTTAAAAAAATACCAAAAAATTACCTTATTATAATATTGATATTACATTTTCAAAAATAAATTTTATTTATTTAAAAATATGTTTACAATAGCATTAATATTTATATTTAATATATGTGCGCCAACAATAGGCGGTAAAATTGTCTTCTATAAATATATAGCATTATATTATAAAAATGGACTTATTCTTATATTAATACAATCCAAAATTTTTATGAATTTAACAACAATTTATTGAATATAATAAATATAATTTTTTATATATTTCAATAATAGTGATAAATTGAATTTTTTCTGATGAAATATCACTGTGAGCATAAAAATGGTATTATATAAAGACAAATCACTTATGTTCAATTGGTTAACATTTTTATAATAGTTATTCATAAATAATAATATTTTATTGAATATTGTCGTTTTTCAAAGATCAATGATTTGTGAAACATATACTGTTAAATAAATTAAATTTATTTACAAATTTATTTACTACAAAATTTTGGTTTCTTCCATTATCTCTTCCTTTAATAAATCATTTTATTGAAATATAAAATTGAACATTGAAAATTGAAGGTTGATACTTGAAAATAATTTTTTGGGAAACCCACATCATATTTAGAGATAATAATAAATGATATCAAAAATATAGAAATTGTAATGAGAATATCACACCAAAATTAGGATTTTGGAAATGATAACATTAGTGATAAGTGATAATCTAGAAATCGGATATAAATATAACCATCATGTTATGATGTAGAATGATTGATAACATGGTCCTCAAAACTTCTACAATAACAAAACCATAAATATATTATAGGTTAAAGGGGAAATTTATTTCCAGATAATAAAATTAAGTGAATAGATTTTTTTGTTCCAATTCCATTTAATGATTTGAGTTAATATTTTACTTTTCAGATATAAACTAGAGAAAAATAAACTTAGTGTATTAATTTTCATATCATAATCAAGATCTTATCCTTTTGTTATCCTTTTATATATTTTCACTTCATCCTTTATTATTGTAAATTTATACTATTGTTTAATTTATTAGACCTGATGTAATTTAATAAATCACAATATCCTCAAGTCATTTCTTTAGCCTTTAAATATTTACTAGAAACAAAATTTTTAGAACATGTTATCTAATATGTTAAACCCTAATTAATCATAAAACAATAATATACATGTTTTTACTTAGTCCATTCTAAAAGTATTTATCTTTAAGACTCATCTAAAAACATCAATCAAAATTCATGGTAAAAAATAGTATAGGGAAGGTTGAAAGACTTCCAAAATCAATATTACATTCTTAAACAAAATAATGTATCTTATGTTGTTACATAAAAAACATATTAATAACTTGATCAACATTAAACCTCAATGAAAACAAAAATTATTCCAAAAATAATATCTTTGGCTATTGAATATATCCCTTAAATCAAAACATGTAGTAAACCTAGAAGAGATTACATAAACCATCAAACCACTAACTACTTTCATGGTCACCAATACAATCCTGTAAATATATCGTTATCATTATTATCTCAACATATTCATATATTAAGGATTACCATCCTTTAATAATGTTTTTTATAAAGAACAAATTTTACTAAATCACTTTCCTGGTTATCGGTACAATTCAACATCTGCTCTTAAATACTAAAAGAAGAAGTAATTTAGTAAATTTTTTCAATGTATCATGTTTTTTAAAACCATATCTTTGTTGAAAAAATAATTATTTAATCCAAATACACAACAACATTAATAATTATACGTTGTTCCCAAACTATTAAATAGGATTTATCATCTTATCCCTCAATAACTCCTTGTTTAATTTTCAATTTCTATTTTCTTCAACATAAACATAACTGTTAATTATATAAAACATCTTACTATATACATTATTTTTCTCCCTTGGACATATATTTTCATAATTCTCAATCATTACACTTTTGATATATTCAATCATTGATAATTCCATTGGGAAAGAATTATTCTTAACTTCTCCTTTTATAGGGAAATTATAATCCTTTTTTATTTCCTTTCCACACCCAGAACATCTTACAGTTATTATGTGATATATACTTGGGTGTTTCTTCTCATATTCATAACATATGGGAACGTAAATCATTTTTATTTTCTGTTATCTACCATAGTGATTCCAAGAGTCTGTTAAGGTTTATGTTTTTATTCATATATCATGTTAACTTGTAAGGTATATTCACAATATAGTTCTTTCTAGTCATCATCAAATTATGTTTCTCAACTATAAATTTTCAATAGAATTCAACGTTAACTAAGTACTTTCTAGTTCCCAACACTTACTAGATCAAAAATATAATGTGTAAGAACTACACTAATCAATGGGATTAAATATAATAATACATATATCTAAATAATTTCATATTATTCTAAATGAATGAGTATTTATGTTTAACCTAGGTTACCCTTGGTTATTAAAAAATATATAGGATATTATCCAATATTTATATTTATCCCAAAATTCAGTATCAATGGATTGTAATAAACATTATCTAATACCATCTATAATGTCCCCGGACCCAATAGTTTAGATTCGGTGCCTTACATAATTATTTTGAAAAAAGATACAATATTTTTCATCCCAACGAACAAAATAGGAGATTATTATTTGTAAGGTATATACAAATTTGAAATTCAAATTACATTTTGGACATAAAATTCAATCAGGATTTTGTGTTAGAAAACCATTATTCCTTTCTGTGTAACTGTTCATATCAATTATAATATAATTATTCGAAATTTGGGGAAAAAATATAAGAAATGGGTGAGGTAAAATGTTTAGTAATGGTTGAGAATAACAAAAACTAATTTTAATCAAAAAGAATAATTAACATTGAAAGGTAAATAACTAAGCACACTCATTCCATTTAAATAAAACACTATGAATGAAATGAATCCATTTATTTTCTTGTTGAGAAAATCCTCTATATAGTAATAACTAAAATAAAGGAAATGTATAATGTCAGGCATTTAAACTGTCAAAATATATCCTCTAGATAGTATTGTCAATATCATTCATCATTATAATTTATGTTTGTGGGTAGAAACCTATTTAATTTTAATAGAAACTAATGTGAAGGTTTTTTCACTAATTGAATTCAAATTATGATACTACCTATTCAAAATTGTTAATTCATTAACTATTACCCAACCCATGTCTTTCACATCTTAATAATTCCACATATATTGTATAATATTTTCTAAAAAGATATTTCTAAATCAATGTGTCTCATAGAAATTCAAAACCATTGAATCAATATACACTATTTAATTAATTAAATATGATTCTATCATAATAGATAGTCCTCAATTAATTATATGACTCATCAAAGGATGATTACATAGGTGAAAATAATATAATTGATATCCTTGAAATGTTCTTGAATAAAATAATATTTATGCATTACAAAATGTCTCAGACCACTTTGAAACGTTAAAATTATAATCCCAATGAATAAATATCATTCCAAACAAATTAATAAACTATAAATAAATAAAATCATGATATTAGTTGACATTGATTCTATATATACAGCTCATAAAATAAGGGGGTGTCTAAAATTAAATTCTTCCTCAATAAAATGATATTGAGTAAATCCCCTTACTAAGATCATTTTACTATTGAAAAGGACAATTATATAAATATTATGTGTAAATAAACATAAAATATTTAAATAAAACATGATATAATAAAAATAATTCTATAGATAACCTTAAATTTACATAATCAATGAAATAGATGTTTGAACAAGTGAATGATAATCGATTTAAGAAATCTTTTACCACCTGTAATAAATCAAATTATATTCCCCATAAATGTTTTAATTATCAAATAAAAAATTAAATAACTTCAATATAATGACATTAATGATATTACATATCAATGGTAAGAATACATAAACAACAGATAATATTGAAGTCATTTATAAAGAATATATATCACATAAATAAAAGTGAGATGAGAAAAAAACATTCCTCAAAATTTCGTTTAGTGTAGAATAATTTATACTTCTTTATAATGCATTAAATATGTTATTAACTCATTATATAAATATATTTATATTTTTTATACCATATGTTAGGCTTTTATAAAATACAATGTCCCAAACATTATTAATATTTCATTTCTATCATTGTTTCATGTACATTCGTTTCATTGTTAATTGATCAGGTCATTTGTGTAAAATTATAGATGTCCTTGTAAAATTGTATTACAACTCCATATGTGGAAGTAAATAATATTAATTAACTTATATATTTATAAATCAAGAAATATATTTTTTTATTTCTTACGTGATGAAGATTCATTAGATATAATGTTAATGATGAACATTTAGTTTATTATGGTGGTTTATTAGAACACCATGAACAAGTTTCATTTTATTTACTATTTTGAGTATATATTAGTTTTATAACATTAAATATTACCCAATATATTCATTAAAATATTATTCAACAAAAAGCATTGTTTTATAAGAATTCATGTAGGCTATAATGGAAAATGAGTAAAAACATTATTCATAGCGATGATTAACTGGCATAACATGTAAAACAATTTCGTTTCAATGAATTAAAGGAGGTAAAAAAAGTGATTTACATAATATATTACATAATAAAAAGAAAATATTATTATTTACATGATTTTTTAATTATAATTATTTAATGGATAAAATATAAGAGTAGATTGTAGAAGAAGAAACAAATTTAATAGTGGTGTTTTAAGAATATTACCTCTCAAATATGACATCCTAGAGAGACCATTGAGGACATCTGATTTGGTATTTTTGTGAGAGAAAAAAAGAACTTGGATGTGTATAGATGGATTATACAAGGGTTTGGGAAGAGATTTGATATGCTAAAATTATTTTGTAATGAAATTGGGGTTGTATTTGTATAAGAGGATATGTGGGTTTATGTGACTAAAATAAGGATTATTTTATATTTAAGGACATCTACATTGAGGTGGCATTAATTTACAAGAATATTTTAAAAAATTAAATTTTACAGGTTGGTTAGTATCTATACAGACCTCTAAAAACCAATAAATGTTGTAATTTTTTGTTTGTTAAGCTCTTACCTATTAAATTAAACCTTGTAGATAGTTTATCTATAGTCTGATAAATAATTGTTTTACCACTATAAATATTTTATATTTAAAATGAAATTGAACATAAGACCTAGTTTGTACAACAAGATTCCAAATATGGAATCCATTTTACCAAATTAAATTCACATAATGGGAAAAGGTAAATATAAATTAAATCTCACAAACACATTGAAAAAGTGAGTTTTTAAAGTGAAATGTTCAAATGGTTGAAAAAATATTATTTCCAAATTAAGTATGAATTGGGTCCAATGACCTATTTTGTTTTATTGATATATAATTGAACTAATTATATATTTAAACTAATTAAAAATATAATTTATATATATAAATAAATTTGTTGAAAGAAGAGTTTTTGAAAAAAAAAATGTTTCATTTTTCACATTCTATAACAAAATGAAACTTGTTAAAATAATACCAAAAATTTTTACCGAATAAAATTTTGATATTAATATTTAAACAAAATATATTTTATTTTTTCAATTTAAATTTTTAAAATTTTCAAATATTATATTTAAAGTAGATGCGTCTTCAAAGGGTATTAAAATTATCTTTTACAAATATGTATTATTTTATATATAAAAATTTATTTATTGTTATCTTTATCATACCAAACATATATTATAAATATATTAAATGTTTTTTGAATATATGAAATAAAAATTTCATATTTATATTAGACTAAAAGCGATTATTTCATTTTATTATGATGAAATTTCATTATTGGAATAAAAATAGTATTTAATAAAAACACAACCTTTATTTTAAATTTGTTCTCATTTTTATATCTAATTAATTGTTAAACAATTAATTTAATATAGAAAAAAGCATAAAATAAATTTTCATAATTTATTTAGTCTTATTTACAACATCCAACTTAACTGCTAGTTTATAATGGGCATGTTTAAATAATAATATTTAATTGAATATCATTGTTCATCTAAGCTTAGTGTTTTACGCAATGTAGACTATCATAGAAATATAATTTATTTAAGAAGATACATACAATAAAGTCATGGGGTTATATAATATATATAAACAAACATATATTATTATTATCTCTATATTATCAATCTTATAGAAATTAAAAATACGTGTTTCCTATTTTTGGCATTTCATTACATAAAATACTATAAATGTCATAGTCACAAGAAGGTGGAAATAAAATTCTATATAATAGAATATCATATAATTATAAATGATATTGAGTCATAAAATAAAATTAATTATAGTTTAAGTGTCATTCTATAGTTCTTATCATAATATTTTTAACCTTTAATTACTCAATTTACCATTTATCATGTTTATCGACATTAATATGGTTTCAATTAAAATTGAGTAAAATTAAATGTGAAATATTTCAAAAATTTGGATCCAATGATTACAAATATAGAATCCATTTTTAAAATTCAAAACCTGTTATTGGAAAATTATAATTATAATTTAAAATATCAAAATGATATGAAAAATCGTATTTTAGAAAAATTCATATCACATGTAGGAAATATAATTTAACTAAATAATAGAATAAATATTAGTTTTTAAAAAATAAATTAATTATTATAATTATTAAATAATTATTAAAATTTTATAAATAATCAAAAATATAATTTTAGTTTGTAAATAATTGAAATGAAAATAAAATCTTCAATAAAAATCGGTTTTTTAACAATTCATTAAAAAATAAAACATTTCAGCAAATTCTAAAGATTTCAACATAAGATAATTTTTATGTTCTATTTTAAATAATTAATTTCATTTTAAAAAATAAATTATGTAAATTTTTAAAAAATTAAGTATAATAATTTCTTATAAAATGTAAAAAAAATCACTTTTGAAGATGAAAATGACTTTACAAAATATTTAGCAATTTTTTCTTACTAACTAATGACAAAAATTATATTCATAAGCACCATAATATACATTTTAAGAAAATATAATCCTATTCATTCAATATAATTTGACGGATTGGTTGTTATAGTAACATTTATATAATAATATTTCATTGTTCATTTAAACTTATTATTGCATACTTTTTACGTTATCAAACATAATCTTCTTTTAAAAATATCAAAATATGAATAACACACTATTTATATACTTGAATATTAGATATCATATCCCATATATCTTATATCTTAGTGGGAGAAGATTTCATTTCAAGAAATCTATCCAAATTCATCTTCACAGATTTTATGAATAAAAAAATGTTGATCACTAAAATGTTATAAGGCTCATTAGCAATCCCGTCCAGGCACACAAAATATGATGTTGGACTCTCAGATAAAAAATTCTATTGTTTTTGGATGAACAATAGGGATCTAAATTATGTTCCATCAATCAATGATCATCGATGAAAAATAGAACATTATAATTCCTTCAAATTTAAAGAGGTAACTGTTTAATTTAATCTCTCGACCTAAACCCTTCCATGTGGAAACATTGAGTTGATAAACGGTTTGTGCATTATCAATAATGATATCATGGCCTCAAAACATTAAATTTTTTTTTCAACCCTAGTATATTCTTCTTCCATTTAATTCTAGAGACTATTATATTAAGTGTTATGATATTTACTTTTACTGGGGACAAGATTCCTTAAACATTACACATTTTGCAACCAGATGTCACACTTTCTAAAATTGAAATATAACTCCCTCTAGATTTTTTTGAATAATCCTTCAATTTTATTCATTATATTCATATATATTATAATAAATAAAAATATCATTTTTAAATTATACTAAAAAATATGATGATAATTTTAAAATATTATACTCGTTATATCAAAGAATATGGCATTTGTGTTTATCAGAATAAAGAGTTTTACCACAAATTAACAGCACCAATAAATTATTAAAAATATATATCTAATTAAATATTCATTTATTAACATAAGATGATTATATCAAATTCTATTATATATGTTATAAAAATTATGTATTATGAATTGTATTAAACAAAAATTTAATTCTCATTAAAAATATTTTTTCATAATTATGATGTTATCGAGATTTCATTAATCAATTAAAATAATTATTACCTATCATAATTATTTATAAATATCCTAGAAAAACCCTTATATGTTTCAATATGAGAAATTCACCCTTTTTAAATAATATTCCAAATATGATTCATTGACTCCTCTAGATCAATAAGGGATACTACATATACTTTTTTAATATAATTTGAGATAAAAGATTGAGTTTAATGGAAAACTACACTTCTTATTAATGGTAATGTGTAATTTTTTACACTATCGATACCTCTAAAAACACCTTCATAATAGTTACATACTCTATATTCATTTCGTTCATTTTCTAAGTTATATTTTTTTCAGAATCTATATTCATCCTCCATTAATAATCATTAATTTTCACAATAATATATAAAGGTATAAATTTTCATTGTTCTCCTTGATTTTTTATACTAATAGAAGATTATTTAATAGGTTAAATAGAACTAATTTATCATAAATAATTATCTTGGACATATAAACTATGAGAAATTATATACCCATAATTGCATTGAATTATTCTAAAGAAAATCCACTATGTTTTTTTGGTAATAATAACCTAAAAATTATGACATGAAATTATTTTAATATCTATATGGAAATAATATCACTTCTATGCCTATCAATATTAAATTAATGTTTAAAATTTGGGGTGTGGAATTTAGATTCACCATGAAATTTCATGTTATAAATGAATTATTTAAAATGATATAAAATAAAATTCGACATATTCACATTATGATTATATTAGTATAATTTCTTTTAAAATATCTACATACTATTCCATCTTAGCTATCACGGTACCATATGAATTATATTGAGCCTAATAATTTTTTTGGTTAAAACCAATGGTTTCAATTATGGAATTTATTCTTGAGGAATTCATTTAAATAATTTCTATCCTCATTACAAAATAATTATCTTACTATAAATTGAAGAATTTCAATTTTTACCTCTTACAAAAATATATGAAAAATAAAATTACCCTAGTTTATTACATTATGGAAATATTGATCCTAATTACCTGACCTTATGATTTTACCTGATTAAAAAACAAAAACCCAGTTAATAATTTTACAAAATAATTGTTTTATCATAAAAATAGTCACACTATCCCAATAAATAAAGGTTTAGTGTCATTGGATTTGATTTACATAAAAAATTTATTTTAAAATATTTTTGAACATTTTTCTAAAATTATATAACTTTTGACATCCTTTTAAAAATATCAGATAAAATTACAATCTTCATAACCCTTGGAATGAAAAAGTGTAACATGGTGAGCTCAAATATTCATTACGAGAAAATATGGTAGAAATAAAATAGAGAACATAATTGTTCATAAGATTAGAAAAATAATTTGAGAAAATAATATTAATACATCATCATAAATAAGAGACATGTACATAAAAAATCATATTTTATAAACAATTAGTGTCATAAAACTTAACGAAGAAATCATGAATATCAGAGGAGTCGAAACACAATCCAATAATAACAGGATTTCTATGAAATGAAATATATCATCCGTATGGAACATAAGATAAGAATTTATATAATTTAAATCACACATATAATAGAGACATGGAATAATATATATTTTTGAACAAAAATAGTTATTTGGAAACACCTCCTTTATGAGTAACACTTTCACTAACTTATACGAGCAACTAAATTATGATCATGTTCAAATGTTTTAAGAGATATATCTTTTTATCCAATTAATATGAGGGATAAATAGTTTCCCTCCAATCATTAATTCATATATAGATGTTTAACATGAAAATAAGTCACTTATCAAATCATTAAGTATTAATATAAATAAAATGGGTTTCATAAAATATTTTATTTAGAATAATTAAATTTTCATAACATAATGAAACTTTTGAATGAAAAGCGGTTTAATAACATTTACAAATGGTATAAAATATCATCATGCATTAAACTAATTTAAACTAAAACGATTATCACCCATGATTTAATACCTCATACTTTAAAATGTTTTGTTGGAACATGTAACATAAATTTACTAGAAAAAGAGAGGAAAATAAAAACCAAATAAAAAATAAATCATTCTTGAAAAAAGATTTATAATCATTGAAGAAACATTTATAGTCTTACTTCTATTCAATAGGAGTAATTTCTTTATGGAATTTATAATAAGACTTCATAAAATACTAATTTTAATATATATCCCTTGAATTTAGGCCTAGATCTTTGTATTTTAATGATCCCCTTGATCAAATTATTAATCAGCTTTCCTCTTGAAAAGGAAAATCCATTTCTATGGCTGGTAGAGTTTGCCTGGTGAAAGCTTCTATTATCTCTAAAATGGTTTACTCACTAATGATTTACAGATGGCCTGCTAGTATCCTCATGAAAAACAATACCTATATAAAAAACTTTCTAAATTCTACAAACCAATCGATAATGGAAGAATTGGAATAAAAAACCTCATGTATTTTAATGAAGCCATCATGGCCAGTCTCACATAGAATCTTATAAATAACAAATATTAATCATTTTAATTTTTTTAAAAAAATTTCCTATATATGCTCAAGTCCCATAATTTTACATATGTGAATTCTTCCCTATGGACTTCAATTAGAAACTCCTTTTTCAATATCATGCACAACTACAGATGGATTGTTAACTCTGAATAAACCCTAAAATTCTAGCTTCACAACTGGACTAGAGTTCCCCTCAATTCTATGATTCCATCAAAAGATGTTCCAAATTCAATGAACTATACCATAAATTAATTAATGAACTCCCCCCACTCAGACCAACCTGATGATATAAAACATGTAGTTGATGACTACATCTTTTCAAATTATGATGACAGTCTTATTTGGGAATCTTCTCACAATGAAATCCTTGATTCCAAAAGTTATTAGAATCATTTGTTCTCCTCCTCTAAGTCTAATTTTCCTTGGTTGAAGGATTTTGATAAAACTTGGATCAAACCATCCAGACATAATCTTGTCTGGCGTATTTCTCACAAGTGCTTAGCTACATAGGTTTGCCATCAATCCTTTGGTATCCAACTCAACTCTAGATGTCACTTATGTCATCAACATAGAAAGGACATCAATCACTTATTTTTTTCTTGTGCCACATCTACAGCTCTTTATAATTTTGTTACTGGAATTTTTGACTGTAGATGGTTATTTACTGACTCTATTTACTCTTTACTCAAATTTTGTGTGAAGTTAGATCTCTCACCTCAGATTAAAAATATCTTTCTATCCACAGCTACAGATGTCATCCATATTATCTAGTATAATATAAATGATATTGTCTGAAATATCACCTCACTCAATCTTGTTGCAGGTCTGGCGATAATTCTTATTGCTATTCGGGATGCGTCAACCCATCATAAAGTGTCATGTGCTAACTCTGTTGGTGAAATTATCATCCGTCATCGGTTTATAATCATCGAGATCTAAAATCAACTAAAGCATTTCTTTGATGTTTTATGGGGAACTCTGATTCCTGGTAGGATTATAATCAATGTTGATGGTGCTTATAAAGGAAATCTAGGTCTTGCGGGCTGTGGGGCCATCTTCTTTGATTCTCATGGGCATATTCAATGCTGATTCTTTGGTGGATGTGGATCTGCCTCCGCCTTGGAGGCTGAGGTGATGGAGATGATTCATGCGGTCGACATCATTAAGCTTAAAGCTTGGAATAATATTTGAATTGAAAGTGATTCCACCACCATTATCCAATCTATTTGGAGTGGTGTAGTTCACCTTGCTTTGTCTCCTACAGTGCGTTAGAAGAATTGTCTTAGCTCACTTCAGGAGATTAGATACGTTGCCACACATACCTATCGTGAAGCAACTAGGGTGGCTGATGATCTAGCCAAAAACGGTATCAACTAGGACATTATGTGGAGTGAGGATTTACCGGTTGAGTTCCTTCCTTATTATGAAAAATATTGTAATAAGGTTTCCTCTTCCAGACTCCTGTAATATTCCCTTCCTTTTATAATAATATTTTCTGGCTTGGTCATTAACCAAGACATTTCCTTTTAAAAAAACTAAAAATGTAGATTATTAATCAAATTTGGAGTTGAATAAAAAATTACAGTTAAAAGGAATTTTTTCTTAATATTTATAAATATCTATATTGAAAACTAAATTTTAGATAAAAATAATACAAGATACTCATGAACTTAGTTTAATATAAATATAAATATCGAAATATAAAACAAATATTTATCATTCAATATAACAATTTTATACATTAATGGAAAAATAATATATAGAATAAATTTACCCTTAAAATGGTGGAAATAATTTTTAATGATATTGAAATTTTATTAATATTGTGATTTATCAAGTGAAATTATTTGATTTTAAAGATTAATTCCACATAACTAATGGTGAGAATATAAAATATCACCATTATAAAGTATAATATTTCAAGATCTAATGATCATAGTCAAATAGGATTGTTTAAGACCTAAGGAAATGATTTGAGTAAAAAAACCCTTACAATTATTCTGGCTATGTCAAATGTGATATATAATATCTAGTAAATAATAACACTATTATTATTCAATTTAGGAACCATATTGATATGTATAACAATCTATAATGTTTATTTATGAGCATTTATTATAAAAATATTTGTTATTTATACCATATTTTCATTATTAGATGTTATTAAATTTGATAGATTTATTTGTACTATCATGGTAATTGTGGTATTGATTTATATTTATAAAATCCAGGTTAATCATTCTATGATAACAATAGGCACTAGAATAATTGTTTTAATATATTATAATTTAACTTCATAAAGAAATTAGTCCTGATTCTGGATTATAATGTATCTCACAAGCTTATTTTTGATATTTTTACAAATAAGAGGATAATATTATAATTATTGGTTAGAATTTACAATTATGACTAAAAGGAAAATAATTATTTCATAATTATTTCCAAATATCAATCTAAAAAAGGTTTTCAAAGTTATCCAATATATAAATGAAAATGTAAAAAAAATACTATATGAAACATTGAGGGATATTATAGTATGCACATGCACACAAGTGACATGTTCATTTAGATAGAATGTAATGGTGGAAAGAATTTTTTAATAATTTTGGAATATTTATATTTTTTTTATTTTGTTATTAATCAATTAAATACCCCCTTTTAACTACATTTTTGTGTCTATTATGAAACGAAATCACATAACTTATTGTAGCTGTTTTACTCACTTAACACTAGTGACATTTTCATTTTTAGGATATTTAGGAGATGAGAAAAAAATTTATTACATTAGTTTAATAACATTTATTAAAATAATTAATAATGATTCTATCATAACATAATGGATAGGGTTGGTTTTAAGTCATATAATTAAAAAATAATTAAGAGATCTCGGTGGAGAACATTAACTATCCCTTTGTATGTTCTCCCTTGGGTGATGTAATGCCCCTGAATTTATGTGGATTTTTTTTTTCATAAATACATTAGATTTTTACAAAACCAAAAATTTTTACGTTGCTTGATTCTGAGGCCCAGTGTACCCGGAATCAATTTCTGTTGTTTTTTTCGGGTACGTTCAATAAATGTAAGAGTGGGTTTTTATAAATTTTGAATCGGTGCACAAAATTGAAATACAAGGGCACTGTTTAACTCACAGCATCCGTATTCTCTTATGAAAATATTCAACTCGATGTCAAATGGTCGAATATAAAAGTTACTTTTTGGATTTTTTATAAAAAAAATAATAAAATAACGTGTACAACACATTGTTTTATTTTTGATCCACCAGGAGTGTGAGTAGTTGTTGGTTAAAACCTCAACATGTGAGTTGAAGGTGGGACCGACACATTCTAACCAAACAAGAGAGGTTATAGTGGTGGGGCCCACCAGAACATAACCTCCAATGAGAGGTTACGTTGTGGGGACCACACGAGACTAAAACCCCCAATTAATGGGAGGGTGAAAAATCTCCCAACTCCCTTCATTAATGAGAGGTTAGTCCCTTGACCTCCTCTACCATTAATTGGCTCTACCTCACCCATTTAATTAATTGCACCAACATGTGTAATATAATTAAGGGGAGCCTCTTGACGTCTCCCTTTTAATTAATTGCGCCAACACATGTACTTTATTAAGGGGAACCTCTTAGTTTATTCGTCCATTTTGAAATTGTTGTGAAAATAAAATAATAGATAACTTATATTATTTTTGGCTTGGAAATTCTCATTTTGTGGGATCTTGAGAGGAGATCTTGGGAGAAAAGGAGTTATCCCAATGAAGAACGTGACAACACCGCCATCAACCTTCTTCGACTTCATCCCTAGGATCCAACCGACGTGGAGTGTCTTCCACAACTGACACAGCTCAGGGTTGGGAGTGTGTGACGAAGATGGAGAACAAAGAAATTCATCATCGTCTTTTCACAACACCGTCATCTAACGTTGAACATCAATCGAAAAATCAACAGTAAGGGATTACCTTGTGTTTTATCCCTTTTTTCGACATTGTTTGAAAATAAATTATTGCGTTGTTGTACCTAATTGATGACCATATTTCCTATTTTGATTAACCAATTAATATCACTTTAAACGCAGTGGATGTGGTCCAACATAACATGGCCCGATATCCCCAGTCGATTCTTCCTTCTTGTGGCATTCTACGACATGGAGATGAAGCAACAACGACGAAGGCGACAACAATGAAGGCAGAGCTACTCGTGACCTTAGCGAATCACGTCGCCCCCGTGGCGCACTGAAGCTTCGGGCTGACCTCGGCTGGCCCGAGCGGTGCCTGGCCTGCCTACCCGTGGCCTCTTCGTGCCCTACCCGGCGCGCGGCCCGCCTGCCCATGGCCTCCCGGTGCCCTGCCTGATGCACGAACCACCTGCACGTGGCCCTCCGGCACCACCGCGCCCTACTAGTGACCCCGTGGAATGCTCGGCGCGGTCCACCTATTCACGGCCCTTTATCACCATGCAACGCCCTGCCCGGCACCCCCGCGCCCTAGCCGGTGCCCTATTGTTGCCCCCGAGGCCTGCCCGGCCCCTGCCTCAGCCTACCCGGACCCCTTTCTCTCTACTCGCTGCCCTGCCAACACCCCTGCGGCCTGCCCGACCCTTGCTGAGCCTGACCCGGTGCACCCTCAGCCCACCTGTAGTTCGTGTGACATGCCCGCTGGTTCCCCAATAGGCCCAACCTCTCAATCCAAGTCTCCCAAGATGAGCCCCTCATGGGGAATGTTGAACTGGCCCTAGCCTTCATGCCGAGTCTCCTACATGGGGATCTCCGGACATAGTCGCCTACATGGTGACCTCCTGGCCGAACCACCCTCGCAGTCCGCTGGGTCGGGTCTAGCAGACCAGCCCAAAACATTGTGACCTGGCCCACACAACGAGCCGGGTCAGACCAAGCGAGACTGACTAGGTTTACCCAGACTGGGTCTGCCCAGAAGGGGAACAGCCGAGTCGGTCTGACCGGGTTGGACCGAACTCCGGCCCATTACGGATCCATTACCTTACTGGGCCATATCATTGGCACCGGGCGTTCATTTGACAAACCATCAGCGGCACCGTTATTCTTGGAACGAAGTTATCCCTTTGAGAATACCCCACTGGAGTTCAAGTTATATTTGAGTTACGGTTAGGTTAGATTGTACATGAATACAACCGAGCCCTAGAGACTAAAAGACTAATAACTAACAGACCGAATGTCCGATTGACGCAATGTCTGTTGCGTTGAGACCCCTATGACATGGAATACCATTGAGATACTTCTTAGTGGCACTTAACATTAGATGGAGTATTTAACAGTATCACTTGGAGTAGATTCATCTAGTGACAAGTAGACAGAGTGCAGAGACCTAGTATTTGGAAGACCTAACGATTGCTTGACTGATTCAACTCAGAGTGATTCGACTAGCATAGTGGGGAGCAACGGTTAGTTGGTAGCAGACCCATGGTGGAAGACTGTCTGATATTTGTTGTAGATCCATAGCACTCGACAAGAAGAGTACCGCTGTTGTCTATTAGGGGAAGCACCTGGTAGTTGGCGACAGACCCACAATGGAGGAGTGACTGGTAGTTGGAAGCAGATCCATGGTACTCGACAGGAGGAGTACTGTAACCGTCCAATTTTAGTGAGAAGCGCCTCAGTGTCGCGACATGACCATTGTACTCGACAGAGGAGGAGTTCTCCAGCAGCCATGGTTTCGATAATAAAAATATTAGTTTTAGCTGAGTCAATGAATTTTGTGTTTTCATCATGATTGAGATGGGTTATTATATAACTTAGACATATGTATTGGCATATACCTATGTAATGATTTTCCGTTGATTTTATACAGTGTGGTTTATCCTTATTGGATTTTGTGATACCTTGAAGCTCCTAGGGTACCTACTGAGTGTTGATATACTCACCACTGCATGGGATATGCTCTCACCTCATTGTCTTGGTTGTAGATGATGAATAGTGCAGACTAAGGCAGAGTGTAGTAGGACTGGATGATACTTGGAGGTGGACTACAAGGCGTGATGGTACGCAGAGGAGACGGATGGACGGATGTCCTAAGGAGACCATCTGTACCTACCCTTCAAGTAATAACCCTAGATGATGACCTAGTAGATGCTTTACATTTCATCAGTTGTACATGTTTCTCCTTGTACTTTCAGTTTCCTTGTACTTTACAGATTGTCTTTTATTTCCGGACACTTTTACTTTCCTGCACTTCTTTTGTATACAACATTACGTAGGTTTTTACATCCAGTTGTGTACTCTATTGTGTTTGTTTACAGTTATAAAGGAAATGAATTCCCATTTTAGAAATTTATGCCTTTGATGCTAGTCGCTGGCCCCTGGCCGATGGAAGGAGGTCTTTGTCTACTCCCGATACGGGCCCTGCGGGACGGGTCGTGCAAAATTGGCATTAGAGGAGTCGGTTCTACCATAAAACATAGAATAATGATCTTTTTTTTCTGTGAAGAAATAGTGTTAAGGGTACTAAGTGTGGTTGTCAGTTTAGGGAGTCCAGTGTTAGAGAGGGAGGATGATGTATCCATACACCAGGACCCTGATTTTTGATTTTTGTCTCAGTGCACGAAAACATTGATTGTGTGTGTAGTTTAAAAAGTATTCTTAAAGTCAACTCAAATAGGTCATCTCACTAGGTATAATCTATTTACTATGTCACATCTATTTATTTTAAGATGCCTCCCCATGGATGACCAGTTAGAGCCCCAAGAGTCGTACGTACTTACATCCAACCCAGCGATGAGGCCTCGGTGTAGGGCCCTTTACCAGAGGAGCACCAGCGGTACTACATCCTATTGAGCCAACGATGCCACCAGCCCCAGATGTAGTCAATGAACACCTCATGAGCAAGTTACATGAGTTCCAGTGCTACAGGCCACCTGAGTTCATGGGAAAGACAGACCCACAAGTGGTTGAGGATTGGCTGGAGGCTATGGTGAGAGTCTTCAGGATATTTGGGACACAAACCGACTTCATGGTGATCCTTTCTATGAGTCTCCCTCAGGAAGCAACAGGAATATGGTGGAGCCTGATGCTCCATGTGCCTGATGAGGAGACACTACTATGGACAGACAGCATGATCCTGTTTCGGGAGAGGTTCTTCACATCCACCCTTTTAGTGGTGCAGATACTGGAGCTACTGCTTCTACAGTAGGGTAGCATGATTATATCACAATTCCCAATGTGGTTCACCAACATCTCACAGTACCCCATAGATATGATATGAGACCCATTCTACAGGGCCCAGACCTTCGAGCTGGGACTCAGGTGAGATATTAGAGCTCTGATGATCCTAATCAGCATCCCAACATAGGTGGGGGTGCTAGAGAGAGACCTCCTAGTGGAGAGTTTTCTTGCTCAGTAGTCTCCAGCAGCAAGACCCACCACTAGCCAACACGCAGCGGAGTCTTCTGCAGCTGGATGTAGACAAATTTCATAGAGGTCAATGTGGAACAGACTTACAGGTGGTCGAATGCATGACATAGGATCAGTTGTGTGGGCACCCAGAGTGGAGACAGAGCCAGTCATGCTAGGAGCGGGCAGTGTTACTCAGGCGGCGGGTTTGGTCACACGGCTCGTGATTGTCCGACCTGCCATTCTGATGATCAAAAGATATTTGACGGACCTCCCAGTCTAAGGTAGATGTTCTAATGAGGTTGTCCACAAGGAGGAGGGAGATGTGTAAGAGGAGCTAGATGCGCATCTGGCAGTGGAGGACGTTATGAGGTGTTACCACCACCACCACCAAGAGGTCCACCACAACCATAGGGAATAGGTGGAAAGGGGAGATCTATGTTCAAGGTAGCTGAGGATTATGATCATGGTGCTCCATAAATGATTCTAGGTATGATCTATGTTTACACATCATTAGCTACTGTTCTTTCAGACAGAGGTTCTAGTCACTCATTCATTACCACATCCCTCGTTCGGAGCTCAGAGATTCTAAAAGAGCGGTTAGTTCGATCCTTACAACTAGAGACTCCTACAAGAGTAGATTTGATGATTACAAACTGGTTCCAGTAGTGCGAGATTTCAGTAGGAGGCGAGATCTTCGGCTGGGATCTCTTAGTAGCGGTGTCGAGGCCTTACGGCGTCATCATGGATATGGACTGTTTATATACCGTCCATGCTCATATTGACTGTATTAGATAAAAAGTGAAGTGTGTCAGCACAGATGAGACTAGGTTTACCTTCACCAGAGAGAAGGGTACCCCTGCAGCACATGATAGACTTAATCGAAGGAGGGCATAGCTGATCACTCCCCAGTTGGCTTGCCTTACCCTCAGAGGAGTTGATGTAGAGAGTCTGACATATCCTGTAGTGATGGAATAGCACGCGGATTTTTTCCCTGAAAATGTTCCAAGACTACCAACTTTCATAGAGGTGGACTTCTACATTTACTTGTACCCTGGGATGACACCGATATCTACTCCAGAATATTGGATGGCTCCCACTGAGCTTCGCGAGTTGAGGATAGAGCTTGAGGACTTGCAGGGGAAGGGATTCATCTGGCCTAGTGTTTCTCCCTGGGCAACCCTAATTCTATTCGCCAGGAAGGCATATGGGAGCTTGATCCTTTGTGTCGACTACCGTATTCTAATCCAAGTGACCCTAAATAATAACTACCCACTACTGATGATTGACGAACACTTTGATCAGCTCAAGGGAGCATGGTGGTTCTTGAAGATAGACCTCAGATCAGGCTATCACCAGCTTAGAGTTCGAGACGATGATGTGCCGAAAATGACCATCACGTGTCATTACAGCCACTATCTGTTCCTGGTTATGCCATTCGGCATAACCAACGCTCCAGTAGTCTTGATGAGTCTCATGAATAGTATTGTCCAGCCTTACCTCGATCGCTTTGTCATAGTCTCCATGGATGACATTCTGAACTACTCGACTACTGAAGAGGAGCATGCCTATTATTTTTAGGTAGTAATGGACACAATCTGAGAGCACAAGATTTATGGTAATCTCTCGAAGTTCTAGTTTTTTATTCGAGATGTTCACTTCTTGGGACAGGTCATCTCGGATGATGGAGTTGCAGTGGATCCAGTGGAGATCAAGGCAATACTTTCTTGGTAAACACCCAATAGTGTGACGGAGGTACGAAGATTCCTAGGTTTGGCTGAATACTATTAGAGGTTCATTCCAGACATCTCCAGGGTAGCAGCACCACTATCAGCCTTAATGATTAACGGGAAACCATTTGTGTGGTCGTAAAGATGCCAGAAGAGATTTCAATAGCTGAGGTAGAGGCTGATTAGTTCCCCTATCTTGAGGATTTTGGAGGAGGGTGTAGGGTACGTAGTCTACTAGGACACATCAGGGACCGGACATGGGTGTGTTCTGATGCAGGAGCGAGTAGTGATTTCTTATTTTTCTCTTTAGTTGAGACAACATGAGAAGAACTATGTTACACATGACATGGAGTTAGCAGTAGTGGTCTTCGCCTTGAAAATATGGCCGCACAATCTGATGGACGATCATTTTACCGTGTACTCTAATAACACCTGTCACAGGTATATCTTCTCTCAGAAGGACATGAACCTGGGAAAAAGACAATGGATTGAGTTCCTCCAGGACTATGACTTTGAGACAGTCTATACTATTGGGACGGGGAATGTTGTAGCAGATTCTCTCAGTAGGAGATCTAGTATACAGCTGCTAGGAGACGCGATAGAGTAGCCGACTGCTTTATAGATATCCTTTGTGGATGGAGTCAGAACAGCCTTCCATTAGTCTCTTATGGTAACACCCCCACTTCATCAGTGTGTCAGGGAGGCTCATCATGGGGACACTGACTGCGAGACATGACGTGCTCAGATATCTATAGGGCAGACACCTAATGGTTTTTCTGAAGGTGGGGAGCTTGTCATCCTCTTCAGAAGATGTACCTTGGTACCAATTTTACATTAGGATGAGTTGTTGAGGGAGTTCCACACATCCCCTCTAGCGGTACATCCTAGAGTGGCAATGATGTACTAGGACCTTCGACTATATCACTGGTGTCCATGTATGAAGATTGAAGTAGCGGAGTTTGTCTCTCGAAGCATCACTTCTCAGCAAGTGATGACATAGCAGCAGGCACCAGTAGGCTTGGTTTAGCCCTTAGAGTTCCCATAGTGTAAGTGGGATGGAATATCCATGGACGTCGTGATGGGTCTTCCACGTACATCCAAGGGTCATGACTTAATTTGGGTGATCTTTGAAAGACTCATCATGTTGGCCCACATCCTACTGATCAGAGAGAAGGGTTTAGTAGAGAGTGTGTAATGCCTCTATGTGCTTGATATTGTGTGACTACATGGAGTACCTTCCTCTATTGTCTTCGAATGTGACACAAGGTTTACTTCCTGGCAATGGAAGGGGTTACAGGAGGCTTTTGGGACACATCTTCGCTTGAGCACTGCCTTCCATCATTAGACAGATGGTCAGACTGAGTGGACCATTCAGACCCTCGAGGACAAGCTACATGCATGTGTCCTTGACTTCGGTCGCACCTGGGAGGATCACTGGCCTTTTCTGGAGTTTTCTAACAACTACAGCTATCACCCCACTATAGTGATGGATCCTTTTGAGGTCTTATATAGGCAACCTCGCAAATGACCCTTGTGAGTGACTGACCCTTGGGAGTTAGAACTAGAGGGACCAGGTATGGTATGAGCTACTACGGAGAAGGAGAAGATCATCCAGGAGAAAATTAAGACTCCATAGAGCAGACAGAAGTCGTATGCTGATAAGAGACGGAGACCTCTGGAGTTTGAGGATGGAGACCACATCTTTCTAAGGCTCTCACATCGAAAAAGTCTAATTTTTTTTGGCCGATGTGGAATGTTAGCTACAAGATTCATCGGACCATTCCAGGTCCTCAGCAGAGTAGGTGAGGTGGCTTACCACTTAACACTTCAACATCAGTTGCACCAGGTTCCTGATGTCTTCCACGTATCTCAGCTGAGGGGATACGTGCACGACCCTTCCCACATCATCGACCATAGAGAGCTAGTCGTCGACAATGGGGTGAATTTTACGGAGGTTCCAGTGGATATTGAGGATCGACAGGAGTGGATCCCACGTGGATGGTCGATTCCTCTAGTGCATGTTCGCTAGTAGCACGAGAACATCCAAGAGAGAACATGGGAGTGGGAGGTTCAGATGCATGCTCAATACCTTCTTTTGTTCTCTTAGATCGAGTTGTAGCTTACAGGGACATAAATCCCTAATGTGGGGAGAATTTAATGAACCGGAATTTTTGTGGAATTTTAGTTTTCATAAAATACATGAGATTTTTATGAGTCCACAAATTTTTACGGCTCCTGATTCTGAGGCCTGGTATGCCTAGAATAAATTTCTGATGTTTTGTTTGGGTACATTTAGTAAAGGTACATGCGTGTTTTTATAACATTTTACACGGTGCTCAGAAGTGAAATCTGAGGGCACCGTTGAACTCGCAGCGCCGGTATTCGCCTAATAAGACATTCACCTCAATGGTAGATGGTAGAAAATAAAAGATAGTTTTATCCTTTTTTATAAAATAAAATAAAATAAAGTGTACACTAATTTATTTTATTTTTGAACAGCCATGAGTGTCAATGATTATTAGTTAGAACCTCTACATGGGAGTTGGAGGTGGGACCTCCACACCCTAACCTCCCACTAGACATTATGGTGGTGGGCCCACCTAAACATAACCTCTTGTGAGAGGTTATGTAATGGGGACCAAATGAGACTAAAGCCCCCCAATTAATGGGAGGGTGGAAAATCTCCCAACTCCCCTCATTAATGAAGGGGAGTCCCTAGACCTCCTATACAATTAATTGGTCCCACCTCTCCATTTTAATTAATTGCACCAACATGTGTAATTTAATTAAGGGGATCCTATTGACCTCTCCCTTATAATTAATTTCTCCAACACATGTAATTTATTAAGGGGAGCCCCTTAATTTATTCTGCCATTTTTAAGTTTTTGTTCCAATAAAATAATAGATATCTGATATTATTTTTGGCTTGGAAATTCTCATTTAGTGGGAGATTGATAGGAGAGCATGGGAGAAATGGAGTTCTCCCAATGAAGAATGCGAAGAACACTGCCAACAACTTTATTCAACTTCCTCCCTCAGATCCTACCAATGTGGAGTGTCGTCCATGGCTGATGCAGCTCGCAGTTGGGAGTTCATGATGAATGTGGAAAATGTTGAACTTCATAGTCTTCTTTCTACAACACTGTTAAGTAACATCGAACGTTAGTCGTTGAATGAAAGGTATGGGGTTTACCTTGTGTTTTATCCCTTTTATTTTCTCGACATTGTTTGAAAAGAAATCATTGTGTGGTTGTAAATAATTGATGTTCATCTTTCCAATTTCGATGAACCAATTGTAATCACATTAAATGCGGAGGATGCAGGACAAAATAACATTGCTCGAAATCCTCCATTGATTCTTCCATCTTGTGGCGTTCTACAACCTGGAGATGAGGTGACGAAAACGAATGCGGCAACGACGAAGGCCTCTCTACCCGAGGCCTCAGCAAATCACGCCGCCCCCCGTGGTGCACCAAACATCCGGCTGACCACCGCCATCCCGAGCGGCCCCCGAACCACCTTCACGTGGCTTCCTTGATGTCCTACCCGGTGCGCGACCTACCTGCCTGTGACCTCCCGTTGCCCTACCAGAATCGTGGCCTACCTGCCCGTGGCCCTCTGGTGCCCCCGTGCCCTGCTCGATGCCCTATTGGAACCCCTGTGGCCTACCCAGTGCATGTCCCACCTGTCCGAGGCCCTCTGAGGCCCTGCCACGCACTACCCCTCTCCTCTGCATTCTTCCAGGCACCCCGCGGCCTACCTGGCACCCTGCCGGCGCCCCCACAGCCTGCCCGACACCTAACACGCCCTGCCCGACGAACCTGTGGCCAACCTGTGATCTGTGTGGCCTACCCGCTGGTGCCCTGACTGGTCTGACCTCCATGTCCGAGTCACATGAGCCACGCCCCTCATGGCACTGGCTGAACCAGCCCTTGAATTCTGGCCGAGTTTCCTATGTGGCGACCTCCGGGATGAATCTCCCTCGCAGTCTGCTGCGCTGGGCCCAGCAGACCGAGCCAAAACATAGAGGGCTAACCAGCCAAACGGGCTGCAAGACTAATCAGGGCGACCCATTATGGGTCGGCCCAGACTCGGTTGGGCCGAGTCGGTCCATCCAGGTTGGACCGAACTAGTGCCCATTACTGACCCATTAAATTCATTGGCCATATCATTGGCACCGAATGTCCGTTTGATGAACAGTTAGTGGTACTGATATTCTTGGAATGAAGCTAACCCTTTGTGAATACCCCATGAAATTTTGGGGTATATTTCAGTTACGGTCAGGTTGGATCGTACATGAATCAAACCGGGCCCCAAAGACTAAAAGGCTAATAACTGATAGACTGGGCATCTTATTGACCCAATGTCTATTGCGTTGAGACCCCTATGACATGGAAGATCTTTGAGGTACTTATTAGTAGCACTTTGAGACAGTTGGTTTATTTCCTAGTACCTCGTAGAGCAGATCCTTCTAGTGACGACAAGACAGATTGCGAAGACCGATTAACTGGAAAACCTAAAGAATGCTTGAACGATTCTACTCGGAGTGATTTGACCATCCCAGTGGAGATGGCCTAGTATTTTGAAGAAGACCCATGACGGAGGAGCACCTGGTAGTTTGTGGAAAACCTGCAGTACTCTATAAGAGTATTACCTATGAATGTTATTGGGGGGAGCACCTGGTAGTTGCTATAGACCTACAATGGAGGAGTGCCTGGTAGTTGGCAGAAGACCAGTGGTACTCGAAAAGAGGAGTACCTCAGTAGTCCAAGGTTAGTGGAAAGAGTCTTGGTGCCATGACATGCCCACTGTACTCGATAGAGGAGGTGTTCTCCAATAGTCATGGTTTCGATAATAAAAGTCTTAGTTTGAGCTGAGTCAATGTCTTTTTTGTTTTCCTCGTGATTGAAATGGTTTGCAAGATAACTTTGGTATATGTATGTGCAAATACCTAAGTAATGGTTATCTGTTGATTTCATACTTTTTGGTTTATCTTTTTTGGATTTTGTGAGTCCTTGAGGTTCTCGGGGTCCCTACAGAGTATCGATATACTCACCCCTACAAGGGCTATGCCCACACCTCATTGTGATGGATGTAGATTACGGACAACGCTGACTAAGGCAGAGAGTAGCAGGACTGGACGGTACCTAGAGGTGGACTTCACAACGTGACAGTAAACGGAGGAGATTGACAGACGAGAGTGCTTGTGAGACGATCTGTTCCTACCCTTCTAGAAGGAATCCTGGAGGATGACCCAATACCTGCTTAACATTTCTTTAGTTTTAGATTTTTCTCTTGGTACATTCAGTTTCCCAATACTTTAATGTTGGGCTTGTATTTCCGACCACTTTTATTTTCCAGCACTTCTTTTATATACAGTTTTACTTAGTTTTTTTCTTCCATTTGTGTAATATGATGTGTTTTTTTACAGTTATAAAGACAATGTCATCCCAGTTTAGTGATTTATGCCTTTGGTGCTAGTCGCCAGCCCCTGGCCTATAGAAGGATGGCTTGGGGTAGTTAGGATACGGGCCTTGGAAGACGGGTTGTGACATGTGAACTGTAAGGACCATTAGCTTGGAAATTCGTAAAGACCAAAGATTCATGTAAATAGTGAAAGATTTTATTATCAAACATGGAATATTTTTAGTGGAGGTAATGAGTCTTAAATTGTGTATAATTTCTGTGGAGTTTATCTTCTTATATAAGTTAAAAATGATTTTTTTTGTAAATATACATTACATTTTCAATAATGGCATTACACTATTATTGTGCCACTATCCCCAAAGGGGTAAATTATAAATATTTTATTTATATGTGTATGATATATCCTATATAATTCCTTTTTTTACATGTATTAAACACATTTCAATTTTATTTCCTCAATTTATTTCAATTTTACCATTTTCTTAACTCGATAACTAGTTTTTACCTATGTAAAATATATTTGATGAAAAATAAATTCTAAAAAAAATTAAAAAATGTTATTATGTACATTAATTTATGATCTATATAATAAAAGCAAATTTCAAAATAATAAAACATTAAATATTAAATAATTTCAAATAATATATAGTAAAAATATTTTGTTGAGAAATGATGTTTTAACTATTAATATTTCTTAATCATATACACCATTAAATTCCAAATTAATGGGATATAATTAAAAATTTAAAAAAAAAAATAAAAATATAGTGAAATTTTTTTTCATTGGAAAGTTACTTTTTAAAAAAATTAGTTTTCCTTACTATTTTTTTCTATAAATTTCAAATTAGATAACTATTATATTTTTTATTTTAACGATATATATTATATATTTAGATCCATTAAATTTATCAAATAAAAATATTTTTTTTGAAAAAATGGTCTTGTTAATCTTATCATTGTACTAGTAAATACAAATTACTTTTTTTATAAAATAAATGTTACAAGTACAATAACATATTAATACTTACATTATTATATAAATATAATTTATTTCTAGATATTGACTTTATATTTATAGATAATATCTCAAATAATGTAAAATTTAGTGGCAGTCATAGGTGATGAATATGCAGGTATTGATCTTAATGTAATTTTCAGGAGCTTGAATTTCTCCAATATATGAATTATCCCATACAACAATTGATATATTTTTGATTGATATTGTTCTTGATAAATCCCTTGTATAGATACCACCTTTTTAATCATTGATAAATGAGCCTCATAAGGGACATATCTACTACCTGATGCCATTTAGATTTCTTTTTCTTCATAGATTACATAAAATTTTACATCATTTTATACCTACTAATTTAACATTAATATTATAATGATAAAAAGTAATAATATTATTATATGTTATCATGATTTTATTATTTCACTATTGAATGTAGAGAAATCAATAAAACATATTAGATTTATTTAAAATAATGATATAAGGTATATTTTTCTTGCATTATCCCCTCTTAAATAAATTGTGTCCATAATGTTTTGATAAATTTCCACTGATAATATAGTTATGGGTTTCGATGAATCAATATTTTTTGTATAATAAGGTTTAATACTTACTATCTTAGGTATAAATACTAAACTCATATTTTACTTATTACTTGAATATAACTAATTTTGATTTTTCCCTAAGAATTTATCAAAAGTACCCCTCCAGATTTGGATTTAAGAACTATATGTTGTGAGTAATTTTTTTTTTCATATAGAGAGTATAATAAACTTTATAAAAATAGGTGGCCTTGGGTCAATTTAGGATTTAATTTATTTTTTTCCCATCTCAGAAACTATCTTGGACTCTATATAGAGGGATCCAATCCATTCAAAAAACCAACTAAAATTCAAATTAATTAAGGATAATTAGATTTTATAAGGATAATATCTATCAAGGAAGACTATTAAATATTGGAAATAATAATCATTCACTAAAATTTTTTATTACTAGTTAAATATAATGTCGTTGGGATGGAGATTTGATGTTCCTGGAAATTATCTTAGGTACAATCGATTCAGTAGACAAATATGAAACTCATAATTCTTTTATAGATTATTAGATTTAATTACTCCGCATCATTTTTATTACAAAATTTAGTGTTTTTCATTTAATATGATCTCTTGTTTTTTAAACGACATTAGATGTTAGTGTTTTGTATCATCCAAGTTATCACTTGTAATAAGACACTGATTTTTGTAATGCTTATGTTTCCCACATTAACAATATTTAAATGTTTATTGTATTTATAGATGAACTTTTTTCCTTTCAATGTGTCCTCTAAATTCATCAATTATCCTCAATAACAAATTTCCATTTTCCCTCTATATTCAAGCATAAAAAATCTTCTTATTCTTTTAAGGCATTCTACATGGTTCATCTTCCCATTTTTTAACATGAATGAATTTATATATTTTTTCCTTAATAATTTATAACCTTTGCATGAATGGGACTTCATACATTAATTCCATTTAATGATTAGAAAATAAACTAATTTCGTGCTCTTAATTGTAATTAATAATATCTAGTTTGGAATAATAACATGATTTCTCACTCCAACTTTTATAAAATAGGTTTATCATTGGGACAATATCTATATTTTTATGGAGTACATCTGTATCATGGTTTTATCCTTTTACAAAAACAACTAAAACTAAAAAGGGATTAATTTGTGTGATAAAAAAATTTCATCATAAGAGAATTATAATAAATAATCTCATAGAAAACTCAAAACCAATTTGTATTACACATTAAATATATAAAATTATATTTCATATTATAATAATAACTTGTAGATAAATATAGGATTATATTATTTAGGTTCTATAAAAACTTTTAACCTAATTAGTAAAATATTTATCATGAAAATTCCTCAAATAATGTAAACTAAAAAATAACTAAAATATATTCTCTAAAAATATTCATTATACAAAAACATATATTAATATATACATATATATAACATAACTTTTTAATATAAATGTTTTAGTATAAGTTATCCCTGGTCATTTCTTGATTAGCTTCTAAACATAACTATATAAAAATACTACATTATGGTTCATAAAGTGAATATAATTTAATCAAAACCTATCCCGTGGGATTGGAAAACATTGTGTATAGTTAGGCCACTTTTTCATGCATAACAAGACAATTGAGTTAATTCTCAGCACACCCGTTTTGGGTTACTAACCCTTGGTACATCCAATATAGAGAATTAATCCACCCTCACTATCGAAATGAGATTTTATTTTAGGAATACCACACAACATATTCTTTACCAAAATCAAATTATGTTATCGAATACTTAATCTTATCCATTAAACATATCCATATGGTTTTTACTAGTTTTATCTTATTATAATATAAAAAATAATTTGAAAAATAAAAAAAATAACTAAACCATGATATGATTCCAAATGATGCGACATGAGGTAAAAATATGCACTTACATTTAAACTTCACAACAATAATATTTTTTACTTAAAAATAGTCAAACAGTATTGTGAACTGAATAACTAGTATCTTAGTAAAATAACTACATTAAATTATTATTTTAGAATAATGATTAATATTAATCCATAATCTCACAACTCTTAAATTACATATGAAAATTTCACAAAAAACAAACATTTACAATAACTAGGGATTAGAAATATCATATTTAATGGGCAAGATTGAAAGATAAGTACGGATAAAATGGGAGATACAAATTTGAGAATATAAGTTAGAATATGGTAATAAAAAGGGTGTGATACCATAATAAAAATTCGTAATAATATATAAGAGAAAAATTACTAGGAAATCATAAATAATAAGATTTGGGGCATAATACATGGCATAACATGATGCATTGGTAATGAGGGAGTTGAAACAAAAACCAATAATCATAGGTTTTAAGAAAAAAAGAAACATAATGTAAGCATATGGTATAAAAAAGAATATATATCATATAAATTAAAAATATTCTAGAAAAATTAAATACTAGGTAATTGGCACACAAACTTAGGTAAAGGAAAGAATTAAAATTATAAGTCACACACATTCACCCATGTCTATAAGAAACTAAATTGTGATGATGTATACATGTCTAAGGATATATGATCTTTTAACCAATGTATTAAAGGGGAATATTAGAAATCACCTATAATTAATCCATAAATGCATGTTGCAATAGAAAATAATTCAACTATAACATCATAAATAATTCTAGGAAATCAAATAGGATTCATAAAACATGCAATTGAAAATAATTCACTTTTTATAGATTAAAAACCCATAAAACGAAAATAGGTTTCATAACATTTCAAAATGGTATAAAATAAAATCATTAATTGAGTTTATTGACACTAAAAAAAATTTCACCCCAAATAGATCATTCAATAAGATAACAATAGTGGGTGAAACCTGAAAAAAACACCATTGGATATAGTGGAAAATGAAACCCAACTCATGAGAAGGGATTTTTTTATAACAAGTTATGTTAATTGATATTGAATTAATAGATATGATTATTTTATAATGAATTCATTTTTTTGAAGAAGGTGAAAATATGAATTCATAAAATAATACTTTCACAAAAAATCTCATTAATGCTGAAAAAATTAATCTTATTAAATATATATAGAGTTTAAGATAAAATAAAAATGATTGAAAATAAAATAATTATTAATATTTTTAAAATACAATTATTATTACCCAAATAATTGGAAAAAATAAAAAAATATCCCATTAAAATGATATTAAAAGAAATATAAATAAAAAACAGACAAAACAAATTTACAATTATGAATAATAAAATATAACATTTTTAGAAATTAGAAAACATTGATATAGTGAGAAAATAACCATTAATAGAATTGAAATCATTCTTAATGAAGTTAAAATTTTATGAAATAATGGATTTTTCAAGATATTGAAATTTATGTGAAAACTTATTCCCTTGAATAAATTATGGGAATAAGAAAATTAATTCATCATATGGTAGAATATATCAATATTAAAATATTATAGTCAAAGGGGGATGTTTGGGAGAAAATAAAATAATTTTAGTCAAGAAAACACCCTAAAAATATTCCGGCGAAGTAAAATATTCTAGATCCTACGATATTACAAAAATATCTACCTTAATAATATTTTTAAACCCTTATTCATATCAAATATTTTATAAAATAAATTCATAATCATTTATAATAATTATATTAGTTAATTATACTTTATTTTCATCATTATTTGTTATTAGTTTTGATAGTTTTTTTGTATTGGTGTTATAATTTGAGTATCAATTCTTTATTATTTATTCAAATTTCATCATTCAATGATCATTATTGATATTTTAATACAATTTTTTAATTAATTATAATATTCAAATTTAATATCATTAGTATTTTAGTTAAGAATAATGAATATTCATTCAATAACATGTTTGTTTAAATAATTTCAATTAATGAGGGGGTGGTATATTAATTGGGTGATAAAAATATCAATCACTTTTAGAAAATATTTAGTTATTATTTTCCAATATCACTATTAATTTGGATTCTTAGTTATCAATTATCGAAATGACTAAGTGATAAATGAAACATGTCACTTCAATGGAGGTTTTTGTCAGTATGTACACACGGGTGATGTGCTCATTTATTTGATACATATAGTAGAGAATAAATATTTTGTATTTTAAAAATATTAAAAATGTTTTACGTATCCAATTATTACATTAAATATCCCATTTTAACCATTTTGGTAAAGAATTTTTTAAAAAAGGGATCATGTAGGTTATGTAGGCTATAGTATATACATATGACAAATAACATTTTCATTTTTTGGATGGTTAAGAGGAGTATAGAATATTCATATTTTATATTTATAATAACGTATAATCAAATATTTAATATTTGTTTTATTATTAATTTAGTAATTTTTTTTGAGTTGGTAGAATTTGAAAATAAATTTTAAATCTCAGTTGAGAACATTAACACCCAATTTAGATATTTTCCACTAGATAACAACATAACAATCCATAAAATGGTATTTTGGAAAGATAAAGGATTCTATTTCAAGGATATATTGTTTAGGATTTAATAAAGTATGTTTTTTTTGCAATAAAACATTTTTAAATTGTGGATAAATGTAGGGTAAGTGATCACCTTTTAGAAGTAATGAAAATGGATGTTTTGTAAATACCTGTGACTTTTTCAATGATGGAATGAATCAAATCAATTTTAAAAGTCACAAAAGTGGTAAAATTTTTTATTTGGGATTATATAATGCCAATATAGAATCTATCATTCAGTATAAAACATTTTGTAAGCATGTTTGTGGTATTTGACCAATATATTGTTTCATTTTACCACTTTTGGTTTTTACCATGGTAACTAGTTTTTAACCAAGAAATTATATTTTATTTAAATTATATATAAAACCATATTAAAAAATTAATATGTATTTAATCTAACATTAATATAAATATAATGTAATTCAATTTATAAATAATGTAAAATTACAAATTCAATTAAATCATATAATATATCGAAAAACTATTTTGTAGAGAAATAACAATTTAATCATTATGTTTTATTAATATTATTCAAAATAAAACACTAGAAAAATTAGATATAATATATTATTATACATGTGTAAATATCATATTATATTCATTTTATAAAATATATATATTTAACTTATTTGATAATAATTACCCAACATTAATACAACAAATAATGGAAATAACCCTTTTGACATTATCATGGTAATTTAATATATTATTTATAACAATAATTTTCTGAAAAAAATTAAGTTGAAATTATTAAATAATAGGATTTTTTAAAAATTCAATAATTTTTTATTTTTTTATTTTTAAAATTGATGAAAACGATATTTCATTATGAGAAAATAATAACTCTTTTCAAGGAAAATAATAATAAAAATTCTAAAAATAAAAACATGATTTTTTAAAATAAAAAATAATATTTTTTATTAAACATCTTTAATCCTTAAATATATGTCCTTACAAAATAAATCTTTTTAAAAAAATACTTACTTCATGATAATATTATATACATTATCATAGTAGTAAAACCAATATGTTATTACTGTTTACCTAAAGATAAACTATTTTTAAAAAAAATTCAACTCAAGACAATAATGATATTCATAACACAAAAATTGTGTTAATTTTATAAAATTATAATTAAAAATTTTAAGAATTTATGTTTTCAATAAAACTATAAAAATACAATGAAAATCGTTTTTATAGTAAAATAACATTTCATAATATAATTTGTTCATAGATTAGATTCATGTATGTCAATAATTGTAGTGTTATATATATCAAAAATGTTATTAAAAAATTTATAATTTTTTAATATATTATATAAAAATAATGATTTATAAAAATATATTTTAAAAAAATGTTATCGCTAAATTTAACAATGAATTATTAAATAATGTTTATTTTTTATATAATATAAGTGATAAATAACTAACTATATTAATATTTGTGTGATTATATCATTCAAATTCCATGTTATAAATCCCTTAAAGATATCATTATAAGATCTATGGAAAATTTAATATTTTGTGGTAGTCACAAGTGGTGATTCCATTAGCATGAATCTAAAAATAAATTACAGATGGTTGAATTTCTCTTGAACATGATTTATCTCATACCATAATTATAGGTGTTTGACAGGGTATTGATCTTGGGAAAATCTTATGTAATATACATCCCTCAGAATATTTGACAAATGAGCTTTACAAGGGTGACTACCACTAACTGATGGCATATCATTCCATTTTCATCATAGATTACATAACATGGTTACTTCCTTTTAAACACTTTAATTTAACATCTATATTATATTGGTCAAAATTTATGATTTCATTTTTATGTTTCATTAATATGTTTAGTTCAATTTTGACTGATGGGAAAGCTATTGAACATGATATATTTATCAAATGGAATAATATACTGTAAAATATTTTTTCCATATATCATCCTCCGTAAATAAATTTCATCCTCACAACTTTAGTTAATACTAACTAATAAAATAGTTATGGATATCCATGAATCATGATATTTTTTTTTAAAATTTTGATTCATACATGCAAAGTTAGGTGTGAATTGTTAACACCTCTGTTCTATTATAATTTGAATATAAATGATATTGAGTATCAATCTAATTGTTCGTGTTAAGTACAAATCATGATTCTATGTTAAGGACAATATATTGGGAGTGTTTTTTTCATATAGAGTTTATAATCATCCTTCTTCCAACAGGTGACCATTGGTAGATTTAGGATTTTACTTTTAATTTTCCTAACTTGGAAACTATTAGGTAATCTATGTATAAGGATCCAATCCATGCCCAATACTACCTCAGATTCATCTCATGGAAAGATATTTAGATTTTACAGGGTGATCATCAATCAAATAATAGTTATAGAGATATTACATAATAATAATACCAGTATATTTTATTTATAATAATTCAAAATATAGTTATAATTATGGTGATTTGATGTTATTATAAATCATTATATTTTAAATAATGAAAGTAAAAATATAATAAAATACAAAAAACATAGTTCTTGAGTGGATTAGCATTATTTCACAATCCATATAATTTTCAGAACTCACTTCAGCAGTTCCAATTTCATAGAATTTCCCATATTCCCTTTTCTTTATATGATTATATTTCCCACCAAACTTATTATTCATTAAATTAGGACATTGATTAATGTTATTCCCAAATATCCCGCCTTTATGACACTAAAATATTAATAGTAACTTATGACAAAATATTATTTCCTTTCATCATGTCCACTGAACACTTTATTCTTATTTCGAATATAGATATATTATATGCTTATTTTACATTAAATAAAGAATATTCTAGCTCTTTTGATACATTCCTGTTGGTGCCACGTCCCATATCTTTTACAAAAAGGAAATTAAAACTTCTTTTATTTTTTGTCTTCATCTCTAAAAATTGTATAAGAATCTATATTTCTCTTACATGGTGATTTTTGAAACCCATGGAACAATACTTGCGAGAAACTTAGTCACCAGTGTAATTGTCTCATGAGATATAGACAGTTAACAAATGAATTGGAAAGTGATATATGACCCCAAAAATAAATCATAAATTCTTAAATTTGCCAATTTATAATTATTAACTTAACACATCATAATGAAAGCTTGGTACAAAAAATGGTTTTATAAAACAATCAAATGAGAATCATCCACCATTCATAGCATAAAAAACTCCTTAAAAGAAAATGGATTTTATAAAATTTAATATTGGAATAAAATTATATAATTAATTAAATCTATTGAAACTAAAATCGTTATCTCCAAAAATCAATCAGTTCATAATATAAAAATAAATAATGAAACATGAATCGAAATTCCATTAAATATATAATGGGAAATGAAAAGAGATTTCATGGAAAGAATATTATAATCATTGAAATAAAATTCATATTTAGATGTTTCCATTAAAGAAGTAAATTTTTAAAGAATATGATAATACAAATTTATAAAAAAATAATTTCAAAATATATCCAAATAATGTATAAAAATTATATATATTCAACAATTATTGAGAGGAAGATAATGGAAGATATTGTGAAAATAATTTCTTTTATTATATTTTAGAATATGTTTCAGGAATCTAAAATCATTGAAAAAGATAATAAAAGTACCATTTGAAATACATCATAAATAAATATAAATAAAAAAATTGATTAAACATAATTATATTTATAAATAATATAATTTAACATTTTCCGAATGGAAAAAAACATTGGCATTGAAGAAAATGAACCATTAAAATGAGGAAAATCATTCATTAGGAAATTACTTTTTTTTAAATTGAGGTATTTATCAAGGGAAATAATTTTATGTCCAACATGAATTACCTAAAAATAAATTTTTGAAATAAAATGTAGAATCAAAATAGTGTATAATATTTCAATTTTGAAATATCATAGACAACGTGGAATTCTTACGAACTGTGTAAAATATTTTATTTAAGAAAACCCCTTACCTTTATTCCTTCCTACTCAAATGCTCCCTATAATCCTATTTAGTAACAATAGATATTATAATCCTCTATTTCATAACCATATTAATTAACATAAAATTTCATAAAATTCATTAATAATATTTTTTACAAAAATTTTAAGATTTCTAAAACCTACTATCAACATTGAATGTCATTAGCTTTGATAGTTTCTTTTTTACTAGATTTGTAATTGTGGATTAAATTCATGTTTATAGATTAATATTTTATCATTAAATAATTATTATAGGTATTAAATAAATTTTTTATTTGATTTATAAACATTTAATTTTCTTTAATAGAAACATCAGTTATGATTCAAGTTGATGGGGTTGGTTAGGATATGTTTTGATAATTTTAATGATTTAAGGGTGGTATATTAATTATGGGTCAAATTTAAAACTAAAATTATTGAAAAAATAACTATTTAATTATTAATTTAAAATATCAACATTAATTTATTTTTTTAGTTATCAACAATATGAAATACATTGTAAAAAATGAACTATGTCACATTCATATAGGAGGTAGTCCCTACGTATGCAGGAGTGGCACAATCATTTATATAGAACATAATTATGACAGGAATTTGATTATATTTTAATAATATTAATAACTTTATATCTATCATACATATTAATTAAATATCCCATTTTGTACATCCTCATTGATTATTGATTGAAAACAGATCATGCCTATTTTGGGTGTGGTAGTCCACACATTATAGTAGAATCATTTTATTTTTTTGGATGGTCTGGAGGAGGGTTTAAATTTTATATTACACTAAAATAGTAAAATTTAAAAATAGGATTAACACATAATTTATCATACATTAAAGTATATAGTAGGTTTGAGGTGGAAGAATAAAAATATAATAAGAGATATCTGTTGAGACCATTACCTCGACGTTTGGATATTCTCACATGGGAAATAACTAAAAGATCCTTAGAATAATTATTTATAAAAATGAAGGAATATCTAATGTATAGAGGAATTTTAGGACAAAATAGGTTGTATTTTTGTTAAATTTAATGAATGCTTTGAAAGTGATCTCTTTTTATAAGTGAAGAAAATGCCACTTATCATAATATCAATTTTTCTTTCAATGATGGAACGATACTATCAAATAATAAACTAATTTAATGTGGAAAATAATAAATTTTTGGGTTGGTATGAGGTATTTAAAACACCTACCATTAATATTAAATCATTTTAAAATATGGTTCATGTTTCTTCAACAATATTTTTAGATTTTAACAATTTAGTTTTTACCTTGGAAAATAGGTTTTAACCAATTTAATTATATTTTATTAAAAATATAATGTAACACTTATTAATATTTTTTGTTGTTATATACATACATTTTATGACCATATAATATAATACAATTTCTAAAAAAAATATAATTTACTATTAAATTAAATCATTTATCATTAAGAAATTTTTTTATATAAAAAGAATGTTTTTACTGTTATGTTTTTTTAATATTATAAAAAATTAACAACTAACTAAATTAGGATAATATATTGGAATATATATAACCCATATCATACTCATTTTACAAAATATATCAATTTAAGTTATTAGATAACAATAAACATCATTAAAAAAAATAATTCTTTTAAAATAAATCAGATACAATAAAAGTGGAAATTAACTATAATCTTAGTAATAATTATTCTATGCTTAAATATAAAATTTACCAAATTAAATAATAATTAAATTTTAAAATAATATTATAAATCCATTATTTAATATATAGTTTTTTTAATTTATGGAAAATATAATTTTTTGTAGGCAAAAAAATAGGGTAATGTTTTTTTCAAATCATTAAATATTTGTTTTATAGATTTAAAGTAATATTTTAAATGAAAATTTTCAATAACTAAATATATATTTGTAAAAAAATATTTATAATTATTTTATGTAACACATTGTTCTTGATAATTTTATAAACATAAAATTCTTAGTAATATGGTATTTTTTACTATTTTCCTAAAACAACTATTTTAGAAAATTTTAAAAAATATTTATAACATAAAATTGGAATGATAAATACAAAATGATGTTAATTTATTAATATAAAAAATCTATAATGTAAAAATTTATCATTCTGATAAAAAGCATTAAAATATATTAGATGTTTTCTTCATTGGAAAATAACTCTTAAAATATTAAATTATTGTTACTCTTTTTTAATATCAATTTTGAATTATATTGGATTAAATTTATATGTATCAAAAATATATTAAAAAAATATGTTCAATAAATATAGTGTATATAAAGGTAATTTAGTAAAAATTTATTTTAAGAATAATATGAACTCTTTAATATTTCTAATGCATTAGTAAATAAACATTTTCTTAAAAAAATACATGTAATGAAAAACTACCACAAATGTTTTTACATGATTATATTATCCTAATTTATAGTTACATATCCCCTAAATATCCTCGAATTATATCAAAGTATATGGTACACTCTTTTGGTTTCCAATGGTGTTGATTCCATTAGCATGAATATCATGTCAATTTATACCTGATTGAATTTCCTTTTAATAATATTTATCTCATTAGAAAATTGTTAGAGTTTGGCTTGGGGTTGGTATAGGGAAATCTCTATTGATAATACCTCTTTTCCAAGGATGTTAAAATAATATTCATAAGGGATACTTCCACTAAATGATTCCATTTCATTAAATTTTTTCATAGATTTCATAATATTGTTAATTTCTTTAATAACATTATATTTAATTTCCAAATATCCAAAATAATAATTTCTAATTTTAATTCAATGAATCAGAATGTATTTTAGTTTAGTGTTTCATGTGGTACATGTAATAGAATATATTAGGTTTAATTAAATAAAATATATATAGTTAACTATGGGGGTGTTATACCTCCCATTTAATGAATCTTCCTTATACATTTAAAAATTTTCATGATTTTTTCTTTCCTGACCTCAAATGATTTAGATATTTTACCTTCTTCCAATATTGAACCATTTTAGATGAGGTTACAACAGGATTTATTCTCAAATTATTTTCAAAAAACCCATGATACTATTCGAAATTATATACATTTTTAATTATATTTAAACTTCACAATCACCTAGTATTTCAGTCTATGTGAGATGGATATATCAATTATAAGAGAGGTGAATTTTACTATAATATCTATCAACAAGTACTATAAATTAGCATTCGATCAATGATATTTTATGGATAATAGTCACACAAGATATCTAAACATCTCTATGATTGAAATATAATAAGGAACTAATTTGGATATTTTTATAGATTTCATAATTTAATTATATATTTTTTTTATTAACTACGACCTATACCTTAAAACATAAATGGTAATGGAATATTATTTCTGATTGAGATCATATAAAATTATGATGATTCTAATATTCCTATACTAATATTCTTTGATGGTGAAAATTATCCTATATGGAAAATTAAAATGGAAATCTTCATTGAAGACTATACTAAATCATGTTTGAATATCATGAATAATCCTTATAAAATTCCTAAATATGAGTGTGATGATTTTATTAGTATTGATGATATCAATTTTTTATGAAATTATATAATTAATATTATAACTTATTATTCCATTATTATAAAAATTTATTATGAGGTATATGAATGTTTTAAAATGTACGACATATGGAAAACCCTTATTCATTATGTGAAATATTATAATATCTTGAATAAAAGGGAAATATGATGAAAAGAAGGAAATTTTTCTAAATCCTACATATAATTATGATTTTTCTATTAAAAGAGTTGTAAAATATAATAAATAAATCCTCAAATTGAATAAAAATAAAAGGGTATAATAAAGAATGGAATGTTTGACTCCTTTAAAAAATCTGTAAATGCGGTTATTGTGGGGGTGGTACCTTGTGAATTTTAAAAAATAAATGAGGTAAATTATCTTCTATAAAATAATCCTATAGAAAAACCTCAGATAAACATATTTATTTTAATTATGAATTACTAATTAAAAACCTAACAAATTTCATGATAGTTTCAAATAATTACATGAGTATTATTTGAAACCATTGTATTTTTCGGATGTAATTAATGTTGTATGTTGTATCACATCCATGATAATGATTTAGTTAGTGAATGGTTTATTGATCCTCTTGATGTAAATGTTTATTATTTTAAATAAATTATCATATTATGTGAATATACTCTCTGTGATAAATGTATAAATGATATATGTGATCCCTTTTTTTATTTACATATTGATGTTCCCCATGAAATTTTTCTTACTGATTGATGATTTTCGGAATTGATAAATATCATGATTTATTTAATGAAGAAATAAATGAATTATATGATATTGTAAATATCTTTACTCATATGTGCTTAGAACTACATTTAATGTTAAATTTGGTTATCATTGAGACAACCTTATTAATGGATGAAAATTAGAATGTATGAAATAATGTATCTTCCTCTAACAAGTCTTATTTCACTAAGATAAAAAAAATTGGTTTAAGGATTTGTAAAAAAAGGAAAATAATTTCACATGTCATAAATTCATTAGATTAGAATTCAAACTATTTTCAACCAATATTAAAGGTTTTCAATCTAAGAATTGTATCAATAATGAATTTTCTAAAAAATTACTCGACATATTATTCAATGAAATGAATTTTCATAGTATTAGTACTTTTAAAACAACTTCCAAAAGAATTAAAAATATTCATGATGATATATAATATATTAATGAATAAAAATAATAAATTAAACTTTAATTTGATGATATCATAAAAGAACGTGATTGTTTAATAAACCCTAGGATTCATTATTCAATTTTAAAAGTAAATTTTAGCCACCTTGTTTTTTATAAGATGTGTGATGTTAATAATAAAATTAAAATAATTTTTTTATAAACTATTAAATTCATTATGTGTAACATTGACCTTATTCTGAGGATTTATCTATGATATTTTGAGAACTTATTATGTGTAAGTATGGTTTTATTGATACATACTAAATGAATTTTAATGATCGAATAGATTAGTCAATTAGGATTACTAAATATAGTATTTAGAATTAATTGGAACCTAAAACACTCTACGTGACCATGCAATTATATTTCTTTAGATATAATGCATAATTTGTATTAAATTATCATTTAGTATGTCGACATGATCCTTTTATTTGTACATTATTTCTTTTAGCCATTGAGCCTGTAATATATTCATATGAATTGGTTATAAATGCTTAAATTAAATGTTTATATGATTCTTATTCATTTAAAATACAATTATCTAATATCATTTATTGAATTGATGAGTATTCACTGATAAATTCATTAAGATAAAAACTATGCTCTGATTATAGAGAAAGTCTTTTTCATTAAAAAATTATATTTTTGTAGTCTATCCTTAGATATCTATTAAATTATTTTTATAAATTCTAATTTAAAGTCATTTAACTTAGACAATATTATTTCCATAGTTAAAAAAAAAGTTATTTGGGTTTTAGAGAAGAAATTCATTGATAAATGATAAAATAATAAATCCCTATCACAATCAACCCATAATTAGATGTTTAATAATAAATATTTCACATTATTTAATTATCATGATCATTTAGGTATATAGTCTTATAAAATTTAGATATCCATAACATAAAAAAGTTGAAACATCTAAAGAGATTACATTTTTTCCACAAAAACGTGTTCCTAAATTTAAACCATTATTTCAGTCATGATTTTTTTAATTTGTTATTTAGTAAACATAGCTATATAATTGGATGATCTAAAAATCATACACATCCTTAAACCCTATGAAATTCATCTTTAAATGTTGTATTAGAAAAAAAACATAGAAAGAGATATAAAATTTAAGGAAACCCATTATTCAATTAAAAAATCATAAAACCCAAAATTTTATTTATATTTTTTCTGGGTAAACTTTTGAGAAATAATAATTCATATCCATGTTTTTAAAAAAATTACTCAAATAAAACCTTTAAAAATGAAAAAATAAGAAATTAAACATTAATTATCATTGTGTAATCATATTCATCACCTATGTTAACTCCTTTATTGAAAACAGTCAATTGGTGAGTCCAACTAGTTATCTCCATTATTTTATTCTTTAAGGACATAAAAATTATACATTTCATTAGAGAGATAAATCTTGATCGAACCTATTAGAACACCCCAATAATTTATAAAATTTTAATATCAAAATAAATTTAATTTTGTTTCTTTATTTATTTTTATTCAACACCAAGTTAAGCTTACACTACAGGCAATAATGAGTTGTCGTACATAACACGCAATACCCCGTTTAATTGAACAATAATATTTTAATAAAATATTCCCAGTGTTTATGAACATTATTAACCAAATATTTAATATTATATATTTCATATAAATTTTACATTAATCTTATGTATTCTCTAGATATTATATGGGAACCAATTCAATTTTTCGGATAAAAGAAGTATTTTTTTATGAAATGCATTTTTCCACCTTGTGATGGAACAACCATTTTAAATAAAAATTTTGACACATTAATATAATATATTTTAAAAAATAAATTTATTATTTTGAGTTGGGATATAAAAATTTACTTTGGATAATTTTTGATTTTTTTGATAAGTTATAAATTTTGATGAATAGTAAAAATTTAATATTTTTTAATATAAAAAGTTTTTCATTGAAAATAATTTTTATAGAAAAATTATTTTTTAATGGTTATAAATTATTAATATAATATATATATAACATTTAATATAATTTTTATAATTCGTATAAATTGAACGATGAATTTTGATGTAAAAACATTTCATTCTTTTGCAATGTTCAATATATAAAAAAACCAGTTTTTTCGACATTGAGATTGATTTTTAAATTAATTACTATATCTATTGTTTTTTTAATTTGGAAAAAATTAATCCATATTTGTAATCATAATTTCAAAATTGTATAAATAATAACATTTTATTTTTTTATATTATGAATAGTATCTTCAGAAATTGTTTTATTTTCCACTATTAAAGGGTAAATTAGGTAAATAAGCATTTAAATAATATTATAATATTATAAAAGTACACTAACAGGTGTCATAATTTAATTTTATGAGTCATAGGTGAATAAAAAATCCTTAGACCAAACTTTTGGCATTTTGGTTCTACTTGGAGTGATAATGACATGTTATAATAATTCATCTAAAGTAAATAAACTATAACATAAACACGTATCTTTTTAGTAAATTTTTTATTGGATAGTGTTTTATAACAAATATATTAGAATATAAATAGTAATTAAAAATATAAATATATTTCATAAATCATTTAATTATAATTATAATTTTTAGAGATTAAATAAATAATTTTATTTATGACACACTAATAATGCAGTGATTACCTTATCAATGAATGATTCAAGTAAATTATATTATAATTATTAAAATAAATGTTATTTCAAATTTATGACTGCATACATGAATTTTATGGATTATGATAAAATTAAATGTTCGAGTTATTATTTCTTATTTATGGACGTGTTTTCACTTTAAAAAAATCAATTACTAAATAGTTTCAAAATTGATATAAATTAGTTTGAAAAAAAAATATTTTATTAAATGTTATAATAGTCATAAAACTATAATATTAAGACTAATGACATATATTTTTCAATGATTGTGATTAATCATCCACATTAGACTCTATTAACAATTTATATAAACTATTTTATCTATATAGAGTAAAAATACAAGAAGACATAGTAAGTGTTAATTTATTTTACTAAGTGTTAAATCAAAATGATATGGTTAAATTTGTGACTTAAACGTGTCTAAAACCTATTGTATGAGACTATATATAACCATAATTATATTATCATAGAAATATATCACTTTTGAGATATTATAATTTGAAAATAAATTTATGATAAAATAATATTTCATGACATTCCTATAGTGCCCCTACTCTCTCTTATAAAAGTCATCCACCTATAAAAACATACTCAAAACTCATAAAAATTATAACAAAATAAGTTCCAAGCATACATCCCTTCCTCCTAGAAGCCTTATATTGGGATGTAGTCAATTCATGAAATCCTTTGGCACAAATCAATGGAAGTAACCCAGTTTAAAGGTATCATCTTCTCTCGAACTACATTCATTTATTTTTCTTCCTTATTTAGAACCTAGATTTTTTTCCATTATTTTATAATAAATAGTATAATACATATAATTGTATGTTTTTATGATATGGTTTCTACATAAACATACACACACCTCCATCAACGGTATATAGAATACACTATTTCTGTGTGTGGCGAACTACTTCCACGTGAAACAATGATTGTTTAATTTTATCCTACCACAAGAAATTATAGCCATTGTGAAGGAAACTATTTTTACATTTCAAATATATGTTATTTATAATTTATTTATTCTTCATTAATTTTTATTTAATATATACCTTTACACTTTCCAAGTACTGTAAATTCGACAATTTTGTTTGAGGAAGTGTGGACTACCACCCCCTTCAAAGCGACATGAAATTTTGATATTATACATGGAATGTATAAATGATGGTTTTATTAAACCAATAAGGTTTATATGAAATTAATAAAAAATATTAATTATAATATATATTTATATCATATAATTTTTATACGATAATGAAATGAAAGTAGTGTCCATTCATAAGTACGACTAACTGTCTCCCTGAACGACACATTTCCTTTCACATCATTAGGTGTTGTGGATTTTTGTAAATAAACATATACTAGATATACTAGATATATATATATATATATATTAGTTACCTCATTTTTTAAATTATTTAGATGATAAACCCCAAATCAAATTAATTGGAACAACAAATTATATGTCAAAACTTACTCGAGAAATTAAGTGATCAACCTATGAAATAGTGAAAATAAGGAATCATTACTAACAAATGAGTAATCTGATATTATAATTGGATCATATATGATATCATAAATATTTATATGGTAATTTTATTATTTAATAACATGTTTTAACCATTATACTAGAGTTTAACACACCATTGACTAAACAAAAATACAATGTAAAGGTTAATTTCACAATCACATAATTATATGATATTATTTATGAGTATATATGTACTTGGACAAATTTATCATCCTTATTAATTATTTAAAAATGTTTTTAAGTATTTATTTATATGGAAATTAATGTATTAAAATTTTAAATCCTTTTAAATGTTTTTATGTTTTATGAGACACTTTTATTCAAAAAAACTCCTTTTAAATGTCTTTTATAAGTGAGAAGATTTTGAATAAAATATTTCAAATAAAATAAAGGGATATTTCACTCAATTATTTTTAATGATTCTATTATATTATTTTCACCGATGTTAGATTTCATTTTTGGTTTTTTTAATTAATTGGGGTTCATTTATTATAATACAATCATCTATATTTTATTGAAGATTTTATGATATGTTTGATGGTGTATGTGGTATTTTTATACCATTAATATCTTATGATTGATGTATTAGCCTTTAATATTATATTTTTAATATTAATTTTTATGTTATGTTTCAATATTTTCATGTGAGGAATGAATTATAAATAGTATGTTATGGGAGGGGCCCGCTATAACCCCTCGATGCATCAATAGGTCTCACAAGACTAACTAGATATGGACATGGATGAGGCCTTGCCTATTTATTTTTAGATATAGATTAAGACAAGGCCCTGAGAATTTATTTTTAGATTTCCTATTCAAGGCCTCAATGGTACATTTTAGATGTTCAACATTATGTATTCCTTTATTATGAGATTAGTTACTTATATTACATGTGATCATTCAACTAGAAAAATATCCATGTGATTGCTTAAATAGAATTATTTGATTTATTCCTCCAATATTATGTTAGTATTTATGCTTAATTTTTTTCAGTTTTATAAATTCCTTAATGATTAAGGTTATTTATGATATACTGCCAATATTGTTTATCCATACTAATCATTACAACTCATCCATTTCATATGTTTTATATTCCTAGGATTCTAAGATGTGTTTTGTGGTTGATATATAGGGTTACTATATAAGAATATTTTCATTCTCTATGAATGGAATATGTTTCATATAGTGTTTCAAATTGTAATGAATGGTTCATGTATGAAATTAATTTTCCCAGATTAGTAAAATGATTTCTCCTTTCAGACATAATTCCTTATATAATTTCAATGTATTAAAATAATTCACTGGATCTGGGCTTTTGGGGTCGGGGCGTTAATGTTGTTTTAATTAGATGTTTTGAAAGAACGTTGGAAATTAGATTTTTATGGATTAAATTAGAGATCATAAAACTATGATATATTTTTAGAATTACTATATATGTACATCCAGAAATTTTGGTTATATAGAAAATAATTAGATTTTCCATGAAATACGTCCCTCTTTGGATACTACATGTGGATGTGGTTTTGGCCTAGATGTACTTTTTTGTAAGGAATCTGACAAGGTGTTTCGGTCTTGACTCGGTGTAACCTGGTATACGAAAAAGGTCCTTACAATGCAGATATATTTTTAAGCATGGTGGATATAATAAGGATTATTTAAATTTTTCTCAAATGATTTCAATGTATTCGTGGCTAAAAATGTCCCGAAAGAAATAATTTTTATGATTACATATATGATATGAATATATTTTTTAATTTATGTTACTTATTTTATTATTTTGTAATTATTCATTAGGATTGATAACCTGATTGAGTGAATTCAATTTTCATGAAATGGATCCTAGTGGATGTAATGGAAATAGTATCAATACACATAATTTCTGTAGGGAATTCCCTCCAGAAATAGATAATTATAGTAGAGATAGAGATAAAATATACAATGTACATCTTATAACCATAATGGGACTACAGACTCCAGTTATGAATAATAACCTTACCTATATTGGAAAACCTGATGCACAATTCTGAAGATAGGGTTAGACCCCATCCTGAGACAAAAACATCAAACATTCAATTAGAATATAAATACATTTGTAGCTATGAAATGGATAAGATCCTTAGTAAAAATATTTCATTCCTTGGGAAGTAATGAAATTGAAAAATTTGGGAGGGTAGGGTCTCGTCTCTCAGGACATGCATATCAATAGTGATCATCAATTCCAAAAAATTGTGGGTGAAGCTGTATCGAATACAGAATAGATGGATTTTAATGAAAATTTCATATAAAAATACTTTCCTCGTAAACAATGATCAGATATGGAGATACAATTTTTGATTCTAAGACAATAGGATGATGATAATATTCAAAAGTATGAAGCTAACTTCACAAGGATAACAAGGCATGCAGCAGAATACATACGTATCCCAAGGAGTATGATTAATCATTTCATTCTTGTGTTAAAAATATTTATCTGCAATTCATTGGTCTCCCGAACATTCTTATCATATGAATATATAGTCTCATGTGATATGAAGATATAGAAATAATTTACTAAGTATTATTAATTTAAGGGAATATAAGCGAGTTATAGAATGGTGGAGCATGGGAGAAATAATGGGAAGAGGGGAATGATGATTATTTCCACATGTTTCAATTGTGCAAGGAAACACCATTGTGCTTGATTAAAAAAAAGAAATTTTTTCCTTGTGTGATGAGAAAGGTCATCATGGTTGTGATTATAAGGGAATGCAATAAACTATAAATGTAAATTTCTATAATAGTAAATAGTTGGGAAATAAAGTGAATGATTTTACAAAGAGTTAAGGAAATGTGGCTCAAAACAAGAAAATGGATCAAGGAAGGGAATATGATATTACTAAAGATGAAGTGGAATAATTAATGTAATCAAGTATTTGGATTCATTAATTACGTTATTATATATTGTGATATGTAAGTATTGTACTGTAGTAAATATTAATTACAGATTTTTAATCCTAAATTATTAATGACGTTGATGTTATGAAGGTTTTCATCAATAAGAGATACAATACGTTGTTTAGGGAATTATATGTTACAATTGATTTAGGAAATTTAGACACCTTTTTATAATGGGAGTTTAGTCAATAGTATTTTGGAAAATATTTAAGGTTGGAATAGAGTATGTTGAACATTGGATAATATTTTTTTTCTCTTAAAGTTTGATTTATTTTGCTAACCTTCTTAGTTTAATAAATTAATTTGTGGATTATGGAAATTCGTACGGGACTTATGATTGATCAAAAGTTCCTTAGGTGTAAACAAAATCATTTTGATCATTCATTTCTTAGTATATGGAATGAATTGAATATCGATCGATGAACAACCAAAGCATGTGATTATTCCAATGATTTGGATGGAAATACATTAAAAACATACCTAATAATTCATTATAGGGAAAGTACCTTGAAAATAAAAATGATACCCAGGTAATTTTTCTTGATGTATCAAATGATCCATTAGATCATTGCATATTTTTAGCTTTTTCACCCAAATCATTTTTTCCATTTTCAAAAGGCTTCTTTCAGGGTAAGAGGGAAGCCATACCTTTCAAAAGTTCACATTTACAATGTTCAAAAGCTGCGCTATCCCACAAATTAAAATTTAAAATAACAACTTATATGAAAAAACACCATCATAACATCACATGAATCTCAGGCCATGGGCCTACCTTGAGTCACAAATCGATCACCTCAAACATAATGTCCTTTCACATCTGCCATCATCACCACACAAACTAGACCTACCAAAATCCCCATCGTCATCATCATAAACTATATCTATGTCTCATAGAGGTCCGTATTATCATTATCACTGTCATTGATACCAAAATAGTTCCACTATCATCGTAATAAACTAAACACCACACCAATCAACTGTAAAACATTATAGTTCATCATGCCGAGAAACCAACGTCATCCCTACTGATCAGTCAATTGAAATGTGCAATCCATCATCATCCCGAGCCACCATAATCAAACTACCGATCAGTCTATCAAACTGCGTATTCCATATCCACCGATCCATCACAGACTGAACCTGAGACATGAAACATGACATGTCACACCACCACTATCGATAGGCCCATAGATGCCTCCATCCACCCCTTCAGAGAGGATAACCGAATAAATCCTTCAGTATTGTAGCCACTGTGAAGCTCTTTGATGCCATGGCTCCCTAGAAGGCCATTAAAAGAAATAAATATTGAGTCACAACCATTAAACCTAGATGCACCATCGCTCTTGAACGAAGAAAGAAAACCCACCGAGGATGTCAAAAATGACAACCATAACCCTCCATCCCAAATGATAATTGCCCTCTGAGAGAAAATATCCACGCAGAATAGATGAGCCGCCGGATGACCACAACACAATTCCATCGACGACCTTAGAGAAGAAAGACTAGAAAAACCCTCGGATCTATGATAAGAATCAATGAATCCATCACTGTCACCCTCCCAAATCTCAAAAAAAATCCTCCAAGAGATTCGAGTGACCGCTCGTACCCACCTCCCAGATCCCCAGAAGACCACAACGCAAAACTCTACTACTTGTCACTCTCCATCATAACATGATGGTTAGAAATTTAATTCATGTAAATATTTTCCTTCATATAATCCATGTATAAATTATATTTAGTGGCCCTCTTATTTACTTTTTATTATTATAAAATAGAGGTATCAATAATTGATTTTCCAATGTGGGATTTTGCACAATTATATTTTGAAATGAAAAACCCCTAGTTTTATGCCATGAGTTAATATTACGGGGATGTAATTTTTTGAAGGCAGGGAGTGTAGAAAACCCTATTAATTTATAATACATTCATTGATAAATAAATTTAATTTGTTACCTTTCTTTATATTTATGTATCGCCTTGAGAATCTTACACTACACACAACAATGTGTTGGCTTGCATTATAGCAAGACCCAGTTTTACCAAACAATAATATATTAATAAAATAGTATTAGAGGTTATGATTATTATTAACCATAAAATTTATATTATATAATTGATGATATTTTAAAAAAAATCTTCTGTATTCTATAGACATGATGTAGTGACATATTCAAATTTTCGGAAAAAAGAAGTGTTTTTCCAAAAATTTTATTTTGCCACATTTCGATGGTGCATCCATTTTAAATAAATTATTTTACTCATAAATATATTATATTTATGAAAATAAATTCCTTATTTTAAATGGAATTTAAAATTTTACTTCAGAGGAACTTTTGATATTTTTTTATAAGTTTTAAAATTTGATTAATAGTAATAGTATTTAATATTTTAATTAAAAACAAATTTTTTCATTGAAATAACTAATTGGGATAAATTATATTATTGAATGGTTTTATATTATAAATAAAATAAATTTTCATCATTTAATATAAATTTTTTCATTGGTATTAATTTTACCATGAATTTTTATGTAAAAAAATTTCATTCTTTTGCAAATAATCAACTTCTCAAGACCCGTTTTCATTCGACAATGGGGTTAATTTTTTAATTAATTACATTGTGTTTTGAATTTTGAAATATGTATTCAATATTTGGAATCCTATGTTCCAAATTATTTAAATAGGTTCCTTTTATTTTCGAGAATTATGAATATTAACTTTAGTAATTATTTTTATTTACTGCGATTAAATGGTAAATTAGTTAAATAAGGGTAAAAATAATATTATTATAATATAAAACTACACTAATATGTGTCCTAATATTATTTGATGAGTCATGGAAAACAAAAAAAATCATTATACTGAACGTTTGTCATTTTGTGGCCAATTGGGTGTGATAATGGGATGTTATAATAATTAATTTAAGGTAATGTGAAATATTACATTAACATGTATCTTTTTACTAACAATTGTTTTAATATAGGGTTATATAACTAATATATTTGAAGATATATATTCATTATAAAGAAAAAAGTATCTTCCACATTTTGAAATTTTATTTATATTTTTAGGCAACAAATAGATAAATTTATTAATGATACAATGATGATGTAGTGATTACCTTATTAATGAAATATTAAAATAATGATATTATATTATTAAAATAAATATAATTTAAAAATATTGATACCCAAAAAAAAATTATGTATAATTATGTCATGTTATATTTGATTTAATGTGGTTTTTTTGAATGAATCAACTTATTATGACATTAAAAAAATCAATTACTAAATTGTTTCAATATTTTCATAAATGAGTTTAAAAAAATAATATTCTATTAAATGATATAAAAGTAATAAAAAACTAATATTTGGAAAAATGACTTAGATAATGTTAAAATTTTCATTAATGATCCACTTTAGTATCTCATGGAACTTTATAGTAACTATATTAACCATATATTGTAAAAAGGAGGAAGACATGGTAAGAGATAATTTCTTAACTAAGGGTTAATGACCAAAGATAAGGATATATTTGTGACTTAAAAATCTCTAAAACATATTGGTTGCGTGGTTTTAGACCCATAATCATATTATTCTCGAAATATATCACTTTTTAGATATTGTAATTATAAAATAAATTAATAATTAAATAATATTTCATGACTTTTGTAACGTGTCCCCGTCCGTCATATAAAAGGCCACCAACTTTACCCACTTACATACACCTATCAAGAACCTTGTATCATCCAAAATCAGATCAAATTATTTCAAAAAATCCCTAACATCCTCTTAGATTCCTTACCTAGTGATGAATCCAATTCAAGAAGAATATTGGCTAATATCAAAAGGAGTTACCTAATTTAGAGGTAATATCTTCTACCAAACTCCTTTCATTTATATTTCTTCTTATTCAAACCAAAAACCTATTTTTATTCCATTATTTTTTACAAAACTAGTATCCTCAATATAATATTATGTTTTTACGCTACGTTTTATACCTAAACATACACACACCTCCACCTAAAGAATATATAAGACATCGTTTCTTTATATGGTGAACTACTACCTCACGAAATGTGGATTGTAAAATTTTCTCCTACCACCTCTTATAGTGACCATTATGATAGAAAATATGTTTATATATCATATATATGTTATTTATAATTTCTTTATTCTACTATAATTTTTATTTCAAACATACATTTAATCTTTCCATGTTGTGTAAATATTATAATTTTTTTGAGGAAGTGTGGAATACTACCCAATCAAAGCGTTATGACTTGTTAATGGTATACATGAAACCTATAATGGATTATCTTATTAAAAATGCGACACTAATAAGAAATTAATTTTATATAAATATTATAATATACAATTAAATAATTTAATTATTTTATGACAAGGAGATGAATGTACCATAAATGCGTACGTACGGTCTACCGTCTCTATGAAAAGTGTATTTATTTTTTATATCACTATGAAAAGTGATATATATTATCTTATTAAAAATGCGTACGTACGGTCTACCGTCTCTATGAAAAGTGTATTTATTATGAATTATAATAAATTAATATATATAGTATATATATATAATAATTAAATCATGTTTTAGATTATTTATAAGATTAATGCATGATCAAATTAATTGTAAAAACTAATAATATGTCAAAACACACCCGAGAAACTAGGCGATTAACACCAGAAATTTGAAAATAATGAATGATTACTAAAAAAGTGTAATAAGATATTATTATAGGATCATATATTATATCATAAATATTGGTATGGTTCTAGAATATTTTAATAACATGATTTAAACAATACACTAGTATTTAACACACCCTCCACTAAAATAAAATTCAAGGTAATTTTTTATTTCACAATCTCATTATTATCATAGATTGTTTATGAATGAATTTTTACAGGGACATATTTATCATCCATGTACATGTTTTAAAAATGTTTTCTAGTATTTATTTATATCTACATGAATGTTTTAAAATATTAAATCCTTTTTTATATTTTAAGGTTGTATAAGACACTTTGATTAAAAAATCACTTTTCAAATGTATTTTATATGTTCATCGTTTTTGAATAAATGTATTCAAAGAAAAAAGGGGTATTTGTCTCAAAGGGTTTTAATGATTTACTTAGATTTTTTGTCTTGTATGTCAATATACTATTTTGGAATTTATGATTAGTTTTTTTGATTTATTATGATACAATCGTTCATATTGGACTGAATGTTTTATGATAGGTTTGACTGTGGATGTGCTATTTTAATACCATTAATGGTTTATAGTTGACCTATTAACATTTAGTATGCCAGTTTTAATAATAATGATTATGATTTGATCAATCCTTTTCATATGAAGAATGGATTGTACTTATTAAGTGATAGTTGAGGCTGCTATATCCCCTCGATGTATCAGTAGGTCTCATGAGGCAAATAAGATATGGAATTGAATGAGGTCATGGACATTTATTTTTTGATATGGATTTGGGAAAGGCCTTAAAAATTTATTTTTAGATGTCTTGGATAAATCATAAATGGTTTGTTTTATTTTTCAAGAATTATTTATTCGCTCATTATGATAGTATTTATTGATATTACATGTGATCATTCAACTATTAGAATATCAATGTGAATTTTTAAATGATATTATTTGATTTATTTATCCCATATTACGATCATGATTATGATTAAATGTATCTTGTTTTAGTTTAATATTTTACATAATGATTATAGTTATTTATGACAGATTACACTTTATTGATTAACCATAATAAAAATTTGAGATCACCCATTTTTTATGTTTTATTTTACAATGATTCCAAGAAGTGTTTTATAGTGAATATGAAGGGTAATTCTAGAAGAATAACAGAGTTCTCAAAGAATAGACTATGTTTCATATTATATTTTTGAATTTTAATAAATGGTTAATGTATTAAATCTATTTTACAATACATCTAGACTGATCTGTCTTTTGGGACTGGATTCCTTGTATCAAACCAATGTATTAAAATAACGCACCGGCTCTGGGCTTCTAAGGTCAGTGAGTTGGAGTTGGTATTAGTGGAAGTATAGAAACAACTATGGAAATTAGATTTAGATGTCTTAGATCATGGATCATAACCCTGATATAGAAATTCAGAATAATTATATATGTACATTCTAGAATTTGAGTGAAATATAAATTTTGTGTATTTTACAAGGAATACAACCCTATCTAAATACTACTTGTGGATGTGGTTCTAGTATATATGTACATAATAGTGAATAATTCGATATTATGTTTTGGTCCTGACTTCATGAAACCTAATATGTGACAATATGACTTACTGCAAACCTAGTTTGACACCCTTAGTAGATATTTTTAAGATAATTCACATTTTCATTACAAACCATATCTATGGATTGATGAGTAAATATGACCCTAATGAAACCATTTTTATGACTACAAATTTGATATAAAACAAATTTTCAATTAATGTTATGTACTTTACAAGATTGGAATTATGCATTATGATACATCACCAAATCTATTGTATGAAATTGTGTAGAAACGACACCTATTAGATGGAATATAAACCATATAAATGCCCATAATGCATTTATGAATTTCCATCCAATTAAAGATAATTATAGTGGTGATAAAGATATAACTAGTGATTAATAGCTTATAAATGTACTAGGACAGGTGACTCAGGTTATAAATAATAACACTATTAATATTGAACTACCAAATCCACAACACGGAGGATCAATGTTAGACCACTTCAATAGACAATATCCTCCAACATTCAATAGGACTAAAAATCCATTTGTAAATTAGTAATGGGTATGTTCTGTAGAGAAAGTATTTATTTATTTGGGAAGTAATGAATGTTAAAATTTTTTCATGGAATTTTATTATCTCTCATGAGATGAAGATCAATGGTCATCAATAATTAAAAACACAAAGGAGGGTGAAGATGTGGATAATAAGGAAGGAATCTTGTTTAAAGAACTTTTCTTATAAAAATACTTTCCTCTTGAACAAAAAGATGAAATGGATTGACAGTTTATATGTCTACGGTAGAATGAGGATAATTATACTGAAAATTATGAAGATTACTTCACAATTTTAGAAAGTCATTATGTAGAATACTTACATAACTCAAGGATTAATATTGTTCATTTTTTATTTGGTTTAAAACGATTTCTCTGAAAAGAATTGTTCTATCAAACATTATTATTATACAAATATATAATATCATATGCTATCAAGAAAAATAAATAATTTTATAATTCTTATATATTTAAGATAATACATGACAAGTAGATAAAATTGGATATAGAGATAGATAATTGAAAGAATGGATTGAATGATTTTTCCCACATGTAATAATTATGGAAGGAAACATCGTGCTGCATGCATAAAATAAAATTGATTTTTTTCATATGTTGTGAGAAAGACCATCATGCTCCTGATTATAAGGGAATGGAACAATCTGCAAATGTACAATGTTATAATAATAATATGATGGGACATTATGAAAATGATTTTACATGGTGTTAATGAAATATGTCATAGAAGAAGAAAATGGATTACGTTTAAGAAAATTTTGTTACTATAGTCGAAGTGGAATACTTAATGTAATTATATTTTTGGATTCAAGTATAAAGCTGTTATAAAAATTGAATTATAGAGATTTTATTATAGTATGTCTTCTTAATGGATTTGGAATCATGAATTATAAAATATGTTGAGGTTATAAATGTAGTTATCAATAAGATATACATTATGTTGTATATGGAATTTTTGGATACAATTCATTTTGGATATTTAAATATCTTTTTAGATTGTGAATTTAGAGAGGAGTATTTTGGAAATGTTTTAAGGTTGGAATGGAGTAAGTTAAACATTGTATATTTTTATTTAGAGGGTAAATTATGATTTTTTAGGTGAACCTTATTTATTCAATAAACAGTTAGAGGATAAAGTAAATAATTACAGGATGTATAATTTTTCAAAAGCACTTAATTTGTTAAGAAATTCATTTTGAATGTTCCTTTGTAGGTGTAGGGGATGCAATGAAAATAGATCGAAGCACAACCAATGGAAAAAATTATGCTTATGAAATTGAATGAAATAAATTAAATGCTTACCTAATAATTATTCATAGGGAATGGATCTTGAAACCAAAAAAGATATCATATTAATTTTTTAGATGAATCAAATGATCCCTTATATCATCGTATATTTCACGCATTGTGATTTTATCATTCTTCTCGTCATGTTCCTAATCACTCTTTATCAAAACATAGTTGTTAAATTATTGTTCAAGTGTATATTTTCCTACATGAAACTCTAGTATATATTATATCTTTTGACCTTCGTACTTACCTTTATTTATTTTAAAATTTAAGTCCAATTAATCTTTTTTTCGATGTTGGATTTCTGCAATGATATTTAGAAATTACAAACCTCAAATTTTCAACAGAAATTGTAAATTGTGAGGACACAAATTATCGAGGGAGGGGATAATGTACCACCTTAAGAGATTATAATATTTTCATATATAAATGATTTTAATTTTTTTCTCCCTTTTTTTATGTAACACCATTCCAAGCTTACACATACACAATAATGATTTGTCTTGGGTTACATGCAAGACACAGTTTTATCGAACAATAATAAATTAATAAAAAAAATTACCAGTTATGAATAGTATTAACCACATTTTGAATATTATATATTTCATATAAATTTAATAGTCATCATATTTATTCTCTAGACATTATAGAGGATGAAATTTAATTTTTTGAAAAAAAATATTTATATTCTAAAATATTTTTTTCCATCTTTTGAGGGCACACCAATTTTAAATCAATGTTTCTACCCTCTGAAATATTTTCTTTAAAAAAATATATTTCTTCCTTTGAAGTATTATATGAAAATTTTATTTTGAATAATTTTTAATCTATTCTTGATATGTTTTAAATTTTGATTAATAGAAAAAATATAAAAAATTTTAATTAAAAACTACATTTTTCATCGAAATATATTATGAGGTTAAATTATGTTATTGAATGGATTGTATGTATAAATAGTATATATATTTATCATTTTATATAATTTTTTTCAGTGTTTTTAATTTTACAATGAATTTTAATGTAAAAACATTTCATTCTTTTGCAATGTTTTATCTTTTAAAATCTTAATTTTCATAACAACATCGGGATTAATTTTTATATTAATTATAGGAATTTTTTTTTTGAATTTTTAAAAATAGATTTAATATATAGAATTAGTAGGTCCAAATAATTTATATCGGTAACTTGTTTCAACATTATGAATAATAACTTTTGAAATTTTTTAATTTACCATAGTTAAAGGGTAAATTATGTAAATAAGTGTAACAATAATACTTTAATAATATAAAAATATCCTAACATGTGTACAATTCATATTTTATGAGTCATAAGGGACCAAAAAATACTTTAGGACAAAATTTTCACATTTTGGAGTCAGTTGTACAAGATAATGACATGTTATAACAACTAATTTATAGATATGATAAATGTAACATAAACATGTTTCTTTTTAATAAAAAACTAATATGGGTTTATATAATAGATATATTTTAATATTAATATTAATTATAAATTTAAAAAAAAATTTACATAATGGTATTTTCTTTATAAATTTTATACATTAAATAATCAAATTATTTTTGAGACAATGGTGAGGTTGTAATTAGATTTTTAATGAAACATTCAAATAATTGATATTAGAAATATTATAATAAAAGAAATTTTAAAAAATGTTGCCAAAAAATAATTTTACGGATTATTATAAAATTTTATTTTTGAGTTAATGTAATTTTTTTGAATTAATTATCTTTTTATGACTTTTAAAAAAAATTACTAAATAGTTTCATAATTGACATAAATAAGTTTTATAGAATTATCAATTTATTAAATTATATAATTGTCAAAAAATATAATATTTGAAGAAATGACTTATATAATGTTCGAACTTTTATTAATTATTCACTTTAGGTTCCCATTGAATATTATATTAACAATATTTACCATATAGTGTAAAAATAAAATAAGACAATGTATGTGTTAATTTATTTAAATAAGGGTTAAATCCCAAAGATATAGTTAAATTTGAAAAATAAAACCGAATAAGACCTATTGGTTGAGAGGATTTATACCCATTCTCATATTATCCAATAAAAATATTACTTTTACACTATTATAAATTTAAAATAAATTTATATGAAAATAAGATTTCTAAATATTCTTAAATTTCCCCTCCTCCCTCTAATGAAAGAACACCATATCTACTGACATAATCACAACTATCAAGCCCCTTGTATCATCGAGTTTGGTCTATCTTAATCTCCCAACTTCATTAGCTTCATCCTAGAATCCTCTCCATGGGTAGAAGGCAATTAAATAAATTCTTTTGGCTCAAATCAAAAGGAGTTACCCGATTTAGAGGTAATTTCTTCTCTCAAAATCATTTCATTTATTATTATTCATTCTCCTACCCCATAAAATCTTATTATTCCGTTATTTAAAAAAAAAATTATCCTCAATATACTAGGTTGTTTTTATGAAAATGGTTATACCTTCACTTTCACGCGCCTCCATCTAATGGATATATAACATATTGATTCTGTTTACGATGAATTACCACCTCACGAAACAATTAATGTTCCATTTTATCCTACCACCTCTCATGGTGGAAATTATGATAGAATATATATATATATAATATTTTATTCAAAATATATCTATTATTCATTTATTTTTATTTAAAACATACCTTCCTGCTTTCCATGTTGTGTAAATACGATAAGTTCATTTGAGGATATGTGGACTACTATCCCCTTAAAGCAATATGACTCCTTCACAATATACATGGAACATATAAAAGATGGTTTTATTAAATTTATGAGACATATATAAAATTAATATAATACTGGAATTATAATATACACGTATATAATCTTATTGTTATACGACATGGAAATGAATGTAGCGCTCATTCTTATATACGAACTACTGTGTCCAGGAATGGTGAATCATTTAATTATCTCCATGTATTGTGGATTATTCTATATACATATATATTTGATATTTATATAATATTTAAACATTATTTTAAATTATGTAGATGATTAACGAATGATCTAATTAATGCAAAACACAAATAATAATTCATAACATACTCTAGAAATTAAGCGATTAACGCCTAAAATAGTAAAAATAATGGAAGATTACTAACAAATGAGTGATATGATTTTATAAGACAACCATATATGATGTAATAAATATTTATATGGTTACATTATAATTTAATAATAGTATTTAACTATTATATAAGTTGTTAACTCATCCTTATCAAATGGAAAATACAAATTAAGGGTTAATTTCACAATTCCATTATTTTCTGATATTATTTATAGGTATGTTTTTATTGGGAAAAATATACCATCCATATAAATGTTTTTAAAATGGTTTTAAGTGTTTATTTATATAGACATTAATATTTTAAAATTTTAAATAATCTTAAATGTTTCAATGTTGTATGCGCCACAATGATTCCAAAATAACTTTTTAAATGTCTTTAATAAGTGCATAGTTTTTCAATAAAATATTTCAAAGAAATAAATGGATATTTCCCTCAAATATTTTTAAGTATTTAATTATATTATTTACATATGTTTAAAAATACATTTATTGTTTTTATTATTAATTTATGTTGATTTATAATGATACAATTTTCCATATTGTATTGATGGTTTTATGATATGTTTGATCGTTGATATGATATTTTTATAGTATTCATGGTTTATGGTTGAATTATTAAGAATTCATATGCTAGTTTTAATAAGATTGATTATTTTATATTTCATCCTTTTCATATAAGGAATGTGTTGGACTCAGTAAGTGATGGTTGAGGCCGTCTATAGCCCCTCGATGCATTAGTAGGTCTCATGAGACAAACAGTATATGGAATTGGCTAAGGCCTTGCACATTTATTTTTAGAGATGGATTTGGCTGAGTCCATGAAAATTTATTTTCAGATGTCCTTAATGTATCCTCAATAGTACTTTTTAGATGTCCATCGTTATGAATTACCTCATTTGGAGACTAGTTAATGATAATACATGTGGTTATTCCACATGTCAAATATCAATGTTAATGATTAAATGGAATTGTTTGATTTATTTCTCCCATATTATTTTCATGTCTATGTTTAAAAGGCTTGTGTTCTAGTTTTCTATTTTCCATAATGTTTATTGTTATCTACAATAGCTTCAACTATTTTTTTGATATTGAGAAATTGATCTCTCCCCTTTATATGTTTTATTTTTTTAGGATACCTAGATGTTTTTTATGACTGATAGGAATTGTTAAGCAATAAGAATAATCACGTTATCAAAGAATAAACTGTGTTTCATATTATGTTTTGAATTTTAAATAATGTTTCATGTATGAAAATTATATTCAAAGATTGCAAAACTGATCAGTCCATCAGGACATGATTCCTTGTATCATTCCAATTTATTAAAATAATCTAGTAGATTTGGGGATCTAGGGTTAAGGTGTTGCTTTAATCATCATATATAATTTATAATTATCATATCATGAATAAAAAATTAATAATTTTTCACATTTTTTACATAAAACACTTGAAAAATCATTTGAACCCATATGTAAAATCACATTCAATTTTCACATTATAATTTATTAAAATATACATTTATTTTGAGAAGACTTTGAAAAATTACTACAATAATGATAATATTTTATTAAAAACATGAAAAAATATAGGGTGATATTAATTATGAATAACTTATAATATGGGCTAAAAATGTGGACATTCATTAAATTTAAAGAAAAAAAGATTCCTTCATACCTTTATAAAAAGATAAAATTGACTTGTATGGTAAATATTTGGATGATCCATTTTAATGAGTTGGAGATAATGTAAAATATTAATTTATACTATTATATAAGAATAAATGATAATTTTAACAATTTTAATAAAATATTTATGGAATATAAAATGATTAAAATAAGACTTTTAATCATTTGATAATGATTTTGTAAGAAAATTCTATTACGTAGTGTCTCGTCTTTTATTGTATGTTCCCTAATAGTTGAGTAATAAAATTATAAAAATTATTTACTCACATAAAACCCAAATTCATGATCATTCTTTTTCATTATTATTTTTATTTAATTTATCAATATGTTATATTTAATTTCTAAAAAAGATTAGATTTTATTGGTATTTTTTTTGGTCCTTAATAATTAAAAACCATATGATGTTTTCTTGAAGTCAAGATGATCCTGATTCTAAAATCATAATCATATAATTATTGTTATTTTTAAAAACTAAATATACATTTAAACCCATTTATGTAATTTGGTTTTGAAAATTAATTTACATCACATCATAGATGTGGTACTCCACACATAATCATGAGTGATATTTTCATTTTTCATAGGATAGATAAAAGTATAAAATAGTTTAACCATCAATATAATAAAGTATATGTATAATAAATATTCATAAGTAATTTAATTTGGATAATCCTACTAAAAATTAAAGTGTATGAAGATGAAATAAACATGATTGTATTTTGATATTAATTATACTAGATGTTTAGATATCACCCTTTTTCTTACAGCACAATCCTTATAAAAATCGTATTTTAAAAAGAAAAGTAAAAATAATATACAAATAAATGATGTGGATGGGTATTTATTCAGATAATGGTTGAGAAATGGTTCTGAAAGTGTGTGTAGAAGTGATGAGAAGAGGCCCCCGATTACAAGTGAGAGGAGTTAAACCATTATAAATAATTATAAAATTTAAGGCTAATAATTGGATTTATCATGAAAAGTAGACAGAATTTAGTGATATTTAATATCTTGGATTGTTAAATGTTTAAATACTCTTATATAATCCTATTTTTACAAGTATATTATATATTTGAATCCTTATTTTATAGTTTAACCACATATTTATCCTTTTAACCATTACTATGATAAAAAAAATTTCACTAACAATTCATTATGTCTCAAAATGAAATTAAAATCCGTAAAAAATTATAAAATTTAGATAAAAATTATTGAATGCATTTTATAAGATTCAATTTCTAGTAGTGGTAAAAATTAAATATCAAAGAAGTACATATTTGTAATGATTTTTTTTTTGAAAAAAACCCCTTTTAAGAATAAATAATATTTTATAAAAACAATAAAATACAATATTGATTTACATGGAGTTAATTATATTTTTTTAATAACTTAATACTTCTTTAAATTAAAAAAAACTGAATGAATCATTTTGAATTCCTGTTTAATAATAATTAATGAAAAGTATATTTTATTCGAATAAAAACATTACTTAAATTTCCAAACTGTAAAACATAGATTTATAAGTTAAAAAATTATATTTATAAGTGAAATTTATTATATATATATAATTTTGAATCTTTTAATACATTCATATATCATGATAATGTCATAAGAAATATTATTTATAAAATTGTTATTTTTTCACAATTCACCGAGAAATTAACTATTTCAAAAAAAATAACATTGGATTGTTTTGAGATAATTAATTAGAATAATAAGTTAATTTTATAAATTTAAAATTAATAAATTTAACTTTTCCTTAAAATCATGATGTACATTTAATCCCAATTTATTTAAACAAATTAATTTTTTCGACCGAAAAACTATCTCATTTTTTTTATAAAATTATTCTAAATATGAATCCTTAAAAAAATTATTAATAATCAATAAAAAAAAATTATACGATTAATATGTTTTCATATTATATAACCATAATGAAATTATGTCCTGAAATTTTAATTCATTCTATAAACAGGTGATAATATTTTTTTATCCTAGAATTTATATTATCAAAATCCCTGTTGAATCATGTTATTCTTCCCAAAAACCATAACTCGGAAACTAATTTTATTCCCCAAAACTATATATCTATGATCAAAAATATTAATTTGAACTTCCTCATAAGAATAATTCTGTTATAAATATACCTCATTCGGGATCATAACATGAGTTGTATCCAATAAATTTGTCATTAATAGTGAAACTTGAAACTAATCATATACCTAAGAAAAACACATAGGTAAGGGAAATAAGTATAAAATAAATCCAAATTTTAATATAATTTTAGATGGTCTAATAAACCATGTGTTTAAATTTTCTATAATATCATAATTAATTATACCTTTCTATATATATATTTAGAGAAGGAGATGATCTACAACCTCAAATGAGATATATTTCCCCTAGATTTCTAGTTAACTCTTATGCATATATTGATAATCCTTAATGTAGTGACAAATCATCTTAACTATATAAGAAATATCTACTGCCAATTATATAACCTATAACTCTCCTTGACCTATATCATCTCAATATACTAGAGTTCTAAACCACTTTCCAAATAATTCTTGAAAGAGGTGTAATTTGTAATAATGAATGAAAACCCATATTATAACCAAATATCATAAATGAATATTCATATCCCGAGTTCCTAGACAATCCAATGTTAAATCTCATATAATATCTTCTAATGTCTAAATTATTCTCTCTAACTAAATATTAGATTTAGGTTTTAGAGTTGTACTAAAATTTAATTGGGTACCCGATAACTTCTTATGCATTTTTAATAATATATTATAAAAATATTGGATCACCATTAGATTTAATAGAGAGTGGGTATATATATAACATGTAGATATATATAACGAAATGATTATAATGAAAATCCAAATATATACTATCTTTAATTGGAGGTGAATCCTCAGATTTAGTCAATCAGTAAACAATTATCCATATGACATTATTACCAGAAGTTTTTTTGCTGTTCTCACCATGAAATTAATCGATATATTATCTCATTTCCATTCAAGAAATTGAAATTTCTAAACCATACCCTTTTAAAGATTCCATTCAACATTATATTATATGTAAATCTATAATTTCATGGTAAAATTAGGAATATATTTTTTTATTCCATCCCACCAAAAATATCCCTAATGTTATCTATATAAATTTGTGACATAATGTTGAAGATTAATTGTATAGATGTGATAATAAAACATTAATAATTTTATTAATTAAAAATCTCTTAGTACACATAATCTTTTTTTAACCATCCTAAGAACTTCTTTTTCAGTATCAAACATTATAAACTATTCATTCAAAAAAGTTATATCTTTTATTTCAATGTGTGATATTACTTTTGATAGTGATTAACTATCTTGGACAAAGATGACTACTAGAGTACCTAGAACCAAAGGTATGGTGTATACATAATTTCCATCACAACATTCATTAATCTGTTATATATTGGATTGGGTTTTAAACATTACATTGTTAATAATGCATTAAATTTTTTAATTGAGGAATAAACAAATAATATGTATTTACATGGATGGTAGTGAATCAAGAGATCTTAATACCTTATTTGTTCCAAATAAAATATCACAAGATTTAATATCTATTTCCATTGAAATAAACATGAAATATTCAATTTCGTATTTTAAACGTAACTCCATGTCTAAATAATCTCACGGTAGTATATAACTTTATAGAATTGCCATTGGGGTTGTGGGTATGAATAATAACATCCAAATTATGAAATATTTATAGAAAATAATTAATAAATTTATATTTATTGATTTATTTCTAATAAATAATCATTAAATTTATAATAAAATCATTTAATGAATAAAAGACCGACTTTTTAATGAAATTAAGTTTTCTTTAACTTATGTATTATTATCTTTGAAAATTATATTTACTAATATAAATTTTTTATTTTAATTAAATTTACTACTAAATTATAATTAAATATATATATTTTAGTTATCTAAATGCTAGGATTGAAGAAAAAACATTTAAAGGTAAGAATAGTTATTTCTCATAAAACTATTTTTATGGGAAAAATATGTTTTTATCACCATAAATTAAAAATAATAATTATTAATGATTTTAATGAAATTTGAAAATATAAAATTTGAAAAAATATTTTATCATTATATTTTATAGTTTTTCAAAAGAAATTAATAAATTTTATTTCATTTTAAAATTTAAAAAGAATTTAAAAAATGGGGTTTCGTTGAATTTCACATGCTTATTTAAAATTAATTTTTGTCTAATATAGAAATTTACTTAGATATATTGGTATCCATATTTTTAATCATTGTATAAAAATTTTGTAATATTTTCAATTTCTGTTTTTATAATGAACAGTTAAAAATAATAATTTTTTTAGTAGAGTTAATGTTAAAACATGTTTACCGGGAAGGGGGGATAAAACAAGTAATTAAGGTTCATAAACATGTATTATTATTTTATTTTGAGAAATTTTGACACAATATAATAGTAATTACTGTTTTTTTCATTTGGATGATCATTCATATGAATGTGAAATTAAAATATAGAAATCATTTAAATAATTCAAACTATGTCATCTCCCTCACTTATGAAAGGTAACGTCATCTTCACACATATTCATTAATTTTGAGCCTTATAGATTAGAACATCACTACATTAAAAAATTACTAGACTCATAAAATGTTTTCTATATTTCATTTTCTTCTGCTAATACAAATCTTTCATAAGATAAGGTGTAAGGGAAATAAAGCTTCTAAAAGATGAGTGTAAATATTATTCGATGTATATTGAAATTTTTTCTTATTCAACCTTATATAAATATATATCATACATAATAATAGGATTATAAGATAATATTGAATATAATTAGATGTTATATTTGATTAAACAACCTTTTTCACCAATTTTCCATCAAATGGTAAATTAATGTATTGCTTATGTATACGAATGGACTACCACTTCCACAAAGTGATGTGACTCATTTTCCATCACTGCATCATATTGATGGATATGATTATGAAATAAATAAATAAAAATGATATTTATACTATAATTATGATTCATTAAGGTTAAAATATTCATTATCATCCTTTCATTATTTTTGTTCAAAATAGAAAAAGGTGTTCATTTTAACACACAGACTATCGTCTCAATGAATGATGTAATTAATTTCTCTATCACCACATTTTATTTACATATATAAATATGTACATATAGAATTTTTATTATATTTATATCTTGATTAATATTTTTTGATATTATGTAACCATGATCAATATAAAAAGGCTGAAACTACCGAAACAATATATTCTGGAAAAACTAAACTATTAACACATATAAATGGTGATTTTATTAAATAATTAATAATAAATGGGTGTTAAAATATTATAAAGATACCATATATGAAATTATTATTATGTATATGGGGTTTTTGTGGAATTATTATAAATTGCTATTTATTTTATTGTAAGTTTGAAAATTTACAATGAAAACAAGACTTAAGGTAATGTTTTTATATTATAATTTCATTTTTTCAGGTTTTTTATATTTAGAATGTTTAAATTGTATTATCTATCTCCAAAAAATATTATTATATTTATTATCCTTTGGTTATTTCTAGAAATTAATGGTCTTAATTTAATTTTTATCACTCTATCTGCTCCAAATTTTAAATTAATTTATTTTAGGAAACTAACTTTTATTTTTTCTATCCAGTAGGAAAATTATTTTTCCATTTACATATTTTTATTATAATTATCGTAATAATGGCTTTAATATTCTAAAATGATATATTAATTGTTTTATGTTTTTTTATGTTCTATTAAATGGTTGAAATATAAAATTCTTGTTATTTTCAATATGTTTTCATTATTACCAATTGTGTAAAGAAAATAAATGTTATTATATATATTATACGAATTAATTTTCAAAACATCATTTATTTTTTTTAACATTCATAGTTACCAATTCATTTTCAAATAAAACGTGTTTCCCTAAAATTGATTAAATTTTTAAATATGAAATAAGTTATTTTAATTTGAAAGAAGAATTTTCATAAAGAAATAACACAATGATATTTTAAATAAATTATTCACATCGAATTATATCCTATGATGTTACTTATGCATCACTGAGGATACGATTATAGGATACCATCCTTATTATTTTACTAAATGGTTATATATTTTTTTGATCAAATGATGATGAAACCAATTTAATTATCTATGGAATAATTTATAATGAAATGATAAATTATTTCATGATCTTATCACATAAAAATGAATAGATTTTGATTAAGTGATAAGTGAATAAATTATATCCCTCCAATTAATTGGGTAAATATAATGTATTATGAGCTAAAAGGGTACATGGGATGTTATAAAAATAAAAAAATATAGTACAGGAGTGTTTGTCTTAAGCATAAATCTGGTACACATGACATTAGACCAAGAAAAATATGTGATTAATGTCATTAAGGGTATCCATGATTGAATAATTCTATGATTATGATTATACTAGAAATTAGGCCACTATTTTATAAAATGATCTTATTCCAATTTTATTCTCTCATATATCATGTTCTTTGGTTATTTTATGATTCATGTCTTATAAACTACCATATTTTATTAAATGTATCCTAGTAAAGACCTATGATTTTTTTGGTATGGTTTTAATTTTTTATGATCTTGTTATAATTCCATTATTCTCATGTTTAGGTTAAAATATAATTTATATCTCTATTTTTTACCCTTAATTATAATACCATCTCACCTTTTATTATGTTTTCTTCTCCAAAGGATTTTAAGAAAGGTTTTATGTATTATTTGTCTATGAATGGTGATAGATGTTATAAATTACTGGGAGTTGATGTGGATATTCTATGTATGAGTTGTTTATATATATATATTTCAAAATATAATAAAACATTATGGTTTAATATTGTATCATAATGATAACTAAAGAATATTCATCTAATAACATGTCATATTTTTTTATGTAATGTTTGGGTCAAATCAATTGTTTTTAGGGTAGGGTAATAATATTTATGAACATTAAGAAGAATAAAATTTAGTTAGAAAACTTAGGATGACAATAAGTATATAAGAGTATCCAAAGTTATAGTAAAGAAAGTATTTGTTGATTTCCTTAGAAAACAAATCCCTTACTTAATAATGGCATGGAGATATGGTTGTGATATAGGTGTACCTATGGGTAACAACCCTAAAAGAGGTATATTCGATATTAAGACAATTGTAACTAGTGAATGATGTGTGGGATTAAAACTGGACACCAATCTAAACACTCATATAAGATCTGATGTGGACAATTAAAATTTTCCTTAATAACCATTATAATGTATATGAAAATATTATGACCACAGATAGCCCATGTTAATCCTAAAGTGTACTTCATTGAAAAGAATGTCATTTTATTTTTTTATCCTATAAGTTATATTCAGGATTATGTTGTCCCTCATTTTGATTATTGATGAAAAAATTATTTTTTTAGTTGTACATAGTTGTTGGAACTAGATGGAATAATGCTAACACTGAATGTGATGAAAAATTATAGCATTGTACTCATGACCAAATTAATGATAAGGGATCTGAAATATAAATTGTTATTTCTATGATTATAAAACATTCTCCTGAAATGTATCATGCTAAGATTAAAAATGATAAAATTTGGTAACGATGTTATATTGAGTTCTTCATAAAAAAAATATCCATCTTATTTTCATGGGACTTTGGATCCACTAATTACTAAATAATGGATCAATAGAATTTAATTTTTTCTATTTTCAAATATTCAAAGTGTTAAAAAGATATCTCAGCTATATAATTATTTGTTTTATTATTTCTATTATAATCAGAAATAATTTACTTTTTATAGTGAGATAAATATCACGACACATCACACATGTAACACTTTATTGATCCTATCAAACATTTCTTAAAATGTATTTTACTATATTTTGAACATGTGGTAGGGGGGATAACAAAAAAAATTTGTTAGTTGATGATTATACATTACTATCCACCTTTAAAAGTTGATAATATTTGTTTCATGAGGAACATAACTATAATAAATCTCTTTCTCAACATAATTTGTGCATTTAAAAACATTTACATGAATTAAAATTTATTTTTAGGACAATGATATTTCTAAACATGTTTTCAAATGAATATAAAATAATTCTATTTTAATTTAATAGTTGAAAAGGAATTATGTAATATTACTAGCTAGTATAGTGGTATTTTATTCATAAAAGTCAATAAAATATCCGTCTAATTATTTTAATTCCACAATTTTTCTTTTTATTGAATAATGAAAAACAATGTTGAAATAATACTCCAGAAAAAGATAATTAAAACCTATCTATTCAAATGTATCAATTTAATTTATCTCATTTTTCTAATTAATTAAATAACACAATATATCATCAAAAAATTTAAAATTATTGGAAAAAATTGTTACTTGTTATGTTATTGACAACCCAAATCATCAAATATTTTCTCTAATGCATTATCATTTCTTCATCTTTTAAATGGTATTAATATCCAAAAAATATAAAGGATCCCATTTCTATAAATCACAATACTATTGAAATATTTTATTATAGAGAATTTTTGCTATCATTCTTGGGTTCCTAAATCTGTTTCAAGAATTAATATCGTTAAACCATCCAAAACCCGATCACCTCTATCTCCAACTGTTTCGAGTTACTAATTCGGAAAGGCATTATCATATCTTTTCCATTGAACCATAGTCTCCATGTTTTCACTCTGAAGAAATATTCATAATAAAAATGTATAAGATGAATAAAAACAAAAATAATTAAATTCTATATCATTATATGCATAAATAAAAATATCATAAATATGACTTTTAATATCATGTTAGTCTCAGAATTCATCAAAATAGATCATCGACGTGATCTATTAGAACTATGTCATAACCAACCAATAATTATGAGTTTAATAGCTTGTATTTCAATTTTTTAAAATATCATGATAATATTGGATTATATTTTTAAACAATTAAGATAAAAATTAAATAACAATGTAGAAATATCCACCACATTGTACATTTTTTCCATAATATATAGTCATAAATTTACACCCATTTTATATTTAAGATAACTTTTTATCATTTATAATGAGTCACTATAGTCGAAATAATGACCCTGAAATCATTACAATGATTCCTTAGATACCATGAAAAATATTTTAAAATGTTGAATTATCACAAAAATCAAATTAATGTATTTAGAAATAAGAAAACTGATTGTTTACTAAAAAAACATTTAAACACATAATATTATTTTACATTTTCACAATAAACTCTGAGAATATAAATAAATCATGTCCATGTATAAAAATCAACCATATATTAAATAATTCCTTTAAAACCCATAAAAATAAATGAAAGAACCTAAATATGTATTGAGGTACAAATCCATAACCCATGGTAAACCATTCATAAAACCTTTTCAACAAGTTGAACCTACCTGGTTATCTCTAATATGATGTCATGGAAGAATAATTCTATGACCAATATATTTAAAAGCTATATCATAGTATCTGTTTTCATCATCAATAATTACTTTGTCTATATGATGAAAAATAAATTATAATCCAATAATAAATAATTTTAAAACCCCAAGAAATCTTATTTTTACCAATAAGAAAAATCACATTCCAAATAAAAATAAAATAAGGAGAAATATTACATTCTTCTTGAAAATGTTAAAAATAAAAAAAATTATTAGATGAATAAAAATATAATCGTCATTAGAAATCCATGGAGACATGTTGTATTATCATAGTAATGAATAATAATAATGAAGGATTAAAAAAAGACACATTATAATCATTATAACAGATTCTTCTTAATCATTTTTAAAAATTCAAAATGTCCCATATAGAAAATGTGTTGAAGATCCCTTTTTTAAAATTATTAAACAAAATAAAAGATTATTTAAATAAATTATTTATATATAAATATGAATTTTATTTCAAAAAATAATGAATTTTTTCATTAAATATAATTATTTTATAAAGAATCATAAAAATATTAGAAAATGATGTTTTAAATAAAAATCTATTACGTTGTTTCCCATTTTTATTCGTTCAATATCTAACACTTGAATAATAAAATTGAATTATTAAATTCATACTTAAAACCCATTTTAATTTTCATTACCTTATTATGGTTTCTTTTATTTCATATTATCTATGTTTTATTTAGTTACAAATTACTAATCAGTAGGTACGAAATTTTAGGATAGTTTTTCCTTAGACAATAAAAAAATTATGCTGGTTAACCAAATTCAAATGGTTCATGGATATATAATTTTAATAATTTCATTATTATTATTTTTATAAATTAAATAAAAATTTAAAATAATTTATGTATTCTAGAGATGAAAAAATGAATCACATCACTTCATGGAGGTGGTAGTCCACACATATGCGTAGTTGATGTTTCAACTTTTCATTATATGGAAACTTGTAAAATATTTATACCATAAAAATAATAATCTTTATGTGTAGAATATATACCATTGTAATTATTAAAATATTTTTTTACTATATTTGATTAATTTAGAAGAAAACATAAACATTTAAAATTTTAGTTAAGACTTATACATCCACTTTTAAAATATTCCCTTAGTTTACTCCTTATGACTAGGATAATGGATGTTTTGTGAATACTATGAACTATACTATTTGGGTAGTGGATTCAGAGAGGTAAGTGTTCTTGTGCTTGTGGTGTTTCTATGATCAATGAATTTGGATATGTTTCTAAAATTGGTTCCCTTTTATATGTGGTAGGAGTGGCACCCATATAAGTATTAAGATGTTTTTAATTTAATAAGTTTACAACCCATTGAAATTTTCTCTAGTACAGTAAAATTTCTAATATAATAAAATTTATGGTTGAAATAAATTCCTCTAGTCATGTTCAGATATGTTATAAAGATATCTTAAACCTTATCTTCAAGTTCACCCCCTATTTAACCATTTAAATCATTACATTAGGGAAATTATTTACCACATTTACTATTAATTATAGATAACAATAATATTTAAATAATTAATTATTTTGAACAAAGTGATAGAAAATATAATACATATTCTACGATTCAATTTATAATGGTGGTGAAAATTAATTTAAAAATAAGTATGTGTAATTGAAAAAAATACATTTTTCTAAAATCCAGATTTTAATAAAAAAAATGATTTTATACCAAAATCATATGTAATATGGATTAAAATTTAAGTAATATGATTATTTTTCGTAAAATGAATTTTATTTTAATTTTAATGAAAAAAACAAAAATTATCCTTTTGAAAACATGATTAAAAGAAAGGAATAAAAAAATGATTTTAATTAAATGATTATATAGATTTCCAAGTTTCAATTATATATTTATATATTCAAAATTAAAATTTTAAATGAAAAATTTTAATTAGTATAAAAATATTTCTGATGAAAAAATATTTTATAATCTCTAAAGTCAATCTTATACCATGATATTCTCATGATATTGATAGCATTTTTAAATTTTTAAATTTTATTATTTGGTACAAGAATCATCTATTTCATATAATAACCCAAAACCTATTAATAATTATTTTGGAATGAAGATGTTAAAAATTAATTCCATTTTATGAACAAAAAATTATATAATTAAGAAAAAAATTTTTTAGATAAAACCATTTAAGTCAATAAAAAATAATTCAGTTGAAAAATTACACTTCATTTTATGTTGAAAAAATTTATAAAATTCATTATAAAACCATTTTTTCAAAATTCCAATATTTGGGTAAGTAAATAAAATTAACTAATTAAAATTATTGATTTATTGTGAGACATAAAACAGATAACTAAAATACATGTATGATAATTTCAATAAATAAATAATATAAAATTGATTATTGTAAATATAACCATCAACAAAGTGAATTTAAAAATGAGTAACCATATTACAAACTCCATTAAAAATATATATGATATTTAAATATGAAACAAGATTCTTCCTTTAGAATCCCATTTTATGAACTTTTTATATAGGTTGAATCAGTGGGTTTTTCCATAGATAGTGCCTATGTAGAACATTGATTGGCTTGACTAGAGTGAAATTGATTGTGGGAAAAGCTTAATCTTACAAAACACGTTGTGAAATCCATAATTCATGAATTAGAAAAACTGATTCTTGTACTGATTATACTACCCAAAAATATTATTTATTGTCTATCAGGGGTTTTTTAATATTAAATCTGCCAGATATCAACATTCAAATATAATATATGGAATCATTTGGTCATGTAATATAAAATATACATTTTATTCTTAATGCCTTATTATTATGAGTTATGAAGTCCTATATAAAAAATATATTATTTAAATTTTTTATATAAATTTTATATAGATAACAATATTTTATTATCCATCTAATATATATTACTTAATAATAAATAAGAATAAAATCTCATTATACCTAAAAATGCATTTTTTTTTAAAAATATTACACCTTAAACATATATATTATAACGAAATTATATGAATTATATATTTAAAAATTAATTAAATGAACAAAATTTATTAACCCAACATAAAAATATTTACTTTGTAAGATTTGTTTTAAATTTTTTCCTAAAATGTTTATTTTTAGTCGAATAATTCTATTTTTTTGAAAATTAATATTTTTTAATTTTATTATTATGTAATAATGTACATGAAGACAAAAAAAATTTAAGTAAAAAAATACATATTTGAGTAATAAAATTATGAATTTTAAAATAATTTTTGAACTTTTAAAACCAACGTAATATATATTTAGTACTAAATTAAATGTTTTTTTAATAAAAATTTAAATTTTTTCTTTTGATGAAATTTATCATTATAAAGATGAAAATTGTTTTGGGATTATTTTAATTACACATATGGTTTAATAGTTTATATAATAAATCAATCAAACAAATTTATATCAGTATAGATGGTAATTTTATATTATACAAAAATATTAATCTTAAAATTAATTTTTTCTAAAAACAGATTTTTTGTGATTATAGGCGTTTATTATAAAAATTAAATATTAAAACTTTTTATATCTTATATGATACAATAGACATAAAAATTTAAATCAAAAGGATAAAATAAGTTAAATATTTCAATTTCATTTTTGGTTATTAAAATTAATTACAATGGTTAAAAATTATTTACCATGATAAAAAGTAAAAATGATAGAAAAGACAATACTAATGATAAAACGAAAAAAACATGTTAAAAATTTCCCCCAAATTTATTTCATGGGTTTACATAAAAAAATAATTACACAAATTTTTTATTTATCCCTTTTTAATCATTTTAATATTTATTAGTGAAATATCATTATTGAAATTCGATGGGTATTCCAAAAAATACCTTTCTCTTCACTTATAAAAGTGAAACATTATGGAAACATCAAGACACTACTCTAAATATAATTTATTATTTAAATAATAAAACTTTTATACAAATATAACCCTTTACCAAATAAATAATCTTTCACTAACCATTATATTTCAAAGTCCTTTCATTTCCAAGAAGAATTCCTAGTGAAAATTCAAGTCCTCAACGTGAGTACACAATTAATCTTAGTGTATCATTCTTAATTTTTATAATTATAATATTTTATAAAATTTTAAATATATTGAAAAATGAAAAATTATTATATTAATTAAACAATAATTATTCACTCAATTCCATCCAATAACAAAAACAAATAAACATCGATCATGCATACATGAAGACTACCACCGCAAAAAAATAATATTGTTCTTTTTTCTCCACCACCACTCGTGTATGGTAATTATTTTTATTTTATGTATTATAATGTTGAATATATATCAATAATAATTCTTATTTATTAATTTTTCATAAAACTTCATTTCATCAATTCATTGAGATTGGGAGAGTTAATCCTTTGTACATACAAAATATAGTCTCAATGAGCAATGAAGTTCATTTATCACCACCACCAATCATGGATAGTTAGATGAATGGATTTAATAGAGTTATATGATATATATGAAATTTTTATTTCTCTAAAAAATCCATACTATCATTATATAGTGACAATTACTTAAACATTAAATTATTTTAACACACTCCAATTTGGGTCGATTTTACCATTTACATGAAATATGTGTCAATGTTTATATCGTTAATGACTAAGGAACATCATATAATCGAAATAGAATATGATAATTATTTACATTTTATCTATTAATTCTTTTTTATGAGTGATATTAATATTTAAAATATAAGTTATTATTACACCATTAGATATTTAATGTAGCCGAAATTAGTTCACCATAATCTCAATTTTTTGACTAGCCATATTCACGTCTTTCATGTAGTGAAAATGAGTATTAATAAATCATTGAAAAAAATTATTATTATAAATTTAATTGTCTAGTAATTATTAATTTTATATCACTTAGTGGGGATTGATCCCATCCTTATGATATTTGTATGAAATAAATAATCACAAGTTCAAAAACCAGATAATGGAAAATTAGCTATAACCAGGTAATATATTTGTAATATATGATCATTTAAGAGGTATAAAAAGGTAATATTATTCTGGGGAAGTTATAAATACATTTATTAAGATATTTTTTTTTTCAATATATATGAGGCTCTGGCATGTTTAACTAATCAAAGATACACGGTAATAGTTTTTCAATCTCAAATTTTATTCATTTATATATGAATTGTATTTACCACTAATATCATACTTTTGGTGCACATAATGGACATGAACATATTTTTATAATACATGTCATATAATAAAATGTATTTACAAATCCATACCATTTTATAAATTTTATAGTCAATAGATATAGAAGGTAATAATTATGTGTGGGTATTTGTCTATATTTCAAATCTCATGAGACGTGGTTGGTATTACTGCAGATTATTATATTTTATAGATATTCTTGAACCTATTAATATAATATTCCATGAATAATTTTTTACCACTAGAATTTTAATTTTAATTTCAATTCCTTCCTTTTTCATGGGTTTTTATTTAAATATCAATCATGACATAAGTCTTCTATTTCCCATTTTCTATGATAAATAAGAATCAATATCCCTCAAATTTGAAATTCAATCTATGTAATTTGAATGATTTTAATTATAAAACAAATAAAAATTTCTTATCATATAGATATATTTATGGATGTTCATATTATCCTTACATTATTTTAAAATTGATATTTTATAGTCTTTTTCGAAATTGTGTTATCAATAAAGGTATTTTAAAAATATAAAAAAGGTAAATATTTTTCCATCTTGTTTTATCTATAAATCCACATTTGTTGAAACACATTTATATTATTATTTAAAATTGGAAATTTTTTATTTTCAAATATACTAATTATCTTTAAAAGTGTTTTAAATTAATATACTATAAATATTCTATATAAGTATTTATTTCAACAAAAAGAATATATTTTACAAATTTTCTGTTAATCTATCTTTCCACCATCATTGTAATATTTTTTGAAATATTATCATTACTCTATCATGGTTTCTAAAACGTGTTATTATTTTAATGGTTTTTAATATATTCAGTTATATTAGTTTTCATAATAATTATGGTATTTTATTATTTTCAAAACAATGTTTTCCTAAGATATATGGAAATTTTTTTAATCTATTTAGATTACATTGGATATATATTATGCGTAAAAAAGGATATTTTCTAAATTAAACCATCCAAATTATTTCTTAGTATGTTTTTTGAAATGATATTTATTATCATTGGATCAATCAATCAAATACATTTTATTATATAATCATTGAATATATAAAATAATTTTCATTATCATAATTATCTACCACTTAGAAAATTCTATATTTAATTCCTTTTATTTAAGGGAATTGACATATATTAACATAAATTTACTGGTTGGGGAAATTATTGACTATAAATACTCCTTTTTTCTATGTGGTATAAATTAAATATGATTCATTGAAAAGTATTTATTTTGAAATTTACCAAATACAATTTGATACACATTTATTTTCCAAGATTTTATTATAATTACTTATGGAATTTAGAATAATTTCAATATTTAATTTCATTTTAAAAATTACTGGAATCCCATTTTAGTTTTAGGGGTTCATTTTATAAAGATATTGAAAATTCTTGAAACCCATTTTCATTCAATGTTTTATTTTACGATGTGATGATAACTTTTCATGTGGAACACATTTGTTAAAATTATGTGATGGGTGGTACCTGTATATCCTTATAATTAATTTACCAAATCCTGATATCTAATGTGGTATAAATTAAGTGAAATATTATTATTAGTTAAATATATTAACAAAGGTTGAGTGCAATTAAAATTATCTATACTCACCATTTTATTTTTGAACATATTGGAAGACAGAAAGGCTTAGAAAGAAAAGAAATCATATATCTTTGATTATGAAAAATTACATTCAATGCTCACTATATCATGATTTATAATTTATGTTTTGTTTTCATATTCATAGGAAAAGGTTTGATCATTTTATATTATAAGTCTATAATTTAACCTAGTGAAAAACTATAATTTATTCGTGTTTATTTTGAATCAGATAATCATTAATTTTCATGTATTTCTGCAAATTTATAGGCCTTTGAATATTACCCATTACTGAGCATTTTAGATCACCCCATACTATTTTTTATTTCCCTTGTGGTATGAATATGACAATATCTTATGTACTGTAAAGATGGAGGAAAATATTTTTGAGAAATTTTTAATGTTTGTAAAATAAGTTTTTTATTTATAGTCTCCATGGTACTAAATATTTAGGTCCTTGGGTTGGGTAATTATTTGTGACATGTGTTAATTATTCTAGGGTATTAATTTATTATTTAAATATTTTTTATCATGGAATGATACATTTTTTATTAGATTAGGATTTATTTTTTTTTCAATTTATTTTATTTCTAATATGATAAGGTTAATAGGAACCCTAGATAAATCAACATAAATAATCTTATGCTTAGTAAAATATCATAATGATTTTTTGAAATATATATTCAAAAATTTTCCACGAAAAAACAAAATTTTGATTTTGGAAAGTAGATTTGGATTTGGAATTGATGAAACTAGGGGTAATAAACGTAAATATAGCATGTTTTTTATTAACTAATCATTGACCTGGTGATTGAAAAAATGTTATTACTGCACACTTTTAAAGAAAATCATCATGGATAATATTTGGTTACTTGAGATGTTATTTTAGATCCATTATTTTTGATCTAATCATATTATTTATAATTTTATAATGAGAAACTAATATTAAAATTACTGTGGAAAACATTAGATTGAATGAAGGGAGTTATATGTTCAACAAACTCTATAAAATGTTAAAAACCAATGGTTTCATTTGATATATCAGACTTAAATTAAAATTTTCATATTCAAATTTGGGATATTCTCATAACCATTTTGGATTTAGTTTTCTTTTTCAAAAATAAGATAAATAAATAAAGTTGAAGAATATATGCATATTGAAACTCCTAAGACTTATAATAAAAAATGGATCATACATTAATGAGTAAATCATAGTAAATGATTTACAATTTAGTTTCTTGGTTTTACCTAAATGAGTATGGATAATAGATTAATAGAAATAAAATCTAGATAATTTAGGATATTTTAATTTGTGAGGGTCATTTTTCAATACTCAAAAAATTATTGAGGATTATATGAATCATATAATGATTTTTCTTAAGTAGTATTAGATTAAAATTTTGAAAAATATTATAAGGTAATATTTTCACCATTAAGAGAGATTTAATATCGAGGTAATAATTCTTTATATAAGTATTTACAAAACACATGTTTTAGTTTTAATAACTATTAGGATGTATATATACATGATTTTGAAAAAATAACGTGTTGAGTAATTTTGGAATAAATATGTATGAAAATATGTATAAACATATAATTGATAGTTGATCCATGATATTTTTATAGTTATTCACATTTTCAGAATATGGTTAATATGTTATAGTATGCTATTTTATGAAGTAGTGGTTTATAAAATATGTGGATTCGAGAAAAAATTTATTTTTTGATGATTATATAATATTTTCTATGGTTTATTTCCTTGGAGTTACTGGTTATTTTTGTGAAAAATTTAATTTAGAATATATGATTACAACATGTACATAACTAGGCATTTGATTATATAATTTTGTTTCAGGAAAATAAAATTATCTTGATGTATTATTAAATAAATATATATATATATCTCCTAAGTATTTATATATTGATTTATAATTTACATAGTTGTCTTAATTAGTAATCAATAATCATAATTGTGTGGTTGTAATTTATTTATATGGAATGAATGTGACAAATAAATATTATTTATATACATACCATTAGTTAAATAATATGTTTGATGTATAATGACACACAGTCCATCAAAGTAATATAGAAATGTGTTACATTAAAATAAAATTAAATACAATATGACTGTTGTAAACATAACCTTTAAATTGGTCGGTATTAAAAAGAGTAAAAATAATTCAATATCAATTCAAATAATAGGAAATATAGAATCTGCAATCACGATTATTCCATATCAAGCCTATTTTTTGATATTTGGATAGTGGAGGCATTACTGGTGTTTTCTCTAGACAAATAACATGTTGAACTCTGATATGTATTTCCTGGATGAAATAATTTAAAAGAAATTAATAATCTTGTAGAACTCATTAAGAAATACATGCTTGATAAATCACTACCTCCAACTTCCACTACCAGTTATATTAAGGATTTTTAAGTATAAATTAGTATGATATCAACACAAAATTATTATCTATATAATAGAATGGGTGTATAAATATAAAATCCATTATAAACATAATATGTTTTCTTCGAAGTTGATATGTTTACTACCCTGGTGGAGGAAGTGGTGTTAACCACAAAAGATGATACCCTAACTATTCGAATGCTATATCAAAGAAAGCCAAAATTCTTCTTAATTTGTCACTTCTTTGTGCATATTACTTCAAACTATAAACGAAATAAATTGTGCAACTTCTGAAAAGTCCAAGGGAATTATGAAGATAATTGTAGAAGACGTAGGTGCATGAAATCATCCCCTACCACCAATCCTAGACCTTCTCATTCAAAATATGATTCTATTGAGATTCCCACTAACAAGGGAGGGTGTAATGGTGGGACCTCTCGGATTTTGGAAGAAGCTGATAAAATCGCTAAGGACGCTGCATGTTCTGATGTTCACATTGAGGAGTCTATCGCATTAAATCTTGCCTTAGAGTCCATCAAGGGGATGCATGTACAGGATATAGAGACTGGTCGGTTTGACCCTGCGGCCCCTGATGATTCCCTTATTCAAGACCTGTGCTAAGACCCTATAAAGGATATTTCCTAAAATGTTATATCCCATGTGCATGCCCAGGTCACTCCTCTGAGCATCACTCAAGATCCATCAGTTCTTGATGAAGGTCATGGAGGACATCATATCATGGAGGACTGCATAATATAGGTTGTCCTGATGTATCCTCTACTCATGCTGGTGAGTTTATGTAGGTACATGCATCTATGGCTACAAAAAGGGTCCTACCTTCCAGCCTACTATCCAATCCGATTGAATCTGGTAATAGGTTCTATTTTCTCAATATCGAGGATTCTACTGAAGAGGATCATGACCCATCTTTATCCATGCATGTGTTAGAGGATCCCATTGGTACTGCTAATGACTCATTTGAGAATAATGTGGATAAAATAAATGATGGGCAAAGAACAAGGCTCAGATCAAAATAATGAAGTTCATCATCTGGATTTGCCAAGGGATTGGTAATCTTCATACGACCAGGTCCCTTAGGCATTTTGTTATGACCAAAAATCACTTATTGGTTGGTATTGCCAAACCAAGGATGCAGTTTGAGAACTGGAGATCTTTAAAATGGGATTATCTTGGTTATAAATTTGTTTCAAATTACCAAATTGATACAAATGCGGAATCTCTATGGGAAATCAAGCATGATAGCGTGATTGTTAGTTTAGTTTTGACTGATTTTTAATTTTTCACTCTTACATGTTGTCCTGGAAATTCTTGATTTTCAGTGAATTTTGTGTATGATTTGAATATCTACACAAGAAGATGAGATCTATGGAAAAATCTATTGGATATTACTGAGAATATGTCGAATAGATGGGTTTCACTTGGTGATATCAATTCTGTTCTATGTCCTGAAGATAAAACTGGTGACAGCTTTTGTCGTGCCTCTACCTCTGATTTTTCAGCCTTTATTGTTAAATTTGGCCTTGCTGAGCTACAGATTTCTAAAGATGAATTTTCAAAGAGTCGATACACTGTTAATGGGATGCAGGCATGTAAGTTAGACAGATTTTTTTTGTGCAAGTGGATAATAGGAATTCGGCGATTGATGTTTCCTAGTTAACACTTTGAAGATTAAATTCTGATCACAATCCTATTCTGGTGGATGTTTGTTTTCAAAACATGAGGTCAGCACCTCTTCCCTTCATGTTCAATAATGCTTGGATGGTGACCCCATGATATAGATAAAATTTCCTCGATTCCTAGAAAAATGATCATCTAGTTATCCCTTTTCACATTCTCTACTACAATGTTTAAGCTTGTTAAGGATAAACTGAGGAGATGGAGCAAAGATTCCTTTTCTTCCCTTGATAATGACATTAGGGAGACTGAAATTGTTCTATCTAACTATCAGAAATCTAATTTTCCTCAGGATCTACTGACACTGAATGAGATTCAGACTACAACAAATCTAGAAAAGTACTTGGCCTAGAAAGAAAATTTGGCACATAATTAGTCTCATATAAGATGGCTGAAGAATGGGGACAGAAACTCAAATTTTTTCCATTGTATGAATAGGGATAAAAAGACCAAGAGAAGTATCCAACACCTTAATATTTAGGGTAAAATTTTTTCCTCTGAGAATGATATTGCTAATGTGGAGATAAATTATTTTGACAAGCTTTAGTCAGATCACAGTGAAGATAATTCTGAGAAAATCATTCAGTGTTTTGACACTTCGATCGAGGATGATCAAAATAAAAAACATTTTGAAATTCATAATGCAAGGGAGATACATGATGCCCTCTTCTCTATGAATATTGACAGTGTGGAAGGCCATGATGGCTTCATGAAAAAATTATTCTTGTTCTAATGGGATATTGTTCATCATGGGGTAACAAATGATTTGATTGATTTTTTAGATCAGCATATATGCCCATGGGAATGAATTCCAATTTCATCACTTTAATCCACAAGAAGGAGAATTCCCTTGGTATTAAAGATTTCAGGCTTGTTGCTATTGGTAACACTATACTGAAAGTGATTAACAAGATTATAACCCATCAGATGGGTGGTATTACAAAGGGACTTATCTATAGTAATCAGTTTGGATTTGTTCCATGATTGATCATTTAGAATTTTCACTTTACTACAACTTAGTGCATCAATTCCAAGAGGAGAAAGGCAAAGGATGGTAACATGGAACTGAATATTTATATCTCCAAATATTTTGATACCATTAGATGGGGCTTTCTTTTCACCATCCTCAAAATGCATGGGTTTTCACAGAAATTCAATGATCTTATTGGGATTATTTTTGCAAGTGCCAGGCTATCCATTCTTGTCAATGGTTCTCCTAGGGTATTCTTTCAATGCTCAAGAGGGTTCCGACAAGGTGATCCCCCCCTATGGGATAAATTTTTCTTTTGTGCAGGATTACATAAGTTGGTGCCTTAATGATCTTGCCAATTTTGGGTGGTATCAGAGGATGCAAATTGGGAGATAGTTGGGTTCCCCCATCGAATCTTTTCTATGCTGAAGATATTATTCTCTTTGGGAGAGCAGATAAGGAACCATATCTTGTTTTAAATACATTTTTTCACATTATGAGGAGGTTTTAGGTCAGGTCATTAATTGGGGGGGGGGAATCATTAGTGATGTTTGGTGGAGAAATTACCATGTTGAAGCAAGGTAGAGTGGCTCTGTAGCTTGGTGTCAAGAAGGGTGTGTTCCCCTTCACTTACATTGGTGTACTGATTTTCTGGGGTATAGTAAAAAGGTGTTATTTGGATAATATTTATCTAAAAAAAATCAGTTAACAAATTGGAAGGGGAAAAACATGTCTCAAGCAGGGAGTATTTGTTTGATCAATTCGGTTATCACATCAATGTTTATTTACTCCTTTTCCTTTTATAGATTTCCCAAAACATTTATAAAAGATCTAACTAGAAGAATCATGAATTTTCTTTCGAATGGCTCCATTCATTAGAGGAAGCTGGTCACTGTTGCATTGAATGAATGCATCAAACCTATCAAAATTGGTTGTTTGGGTATCAAAGATGTCTAATTATTCAATGACACCCTGATAAGAATGTTCACATGGAATCTAATTTCAAACACTGATGAATATTCGAACCTGGTTTGCATGAAAGCTTTATAATGTGTATTCTAGTTATCTCTGCTCATCTTTCTGGCCTGCTATCAAGTAGTCCTATACCAAACTCATGATGTGCTCAAAATGGATTGTATGCAAGGATTACACTCTCAATTTCTGGACTACTCCCAAGTTTTGTAAACATATTTGTGATGATTTTTCTATACCTACACTTCTGAAAGAGACATCCATTGCTAATTTTCAAGGCAATTAAACAATTAGAAACATGTTGCCAAATCATGTTGGCATAGAAATCATAAGATACTATTATATTGATCATGACACACTCGTCTGGATGCCAATCCGAATGGAATGTTTACTACAAAGGACTACTATTGATCATTGTGTGGTGCTTCATCGGAGTCTCCATCTTGTGTCACAAACATCTCCACACACTTTATACACCCCTCCCTCCTCACTGTTAATCTGGAAAATCTGGAAAAGGTGATTTCCATTTTAGGTTATGCTATAGGGAACTGGAATCAACCTTTCCCCAATATTCTTGTTTTTCCTATAGGTTGATGGAACCTCTGATCATATTTTTGTATCATGCATATTTTCATCCTGGTTATGGACCTATGTGTAGGGTATTTTCCACTAATTTCTTCCCTCCCAGCCGATTGAGGGGTTGTTGCAATCCGCCTTCAAGACTGACTGTAGTCAGCAGGTTCACTCCCTCCTCCTTGAATATGTGGTTAGTTTTCTGGCCTTTATATGGAAGGGGAGAAATACATTAATCTTTAACAACTCTACCCCTTCTTTTCACGCTGGTGTTCAAGGGATAAATTGTGCAATTTGAGCTACTTCTAACATCCAAACTGGAACTATAAAGAATGATGATTCTAACATTGTCTTGTTAAGGTCCCTTGGTGTCATTGGGAGGGGGAAGAAACCTTTTATGATGAAACATGTTTGATGGATTCCACCAATATCTCAATGGTTGAAGGTGAATGTTGATGGGGCGGATTTTGGGGCACTGGGTCCTTCTTGATGTGGTGGTGTCTTTCCCACTCAAAGGGGGTTTGATAAAGGATTTTTCTTCCACTTTATTGGAAATGCATTTGCAATTGAGGAGGAGAATTGGGAAATGATAAAGATGATAAGGTATGTTATACATTATGGCTGGCATGACATACGGATTGATTAATAATCGTCTGTTGCGGTCCAAATCCTTAGATATCGGTCACGGAATGTGCCATGGAGGGTGTTACTAGCTTGGATGGAATGCCTCAGACATGCATACTCACTCTCGCTTGAAGCTCTACAAGTTTATCGTGAGGCCAATCATGTGTCGGATGCTCTCTCGAAGAGATCCATTGCAGAGGTGATCTCCAATTAGTCTTTTGATTTACTAGACTATTGTAATTGCCTTGTTCAGGCCGATAGCTGTGGTGAGTTTTATACTCATCATTGTAGAATGACTCTCTCATGTTGCTCTGAGTACTTTATACTTTTGTTTATATATTTTATTAGGAGCAGGTTTGCCTTGTAACAACCCGAAATTTTATAAGAATTATTCTTTTTAATTTCATTGATGTCTTGTGTTGTATACTACACCAAAAAATCATGCACTACACGCATCCCTGACTTGGCTTTCATTACACGCAATCTTAAACTTCTTCGATAGTGTGTGTAGTATGCTATTCCAGGTTACACTAAAGAATGATAAATTATTATAATATTATTATGTACTAGCCATTATGAATAGTATTAACTAAAATTTGAATTTTATAACATTATTATTCATCTTACTCATTTTCTAGAACATGGTTTGAGAACAAAATAAATTTTTCGGGTAAAATATGTATTTTTTTTAAATGCAGTTTTGCCGCCTTTTGACGGCGCACCAACTTTAAATTTATTTGTTGACATTTTTATAAGATCAATTTGAAAAAATAAAATTATTCTTTGGAATTAGGATATAAAAATTTACTTTGGATGAATTTTTCATATTATTTTGATAACATTCATATTTAAATGAATAGTAAAAACACGTTATATTTTAATTAAAAACAACTTTTTTATCACAATATTTTATATGGTTAAATTATAATATTTAATGGATTAAATGTATACGAAGAATATATTTTTACCATTAATAGAATTTATGTCATTACCATTTATGATTACATTGAATTCATAGGTAAAAACATTTCAATCTTTAGCAACATTTTAACTTTTAAAACCTATTTTCTTAACAACCGGACAAATTTTAATTTAATTACTGCAACTTATGTGTTTTGAATTATGATAAATGGATTCCATATTTGGATTAAGTATGTCCAAATTATGTTAATAGGTTACTTTAATTTTTTGGATATTACGAATAGTAACAACGGTAATTTTTATTTACTTCAGTTAAAGATAAATCGGGTAATTAACGGTAAACCAAAGATTATAAAATTACCCTAACACATGCCAATATTCTATTGAATGACTAAAAGTCTACCCATATCACCTATGGGTCAGAATAGATTCATTTTATGGACATTTGACCACGAAAAGAATTTAATTATTATTAAAACCAATGAAAGTGACAACATGTCACTCCCTTAAATCTTATAAGTATAATAATTGTAATTTAGTGATAAACTTCAGGAAATATCAAACACGAATAGTATACAGAAATATAATAAATGTATCTACATCATGTGATTTTATTTATTATTTTTATGGATTAAATAATTATCATTAAAGGTGACACAACAGTGATGTTGAAATTATTTTATTTATTGAAATATCAAATAAACCGTTTTAAAAAAATAAATCAAAATATTATATGAACTATTTTAGGTGATTAGAGAATTTTCTAGATAAATATTACATGTTATGAATCTATTAAATATATTTTTTCGAACATATCTTCTGTGTGGATTTTATTTAAATTCAAATAAATTAATTGTGTCAAAATTGACACTATTGATATTTTATATTATTAAATAGTTAAAAATCACAAAAATATATTAAAAATACAAATTAAAATGTATATGATCTAACATTTCATAAAATATCATATTATATATAATTAATTACACATAAGTAAGTATTTATAACCATATAAAATTTATACAAATATTACCACCAATAAAATTAAATAGATTAAATAAGGATAAATCAAATTGATAAGGTTTAAAATAAAATCAAAACATGTCTAAATTTAATTTGTTGATGATATTACAACCCTATATTATATAATATCCTAAATTTAGTCACATTTAATGTTTTTATGTGGGTTTTAGATTTATTATAAATTAATACTTTAGAGGTTTCCAAATGTGCCCCACTCCTCCCTTATAAAAGGGCACCTCCTCACTCTTCTCTTTACAAAATATTGATACTTAATGCTCAGAAAACCCCTGCCAATTACTCTTATAAACATCCCTAGTAATATTAATGTAGTTCAGGTCTTCTCAAAAGACCAACTCTAGTCCTTTAAGAGGATGTTTAAAGGGGGCATGTCGAAGAAGAGGTAATCTCTTCTACCGATTCGTTCAAGTTTTTTTTCTTCAACGTCTTCTTCATTAGTCTTTTCATTGTAAATTAATAAAATAAGTATCACTAATATACTGATATGATATTATAAATATGAAAAAACCCCTTTCACCTTCTATCCATCATACGGAAAATGAAATCACTGCGTGTGCGTACGTACGGAATACCGTCTCCACGCCGTGGTGTAATTAGTTTTTCCACCACCACCTTACGTGGATGGTTATAATGGTGTAAAGAATAACTATATATTGTTATTATGACATCATAATTATTCTGAGATATTATATCATTCAATCCAATACTATTAAATAATTATGGGAATGATATCATCACTCCTGCATACGTACAGACTACCATCTCCACGAACACGATGAGATTTATTTTCCACGATTAACCATTCAAGAATTATTATAAATTATATATGTAAAAAATACTCATGAATGATATTACATAATAATGATACTATATTTAAGTACATATATGTTTCATTTACTTAATTCCATTCAATTCAGTAAGGAAATGAAAACAGAGTTCATGCGTATGTACGACCTACCGTCTCCATGAACGGTGTATTTCATTCCATTTATCGATCTATCCTATATATTTATATACTGAATATATATTATATATACATCATGTTTTAAATTCTGGAATAATTAAATTGGGATTTTTTTAGTAATATCAAGAACAACAAATCAAAACACGTATGATAAATGAAACGATTTTACCCAAAACGCTGCTTTAACATGGAATTTACAAAAGAACAAGTAATATAATGTAATAAGTGAACCATATATGATATCATAACAATGAATATGATTCTATAATAATTAAATTACATTATTTATAACATTATACATGAGGTTCAGATACATACGAAGCATATCGGACATAAGTTAAGGGATATTTTATAAAATCTCACTTTTATCTGAGATTTCTTATACGTAAGTATTTACTGGGGTATATTTTTCATCAATGTCCATAAAAATGATTTTCATAAAGTGTTTAATATTCTTAAATGTGTTTTTAATGTCATTTTTAACCCTCTTTGACTTTTAATTCGTGTTATGGAGTCAATATATCTTTTGTTTACCATACGTGGAACTTTTTGAATTTTCCGTTAAAAGTATGAGGATAATGTTTTTTTACTTAAACGAAATGAATGGATTTTTACTCTTTTATAATGGCATATTTTCATGAATCATACTCTACATGAATTTAGGGTTATTTTCAATAAAATCCTTTTCTTTTAAAATGGCATGGTATTTTGTGAAAAGAAAAAGATTTTGAAGAATAAACGATATTTTCCTCAAGAATTCATTTCATGTGTTTTATCAAAACCATTTTCAATCCAAGGTGACATTATTTCATATGTGTATGTTTCTTGTATAATGTATCTATTATTTTCATGGTTTGATTATTTTTTTGATGAAATGATATCCATTTGTTTTATTTTGATTATGTTATGATGGGATGATGTTTACAAAATCTATTTTATTCATTTGGTTATAATGAATGATTTATGATTATTTTGTGGCACATGTAAGAATGATTTCATTATGATATGGGTGGGACATATAACTCTCTCAAATGCATTGGGTAAATATTTAAATCTCATGAGATAGACATGGATGGAACAGTAATTTAATCCGGTTCAGTGATACCGGACTGAAATGAGGAGTGAACTCGATTCGTAACGGGACTTTTTCCACTAAGATGGTCTTGGAATCATTGCCTTGGCTACTATGGAAATCATATCATGTGATTAATGGTTTCCACAATTACATGTTTTCTTCCCATGATATTTTATCATGATTGATGTTACATTATGATATATGCCATATGTACTTCCATGATTTATGTCTTTGCTCATGATTTTGATGTTTAGATTTTATGTTCAGGTTTATGAATTCAAATGATTATGGATTGTTTTATGTTATATATGTTTAACCTTACTGAGTATTTGTGCTCACCCTTTTTATGTTTTCTTTTCCCCAGGATGTAAAGAAAGGTTTTAGGATAGAAAACAAAAGGGGAAAAACTTAATGGGAGATGTTGAAGATCCTTCACCATGATTAGAAGATTATTTTCTTAGTTTCCAATGACACTAAAATATTACAATCCTTTGGTGTATGATTTGGTTATGTATTAAGTATTCTGAAAACGTAATCTAATGTCTATGTACATCAATTACGGGAATATAAAGTTGGTATCAGAGGAAATGTTTAGTTATCCTTTGGAAACTAGGATGCGAAAACTTCAGTGAGATCCTTAGAGATATTTATATGGTATATCTAAGGATGTCCCTAAGGCTATGTATACGTATAGGTTATAGTACTAGAATTATGGTAATAATATTAGAATTAAACCTATGATGTTAGATATTGAAGGAACTCCCTCATTATTATGTTGTTTTCCTAGCATGATTTTTTCCTCTCACACTGTTCTTTTTTGGTTTTAGACGATGGCTAGAACCCGAAGGAACCGTGTTAATCAATGTAATGGACAATGCAATGATTTTACTCCTGAAAAAACTGATGTTATTGGAGACAGAGTGAAAAATATTATTTCTAAACATACACAAGCTATGAATCATTCTGTACTTCCAAATGAGATGAGAAGGGAACAATATTCTAATGAGCCCTTCATCTGGCGACATCCACCTTATTTCAGTGGGTCTACTTGATCCACTGGTTGTTGAAAAATGTATCAGTTCCATTGAAAAGATATTTTCCATACTTCGCTATTTGGAACATGAAAAAGTCATTTTTGGATATTTACCATTTAGAAGGTGAAGTAGATCAATGGTGGAATCTAATTAAAAATAAAAGGCCTAGAGGTGAAATAGAATCCATGGAATGGGATGAGTTCAAGTAATTTTTTTTCAATAAGTACTTCCCTGGTATTCTTCGAACAAAGATGGAATATGATTTCTATGAGCTTAAGAGAAAGGATGATGAATATGTTGGTATATATGAAGATAATTTTATAAGTCTTTCAAGGTATAAATCTGGATTTACCATCCACCATAAAAGTAATGTTGATCTATTCTTCAGTGGCTTAAAAACAAGTTTTCAAAGAGAATTATCTATAAGAGACTTCAGTATCTATGAATAAATTGGGTGTTGTGTTATCAAGGTAGAAATGGATGTTGGTGTTACATATCCATTTCATGGTTTTGACATGAAACAAAAGATGGAGTTCAAGGAGAAATTTTAAAATAATGGTGAAAACAAGATGAATGTTTCTTTATGCTCAATGTGTGGAACGAAGCATGGTGGAGATTGTCTTAATGGGACTAGAAAATATTTTAAGTGTGGAAAAGAAGGTCACCGAGTAGTAGAGTGTCAATGTAATGGAAAAAGGGTTGCTAATTATGTGAATAAAGAAAAGACTGCAGAGAACATACAAACAACACATCAACGCTTCAAGTGCAAGGAAATGAGGTATTATGTTAATCAATTCCCTAATCCAAGGGTTAATGATGATCGATATGAGAAACCTATTAAGGAAAAGGACAAAGGGAAGTCACATGTGATCACTATTGGTGATTTTGTGTATGAAAATAATGTAGTTGAATGATTATGTGTTTATGTAATTGGATTACAAAATAATGTTTTGGAATATAATTTATAGTGCTGTGGAATATTGGAATATCTATGTATTGGTTTTTTATTGTTTTCAATAATTATATGGTACCGGTAACCATGAAAAGTAATTCAAATATTTTGGAAAGCAGATGATACGCGCATAATGAAGGGATACAGAGAAAATGAATTGTTTGATAGTATTCATGAGCTAAGGACTGATATTAGAACAAAGTGATATCATGGTTTGAGTATATAGAAATTGTGGGATTTTGGTATGTGGAAAGAGTTAACTTTCGACAACATTCATGTTTTCACTATGGATCTATGGTAATTAATTTTTCAAGAGAATACAAGATTAAGGTATTCACAGGTTTGGAATGAAATCAACAAGATATATCTTATGATATACGAGGCTAAATGATGGTATTCACATGATTGTTTAATGAAATATCTCATAATCATTTTCATTATACTATCAGATTGGACAGATGTATTTTGGATATGTCTAAAGAATGGAATGGATTATGTCAGACATCAGATTGTATTGTTTAAGGCTAGATCTTTTTTTGATATAATTTCTGTAATGTTATACTAGTGAAATTTTAGAATAAAAAGTCAACCTGCAGGATGGGAGACAACCTGTCGTGTTGGACAAGGTTATGGGAATTGAACCCATAATTAAAGTGAGACAGACTGTTATTTCATAACATTGGACTATAAAAAGACCCTGGTTAGTAGAAACTTGTTTTATTATATTAAGCGATATGATAGATGAAGTATAAGTCCATTTTTGGGATCATATATGATTAACCTCACCATAGATGGACTTATGTATATTTGATAACATTGGCTAACATTTTGTTTTAGATATATGGAATGACCCATCATTCTATTGCATGATCTGCTAACACTTAATGGAAGACAGATTCAACTTCATTTCTTTAAGAGATGATGTGGAAATTGTTCAAGGCACAAACAACAGTGATATTGTCCCAAAATCAAGTAAGTATTTCTTTTCATTATTTTTCAACATTAGGGAAATGATCTTGAAAACCAAAAATGTTGTTCTAGTGTCCTCATATCTGATGAATCAGATGGTACCTTAGATTATAAAAAATTTATTGTTTTGTGATTATTGGCTTTTTCATAGCCATATTCTCTACCACTCTCCATCAGAACATGATGGTTAGGTTTCTCTTCCATATCCATATATTAACCTATGTTATTTTATGTGGAAACCCAGTGATGAGTTAATTTGGGTAACTGATATTTTTCATACTGGACTTTTTGAAATTACGTTGTAGTATTCCTTTTTATGATGTTGGTTTCTATGAAAGATACTTTCAAGAAGTAAACAATTTATAACCCCGACGAATTTCAAGGGTGAAATTTAATTTAAGGGGGGTAGAATGTAACAACCTGAGATTTTATGAGAATTACTCTTTTTAATTAAATTGATGCCTTATGTTGTACGCTACACCAAATGATGCTTGCACTATACACATCCCAGACTTGGCATGCATTACACGCAATCACAACCTTCTTCGATAGCGTGTGTAGTATGCAATACCGGGTTACACTAAACAATGATATATTGTTATAATATTTTTATGGACTAGGCATTATGAATAGTATTAACTACCATTTGAATATTATAACATTATTATTGATCTTACACATTTTCTAGAACATGGTATGAGAACACAATAAATTTTTCGTGTAAAATTAATATTTTTCAAAAAATGGTGTTTGGCCACCTATTAATGGAACATCCACTTTAAATCTAGTTTTTGACTTGTTTATAAGTTAAATTCGAAAAAATAAAATTCTTCTTTGCAATCAGGATATAAAAATTTCCATTGCGTAAATTTTTCATATTATTCTGATAACTTTTATATTTTAATAAATTGAAAAAACATGATATATTTTAATTCAAAACATCTTTTTTATCGCAATAATTTATATGGTTAAATTATAAAATTAAATGTTTTTAAAGTATAAAAAGAATATATTATTTCCATTTAATATAATTTATGTCATTACCATTAATATTACATTGAATTCATAGGTAAAAACATTTCAATCATTGGAAATATTTTAACTTTTAAAGCCTGTTTTCTTAACAATGGGATAAATTTAAATTTAATTACTGAATCTTCTTTGTTTTGAACATAGAAAAATGGATTCCATATTTGTATTCATTGGGTCCAAATTTTGTTAATAGGTTACTATTTTTTTGATATTATTAATAGTAAATATGGTAATTTTTATTTATTTCAGTTAAAGATAAATCAGGTAATTAAGGGTAAACCTACGATTATAAAATTACCCTGACACTTTCCAAAATTCTATTGTATGACTAAAAATACACCCATATAACCTAAGGTTCAGATTGAATTCATTTAATGGACTCTTGTCCATGAAAATAATTTTATTATTATTAAAACCAAAGAAAGTGACAACATGTCACTCTCTTAAATCTTATAAGTATAATAATTTTAATTTAGTGATAAACTTCATAAAACATCAAACATGAATAGTCTCCAGAAATCTAATAAAATTATCTCCCTCATGTGAAATTATGTATAAATATTATGGATTAAATAATTATCATTAATGGTGGCACAATAGTGATGTTGAAATTGTTTTATTGATTAAAATATAAAATAAATTGTTTCAAAAAAAAAATAAATATTATATGGACTATTTAATGTGATCCATGTATTTTCTAGAAAAATATTACATGTTATTAATCTATTAAACATTTTGGATTGAACATATCTTCTGTGTGGATTTTATTTAAATTCAAATAAATTAATTGTGTCAAAATTGACATTATTGATATTTTATGTTATTTAATTGTTTAAAAATCACAAAATATTTTAAATATAACATATTAAAATTTATATGATCTAAAATTTCATAAAATATCAAATTATGTATAATTAATAAAACATAATTATGTATTTATATCCATAAATAATTTATAACATTATTACCACAAAAAAAAATTAAATAGATTAAATAAGGCTAAATCAAAATGATAAGGTTTAAAAAAAATCAAAACAAGTCTATATTTAATTGGTTGATGAGATTACAACCCTTTATTTTATAATATCCTAATTTGATTCAATTTGAATGTTTTTATGTGGGGTTTAGTTTTGTTATAAATTAATATTTTAGAGGTTTCCAAAAGTGCCCCTCTCTTCCATTATAAAGGGAACCCCCTCCCACATATCATTACACAACATTGAGACCTCTTTCTCGGAAAACCCCTGCCCATTAATCTTCTCAACTTCCCTAGTAATATTCGTGAGGTTATTTTCTTCTCAAAAGGCTAACTACAGTCCCTTAAAAGGGCGTTTAAAGGGGGCACGTCGACGAAGCGGTAATCTCTTCTTCTGATTCTTTCAAGATTCATTCTTCATTAACATCTTCTTATTTAGTTGTTTCATTGTAAATTAATAAAATAAGTATAAATAAAATACTCATATTATATTATAAATATTAAACAACCCCATTTCACCTTCTGTCCATCCTATGGAAAATGAAATCACTGCGCGTGCGTATGTACGAAATACCATCTCCACACCGTGGTGTAATTAGTTTTTCCACCACCACATTAAATGGATGGGTATAATTTTTTAAAGAATAACTATATGTGGTTATTATATCATCATAATTATTCTGAGATATTATATCATTCACTCCAATTGTATTCAATAATTATGGGAACGATATCATCGCTCGTGCGTACGTACAGACTACCATCTCCACGAATGCGATGAGATTCATTTTCCCTGATTAACCATCCAAGTATGTTTATAAAGTATATATGTAATAAATAATCATGTAATATATAACATAATAATGATACTGGATTTATGTAAATATGTTTTTAATTTAATTAATTCCATTCAATTCAATAAGGAAACAAAAACAGTGTTCATTCGTATGTACGACCTAACGTCTCCATGAACGGTTCATTTCATTCTATTTATAGATCGATCATATATATTTTTATACTGAATATATATTAAATACAAATCATGTTTTACATTCTGGAATAATGTAAATATGTATATGAGTAATAATATCAAGAACAACAAATCGAAACACGTACGATAAATGAAATGATTTTACCCAAAATGCTGCTTTAACATGAAATTTACAAATGAACGGGTAATATAAAGTCATATGTGAACTATATAAGATATAATAACAATGAATATGATTTTATAATAGTTAAATGACATTATTTAAATCACTATATAGGAGGTTCTGATACATACGAATCATATCAAACATAAGGTAAGAGATAGTTTTGCAAATCTCATTTTTATCTGGGATTGCTTATACGTAAGTATTTACTGGGGTATATTTTTCATCCATGTCCATAAAAATGTTTTTCATAAAGTGTTTAAAATTATTCCATGTACATTTAATATCATGTTTAACCCTCTTTTAATTTTACTTTATGTTATAGAGGGAGTCTTTCTTTTCTTTCCAAACGTGGTACTTTTTGACTTTTCTGTAAAAAGTACGAGGAGAATGTTTTTTTACATACACGGCATTAATGAATTTTTACGTTTTTATAACACCTTATTTTCATGTAGAATACTCTATAATATTTCATAGTTATTTTTAATGAAATCCCTTTATTTTAAAATTTCATGGCATTTTGTGAAAAGAAAATGATTTTGAAGAATAAATGATATTTTCTCCAAGAATTCATTTCATGTGTTTTATCAAAATCATTTTCCATCCAAGATGACATTATTTGATATGTGTATGTTTCAAGTATAATGTTTCTATTATTTACATGTTCTGATTCATTTTACGATGAAATGATATCCATTTGTTTTATATGGATTATGTTATGATGTGATGATGTTTATTAAACCCATTTTATTCTTTGAGTTATAATGAATGATTTATGTTTATTTTGTAGCAGAAGTAAGAATGATTTCATTATGAGATGGGTGGGACCTATATCTCCCTCCATTTCATTGGGTAAAGATTTATATCTAATGAGATAGACATTGCTGGAATGGTATGTTAATCCGGTTCAGTGATACAAGACGGGAACGAGGGGTGAACTCGATTCAGAAAGAGACTTTGTCCACTACGATGGTCTTGGCAGCAATGCCTTGGCTACTATGGAAATCATAAAATGTTGTTAATGGTTTTACAAAATTACATGTTTACTTCCCATGCTATTCTATCATGATTTATGTTCTATTATGATATATGCCTTACGTACTTCCAAGATTTATGTCTTTGCTCGAGATTTTGATGTTTAGATTTTATGTTCAAGTTCATGCATTCAAATGTTTGTGGATTATTTTATATTCTCTATGAATACCCTTACTGAGCATTTGAGATCACCCTTTTTATGTTTTCTTTTCCATAGGATATAAAGAATGTTTTTATGTAAGAAAAAAAGGGGAATATCTTTATGGGAGATGTTGAAGAACTTTCATCATGATTAGAAGATTATTCTCTGAGTTTCCAAATACACTAAACTATTACGGTCCTTTGGTGTCTTTTTTTGTTATGTGTTAGGTATTCCAAAAAAGTAATGTAATTTATATGTATGTCATGTACGAGTCTCTACATGCCTGCCTCTGAATCTTCCTGGTAGGGATACATTTCTATGATAATTATTATTTTTTTAATTTTATTATTATATAACAGTGAGCTAAAAGACCATAAAAACATTAAAGAAATAAAAAATGCATTTACTTTTTTTTAATTGTAAAAATTTTAAAATCTATTTTAAATATTAAAACTAATACCCAATTTTTTTAGAAATAAAGTTAAATGTCACATTAATAAAAAAAATTACCAGTATTTTCATTGAATCAATCATTTTAATGTGATATACGGTTTTTATTACTTTTAAAAAATCATAACATTTATTTTTAAATAATTAATCATTTTATTCTTCTAAAATTGGTTACTATTATAATTTTACATTATATATAAATATTATAATTAAAAACATATTTTGTCTAAAAATGTTTTTATGCGATCAAATACATTTATTTTTAAACTAACTTTTACAAATTTAGAAATTTTATATGATAAAATAAATTTTGAATTTTAAATAATAATGGTAAAATTTTGATATAATTTGAGTTTTAAATTTTTTTATTAGATTTATTTTTTATTGTCAAAAATTATTTTCCCAAAAAAATTTATAAATGATAAAAATGTCTTTATTAAAGGAAAGGATAAAAATGTTTAAAATGTATTTCCAAATGGATGGTTGATTTTTTTTCTTGACCAAAACTCACCGCCTTTATTTATTTTTCATTTTTAATCTCTTTACCCTTTAATAGAGAAATAAAAATATTTAAATTCGATGTGACTTCCAAAAAAACATCCCTCCTCTATACATATAGAAGAGTAACATCCCCATCCCATCAAGAATCACATTTACATAAAATTTTCGATTGAAAATTTTCTAATTTCCTACACCTATAAACATCTACTGCATTTTTAATTCTCACTTCCCCATCATATTGCATAATGTATTCCTTACCAGGGGTAATTATTTGTTAAAATTCAACTCATTTATCTGAGTATCAACTTCATCGTAGTGTTTCCATCATGATTTTAGTTATATTATTTTTATCTATCATTGTTAATATAATTAAATAAATATAAATTTTATGTTAAATGTCATAATATTAAATAAAAACTAATTATTCATTCTATTATATCTACTAAGGAATACATAACAACATCAAACATGTGTACGTGCAGACTATCTCCGCCATGAAATGATGTTGGTTATTTTTTACCACCACAAATCTTGTTTGGTAAAAAAATTACGTATTTTATGAATGATATTGTTTTAAATGAAAAAATAAATATTATTAAATAACAATTTTTCATATTCCTTCAATCTATCCATTCTTTGAGAAGCGAGACTATTAATCATGGGGTTTTATGGATTGTCGCCTCCATGAGAAAAAAATCATTTTTAATCACCTTCCATCATGGATGGTATATAAAATTCTTTAAATGGTGGTATATTATATTTATTACATGTTTGAGAATTTATGAAAATAATATTCTCATTATATAAGGAAATTTTATTTCTCATAAATTCATTATAACATGCTCTGTTTTGTGTCATTTTTACCACTTATGTGCATAATTCCATTATTTATATATCATGAATCATTGAGAAGTGTCAAATAATTGTTAAATATTATGATAATTATTTTTTAATGTTATCTTAATGGTTCTTTATGCGTGATATTAATATTGAAAATAATTAGTAATAATAAACCTTTCGATCATCATAGATGTCAAAACATGTTCATCACAATATAATTTAATCACATTCAATATACCTGAAAATCACATAGTGAAACATTACCATAAAAAAATGAGAAAATATTAATATTTTATATTTTATAAAAATTGTATTATTATTTTTAAACCACTTAGTGGGAATTTCTCCCAACCCCTTGGTGCTTGTGTGAAATAAAAAAACAAACATTCAAACACACTATAATTGAAAAAAATATATAATTGGGTAATATATTTATAATAGATAATCATAAGTGAAACATAAAAAGGATAATATATTTAAAATTAATGTAGGTAATAATTTGCAAACATAGTTATATTCATTATACATGAATTTTGAGTGTTTTAGACTAATCCATGATATAAGGTACTTATTTTTCCATTTCAATTTTTCTTCATTGAGACAAGAATTGTATCCACAACTTTTTTCCAATTTTGGGGGTATATATTAGGCATCAAATTAATTTTATCATAATTTTTTCATTTAAAATAAAATATTTCAAATTCTATCTCATTTTATACCCTTCATGGTTCCTTTAATTAAAATATAACAATGTTGTGGTGGTTATTGCTCCCAATTTTCAATTCCATGGGTCTTGTATTATATTGCACACCATTTTTATTTTATATGGTGTATTCATGATCCTATTTATATAAAATACCATGAAATATATTTTTATAACTCCCCTTAATTTCAATTTTATATGTTTCATTTCTCATGGTTATTGATTTAAATATTAGTTAAGGTGTAAGGATTTTATATACAATTTTATTCTAAAAAAAGAATCCTTATATATCAAAATATAAAATGAATCTAGGAAATATGTATGTTTATTCACTCAAATGAATGTATCATTTCCTTATCCTATGGATATATTTGGTGATATTTTTCCCCTTACATTGTTTTCAAATGGAAATTTTATAAACCTTTAGGTAACATGGTTTTCAATAATGGAATTTTTTAAAAATAATATTGGTAACACTTCTTCAATCTTGTTACATCTTTATCTACACATATGGGGATATCCCATTATATTTTTTCAAAAAAATGATTTAAAATTTCATTTAAATTATGATGAATTAATTTATTATTTTCTTTAAAAAATCAATTAATTTTTTCTATAAGGTTCCATCTCAAAAAAATTTAATCCCTTTTGACACCTATGTGTGATCATACATTCCTATTACCTTGTTCTTTTTATTTAAAAAATTATTTCTACACACTCACTAAATCAAATAGTAATTTTTATTTTATGGATTAATAAAATATTTTTATTGAATAATTTTCAAAATATCAAATACATTTTCTAATTTTCAAAATATCAATGAATTTTATGCTTCCACATTTGTAATCATATTCAGTGATAAAGTTTTGCTCATTGAATGTTATATCTCTATTTTTTATGGAAAAGTATTTTTGATTTGTGTTCATTTTTAATTAAATAATTCATTATATTCTTGAATTAAAACATTTTATATACCTTTGATATATTATATAACATCACACATCAGTTACATTCATAATTTCCCAATGACGATTGGCCATATGACCTCATGCACACCTCCCTGAATGTCAGAGGCTACCGAATAGCAGCTAGGTCCTTCGGTAAAACTATCGGGAGACTATATTATTTTCGATCATAGGAGAGTGGAGATATATATATATATATATGAATATATATATATATATAATATGATAAATTAGAACCATAATTATGAATTTTACGAAGTGGAAAATATATGAAAAACATAGAAGCTGAATAAAAATAATAAACATAATCTAAATAATAATAAGATACTGACAGATTATGATTTCATACAAAAATAAATATGCAAGGGCAATGGGATACAAGAATATAACAGATGGTGAAAGAGTACCTAGAAGGAAAAAACCTCTATGACTATAATATTTAGAATAGGCTTGGGCATGTACTCCCAACTACATCCTAGTAATGAAAATCAATCATGAATTGGATTCTGGTTGCTTCCCTTTTCTACACCTACAATATTACATTCTACTCATGTTCCAAAAGCACCCAATCAAGGGGTGACATACAATCCCATTAGGTCCACATTAACTATGTATGAGCCATTCCATTTCCTGAAATATAAAATGAAAAGTGTTCGATAATAAATTAACACAGAATAGAAATAAATAAATAAATACATTGGAATGGGTTCCACTTGGAGACCCATCCAATTACCTTCTTTTCTTATGCTATAATATCTAAACCATGTGGTCCTGTAACAGAAAACTAAGAGGGGTAAATTGTAAGAAGATTGAGTATCCCCGATATTATTATTTAGATTGGAGGAAACATAGCTACGACTGGAAATCCAAATGACAAAATCTCCTTTTTAAATCATTCATTTAAATTTCCTTTAATTCAATTTTAAATCTACTTTACAAAATATAGTGAGACGCCCTGATCTCATCCATGATAATTTGTAGAGACATACCAAGTATCGCACTTGGTGGGAGGTATATGACAAATTCCAAATATTTATCCCATGTACACCCAATGATGAAATCTCACATGTCACTCTATGTTTTGTATGGAAATTTCAAGTACAAAAATACCTTGGAGTCTGTAACTAGTATCATAAGTTAGGTCCCCCATCTCTCTCATTGAATGATAAAATCAATCATGCCATAAAACCCAACAAAGGGGTCTCCCCTAGGGAACTGTTTTCACTCATATATAGCTACAAACATTCAACTCATGTTGATCCCAAATAGTGAATAAATTATTTCACCCCTGGAATTTTTACAAGCATTGAAAAAAAACTAACAGAGGAACAGAATTCCATCCAAATGGTCCTTAAATAAAAATCCCTTATATCACCCCATCACTCACATGATGCATATTCAACAAGAAATACATGTACATAGATCATTCCTACAATGTACCATTTCATTTTTTAAATCATTTATTTTACCATAGGCATTTTGGTTAATGCATTTCATTGGGAAAAAAATTTAATACATAAGGCTTAAGACATAATGACTTGTCCAGTTCAATAAAATATACCATTCATGGGTCACATGGGGTGTAGTGGATTATCACTAGTTTCAATGACCATAACAATACAATGAGTTGGTCTAGGTATTTAATATGACAAATAAACCCATATGGGTGTCCCAAAAACTCATTAAAAGCTAAATTATGTATAATAGTTGAATCACACTCAATTGGATGGAATGACACAAGGTGACAACCAATGAGGTTGAATCGCCACTATCATGTGTCAATAATGGAATGGTAGGGAATTTATTTATAATTTATCAAATTAGGGGTGAATCTGGAAGGGTTCGGCTGGTGAAAAAATGGAAAATTATATGGAATGTAATGAGATGGGGAAAAGGTGCCTAGATTACCTACCCTATGATTGTAGATCTTTTCTGGTCCAATATCAACCTTTCATTCACTATTGGATGGAATTAATTGACAAAACCACCAAATTCACTGAAAATGGTGGAAGTGATATTGTGTCAATATATCAAAACAGATGGAAATAATGGATCTAAATGAATAAAGGGGATCAAAGTGAGTACCTCTTGATTTTAATTCATTCTGATGGTGAAGAAATTCAATGAACAACAATGAAACTACCTTGATCCTTAACTCTTGGAGGAGGAGATATCGTCTATGTGGTAAGAGGATAAAATACTACTTGAATGATGAAAATAAAAAAAGGAGGGAAAAAAGAAATTTCACCCTTTAATATAATTGTGCACAATTTTTATTTGAAAAATTCATGTGAAAACGGTGTTCCATTATTGACATTAAAAGAGACCTTCACATAATTCAGATCATAATTTTTCACACGTCCACAAACTATGTAGATCCAATCCGTAAAAAATTAAAAATCGATCGTATTGTTGTGTACCCATTGCCTCATGTTTTCAGACTATAACATCAACACCCAGATGCCACTAAATCAGTTTTCTAAGCCGGTGGGATTCTAGGCCTCATGAATGCCTCCCCATATGCCCGAGGCGGCTGACTAGTAGCAAGGTCCTAGAGTTTGATTGTTTGGAGACTATTCCATCATATAAGAGTAATAAAATAATAAAAATTGCTATGTATCATACACATATGAATGTAAAAAGAATTTGGGAGGAATACACAATTTAAATAGAAGATGTAGTAGTGATAAATGAAATGTTGTAAAAGCCTAAACTACTCTATCATACAATATAATAATGATCACCCTCTGGGATGGCCTTAAATATATAAGATTATAAAAGAAACTAAAATTAATAATATAGTTATCTATTAATAACTCCATTCAAGACCATATACTCAGTCTCTAGGCATTATTGAACTACACCATCCCAATCAAAGAACCACTTTAGTAGATCCTCTCTATAATGAAACTTTATTCCTCATCCATATCAATGAAAAAACTCATGCTCAACCTTAAAAATATATATAATTTCTTCACATACATCTAGGATCACATTTAAGGGTGAAAAATATTCTATGTAGGACACCCTGACAACAAACCAATAACCGTGAAGCTATAAGTTTTACAATATCAATGATTTTACTTTCACTGAGACACAGCTAGACATGTAGGCAAAAACCAACGTGAATCCATTGTTAAAGCATGGGTCTGTTATCCAAATTAACTAGGAATGTTCCACCATGGATGTCCATATTTGTATGCATATACATTTATAGTCCCATAACTTCACATATATATATAAATATTCAGATTCATATGTATTTGAATCAAATAAAAAGAAACCACAACTAAGGTTCATCCTAGGGTCCATAATCCCGATTTCCTGGACATCTTGTATAAGTCCATTGAGCAGGATTCCTGGACACTCATGTTGTGCACTATAATGTTGATCTTAGGGATCATAGTCCCAATCGACATATACCTTCATTGGCCAATGTCGGAAGGTCCCTAATAAATATAGTTCACCACAGGGGGTACTCATCCTACACCTTTGTTCCCATGTACGTGGCTCCATTCACTAAAGCAAGGATTCCATATACAGATAGTCAATCTTGGAAATAAGGATCTCATGGATTTACATCCGGACATCTCATGAGACACCATATTATATCCCCTGAGTCCTATAAATAATTCAAATACGACTTTCATTCTGATTATAGAGAATCATGATTGTTATCCCAACTATGTATTCCGACAGCGGAAATACAAGTATAATAGATGTTGTGGAAGTAATCATCCATCTGAGTCTATCCAAGGAATTCCAACAATGAGAATTTAAGTATCACTTTGGTCATTCAAGTCATTAAATGACTAATATCGTGCAAGGAATTACAACAACAACAATACATATATCACTTATTCTATATAAGTCATTATCCCTCTGAGCCCATCCCAGAAATTCCTACAATGAGAATCCAAGTATCACATGGGGCATACAAGTCATCAGTATGTTGACCCATTCCATGGAATTCCTACAAATGGAACCCATGTATCACTCAGTGTATATAAATCATTAGACCACTGATCTCATCTAAGGAATATGTTATCTTGATCAATGTATCACTCAGGGTAGATAAATCTACAACAAACTGAGCTCATCCAAGGCATCTGGAACGAGATCCAAGTATCATGCACTGTGTAAAAAAATTCAACCACTGAGAATGTCCATGAAATATCTCAACTAGATCCATTATTCGGTGAAGGTTTATTTAACGTAAACCTATTGATACCTTCCAAGGCATTACAATAATGGGAATCCAAGTATCACTTATTGTGTATAAACAACACATAAGGATCAACATATAGATTCCAGTAATCACCTATGGATATATCAAAAAAATAAATCACCAAATATAATCATGTTTTATAAACTAATATGTCCCAGATAATATCTCATGGTACTATTAAAATATTGTAAATAAAATGGCTCATATGTGGTAGAACATGAAAAACATTCAGGGATCACAGTAGAAAGAATGACACCACGTGTCAGGATCTATAGCCATAACCAGGAAGCATCACTATTAATCATCGATGAAGAAATAATAAAACATGTGAAACCATAATCATAGAGTGATGGTGAACCAAACTTCCAAACCAAAACTATATCCACAACCCCATGGGCATACATTTTCGGTATGAATTCTATGTTAACACTAAATACCATCTCTACACATATCCGACATACATTTTAGGGTCGACCAAGAAATAGTAACCCACCGTGTCCCTAAAGTCAAAAACTAAAAGGAATACTACTCGGGATCCTTTAGGTTACCTTTAGATATGGAATCCTAAAAAGGATCCTTAGCTAAATAGGTAAGGGAGAAATCCAACATGGGATCCTCAAACATTAAACAATAGAGGAATCCATAATAGGATCCCCAAAATAATACATTGGTATAGGTGTCCTATAAGTTATTCCCTATATCATCATATAAGTAAGGGAATTCTCCAGGAGATCCATGGTAAATAGATACAACGTAGAGGCATCCAACATGGGATCCTAGATAACAAATATTCTCACGGCGTATCAGGCTAAAAGGTTACGTCACAAGAGATCCATCTTCAATGAAAATCATGAAGATATTGGCAGTATGAGATATCTATCAGCTCATATCTGATTAAGGTCTCAATTAGGTTGGTCTGAAACCCATCCAACATATAATTCCAAAACACACTCTCGGGAGAAAAATAAATTAAAATAATGGAGGAATGACTACTCTATTTACATATAATACCCCAAAACACCCATTTTTGGTTCTCTGAATGCTCCATGGGATTCACTAGCACGATCTATGTGGATAAAAAATAATAATTGACCAATCTCAAATAAAATTATGATAATGAGTAACAAAATTTGAAAAAACCCTCAAATGGTTTAATGGGAGGAGTACATGGTGTATACCCTGGGATCGCCAAATGGGTGTGTCCTCCCATTGGCATGGGAATATAAATGTCCAAGGTACAAAATGTTTGAAATTTGTACAAAGTGTGTTAACGACACATGGTATATGATTGTGTCCCTCAACTGGCATGACCATATACGTGGCTAGGCAGTGTACGTTTACATGGTGTGCCACCCACAGGGGGTTTCAACATATACTCTACACAGACATGTACTCATATATTTGTTATCAAGTATTAGTACTCAGGTGCATATCTATGTTACAGTTTTAATAGTGTACTCACCTGTACATTTTTTATAATAATTAAATATCATTTTCAACAAATGGGAATAACACATGATGTGTCACACTAGACTTCACGTTGTGTAGCCTTTTTTCCCAAACTGAAAACCCTCTGATCACATGAATCCCGTGTTTTAGTCCCCAAAAGAATATATTTGACCGCACGGGGCCTCATAAAAGAATAATATGTCCATAAAAATAGACAAATAAAAATATATGTGGATTTATTGTGAAAAAAATAAATGGTCCTTCCATTGGGAGGAAACAACCGAATCGTGGCTTGATTCTGTTGACTACGGCTGTTTCATGGGTATTCGGTGCATCGAGGCCTCCAAGACATCTCATCCATATCATCTAGTCTCCATATCTTTCTCCCCCTCTATCTCCTATCATGGTCACATCGTGTAGGATTCCATATATGGGAGTACGAAATATGTATAAAGATTAAATAAGAAAGGAAGAAAATAAAAAAGAAGAATAAAATAGGTCATGGTCCGGCCATGGTGCCATAATAATGTTTATGCATCACCTATACTAAAATCCCCATTTTGGACTCAATTATGGAGACATAATCTCAATCGGATGGTCCTTTCAACTATTTTAGCTAAAAGAACCAACATGAACAATTTAATATTTAATTCATTAAATTTTAAATATTAATTATTCTGTAAAAATTCATGTGGATTATATTTGTACTAAAATCTAATCCTAATGTAAAAACCATATTTTGAGACCAATGGAGTGGTACAAAAAATTATTTAGGCCATCTGCTAGGGGTAACTAAAATTATACAAATTTATAAGAATATGACCAAAAAATAAACATAATTCTTCTCAAAAATGATGTTTAGAATAACAAACATCCTTACAAACTCACAACCATAAACTTTCTCATCCCTGAGAAGCCTGGTGAAAGCCCTAAATGTTGTGCTCTCATTCCAATCATCTAAATGACAGAGTTATTTAGACAATCCAATGACCAACCTAATAACATCATCAATATCCTTTTACATTGGATAAATTTTAACAATGACCGTTCTGGTCCTCCCCACAATAGAAATAACCTTTTCATCATCTCAAAATCATATTAGGATCCCAAAATCCCTCAAAAACCACAGAATTTCATCTTAATATGAGGGTCACCACCACAAAATGGCCAATGCTTCACTTCCCTCTATACGGAGTACCATACTCTACTCCTGACAACAACCTCAAAATGATACCTTCCTCATCATGGAAGAACATATTGAATGTAATGGAACATAGTGTAGGGTCAAATTTCTCTAAGAACACTCTAGAAGATTCAAGATAGAACAATATCATCTTTGAAAAGATCACCCTAAGATTCCACTAAGGGAGTATATTTCTCCTTCCAATCCTTACTAATTATCCTATCGAAACTAGACACAGATTCATCCACAAGTCAACCATATCTTAGAAACCCAACATTTCACAATGTCACATTAACCACATAGTTAAATTCTAACACAATATCTGTGATCCAAGTCTACAAAAAGTATGAAATGAATTGTTCATCAGCTCACACCTGACCACTCAACGAATTATGATTCAAAAGATACCCTATAAAAACAGTTTGCATCTTTAACACCTGAATCAAACTCTTTAATGTCAACCATTACAAGTATAAGATGATAGTGATACATGACTAGCTAGTTTCACATATCCAGAAGCACCCTTTAAACTCTTCCTCAAAATAGGGCACCTCACCCATTCCATGATTTATTCCACAACTACCCATCACATATAGTCATTCCTATCATGAGTTTCTACATATTCTCTAACTCCGTTAGCAATAGCAGAAACACTGGTTGAATAGGACAAGCACCCAAATAGTCATTCTTTTCGAAGATAGTCTCAAAAATTGCACCCATGGTGCTCCATCAAAAGATGAAGGTATCGACATGCCCATAATGCATAACTCAAGGATCATCCATGAATAGATCTAAAAATGACTGGAAAATAAATCTTTCTACCTAAAGAGTCAACTAATTTCACCGGAAAAAAATCTCATATAGGCTACCCTCAAACAAAACAGATGTCAATCTATAATGGGAAGATTTTAAACCAGGGGACTCAAGGTCTCCCACCTAACTCAAAAGACCAATAGCACTAAAAATTAGGTAATGATCAAAATGATAAATGATGATAAAATATTAAAACATGGAATACGATGGTATAATACTCACCAATTATCCTTATAAATAACCACTCCCTGGAGGTCACAACCCAACATAGAAGATAAATTTAACAAACACACACTTGGCATCTGTATAAAAAAAATACACCCTAATGGTCCAGTTCATAAGAAAATTCCTCATATCCATTAGCATCATACGTAGTGATTGAACTAGATAACCATATACCTAAAATATGATACCCTACAAGGGTTAAATTGAAAGGCATCGGGTTTTATATACTATTATGTCACTGTAACTCCTATGCACATGGACTCATTCCCCATCCTCACAAAAAAAAACTTCTACGTATATCCTCATAACATTCCATTAGAATAAAATATATACACAAGAAGGCCCAATAGAATATGAATTAATTTTTAGTAAAATCACACACTAGGAGAACCATATGATGTGAATCCTTAATGCCAAATATGATGCATGACATGCCTCCAGCCTTTGCTAGGCAAGAGTCAAAATTCATCCCTAGCCTCTTGCCATTGGTTGAGATCCATATATCCATATTAAATGGGAAAATCCATGAATCATGTGCATCAATGAAATTGAAAATCTTATAAAACAATAACATTTTTAAATATAACAATAGTCTCATACCCTAGTAACTAGAAATTCATATCTGAAAAAAATTTCTCAACACACCAGTCTGACATCCATCACGGGTTCCGACACATTCCAAATACTAATGTCTACCATATCCAAAATAGTACTGAATTAAAATAGAATAGCTACAATACTGCATTGTAACATCCCGAACAAGATGATGTTGAACTGCTTCTCTGAAAAAGTCTGTTACTAGGCCTCAAGCATGCCTCATCGTACACCAGAGGCTTCCGACAAGCCGCGAGGGTCTGGGTGAGATAGTGGGGATACTGTTCCCTCATATCAGTGTAATAAAACCATGGTAATATCTATGTATCGTACATAATAGATTGTAAATAGAGTGCAGAAGAAATAATAAACTGAAATATAATTTTTTTAGTAATAATGGAAATGTTGTAGAAGCCCAAACAACTATGTTTTTTAATACAACATTCTTCACCCACTTGGATGAAAATACAGATATAGGAGTAAAAAATAACGTACTATAAATGTACAAGGATCTAATACTTATTCTAAGTCATACCACAAACATGATCTCCAGAAACTATCAAACTACACAAGCTTGATCAAAGAACCACATGTTCTTCTTTGCTCAATCATGAAACTATGGGCCTCATACCTATCAACCATACAACTTAGGATCAACCCAAAAATTAGTCATAAGGTTGACATGTACACCAAGGTGCATCTACATGAGTGAGAACTCATTCTAGTAGGCCACATAAACAATAAATATATAAATGTGATGCTATAAGGGTAACAAAATCAATGTTCTCAGCCTCGCTGAGACACAACTAAAAATGTAAGTAAAACCCATTGTGAAACCACACTTGAACCCTAGTTCTGTAATCCCGATCAACATAGAATGTTACACTATTGATTTAAATATCTATATAAATATAAATGTATAGTAAAATACATATACATATATAGATACATATAAATATTCATGAGTATGTGAATCAAAAAACAAGAAACCACATCAGTAGTCAATCTATGGTTCCATAATCCCTGATCATGTGGACATCCTATACAATTGAATTATTCAGGATGTGGATCTAATCATGACATGTACCATCAAGTCAATATCTATGTCTATAATAAAAATCCACATATACCATCTTTATCCAACACTAGAATGTCTCTGACCAAGATGTGTCACCACATGGGGACACTCATACTACACCTTGGTTCACATGTACTCGCCTCCAATCCCTAAAGCGAGGATTCCATATACTGATAGGTTATCCCATATAGAAAGATCTCATGGTGCACTTTAGTATATCTAATGAGACACCATGAACTATGACTTGGGTCCTATAATGGATCCATAAGATCCATGTCTTTCAGATCATAGAACATCTAGCCAGTGAGCCTATACAAGAAATTCATATAGTGAAAAATCCATGTATCACTCAAGGTGTAGAATTCATAATCCCTAAAAGACCATCTAAGTAATTCCTATAATGGGAATACACATATAACTTAAATAATTAAAGTCATTAAATCATTTATCCCATATAAGGAATTCTTACAATGGAAATCCAAGTATCACATACGGTATATAAGTCATTAGTCCTCTGAACCAGTCCAAGGAATTCCAACAATGGGAATCCAAGAATCACTCAAGTAATATAATTAATCAACCTAGTTAGCTTATCCCAAGAATTACTAAAATAGTAATCAACATATCACTTAGGGTATATAAATCATCATACCACATAGCCCATCCAAGGCATCCATCAACTGGATATATGTATAACTCAGGGTACATAATTATACCACCCCCATATCCCATCAATGGAATCCCTCACTAAATCCGTGTATCAGTCATGGTGTATTAATATTAAACTATTTAGGCCGTCGATTTAATCCCTCAACTAGATCAATGATTCACTCATGGATTATAGATCATATTTTTTCTGATCCCATCCAAGGAATTCCTATAACAAGAAAACATGTATCACTCAGGTCGTATGATAAACACATAAGGATCAAGAACCAGATTCCAAGAATCACCTATGGACATTCTAAAACATTATATATCACAAAATATAAACATTCAGGCTCAATATCCATGTCTTAGTTAATACTTTTAGGGACTAGTAAAATATCATAAATAACATGTCTCAAAAGTCGGATCCTAGGAAAAACATATGGTAGTCCCAATAGGAATTATGATGCCTCAAATTAGGCACAACATCCAGAAACCAGAAAGCTCCACTAGTATACATCACTGCAAAGACAATATAACCAAAAAAAGAATAAAAAGAGAGTGAGGGGGCCCTAAATTCCCAACCCAACACTACATCCAACGACCCAATGGATTATATGTTTTAAATGGGTTCTAAGGTTATATCTGCTAGCATATCTATCCATACTAAATGTACAACTCACGATCTATTAATAAACAGGAAACTACTAGGTCCCTCAAGTAGAACACTATGAGAAATCCAACTGGGAATACTTTAGGTAATAATGTGTGAAGGAATCATACAAGAGATCCTGAACTAAAAAGGTAAGGGTGAAATCCTACATGGGATCCATATACTATAAACCAGCAAGGCATCCAATATGGGATCCCCAAAAGGACACATAGGTACATGCATTCTATAATGGATTACCTTGATTAGCATATAAGTAATGGAATATCTTATGAGATCCTTGGGAATATGATATAATATATTGTCACCCTACAAAAGATCATTGATAACAACTATTCGAACGAACTCTTAGGCTAGTATAGCACATCTTAAGAGAGATGTCCTCAAAGAAATCTGTAAAGGCATCTACCAGAGGAGATAGATCTAAGATAATAATAGATGAAGGTCTATAATAGGATGGTCTGAACACGGAACTTATCATTCATGCCAAAACCAACTCTTAAGAGACAACTAAATTAACCGGTCGGAAGAATAACCTATCTATTTAATATAATCCAGAAAAACACCCATTAGGAGTCCTACATGCACTCTATGAGTTTCATGATCACAAGTTACATGGAAAAACACTCAAAGTACACTGCACTTGGTTCCATTTATGACATTGGGGGAAAATAGGAATAGAACCTCAAAAGGATACAAAGGGATATGTAAACACCCTAGGTACATGGCGTGTGAAACGAGTACATTGAGTGTACCCAAAATGTGATTCATTCCCATGTCCCTCAACAAGCCTGGCCATCTACATGGTGAGGCTGCGTGCATTTACTCATAGTTCCTCCAACACGGGTTCTGGATTTATATACTACATGACTATGTACCCCTACATGAGTTTTCCTTGTCGGGTACATGGTTACATGGACATGTACCAGTAAATGGGTGGTAATCTCTTTTACGCAGAGATATCTCCATAAAATTATTCTTCCAGAAATAGGATGAACACACAACATGTCACCCATGACTACACACCTTGTAGCCTAGTTTTCCCAAACAAGAAACCCTCAGACCACCCGAATCCCCTATTTTCATTTGGAATATAAAAAATCACCCATTAGGGACCTCATAAAATCATAATAGGGATTCATTAATTGAAATAAAAAAATACATAGTTATTTATTGATAAAACATAATCATGCCTACCTTTGGGTGGAAATCAATGATGTTAGACAGATTCTGTGGTCCACGGATGTCACACAGTGATTCGGTGCATCAAAGGATCCGACAAAGCTCCTCCCTCTCTCCCTATCTCCCCCTCTTTATCCCGCTCCCTCTCCTATCTTGGATATATAGAATAAGATCACTCAGATGGGAATATATGAGAAGTAGTAGAAATAAATAAGGAAATAAAAATATTAAAAATAAATGAAAAAAGAAAAAGAAAAAGAATAAAATATTGTGTGGGCTGGATCCAGTGCTTGATTCAAATTTATGCCTCACCTAGGCTAAAATCCCTATTTTAGATTCAAAGGAGGAGACATAATATCAATATGAAGCTCTGTTCAAAATATATGGATGAAAAAACCTATGGAACAAATTTAATATTTATTTTTAATAAATTTTATGTATTAATTATTCCATCAAATTTCAAATGGTTGATATTTATACCAAAATTATTTCCACGGGTAAAACACATATTTCAGGACAAATGGATTGGTCTGATAAATTAGACATGGTCATATGGTAGAGGGAAATGATCATTTTACCACTTAACAAGAATCTGATGGAAAAAATTAAAATCTATGCTCCAAACTACAATTCGGAAAAACACGTGTACATATAGAGACAAATAATTTGGCCCCTAGGTACACAATTTTTTAAGTCACGAAACATATGGAACCATATTGGTTGGGTTTCAATATATTTCCTAAAAATGTGATCTAGTATTTTATTCCTATTTATTGGATCCAGGATTTGAATGATCCCCATACATACCCATGACCACATTTACATAATTTGGTATCATTATTATAGAAATTTAAAAGAATTTAAACTAAAAATTAAATGAAATGTAAATTTGATAAATGTTGGTTTTTTACAAACTCCAATCCTAATGAAAGAATGTCTTTGAGTTTCCCTTACAAGGGTAGAAGAATTTCATTTTCTACGAGTTCTGACCATTATGTATGTACTTCAGCTTCCCACTCCCTGGTCTTCTCAGGCATGCATATGTGCTTCCATAGCCCTCTTACAAGAGGGAATAACATTCCTCAGAGATACATTATGTTTTGTTCAATGATACATATTAGATTATCTTCAAAGGAAAAAACATTTCGTAGCTCAATATCCCTAGGTTCAAATGAATGATTCCTATTTAGATGTTACTGTTGAAGTTGAGATATGAGGAAGACATTGTGCAGTGAATTATACATATAAGGTAACAATAATCTATAGGCTACTAACCAAACTATATCCACTATCTATAAGGTCCCCGTATATCAAGGAAATAAATTTCCATGCATCTAGATTCATTTGGGACCCAATCAAGTAGATACACGCAGAAATACGCAATGTCTGACCTCAAACTCCAGAGGTCTGCAGTGTGGATTGGTATAATACTTCTTCCTAGAATGAGTATCCATATATTTCTAAATCCATTATACAGGATTTGATGTCTCCTTCACATTATTAGGAACCATTATAGACACCTTACCTTCCTTTAACAATCACATGGATGAAAGATAAAGGCCTACCATAAATGGCCTCATACGGAGCCATCAAAATCATTACCTAAAATTTTTTATTGTAGGAAAAATCAACCAAAGGAATATTCATTTACCATGAGAATCCAAAATTAAGAATACTAGCACATAAAATATCCTCTGACACCATTATCACTAGCTTGTAATTCCCTTCAGTCTAAGGGTGATAGGATGTACTCAAGAGCACCTTTGGAACCTTTTCCATTTGAAACCCTTTATAGAATTATGAATTAATGAAATTAACTTAGACTTATATGGAATAATAGGAAAAATCATGAAGACACACAATCCCTTAGATTTAAATCCTTCCTAGATCATCTATAGAAGAGGTCACCCTGATTAATAGATAGTGTGAATCCTTGATCATCCAATTGAAGATTACCCATACTGCATCGCTAACTCGATCAAATCCAGAAATCCTAACACAAAATACATGGTGATTTCATTACATTTTCACTCTGGAATAGAGAGAGGTAATATAAGTCCATTATTTCATTTTTCTTTACGTTCCCTACATACAAGTGGAGTACTGAGTGATGAAACCCACTATGTTGACTTTCATACCCTTCCACCAGTACTGAAAACAAATATCCCTATACCATTTGGTAAGCCTAGGATTAACTACCCAAAAAGAGGAATGTGATTCCCTAATCACTTTTTCCTATATATCATAAGGCACCCATACATGATAAGGGAAGATAATGGTATCACTACCATCAACAACCCAATTTTGATGTGGGTTATCTCTTGTGATGCTATCCCTCACAAAAGTCCCTCCAAATCAGATAACTGATGCATATGGACCTGGTATAGAAGAGAGGAAATCAGTATTAGAGCTATTAGAACTAAATACACATATTTCTCCTACACCTCAATATTAATATTAGTGAACATATCCATCAACATTCACTCACTATCGGCCTCCTTGAAAGCTTATGTATCAGTTTTTTTGTTACAAGGTGTCGGCCACTACATTAAACTATTTGGGTGCGTAAAAAATCCCAAAATATCATTATTTTACGAATTCCACTGACATGAATTTCTTTATATTAAAATCTCATTGTGTGGATACAAATTTGATACTTTTATGATTTATATAAAAAATTATTCACTCGACCAAAAATTAGTTTCTCCAATTGTTTATAGCATGAACCATGGCTGGTCTCTTGAGGTTGTTCACATTATAGTTCTTCTCATGAGGCCTCACATGGCAGGATCTATATGTCACAATGTGGTTCCATTGCATCAGATCATCCCCCCTCATATTTCCAAAATTATTACAATAAACAATATAACATTATCTCTACTCAAGAAGAATTAGGATATGTACTGAGGTGATTATTCCCTTGAACTCATCAATATAAGTATCATAGGTAATAGTCAAGTATAATTTCATGCCCTATTTGATAAATCCTATAAGTGGGTTTTCCATCCAGGTTAAATATTGAATGATTAATGATAGCCCTGTGGATGTTGTTAATTCTTGTTGGGTTACCAAATTTAAAAACCAAAAATAGAAAAAACAAATAGATAATCTATAGTGTAATATAATATTTTTCATGTCTGAGGTCAAACCCATAGAGATAGGATTAGAGAAAATATTAATTAAACAAAATAATCCTAATATAATTATGGATTGATGAAATTATATTCAAACAATAAATCCTGTGATTGATTTTGAAAATGTGATAAGAAAATATAAAATGCGTTCGGGGAAGAAATGAATCTAGGTTCATGAGATGTAGAGGTATGAAATAATAAATTAAGAATATTGAAATTTTTGGAATCAGGTCCAAGCGATTAAAATTGTAATGAAAAATTATCTTCATCCAAATTTATCATTTTCTCGTTGTCAGGTACTTCAAATTACATAAATGGGTAAAGTGACACCCAATTTAAACACAAGGAAAAAATTCCCTATTATCATGGTGGTATTATAGTCCCTAGATCATGTATTAGAAAAATTTATTCAATCTAGAAAATAGTCTTGCCTAGTGATGGAAATTAAATGCAATCTTGACCACTGATCATAATGGTCATGAATAAAAAATTAGGAATGAGGATAGAATTGAAGAACAATTATGAAATCCCAAAATAAATTTCAATTAAAAATGATTTACCTCATACATTCAATTCCCCTTCATCATTAATTCCCCAACACAACAAAATCACCCTCTCATGATAATCATGAGTTGGTGTAAAAAAATAAAAAATATTAATATTAATAAAATTCGTGTTAGTTGGTGATCCCTCATCCTGTAGTTGGTCCTTATCAATATTTTTCATGATGTGGTTCCAAATGGTATGATAAGGGTCTCTATTTATAGGCACTAAAATAGAATCTTCCTAAGGGGTTACATGAAATGTAATGTGATTACACATAATGTAATCATGGTATGTCTTCTCCTCTGTGTCCTTTGAATGATGTGCAATTACATTGTCTTTAGTGGTCAAAAGTCTTGGAAAAATAATCTCAAAAAATGTGTCTAGAAAATGACACATCATGAAATGGTAATTCACAATGTGAAATAGTAATTCACAACTTTTAATCACATTCTTGGAATTATCCTAGGAAACTACGAAGCATACCTTCTCAAGTTCAACTGATACACCTACCTATGATATGATATGACCCATGAATTGAATCTTTCATACCCAAATTTGGAATTTAGTTAACTTTACATATAGATGGTTATATCATAGTGTACTCATCATGATGTCAATATTGTTAGAATGATTGTGTCTTGTGTAGGAATACACTAATATGTTTGATGATATCATGAAAAAATGATGGTAGCATGAACTCATGTATTTCATAGAGAAACTGATACTCCTCATAGCTTGTCAAAGAGGTTTTTTGTATGAGGTAATGGATATCAGTTAATAAATATGTGTTGGAATAGTTGGTGGTAATTGAAGAACAATATCACAGTTCTATCTTCCTTCTTATATAAAAGAATAGGTGAACCCCAATGTGATGTTAGTATTATCATAAAAATCATATACTATAGGTCTTCAAGCTACATCTAGAGATACTAGAGATTTCTAAGTGTCATCAAATAGAGAAGAATGGTAATTTGTTCCACACCTAGTAAAAGATCAATAGTGAACTCAACCTCACTTTTAGGAAGTAATATTGAGATATATTTAAGGAAAATTTCCCTAATAAATCACAACTAGATAAAATTCCGTGAGTTGTATCCCTTTATCAATCATAATGTGACTTTCCTTCTAGGTTGTTACTCCACCTAGATTAGTTTTATTAATTCTAGCTCAACCAGTCTAGATATCCAATTCTCCCTTATGTATATATGTGTTTCCCTGTATAGATGTGAAATATAACCATTGTTGATAGAAATACTCCACGATCAAAAAGAAAAAATCTAGTCTATACAAAGAATAACATCGAAGAATGTCATGTTGAGGAAGAAGAAACTACATAGAAAATAGTACCAACATATTTGAAGGGGGAATCCTTGCACTAAAGTATACCCTCTTCTTAAAATCCTAATTGAGTGATGATGGTGATAACACCACAGGAGTAATCTTTCATTAGGCTCAAAATTTCCATATTTAATGTAGATAAAAAATGATTGATCCACCTATTTGACGAAAATAAGATATCAGAGTAAAGGCTACCATAATTGCACCACTAATTATATATGGACCTAGACTACTATAAGATAGAATACAATTTACTTAATAGATGTGCCTAAACTGTGGCCTTCAGATGTTTTATAAGTTTCTTGATTATGTTTAATCTGTAGAGGCTAAATATATAAAGCATAACTATCTCTTCTTGTACCACCTTCTCATCATGAATGATGAGTAGAAGAATTATTATTACATAAAGTGGTATTGGTGATCCTAGAATTGAATGTCATGTTGAAACAGAAACCTATTATATTATCATAAAATAAATATATCAAAAGAAGTATTGGAGGAGACCCATACTATCACAGGCCCGACACTCAATCGGGTTCCACGTACACATGGAATTTTTATTGTCGGGACTGCCACATTGATGAAACTCAATAAGGGTACAATATCATATCACCTGGATGAAACTAGCCCTGTGTGTACCCTCAATGAATCTCTTCCTACCATCGGATAAACGGAATTTATACCTAGAAGATTATATACCTTGTAACATGTCACCAAATTCCCTTATATTTCCCTGAATGATGAGTGCATGTTTCACTATCTCTAATATGATGTTGAACAAAATGACATTCACATTTGATTGAATGTCATATTCAATCCTATCCTGAAATTTTGTCTTATTAGTTATCTCATCAGTAGTTTAGGTCATGAAAAGCACTATAATTCAGTTAAGGATGTTTAATTGTACATCACTAACATGTCACCTAGTTGAAGGTGCATAAATTCCTGATCATGGACCATTATCATGTTCTAGGACAAAAATTTGTCACATTATTCGGTCTGGATGTCCTCCTAGACCATATTTCGATGTCTACTAGGCTAAATTAGAATGTTCCAGTAATTCATAGTTCACCAGCTTCACCCCCCACTCTGGAGGTGACTTCATGTTCTTAAATATTGAATCTATGGCCTCCAACCAAGAATAATAATCCCGATACCCCCCCCCCCACAAACCACATGAATGTGGGAGGATATTATTACTATACGTCACGAGCAAACTCTTCCAAAAAAGGGGAAGGTTTAGCTTCACGATTAACTGATTGTATAGAGAAAATGAATCTATCTTAGAAAACTACATCAACATCCATTGGGAGATTTATTGGATGTTCATCAGGTGGAACTACAAGAGGTATCATGAGCGGGTTATGGACTAACACCTCAAGAGTATCATAATAGAAAGTTTTCTAGTGTACAACATGAGGTATTAACTATGGAATAGCTACATAATTTCCAATAAACTACCAAATATTAGATTCATAATCGATATAGAATGCATTAAATAATGGAATGACCCAAGAAATCCAACTATAAAAACAAACCCCTCTACCTCCTTCTGGAAACTTTTATTTGTGGTAGGAATGAGCAACCAATGGATCAAAAGAGACATGATCTACAACCCACAACAATGTTTGGGTAAGGATATGTTATCACAATCATTATATAAGTGTCCATTTTTTATTAATGATCATTTTAATTTTTTTTATATAAATTCCATTTTAGGTGGTTCAATCGAATGAATCACCATCTCAAAATTATATTTTCCCATACACCATATAATTTGGACAGTGTTGTCCATTTAATCGTATCTTTAATTTTTTCTTTCCCATTCGACCGATGGACTAGGTCTCAGTGTGCCATAATGGGATGCTTATGGTATTTACATCGACCTATGATTGAAAATATTGTAAGAATTTGGTAGATTCTTTGTGTTCCAATATTTTAACATAGTCTTGCATGAAGATTTATCATATTTATATATAAAAATACCATGGAAAAAAACATCAAACAAGTAACTACTGTAATCACATGAAAATTAGGTAGTGTACATAGAAAGTAGATATGGCATGAAATAAAACCTGGAATTTTATATCGTATTACACCTCGTATGGCGCATGATTCTATGATGCCCTCATATCATTGTTCTAGGGATAAATGAATCATTTATATTAAATAAATATTAATTATATAACATATCATGTGAGACACCCATATGTAAAATTCATTGAAATTATAAAATTATGAGAAAGAACATCATTTACACATCCCTGCAAATAGTGGATTCCCTGTATGTGGGTAGCAACTCCCAGGAATAGGCTCATAACCAAATTACAATATAATAATCTCTTTTTAAATTCAAATGTTATTAAAAAAATATAAATTAGGATTTGACACCACTTTGTAGGGTCCCACCCTAGGTGACACTCACTGGTTCCCCAAGATGGTATCCCACTAAAACTGAATTACGAATCCCAGAATGCTAGAGGCTACGAACTAGTAGTGATGGCCTTGGGTAATACAATGCAGATACTATTCCCAAGTTGATTAGAATGGGGAATGGAAATACACACACACACACAAACACACACATAGAGGGAATATGAAATAGTTGAAATAGAATAAAGAATAGATTGAAGAAGAAGAATACAAATAAAATATGCAAGCTAAATAACAATAATAAATGATAGAAGAATAATAATTAGTAACAAAGCAGTGATGATGTTATAAAAAAATAAATATTCAAGTGTTAGGATATAAAAGCATATAAAACATTCAAAAAGTACATTAAATTAAAAGAAATATTATGATTAGCATCTCAAGCATAGTCTCGGTCCTATGCTCCCAAATATGTATATGTAATGAATGTTAATCAATAATTTGAAGCTAGATTCTTAGCTTTTTCAATACCAACAATAATAGAATCTACATGGTTACCAAAGTCAGCTGAGCAAAGTGTGAGATTCAATATCAGTTGGTTGAAACCCATAGAGTCCATACCATTCAATTTTCTACAATATAAAACATGATATGTTACAATAGAAGCAATATCATAACAGAAATAAATAAATAAATTTTTTATAATCGGTTCCACTATGATACCCATCCAATTACATGCTTTTTCCAAAGGCAATGAGTTTGAAGTAGGAGTTCCTATAATAGTAAAGTATGTGGGGTAAAGTGTAAGAAGATGGATTTTCACCATGTATTTCTTAAGGGGTCCATCATATGACCAATGCTGAGGAACCAGTCTATAGTTACCCAAGGATGAATTCCCACATGTCATGCCAAACATGGTGTGGAAATCTAATGTACAAAAAACGATGATTTTATACCTAGTATTGAACATAGGTGACCGATTATATCTTGTGGCATGTTACCATAAACAGTACCATAAATACCATCCAAGTGGTATCCCCTAGGTTACTTTTTTCATTCATCTGGTGGTAAAAATATATAACATATAGTGAGATAATTTCATGCATAACTAGTTTCTCCCACGGCATGTATAGAAGCATTGGAAAAAACGTACTAATGCACGAGTGTTAGTCTAATGAGTCGTTAAATCAGAACCCATTGTATCACCCTCAACACTATGGTGAATCAGCATGACCAAGAAATAAGTAAATAAATATATCCTTCCTAGATATTACCATTTCATTTGTTTCATGTATTTATTTTACTATAGGCATGTTGGATGGGTCATGTCATTGGGAGTGCCTATTTTTGTCAGATGTGAAGGCATAATCACTTGTATAATTTAATTAAATCAATTATTCATGAGTAGCATGGGGCGTAAAGGTGTACCAATAAGTTAAACATCCTAAACAATTTAATATTAAGGTTAATATATTTAATATGATGAAGAACCTTTTAGGAGTGTTAAAAACACACAAAAATAGAAATTAAGTATTATCAGTGAAGCACACCGAATTGGAAGGAATGACTCAAGACAATCAAACCACAAGTTTGACTCTACACTAGATCTGGTCTCCAATGGAATAGTAGGGAATTCATTTTAATTTAAAAAATTATGGGAAAAGTATGAAGGGTATGACTCATGGTTGAATGATTCATTTCATAAAAATCAACATAATGAGGGATATGATCCTAGACCCCCTACCTTAGCCTCATAGAGCTTCCTTTATCCAGTCCTGAACATTTATTTATTCTACGATGGAATAAATGGAGAATACCATAAAATGACATCAAAATGAGTGAAATTATCATTCAAAAGGATAGAATAATATATGGAAACAATAACGTTAAAAAACCAATAGGATAAAAAATCATACTTCTAGATTTCCATTTCATCTGACAATGAGCCAAACAGATGAAGGAAATAAGAGCTACAATGATCCATAGATCATTGAGGAGGAGAGATCATTCATGAGTGATAAAGTGGAGAAACCAATAGAATGACTAAAGAGAAAAATAGGGGTTTTAAAATCAATAATGGAGGAAAATAAAAATTTCACAATAAAATTTAATGCACATGGGTTGGATGCACGATTAGAAAAACCAAGTCAAAACCATAAGAAATCCTGAAAAACTATTTTGTTAAAACATTTTGATGGATCCCATGGCCTTGTACTTATGGAATCACAGTTTTTGCCATAAAATTTAGCCCATATGTCCCCACTTTTAGAAGATAGGTTGTTTGAGGATCCATGCACGTTGTGCTGTATAGTATCTACTAACTATGTGTCCCTGTCTTTTCTTCCCATTTCATGGATCTGAGATCTAAATGAGCTACAGACATACCCAAGTCCTCCTTACCCTAATCAGGGTTCATTATTATTTGTTCTCAAAAGAATTTAATCATAATATTAAATGGTTTGCACATTTTATAAAATCTACGACATTATATATTTTCCCATACAGAGAATTTGATCCCACCGCTTTCAATGTTTTTCCAAAGGGTATGAAGATGAATAATTATTAGGAAATATCTGGATGGTGGATTAGAATTTGGCGAAATTTTTACGATATTCAAAATTATATTTTTTTTATTTTTATAATCATCAATACACTAAACCTCTAGGTCATTGTATTTTGAGACAATTTTTGAAATGTTGTAATTATTCCATGGTATCAATGTATTATTATTGTATTTTTATATTGGTATGATATAATGATTAATATAAATATGTAAAATGAAAATCTATAAATCATAAAATTGATTCATTTCATAGATTAACTAGGTTTTCATAGTAAATGTAGCCTCATATTCTAATTTATATTCTTCTTACCTTTAAATTAAAGTGCTCCATTTTTTTACATTCACCACAAAATAAATTATTTTCTATAAATATTATATAAAATCTAGATTCCACATGGAATCCAAATTATCTATGCTATTTTTATTCTATTTAAGTATCCCTTATTAATTTACATTATCCTCTAAACAATATTTAGTTATTATGAACAATTATTACATAGATCATTATGCCTAAAAAATATATTATATTTAAAGGATATCCACCATGATATTTGATTCAATTTATTACACCCACTAAATGTTGGGTTTCTCTCGCTTATGAGTTTTATAATCAATAAATGACATTGATGTAGTGATATAGTCATCTCCATTTGGTCAGGCTTACTAAACATAACCAATAGCTTTTTACATAGTATATTATTGTTTTTTTAAATTGATTCCAAATAAATTTTGTGAAAATTTAGATAATTAAGACACTACTTTTATTACCATGATGGTTTTTTTCTTATTCATGACCATCACTCCTCCATTTATATTAAAAAATAAAAAATTTATTTAGAGAAAGTTAAATTCTATATTCAAATACGAATTAATATATATATTTTACAAGTAAAATTTTAAAAAATATTCCATTCTAGTCATTCTAAAATTATTTATGTACAATTAAGGGCTTTACCTTCTATGTTTCTATAATAATTCCCCAAAGTAAAAAAATTTATCAAATGAAAATTGTTATGCCCATGAACTTGGTTCCAGAATATTAATTTTTAACAATATATCATTATTTATATAACATAATACCTTTTATGTACATTCAATTACAAGTTTTTAAAATACTTTTTTCATTAAATAAATTAATTTTGTAATTATAAATTTATTAATTTTAGGGTGTCATGGGATTTTGAGAATATATTTAATATTTTTTTATTAAAAAAATTAATTGTGCATGTGTTAATGAGATAAATAATAAATATCCCTTGAACATATCCATGGATAGAGAATTCCACCATTATAGTATGGATTTATATGGTGGTTTTATAGTGGGAATGTGATTCCCTCTGAGTTAGTGTTGTGGTTTAGTTTGATCTTGGATTATTATTTTTTCATTCTAGTGGATTCTAATAGTCGAATGTTGAAAAAATGATTTTCAAAGAAAATACGATTGGTTCAATGTTTAGGCATACAACCAGTACTAGGCATATGGAAACTATACCAAATAGAAATATGAGGCTCTAATGTCATTTTTAATATTTTGAGAATTTTTTACCAAACTATGCATATTTCAAAAGAAACAATTCAATTTCTTATTTGTTTTTTCATAGCATCACACATCTTGTGTGCAGTTTTATCTAATAGAGTGGATCTTATGAGGTAGCCATGTGCCTTTATTTTTCAATGGATAAAGGCCATGCATTATTACTAATTGGTTTTTTAAACTGTACATCCTATCTGAGTTACTAATCCAAATATCTAGGGTTTTTGAATTAACCACTTTTTCTTTGACTGTTGTTATACCTAATCACCTCCTAATATTTATTATTCATGAACAAAAAATCCCCTAGATCTCTAAATTATTCTACACTTGATTCCATCATAATATCTATTAATTCTTGGTGGATCACATCATGTAATATTCTAAATTGATCCAATTTTATATCCTAATCATAATCCTATATTTTAATATTATCCCCTTGCTTCATTGGATTCTTGTTAGGGCCTTTTCTTTGATATAAGGGTTTTGATAGAGAAATGTTTACAAACATAATGGCTCTTGGATTCTGAGGACTAGATCAACATGTTTCAAATCTATATTCTCGAAGGTCATCTATTTCCCTCTATTCATAGGGTAGGGGTCTCTATATAAAGGTTATAACTCATGAATTACATTATGTTATTTAGAATTAATTTTATTTGATATTAATGTTTAATTGTTTCATGATATTCATGTATTTAAAGGAGTTTAGATTTAGAAATATATTTATGAATAATAGGTGTTGGATGAAAGGAAATAAATGTGATTTCGACTAAAAATGGATTTTTTTTATAATGGGATTAGTGACACATAACTGTGATTTTCTATATAAATTTTGATAATAGATTTGAAATATTTTCAAAAAAATATAGAACATTGGAAACCTTTGGTACTTCAAGTTATAGATATATGAATCCCTAGGGTGTGTTACAATGCTAGGGGTTATTTTTTAAATCAATATATTGTGGTAGGACATTATATTACTATGATTTACATTATTTATTTTCTTACTATTACTTCACATTTCATAGTATATATTACCTTAGTATAAATCATATTCATACCAGTTTTATAAAAATAGGTACATTTCATGTTTGGTTTCTCACTATCCCTATTAAAACATATCTATAAATGGGTTTTCAAATTTTTTATACTATCTTTCATAAACCTATATTATTCCTCATATTTGTGAATAAAAAATTTTATTATTCAAATTAGAGTATGTTTTACGAATTTATTCTTCTTGTTATATGTCATTATAAACTAGTTTTCTAATAAATAAAGAACTAAATGTTTCGTGGTATTAGACTATGTAAAGAATCGTTGGTGGTATCATATTTTCCTAATTGTTTTGATGCTAAAAAAATTCATTTCGATATTTTCATATTTCATTATGAAGGACATAGGTAAAGGGAATGAAATCACGTAGTTTTATATAATTACATGGATTTGGTCACTTTGAAGTAGGATTTGATTGTGTTGAATGATGGTCACATGAAGAATACACTATTGTATTATCTTGTTTTGCATTTTTGTTTACCCTTTTGTCATTGAGATACATGTCTCAATGATGTGTACATGTTTTTTAAACTAAAATATGTTGTATTATATATTTTTGTTGATTCACAAAACTTGTTGGGTTTTTTTATATTTACCTTGTGTTGAGACATCTCATTTTATGTGTCATGTATATATGGGATGGTTTATTACAAAATGGAATAAAAAAACATTACCTAGTTGGAAGTGTGATGAAACATCTAGGTTTTGGTTTGGGTTTTTGGGAAAATTGGATTTTGGACCATATAAAATAGGGTGGGGCGTGGGAAAGGGTTCCTTGCCAGCTCTTTTATATGTCTGAACTCATGTTACCATGGCTGGAAAGAGTTTTTTTACATAATTGATCTTGGTATTGAGGTTTTTTAGTTACAATTAGTTTAGAATTTAATTACTTAACCTATTTACATTTAATTTTTTATTTTTTTTATATGAATATGAATCCCTGAATAGTTCATTTGGGTCTAAGAGAGGATGATGGGGAAAAAGGTCTACAAGAATATCCTTTTGTGTAACATTCATTTGTTGACGTTTTTATCGTTAATATTCGGACTCTAGGTAATGTTGTTGTTAGATGCTAGGCATAAAATGTGGATCATGTATTATAATTTACCAAGATGATTCAATATATATATGGTGGGGATAGAATACCCTAAGAATATAAAGAGTTTCTAGATGAAATTGAAATAATATTGCATTATCTATAATTCTAGAAGAATCTATGATGGGTTTTCCCAAAAACATGTTTGAAGGATTGGGATGTAGATTTTGGGATTATATTGTGGAGGAATGGTTACTTGAAGATCTTACGTAAAATCTATTTAAGATTATATTTAACCAATATTTCTATCCTAAAAAATGGAATATAGAAATGACACAAGAAATTTTGACCTCACATTATGAAGAGTGTCATGTAATTGTTTATGCCACTATATTCACTGAGTTTATTCACCTAGATCTATTTTTTGTAACTAATGATTAATGTCATTTTTTTGTATCTATTATATGGATAAGGCACAATATTTTGTCACTGTGGATTCTGAAATTCATTTCAAACATTGTCAAAATAAAATTATATTTACAAACATAGAGGTTGACATGGCATGGAAAATAGGCATAGGTTGAAATTATGTTACTGGAGGAGGTTTCTATAACAATTTCTCTAGACACAAATGTAAACATAAGGGTAGATAGATTACATCTAGACTAGTTTTAGGGACACATTCATATATGTAATAGTATTTTTCTAGGAGTGTGGAAATTATAGTCATTGGAAACCTAACTATATAGATGCTCCTGGTAATTAAAAACATCTTGGGAAATATAATCACCATAAACAATTTTTAGGATAATGTTCTAAGGATAATGAGTATAATCCACTCATAACATGGTATCTTATGTTCATCATAATAAATCAAAGGGAAGTGGATATCCTTATCATTCAAACATGGATACTTAGATTGTAATGAAATAAGAGGTATAATATTAGAGAATATGAAATTATATAGCAGAGTATGCACCGTCAGAATCTAACGTCGGACTAGATACTGTTATAGGTATAGTGTACATTTCATCCATTATAGTAGTAGCATTATTTTGATACATGTGAGACCGATTATTTTATATCATCCAATATAATTGATGTGATGGTCTTTAATTTGGAACATATAACATTAATGCTGGATATTTCTATTCCTTTTGGTAAGAGGTTTATAAAATTTTTTAATTCGTCATATATTAGGTGATTTTATCCTAATTCGAAATTGTGTGGGATTTATAGGGTTTTTATCATGAAATCATTGACCAAATTATTAAAATGGATTTGATGATCAACAATAAGGCCCTAATATAATATTATCTTTATCATATTTATTTTTTATCTCTCAAATGGGGTCTCTAATTTCTTTTCGGGTGTGTACAATTCCAGATCTGGTAGGGAAGGACCTATTGTTCTATTTTCTAGAATGAAATATCTGATGTTTTTAGACTTGTTAATTGATGTTTTCTTTATTTCTTGATCATCCAACATTCATATTTGGTGAGTTTATACCATAATGTCTTTCTTATGATTATTCTTTGTTACCAACATAGAAAGTGTACAGGTTCATAATTGTCCTACTCCTTGGTATGATTTCCATTTCTATTCCACCTTATCACATGACACCTACTAGGTTAATGGATCATACTATTCAAAATATATATCATAAGGACGCTATATTTATTTATCATATCATTTCACTCATAAATTCACATGTTAACTTCTCCATAAAGGTAGATCAAATCCTTATAATTTTATTTGATTATAGAATTATCAATTATGTGACATATAATAAAGTACCCCTTACCATGAATTAGTTATCTCTTTGATCAAATCAGAGGTATTTTTTAGTTTCATAATGTTTACCCATGTTTGAGGAACCATCAATGGAGAGTTTGCAAAGATGATATATATAATAAAACATTTAACATAAAGTAATAAATTGATACTATCATATTATTATCTTAAATTTCATTAATTCTCTTATAATATTTATTTAATTGATGAACCATATCATTCATTGGTCTTCATACTCCTTCATCATTATGTTTGTGGATGATATTGTGGTGTAATCTATGTTAGTGTAGGAGTAAAAGGATCATTTTGATATCATCCATAGAATATTTAAATAAAATTTCATATATGTTTTTCTTTTAATTGTATCTTTCTTATATATGAAGTTAATTTTCAAGGGAATGTTATATATGATAAACTCATATATTATGCATTCTCTCAAAACAAGGTTCGACAATATCATTTGGGAGAAATTTGAAGTATGTTTTAATCATAGTATACAATAGTTTATTATTACCCACATGGAAATGAATTTGTGATAGGTATTTTGGGTTCCATATCATAAAACATTATATTTTGATAATTACTTTTCGACCATGAAAATGAATGAGGTCATCGATGCATTGAGAAGTAAAGTACTAATTCAATACTAATTGTAATTAGAGGTGTAATAGACTCTGATGAATTTTTTATTTTGTCAACTGAGTGGTAGAAGATATTTTTTGTTATATATTATTAGAATCGGTGTAGGGTAAATTTTCATTTGATGAGAAGGTTCATCTCAATATGGTGTCTGGCTGCAATTTCAAAAAATTTAGTAAAATCCAACATGGTGTGTAGACCTTGGGGGACGTATCTCATTCCCCATTTGATTCATTGTGTTTTTGGGGGTTTTTTGGTCATTCATATATATATATGGTAAGAATTGATGGAAAATGGATGTTGGTATTGATCGACTATACACCATAAGAATAACAAGATGTATCATGATCTAAGATGCTAGTATTGGTGTCCAAGGATGAGGTGATTGGTAGTAGGCCTCATGTTAGGATGTCTTACTTGATTGAGAATTATGTCAGAGAAGTATAGAACTAATAAACTTTTGAAATAGTTCCCTGATATAGTTTCGATGATGGATGATATTTCTAGGGAATTTGTTGTTCAAATGCCATTGACTCTATATAGGATGTGATATTGTGATCCTGGATTATCATATGAAATCAACTCATACCATCCCTTTCAATTGTGTGATAATGGAGGAACAACATAGTAACATATACATTTGAGTTGTTTTTATATTTCTTGAATTTCCCACTACAATTAGTTCTCATAGGTATCTATGTTTAAAAATAGTTTATAGAAAGGATTCTAAGATGTTTTGAATTCTATGTGAAATTTTGTCATTGAATATTATATATAAATAGATGGAAAGATTGAGAGATCCATTTAGATCAATGAGGATATTATTCATGATATTGGTTTATTTTTTTGGTGTGTTAGAAAATCATTTTTCTCTTAATGAATTATCTTATAATAATATTTATCCTGATTTTACAAAAATGGAACCCTTAAATGAATTTTATGTGAAACGGTACAAATATCCTATATGATTTGTATAATTGGGAGATTGGTCTTAGTTGGATCGAGCCTTATTCAACAGATGGTAGAGAATGCATGGTTTATCATATGATGTTAATGATTGCTATGTTTTTTCATAGATCATATGAAAAATGTCATCATCACCCATTAGAGTTTGAGGTTGGTGATCATGTATTTCTAAAATTTTCAACTCACTTGGGACAACATCGATTGTGTAAGTTGGGTAAGTTGGAACCAAGGATTTCTGGACCATTTTATAAACATGAAGAATTTTAATAGATGGATTATTGGTTAGAATTTACATCACACATGATGAAGATCCATGATGTGTTTCATGTTTCCCATTTGAGGAGGTATCAACCAATCCCATCCCATGTGATTTAATGGTATGATATTGATCTTGTGTTCCAAACATGAGTGGAGGAATATAAGATTTAGATTATTGATAACAAAAAAACAACATTCATGGTAAAATAATTCCCCTCGTACATGTACAATAGAATTAAAAATAAGATAATCATGAGATATGGGAGAGGAAATCACTAATAAGTATGAAGTGGCCTTTTCATTTTGTGAGTTCAAATTACTGAGCATTTTTTAAGATCGAGATATTTTATGGTAGGGAGAATTGTGATTCCCCTTGTGTTATAAGTATTTGTAAAATTTATCTAGGTTTATTCCATCAATCGTTCATGAGTTTATTAGGAGTATGGGCATAAGAACATGTATTTTTAGAGAAAACCTAATAGGTTCATGGTTTTGGAACAAATATAGTACATACCATGTAATATCCATGTATAATGGAAGTGTGAGGCTCTAGTGTAATTTTTCATTGTTTGTGCATTGATAGAAAAACCATATAGCTCATAAAGGAAATCATGTCATAGTTTTAGTGTTTTTTCAAAGGTGTCACATTCCTAGAGATTTTTTTAAAAGGTACATCTCTTCCATGGTAGCTATGTGCAAAAATATTTCAATTTATAGACACCACACATTGTTTTTTTGTGATATGTTAAATCATGTGGACTAAATATTATCTTTTTCCTGAACCTATCAGTTGATGGAATTTACCTATTTTAATGTGATCAGTTTTAAATATAATCACCTCCTGATCACCATTATGCTCAAACTAGGCCACCCCCAACACTCTAGTGGAATATCCCCTTGATTCCTTGGTTAACTACATTTTGTCATAGTGGATCTCATTAAATTATGTTCCATGTTTATATGTTTTCTCTCCTTTACATAGATCCTAGCATGGATTCTTATCACCTTGTCTACATGGAACCCGATTGGTCTATGGTTTTATCATATAGAGGGTTTGATAGAGAATTGTTAAAAATTATAACGGATCCAGTCCTGTGAGGAGAATATCAACTCATATAAAATATCCATTCTTGATGGTATATAATTTCCCTCCAGTATTGAGTTATGTGAATTTATACATGTTTTTTAAATAATTAATTATATTATGATCATGTAAATTAATTTAGTTTCACTTATGATATTGTATTATTTGAAATTAGAGTGGAATTATTCTATGAGATTCATGTTTTTTTGGGGTTTAGAAATATATTTATGAACACTATGTGTTTGATGATACACCCCAATGGTGATTTTGAATCAAAAATGTATTTTCAATTTTGGTATCAGTGATGCATCAATCATAAAATGTTTTAAAAATTGAAAGCATGGGATTAAATTTTTTTCATAACATGGAACACATGGAACCCTGTGTGTGATAGTATGAATATATGAAACATTTGTAATTGTTACATTTCTATGGATTTATGTATCGATAAATTTTGGATGGAATTGATATTAGTCGGAGTCACATGATTCTTTGAAATGTGTTCCTTCACATATCGGAGTTTATATCCCCAAAGTCTAGAGGTTGTTTGTTCTTGGTATTATACATGATGTTATATTTTGAGTTTAGTTACATAATAATTTATCTTATGAAATATCCATGGATGTCTTTTCTTATGCTTTTAGGCATCCTTTCATGAACATGTCATATTTCTCATTTTTGTGAACAATAAATGTTTTTATTTAAACAATAGTATGTGTAATGAAATAATCTCCATTTCTTAATGGATTTATAAATTGATTTTGGCTAACTCTATATCTAATGATTTCATAGTGTTTGATGTTTAATAAATTCATTGGTGGTATATATCCTATCCTAGTTCTCACTCCATAGTATTTCCTTTAGTAATTTATAGATTTATTTTTGAAATGCTCATGGGAAGGGAAGGTAATCATGATGTTCTTCTACATCACATGGATATAGTCATATTTATTGTTGGATGTAATGATGGTGACTTATGATAACAAATATACTGATATTTTTTTATATTGTTCTTTGATTAGGTTTATCCTTTGGTCTTGGTGTTTTATATCTCATAGATGTGCATTATTTTTCTACAATATACTTGTTTGGTTTATCTCTTTTCAGTTATAGATGAGAAAAAAACTCATTATTTATTGGACTTAATATAATTGTTGGGCATCTTGGGTGTTGTTTCATGTATTCATAGTTTATTTCATAATAGGGATGGGATAATTCCAAAGTGGATATCTTGTCCTGGGCTAGATCTATTTCCTGAATTTCATTTTTTTACCTTATTATGCTAACCTGAAAATAAAAATCAATCATAAATCCCCATAATTAAGTTAATAAATCCTTTTATTTAAAAATATAATAAGGATTGGAGGATAAAATTCTTCATGTATATGGCTATGATTTTATAAATTAATTTTTTACTTTGAGGTTCCAAAAAAATTATATTGAGATATAACTAGTTATATTTTATTCCATTATTCAATAATAAATATTCCATTATTGAATTATTTTTCAATTATAAAATCCTAATGAGTATTTTTTATTCTTATTTATGATAAAATATTTATTTTTTAGGTTTATTAATGAATGATATCACGGAGGGGAATTTAGATGATACGAATAGTTATTTCCGATGCTACATGCCCATAGTATACCAAATTCATTTCACCACTCACCACTAATAGTCATCACAGTTCAATGTTTTATTTAGAGAAATTAAAATAATCCATATCTAATTCTCTCTACATCACAGTGGGAGTAAACGATGAGTCCTTCTATCCCTTACAATTATTAGTGATGGGTGGGAGACAATATTAATCTCATGGTGGTGATACAACATATAGTGGATTTACCAAAATTAGCCTAGGAGTTGTGTGACATGGGATGAATATATAGGTGATACAATGAGTTTGATTTTTGGTAGAAATGGTATTGGGTAGATGATGATGGAAATCATGGGAATGAAAAAGTAAATGACAGTAGTGGGAAAGGTGAGAGTGGTGGTAGTGATTGGATCTATTGATTTTGGAAATGATTAGGGGTAGATGTATTGGGTTTAATAAATTAGGTATTAGGGATTTCAACTTGGTCATTGTATTAGTTAATTATACATTGTCTTCCAGAGTCTATTTTTTGAGAGGTGTTGATGTTGAATTGATGATCCATTAACTGGCTAGTCATGCCAACATTATGGTGGTTTAAATAGAAAACCCCAAGAATCTATGTTGGGGGAGAATGGGTTAGTTGAAAAAAATAAACTTTTACCATGGGAGATGTGGTATAAAAAGTGGGATATCCTATCCGATTTATTTTGATGGGTTTTATCTTCACATGTAGCTATACTGGGTGTATAACCCACAAACATGCACCACATTGGCAAAGAGGTGAACTCGTTATTTAGAAGGTACATCCTAGTCTATATTTCATATGGGATTTTTATTGTTTGAAATTTTTTTCTAGAGCTTTAATATTTTAATTTTTATTAATTATAATTGCTTCCAATTTTATTAAATTTATTTGGTTTACAACACTATATTTTAATAATAAAAATAAATAAATGTTAAATTTTATTAATTTTTTTACACTAATGATATTGGAAATTGTATTATAAATTTAAAATAATTTTATTCTATTAATTTATCATAATTTAGTGTAAATTAACATGTATCATTAATTTTATATTAAATTATAATGTTTTAAAAATATATATTGTATCTTATATTATTTAAAAAAATTATTATTTAAATATTGATAATTTTTTAATTCTGTGTCATTTAATATATTTTTAAATTTCAAAAATATATAGTTTATATAAATAAATATTGATATGTATATATACAAAATATTTTATCTATTTATATAAGATACACTAAATATATCTAATGGTCTACTGTGTCATCTTATTCTTCGGTGGAACCACCTGGTCCATCTTACATGATAGTTTATGTACAAACACTGGTTCATCCTATCCTTGTTTGGCTACACCACATCTCTTGATCATCTACACCATATCTCATTAAATCACACATACAAACACAAAACCTGATCATATTTATATAAGGATCAAATCATCAACCAATAAAAGAAATCATTCATCCAAGCCTGATTAGAAGCACATATAAACTCTAGTAACAATGTAAAATGATAGCATATCCTTCTTCCCAGACCACTCGCATCCCTAAAATGCATAGTTACAGTAACATCTTTGCTCATATATTGAACCTACCATGAAGAATATTTTTAGGTTACCATGAATGCAACAACCAACTTACCATGAGAAAATATGTGTACTTACCATGCCACAATAATTCCACTAAAAAATTTCTATTATATTTAATTGAAATTTATTTTAATTACATGTTATGTTTTTAAAAACATAATTTATGTATATTATTTTAACTGAATTCACATCATAAATTTTCAAATGGTCAATAGATAGACCACATAGTAAATATATGGACTACACATGATTGCATGGTAGGCATACTGACCGTGAGCCTTTTCTCACAGGGTGAGTACATCAAATTAGTTTATTAGTTAACTATACATTTATTACGTCACTGAATTTATTCATTATTTAAATACAATTATCTATTGAATGTTTATTTAAATTTTTATGTATGATAATTTTTTGAAAAAATATTAAATACAATTAATACTTTTTTATACACTATTAAATAAAACGTTTTAATGAAAACTACATTAAAATTAAAAAATTTATGTTTTTAATTTTAATGTTATACTTTATAAAATATTTTAATAATATTTTATAAATATAATATGAGAAAAAAATTATTTTTCTTAATTATATGAAATACTCTCATTTAAATTACAAAATTTATTTGAAATGTTTTAACAAGTTCATTACATCAACAAAAGAATCCAAAAACAATTTTTTAACAAGAAACACATTTTAAAATTATAGGTAACTATAATATTTTGTTTTTGTTATTCCCAAACAAATTAAATGCATTGATTTGATCTCTATACTTTTTGATAATAATTTCAAAAAAAGGGAAATGAGATTAATCTGTTTGATATGTGTTCATGTAATATAAAAAAGTTACATACAAATAAATTGGAGATCAATTTTTGACACAAAATTGTTACAAAATTATTTATTCTCTCATACAATCAAGAAATGTATATGAATTAAATCCATTTTCTATAATAACAAAGCCAAATAAAAGTTTGACCTTCTTATATTTAAAAAATCAATGATAATTGATCTTCATCGTCTGGCACATATTTTGATCATCCATTGGATTTATTTTTATTTTGGTTTTCTTTGTTTTATTCCTTACTTTATATATTTTTAATAATTTCTTGTATTGTTTTTTATTTTACAAATAGAAGAATTTTTTTTGGTTATTCCACTGCATAAATTGAGGTTCTATTTGGAAATCTCAATCAAATTTCAGGTCACAGACAAGATATAATCTATTATAAAAATATTTTTTCAACCTTCAGGTATTTGTAAAAGGAAAAGTTATCAATATGTTATCTCACATTCAAAAAAAATATTCTTAGTGGGTACCAATATTATATCAATATAGAGAAGCTTGTGGAGTAGACTAGGATCTTAGTGACTCAAACCACTATAAATATATCAAGTTTTTTAATTTATGGAACATTTTAAATCCTGAACATAGATCTCACATAAAAATCATTAATTAATAAAACACTGATTGTTTTGTCTATTAATTTTTAAATGAACATTCACCCCCACTAGTTTTACATGATATTTATTAATATCTAACAAATGGTATCACATTTGGTGATTATTTATATGTTTATTTAGAGTCAGTACCTATTTATGTTGTTTTTTTTAACTTGGAGCTAACATGATATTCTATACATAATATTCCAAGGAATAAAAGAAGATATTCCTTAATGATGGAAGGTTTCAATGCGAATGATGTATGGATTAGAAAAAAAACCCCATTCATTAATAGAATAGACTACAACTATGGGAAAATAAAATAGAATCCTACCTAGAACAGTTATGTATTTTTACTAGATTGTCTTCTATTAGACATATGTGTTACCCAATGTTCATCTAGAGGCCAATTTAGGAAATTAAATAGTGAAACATGTTCTGAATTAGAATGTTAAAAAATATATTTTTTATAATTAGAAGTCTCTACAGCCATGTCTCAGCTTCCAAGACACCCAACAATATATATATAATACTTCAAGTCACTCAATATGTTACTAAAGCAATCATGATAATGAAGATATAAATTCATTGAGTATAACACTAGGATATCATCATGGGAGATGAATAATTCTTAAACTAGATATTCTATCAATTAACAAGTATTAAAAATTGTATGATTTCCATTGAAGATGTTTTGGAAAACATAAATCAAGTTGATAGAGTGCAGGGAGAACATCCAAAAATAACGCATTCAAAGATAGTGTCTATATATGATAGTAAGAATTTTAATGTGTATATATTAAATGATTTCATAATATCTTTGATGTAATATGAATTAGAGTCAAAGAACATTTTTTATGAGGAGTCTATAATGAGAAAAGGTAAAAACATTATATATAATATAAAAGAAATCTATAATAGTTATGAATTTGAGTTCTAGGAATTTGAGAATGAGATAGATAATTTTAGTAAGAAGTTATTCATGTTCATGTTAAAAAAATATGTAGGAATGTATTTTAGAAGATATTTCAAAAAAAATACAAGGAATGTAATTCATATAATAATATTTTTGTTTCATAATTAACATGTTATGAGTGTGTGAATAAGGTCACATTTTAAAAATTTGGGCTAAACAGAATCATTGAAATAAATAAAATGAAATTTGGGGAAAATAGAATTTGATATTTTTCTCAAGGTTGGGACTGCTTAGATACTTATCACTCATGAAATGATTCTGGAAGTGACCAGAATATAAAGAACCTTACTCATATGGGTTACAGTGTGAGGTAATTGAATCACTCTTCAGTCAACTAATTACACCTACTAATATATATCGTATGTTTTTACCTAAAATTAAAGATAAATTGATTATGATTCAGTTTATAATTCTAGTTATATGAATTCAAATGGAAAAAAACTGATTATTTAAAATTAATAATTAGGAAATCAATTCTACAATAAAATTTGAAATTATATTGACATAAAAATGTAAAATAATTTGTTTTTTAAATAAAAATATAAAATAAATTGTGAATGTGATAATAATTTTTCCCATAATGATAAATCTAAAGTGATTTATGATTATGAGTTGATAAAACATAAATAGGAAAATGAATGTCTTAAAAAAATTTATAGTGAATGATAATAATCCATAAATTATATTAAATTTAGTTTTTAATGATTCAACTGAAGTAAAAATTAATTTTAGAAAATTATGAAAGAAGATAATAAATTAAGACACGCATATTCTGATCATCATGAGAAAAATTATACATATTTATAGACTATTAAAAAATATAAAATTAACTTAAAAAATGATGTTGTCATTCTTAAAAAAATTTATCTTCATTTGTTAATGTTAACTAAAAATATGATAAAGTGATGTCTTTGATGCCAATAAAAAGTAATCAGATTGGTTTTATTTATAATAGTTTATCTCAAAGGCTAAATAAGAATAATGTTTTCAAAATATCATAATGATTTATTTCCATTGTAAATTGTTTTAATGTATTATGAAATTGAATTATGATAATGATTGTTCACTGAGATTTACAAAATCATTTGAGTATACTATAAAATTTAATTATAGATTTTTATTATATAAATAGGCCATGAATAAATTAAATAAATCAATTTGGGTTCCCAAATTTTCTGCTACTAATTCATTTTGATGCAAGATAGAATGGGTAACAATATAGATTAATTAATTATTTAATTTTCTGAAATAAACAATATAATTCACAAAGAATCATAGTATTTGGATAGAGCATTCTCTGAGAACATGACATGTGATATTTCAAAATTTATATACATCAATTCGTTCATTGGTAACTTAGTCACATTTAGAGGAAACTATAAAGGACAAATTAAAAGTTATGGTGATGTTTTTTTATAAAAATATTATAATTTCAAAAGTTGTTTTACAGATGTTTTATATAATATTGTAATAAATATATCTTATATGTGTGATAATGTATTAAATGTTATTTTTGAAATTGATAAATGTATTTTTTTTAAAATAAATCTAAATTATTGTCTGAAAATAGAAATGAGAATGATTACAATATTGATTTATCAAATATAATCAAACCAAAGCGTAAGTGTTTGATTGTTTTGAATTAGTGGGAAATATGTAGAATAATAGGATTCATCCTGAAAATATAAAAATATTTCACATACTATCAATAAATTAATGGATTCTCCATTTTTTAAAATTACATAAGGTAATTACATTATCTATGACTCATATTTAATGGGTAAGAAACAAAAAAATTGACTGAAATCAATAAATGTTGTTAGAATTGAGAGATTTTTACAACCATTACATATTAACGTGTTTGGTCCTAAATAACCAATTAATTTTAGTGGTAATAAGTACTTATTAGTTATAGTATATAGATATAGTATAATTATATTTCTGTATTTCAAATCTCATAAAAATGAATCTTTAACTATGAATTTCTAAATCAATAAAAATATTAAATAAAATGAATATATTTTTATCTTATATATTAGAAATTATTGAGGCAGTGAATTTTTTTATTTATAAAATGATAAATTTTATGATGAAAATGGCTAAAGAAAACATTTTTTATCCATTGGGGAAGTATAAAAAATGTGTGGTAGATTGAAATAATATATATATATACAAAAAAGGTTGATAAATACATATTGAATTTAATATGCCTATTTTTTTGTAATAAGCTATAAATACATATTTTTATGGATAAAATAGAGTATCAATTAGAAAATTTTTAAATAAAACACCTTTGATCTTTTAAAAGGGTTTAAACCTAATGATGGATATTTTAGTGATTCTGATTAAAATGTTTTCTTCTGAAATTATTAATATAATTTTGAAATTTTGATTCTAAATTTTATGAAGGAATATTTCTCTGTTATTCCAACATTATAAATTAATATAGAGATTTAAATAAGAGAACATTAGTAGTTGATGACTCTATAAATGACATGTTTGATGAATGTAGATATTTATTGAAAATTTTTATTTTAGACAATGATGATAGTGATTTTAGAGAATTCAATTTTAGTGAAGATAATTACCAAGATAATGGGAATACATTAGTTAAGGCGAAGTATATACCTTCTATTTTTGATCCTAAATAATTGAATACACATAATGAGCATCCAATTGAAAAATTTATTAGTAGTATATAATATGGTATAAAAACTAGAAAATTAGTTTTACATTTATATTAAAATTGTTATTTTCATACTAATTATGTTCTTGTTAACATTAATAGTGAAATAATTGAATAAATATTTAATAAATACACAAAAGTTGAATTAAATAAATTATAATTGAAAAGACTGTGGAATTGGGATGTTTTTTCTAAAATAAACCAATAATATAAATAAATAAATTTATAATAATAATCTAGATTATGTTATAAATAGAGATAAAAATTAATAATGACTCAAGGTTACTCTTTGGAGGGGGAAATTGATTTTTAATATTTTTTTGTCCAATTTTTAGGATGTAACAAAATAAAATTCTATTAGCCATTTTTTATTTTAAAAATATATAATTATTTTAAATGGATGTATATATTTAATTATTTAATTGAGTATTTTTTTATGATTATTGTGTTAAATAACCCCTTTATTTGGAAATAATAGTGTTAAATTTAATGTTTTTAAACTTAATAATATTTTATATGTTATTATTCAAGATCCATGATATTGGAATGAAAGATTAACTTAATATATAATTTAAATTATTGTGTTAAAGGAATGGTTGATCAAAACATGTTTTAAAAGAGTGGTTTAACTGATATACTAATTATATGGATTCATATTGATGATATAATATTTTGTTAATAAATTGCTTTCTTATATAATGATTTTTAAAATCTTATGATTAGTGAATTTGATATGAGATTAATGAGAGAACTGAAAATATTTATACATTTAAAAATTAGTGAATGAAAAAAAAATTAATTTATTAAATAAATCCATGTATGATAATGATATTTGTGAAAGGTTTGGGATTAATTCATCTAAGACTTTGTAAACACCATTTTCTTCAAATTCCAATTTAGACTTTGATAAATCATATAAGACAGTTTATATTAAACAATATAGAAGCATGATATGTAGTATTTTATATGTCACTAAACATATACCAGGAATAATGTTATAAATTAAATTATGTACTAGATTTGATTCAATCCCAATGTAATGACATTTTAATGAGGTTAATATATTAATTAGATATATAATTGTTACTATATGAACCTATTTTTTATATTCTGATCATTTTTTATGTAATATCTTATTAAAATTTTGCCTTTGGAGGATGTAGGCTAAACTAGAAAAGACACAAATTTATGTGTCATTTTTTCACTAAAATTATAATTTCATGGATCTCAAATATTTTATTTAATAGAACTATCTTTAAATGATCCAGAATATTTTTTCGTTACATTTTTTTATTCATATATTATATGGATTAAACAATTTTTTTGATTTTAATATAAATTTTAATTAATTTCAATCTTTTGCGACAAATATAGTTACATTTCAATATCTAATGTACCTCTTGGACAATATAGAACAAAAAATAGATTTTAGACATCATTGTTCCTAAGAATATAAATTCAATTAAATTTAAAAAAAATGATATTTCAACTCGATATATTATAAATTTAACATTTGTTACAACAATAATTTATATATGTTTTAAATCAAGATACATCATTAAATTATTTTTACATGTGTATTATATCTAAATGTATATTTTTTGAAATATTTCTTATATGTTTATTCTATGTAGTAAATACTATTACATTTTTTGTTTTTATTTAATTATTCATACTTCATATATTTTTCAAAATGGGGGAGAATATTTTCAGACATTTAAATAAATATTCTATTTTAAAATTTACAAAAGGGGAAGATTTTTTTTAACATGAATGTTTACATATTAATATTTTTTATTTTATAAAATACAATTTCTTTATATTTAATTAAATTATGTATGTTTATAATTTTATATTTCCATAATAATAATTGATTAAATTAAAAAATGTTCAAAATGATTTACAGTAATAAAATAATTAAATTTGTTATTATTTGAAAATACTTTTATTATCTAAAATTATAATAATAGAATTTATATTCAAATGTATATATTTTATTTAACAAAAATATTGAATATTTTTTTTTTGATCTTCTTTATATAAATTCATTTAATTTATAAATTTGGTAATTTTTATAATATCAAAAAATTATATCTAGTTAAATTTTTAACATATGTTGTCTCTAAATTTGTATATATATATATATTCATATATATATACATAAATTTTTTCTGTTTATATATTATACATCATATATATTTAATGGTCTATTGTGTCATCTTCTTCTTCGGTGAAACTATCTTGTTCATCCTCCATGTCTACATCGGCACGTGCAGCAGTTCCTCCTATATTTGTTTGGCTACACTGCATATCTCACTTGCCTACACTGTGTCTTGTCACCTCACATAGACCCACAAAGTATATTTTAAAATCCATGATTGGGTCATCATATCTACTAATAGTGCACCTCCATTATCAAAGCATGATTATAAGTTAATCCAAACTACAATACCTGTTCATAATGATAACCTCTCATTCCATTCTCACCTTATGGATCCCTATAATACAAATTATATTTAAGAGATATTATTTCGATTTGAACCTATCAAAAAGGGGATTTGTAAATTATCTTGAAGGCATTTTCTAGATTATCGTGAGATGGTATGTACAATTATGAGGAAATGAAAACTCTACCTACCATATGGATCTTATAGTAACTATGAAGCTTGTATTTTTTATTTCCACAATTGAAGATATATGTTTTAAAAATTTACGTAATCTTAATGTAATTTATTTTGTTCATTGGTAACAACAAAACATATTTACAACATAAAAATTCCTTTTTTATTTAATTGAAATATTTTATACAATGTTATGTTTTTAAATTTTCACTATATGTTTATTCTATTTAACTGAACATATGTCAAAAATGATTTCATGGTATGTATTCCAACGTCGTAGTAAGCATACCGACCATGAGAATTGTGTCACATTGCCACTACATCACTATTGTGTTTTAATTAACTATATATATATTATGTCACTCAGTTTATTCGTTATTTTAATAAATTTATCTACATCAAGATTAATTATTTTATTTTAATTACTCAATTTCGTTATTAAATACTATTATACTTTCCTAGACCCTATTAAAACAATATTAGGAATGAAATCCTCATGAAAATGGAAAATTTTATGTTATAATTGTTTTCTCAATTTTTCAATAATATTTGAATTATTCATTTTCTGCATGATTAAAAGATAAATTCTATTTTTATAATTGTATGAAATACTATAATTTATTTATATAAATGTTATAAAAAATTTTAAACAAGTTTCTTGTAGCAACATATTAATGTTGGAACTCATTATTAATGAGTCCCACATTTTTAAATTATATGTAATCAAAATATTGTTTATATTATTGGATAACAAGTGGAATTAAGTGATTGGATCTCTTGATCATCTGATAACATCTTTCAATAGGTGATGATATGGGATTTATTATTTATATATTTGAGCATGTATTCCAAAAATATAAAAATAGATGTATTTTACATAACATTTTGACACAATAGTGTTGCAAAATTCCAATTTCTCTCATACAATCTAGAATATTTTGTGGCATATTCTAATATTCTGTGATCATAAATGAAATTAAATATTTTAACATTTTTCCATTTATGTGATCAATGATGATTGAGATTTTTCATATTTCACATCTTTTGATCATCTTCTTGCAGTATTTGTATTTTGGTTTTCTTTATTTTACCCTTTTATTTATCTGTTGGAAATAATTTAGTTTCTTCTATATGGATTTCCCAAAAAAATTATTGTATTGTCTAATTTTGTCATTACACCACCTAAAAAGATGTTTCTGATGTGATTTTTGATTAAAATTCAGGTCACATGATAGGTTTAGTCTCTTGTAAAAATATGAGTTCATTTCTCCATGTATTAGTAAAAAGAAGAGTATGTAACTAGTTCTCAAAACATTTAAATTTATTTTCATAGGTGGATAATAATCATCTCATGGAGTAGAGAATATTAATGAATTGAATATGTTCTTGGGGATCTGAACCACTAAAAATATCTATTTTCTACCTTTTTATTTCTGATGCATTTCATATCTATTACAGAAACTCACAAAAAATTCATTAATTAATAATACATTGATTTCATTATATTTAAATTATTAGGTGAATATTCACTACACTCTACTCACAATTTCCATAATATATAATATAATACAAACATGATGTATAACTATAATGAACATTCCATGTGTGATTAATGAAAAAAAATTTACACTAAAGGTAAACCCCCCATATTCCCTCTTGGGATACACATATGATGTAAGTGAAATGGATAATATGATTTTTTTGAATGTATTATTTTTTAATATCCTATACACTAAATTTTTTTATTTTTTATTCATTGTATGAATTTTGAATATTTAGATCTATAGAGATGATGGTTGTGTTTGGGTGAGAAGTTCAAATTGTGCACCAAATTTTTTACTCACATAAAAATCCACAAATGATAAGTCATGGGTACCCTAAAATTATTGTGGAGTTTGGTACACTCTCATGGATTTTTCTAATGGTTCATACATTTTAATCAGAAGCTTGGGTACTCCCTTGATCAATATATCCATGACAACGCATGACCCCTCTACGTGGTTGATGTTGTAAGGATGTACAATAATTACTAGGAGTGGTTCCTACTTCTATTGAGTCGACTCTCCCTTTATCTACATGATTTTTTCAAATAGGAATGGTTCCTCTATCAGTGTTTGTATTCCCCAGATCGACACACATATCCCAGTGTGGTGTGGGACCCGACTAAAAATTTAGCAATATGGATTAATTTTGGGGATCTACTTATTTTAGATACCTTATGTCTTATTATTTACAGGATATATTAGGTTTTATATATCATACTATATTCATGGATATAAGGGGTTAATATGTTACATCATTTCTTTATTATTTTAATACATAATGAATATCTATGTTATTTTTATCCCTTTTACTTATTTGTATTGGATCAGAGAAAAATTGTCTTTCTATTCCCAATTTATTGTTTTTATGGTGGCATACTATATATGTTTATACCCATTCCTATATGGAAATTCCGCCCATATGTGTTATGTTTTATATAGATAATAAAGGATTCATGGGTGACCACAAATGATGTGTAGTGGGTAGAGATATATCATAGTGGTTCTTGGTAATAAATATCATAAAGAGTATTAATTTAATGAGATTTTGTGAAGACTATTTCCAATTTATAGTTTTGTTTATGTTTATGTTTACTTGGGATATTAGGATAATGTAATTTCCATTAGTTCAAAAGTTTTATTTTTTTATATTAATATGTGTATTTTGTGATTTTTTCCATTATATTACTCTATATTTCGAAATTATGGATAATATTTCATTGTTCATGTTCTATATTACAGACATGTTCTTTTGTGTAGGTTCATTTGGACAATGAGTCTCATATGTGTGTTAATCCTTTTTAGGGTGACTGTAAGAACCCATATCGTATTTAAGGTATGTATTCATTCTTCTGGCTATTTTTTTTAAAAAAGTGGAGTTTCTAGAAATTTATGATGTACACATCGTGTACTCAGTTACTGTGGTTAGCAGTGTTCTGCCCATGTATTGGTCGTGCACATGGCCTTGTGGGGTGACCTAGAGGCTGCCTAAAGTGGGGATCGGTAATGGTAAGTAAATGTTGTGTACTTCAAAAGTACACACCGTGTACTTCAAAAGTACATGTCTTGTACTTTCTTTTTTTCATTAAACAATCTAAGGTCATGTTTGGCAGACAAAAAGGGTTTCTTCTCGACATAGTTCATCCATGAGCTCCCATACGGACACGATCTTTCCTAAAGCCCGCGACTGAGCACTAGTTCTCCAATTTGTCCACGATCGATTGTGTCGGGATCGACTCAGTCAACTCTTCCATCTACTTGAGCATTGTTTCTAGATTCCTCTCCTTTCACATGTTATTCTCAGTTGAACATTTTAAACGTTTCTATAGATATACAGTGTTCTTGGGTGATTCAAGTCTTGATGTTCATGTATAACTATTTCCCAACAATTAGGTATGTGGTTTGTACCTTTCTGTTGAATGTCTTGGAGTTATATGTGAAAAATCACCAATTCCCATGAATAGGTAATTGCATGTTTACTTTTTTTCCTATTTTTTTCCTGTTATGATTGTATGCTTGAGTAGAGGTTTAATTTACTGTGAATATGATGAATTACTATACATTGGAGGTGTTTCCCATGAATTAATTGGTTGTGGCTATTTAGTTTTTCATATCCTGTTAGGCTGACTTGTTATTCCCTATGCCTAGTTTTATAGGATGGAGTGACCTTTTTTATCTAAAATGGTGTTGTTGTAGACTTCTAGGCAAGTAGTTCCTGATGTTTAATTTTGCTGATGCATGATTCTATACTTGTTTAACATACACAGGGCTGTGAGAACCTAGTGTAGTGGACTATAGGGAAAATAGACCTAAGGGCCTCTAAAGAGTGTCTGTTTTATAATAACAAAGCGAGAATATAGGGGGAATTGACATAAGTTCTTCCTCAGTGTGTCTGTAGTTCCTCAATCAAGGCCATAAAGGAAATGTGAGATAAGTGCTTCCTTAGAGAACCTTCAGTTACTGATATGATACTATAGAAGGAATTAACAGTGAGTACTTCCTCAGATAATCTATACTTAAGATGAACCAGAGGGGTTATAATGAGTGTACTTCAAAGAGGGTTGCATCTGTTACTAGGTAGGACTTGAGGGGATAAGGTCTGATTACTTTCTAGAGGGTTACCTTTTGTGTTTAGCTACATTCTTGAGTTTCTAGGTCAGACTAGAGGGGATAGGATGTGTATACATCCTATAGGGTTACCTATTTGTGATTACCTACTTTTTAGCTATTTCTTGATATAATAAAGTGAATGCATTGAAACTATGTATGGTTCATTGTTGAGTGATTCCTTGTTTACTTCTTTCTATACTAATTACCTAATTAATATTCACTAACTGTTAGGAACAAATCATGTGGTGTTTTCTTACTGGGATTTAGTCTCACACACTATTTGGCCCATGCTTTTGGGCCAAATAGATTATATTTCTGTAGGTATTGATATGGGAAATCACCCTTATACAATTGGAACATGATTGTTATGGATCTATAGAGCTTGGGACCTAGCTGAGGCTTGCGATGCTGAAGAAATTGTATCTATTTTCTTTTGTAATTTGGTTTAGTACTGTTTTTATTCTAACATTGTGATTTGTTTGGATACATTACCTGACATATGTATCATTCATCATTTATTGATATATGTGTGCTCCAGTTTATTATATTTCAGTCTTCCATTATTTAATTTTGTCTGGATTTTTACTGATTCTTCTATAGTTATAGTTATCTTTTATAGTGTTACTCTGCCAGTGAGGGCATAGTTTCTCCACTATCACACCCAAGGCTCTGGCTGCTGGTCAGCATCCTCTGGCATTCGTGGAAATGCTCTTGAGGCCATGTGACCAACCGGGTATGGGGCACCTCTTGGCGGCTTCTGGAACCAGGATGTTACAAAGAGGCATCATAGGGATTCTTTTTTGATGACTTATTATTTGGAGCCTATATTCCAAGATAGGACTGAATAGGTACATGGTAATAATTTGTGCCTGGGAGTAACAAACTCGTGTATAGGGAAGATCCAATCTACCTCGTTTATTGAAATGTTTCTGATTTGGAAATTTTATGGTTGATTTTATATTCACCATTGGGAGACTCACATGCCTTGTGCTATTATCGTTGATGTTATTGAGGTTCTATTTCTGTCACATCCCGATGAGATGAGGGTATTCCATCTAATGCATCATATAGGTACTTGCTTTAAATCACATTTCATGCATTCTTTCCATGACATTTTCGGTGCATTAGAGATTTCATGTTGTTGTGATATATGTTGTGTAGAATATGCATGTTTTTGTGATATATGCATGGATAAATTACTTATTTCTTTATAGGGTATTGTTTATGTACATTTTTTTGAATGAATTACAATCATTGGTTCCTAAGTTGTTATGGGCCCTCATGGACATGAACATAGTGGATAAATGAATTTTTTGCCTTGTTTCAAACATGTATAAGATTGCAATATTTGATTCATGGGGAGTATGAGACCTCACATATCAGAATTTGGAATCTTAATGTCTGATTCAGTGTTTTTCTGGGTTCCTGATTAGTTTCTGAGGCTTACTATCTAGAAAAACCTTGTATACATGGCGTGTAATGTTGAACACATGTCGTGTGTCATTATTTTTGTTAAGAAACTATTTATCTTATGTAAATGACGCATAATATATGTACATTCCATTTAGCCTCTAAGAGTGGCTCAGATTGTGTGGGCAAGGATATAGGGTTGAAAATCATTGGTTGGACGTGTTGTGTAAAGGATGTAAACGCTATTTTTTAGAACCGTGTTACCAATCATGTCACTAAAAACACGGGTTAGTTGAGTCTTTTCTAAAACATGTATTGTCCCTTAGGAACACACAGTGTAGTCTTTGTCATGTATCTGGTCGTGTCACTAACAACATGGTTTGGTGAAGGCCATCTAGTACACACAGTGTCTGACATGAACACACCATGTATTATTGTTTTGGGAGAACTGAGTGGCATAGACGCATATTATAACTCAGGTAAGGGAAAACGATTCAAGTACACCACGTGTGTTTTGACAACACGCTGTGTGATTGGGGTGTTACACGACCAGTTGTGGTAGGAGTACATTCCCATAAGAATGGCTTAAGGTAACATGTTGTGTAGATATTATACACGTCGTGTATTCATGTTTTGGAAAACATAAATGTTTTCATTCTCTTGTTCCATTCATTTACTTCTAGGTTTATGTCCCTGTTAATCATGATCTAAAATCTATTCTTGACCTAGAAGAGTCATGCCAATAAGACGTTATCGAAATGTTCTCTAGTTACAGGGTTTTGATCAGACATCGGACATAGCTGATCTGGGACTACCATTAGGTCCTCCAGTTGTGCTAGTCATGGATCCACCCATCATTCCGTACATAGGTGTTAAAGCATAGTTTCGATAAGTCATCATGAGGATGATGCAGACCTTCTAGGGATCAACACCTGCATCCTTGTCTATCGAAGAATTGATGCGGATTTTCCAGTAGCAGCATCCTCCCACCCTCACAAGAGAAGGACGACCTCAGGATATAGAGTCATGGTTAAAAGCCATGCTTTCAAGTCTTAAAGTATCTAGAGACTCCACTTGAGAGGATGGTTAATCTAGCTATGTACAAGCTTCTAGATTCCAATAAGAGATTTTGGGATGCATTCTCACAGGCAGGTCATCAACACGTTGTGGCTTGGTGGAGTTAAAACATATATTCTATGACTACTCTACCTGGAGACCTTGAGTTCCAATTGACCATGAGAGTTTATGAGTCTGGAGCTGGGTACTCTTTCTATTATTGAGTATCCCTCTCATTTCACTGAGCTACAGTTCTCTACACCCTTTCTAAAAATATATGGGTTGTTATTGTCAAGGAAGTTTGAGTATGTTCTCGAAAAAGAATTCCGCTCATAGGTGAACATCTTCCGGTTGACAACTATCACTTCTATAGTCATCTAGGCACAGATCATGGAGCAGAATCCGAGGAATTCTGGAGTTCCGAGCCAGGGAGGCTTGGAATATGGAGTTAGAATTCATCCTACTAACAATAGGATGCATCATAGGGAGTCTACGCATCGATATCCAAGGAATCGAGAGATATCTTCTAGTATCTAGGTGGTGTGCTACAAGTGCAGGAAGACAAGGAATACGAAGCCACATTACCTGAGAGACCCAGTGGAGTGTAGATCTGTAACACCCTGAGATTTTATGAAAAATATTCTTTTCAATTTCATTAATTTCATGTGTTGTACGCTAAACCAAAAGGATCTTTCACAACACACATCCTGGACTTTCCTTTCATTACATGTAATCGCGACCTTCCTCGATAGTGTGCGTAGTACGCAATACCAAGTTTCACTAAACAACGATATGCTATTAAAATATTATTAAAATTAGCCATTACGAATAGTAATAACCACTTTTTGAAATTTTGTAAATTTTATTTTTCAAAATGGACTTCATTTTTGGATTTGGAATATCGAAATTAGCTTAGGGTGAAATTTTGGTACATTTTGGATAACATTCATTTTCTGATGAATAGTGGAAATTACTAAATTTTAATTAAAAACATCCTTTTTAATCGAAATAATTAATAGTGATAAATTATTAATTTGAGTGGTTTTAAATTATATTTAGAATATATTTTTACAATTTAATACAATTTTGGTCATTGGATGTAATTTCACATTTAAACCAGACATAAACAAGTGTCAATCTTTTGATAGTTATTATCTCTTAAGAACACACTATTTGTTTTGACGACAGGAATTAATTTTTAAATTAAGTAATGCAACTGATATGTATTGAATTTGGTAAAATATACATCATTTTTGAGTTCATAATATCAAGTATAGCTTAGGCCTAATTTTTGGTATTTTTCTGGAAACTTTCATTTTTTTGATGAATAGTGAAACCACTAAGTGGTAGTTAAAAAAAATGAATTTTTCATAAAACATAATTTTACCACTTCTGTGAGTGGAATTTCAAAAATCCGAGAGACACGGTTGCTGTCAGTAAGTAAAATGTGGTTCAATTAGATGAAAATAATTTTTCGTGAATAGTAACTTTTTACTTTTTTTACCACGGTTAAAAGTAAATATGGTAATTAAGGGTAAAAATGATATTATTATTACCCTAAAACTTGTACTAATTCTATTGGATAAGTGTAATTCGTCCAAAAACAACCTTAGTTATAAAATATGACCATTTAGGCCCACTTGGATTAGATTAGGACATTTATTATTAATTTATTTAATGAAGGGTTAAAATAGTTAAAGTCAATGTTTAATAAGAAAATCATTTTTAATATAGGGTTATACATAAGATAAATTCGACTATAAATATTCATTAGAAATATAAAAAGATTTACTACATAATGATATTTTATTTTTAATTTTTTGACATTATATAAGTTAATTTATCCATTACACAATGATGATGTAGTAATTATCATATTAATGAAATATTGACATAATTGATGTTATAAATACCCAAATAAATGTAATTTGAGACTTTTTAAGAATTAAAATAATTTTATAGGTTAACATGACATGTTATTAATGATTTAATTAACTTTTTTCGAACTAATCATTCTATTATTATTTTCACCAAAATAAATTACTAAATAGTGTCAAAATTGACATAAAATAGTTTTTAAAACAAATATTACATTATTAATTGTTATTTTATTCTTAAAAATATAATGTTCGGCCAAATGACTTAGATAAGGTTATATATATTAATAATAAACAACTTGGGGTTCCTTTGGCTTGTTATAGTAAGTTTATTAACCTTATAGTATAAGAACACAAGAAGACACGGTGAAAGTAAAATTATTTAACATAATGATAAATCTAAATGGTAAGATTAAAATAGGAACTCAAACTTGTCTAAATTCTATTGGATGAGGGGATTTAGACCCATCACCACCATAGCTTCGAAATAAATCAATTTGGAGCTATTTAAAAACGAACTAGACTTTATAATAAAATAATATTTTTAGTTTTTCCAAAGGAGCCCCTCTCCTCCCTTATAAAAGGGCACCTCCTCCCCCTCTTCCTCACACCACTTTGAGCCTTCATGATCGGCAAAAACCTGATAATTTATCTTCTCCACTTCCCTATAAACATCCTAGAGGTCCTGGTCTTCTTAAAAGACCAATTTTAGTGCCCTAATAGGAGGACTCAAAGAGGCGTTTCAAAGAATAGGTAATGTCTGTTACCGATTCTTTTAACGTTATTTATTCTTCCACTTCTTATTATTTAGTTGTTTCATTATGAAGTAATAACATCAGTATAACTCATATAATGATATGTTATTATAATTATGAAACAACCCTATTTCAATAGCTATCCATCCTACGGAAAACGAAATCACCACGTGTGCGTTCGTACGGAATACCGTCTCCACTCCGTGGTGAAATCTGTTTTTCCACCAACACCTTACATGGATGGGTATAATGGTGTAAATAATAACTATATATGGTTATTATAACATCATACTGATTTTGATATATTATACCATCCACTCCAATTCTATTCAATAATTATGGGAATGATATCATCGCTTGTGCGTACGTACGGACTACCGTCTCCACGACGCGATGAGATTCATTCTCCATGTTAACCATACATGAATGATCATAAAGTATATATAATGAATAATAATGAAATATATGACATAATAATTATACTGGATTAATTTATATATATATATTTATGTCATCTACATAATTCCACTCAATTCAATAAAGAAACGAAAACAACGTTCATGCGTACGTACGACCTACCGTCTCCATGAACGGTGTATTTCATTCAATTTATCGATCCATTATATATATGTATATTCTGAATATATATTATATATAAATCATGTTTTACTTTCTGTATTTAAGTAATCATGATCTAAGTAATAATATGAATAATTACAAGTTAAAACACGAACGACAAATGAGACGATTTTACCCAAAACTCTCTTTAACATGGAATTTACAAATGAACGGTTAATATAAAGTCATAAGTTAACCATATATGATATAATAACAATGAGTATGATTCTGGAATAAGCCAATGACATTATTTAAATCATTATTGAGGAGGTTCGGACACTTACGAAGAAAATCGGACTTAAGGTAAGGGAAATATCACAATCTCATTTTAATCTAAGATTGTTTATACTTTGGTATTTACTGGGGAGTATTTTATCATCCACATCCATGTTTCCTCAATATGTAATATTATTTCTATCCACATACAATTGTTTAAATCCATCTTTAACCTTTGGTGAGTGTATAGTAAATGATATGAAAGGAATCTTTTGTTGTTTTTCGTACGAGGTACTTTTTTGACTTTTCCGACAAAAGTACGAGAAGAATGATTTTTTAACTTATACGTCATGAATGGATTTTTAAAACATTATTTCCAAGAAGATTACTTTACAAGTTTTCAATTTTTTTTAATAAACTTCCTTTAGTTTAAAATGGTATGACATGTTAAGAAAGGAAACTGTTTTTGATGTAGAAAGGATATTTTCCTCACGAATGGAGTTCAAGTGTTTTATCAAAATTATTTTCCATATAAGATAATAAGGGGTTCTTTTTTTATCCCTATTATTACATTGAATTTATTATATTGTGATGGAATTATTTTTATGAATTCATTTATCTTATATGAATTGTTTTATGATGTCATGATGTTTAAGAATCCCATTTTTATTACATGGGTTATGCTATGATGTATGGTTTATGATTTTGTGGAACACATAAGAATCGTATCATTATGAGATGGGTGGGACCAATATCTCCCTCCAATGCATTGGGTAAAGATTTAAATCTCATGAGATAGACATGGATGGAACGGTAGGTTATACCGGTTCAGTGAAACAGGACTGAAACGAGTAGTGAACTCGGTTTAGAAATGGACTTTGTCCACTAGGATAGTCTTGGAAATAAGTCTTGACTGATAATAAATGATTCTCTATGATTATGTGTTTATGCCAAAATGTTTCATGTTTTAAGTTATGATTATTGGGATTACATTTCACTACTATGATTTATCCCATGTTATGAAATTATGATTTCTTTTGTAGGTTAGGATTTCCAAAATTTATGTTTTTATGTATATGATGTGATTGATTTTTCTTTTGATTACCCTTACTGAGCATTTGAGCTCACCCTTTTATGTTTTCTTTTCCCCAGGATATAATGAAAGGTTTTAGGTAAAAAAGGAAGGTCTTTTTGGGAGATGTTGAAGATATTTCACCACGATTAGAAGATTATATTCCGAGTTTCCAAAGACACTAAACAAATACAGTCCCTGTGTGTGTGTTTTTGGTATGTACTAAGTATTCTTCAAAAGTAATGTAATGTCCATGTGCGTTATGCTTCGGGTCTCTGCAGTTTCTATTAGAGGAAAGGTTTAGTCAACCTTTGGAAACTAGGATGCGAGAACTTTAGTGAGATCCCTATAGATATTTCTATGGTATGTATAGGGATGCCCCTAAGGTTAAGTATTAGTATAGGTTATAGTACTAGAATCACGATAATCTAAGATGATAGATATTGAAGGTACTCCCCCTTTATTATATTCTTTTCCCTAGCGTAATTTTTTCCTCTCACACTATTTTTTTTGGGTTTTAGACGATGGCTGGAACCCGAAGGAACCGTATTGATCAATGTAATGGACAATGCAATGATTGTCCTCCTGAACAGACAAATCTTATGGGAGATGGAGTGAAAAATCATATTTCTATACTTACACAAGCTATGAATCATTCTGGACATCCAAATTAACAGAGAAGGGAACAACATTCTATTGAGTCCTTCATGAGGCAACACCCACCTTCTTTTAGTGGGTCTTCTGATCCACTTGTTGGTGAAAAATGGATCAGTACCACTAAAAAAATATTTTCAGTTCTTCAATGTTTTGATCATGATAAATTCATCTTAGCAGTATATCGTTTGGAAGGTGAAGCTGATCAATGGTGGAATCTTATCAAGAATATGAGGCAAAGAGATGAAATTGACTCCATGGAATGGGACGAGTTCACGAACATATTTTTCAATAAGTAATTCCCTCGTATTCTTCGAACAAAGATGGAGAAGGAGTTTGTTGAACTAACGAAAAAGGATGATGAATCTATTGGTATATACGAAGTGAATATTACAAGGCTTTCCAGGTATGCATCTGGATTTATCATCCATCCAAAAAGTAAAGTTGATCGATTCTTTAGTGGCATAAAACCAAATCGTCGAAGGGAATTAGCTATAAGAGACTTCAGTAGCTATGAAGAAATTGTACATTGTACATTCAAGGTAGAAATAGAAGTTGGTGTTACTTATCAATCTCATAGTTTTGAAAAGAAATGAAAGATGGAGTTCAAGGAGACATCTCAGAATAATGGTGAAAATAAGATGAATGTTTCCTTATGCTCAAAGTGTGGAAAGAAGCATGGTGGATATTGTATTAAAAAGACACGTAAATGTTTCAAATGTGGAAAGGAAGGTCATCGGGCATTTGAATTCCGCAATGATTGGAAGAAGATGCCTAATGATGCAAACAAAGGAAGGTATACACAGAATGAACCTACTATACTTCAATGCTTCAAGTGCAAGGAAATGGGGCATTATACTAATAAATGCCCTAATCCAAGGGTTAGTGATGATCGACATGACCAACCACTTAAGGCAACGGAAAAAGGGAAGTCACATGCGATCACCATTGGTGATGTTGAATATGAAAACGATGTGGTGGAATGATTAAGTGTTTATGTAATAGGATTCCAGAATAATGTTGTATATATTATCGTGGAATATTGGAATATTTATGTTTTGGTCTATTTTGGTTTTCAATAATTTTATGGAATCGGTAACCATGAAAAGTGATTGAAATATTTTTGGAAAGCAGATGATATGCACATAATGAAGGGATAAATAGAATCTAATATTTTTGATATTATTCATGAGTTCATTTTTGATATAAGGACTAAGTGATATCAGGGTTTGAGTATATAGAATTTTGAGGATTTTGGTATGTTGAAAGTGTTAACTTTTAACTGCATTCATGTTTTCACTAAGGTTCAATGGGTATTCATTCTTCAAGAGAATAAATGATTAAGGTATTCAAATGATTGGAATAACAATATATATGGGGGATAAATGACGATATTCGTATGCTTGGTTGATGACATTTCAAGTAATCATTTTCTTTATACTATAAGCTTGGACCAAAGTATTTTAGATAAGCCTAAAGATTGGAATGGATTGTGTTGGACATAAGTTAGTATTGTTTAAGGATTAAACTTTTTTTTGATATTTTTGATGGGATGTTATAGTAATATAGCTTTATAAAAAGGACAACCTGTAGGACGGGCGACAACCCATCGCATCGGACAAGGCTGTGGAAATCGAACCCACAACCGAAATGCGACTGGCCTTTATCGCCTACCACTGGCCTACAAGAAGTCCCTGGTTAGTAGAAACTAGTTTTATTTTATTAAGCGGTATGATATATGATGTATAAGTTCATTTTTGGAACCATATACGATTAATCTAACCATAAGATGGACTTATAACTTTTGCTAACCTTTTGTTTGAAAAAGATGGAATGACCCATCATTCTATCACATGATCTACTAACACATCATGAATAACAAATTCAACTTCATTTCATTATGGTATGAAGTGGAAATTGTACAATTCACGAACAACAATGAGATTGTACCAAAATCATGTAAGTATTTCTTTTAATTCATTAACTTTAGGGAAATGATCATGAAAACCAAAAATGTTGTACTAGTTCCCTTATATCCGATGAATCACATGGTACCTTAGATCATCAAAAATCTATATCTTTGTGATTGTTGGCTTTTCCATAGCCATGTTCTCTACCACTCTCCATCAAAACATGATGGTTAGATTTCTCTTCCATATCCATATTTTCACCTATGTGGAAACCTAGTGATTTGTTTATTTGGGTAACCGTTACGTTTAATAATTTTTTTTAAAGATTGGTTTTGGTATTTCTTTTTACGATGTGGGCTTCTATTAAAGAAACTTTCGAGTAGTAAACCATTTATAAGCCCGACGAATTTCGAGGGAGAAATTCATTTTAAGGGGGGTAGAATGTAACACCCCGAGATTTTATGAAAAATATTCTTTTTAATTTCATTAATGCCTTGTGTTGTATGCTACACCAAAAGGAGCTTGCACAACACGCATCCTTGACTTTCATTTCAATACACGTAATTGCGACCTTCCTCGATAGTGTTTGTAGTATGCAATACCGATTTTCACTAAACAACGATATGCCATTAAAATATTATTAAAACTAGCCATTATGAATAGTAATAACCACTTTTTGAAATTTTGTAAATTTTATTTTTCAAAATGGACTTCATTTTTTGATTCGGAATATTGAAATTAACTTAGGGTGAAATTTTGGTACTTTTTGGATAATTTCATTTTCTGATGAGTAGTGAAAATTACTAAATTTTAATTAAAAAAAACCTTTTTAATCAAAATAATTAATAGTGATAAATTATTAACATGAGTGGTTTTAATCTATATTTAGAACATATTTATACAATTTAATACAATGTTGGTCATTTTATGTAATTTCACATTTAAACTAGACATAAACAAGTGTCAATCTTTTGATAGTTATTATCTCTAAAGAACACGCTATTTGTTTTGACGATGGGAAATAATTTTTAAATTAAGTAATGCAACTCATATGTTTTGAATTTGGTAAAATATTCATCATTTTGTCATTCCTAATATCAAATATATCTTAGGGCTAATTTTTGGTATTTTTCTGGAAACTATCATTTTTTTGATGAATAGTGAAACCAGTAAGTGGTAGTTAAAAAAATGAATTTTTCATAAAACATAATTTTACCGCTTCTGTAAGTGTAATTTCAAAAATCCAAGAGACATGGTTGATGTTAGTAGGTAAAATGTGGTTCAATGAGATGAAAATAATTTTTGGTGAATAGTAACTTTTTATTTTTTTCTACCACGGTTAAAAGTAAATCGGGTAATTAAGGGAAAAAAATATATTATTATTACCCTAACACATGTACAGATTCTATTGGATAAGTGTAATTCTACCAAAAACAACCTTAGGTATAAAATATTACCATTATGCCTACTTCGATTAGATTAGGACATTTATTATTAATTTATTTAAAGAAGGGTTAAAATAGTTAAAATCAAAGTTTAATAAAAAAATCATTTTTAATATAGTGTTATACATAAGATAAATTCGTCTATGAATATTCATTAGAAAGATAAAAATATTTCCTACATAATTATATTTTATTTTTAATTTTTATACTTTAAATAAGTTAATTTATGTAAGACACAATGATGATGCAGTAATTATCTTATTAATGAAATATTGACATAATTGATGTTATAAATACCCAAATAAATGTAATTTGAGACTTTTTATGAATTAAACTAATTTTCTAGGTTAATATGACATGTTATTATTGACTTAATTAACTTTTTTAGAACTAATCATTCTGTTATAATTTTAACAAAAGTCAATTACTAGATAGAGTCCAAATTGACATTAAATAGTTTTTAAAACTAATATTACATTATTAATTTTTATTTTATTCATGAAAATCTATGGTTCTACCAAATGACTTAGATAAGGTTATATATATTAATAATAAACAACTTTGGGTTCGTTTGGCTTGTTATAGTATGTTTATTAACCTTCTAGTATATGAACACAAGAAGACACGGTGAAAGTAAAATTATTTAACTTAATGATAAATCTAAATGATAAGGTTAAAATAGGAACCTAAACTTGTCTAAATTCTATTGGAGGAGAGGATTCCAACCATCCCCACCATAGCTTCTAAATAATTCAATTTGGAGCTATTTAAAACCGAACTTGACTTTATAATAAAATAATATTTTTAGTTTTTCCAAAGGAGCCCCTCTCCACCCTTATAAAAGGGCCCCTCCTCCCCCTCTTCCACACACCACATTGAGCCTTCAAGCTCGGACAACCCCTGCCAAAGTCTCTTCTCCACTTCCCTAAAAACATCCTAGTGGTCTTCGTCTTCATCAAGACCAATTTTAGTGCCCTAAGAGGAGGACTCAAAGAGGCGTTTCAAAGAAGAGGTATTGTCCGTTACCGATTCTTTTAAATTTATTTCTTCTTCCACTTATTCTTCTTTAGTTGTTTCATTATGAAGTAATAACATCAGTATAAATCATATAATTATATGTTATTATATGTATGAAACAACCCTATTTCACCATCTATCCACCCTACAGAAAACGAAATCACCACGCGTGCGTACGTATGGAATACCATTTCCACGCCGTGGTGAAATCTGTTTTTCCACCAACACCTTACATGGATGGGAATAATGGTGTAAAAAATAAATAAATATGGTTATTATAAAATCATACTAATTATGATATATTATACCATCAACTCCAATTCTATTCAATAATTATGGGAATGATATCATTGCTCCTGTGTACGTACGGACTACCGTCTCCACGACACGATGAGATTCATTCTCCATGTTAACCATACATGAATGATCATAATGTATATATAATGAATAATAATGAAATATATGACATAATAATGATACTGGTTTTATTTATATATATATTTATTTCATCTACTTAATTCCACTCAATTCAATAATGAAACGAAAACAGCGTTCATGCGTACGTACGGCCTACTGTCTCCATGAACGGTGTATTTCATTCCATTTATCGATCCATTATATATATGTATATTCTGAATATATATTATATATAAAGCATTTTTTACATTATTTATTTAAGTAATCATGATCTAATTAATCATATGAATAATTACAAGTTAAAACACGAATGACAAATGAGACGATTTTACCCAAAACGCTCTTTAACATGGAATTTACAAAAGAACAGGTAATATAAAGTCATAAGTGAACTATATATGAAATCATAACAATGATTATGATTTTGGAATAAGTCAATGACATTATTTAAATCATTATACAGGAGGTTCGGACACTTACGAAGCAAATCGGACCTAAGGTAAGGGAAATATCACAATCTCATTTTTATCCGAGATTGTTTATACTTTGGTATTTACTGGGGAGTATTTAATCATCCACATCCATGTTTCCTCAATATGTAATATTATTTCCATCCACCTAAAATTTTTTAAATCCATCTTTACCCTTTGGTGAGTTTATATTGAAGGATATGAAAGGAATCTTTTGTCATTTTTCGTACGAGGTACTTTTTAGACTTTTCCGAAAAAAGTACAAGAAGAATGTTTTTTAACTTATACGGCATGAAAGGATTTTTAAAACATTATTTCCAAGAAGCTTCCTTTACACTTTTTCAATTTTATTTTTAATCAACTTCTTTTAGTTTAAAATTTTATGACATGTTATGAAAGGAAAATGTTTTTGAAGTAGAAAGGATATTTTCCTCAATAATGGAGTTAAAGTGTTTTATCAAAATTATTTTCCAACTAAGATAATAAAGAGTTCTGTTTTTATCCCTATTTTTACATTGATTTGATTATTTTGTGATGGATTTATTTTTATGAATTCCTTTATCTTATATGAATTGTTTTATGATGTCATGTTGTTTAAGAATCCCATTTTTATTACATGGGTTATGCTATGATTATGGTTTATGATTTTGTGGAACAAATAAGAATGGAATCATTATGAGATGGGTGGGACCTATATCTCCCTCCAATGCATTGGGTAATAATTTATATCTCATGAGATAGACATGGCTTGAACGGTTGGTTATACCGGTTCAGTGAAACAGGACTGAAACGAGTAGTGAACTCAGTTCAGAAATGGACTTTGTCCACTTGGATAGTCTTGGCAATGACTCTTGACTAATAAGAAATGAATCTCTATGATTATGTGTTTATGCCACAAAGTTTCATGTTTTAAGTTAGGATTATTGGGATTAAATTTCAGTACTATGATTTATCCCATGTTTTGAAATTATGATTTCTTTTGCAGGTAAAGATTTCCAAAAGTTATGTTCTTATGTATATGATGTGATTGATATTTCTTTTGTTTACCCTTACTGAGCATTTGAGCTCACCCTTTTTTGTTTTCTTTTCCCCAGGATATAGAGGATGGTTTCAAGTAAAAAAATGAGGTCTTTTTGGGATATGTTGAAGATCTTTCACCACGATTAGAGGATTATATTCCGAGTTTCCAAAGACACTAAACTATTACGGTCCTTATGTGTGTGTTTTTCTTATGTACTAAGTATTCCGCAAAAGTAATGTAATGTCCATGTACGTTATGATTCGGGTCTCTACACGATCTTTTGGCACGATGGGTCATTTCAGTGCTTCTTTCATATCTTCTCACTAGCAGTTGGTGGAAATGGTTCTTCTATGACTCCTCATTTAGGACCAACACCACCAGTTTCTAATCAGATAGGGAATATGAGTCCTTCCAACCATTCAGGCTAAGGTGGAGGTCCTATACATGGTAGTCTCTCACCAGTCTTTCTGCAGCAGTAGGGTGGATCAGATCAGAGTGGTTAGGCAGGGTCACAGTGCTGTGATACTGGTCAGATATCTGTATTGGATGAAACACAGAAGGAGCAGGATCTTAAACCCTCTACATTTTGAGGTACAATCTTAAAAGCCTCAATTTTAGCTTTTTCTCTTTTCGATATAGGGGCTTACCATATCTTTATATCTATTTCTGTTGTGGATAGCATTGGGCTCTGTATCATTTATTCTAGTAATGTCTTGACACTAGACAGTCCATTAGAGACTAGAACCGATTTTGTATGGAAGTTCATGGAGTTCCTTCTAGAGGTTGGTGGGGGTCACTTCTTTTGGGACCTCTATGTGCTAGATATGATAGGTTGTGATGTCAATATGGATTGGTTAGTTACCTTCATGTAATTTTTCTAATTTTATCACCGTAGGGTGAGTTTTACATCATCATAGGGCAGATCGTTTCTCTATAAGGGTGAATGGGATGTCTATGCGAGCAGAGCAGGACCTGTGTATAATGGGTTGGGGGGAGTTACAACCCAGATTGCTAGTCTATATCTGGATGACCAGGGGACTTCGCTGTTAGAATTTCATCAATCGGTGGATCGTTTCATAGATTTCTTTCTAGATGACATTTATAGTTTCCCTCTCTTGCAAGGGGTGTAATTTTCGATTGAGATTTTTCTAGGAGCGGCACCAGTGTCCATTCCCCCTTATAGGTTGGCTACACCAGATTTACATGAGCTTAACAAACAGTTAGAGGAATTACAGGAAAAGGGTTTCATCTGATCCATTACTTCTCCATGGGTTTCGCCTATCCTGTTTGCGAAGAATGCAAATGGTACACTCATTCTGTGTGTGTATTATCAGATGTTGAACCAGTTGATGATCAAGATCTAATATCCTTTACTGAGGATTGATGATATATTTTATCAACTTCGAAGAGCCCAGGAGTTATCAATGATTGACTTGAGATCTGGTTATCATTAGTTACACATTTTAATTTTTAATATACCTCTCACATCCTTCTAATTTAGGTATTGTTTATATGAGTATGTGGTTATGTCGTTCGGTCCCAAGAATGCACTTTCAGTTTTCACGGCACTGATGAACCAGGTGTTCCATCCTTAATTGTATTCTTTAGTGGTGGTTTTCATTGATGATATTTTTTTTTACACTCACACTCTACATGAACATGCCACAAATCTTGAGATCATTATGAGTACACTAAGGGAGCATCAGTTATATGTTATACTCTCAAAATGACACTTTTGGATGGACTAGATTCACTTCATGGGTCATGTTATCTCAGAGAAAGGAGTATCAAGAGACCAAAAGAAAACGGGATCAGTAGTTTCCTAGAGGCATTTGAAGAATTTCTTTGAGGTATGAATATTTCTAGGGCTGGATGGATACTACACGTGCTTCATAAGAATCTTTTCATGCATAACAGCACCACTGACGGTTCTGACTAAGAAGGGTGCAATGATCAACTTTTCTGATTATTGTGATTCATCCTTTCATTAGATGAAGGGGTGGATGAATTTAGTGCCAATAATAGTTTTTATATTGCCAGGAAAGAGCTATACCATTTAAAATGATGCTTTATGTATCCGTCTGGGAGCTATGATTATGTTGGGGGAAGGAGTCGTTGCATACAGGTCTCAGTAGTTGAAGCTACATGAGAGGAACTGCCTGAAACCCGATATTCAGTTTTCTACTGTTGTTCATGCCTTATTATGTTGGAGACATTATCATTTGGGTGATCATTTTTTGGTTTTCACCGATCACAAAACACTCAAGTATATCTTCACTCAGCGTGACCTGAATTTGTGGCCGTGAAGGTGGGTTGAGTACCTTTAGTATTTTGACTTTGAGCATGCCTACACACATGGGAATGGAAATGCAGTGACTGATGGGATGAGAAGGAGGACTCAGATGCAGGTAGTTCAATAGGCTAGCAGTAAGTGGTAGATTATGGACCTGTACTCTGAGATGTATTTGGATGTGCATGACAGACAAGGCCAGATGTTTCTTTCTACTGTAGTTATTACCTCTACTCTTCTTCATCGAGTGAAGATGAGGTAGCTATTAGATTCAGAAAGCCTAGTCCTATAGGATAGTTTGTTAGGAGAGAAACCTATTCCTATATTGATGGTAGATGAGGAGGAGATATTGCTTTTTCTGGGGCGTGTATTGGTGTTAGGAGACATATATGAGGAGCTGATGTGGGACTTTCATTCCCGAGTTTTGGTTGTTCAGCCTAGTGTCACCAAGATGTATCGTAATCTACACCATCATTATTTCTGGACATGTATGAAGAGAGATGTGGATGGCTTCTTCGTGAAGTGTTCCACCTATCAATAGGTAAAGGTGGAGCATCAATGATCACCATGGATTTTACAGCAGTTACCCATTCTCGAGTGGAAGTGGAATGATATCACAATGAATTCTATGACCATTTTTTTGAGGTTTCATCTAGGGAATGATTGAATTTGTGTTTTCATTGATAGACTCATGAAGATTTATCACTTATTTCTGATGAAGTACACCATCAGTGTTGATGAGTTGGGGCGGTTGTAAATCTACGAGATTGTACGTCTACATGGAGTTCCACACTCCACTATCTTTGACAGGGATGCTCATTTTACTTCACGAGTCTGGTAGGGGAATTAGAATGACTTGGGTGCATTGGTACTTTTGAGTACAACATACCATCCCCATAAAGATAGCAAGTCCAAGCGTACGATTTAGGTGATTGAAGACATGTTCTGAGTATGCATCCACGATTTTGGAGGGTTGTTGTTGAATCACATACTTCTAATAGATTTTTTCTATAACAATAATTTTAATGTAACAATTCATATTGATCCTTATGAGGCATTGTACGGTAGGCCATGATGATCACCCTTATTTTGGATGGAGGTATGAGGGGAAGCATTGTTGGGACTTCATCTATTTCAGAAGACCAAAGAGATGATAGAGTTGATTCAGAAAAGGATTTCTGCTTCAACGTTTCGACAACATTCTTATGCTAATTAGAAGAGATGACATCTATTGTTCAATGTCTGGGATACGGTTTTCTTGATTTTTAATCCAAGGTTGGGGCATGGGAGAATTAGGAGATAGTGTAAAATTTTGCTGAGGTACGTCATGTTGTTTGAGGTGTTAGAGAGAGTTGGGCCAGTAGCCTATCGGTTGCCACTGCCTTAGAGTTACTAGGCTATACATGACATCTTCCATGTTTCTCAGCTTTAACATTACTTATAAGACCCATCTCATGTTTTCCATCCCTAGAAGGCTGAGCTCGATGTGGATCTGTCATTAGAGGAGCATCCTATCTAGATCGTTGATCGAAGTAAGAAGGTTCTATGTAGTTGGTTTGTTCTTTTGGTACGAGTGATATGGAATCATGGGAAAGTACAGAATGAAACATGGGATATGGAGGCCGATGCACAATCACAGTGGCCAAAGTTGTTTGAGGTTTTTTCTTCTACAAAGACTTTTTAGAAAAATTTAGGGACATATTTTATTAATGGTGGATGTTTGTAAGAACCTGGAACTTCTTTTCAAGTATTTCATAATTATTCTGGTAGTTTTTAGAAAAATTAGAGTTTATAGAATTTTTTGGAGTGCATACCCTATAATTTATGGGTACACTCAGTGTACTCGGTTTACACGATTAGTCGTGTGCTGGCTGGGTAGCGGTCGTGCCCCCAACCATGTGGTGTGACCCAAAGGCTGCTTAAAGCATGGATTTGTAAAGGAAAGTAAATGATATCTACTTCAAAATTACACTCAGTGTACTTATTTTTTCATTAAACGTACTAGGGTCATCTCTAACAGACAGAAAGTGCTTTTTCTTGAACTAGTTCATCTGAGAGCTCCTTTATGACCCTATCATTCTCTAATCCTCTGATCAAGCACCAGTTCTCCAATTCAACCGATGTCGATTTTATTATGATCGCCTCAGTATTCCCTTCCTTCTTCTTGATCCTTCATTCACATTTACTCATCTTTCTCAAGTTATCTTGAGTTGAAAATTATATATATTTTTATCAATCTATGTTGTTCATTGGAGATTCAATGCTTGAGGTTCACATATAGTAATCTCCCAACACTGAGGTAGCTGGTTTGTGCCTTTCTGTTGAATATCATTGAGTTATATGGTTAAAATCTCCAATACCCATGAATGGGGCATTGAATGTTTATTGTTTTATCCTTATTGGTTTCCTGATATCATTATATGCTTGAGTTTTGGTTGAATAGATTGTAAATAGGGTGAATTTCTATTCTTTTGTTGTGTTTCCCATGCATGTTTTGGTTGTGAATATTTGGTTTTGATTAGCCTGTTGGACTGCCTTGTTTTCCCTATTCCATGTTTTGTAGAATGGAGTGATCTTGTTTATCTGACATGATGTGTTGTAGACTTCTATCCAAGTAGTTAATGTGGTTTACTATGGTCTACGAACTATACTATAGTTGATTGACTTAAACTGGGCCATGAGAACCTGGTGTAGTAGACCATAGGAAGAATGGCCATAAGGGCTTCTCCATAGTGTTTGTTTACTATTACGATGTGAGACCATATGTGGAATTGTCGTATGTTATTCGTCAGAGTGTCTATAGATCCTTGAAGCGGGCACCAGAGGGAATGTGAAATAAGTGATTCCCAAGTGCGCCATTAGTTACTGATATTAATCTATATGAGGAATTGATGGCGAGTGATTCCTTAGAGTGTATATGATTAATCTCAAGCAGAGGGGTTAGACTGAGTGTACTGCCCAGAGGGGATAGGCTTTGAATACTTATCATAGGGATACCTTTTGTGTGTAGTAGCATTCATGAGTTTCTAGGTAGGACAAAAGTGGATAGGTTGTGAGTACATCATAGAGGGTTACCTATTTTTTATTACACTCTTTGTTTAGTTGTTGCTTTATATATGAAAATGAATGCATTGAAACTGTGGATGGTTCACTGCAAAGTGTTTCAAGGTTTTCTTCTTTATTTACTTATTCCTTTCAATATATTTACTAACTATGAGGCATACATATTGTGGTGGATTCCTTATAGGATTTATTCTCACTCCCTATTTTGGATAATCTTCTTGGACAAAACAGATTATTTTGCTGCAGGGATTGATAAGGTCAAGCACCCTTCTACTTCAGGTACATGATTGATGTGGATCCGTAGATCATGGGACCAAGCTATGTATGGTGATGATGTGGAGGTGTTATCTATTCTCATTTGTACATTGGTTTAGTGCTATTTATTTTCCAGTATTGTGATTTGTTTTGCTACTTTCCTAGACATATGTATAATGCATCATTTATATTTATATATATGTGTGTGTGTGTGTGTTATCTAGCTTATTATATTCCAGTCTTCCTTTGTTTAGATGTTTTTGGATTATTACTTCTTTCTTTATTGTTATTATTCTCTTCTACTATGTTACTATGACAATGTGAGAATAGTTTCTCCACTACCACACCCCATGCCCTCACTACTAGTCAATAGCCTCTGGCAGTCAGGGAAATGCAAATAAGGCCATGTGACCAACTGGGTATGGGGAACCTCTGGGTATCTTTTGAAACCGGGACATTATAATTGATCATAGAACCCCAACCTATTATAGTATTTATTCGGGGTATCATTTGATATTACTGCCAACATAGGTGGGGTCATTGTGGTTTGGTGATGTTAGAGATTTATCAAATCCAAGTTATTAGTCCTAGGGATTGATTTTTGATAAATTGTTCATGTATGGTTTGGTATATGAATGTTTTTATAAATTTTGTTAAGGGGTTTTGAGTGCATTTTTCTCAAACCAGGGATGCAATTATAGGTGTGGGTTGTTGAAATATTCTTATAATAGGGCTTTCCAATTCATTAATCATTAGAAATATCTATGAAATTATTTATTAGGTATGAAATTGATGGTATATGTGTCATATAGTATATCAATTTTTTTCTATGTTCCACTCACCCAGATATGATTTAATAGTAGTGTTATTATCTTATCAAATATAGGATGTGACCTCACAAAATGAAATATTGGATATACTGGATGTGATATCACACGCTAGTACCTGTTCTTAAGATACAATCCATTAATTAATTTAAAAATAAGGATTCAATTTGGGGACCTAGTCATGTGTACCTCTGTTATTAGAATTGTGGGAAAACCCTTTTCATAGTTCATAGAGATTTTATTCTCCACATATGATGTCGAGTGATGATCCTACACTTTTTTGTAAAATATGGTTCATTTTTATTAGGAACTGATAATATGTAATATATGAATATTCTACGAGTATGTATTATATGACCACATAGTTTCTAGGAATAATCTTATCAAAAATATAACTAAGACAGTATAAATGTTGTTATTTAAGTGTTTTACTCTGTATAAATTCTCATTGATCAGATTTTGGATATAGGACCTAGTCTAAATCCTAGTGAAATGTCCCATTTAATGTGTTTATTTGTTTATATATATGATGAGACTACCATTCAATGAACAATATTTGAGTCCCACATTATGGAGGAGAACTATATAATGAATTTTATGTGGTTTTGAGTGTGAGATATGTTATAAATTTAGTAGGGTAGTATGAAATTGATGACTATGAATCATGGATCAATGAAATTTTGAGGTACTATATTGATAGGGGTTTTAATGGTTTACTCTGAGTTTAGATTTTTATCATGGACTAAAAATGGATATTATATATAGGGGTTTTCCCCTTTGAATTTTATCCTTTACCAAGGTTAGAGAGAGAGTTATTAAGATAAAATGTATCACAATATAAACATAGTCTGTGATTGGTTTAGTGTTCAATTTCCTTAATTTATAGTTTTTTGTAGTAACCACTCGATAACACGGACCATGTTTCCATTATCACATACATATCCATTTCAATTACCAATCTCGGGGATTTGATATAATAACATTATCTTTAATCGGTAAATAACATAAATTTTAAACAATAATAAATTTTCATTCATTCTAGATGATATATTTAGATTTTGATTTTTAATGAATTATTTATTAACTATTACAAAATATACCATAAAATCATATTTTGGAAACATATTATTGGTATCCATTTTTCCCCAATACATTAATTTTAAAAGAAAACATGTTTTATTTTTAAGAATAATCATTACAAATTTCAATTATAATTTTTCATTGTTCCTACTCTGCCACAAAACTAGTGAAATTCATATAAACGTATTGTATGAGCACAAAAATAGCAGTAAGGGACATAAGCAAGAAAAAAAAATTTTATTTTTTAACAATGATTTTATAAAAGAACTTTTTCTTTCAATATAATAAAATTTGAGCTCAATTAATCATTTACATACTCCGGAAATTAGCTTAATTACTCAAATATGTTCATAAAATATTTTATTAGAAAATATAATTGAAAAATCATAACCATGAGGGATTCTTATAAAACATAATAATCCATGAAAAATGTTTTTCTAAAAATTACCCTTTTACCTTAAAAGGGAAAAATCATTACCATAAAATAAAATATCATTAACATACCTTTTGAAATAAAATTATTACCATGAAAAATCATTAAGAAGTGTAGAAAATTAATTAATGTCCCTTGTGATATCATCCTCATAGATCCCATAAAAGAACCCATAAAATTATAATAACAAATATGGTAAAATTTCAACTTAATTCTTCAAAAAAAAATATTCATTACCAAATTCATTGTAAATAAATATCTGGCTCACCAGTAATCCTAAAATATATCCAGTTCACCTATAATCGTTGGCTATATCAGGATACACCATTATTATAAAAAATTTCCCAGTACTATGACATGCAATGAATAAATTAAATAATTCATTTCCACTATTAAACTCATACAAATATACATTTCAACACATAATTAATTTTTTTTATTTATATATCCCACTCCGTTAAAACTCAATTTTTATTTAAAAATTATCAAAAAAATGGGAATGTGGGTTTTCTTTAAAGAAAGCATGGAATATTATTATATAATCAAAAACATAAAGTAAAGTTTGTATTTGAGGGATATTTAATTAATGTCTTATATTAAAAAATGGAGCATTACTTTTTTATTCTTTTTTAATGAATGTGAAAAAAACTCATATAAAATATCTAAAAAAATTATTTCTAAACTCCATCAAAATATGTAAAAAGTGACATAAAATTTCATTTATAATTCATTTAATTGTACATAAATATATATAAAAATTAGTTTTACGAAGAATTAAGTGGAAGGAAAATATTTATAAATAAATCCTTAAAACATTTAAAAAATAAATCATTAAAAGATTTAAAATAAAGTTTTAATATAACATATCCCTTACCTTTAACATAATATAATAACATGTCCCTTACCTTGAACTTAATTTACTCTTCGCATACGTTATTTTTCGTCATAAATTATATAATTGGTCTAATTATTTACTATATTAGGAACATTTTTCATTTTCATTATTTATTTTATTTTAGTTATTATCTTGTTGTTTTTAAATACATAGTCAATTATGTTCACATCAGTGGTTTTGATGATATTCGATTCATATGTCCAAAATCAATTCAGTAGGTTGACAACGATAAAATTTATCTTCAATAAATAATATCTAAAATAATTCACATTAAATAATTATCATTTTTATATATTAATTTTAATAATAAAACCATTTGTAAAAAAATGGTAATAAAAATGAACAACGATACCATCATAGACACATTAAGTTATATATATACAGTAGTTACTTTTCCATATTTCAGAAAACGTGATTGAAAACTGGAAAGTATTATTTTATATTTATGAAGTAATTATTAAATTAAAAATGTAATATTATTTCTTTAAATAAAATTATATGTAAAATCCAGGATACGTGGTAATGAAAAATGAATTACATCATTTCGTGGAGTAGATAATCCACAACTATACATGAATAAAACTGTCCTTATATTATAGATAGGGTGGTAGGAAATTATATGATATATAATATTTATTAAATAATATATAATCCATGAATACCATATATATATAATCCATCATTATATATATCCATAATAATTTGTGATGGAAAAAAATACCTCGGTTTGTGAGGTAGTAGTCTGCCAAATACACAAATGATAGATTTATTTCCACCTTGAAGGAATAAAGAGATTGAAAAATGTTTTTAATGTTACATAAAAATATATCATTATATGGAATATAATATTTTTTATAGCCACCTCCCCATAAATATACTTCAGTATGGGGAGAGATTTGATGACTTCGCACGTCCCACCTCTAATTGTCATTAGGATTGCGACTATTACCAAGGGTATAATAAACATGTATATCGGTGGAATTACCCTCTAGGAGAAACTTGAAGAAGATAAATAATATAATTATAAAAAAACAACAACTACTTAGATAATATGTAAATGAAATCCAAATTGAAAAAATGCAATTCAAAACAATACTAAATAGTTGAAAGGAAACTACAGGTTCAAAAATGGTAAATACAGAATTAGACACAAAGCCCAAATGGGTCCTGAAAAACTGTGAACATGTAAATACATCCCAATATCCAACCTACTCTGTATGATCTAAAACAATATTTTATATATGTTGGGTGATTATAATGGTATACTCAATAAGATCTTCCCCAGATGATCGCCTTCCAAAGATATCAAAATAATGCTAAAGCATAGTGAACAACAGTGAAACTCACTCATAACCTAAGAATGTGTAAAAATTTATCATCCTCACCATAGATAGATTTCACTGAGTATCACATAAAAGAGATAATATCATATAATAATTAATCATCATGTGTACCCCACTCCCACATCCCCACTAGTTTTCTGCTCTTCTTGAATGTTTCATGTCCGGAGCATCTCTCTCAAAAAGAATGTTGGCCAAAAAACACATGGGAATGTAATAACGAAAAGAATGACATGTATAACAAAAATGAATCATCCCATACTCATAATCCAATTAATAACCATGTAATATTTGGGATCCACCATAACTTGTAAATCGTATACCGAACATCAGGTATTATAACACAAACCACTACAACTCATACACTGAGTATTTACCTCTCGCCATCATAGCCTATACATGTCTTACCTATAAGAATCATTTTGATTATTTATCTAATAATATATGTGTGAAAAAACCAGAATCTATCATATCCCTATACACACATATATGGAGAAACTAACTGTTGTGCATATTACGAAAAGAAAAAACCTTTATAAGAAAGAAGAGCTATAGGGGGTAGTCAACCATCCATCCAAACTATTGAATGTTGTAAAAAATCCTCATAGAGCCCACAGAGTTTTAGTCTCCCAAAATAACATGGGTGAGGTTTAGTATGAAATCAAATAATATACACGATATAGTATATATCACAACCACAATAATGGAATTACTTAGTCTTAGACTCAACTGACATTAACGTCGCTCAGACTCCCAGATTCCACTATTAAGACCATATATCCTATAAAAATACAACAATTTAGAGAGATTAATTAATTATTTATTTTTTTCACGAAATTAACTATATTTTCATTAATTAATTATCCATTAATTAATCTTTAACAAGTTTCCATATCACATTACATTTCATATCATTAGTCTATAGAGTAAAGTCCATGCCCCCCAGGAATAATCCAATCCATGTCCATGGTTATTTATAATTTTCATATTATGAGAATATAGATTCCATACTCAATCAAAAATCTGGGATAAATATTATTCAATTAATTATAATAATTATTTTATATCTAGGTACTCTAGGAATACCATTATAACCTACCAACAAAAAACCCACCACCATCTATTTAAATGATTCAAAAGAAAGCGTACCAGCTCTCAACATCCCATCAACAGGTAATCCATGATATAACACCATCCATCACCTCCTTAGACATCCTAAAACCCATAAGAATATACTAACGCATCTCACCCTTATGGGTGTCCAAAACATCAATATAATCTAGGACTACCTTTCTACATATCATAACATCCATCCCAGTCTTAGCCATCCCATACTCACTTCACATCTAGACAGTCCCAACCAACACTAAAAAAATCTTACCAGGATTATCCATATCTGGCTCTAATACTAACCCTCATATCAAATGCACATCCACATGTATTAGGAACATAGAATAAATCAACTGAACAACTGAGCCCTTAAAACCATTAATTCATCCTTTCATGAAAACAATATCTCATAAATCTGAAACAAGGCACTCAGACATATTAAGAAAATAAGAAACTCAAGGCCCATAAAATATATTTTTCATCAACATGTTCTTCTTACATATTGAGATAATAAATTCATTAATTAATAGGTTCCAACAATGTGAAACCTATGGTATCATGATATAACAATATATCAAGGAAAAACATGTGGTTAGCATTTAATATGGTTTCAAAAAACATTGATAAGTGACAATATCAATTAACAAGATTATTATTATTAAAAATTTATCATAAACCTGATTCATATTATTTTTAAATTACATTAATCACCTAGAAGATCATTTTTAATTAAACATGGATACTCGCATCAAATGGATTAATAGAAAATTACAACAAAAACGAGATTCATTAAACATGCCTCTCAATAAGTAATCCAATACATTATAAATTAATTTCATCTTTACATATATACTAATTTATATCAAGAAAAGAAACTTGACAAACAATAAGAATAGATATCACACTATCTACAAAAAAAATATGAAAACATTAATCCAGATATAAACTAACAACATCAAATTGAAATTAATATCCAATTTCATTAATGTAGTTAAAAAATTGTTAGGTAGGCTTAATTTCGATCCATATTTCCTAAAACATTATCAATTTATTATTGTATATAAATAAAATAAGGGAATAAAAAATGACAGACCGCAAAAAAATCAATGTTTCTCACAGAAGAATGAATCCCATTGTGGATATTTGATCCCCTCTCCCATAAGATCTAAATCTAGTTGAGGATGTTGTTGCCAATCTTCCACAAAATAAAAATAAACCCACTAAAAATATGGGAGGTCATTTAAAATTTAAATTAAATAATATAATGGAGAAAACATGATCAAACAGGGAGAAACCACTAGATAATGAAGAAGGAATTCTACTAATATCAACTCAGGTCACCATGGATTGACGACAGAAGCCTGATGAGTTATTCCCATTGAGGGGATCATAAGTATTTGAAGGAAGGATTCATGGAATTCTAGGAAAATAGATATTTATTTGGGTTTTAGGATCCTCTGAAATTCAGAAAATTTATAAATACCATACGTAGTATATTTACACTTTGTAAACCATTTACACTTACTGTAAATATTGGGGGAGTCCAATATCAACAAAAAAACTCATTCCATTTCATTATTTAACATAAAAAAAATTAAATTTTGTATCATCCCGTGAACCTCCCTTAACAATTATGAACCACACATACTCAGTATGTAATAATTATACATTGTGTATTCACCATTTTTCTAAAATTTTATACATCTAACACTTATGGACAACTTCCAGGCATCCTACATGCACCATAATACTCAAAACATGAAAAGGGATAAATTATACAAAAAAGAGCTCATAAATTAGATACCTCTCAAAAAAATGTCATCCTCATGAATCAAAACAAATCTAGATATAAAAAGTGGTTTTAAGAACCTCCACTTCATGAGATAACTCTGAAAGTTATCTCCACCATTGGATCATTGCGACCACATAAGTGGAATAAGATAAAAAACCATGATACAACTGTAACCAACCCCAAAACACCCTCTTGGGAGTGATACCTCCAAAATTAGAGTAAAGGCACAACATGAAATAATAAGAAACCATATTATAAAATATAAGTCCTAACATCCAAAACATAATAATGTGACATGATTAGAGATAAAAATAAAAAAAACCTGGAGTAATGAGTGCTGATTTACGACTCATGTTCCCTTATACTCTACTTCATGCCCCTATGCCTCCAGAACACAAAATCCAATGGAATATAAACCTAACGAAACACCTTTTATGGGCATTCCAAGATATCCACATGCCACTCCTCAAAGGATACACAATCATCAATATAGATCTCACCCCAATAGATGAAATGATCTTCATTATAAAGAAAACAGATGAGTTGTGACATGTGAAAAACATCATGTTTCAGTCATATTTTTGGGGTAAAATCTTTTTGATATTCCATGGCTCCAACAAAATCCAATACCTCCAATGACCCAAAAACTGGGATAATGCTTACTCACATGAACCAAAAATCATTTCTATTGATGATGATTCACTTTCAAGAACACAAAATATACAAAATCAAACTCTAGAGGACTCCTCATATGATCATCATAGGATTTATGATAATCCTAAACTACTTTAATCCTATTGTGAATTAACTGATCCATCTCCATAATATTATATACTATTTTTGGCTATATAATTATTGAATCTATAACCCCAGTCTAGAACAACAGATAATTTAATGGTCAGCCGTATAAAGCTTCTAAGAGAACTATACCAGTGGTGTAGTGAAAAATATTATTGTAAGAAGTCTCAAAAAAGGGATAGTATTTTATGAAAAAACCTACAAAATATGGTAAATAATATTGAAACATGTTTTCATGAGTCTAGATGGTCTGCTCTGTCTGACTATCCACCCATGGATGAAAAAAAATGTTATGAAATAACTGTGAACAAAAATTTTTCTAGAGACCTCTCCAAACCCTTTGGGATAAATAAGGATCTCAATCCATGATAATCATCTCAAGGACTCCATGTATTCATAACACCATCTCAAGGTGTTTCCTCAGAAAAATAACAAATGAAATAAACTCCCCGATCAATATAAAGTGGTATGGTTTCTTAAAATGGTCCACAATCATCCATTTAGCATCATATCCTCCCTATGATTTAGGTAAACTAGTAACAAAGTCCATCAAGATGTCCTCCCACTACCACTAGGGAATATAAAATGGATGAGGAAAACCATAAAGAGTAAAGTTCTTGGCCCTCACATTCTAACAGAACAAACATTGACAAACAAACTCTGCAACTATACACATTAAACTAGGTCAAAAAATAAACCTCTAAATTCTTGGATCATCATTGTCACACCATGATGTACTTACATATGATAAATATGTAACTAACATAGAACCATATAATGCATCACCAAATGAATATAAATACCTAACTGAAATGAATGAAGGTGTTTCACATTCGTAAATGAACCATTATGGGGTCACCAAAAACCACTCAGTCATTCCAATCCTCCACCTTAGAATCCCTAAACTTGGAATCCTCAACCTTCTACACTGAAGATGAATGTACAATCATCTGGAAAAGTCCAAATCTGTCCCCGAACACTCCCACATCATGATATATCAATGACTGTAACTTATTGCCTTTCTAGAAGTCCTCAAATTCATGCACGACATCACTACGTGACTTCCAGCTTAGCTTATCAACTACAACATTAACCTTACCTCATTTATAAGAAATTTCAAAATAATAATCTAGAATGTATTTCATCCACTAATGCTTTCAAAATTTCATGTTATGATGGGTGAATACACATCTCATTTTCTTATGGTTTGTAAGAACCAAAAAAATATCATCCATGAGGTAATTCTTCCACAAATTCAAAGATAACATCATTTCCACCAACTCAATATCATGGGTTTCATAATTACAGTAACAAGGATGTAACTACTGAGTCATATATGAAATCAATAATTTATTATGCATCATAAATTTTTCTAATACAAGATGTGATGAATAATCGAAAACCCAAAGCTGAACTCTCTTAGGTAGTAAAAAATGAAATTTTTTTATGACTAACTTCTCCTTTAGGTACTCAAAATATTCTTGACACCTATCAATCCACAAAAACATAAGATCCTTTCACATAGTGACTATCATGGGTGTCGCAAATAATGATAATTCAGCTATAAAGCCCATATAATATCCAAAATTTCCATGAAATCACTGCATATTTGCCACATTATTCGAGGAAACCCAAGGAAAATCTACATATATCTTTTAAGGACCCATAGATACTCACTAAAGTGATACCAAATTCCCCAAGAAATGATATTCAAGAGTTAATAACTCACACATTGAAAACATCCTGAAAAATATTCTCATGGAGATGGACTCCCATAATGACACACACATTCTCTATATGTCCTACCATTGATGATATGTACACAAGGATGTAATCATTGAAAAGCACCATGGTATTATACAAGAAATCTATGAACACTACATTTATCATCCCCATGAACAAAAATAAATAATTCATTATACCAAACAAAATCACAAAAAACTCTAATTCCCCTGAAGATATTCAAAATTAGTATTTTTATGATCCTCATCCTTCAAATATATCTCTTGATATCCCAACCGCAAATCAATATTTGATAACCAATAATATCCTTTTAGTTGATCGAAAAAATAATCAATCTTAAAAAGTGGAAAATTAAGATTTTTTGTTACATGGTTCAAGTGATGATAATAGATAAAAAGACAAAAACATTCATCAGCCTTATTCATGAAAAATTTTGTTCACCGAAATGTGATACACTTAGACAAAAAAAACCTCACTATAATAGATGATCACGTAGTACCCACAACTCTTATAACACAAAAAGTTACATCCTATATAGAGACATTGAATTAGGAGACATTTATAGTTATATATTGATCCCAAACGTGACCACCCCCCTTGAAGGGGTAATGCTACAACATCCTCTATAAGATATCTGGGTACTCTTCCCAACAATAAAAATTATTGATTACTAAACCTTAGATGAACTAAACAACAACTTTTCCATCAATGATGACAAGGAAAAAAACACACCTATAACACATCCAAGGGACATTTTATCCAACATAAACTACTATCTCTCAATGATCATCATCAAAAAAATATGTCTTTGGATGAAATCCATGATACCCAATACTGAATAAAACAAACCAACATTGAGGATGAGGTCATATATCGACATCCATAATCATGGTAATTTTACCAATATTTTTTCTACCCAATAACTGGATAATAGTATCTACATACCTCATAAATGTTAGCTAGACCTCCAGCTATAATAGAAAATGGACATGGCACTAGCTGTCTCTCTACCTCATGTCCCAAAGCATGGATGAGGGAAGGTGATATAAAAGAGTGTGTCAATTTTGAATCAAAAAATGCTTGCAACACTGTAGAAAAAATGAATAGGATAACTAAAATGATATCTAGATATCATAGAAATGTGAATTATAATGCTTGATGTTTATCAGGAAAATCATTAGGTCCACTCTTTTCTAGAAAATAACCACCTAAATGGCATCCATGTAAACTATGAGGATGAGAAGATAATTGGTGGTTTTTTCTACCTACCCCATCTCCTTTATACTAATCCAAATCTAGAGCACGCAAATACGACAACCTCAGATGAAACTATCCTAGTGTTGGAACCTGAAACATAACATCTAGAACACATTAACAATTCATACAGGTTGGACACTCTCAATATTGATGACCGTGATATCCATCAGAGAAACATCCATTTGATCCCTTAGAATAGTTCTGATAACCACCTCCCCTAGATAAATGAGATGGTTAGGACTAGGACCTACCCCTAGCTAATTGAAAAGGATTCCTTCCCAAATACATGGAACCCCAAAAAATAGCTCCACTTCATGATTAAAACTAACAAATCCATTCTCGTGATGACCTATTTTTTTGGGAAATGTAACCTATATAACCATTCTTGTTCACAATAACCTAGTGACATTTCTTCAGCAAAAACATGGTGACTAGAGCTATATAGCTAGATGTTAATCATCATTTAAGTGCCTTTACCAATCTTCATCATCTAAAAATAGGTAAAAACATACTGTAGAAGGGTCTTCCAATATATCTAAAACTCATGCACAGTAGAGCCCCCCTGCCTAAGGGTAATACGATTCTAGTGATTGGAAACTTTTGTTTTCGATAAAGGAAACTAGACTATAAAATGGACTTGAAAAATATCACATGAGACTACCAAATCCTTGAAATCTCCAAGGAATAATAACCACAACTACCTCAATACTCTACACAACATTGATATAACCAATGAAACCTCATGCTCTTTCTGATCACGAATAAAACTGAAATTTATCTCATCCTCATCCATCTATCACTATATGTTTTCATCTGATAGATACACTCATAATTCTATATACTCTTGAACTGAATCTCTTGGAGTATACTCCATAATTTTTATTATCATGGATCTCAACTATACGACGATCATTTGGAACATCCCTCTGAAAATCATCAGTGTGAAACTAATAAGGATGTCGACATGGATTCATGACTGCAAAAATAAAAAAAATATTAGGATATCCTAAACCTCAAATACATAATATTTACCATCAGATAACTAATTAAATATATTGAATAAAGTTTTAACCTATCCCAATGTATACACATTTAAAAAAATGGAAAAAAAGAACGATACAAAATCCTTTGTTAGGTCTCCTCCCTATGACCAATATCACTCATTGAGTAAGATAAAAAATAGAATGGTTCGTGAATCAGATCATAGGGGTCCCTAAATACCAATGTATCAGCTGTTCTCTAGTTTTGACATCTGTTATTAAACTTATTTAACGCCATTTTCCTACCAACCCATACGACCTCCCAAATTACATACTCCATATTCCATTAGATCCCTCAATAATGATGCTCTAATACCACGTTGCCACAAACCCCCACCAAAAATTATACCATAATGATTAGATAGATATGGTGACATCCCAAATCCCACTTCTAATATGCCATATGATGGAAACTATCACTGAGGGTATAATAAAAAATCATATGATAGGCATTTATCATTATGAGAAACAAGTGGAAGAGAGATATAAGAAGGATAAACAACCACAACCTACACATATATACACACATATAAATAAGATAATTATAAAAGAGACCACAGAGCCCAAACTCCTCTAACATACCATGAGCTGGTAATATCCATGTCGATCCCCAAACTACTCTAGATGACCTGAAAAAAATATTTTATATACGTATATTGAGTATTAATGTCTATACAGCAGCATCCTCACCATATCCTCTCAAGAAAATTATAATATAAATTGATATTGAAAAGTGAACAACAGTGAAATTAACTTTTCACCTAAAAAGGTATACTATGTTCCAAACATCACAATGGGAAAATCTCGGTAAGTATCACATAAAAGAGAGAATGTAATATAATAATGGAAAATCAATGGTACCCCTCTCCCACTTAATCAATGGTTATTCTATTTTCCCCATCATCGCACATCTTCGTCAACTCTCTCCAATAGTATATTAGCCGAAAAACACGATGGAATGAAATTAAAACATGCACCACATTCATCACATAATGAAATCATACCATATGCTTAATGATAATAACCATATTATTTTAGGGATCCAAAATTGGTCGTATCTCATATAACAGCCATCAGGTATTATACATGAATCCATTATAGGCAAACACTGCTCAATTACCTCATTCTCTCATAGCCTATACAAGTCATGCCAATAATAAAACAATAGTAACTATATACAGTAATACATGTGTCTATAATAACCACAATACATTATATCCCTCTACACACATATATGGAAAAAATAATAGTTGTTAAAACTAGAATAAGTAACTACCAAGAGAAGAGAGTGGGGCTACATGGGGTGGTTTATCCATCATCCCATAAGGTTAATAGGGAAAAAACCTCCAAGATTCTACTGGGGGTGAGTTTCCTGAACGGACATGGGTGGGTTTTCATATGAAATCAAAAAAATACAATACATAATATTTCTCACAACCACACTATTGGAATAAACTAGTCATAACTTAACTTCAACTAAAATCAATCGGACTCCTGACTACCAATGCTTAGAAAATTTATCCTATAAGCACTAAATCACGTAGAGAGATACATTATTTACTTATTTTTATTAATCAATTCACCTTTTTTTAATTAATTCTTTTTTATTAATTTACCATTAATATTATCATAGACCACATTAAATTTCTTTAAATTAGTAAATATAGTAATTTGCAAGCCCTTCGGTAATAATCTAACACATGAAAATGGTTTATCAAAATTAATATATTTTAAGCATTTTCATTCCATCATCAACCAACACCATGGGTTAGACATTGTACGATTAATTTTTAGAATAATAACATATCAAGGTAATATAGAAAAACCATCCTATGCTACTAATAGGAGGAAACATGAAACCAATATAACCTATCTGTCTTAAGTAGTGGGGAATTAAATGGAAGTAAAACAAAAAAAATATCCATGGATATTTAACTAATTCAAAAGAGATCATACCATCTCCCAAAATCTCATCAATGCATAGTAATTGATTTATCCTGATCCATCTCCTCTTGTGCTATCCTTGAAACCCACCTACATATATTGATGCTTCTCTCTATCACACGAGTAAACTATAGACAAATCATCCATGCCCCCCAACCAACATATCTTAATAGCCATCCCATGTTCATCCATCCCATGGTCACATCACAACTGGTCCTCCCCACCCCATATCATAACACCCATCCCAGGATCATCAATATAGGGAACATATCACAAGGCACATATCCAGATAACATCACAAATCAATAGGATAACACATGCAATAGATATGGAATCTAAGCCCTAAAATGAGGCATTCAGCCTTCACATTAAAATGAGCTATCACAGCTCTAAAACAAGGCACTCAAACATATCAAGAAAATAGGAATATCAATCCCCAAAAAATATCTTTATCACAAAACCATTTCCTATTCCATAATTAATTAACTGATTTATTAATTATCATATTCCAAAAATAGGAAACCTAAGTCACCAGGTAATAACAATATATCAATGAAAAACATTATCATAAAGTTTATTATTCTTTTTATACACCTAGAGAAGTTCCATTACCAATTAAGAAGACATTTATCATTATTAACAAAAATAACAAACAAAAATCAAATAATTTTTCAATTACATTAATCAAATGGATGATCATATTAAATTACACCTACATACTCACCTAAATTTTATTAATATCTAACTACAACAACAACTACATTCATTAAACATGCCTCTTCATTATTAATAAAATCGAGTATAAATTAATTATATCATTAAATTCATTACAAATTTAACTAAATAGAAAAATTATAAAAAATCAAAATCATATATATCTCACTATATAAAAAATAGGAGGCAACTTCTATCACAGTATAATGAAATAACATCAACATGTGATTGCTATCAAGTTTATTTAAACAGTTTAGATAATTATTAGGTCAACTTAATTTTATCCAAAATGGAAGAAAAATTATCAATTTAATATTTTATATAAATATAATAAGAGAAGATACAAATCCCCAACCTCAAAATCCATAGAAGTTCTTGGTAAAAGAACGAATCGTGTTGTAGATCTCAGATCACCGATCATGCCTGAAATGCATCCATATGAGGACGATTTGGAACAAAAACACTATAATAAACAATGAATATCCCATTATAAATATGGTATATCATCCAACATAACATGGAGATATGATAAATGAGGAAAAGGAAAAAAACTAGGATAAATCAATAGAAAATGAAGAAGGAAATCAACTTTGATCAACTCGGGACATTATAGATCAAATACGAAAGCCTAAGGATAGATTCTAATTGAAGGGATCTATAAATTAATATTGATGGATCTATTGGACATTAGAAAATGAGATCATACATAGGTTTTTTAGATGAAAAATTTGCTGAAAACATTTATAAAATCAATATACAAGAGATTTTTATTGTGTGTAAACCAATTACATGTCGAGTAATGTTTGGGGTTAGATCATACCATAAAACATGTCTCCGTTTATTATGTAACCATAAAAATATATATGTTGTGTAGCTTCATAGGAACATCCCTTAACGTTCCATGAATAACACTTACATGTCTTATATGCTTTAGATCTGGTGTATTTATCCCGCTTTCCTTATTTTCAATAACCAACACCTCCGGACAACTTACAATCCCCCTACAGGAACTATGATCCTTAGAAACATGCACATGGACATATTTAAATGATCTAGACCATTAAAATATATTTTTATTTTTGAATAATAATTGATGGTGGTAGAAGAAAAAATAAAATGTAAAAAAATTTGTATAATGATATACATTTTCTTCTGACAACCTCTATTGTTGACACCTTAATCCCTATAAGATTTGTGTTATAACCAATATATGACCTCTAGAAAAATGGGAGTGAATTTATAAATGGACTTGTATATGTTTTTTCAAACATAGAGTGCTCAAAAATTGAGTAACAGAGGATAGGTTATTCTCTTTATAATTGAATGGTGGGGAATTCTTGAAATATCTTAAAGTATTAAAGTAATTTAAATTATTTTTCTACATTATGTGGATTTAAATTGGTATAATTATAATATAATATAATCCCATGAAAAATTAATATCATCTAATTTATTTTGGTTAATTTATATTATAGTTTTTAACCATATCAATTTGTTTAAGCCCCCATTAAATATGGTGACAATTATGATGATTCAATATATTATAACTATTTTGGGGCCATGGATGTTACTATAAATAGAATAAATACCCATAAATGGATCATTTCTGACCTTTGAAACAATATCAGATATAATTTGAATAGTTTAGTTTTTTAATAAATTATTAATCATTTATTAAAATAATAGTTTTTATAAAATATCATCAATGACTTTTTTGAACCATTTTATTACAAAATTTAATGTAATCTGAATGAAAATAGAATATGAATATAATCCTTTTATATAGTATCTAATGTGCTAAATGATTCAAATAAAATCATGGGACACATTAAATCCCCATAAAATATTATTTTAGTGTTTTTAAAAGAATTTACTTTATTTTTCTACATCATGCACAGGAAATATGTCGTTGTTATGTAAATAATTAATATAATTCTATAATCTATAAAAATTAGAAAAAATTTACATTATAATAATAATATCATTAAAATAATAATATCATTTTTATTGTTTTACAAATTATTTTTATCATTATGTGATCATAAAATCGAATTGAAAATAAATAGTGTGACATTATGTATTAAAGTTACTTAAAATAACATAATGGTCAAAAATAATGGTTAAGGTAAATGGTCATATTTTTTAATATATAATTATGTTGGAATTCATATACTCATAAAATGACATAGTGGAATGTGTTTTAATGAATTTTATTCGTTATCTCATTAGTTTTGACCAAAGTTCACTAATTTTACCTTTTCCATGGTAATATAAATTTATAACGGATTCTATTCATAATGAAATAATAAAAGGGTCAAATTTACCAAATTTGGACATCATGATTCAAAATATGAAATATATTTTTCATGATTAATGTATAGACTTGGAAATTTCAAGGAATTTTTTTTCTTAAATACTTTGGAATTTTGTGAATCTGTGGCTTCTAACGACACTTGATTCCGAGGCCCGGTGTGGCCGAAATCAATTTCCGAAATTTAGCTTGTGTACGCATTGTAAATGAACGAGCGGGTTTTTCTATCTTTTGAACAGGTGCTCCGAACTGAAATCCGAGGGCACCGATGAACTTGCAGTGCCTGTAATTTCCTTAGGGGACCATCACCGCAATTATGTTTTAAGAGGGATGAGAATTCTTTTTTGGGGAATTAGTTTATTATAAATTAAATTGGTGTAGAAAATTGTATTTTATGGTTGGTGGTTATTTCCTCCCAATGGGAGTTAGAGGTGGGGACCACACCCACATAACCTCCCATGATAGGATAATTGTGGTGTGGGGACCACACGTGACCTAAGCAATTAAACTTCCCATAACTGTCATAAACCCCCATTAAAATCTATTTTTTAATGTTAACAACCCTCTTTATTTATGAAATATCTTCACCTTCCTCTATCTATAAATTAAGTGATTTGAATTTGTAATTTTGAATGCTTGGAATGATTTATTAAAAAAAGGGGAAGCCTTATTTTAATTTGGATGGCACTTGTTGTGTTGGGGTAAATATTGGAGAGAGGGCTCTTGTGAAAGAAAAGGGAAGTTTATCTTATGTTGAAGGAAACAAATCCTCCAACGAAGAATGATGTGCCTTATTTTTTCTTCTCCACGGCATGAGAGGAGACACCAATTCTTCTTTTGGTGCACTCTGATGACGACGGAAATGACATCGTCATCCACGATGCTTGTCAACCGCGGACCGTATTCATGTTAGGGGGTTTTCTTAATTTATTTGAAATAAATTACTCCACCATTCTTGTTGTATTCAAGTGAACATATTTGGATGATTGTTTCTGCCTAACACGGAGGGCGCATGTCGAACTAACACAGCCCGATGACACTCCGTCATTCCTTTTCTTGATTGGAATTGGGAAGCGGTGACAATCGAAGGTGGTGGTCGCGCGGCGTCTTCATGTAGAGGAATTGCGGCCTGTAGTCACAAACCTCTCAAACGTGGAAGAACCTGCCGACCATAGCCGTCCAGGCCGAAGGGAGAAAACGCGGCGCCCCACGGCACCGCACTGCGAAAGACCAAGGCTCGCCCAAGCGGGACTCTTCGGAAAAAGAAGCGGTCAGCCCGTCGGTGGACCGGGCGGAGCAGAACCGTGATGCCATGAGGGCACCATACTGGAAAACCCACGGCCCGCTCGAGCGGGATGCTTGTACAATATAGGCCAGCTGGCCTAGCCGGCTATTTTGGGAGGGCTGCGGTGCTTGGGGCCGCCGGTTCGGGCATCCACACCCCCCCCCCTTGGACAGCTCGACATTCTGGCCGAGCCAGCCGGGCCGCACCCATCCGAGTCACCCACAGCCAGGCTGCAACGGGCTCGACCGAGCCGGGCCGTGCTAGGCAGGGTCGCGCCGTGCCCTGCAGGGCTGGGTCACACCCTCTTAGTGCTGGGCCACGACACTCAGGTCAGGCCACATGAATCTTTAGGCCAGTCCGACAACCCTACCAGATCAGACAGGCCAAAACTGGGTGACCCGACCCACCAGCACACTAGGATTAACGGGTCGGGCCCGTTTTCACTTAAACATAAATAATATAAATACTCCACATCTGATCGATGCGCCGTCTATGGAACTGGGTTCCTTTCGATGAGGGTGTCCTTTTTTGATACTCTCATTGAGTTTTGGGCATATTTTAAAAACATCCGGGATTGAAATGAGTATATATCCAACTGGGCCCCTAGAACGGAAAAGCCAATCTCTCTCAGGTCGGGTGTCCGATGGACACGTTGTATGTCGCATTGGGTTCCTTTTGGTGATATAGAACTCCATGATACATCAAATCAGGACTTTGTGACAATTGATGTATCGACACCTTACTCGAGGAGAGGACCCTCCTGGAATCGAGTACGTTGTGTGCGGGAACCCTAGATCTGGCTACGACTACGACAACTATAGTGCTGGGATCCTCTATGGCTCCGATGACAATGACGACTGTACATGGATCCTACATGGGTTCTGTAGTGAGGACGACTGTACTTGGATCCTCCGTGGGTTCAGAACCAATAATGACTGTAAATAGATCCTAAATGGTTTCAGAAGTATTGGTTACTATACATGGATCCTACGTGGGTTCGGTATCGATGACATCTGTACTAGGATCCTACGTGGGTTCATCCGAGGAGTCGATTCAGAGACTACATCTAATCATCTCCACCCCACTTCATGAGTAGTATACCTATGTGAGCTGAGTCTTGTCTTTCAATTATTATCATTGATGTGGTTGACTTCTTTCCTGTGTGCACCAGATTGTGCTTGGTCTCAGAAGTTGGAGTCGAACTGAGATTGATGACTTACGTATATGTATGGGAATATACCTATGTTGAGTTGGTTGATACTACGTGTTTGTATCATTTCATTGTGGTTTATCATTTGAGGATTCTGGGAGACCTTCTAGGGTCTCAGGGTCCCTGCTGATTATTGTTATTCTCACCCCTCTTTGGGAAATTCTTGCACTACGTTGTATTGGTTGCAGATGACAGACATCACTGATCATGGTAGAGGCTTGTGGAGCTGGATGGTATCCGGAGGTGGACCACCTGGCGGGACGTACATGGGACGGATGGACGGACCTGAGGTGTCTGCGAGACTCTACGTACCCACCCTTCAGGTGGAATTACCAGAGGACAACTCAATGGTTGCTTCATTACTTTATAGCTATTTTACTATCTTTGTCATGTGTACTATACTTTCTGTTGGGTTTGTATAATGGCCCATTTACTTTTCAGCACTTACTTTTGAACTCACTTTTACTTAGTGCTTACTTCACTTGCATACTCAGCTATGTTTTGTTAACTTTTATTAAGGAAATGCTATCCCTTTTTCCTGTGATTTATGCCTTTGGTGCTAGTCACCATCCCCTGGCCTATGGAAGGTGGGCTTGGGATAGTCACAGCATGGGCCCCGAGGATGGGTCCTGCAATATTGGTATAAGAGGAGTGAGTTCTAATGCAGAAATCTATTCTCTGATAATTTCCTCTATGTGAATCAATAGTGTTAAGAGTATTTACTGTGGTTTTCAGTCCAGGGAGACCATTGTTGGTGTGGCGACCGACGTATCCATAAAACAGGACCCTGACATATGAGTTCAAACTCAGATAATGAAGACAATGATTTTATTTGTGTTTAAAAAGTTTTCATTGTGATTACATTGTGTCAGCTCACCAGGTAAACTGTTTCATCGTAGCGCACCTATTTCTTTTCAAGATGGCCCCACGAATGTAGCCAGCTAGGGTTCCGAGCTATGTGCGAGATCGTAGCCCACCGAGCAATGAGGCCTCGATGCAGGGACCCATTATAGAAGAGGCACCATTAGTACAACTACACACTGAGCCACTAATGCCTCATGCCCGAGCAGCAGATAGTGCACACCACCTATGTGTGTTTCATGATTTTTAGAGATAGAGGCCTCCAGTGTTCGGCAGAGAGATGGAAACTCAAGCAGCCAAGGATTGGATGGAGGCTATTTTCAGAGTCTTTAGATTGGTAGGGACACCAGTGGACCTTTTGGTGATCCTTGTCGTGAGACTGCTGTATGCAGTAGCAGGTAGATGGTGGAGCCTGAGGCTCTGGGTGCACGATGAGGCATCACTACTTTGGACGGACATCGAAAGCCTCTTCTGCTCAGAGTTTGTTCTATCCACCCTCCATGTGGTGCACATCAAGGAGTTACTACATATGCAGTATGGAAACAAGATAGTTGCCCAGTACTCATCAAGATTTACCAACCTCTCACACTGCTCAATGGACATGGTACATGACATATTCTTCTGGGCTCGGACCTTTGAGAAGGGACTAAGGAATGTGATCAGGGCTTTGATGATTTCCCTCAGCATTCTGATGCAGGCAAGAGTACTAGAATAATCCCTTCTTGTGGAGAGATTTCTTGATAAGTTGATGCAAGAAGAGAGACCCACCATAGGGCGACACGTAGTAGAGTATTTTGCAGGCGGCAGTAGAAAGATGTCGCAAAGGTCCAAGTGGAACAGGAAATCAGGTGGGTGACCTCAAGATACTGGTTCAGATGTGTGGGGAACACTAAGAAGAGCCAGCCAAATGAGGGGAAGGTAGTTCTATGCATGTGGCGGGCAGGGCCACATGGCCTGTGACTTCTTGACCCGCCATGTAGATGAGCATCAGACAATGGAGGGACCTCCCAGGAAGAGGCCGAGGTTCGACTGTGGTGGTCCTCAGGGAGAAGGCGAACGTGGCAGAGGAGCTGACCGAGAAGCGGTTGGGGGACGACGCTTCAAGACACTGCCACCACCACCACCAGGAGGACCATCCCGACCATAGGGAGCTGGCAGACATGGGCAGGATCAGCTCCATCCAGTCATGGCCTACGACCATGGTGCACCTGAAATGATTCGAGGTACTATCTCTGTATACTCCACTCTTTTTACAGTTCTTATAGACACAAGAGCGAGTCATTCTTTTATTACTATTTCCCTTTTTCGGAACATAGAGATTCTGACAGAGCCGTTGGCTCTATCCATACTTCCAGAGACTCCTACGGGGGAAGACTCTACGACTACACACTTGTACCGGCTGTGTGAGCTTACTCTAGGTGGCGAGACCTTCGGCTAGGATCCTCTTGTAGCAGTGTGGATGAAATATGAAAACATCTTGGGTATGGACTGGTTGTCGACAATCCATGCTCAGATTGACTATATTTGGTGCAAAGTGCGGTGTTTCCGCACAGATGGAAGCATTTTCACCTTCACCAGGGCGTCCAATTTATGCGTCGTCTATCGTGTTGGGATACTTTTGATGAGATGGAACATCAGGATACATCAATTCAAGAGTTTTTGATAGTGGATGTATTGACCCCTTACTCAAGGATCGGACCCTCCCAGAATCGAGTACGTTGTGTGCGGGAACCCTAGAGCTGGCTGCGACTACGATGACAACCGTGCGGGGATCCTCCATGGGTTTGACTATGAAGACGACTGTACATGGATCCTACGTGGGTTCGGCAGTGAGGAAAAATGTACGTGTATCCTTTGTGTGTTCGGCAGCGATGAAGATTATACTTGGATCGTAAATGGGATTGGCATTGATGGTTATTGTACTTGGATCCTATGTGGGTTCGATAGCGACGACTTATGTACTAGGATTCTACATGGGTTCGGTAGAGGAGATGTTTCAAAGGCTACATCTAATCATCTCCACCCCTCTTCTTGAGTAGTATACCTGTGTGAGCTGATTCTTTTCTTTCAATCATTATCATTGATGTGCTTGACTTCTTTCCTGTGTGGATCGGATTATGCTTGGGATCGGATGTTGGAGCCGAACTGAAATTGATGACTTAGGTATATGTATTGGTATATACCTATGTATAGTTGGTTGATTCTACGTGTTTGTATCTATCATTTGTTGTTAATCCTTTGTGGATTCTGTGAGACCTTCGGGGGTCTCGGGGTCCCTACTGAGTATCGTTATACTCACCCCTACACAGCCAATGCCCGCACTACGTTGTGTTGGTTATAGACGATGGACAACATTGATCGTGGTTGAGGCTTGTGGAGCTAGATGCTATCCGGAGGTGGGCCACCTGGCGGGACATACACGGAGCGGACAGATGGACATGTGGTACCGACAAGACTATATGTACCCACCCTTCAGGGGGAATTCCTGGAGGATGACTCAGTGGTTGCTAATTCACTTTATAGTTGTTGTACGTTCATTATCAGTTGTACTTTACTTTCAGTTGTGTTTGTATACTGGACAATTTACTTTTCAGCACTTACTTTTGTACTCAGTTTTACATAGTGCTTATTTCACTTGCATACTCTATTTTGTTTTCTTTACTTTTATAAAGGCAATGCATTCCCTTTTTACTGAGATTTACGACTTTGGTGTTAGTCGTCATCCCATGGCCTCTAGAAGGCGGACATAGGGTAGTCACGGCCCGGGCCCTGAGGATAGGTCGTGACAATTCAATTTTTTTAATTATAGAATTTAATTTATAATTTAATGCAAAAAACATGATAAAAAGGGTTATTTAAAAAATACTTTTTTTTACATACAATTTTTTTAAAAAAAACATTTTATGTATAATATTTATTAGAAATACTATAATTGGATTTATTTTAATAAAATAAACTAATAAAATATTTATACTATTCAAAAATATAATTTTTCTTTATAAATAAATGGAAAATAAAATATAGTTTCTAAAAAAATCAGTATTTTTCGTTATTCATTGAAAAATAATATTTTTAGAAAAATCTCCAATAAATTATCTATAGATAATTTTGAAATAATTACTTTAAAAAATATTTTTATTTTTTAAAATTAAAAATCTATAGTTTTGAAATATTTCTTTTATGGTAATCAATATATTTCATTAAAATAGAATTTGAAAATAGATAAATGTTTTACCTTCAAATTGAATAAATAACTAATATTATTATAATTTATATAACTGTATAAAATATAATTGATTAATGGTAATAAGATATGAAATATACATTACAAACCATTTTTTAGCTTTTTTCATTCTTCCCCCATTTTGGAAATTAGGTCCATACAATTATATTTACTATTTAAATAACTAGGGAAAAATTTTCTTTATAACATTATCATATTCATGTCTTTTTTATTCAATGATATGGTATTTTCACATAATATTAACCTAGTAAATCAACATATTCCACAAAACCATCACTCTTTAGTCAAGAATATGAACTTGTTTTTCCTTATATGAATAATTTTTATCTAACTGGACTACATCTAGGCTCAAAACAGAGTTTCATCTTGAATATATTTTATTAAAAATTAAACATAAAATATATTTTGTACCTGTGATAAAATTCAATTATAGGCAACTTTGTTATAAACTAATCCAATTATTTTTAGGATCTAAAATAGTCTAATAGATGACAAACATAGAATCCCTTTTTTAATAAGACAAATATAATTTTTCCATTGTGATAATTTAAGAAAACCATTACCACCTACCAATATTTAAAGATCATTCTTATTGTAATATAAATATCATTTATAAATATTTTGACCCATAATCATAAGTTATTGAATCATCTTCACCTTATTAACCATTTATTCATCTAAATCCATTACAAAAAAATCAATTAGAAACATCATCCCAAATAGCTAGTGTCTAACACAACATTCCATTATGTTCCTCATAAGATTTTATATGTATATTAGAGTGAAAATAATTTATATAATAGAATTAATCTAATTAAAGATATTGTTCCTAACATCCCTATTAATACATTATAGAATATTTAATCTGTAACATCCCCAAACGATAAAGGGTTAAATGACTAAATGATATGACTCATGTCAACAAGGTGCACCTTCCTTTTCGGGAGCCTGTCTGATTAGAACTCCATAGTTAAGCGTGCTTGGCCTGGAGTAGTGATCAGGATGGGTGACCTCCTGGGATGTTCCCCAGGGTGTGTGTGAGTGAGGACAAAGCACACTGGAAAGGACATGTGTTGGCCTGTGGGGACTATCATTAGTCAGATAACCCGTTCAGGCATGTGGGTGGACCCTGGGGTGGGCCCCACGTGTCTGCGGGGCAACTGGTGGTACCTGGTGGGCCAGGACCCGACGACTATATTAAGGCGGGGTGGTTGTGCTGTCACCGGGACCCGGTTGTCACATTTGGTATCAGAGGTGGTACCCAGCCTTAAGTGTAGTGCACTGCCTGGGTTGAGATGTGATGTAGGGCCCACAACGAGGGCGTTGTGCTCTAAAGGGGGGGTGATTGTAACATCCCCAAACGATAAAGGGTTAAATGACTAAATGATATGACTCATGTCAACAAGGTGAACCTTCCTTTTCGGGAGCCTGTCTGATTAGAACTCCATAGTTAAGCGTGCTTGGCCTAGAGTAGTGATCAGGATGGGTGACCTCCTGGGAAGTTCCCCAGGGTGTGTGTGAGTGAGGACAAAGCACAAAGGAAAGGACATGTGTTGGCCTGTGGGGACTATCATTAGTCAGATAACCCGTTCAGGCATGTGGGTGGACCCTGGGGTGGGCCCCACGTGTCTGCGGGGCAACTGGTGGTACCTGGTGGGCCAGGACCCGACGACTATATTAAGGCGGGGTGGTTGTGCTGTCACCGGGACCCGGTTGTCACATAATCATATATACTAATTTCAAAATAGTTCATTCAAACTATCCAACAGATTGAGGATGAAAATATGTAATAAAATTTATCATAGTAACTGATGACTGATAAAGATATTTCAAACAAATTTATGTAAATATGTGATTAAAATAAGATATAATAGAGTGATTAACCCCATGAAACATGACTATATCCTTGAGTTATAGTCGAGAAAAAAATAAAAAGACATAATATCATGAATGGGATAGAAATTTGTGTATTTAGTCAGTCATTCAAAAATAATGACAATATAATTATTTCATTGAGAATATAATTGTAAATACCATAATGAAATCGATTTATATATTCTCACATTTCAGTTCTAGAATAGGAAATGGTTGAAGTACCCATTTGGTAATTTCATTTATTCTTTAATATGTTTATAATTCAAAAAATTAATGATAATATCAATTTTATATCCTTTCATTCTGTGTCACTAACAACATACAAAAAGGAATCTTTTTATCAAAATGTTTTTTGTATTAACAAAAAACATAGAATAATGAGCTTCACTCAACAACTATCACTTAAATTTAAAATCAGAAGGGACCAAAGAAATTTTTTCCAAAACTAATGACAACATATCCATCAATATTAAACACATGAAACTCAACAACCTAAGAATATTCAACCTGTTTGTGTAAAACATGACCTCCTTCTGATAATTATTAATTCTTTTAGAAAACGAAAATTATATTGAAACATGAAAAAAATTGAGGATGGTCCAACATGCATAATTTATAGAAAATAAATAAATTTATAATTATATAATCATTATGTTTGAAATATAATATAGTAAATGAGTCATTATACATCCAACTCAAATAATTAGAAATTTTATTATTATTTTTAGGAAGGAAATAAATCATGCAGTTATAGTCCTTTTTCAGTTCGTGACATATTTTCTACCTCATGCACAACTCGTTTATGTTTTAATATATTCCTAATACATTTTTTATCAGTTTATATTCCATAAATAACTATATATATATATATGATTAATCAAAATATTTAAATAAATATATAATAAAAAAATCTGAATAATGTGTTAGATAATTTAATCCTAATGTTTTAGTTTTACTAAAGAATTTTTAATTCCCTAAACATTATACATCATAATTCAACCACATCCCTTCAATAAAGCGTCATTGTAGATAAGAAATTACCATTTATTGATTACAAGAACAAAAATAGAGAATTCAGAAATCATATTTTTTATTTTTAAATATTATCATCAAAAAACGTTAACCAAATGAATATAACTTCAGCTTGATTTATCTATGTCAGTGGGATGGATAATCGGGAAATGATTTCAACAATCCAGCGATCGTAACCAAATAATCTTATAAAATTATGTATATAATTGATATTTATAGATATTTTTCAATATTCAACAACTTTTGTTTTAATATTTTCAATATTTATGCCACATTCAGAAACAATATTAATATGGAAATAAATAATGCAAAACCAAAATTCACTATATCTAAATTTTATATACAAAATTATTTCATTAAAGGTTTTGAAAAAAATCTGTATCATTATTTCATGAACATCATGACTATTAGAACATACCAATATTTCAATACAAATAAAAACTAAAAATATATCTGAATAATCATGGAATACACATATCATGTGATTTTTTTAATATAAATGGTGAATTAGACAAGACAAATTGCATAACTACATACTTATAATGCTCGTAACTAGTAAAAACACTCTTTTGGTAATAACATCATCCCTTACCCTTAAATAATTTTATATTAACAAGAGATAAATCTCAAAAAATACAATTATTCATGGATATGATAAAAAATTCATTGAAATGGGGGAAATGATTATTTGAATTAATAGGTATGTTATTCAAGGTTTTATAGTGAATAACAAATTTTAATTGAACCATATTTATTTTTAAAAAATAATATAGGAGCAACCCAGGGTGAAGTTATATGGTGAATTAAACATTTATATTGAAAATAATACAAATTATGTTCCAATCCAAAATGATATGCATGATAAATTCAATAAGGGGGTTTTGAAATTTTTATAAAAAAAAAGAAATAAGTCAATAATAAATTCAAATTCTCAATTAGGTATTATTCTAGAAAATGAATCATGAAATAATAAAATATATTCACTCACTATATGGACATCCTTTAAATGAAAAATCCATATCCACTCAATAATATTTGCAAGACAACATTTATTTCCAACTTATAACATTTTACCAGCTTCTTGATATGTCTTCAGAGTTTTGAATTTATTCTTGTATAAGAAATCATTCAGATAAATAAATAATCTAACTCTATAAAAAATCTTAGAAAGGTAAATATGAATACAATACATACACAAAATAACATAAATCTCTACCATTAGAATAGAAGTATTTTTTAAAGGTAAATAATTCCAATAGAAAACAACAGGAAGACTCTTATAATATAATTTTTTATATAATACCTTCCCCAAGTGTTTTAAAAAAACTATTCCCTAATTTCTAGAGATAAAAATTCAAATATATCATATAATTTACTAGAAATTAAATTCTGTATAGAACCTGAATCAATTAATACATTGGCATAATTTAATATTATTATAATTTACCAAAAACTGCATGGTTTCATGGTCAAACATTTTATGAAGTATTTGAAATTGTTTTCGTAATAATTTTCTATTTATGATGTATATGATTTCCATCCCTCATTCCTAGTTTTGTAAAAGTTCTTGTATAATTATCCATATCATTACAATAATTGCATCCTAATATCTACTTTTAATTATTTGTGACATAAATTTCTTTACAGTCATATGACATGTGTATAAAAATTCCATATCGGAAATACCTCCTAGATTTTATAATACATTCTTCAAGGTTATTTTCACAACACTTATTAGTATATGGATACTTGATGTTCTTACCATAATTTTTCTCTGATGGATTCTTGCCTCATTGACTTCCACATGGACCAATTATTCTAATTATTTTCAAGAAATATATGATCATCATCAATCTCAATTTACATCATCCTAGCACATCAAAAATGATTCTCATAAATTTTGGAATTCAAAAGCATCCAGTTCCAAATTATATGTTTTCTTCAATCAAATTTAAAACTAGTTAATTTTAAATTCATTATCGAATATTAAAAAATATATATACCTTACCAATTAGGATTCATTTTTATCAAAAACACCCATTAAATATTTCTATTTCTACCTCCATTCCGTGAATTTATTATGTATCATATGTATGACAGCATTAATAATATATTTCTGTAGGAAAATACCCTTAAACGTGATCAATTCCATGGAATCAATCACTTTTCATTCACTAGTATTCTTAACCATTGACCACAATTGAACTAATACACCTTAAAATGGTAAATAAAAATAGTAACCTATAGATGATCTAAAAAATATAATAATTTTAATATACTCTCCAAATATTTAGCCCATTCTTCTACTATCACAGGGTTAGATGATCCAATGAATGTTGGAGGTTTTTTGTTAAGAAATTCTCAATAATATCTGTATTCATCTATGGTGAACGTTGATTATCTCTCAAATGGATACCACTACTATTTATAGTCTATTTCAAATACTCTATCACAGAAACATTCTACTACATTACAATTCAAATCATTTGATGTTAATTATTTGTTAGGATATTTTCCTATTGGTTCGTTCTTAATTCATCTTACAAGTTTCTTATTAGAAAAAAAATTCTAAATAGATATATTTTAGATGAAGCAAAATGGTAATCATCAAAATTAAATATCATGATAACAATAAATTAGTGTATATTAAATTTTTTTACTTCCATAATGTTAACATGAAAAATTACCTATACCCTTTATTTGATACCAAATATAAGGACCTAACCCTTAATCAATCCCTGATTTAATTTTTTAATAAGAATACACTTTGTTTAATTTTGGAACATATTTTCATATTTATAGTTGAACAAAATTTGGTCATAACACTAAAATAACGAAACTATACATTAAAAGGTATACAATACCTATTAGTATCCATTTTACCATAATTTAAAACTATTAAAATAAAACATATTTTATTTTCATGAAAAATCATTATTAATTTAAACTTGACATCTTCTTTGGTTATAATCATCTGTAATCCTTTGAAAAACATTTTAAAACCATGTATGGCCACAAAAATATAATTATGGGACATAAAAAATAATTAAATCCATTAATAAATTTTAATTCAATGTTATCATAAATTTTTTTTTCCATTTATATAATAAACTTCCTACTCAAATAATAATTTAATTACACATGAAATAATATTCACATACTAACTTTTTTCATAAAATACATTATTAGATAATATAAATGATAAATCATAAACAATATGTGTAACATCCCAGGTAAATAAAGAATAATGAATTTTCATATTTATTAATATTTACGAATTAAATATTATTTTTATTTTAAAGGGGTTGCTATGTTCGATAGCGTACCCGATACGCAACGATGAGTTTCTTTGAAACTTACGTAGCACACTAGTAATAAAATAACATTATTTTAAATGTTAGTTAACAAGTAGCCGTTGTACTGGCGGGAATGGATAGAAATAACTAAAATATGATTAGATATGTTTTTAAATGTTTATACATTTACCCAATAAAAGATAAAAGGCTAAAATACGGAAAGAGTTCAATTTTACGGGTATATATACTCTAATTTTCACTAAAGGTTCACTTATCACCTTTTAATGGTGAACCGTCATTAAATATAGTTCTGATCACTCTTATACTTTATTTTGGACCAAATATAACTCTTCTTTAGAATCGGGATATCAAAATTTACTTTGTGTAAATTTTTGGTACCTTTTTGATAAAGTTCATTTTCTTTATGAATAGTGTAAAATGTTGTATTTTAATTCAAAACCTCTTTTTAATCTAAATTATTTATATGATTAGATTATTATTTTAATTGGTTTTAAAGTGAAATTAGAAAATATTTTTACCAGTTAATCCAATGGTGGTCATTGGAATCAATTTCACTTTGAAATTGGACTTAAACTGGTGTCAATCTTTTGATACTTATTGTTTCACAAAAACACGCTATTTGTCATGACATCAGAAATTAATTATTAAATTAATTAATTTGACTTATATGTTTTGAATTTTGTAAAATGGACTTCATTTTTGAATTCGGAATATCAAATATAGCTTAGGGTGAATTTTTGGTAATTTTCTGAAAAACTTCAATTTTTGATGAATAGTGAAACCACTAAGTGGTAATCAAGCAAACAGATTTTTCAGTTAAATGAAAGTTTACCACTAATGTTTATTGAATTTTGAAAATCCGACATACATGGTTGTCATTAAGAAGTAAAATGTGGTTCAATGAGATTAAAATAATTTTTTGGTGAATAGTAACTAATTATGTTCTTAATCGCGATTAGTGTTAATTAGGGTAGTTTAAGGTCTAAATAAGGCTTTAATAATATGAAATGACCTAGACACATGTCCCAACTTCATTGGTTGTGTCATGGCCGACCATTAAATGCCGTGGGTCTACTTGGGGACCCCACGGATCCACTTTTGTTGGGAAATGACATAAATTACTTTTTATTTATTGTTAAAGTGAAAATGACACAAACATAATATGTTTTACGAAAACAATTTTTAAGTGGGGTTATACAAGTCCAAATTTTGATTATAAATAGTCATTGGAAATATAAAAAGATTTCATATATCATAGTATTTTTTTTATAATTTTTAGACATTAAATAAATTAAATTATATATGACATAATAACGATGCTGTGATGACATCATTATTAGACGATTTAAATAAAATGGAATGATAATGAAAAATCTAAAACCTACACATGTCCAAAACCAATTGGATGAGTGGATTTAGAACCCTTATCACCTTATCCACGAATTATATCAATGTGGGACCTTTTAAAACCGAAACACATTTTCAAATAAAGTAATGTTTCTTTACTTTCCAAAAGTGCCCATCCTCTCCTCTTATAAAAGTCCCCCACCTCAACCTCATTTTACACATTTCTAAAGCCTTTGGCTCGGCCAACCCCTGCCCAAATACTCTCTCCACATCCCTCTCCTCATCCTAGAGGATTCCCTTTGGGCATAATCCTTTCAAAGGAAGCCTTTAGGCTCAAATCAAAAGGAGTTACACTTTTTAAGGTAATTCGTTCTCTCAGGTTCATTTGTTTTATTTTGCTTCTCCAACCCCCTAAAATCTTTTTATTTACTTTTTTTGTAACAAAACCAGTATCTTCAATATACTAGGATGTTGTTATATGATTTATTTGAGCTACACTCTCACACAACTACATCAAATGGTTAAAGAACATACGATTTCCGTGGATGGCGAAATTCTGCCACCCGAAACGATGATTGTTCAACACTCATTTAACACCTTAAAAGGTGGCCATTATGATGTCACTATTTTTATATATGATATATAATATGTTTATGTTTTCCTTATGCTTCTGTTTTTTCATTTTGGGCATTCCTTTATGGTTTACATTATGGGTAAACACGATATCTTCATTTTAGGAAGTGCGGACTACCGCCCCCTAAAAGTGATTTGATTCGTTAATACCATATGTGGGATGTGTAAAGGATAAAGTTAATGATATTATATATGTTATTATACTGGAATTATAATACACTCTTATATCATTATGATTCCATTCCAGAAAATATGAAATAGAAATGGAAGTAGCGTTCATGCGTACGTACGGCTTACCATCTCCATGAACGGTGCATTTCATTTCATACCTCTAAATTATGTAATATTATAAATGCATGTATGTACTGGATATATATGACATATATGATATCTACATCATGAATACCATTCTGGATATAATGAACCTTTGACCAAATTAACAACATGTAAGTGTAAGAAGTCTATTTTTGACTTAAGATCCAAATACCGACAAAATGAACATTATTAACTTAACTGATTACATGATGTTCATAACATGGTATAAAAGAAATAATGAACTTGAAAAAGATTCATAATCAAGTAGAGATTAACTCAAGTTTATTATTCAGGAGATTAAAGAACGGTCGAGTCAAGTCGGATACGAGGTATGGGACTTCGTCTCAATCTCCTTTCGTTGAGGCATATTTTATTTTATACACAACTTTCATTTATACAGTGTATAAACCCCTTTGACTTTTACGTTTATTCAAAAGGAATCTTTTTTATACGAAGCATTTACTAAACGACAAAAGGTAATGTTTTTGTCGTACGTATGCGGCGACAATGACTTCTCCGCCGTCGTGACCGTTATTTGAGTTTCGACTTCCTCTACAAGCCATACCTTCTTTTTAAAAGAAAAATAAAAACCATTTTTTACTTTTCTTTTATTTTAGTATTGAAAATGGTTTTCATAATGTTTTTATATCAATGTGTTGTATTGATATCTCATGATTGAAATGTGGATATTTTATGTTTCCTTTATGCATGTTTTATGTGATATGATTATGTTATGGTTTTTGGGCATTATTATGAAGACGGGTGGTTCCGTGATAAACTAAGGGTGGGTGAGCCCGTTATAGCTCTCTAATGCATTGGGTAACGCGAAGTAGTGAAACGTTAAGGTTTCTCCGAAGAGATTTTAGGGAATATATTATGATGGGTATTCCAAACGTAACCAAGAGGGTTTCTCCCTACGTAAGAATGTTATGAATGCCTCAAGTTACCTTTATGTCTTATGATTTCTATGATTTATTCGTGACTTTATGAGGTATGTTAAAGTGCCTATGTTTTATGGTTAAAGTATGATTTCATTCTTATGTATGTATGAACTCATGTTTCCTTTCCATGTTTTTTTAACCCATACTGAGTTTTTATGCTCATCCCAAGTTTTTGAAATGTTTTTCACAGGTCAAGGGAAAGGTACATGATAAGATGATAGAGTCAAGGATGTGTCAAGAAATAATCCATGTTTTATTTTAAACGTGTTTCCATTGATGGGAATGAAGAATACTATCTTTCTGTAACCACATTGTTTATATGTGGAATGTAATGCAAGTTTTATGATCTAATTCTCTAAAACACTACACCTGAAAAGATCCTCAATGAGTAATCTTGTAATAACTCAAGATTAAGTATGGTTTAAGGCTGGGGCCTTATAGTTGGTATCAGAGGTCGGTTTAGACAACTTTAGGAATTAGAAAAGTGTTAAATTATAATATGATTCAAATGATATAGCATTTACGGATTACCATGTTGCTTCGCCTAAGATATTTCTGTGTTCAGAATGGTTTTCTGCAGAGGAAACAAAGCAGCTATGTTGGGACGACATCGGGAGGAAGATAACCTTCCAAATCAGCAACCTGAGATGGTCGGAATCGGAACTGAACAGTTTGTTGCAGTGATGGAACAGTTGACTCAGGCTATAAATGGTGGTGGTATCCATGCATGAGATCAGCCAGATCAACCACAGAGGAACATGTCAGTGGTGGAACATTTCATGAGGCAACATCCCCCATCATTCAGAGGATCATCTGACCCTGTGCTAGCTGAAGGTTTGATTAAAGCATTGGAGAAGATTTTTGATGTCATGGGGTGTTCAGACAATCAAAAAGTTAGTCTTTCTATTTACCGTTTGGAGGGTGAAGCAGATCAGTGGTGGTCTATGGTTAAAAATATCAGGGACGCCGATGAGATTGATGCTCTTGACTGGGATGAATTCAAAGGTATGTTTCTTGAGAAGTATATTCCTAAGTCTGTTTGACTTAGGATGGAAAAGCAATTCTTAGAATTGAGGCAAGAGGAAGACTCAGTGGCTGCCTATGAAGAAAGGTTCACTCGATTGGCAAGGTATGCTCCAAATTTTATTCGAGACCTTGATAGAAAAATCAATCGTTTTTACTCAGGATTAAAGCCAAAATATCGAAGGGCATTAGCTTCTCGCGAGTTTAAAAGTTATGAAAAGCTTGTTCGATGTGCTGAGAAGGTGGAAATGGAGTTTGCTGATGACCAAGTGTTCTATAACAACCAGCAGAAGAAGAGACCGACGTGGCAGGAGAAAGGTAAGAATTCATCAAAAAAGTCTGATGGTAAGAGAACTAAGTTTCTAGTTTGTGATAAATGTGGCAAAAGGCACGCTGGGGAATGTCTTCTGAATTCTGGGAAGTGCTACTGATTTTGTAAGATGGGACATAAGGCTCGTGATTGCACTGAAAAGGATCAAGGTGAAGGTAAGAACAAATTTGATTTACAGTTAGTGAAATGTTATAAGTGCAATGAGATGGGTCACTATGAAAACGAGTGTCCGACAAGGAGCTTGAGTGATGGGAAGCAGTTAGACTACAAGCAGAAAGGGGTGGTAAAATCCTTTGCAACAACTTCAGCAGATGTTGGGCCATCGAATGAAGTGGTATCAGCTCCAGGGAGCTCAGTATTTTTCGAAGATTGACTTGAGGTCGGGGTACCATCAGTTGAAAGTAAAAGAAGCAGACGTTCCGAAGACTGCGTTCCGTTCTAGATATGGCCATTATGAATTTGTAGTTATGTCTTTTGGGTTAACCAATGCACCTGCTGTATTCATGGACCTTATGAATAAAATTTTCCATGAGTTCTTGGATAAGATTTTGTTTGTGTTTTGAGGTTTGTGAAGAGGTTATGTGTGCCTTGTGATTCACAGTTGAAGAATGAGTTGTTTTTTTCATCGTGGCAGTACTAAGATGTACAGAGGTCTGCGGGAGTATTACTGGTGGGATGGAATGAAAAGAGACATTGCTGATTTTACTGTGAAGTGTTTGACATGTCAACAGGTTAAAGCAGAGCAGCAGTTACCGAAAGTGATGCTTCAACCTTAACCAGTGCCAGAGTGGAAATGGGAAAACATATCCATGGACTTTGTTGTGGGATTACCGAGGACATCTCGAGGTAATAATGCAATCTGGGTTATTGTTGATCGCTTGACCAAATCTGCTCATTTCCTTTCTATACGAGATACTTTCTCTCTTGATCAACTTTCCCATCTGTATCTTAAAGAGATAGCCAGGTTACATGGAGTTCCTCTCTCCATTGTATTGGATCGTGAACCCAGGTTTACTTCTATCTTTTGGAAAGGCCTTCAGAAGTCGTTGGGTACTGAATTAAATTTTAGTACAGCTTTTCATCCTCAATCAGATGGGAAGTCAGAACGAACAATCCAGACATTGGAGGATATGCTACGAGCTTGTTCTATGGATTATCAGGGAAGTTCGGACCAACATCATTCTTTGGTTGAGTTTTCATATAATAACAGTTTTCATTCTAGTATACAGATGGCACCATTTCAGGCATTATATGGGAAGCGGTGTCGAACTCCAGCTTTCTGGGATGAATTTGGTGAAAGGAAGTTGATGGGACGAGAATTGGTAGAAGAGTTGGCAGAAAATGTTCAGCTGATTCAGAAGCACATGAGAACAGCTCAGAGCAGGCAGAAGAGTTATGCGGATAACCGGAGGAAGGATCTATCTTTTGAGGTAGGTGATCATGTTTTTCTCAAGGTTTCTCCTTGGAAAAGTGTGATGAGATTTGGTAAGAAAGGAAAGTTGAGTCCAAGGTTCATTGGACCATTCGAAATTATGGAAAGAGTTGGATCAGTTGCATACCGAGTGGCTTTACCTCCGAGTTTATCTCAGGTACACAATGTTTTTCACATTTCGATGTTGAGAAAGTATATGACAGATCCATCTCATGTTTTGAGTCCAGAGGTAGTTCAGCTGGAAGAGAACCTATCTTATGAGGAACAACCGGTCCAGATTCTTGACCACATGGAGCAAGTGTTACGGAATAAGGTGATTAATCAGGTAAAGGTTTTGTGGAAAAACCATGTGATTGAAGAGGCAACGTGGGAATCTGAAAATGCTATGAGGAATAAATACCCCCACTTATTTTGATAAGTGAATAAAATTGCGAGGACGCAATTCCCAAAAGGGGGGAAGGATGTAACATCCCAGGTAAATAAAGAATAATGAATTTTCATATTTATTAATATTTACGAATTAAATATTAATTTTATTTTAAAGGGGTTGCTATGTTCGATAGCGTACCCGATACGCAACGATGAGTTTCTTTGAAATTTACGTAGAACACTAGTAATAAAATAAAATTATTTTAAATGTTAGTTAACAAGTAGTCGTTGTACTGGCGGGAATGGATAGAGATAACTAAAATATGAATAGATATGTTTTTAAATGTTTATACATTTACCCAATAAAAGATAAAAGCTTAAAATACGGAAAGAGTTCAATTTTACGGGTATATATACTCTAATTTTCACTAAAGGTTCACTTATCACCTTTTAATGGTGAACCGTCATTAAATATAGTTTTGATCACTCATATACTTTATTTTGGACCAAATATAACTCTTCTTTAGAATCGGGACATCAAAATTTACATTGTGTAAATTTTTGGCACCTTTCTGATAATGTTCATTTTTTTTATGAATAGTGTAAAATGTTGTATTTTAATTCAAAACCTCTTTTTAATCTAAATTATTTATATGATTAGATTATTATTTTAATTGGTTTTAAAGTGAAATTAGAAAATATTTTTACCAGTTAATCCAATGGTGGTCATTGGAATCAATTTCACTTTGAAATTGGACTTAAACTGGTGTCAATCTTTTGATACTTATTGTTTCACAAAAACACGCTATTTGTCATGACAGCGGGAATTAATTATTGAATTAATTAATTTGACTTATATGTTTTGAATTTTGTAAAATGGACTTCATTTTTGAATTCAGAATATCAAATATAGCTTAGGGTGAATTTTTGGTAATTTTCTGAAAAACTTCAATTTTTGATGAATAGTGAAACCACTAAGTGGTAATCAAGAAAACTGATTTTTCAGTTAAATGAAATTTTACCACTAATGTGTATTGAATTTTGAAAATCCGACATACATGGTTGTCATTAAGAAGTAAAATGTGGTTCAATGAGATTAAAATAATTTTTTGGTGAATAGTAACTTATTAAGTTCTTAATCGCGATTAGTGTTAATTAGGGTAGTTTAAGGTCTAAATAAGGCTTTAATAATATGAAATGACCTAGACACATGTCCCAACCTCATTGGTTGTGTCATGGCCGACCATGACATGCCATGGGTCAACTTGGGGACCCCATGGATCCACTTTTGTTGGGAAATGACATAAATTACTTTTTATTTAATGTTAAAGTGAAAATGACACAAACATAATATGTTTTACGAAAACAATTTTTATGTGGGGTTATACAAGTCCAAATTTTGATTATAAATAGTAATTGGAAATCTAAAAAGATTTCCTATATCATAGTATTTTGTTTATAATTTTTAGACATTAGATAAATTAAATTATATATGACATAATAATGATGCAGCGATGACATCATTATTAGACGATTTAAATAAAATGGAATGATAATGAAAAATATAAAACCTACACATGTCCAAAACCAATTGGATGAGTGGATTTAGAACCCTTATCACCTTAGCCACGAATTATATCAATGTGGGACCTTTTAAAACCGAAACACATTTTCAAATAAAGTAATGTTTCTTTACTTTCCAAAAGTGCCCCTCCACTCCTCTTATAAAAGGCCCCCACCTATACCTCATTTTACACACTTCTAAAGCCTTTGGCTCTGCCAAACCCTGCCCAAATACTCTCTCCACATCCCTCTCCTCATCCTAGAGGATTCCCTTTGGGCAGAATCCTTTCAAAGGAAGCCTTTAGGCTCAAATCAAAAGGAGTTAAACTTTTTAAGGTAATTCGTTCTCTCATGTTCATTTGTTTTATTTTGCTTCTCCAACCCCCTAAACTCTTTTTATTTACTTATTTTGTAACAACACCAGTATCTTCAATATACTAGTATGTTGTTATATGATTTATTTGAGCTTCACTCTCACACAACTACATCAAATGGTTAAAGAACATACGGTTTCCGTGGATGGCGATATTCTGCCTCCCGAAACGATGATTGTTCAACACTCATTTAACACCTTCAAAGGTGGCCATTATGATGTAACCATTTTTATATATAATATATAATATGTTTATGTTTTCCTTAAGCTTCTGTTTTTTTCATTTTTGGCATACCTTTATGGTTTCCATTATGGGTAAACACGATATCTTCATTTTAGGAAGTGCGGACTACCGCCCCCTAAAAGTGATTTGATTCGTTAATACCATATGTGGGATGTGTAAAGGATAAAGTTAATGATATTATATATGTTATTATACTGGAATTATAATACACTCTTATATAATTATGATTCCATCCCAAAAAATATGAAATAGAAATTGAAGTAGCGTTCATGCGTACGTACGGCTTACCGTCTCCATGAACGGTGCATTTCATTTCTTACCTCTAAATTATGTAATATTATAAATTCATGTATGTACTGGATATATATGACATATATGATATGTACATCATGAATACCATTCTGGATATAATGAACCTTTGACCAAATTAACAACATGTAAGTGTAAGAAGTCTATTTTTGACTTAAGAACCAAATACCGACAAAATGAACATTATTAACTTAACTGATTACATGATGTTCATAACATGGTATAAAAGGAATAATGAACTTGAAAAAGATTCATAATCAAGTAGAGATTAACTCAAGTTTATTATTCAGGAGATTAAAGAACGATCGAGTCAAGTAGGATACGAGGTATGGGACTTCGTCTCAATCTCCTTTCGTTGAGGCATATTTTATTTTATACACAACTTTCTTTTATACGGTGTATAAACCCCATTGACTTTTACGTTTATTCAAAAGGAATATTTTTTATACGAAGCATTTACTAAACGAAAAAAGGGAATGTTTTTGTCGTACGTATGCGGCGACAACGACTTCTCCGCCGTCGTGACCGTTATTTGAGTTTCGACTTCCTCTACAAGCCATACCTTCTTTTTAAAAGAAAAATAAATACCATGTTTTACTTTTCTTTTATTTTAGTATTGAAAATGGTTTTCATAATGTTTTTATATCAATGTGTTGTATTGATATCTCATTATTGAAATGTGGAAATTTTATGTTTCCTTTATGCATGTTTTATGTGATATGATTATGTTATGGTTCTTGGGCATTATTATGAAGACGGGTGGTTCCGTGATAAACTAAGGGCGGGTGAGCCCGTTATAGCTCTCCAATGCATTGGGTAACACGAATGAGTGAAACGTTAAGGTTTCTCCGAAGAGATTTTAGGGAATATACTGTGATGGGTATTCCAAACGTAACCAAGAGGGTTACTCCCTACATAAGAATGTTATGAATGCCTCAAGTTACCTTTATGTCTTATGATTTCTATGATTTATTCGTGATTTTATGAGGTATGTTAAAGTGCCTATGTTTTATGGGTAAAGTATGATTTCATTCTTATGTATGTATGAACTCATGTTTCCTTTCCATGTTTTTTTTAACCTATACTGAGTTTTTATGCTCATCCCAAGTTTTTGAAAGGTTTTTCACAGGTCAAGGGAAAGGTACATGATAAGATGATAGAGTCAAGGATGTGTCAAGAAATAATACATGTTTTATTTTAAACGTGTTTCCATTGATGGGAATGAATAATACTATCTTTCTGCAACCACTTTGTTTATATTTGGAATGTAATGCAAGTTTTATGATCTAATTCTCTAAAACTCTAAATCTGAAAAGATCCTCAATGAGTAATCTTGTAATAACACAAGATTAAGTATGGTTTAAGGCTGGGGCCTTATAATATGGATTCATAAAAAACCATGAGAACCCTAGAAAATTATTTTCATAAAAACATAAATTTTAATCCTAAAATGCATAATTATTACTTTAATAAAAAATATCATTGACATATATTTTGAAATCAAATTATTTCCATGAAAACACATTAGTAAGTATAGAAAGACGATGTAGGTTCCTTGGGTAATCACCTTCATAAAACCCATAAAATAAAACTTATAAGAAACCTTACAATTCCAATATCAAATAAGTTTAACATAAAAAATAATTTATAGAAGAAAATAATCCTTATCTAATGCATTGGAATGATATATCAATATCGTTGTGCATCATGAGCTATACCAGCCTAACCAATCAGTATGATCATTATCCGAATCTATCATAATTTTAAAAAATTTACACGGACCATAACATGCATGAAATCCATAAAATTTACATTTTCTTCACTAAAACCATAACAATATACTTTTTAACACATAAGAACAACATTTTTAATATTAAAATTTCCCTTTCCATTAAATAAAATCAATAAATTTCCCAGAACAAATCGATAGAGGGAATTTTTTAACAAATCATTGAATATTATAAATTAATCCAAAAAATAGAAAAAATGATTAAGCCATTGGACGATATATTAATTACATATAAATAAAAATATGACATTAATTTTTCCCTTTTCATATTGTGATAACATTATTTATAAAATTAAAAAATGATACATATTGAAAACAATAAAAAAAGAAAATTGTTACATAAAATGTACATTATAAATAATTAATTTTTCTAGATATATACATATATAATTTATTTTTATGAATATGTACATGGAATATTTCTATCTAGAAAATAGATCATTAAAACGTTTTAAATGATTATTTTAAATTAAAGTGCCCCTAATCTCGAGTCTAACTCATCATGTCTGTTATTTATCATTATAAGTATTATGATTATGTTAATAATTTATTTTCTATTGTAATTTTTTATTTTTTATTCTTAGTTTTATTTTATTTATTATCATGATATATTTATTTCTATAATAAATTAAATTCACATTGTAAGTTTTGATAATATTTAACAGTTAAGTCCAAATTTACATTATTAGGTTGTATATGGTCAATGGGGACATTATTTGATAAACAGTAGAAAAATTTTCATCACATTATTATCATTTTTAAATATAATTTTTAAATTTAAAACAATTCCTGAAATATGGTTATGAAAAATGAACTACGTTACAATCACGGAGTTGGTAAGCCGTACAAACACATTATTTTCTTTCAATATTTCAATGATAATGATATAAATAAAAACTGTATTAATTTAAATTTATAAAATTCTGATTATATAATAAATATAAATTTATTTTTTCAATAATAATATATATAGACTCTTTATGATATGGTCCTAAAAAAGAATTAAATAACATTTTGGTGGTGGAAATTCACCCATACACACAAATGATGTTATAATTTTTAAATGGATAGCATGTTAAGAAGGTATATAATATATTATCTTCATATAATGATAAATATTTCTTTAATACCATATATATAAATTTAAAAATAAATATACTTATATTCACAAAAGGTTTTTATGGAAAACTAATTATATCAGTTTGGGAGGTGGTAATCTTCCATACAAGAAGATTGACAGATTCATATCCCATTTGATAGAATAAGGTGATATATATATGTCATTACATTTATATAAAAAAATACTAATATTTTTATGAAACTGGTGTTATTATTTTAGCATGTATTAATTATACATTTAGGACGTAGACGAAAATATAAAACTAAAATATTTGGTTTAAAATTTATACTTGTGGTTTTGATAACCTTTGTTTATTTACACCTTAATACAAATAATCATTGTATAATAAGTGAACTAATAAGTATATAACATGTGAAGGCATGTTAGGATGGTATTTTGGTTTCTATTTTCCATAATTGTTTTCACAATTGGTGTGTGTTTGATAGATGATGAGGTTCAAATTTTAAATGTGACGACGGATAATTATTTAAATTTCATAAAGTATTAATTTAATATTAATAAAATTTAATATTCATGTTCATAAATAATTTTAATTATTGAATAAACGATGATTATTTTTTGAAATAATTTCATCCAATTAAATTAGGACATGCTTATATTATTGCTTTACCCTTATCCATTTATTTAACCCCCGTTAAGCCATTTGAAAATTATAACGATTCAATGCTTATAACTCTTTAGGGGTCAAAAAATTTAGTAGAAAAAGAATAATTACCCCTAAATGGACCATGGTTGTTATTTTAAACTAGATCTAATATAATTGGAAAAATATAGAGTTTTTATTAAATTTAAATCATTTAATAAAATATGGTTTGTTGTTAATTATCATTAATGTCATTTTAGAATAATTCATTTACATTATGTTTAATGTAATTAGGAGAACAATTTTATGAGAATATAAACCATTAAAATTCTATAATATGTTGAATTTATATTATATATTAATTTTAAACAATAACATATACATACATTACTTTTTATAGAGTTTTAAAAATAATTTAATTGATTGTTCTATTGCTTAAACAAGAACTGTGTCACCTTGCTTAAGAAATTAAATTAATTATATAATAATTAAAAATATAAATAAATTAACATAGTAAAAATAATATAATTATTATCAAAATAAATTTTTTATCCATTAGAAACTTATTTTTATCCACAATTGAACAAAATAATGAATTTAAAAGAAGGAGAATAACATATTTTTTTATATAAAATAATAAAAACATAAAAATCAGTGAGAAAATAAAAAAAAGGTCATACTTTAGAAATTTGGATTATTATATATTAAATAGAGTCATAAAATGAAATAAATTCAGGTACTTTGATCAACATTACTCCTTATCATGTTATTTTTTCCCTAAAAACTCATTTTACATCTACAGTGGTACAAAATTTTTTTATGGATAATATTAATAATGAGCAAATATAAAACGGTCTGATAAAAACTATTTTTACCTTATGATACTAAAAATGGATTTTATTTTTCAATATTCAGTTTTTATATGTTTCAAAATTTAGTTTTAAAATTATACTTAAAAAACATAATGAAAATAATCTGTTTAAGTAAAATTTATTATAATTATAAAAATATTTTATGCCAAATTAAAGATTAAATTTAATTAGATAGAATAAAATTAAATAAACATAAAAATTAATTAATTAGAAGTTAAAATTAATCAATAATAGTATATTAAATTTAAAATACATGAAAACAAAATATATTTTTTAGTACAATACATTAATTTCTCTATTCATTGAAAAAACATTTCCAAAAATTATGAGAAATTCATCCTTTGATAATTTTGATAAGACAATATTAGAAAATTAAGTTTGTTTTTTCAAATTTAAATTCTGAATTTGAAATTTGATCTTTAAAATAAAAAATTTTAATGTATGGAAGCCCATTATAAATAGAAATAAACCCATTTTCCATTTAACTAAAAATTTCATAATATTATTATAATTAATATAACTCCATAATAATTAAATTAGGAATGTTAATAAGATATGAAAATTATTTATCATAAAATTTTCAAGGATAGTACAATAGGGATCAATGAATAAAAAAATGGATTAAAATAGTATATAGATATTCATTCATACTTTTTTATTAGTATATGAAACATGAACCATGAATATCTTACAAAATAAGTTGTTGAGAATATCCAAGGTAGAAAAATGGATAGAACTCCATGTCTGTAACACCCGAGATTTTTATGAGTAATATTTTGTTTTTATATATCATCAAAGGAATCTTTCACTACATACTAGCTTGGCTTACTTTACACGCAATCACGGCCTTCCTCGATAGCTTGCGTCGTACGCAATACCGAGTTTCACTAAACAACGATATACTATTAAAATATTATTAAAACTAGCCGTTATGAATAGTAATAACCACTTTTTGAAACTTTATAAATTTTATTTTTCAAAATGGACTTCATTTTTGGATTCAGAATAACGAAATTAGCCTAGTGTAAAATTTTGGTACTTTTCTGAAAACATTCAATTTTTGATGAATAGTGAAACCACTAAGTGGTAGCTTAAAACTGAATTTTGCATAAAACCTAATTTTACCGCTTCTGTGAATGGAATTTCGAAAATCCGAAAGACACAGTTGATATCAGTAAGTAAAATGTGGTTCAATGAGATAAAAATAATTTTTTGGTGAATAGTAACTTTTTACTTTTTTTACTGCGGTTAATAGTAAATAGGGTAACTAAGGGTAAATATGATATTACTATTACCCTAAAACATGTCCTAATTCTATTTGATAAGTTTAATTCGACCATAAACAACCTTATGAATAAAATATGGCCATTTAGGCCCACTTGGGTAAGATTAGGACATTTATTATGAATTTATTTAAAGAATGGTTAAAATAGTTAAAATCAATGTTTAATAAGTAAATCATTTTTAATATGGGGTTATACATAAGATAAATTCGACTATAAATATTCATTAGAAAGATAAAAAGATTTCCTACATAATGGTATTTTATTCATAATTTTTAGACATTATATAATTTAATTTATTTATGACACAATGATGATGCAGTAATTATCTTATTTATGAAATATTGACATAATTGATGTTATAAACACGAAAATAAATGTAATTTGAGACTTTTTATGTATTACAATAATTTTCTAGGTTACTATGATATATTAGTGTTGATTTAATCAACTTGGTTAGAACATCTAATTCTATTATGACTTTCACAAAAATCATATATCAAATAGTGTCAAAATTGACACAAAATAGTTTTTAAATCAAATATTATATTATTAATTGTTATTTTATTCCTAAAAATCTAAGGTTCGGAAAAATGACTTATATAAGGATATATATATATTAATAATAAACAATTTGGGGTTCGTTTGGCATGTTATAGTAAGTGTATTAACCATATAGTGAAAGAAAGTAAAAAGACATGGTAAAAGTTAAATTATTTAACTTAGAGTTAAATCTAATTGATAAGGTTAAAATAATACCCTAAATTTGTCTAAATCCTATTGGTTGATAGGATTTCTACCCATCCCCACTTTAGCTTCAAAATAAGTCCCTTTGGAACCATTATAAACAGATTTTGACTTTAATATAAAATAATGTTTTGAGATATTTCTAAGGTGCCCCTCTCCTCCCTTATAAAAGCGCACCTACTCCCCCTCCTCATCACACCAATTTGAGCACTCAAGCTCGGCCAAACCCTGCCATTTTCTCCTCTCCACTTCCCTAGAATAATCCCAGAGGTCCTGGTCTTCTTCAAAGAACAATCTTAGTTCCCTAAGTGGATGATTCAAAGAGGCGTTCAAAAGAAGAGGTAATATCCATTACCGATCTTTTCAATTTATTTCTTCTTCAACTTCTTATTATTTAGTTGTTTCATGATAAAGTAATAACATCAGTATTATTGATACTGAAATAATATTTATATACTCCAATAAAATTCCGTGATCATAGGAACGATATCATCACTCGTGCGTACGTACGGAATACCGTCTCCACGATGTGATGCGACTCGTTCTACATGATCATCATTACATAGTAATTATATAAATGAATTGAATGAATAAATATGATATATGTTACACTAATACCATTCAGGATATATGTTATCTATAACCTTAAAAGAAGAATAAGAATTTATTCGGCAAAACACACATAAGAACAAAAGGCAATAAAGACCCGAGTAACAAGTAACAATGAAATATTACTAACAAGAAGCTAAGAATATGACCATATATGATATCATATCAAAATGTATGATTCTGGAATAAGTCAATAACATTATTTAAACCATTATACAGGATCTTCGGACACATACAAAGCAAATCGGACCGATGTTAAGGGAAATATCACAATCTCATTTTTCTCCGGGATTGTTTATACTTTGGCATTTACTGGGGTGTATTTTATCATCCACATCCATGTTTCCTCAATATGTAATATTATTTCCATCCAACTAAAATTGTTTAAACACAATTTTACCCTTTGGTGAGTTTTTAGTAAATGATATGAAAGGAATCTTTTGTCATTTTTCGTACGAGGTACTTTTTGACTTTTCCGACAAAAGTACAAAGAATGTTTTTTTTAACTTATACGGAATGAATGGATTTTTAAAACATTATTTCCAAGAATCTTCCTTTACAAGTTTTCAAGTTTATTTTTAATCAACTTCTTTTAGTTTAAAATTGTATGACGTGTTATGAAAGGAAAAAATGTTTTTGAAGTAGAAAGGATATTTTCCTCAAGAATGGAGTTCAAGTGTTTTATCAAAATTATTTTCCATCTAAGATAATGTAGGGTTCTGATTCTATCCCTATCATTACATTGATTTGATTATGTTGTGATGGAATTATTTTTATGAATTACTTTATCATATATGAATTGTTTTATGATGTCATGTTGTTTAAGAATCCCATTTTTATTACATGGGTTATGAAAAGATGTATGGTTTATGATTTTGTGGCACACATAAGAATGGTATCATTATGAGATGGGTGGGACCTATATCTCCCTCCAATGCATTGGGTAAAGATTTTATATCTCATGAGATAGACATGGCTGGAACGGTAGGTTATACCGGTTCAGTGAAACAGGACTGAAAGGAGGATGACTCGGTTCAGAAAGGGACTTTTTCCACTAAGATAGTCTTGGAAATGAGTCTTGACTAACAAGAAATGATTCTCTATGATTATGTGTGTATGACACAAAGTTTCAAGTTTTATTTTATGATTATGGGGATCTCATTTTCACTTCTATGATTTATTCCATGTTATGATATTATGATCTCTTTTGCAGGTTATGATTTTCAAAATGATATGATATGATTTTTATTTCCTTTATCTGCCTTTGCTGAGCATTTGAGCTCACCCTTTTATGTTTTCTTTTCCCCAGGTCAGGAAGATGGATATTAAGTAGAATATGCTAAAAGGGACCCTAGATATGATGAAATGAATGGGAGACACTGTAGAAGATTTATGAACCAGTTGTTTATGTTTTCCAGTTTCTAAAGACACTATACCTATACGGTCCTTTATGGTTTTGTCATATGTTGTAATAAGTGTGCTTCCATTTTGATGTATTAACAATATATGTAAAGTATTGGTTGTTATAGTTGGTATCAGAGGAAAGGTATAGTCAACCTTTGGAAACTAGGATGTGAAAGCCTTAGTAAGAACCCAAAGGATAAGTCTAAGCATATAACACAATCTTAGTGTTTTAGAAATGGCAATGAATACCCTAGGATAAGACCTTAAGTGTGAAATTTTATCCTTGATTATGTGGTTTTTCTATTATAATTAGTGTTTCTCACACTATTCTTATTGGTTTTAGTCAATGGATGGAACCCGAAGGAACCGTGTTAATGCGGAATGCGATGAGTAATGCAATGATTGTCCCCCTGAGCAACCAAACGATATGGGAGCTGGAATGAAAAATCTTGTAGCCATGCTCACACAACTTTCTCAAGCTATGAATCATGCAGAACTTCCTAACGAGCAAAGGAAGGAGCAACATTCTGTTGAATCCTTCATGAGGCAGCGTCCACCTTCTTTCAGTGGGTCTACTGATCCATTAGTTGCTGAACAATGGATTAGTACTACTGAAAAGATATTTTCAGTTCTTCAATGTCTTGAACATGATAAAGTCATCCTAGCAGTGTATCATTTGGAAGGAGATGCTGATCAATGGTGGAGTCTTATTAAGAATACGAGGCAAAGGGATGAAATTGAGTCTATGGAATGGGACGAGTTCAAGAACTTATTTTTCAATAAGTACTTCCCTCGTAGTCTCCAAACAAAGATGGAGAAAGAGTTTTTTGAACTGAAGCAAAGGGATGATGAATCTGTTGGTACCTATGAAGAAAATTTTACAAGACTTTCAAGGTACGCTTCTGGAATTATTATCCAACCTGAGAGTAAGATCGATCGATTATTTAGTGGCTTAAAAACAAGTCTTCGAAGGGCGTTAGCCATAAGGGAATTCAATAGCTACGAGGAAAGCGTTCGATGTGCTCTCAAAGTCGAGATGGAGATTGGAGTAACCCATCAGTCACATAGGTTTGATAATAAGTGGAAGAAGGAATTCAAAGGAAAATCTAAAGAGCACACTGAAAAGAAGATGAGATTTCCCTTATTCTCTATGTGTGGAAAGAAACATAGAGAGAGTTGTCTTAAAGGGACAAGTAAATGTTTCAAATGTGGAAAGGAAGGTCATAGGGTATTTGAATGCCGTGATAATGGGAAGAAGATGTCTAATGATGCAAACAAAGGAAGGGATACCAAGAATGAACCTACTACACTTCAATGTTTCAAGTGCAAGGAGATGGGGCATTATGCCAATCAATGCCCAAATCCAAGGGTTGATGATGATGGTCGACGTCAACAAAATCTTAAGGCTAAAGACAAAGGAATGTCACATGCAATTTCTATCAACGATGTGGAGTACGATAACGAAGTGGTGAAAGGTACACTTACCATCCACTCTAAAGTAGAAAATGTTTTATTTGATTCTGGATCCACCCACTCTTTTATTTCTGAGAAATTTTCTAAGGGTATCACCGTATTACCTCAACAATTAGATGTTGAGTAATCTGTGACAACACCTAATGGAACAACAGTCGCATCAAAAGATTATAATTCTTCTCCGATCGAAGTTTGTGGGAAAGTGCTTCCTGCAAATCTTGTGATCCTTCCTTTAGTGGAATTTGATGTGATTCTTGGCATGGATTGGCTTTCTCTACATGGAGCTCATATCAATTTCCAAATAAGGGAAGTCACATTTCATATTCCAGATCAATCTACGATCGTCTATCGATGCAAGGATGAATATAACCTTCTAGTGGAAATTCCTTCCATCTTATGGATCTTGATTCCACTAAATGAAGGTTATTTATCTCAAATGGTTGGTGAGAAACTCACGATTAAGAATATACCCATCGTACGTGAGTTTGATGATGTCTTTCCGGAGGAATTACCAGGTCTTCCACCAAAGCATGAAGTTGAGTTTTCAATAGAACTCGTACCGGGTGCTTTGCCTATTTAAAAGAAACCTTATAGAATGGCCCCAATTGAGTTGCAGGAATTGAAGAAGCAACTCCAGGAGAATCTTGATAAGGGATTCATACTCCCTAGTGCGTCACCTTGGGGAGAACCTGTTCTATTAGTTAAGAAGAAAGATGGATCAATGAGACTCTGCATTGATTATCGAGAACTTAACAAGATCACTATCAAGAACAAATATCCTCTCCCACGCATTGATGAATTATTTGACCAATTACGCGGAGCTCAATACTTTTCCAAGATTGATCTTCATTCATGGTATCATCAATTAAGGGTCAAAAGGGAGGATATACCAAAGACAACTTTCAGTACAAGGTATGGACACTATGAATTTATAGTGATGCCATTTGGTCTTACTAAGGCCCCTGCTATCTTCATGGATCTAATGAATAGAGTCTTTAGAGACTATCTTGATCAATTTGTGGTAGTATTTATAGACGATATTCTTGTCTATTCAAAGATAAAGGAATAGCATGAAGATCACTTGAGAATTATATTGAATACCCTGAGAAAGGAGAAGCTTTATGCCAAATTTACCATGTGTGAATTTTGGCTTCAAAAAGTTGCATTTTGGGTCACATAATCTCAAAAGAGGGGATATCTGTGGATCCAGCAAAAACAGAGGTTATCAAAAGATGGTCAAGACCAACAACAGTAACTGAGATCTGAAGTTTTCTTGGTTCGACTGGATATTATCGACGTTTTGTAAAATATTTTTCACGATTATCTAATACACTCACCATGTTGACTCGAAAAAGAGTTAAGTTTGTTTGGACAGAGTAATGTGAAGAGAATTTCAAGGAGTTGAAAAGAAGGTTATCCAGTGCACCTGTGCTCACACTACCTTGTAGTGGAGAATGGTTTGTGATCTATAGTGATGCATCCAAGAAGGGATTGGGGTGTGTTCTTATGCAAAATGATATGGTGATAGCTTATGCCTCACGACAGTTGAAAATCCATGATCAAAATTAACCAACACATGATTTGGAGTTGGCTGTGGTAATATTTGCATTAATGATTTGGAGGCATTACCTTTATGGTGAAAGGTGTGATATTTATACTGATCATAAAAGATTAAAGTATATTTTCACACAAAAGGAGCTGAATATGCGTCAAAGAAGATGGTTGGAGCTGATTAAGGATTATGACTGCTCAATCCATTACCACCCAGGGAAAGAAAACAAGGTGGCAGATGCATTAAGTCGACAAGACCATGCTAGTTTATCCATGATGAGGATCACAAAAGATCCAATATTTATGGATTTACAAAGGATGGATCTTGGAATTATAATGGAAGGGGAAAAATCTTATCTTTCTCAAATGAATGTTCAACCTTCTATACATGTGAAGATTAAAGAGGCACAGAAAGAAGATGTCCAGTTACAAAAGAAGGTGAAAATGTTCCTCAATTCAACCTTGATTGTGATGGGATAATAAAGTTTAGGAATCGGGTTTGTGTTCCTCCCATCCCCGAATTAAAGAAGGAGCTGCTGGATGAGGCTCATAGTTCTTCATTCTCTATTCATCCTGGAAGAAAAAAGATGTATATGGACCTGAAAGAGTACTTCTGGTGGGATGGCATGAAAAGAGATGTTGCTGAATATGTCTCTGGATGCTTGGTTTGTCAACATGTTAAAGCTGAGAGGCAAAAGTCTAAGGGGATGTTACAACCATTACCCATACCCGAATGGAAATGGGAAAACATCGCTATGGACTTTGTCACAGGACTTCCTAAAACATCCAAAGGCAATAATTCTATTTGGGTCATAGTTGATCGTCTTACAAAGTCTGCACACTTCATTGCTATTAGAGAGGATTTCTCTCTAGATCAGCTTGCCAGGATATATGAAAAGGAAGTGGTAAGATTGCATGGAGTACCACATTCTATTATATCTGATCGGGATCCAAGATTTACCTCGATGTTATGGCGAAGTCTTCAGCATAATCTGGATATAGAGTTGAGTTTCAGCACTGCTTATCATCCCCAGACAGACGGTCAGTCTGAGAGAACAATTCAAACCCTAGAAGATATGTTGAGAGCTTGCTCTATGGATTTCAAAGGAGGTTGGGATCAACACCTACCTTTGGTGGAATTTTCTTATAATAATAGATTTCACTCTAATATTCAGATGGCTCCTTATGAAGTTCTCTATGGAAAGAAATGCAGGACTCCAACTTGCTGGGATGAAGTTGGGGAAAGAAAGCTATTAGGACCTGATCTCGTTGATGAAATGGAAGAAAAGGTCAGATCTATTAAACAACACATAAGAGTATCTCAGAGTCAACAGAAAAGTAATGCCGACAACCGAAGAAAAGACCTAGAGTTTGAAGTGGGTGATAAAGTGTTCTTACGAATATCTCCCTGGAATAGGGTTATGAGATTTGGAAAGAAGGGGGAGTTGAGCCCTAGATATATCGGTCCTTTCGAAATACTGGATCGTGTTGGAAAGGTAGCTTACCGATTGGTGCTTCCACCGAATATCTCTCAAGTTCACGATGTGTTCCATGTATCTCTCATGATAAAGTACATACATGATCCTTCACATGTACTCAGCTCTAAAGTTGTACCGCTGGAGCAAGATCTTTCTTATGAAGAACAACTGATAGAGATTCTGGATCGTAGCGAAAAATTCCTACGAAACAAGACCACTCGATTGGTGAATTTTTTATGGAGGAACCACCAATTAGAAGAAGCTACATGGGAGCTTGAGGATATGATGAGGGAGAAGTATCCTCATCTGTTTGTTACAATGTGACGAATTTCGAGGGCGAATTTTTTTTAAGGGGGGTAGAATTTAACACCCGGGATTTTTATTAGTAATATTTTGTTTTTATATATCATAAAATAAATCATTCACTACATACTAGCTTGGCTTACTTTATTCGCAATCGTGACCTTCCTCGTTAGCTTGCGTCGTATGCAATACCGAGTTTCACTAAACAACGATATGCTATTAAAATATTATTAAAACTAGCCATTATGAATAGTAATAACCACTTTTTGAAAATTTATAAATTTTATTTTTCAAAATGGACTTCATTTTTGGATTCGGTATACCGAAATTAGCCTAGGGTAAAATTTTTGTACTTTTCTGAAAACTTTCAATTTTTGATGAATAGTGAAACCACTAAGTGGTTGGTTAAAAACTGAATTTTGCATAAAACTTAATTTTACCGCTTCTGTGAATGGAATTTTGAAAAACCGACAGACACGGTTGATATCAGTAAGTAAAATGTGGTTCAATGAGATAAAAATAATTTTTTGGTGAATAGTAACTTTTTACTTTTTTTACAGCGGTTAATAGTAAATAGGGTAAATATGGGTAAATATGATATTATTATTACCCTAACACATGTACTAATTCTATTTGATAAGTTTAATTTGACCAAAAACAACCTTATGAATAAAATATGACCATTTAGGCCCATTTGGGTTAGATTAGGACATTTATTATTAATTTATTTAAAGAAGGGTTAAACTAGTTAAAATCAAAGTTTAATAAGTAAATAATTTTTAATATGAGGTTATACATAATATAAATTCGACTATAAATATTCATTAGGAAGCTAAAAAGATTTCCAACATAATGGTATTTTATTTATAATTTTTAGACATTAAATAATTTAATTTATTTATGACACAATGATGATGCAGTAATTATCTTATTTATGAAATATTGACATAATTGATGTTATAAACAGCAAAATAAATGTAATTTGAGACTTTTTATGAATTCAACTAATTTTATTGGTTAGTATGATATATTAGTGTTGATTTAATCAACTTGGTTAGGACATATAATTCTGTTATGACTTTCACAAAAATCATATATCAAATAGTGTCAAAATTGACACAAAATAGTTTTTAAAACAAATATTATATTATTAATTGTTATTTTATTCCTAAAAATCTAAGGTTCGGCCAGATGACTTATATAAGGATATATATATTGATAATATACAATTTGGGGTTCGTTTGGCATTTTATAGTAAGTGTATTAACCATATAGTGAAAGAACACAAAAAGACACGGTAAAAGATAAATTATTTAACATAGAGTTAATTCTAATTGATAAGGTTAAAATAATACCCTAAACATGTATAATCCTATTGGTTGATAGGATTGCGACCCATCCCCACTTTAGCTTCGAAATAAGACCCTTTGTAACCATTATAAACCGATTTTGACTTTAATATAAAATAATATTTTGAGATATTCCTAAGGTGCCCCTCTCCTCCCTTATAAAAGGGCACCTCCTCCCCCACCTCCTCACACCAATTGGAGCACTCAAGCTCGGCCAACCCCTACCATTTTCTCCTCTCCACTTCCCTAGAATAATCCTAGAGGTCCTGGTCTTCTTCAAAGACCAATCTTAGTTCCCTAAGTGGAGGATTCAAAGAGGCGTTCCAAAGAAGAGGTAATATCCATTACCGATCTTTTCAATTTCTTTCTTTTTCAACTTCTTCTTCTTTAGTTTTCTCATGATAAAGTAATAACATCAGTATTACTTACATACTGATATGTTATTATAAATATTAAACAACCCTAATTCACCATCTATCCATCCTACGGAAAAATGAAATCACCGCGCGTGTGTACGTACGGAATACCGTCTCCACGCCGTGGTGTAATCTATTTTCCACCATCACCTTACAAGGATGGGTATAATGGTTTAATGAATAACTATTTATGATTATTATAAAGTAATATTGATACTGAAATAATATATATATACTCCAATACAATTCCACGATCATAGGAACGATATCATTACTCGTGCGTACGTACAGAATACCATCTCCACGATGTGATGCGACTCGTTCTACATGATCATCATTACATTGTAATTATATAAATAAATTGAATGAATTAATATGATATATGTTACACTAATACCATTCTGGATATAAGGTATCTATAACCTTAAAAGAAGAATAAGAATTTATTCGTCAAAACACGCATAAGAACAAAAGGCAATAAAGACCCGAGTAACAAGTAACAATGAAATATTACTAACAAGAAGCTAAGAATATGACCATATATGATATCATATCAAAATGTATGATTCTGGAATAAGTCAATAACATTATTTAAACCATTATACAGGATCTTCGGACACATACAAAGCAAATCGGACCGATGTTAAGGGAAATATCACAATCTCATTTTTATCCGGGATTGTTTATACTTTGGCATTTACTGGGGTGTATTTTATCATCCACATCCATGTTTCCTCAATATGTAATATTATTTCCATCCAACTAAAATTTTTTAAACACAATTTTACCCTTTGGTGAGTTTTTAGTAAATGATATGAAAGGAATCTTTTGTCATTTTTCGTACGAGGTACTTTTTGACTTTTCCGACAAAAGTACAAAGAATGTTTTTTTTAACTTATACGGAATGAATGGATTTTTAAAACATTATTTCCAAGAATCTTCCTTTACAAGTTTTCAAGTTTATTTTTAATCAACTTCTTTTAGTTTAAAATTGTATGACATGTTATGAAAGGAAAAAATGTTTTTGAAGTAGAAAGGATATTTTCCTCAAGAATGGAGTTCAAGTGTTTTATCAAAATTATTTTCCATCTAAGATAATGTAGGGTTCTGATTCTATCCCTATAATTACATTGATTTGATTATGTTGTGATGGAATTATTTTTATGAATTCATTTATCATATATGAATTTTTTTATGATGTCATGTTGTTTATGAATCCCATTTTTTTTACATGGGATATGAAATGATGTATGGTTTATGATTTTGTGGCACACATAAGAATGGTATAATTATGAGATGGGTGGGACCTATATCTCCCTCCAATTCATTGGGTAAAGATTTTATATCTAATGAGATAGACATGGCTGGAACGGTAGGTTATACCGGTTCAGTGAAACAGGACTGAAACGAGGGTGACTCGGTTCAGAAAGGGACTTTGTCCACTAAGATAGTCTTGGCAATGAGTCTTGACTAACAAGAAATGATTATCTATGATTATGTGTGTATTACACAAAGTTTCATATTTTATGTTATGATTATTGGGATCTCATTTTCACTTCTATGATTTATTCCATGTTAAGATATTATGATCTCTTTTGTAGGTTATGATTTTCAAAAAGATATGATATGATTTTTATTTCCTTTATTTGCCCTTGCTGAGCATTTGAGCTCACCCTTTTATGTTTTCTTTTCCCCAAGTCAGGAAGATGGATATTAAGTAGAATATGCTAAAAGGGACCCTAGATATGATGAAATAAATGGGAGACACTGTAGAAGATTTATGAACCAGTTGTTTATGTTTTCCAGTTTCTAAAGACACTATACCTATACGGTCCTTTGTGGTTTTGTCATATGTTGTAATAAGTGTGCTTCCATTTTGATGTATTAACAATGTATGTAAAGTATGGGTTGTTATAATGTCAAATGATGTAATTAGATTGTGGGCCTTATCAGAGTTGTCCAGGAAGCCCATCATAATGCAGTTTTTTTATAACCCATGTACGGTCAAGATAAATAATTTTCATATATCATTATGGATAATTTCTTATATTTCATTAATTTAAAAATATTACAGGGATATTAGTTCATTTATCAACCAGAAATGAAAACGCATTATTTCTACAAAAATTGGGTTTCATACATTATATGGTTTTTTTAAATAATGTTTTTAAAATTGTAGAAAACAAATTTTAAAAAATTAATTTCATTTTTTAATCCATCGGGTTAGAATTATCATAGGATTGATTTTTAATAATTTTATGAAAATTTATATTTTTCTTAGAATAATGAAAAATGTGGATTATTATTAAAAACTGTATTTTCGAATATACAAAATATTATTGCATATTTGATTATTTTAAATTTTTAATTAGATATATTTTATTAAACATAGTATAATTGATTTCTTTAGGATTAATATTATAATTGATTTTTGTTTAAAAATATTTTTATACATAAAAATTTATTTTTTCGAAAATTTTCTTTTCATCACATTTTATGAGTTTAATTTTAAATTTAAATCAATAAAGTATATGAATTGAGTATTGAAAAATAAATTATATAATTGGTATCAATAGTTATAATTTTTTTAAATTGTTGTTTCTTTTATTCATCAAGAATAATAATGTTAATATAAAATTTCAACAAAGTAAGGATAATTCGGGTAATTAAGGATAAGAAAATTTGAATGGGGTAAAATGTTACACTAAAACATGATTTTTTACAATTGTATAAGTTTAGTTCATCCATTTTAATCTATATTTATAATGTATATAAGCTTCATGACATATTTATTTGATTTTGACCATTATAATGTTTATGTAAATATAAAATTTAAAATGTGCCTTTCTTTCTTTTAATATCTATAATATATTGTAATTGAGATAAAAATAACATATGTTCTTCTATAAATATCAATTTGAAATATAAATAATAATTATTTATCATGGAAATTTAATTATAATTTAAATATATGAAGTTATTACCTTAAATTCTTATGCAACAATGATGTAATATTTATTTAATTAGAATGAAGATTAAGTAACTGACATTAAAAATATGAAAAGGAAATTTTATGGAATTATTGTGTTCAAAAAACATTCAAGGAAAAAATACCAATTTAGAGATGTTTTCAAGGATTATATTCAACTTCATTTGATTTCATGACATTTTGAGTATCAATTTTAAATGAAGAGTTTCAAATTTTACAATAATAATATTTTATAATAAATGATATTTTATAAAATTAGTTAAAATTTAAAAAATAATATCTTCTACCAAGTGATTATGATATGGTATTAAATATCAATAATTTTCCATTTATGGGCCAATAATCCTTTAAAGTGACTATCTTTACCCCTAAAGTGAAAAAAATATCAATATCTTTATAATTATCAAAAGGGAAAATAAGGAGGATAAAAATATATATGGGTAAACACATAATATAAACATGATAAAATTTCATATCTGAAGGGATTTCAGTTTATAATTACATTATCTTACAATCATATCAATTTTCATCCATTTTAATATGATAATTAATCAATATTAATTAAACAAATTATGAAATTACAAGATTTCCCCACGAGTCTCAAATAAAAGGTCACATCATCATCTATTTTCTTTCAAACATAAATAAAATTTTTAGGAAAATAAATACTAAAATATATTTCTTTTATCCATAAAAATACATAGTTTCCTTGTTTTATCATAAATCAATCATAGGAAATAATTTTGTATCAATCTTATGAGATTTTCAGAAGAAGCAGAATAGTTCACAATTACGAATAATTTTTATATTCTACCAGTTATAAATATTTTTCAAATATTCTAAAATTAAAAGACCATTATATTACATATATTTATTTCTTTTTATGATAATGGAATGACTAATTTTATCTACACTTTCTTCCAATGGAAAAGTAAACCATCATTCATGTATAGAGCAGAATATAACCTCACAATCTGATGTAATTCATTTACCATTATCTCCTATCCTAGAAAGTTATAGTGGTGTAATTAATGAATATATATGATTTTAATGAAATATTTATCATTCTAATTAATTAATTCACCATCTATTTTCATAAATTTTCATTCAATGAGAAATGATAACTTTGTTCATCCGTACGTGTGGACAAAAACCTCCACAAAGAGATACGATGCAAATTTCATCACCATATCACAAGGATTGTAACATCCTACCCCTAGTCATTATTTAAAGAAGATATGGTGATTATACTAAGACTTAGGTGACATACCCAAGACACTAAAGTATTTTATTGAATTCCAATGGCCTCATTGGCATTTGGGGGCTGATATTCCCTTTAAAAAACAATAGGAAACTGAAATAATAAAAATGAAATAAATTATATGAATAATGAATAAAAAAAATTCTCAAAACATAAACAACATTTTAACCAAGTCATGTTACAAGTGGATATTGAAGAACATACTCGAATAGAACCTGATCTTCACAAAACCCAAAAAACCCAATTTAAATCATCCAAAAGCACCAAACCACTTCCAAGATCAAAATCCATATTCCATGTCCGCCATGTCAAGAGGCATCACTGAAGAATTAATATACCTCTCCATTATAAATTTCTCAATTGATGAAATCTGTAAATTCAATGTATTTCCCCAAAAAATGGGTGATTTTAAACTGATTAGGATCTCACCCAATGAATTCCCACAAATTCCGCTAGAAATAATTTTGAATGAAATTTTATTTAAAATCGTTTAAATAAATTAAAAAAAGTATATCAAAACAAAAAAAAATATAGGGGATAAGAACAAACAATTAATTCAAAACATTTTTCATTAATTTGGAATACCCATTACCATGTCTTCAAATAAAAAAACCAATGCTATACAATTTTATCTTTTTATACTCATGCATGGTCTCTCGTTGATCCACCAAGTAACCTCATGGTGACAAAAAATAGGTGAACTAATTGAACATTCTCCATTCCTTGTTTTATTTCTAGGAATGAACTCACACCATCCTTGTATTCTAAATCACATTCTATATTTCATTTCACATAAATCCATCATTACATTAAATTATTTTAATAATAATTTTCCATACGTTAGAACAAAACCATCATTTTAAATTACACACAAAATAGGATTTTCCTAGATTCTAAATAAATTCCATAATTTTTGTTCTATATCCCAAATTTGGCTTCCATCCAGAATCAATGATATATGTCACAACATTTTCAAGAAATTCATTAAAAAAATCTAATGTTTCATGTTTAGTGAAATGTTGTGTGAACAATAATCTACATACCTTTCAAAGGATTTTAAAATTAATAATGGCCCTAAAATTGTAAAAAAACATGAATTGGATATTCATATATTACAAATATTTGAGCATATCCCATCAAAATTACCATAATAGAAAATAGATCTATACTGGTGGACCATATTTGTTGTTCCAATATTGAATTAAAGAATAGATATATGTGGACTAATGAAGAATGAAAGATTAAAAGAATATAGATCTCAAATGTTCTTATATTCTCTAAAGAATCACTTGTTGATAAAATGATATTACATTTGAATACTACAATGAAAAAATGATTCAACATATTCTTGGAGAAGGAAATTAAAGAGTGTTTTTGGATTTAAATCCAATTGGATGTAATAATTATATGTTTCCATCTTTAATAAGACTGGTTAGGCCATATGTTTTAGATAAACTTTCACTAACCATGTAGTTCCATTGTCTCAAGGCCTCCCCTCTCATAGTTGGATCACATTGTCAGATAAACCCTTCACTAATTGTGTTATTTCATTTATTTGATGTTATATTACTTCCCTTGGTAGATCACATGATTTTTCTAAACAATGAACCAATCATGTGCATAAATAGTAATCAATATGATCCATTTCATAGTTTCATAGAGGTGGTAAATGATTTATACTAACCATGAAGAAACTATACTCTTCTATATATGCCTCAAAAACATTCCAAAAACTCGTAGAATATCTAGATTAATAACATGATCACTATAAATACAAAAAAATACTTGAATATTGGTTAACGTACATAACACAAGGGGTCATACAGTCTCCCTACCATTGTTCTTTACCTCAACCAAATATAGAAAACCCCAGTTGTCCCGGAATATTTCAAGCCATTATTATAACATTCTTTTTTCATGATCCCCTGTTTTTTCCTAAATCTAAGAATTCTTCCTAAAACCCATACAATATTTATACTTTTTTCATATAATATCATCTCATTCCTATAAATAATCCATAATTGAACAATAACCAATGTATAATTTGGAACATGGTCAATGTTATCCATTTAAATCACATGTTCGGGATTAATTTGGAAATTCTTTAACTAAGATACATTAAACACATTAGGAGTGATCTAAACCATGATGAAAACTAAAATTGATATTACACCTCACCAACTCGTTCAAGTTTCTCTAATATCCATATGTACTATAGTGACAAATTTCCATGATTACCAAAAATTGATTCCCCAGTAAAAAGATATTATCAAGAAGACATGACTACTCACTTCGAAGAAAAAGGTTCATTAATGATGATCTGCATATGATTTCTAAAAAATATAAGCTATCATTATACTATGTAAAATTTTCTAAATCTTCTATTTATTATCTTGGACATGGATGGTTCCAATTAGTGATGTTTCCCATATTTCCACCCAACAATGTGGAGAATGAAAAGGAATCCTTACTAATACTCAAAAATTAGAATATTTTTTATAAGCCAAATAACTATTATTGAATGAGAACTCCACTAAAGGTACATGATCTTCCCATGAGACACTAATATCCATTAAAAAATCCATGATATTGTTCTCCTACGTTATGATCATCTATTCAGAATTTCAATCTATTTGTGGATAAAAATAAATGATTATAGGAAATTGGGATCCATGTTCTTTCTAGAAAGACATCCAAAAATATATGTAAAATTATAGTATAATTTAGATATAATTAATAATTGATTTCCATTCTTCATTTAAATTTATCGAATGATGATTTTGTACTTGTATTACACTATAGTAGTTACAAGAACATCGATGAGGTGAGCCAAATTTTTGAGCGGACCCACAATTACCAACATGGCATAGTGTCTCCTAATTGTCCTTGGTAGAACTGTCACATAATAAATGACTATATTCCCCCACTTCCACAAGGTAATAAATAAATTATAAATCATATAAACTAGTTGATCATGCTCTACCTTGACGTTTTTATAAGCGAGGAATCACAATATATAATCTACAACAACTATTTTCATGAAAAACAACATAAATGATGGTATTAATTATTTATAAATCTTATAAATCCCTAGAAAGATAGATAAATAAAATAGTTGTAGGCACTATGAATATTTTCGTGACAAGGAAAAGTTAAATCCTTCTAAACTATAATCTACAATACTGAAATCCTATCTGGATTCCATCACATAATAGACTCCCCAATATATTTTTTTGAGATCATTGTAATACCTTCATGATCAGATATATGAGCCATTATAACCATCTCAACGATTTTAGGAACCAGAGAAATGGAAAAGAAAATGACTAAATCTCCTTGGTCCAAGAAATCTAGATGTTTATCTTCATTGACAGAAATTTGTTTCCAATTGTCCAATGAATCTTTATCCAACTGATCATATAACATTATATTGGATTCATCCGCCACATGGTTCCCTTTTCATGGTGTATACATCATGTCAAATTTGAAATGTTATGTCCTGGATCTAGAATCCATACAACGGGTGCCCCGAACCAGGTTGATCACATGACCTCAAGCACATTTCCCAAAATGCCAGATGCAGCTGACTAGCAGCGAGGTTCTCAGTCTGATAGTGGGGAATATATACCTTCATTTTCAAATGTGTAGCAGAATGGAAAAGAAATATAATATACAACAGTGGAAGAAGTAAATAATATACAACTGAAATGGACAATTTAAGTAATAAAAAGAACCAACAGTTATATATATACTAAGATGAAATATGTTACTAATTGTATTAAAGCCTCCAGAATAGGATACACTATAATAAAATAGAAAACATCCCAAAGTACAAGGTACAATCAAACAAAACATAGAAGAGTAAATATAACGCAACAACATCACAAACCAATGCTCGGTCACATGATCTCATATTCCTCTCCTACAATCATACACATGTATATATTCCCTTTACCATATTGAATCCTTTAGGAATATATTCAGGGTGGGCTGAATACGTGACCTAAACAAGGAGTGAGAAATAAATCCCAATAGGCACCCACCGAAGGCCCGTTCCCAAATGTCTGTGAAATGTGAAACAACAGTGTGTTAAAGAAAATGCAGTAAAATAATGAGTACTCTAAAGTAATTATCACTACCAGTTTCATTTCCATTTTAATTATTACATATCACATCTAAGCTTGTGCTTCGTCTTGTTTTGTACAACCAAGAAAATCACCATAGTGAATGGACTAAATAGTTGTGTCCTTAGACATACTATCCATACCCTCAAGTAACAGAATCACATACCCATAAGTGATTTCCCTCAAGAATAAACAAGGGTTACCCTCAGTCTAACCAAACACTACCCAAAGGCTAACCAAACACTTCCCTCGGGCTAATTGAGCACTGCCCTCAGGCTAATCGAACACTACCCTCAGGCTAATAGAGAAGTTCCCTCAGGCTAATATAACACTTCTATTAGGCTAATAGAACACTGCCCTCAGGCAAATAGAACATTTCCTTCAGACTAATAAAATCAGGCTTTGCCCAAAGAATAAATAAGTAATTTATATAAACATTCAATCATGAAAATGTGATGCACAATATAATCATGATATACACTTAGTTGTCCTGTCCAAACAGCTATATAGAGGAACGCACCATCGGGGTGATCCTAGATCCAATTAGTTATCCCAAACAGCAGTTTTAAATTTATCATTAGGTTATCTTTACAATTCTATATATCCATTCAAGATTGGCCTTAGACATACGACACCCAAACAATGGTCATGTAACAAAACGGTACCAAATTTCACAGAACAGTTTTAAATAAGCATCAGACCACCTACCTTGATCGTCTCTGATCGTTATATATGAATGATGCCTCCCAAATCATCAATGAACGACTTAGGTCTGGGATAAATGTTCACTCATTAAAACTCAAATAAATTATACTCGGGAAATAATTTTTATGAAAAACACAAGGAGAGGGTTGAACATACCCAAGTGGTTCAATCAAGACCGTCAGAGAAAGATTCTGATTCTCGGTGTGCGGTCGGGAGATCGTCAAAGCTCCGGCATCCTCTCCTGGCTCCAAAACAAACTCAAAGACTTCTCTGCCAAATGAGTAGGATACTTCCCATTTAAAGTGAAAAACTAGACTACACAGTGTGTACATTTAATTTTTTAAATTATTCCTTTGGCGCCTTATTTTCATTGCAGCACTGTTCATCTGTTGACATGAGTACACAACGTGTATTCTTGATTACATTGTGTGTACTGTCTCACCACTGGTGGATGCCTCCACCACCTTACAGTTCACCTTTCGACTGATTATATAGCATGTATGTACTAAGTACATGGAGTGATGTCAATTTTTTACTCCCTTCATCACTGATAGGCCTACACACCCTGTGTACTCATCCAACATGGCCAATGTAAATTGTGTGTAGAAAATTACAAGGCGTGTACACATAAAATTTGGGATATTTTCATATTTTTATTATTTCCTTAAAAACACTCAAGAAAAAAAGAAAAGAAGAAACTTTTACCTCCTGAATAAAAACCGGGTTCTTAAAAACTTCCCCCCTTATAGAAATTCTTCCCCGAATATCCCTTCTAAGGGTGGAAAATATAAATATGTGAACAACTCTAGCCACTGAGCACGTACATCAGTCTCAGACTCCAAGGTTTCTTCCTGCACTCAGCCATGCTGCCATATCACTCGTATGAGAGGAACTACTAGCCTCACAGTACCTTCATGCACCTATCAACAATACGAATTGGATTCTCCTCATAGGATGCATCAAACTGAAGCTCAACCTCCTCGAGGTGAAAAATGAAAGATGGTTCTGAATGATAGCGGTGCTTCTAAGATACATGGAAAACGTCATGTATGGACCAATACCTCTATGGAAACTGCAACCGATAGGCCACCAGCCCGAAACTCTCCAGAATCTCAAATGGCCCCACACACCTCGATGAATGTTTACCCTGAATCCTAATCCGCCTGTGTCCCAGCCTCAGTGAAACACGCAAGAAAACCTGATCCCTGACCACGAACTCCAAGGGTCATCTGTGACGATCATCATAAGATGTATGAAGAGATTGTGTAGTATCCATCCTCTTCTGAATCAACTGGACATTCAATAAAGTCTCCTTTATGAGACTTGGTCCTCGTAATGTTGCCTCACCTACTTCCAACTTGCACAAACGTGATCGACATGGCATATCATATTAAGCATTGGAAGGTTACATCTCAATACTTCCCTGAAAACTATTATTGTAAGAAAACTAGACCAAGGTATGTGCTTCTCTCAAGAACCCCCAAATTTTAGGATGCGTGCACGCAACATATCCTCTAGCACCTATATCATACGCTCTGACTGGCCATTGGTCTGAGGGTGGTAAGCTATTCTCAGAAGCACCTGTGTACCCAATTCCCTTTGGAATATCTGCCAGAAATTAGACGTAAAATGGGTGTCCTTATATGATACGATAGAACGAGGGACCCCATGAAGACATAAGATCTCTCGGATATACAATTTTCTGAGCTCGTCAACACCGAGGGTCTGGTTGATCAGAAAAAAGTGAGATACCTTCTTGAGTCTTTCCACAGAAACCCACACATCATCATTGAATCGAGGTGACCTTGGAAACCCGGTCACGAAGTCCATCACGACATCATCCCATTAACAATATGGAATGGGTAACTGCTGTAATAGTCTGGTTGGACTCTAATGCTCTACCTTCACATAATGATAGGTGGAACATCTCGTAACAAAACAAGATACTTCTATTTTCATACCTGGCCACCAATACTAATGTCTTAAGTCACGACACATTTGGGTAACTCCAGGATGTACAGCCCATGATGAAGCAAGAAACTCAAACCTCAACTCCTCTCATATATTCCATAGAGCCCACAGTTGTCCATGGAAATGTAGTACTTAATCACCACCTATCTTTCAGGTAATAGGAGGGTCTTCACTTGCCATTGACTAGTGTAGAACTAGGACTTCTGAATCTAATTGTGGTATCTTCCTCACTCTATACAGGAGGGTTGAATTCATAGATAAGGAAGAAAGATAGGTTTTCCCCTTACTATCATGCACCTCTAAATGGATCTTTGAGAACAAAGCCATAAACAAGCATTCACCACTGGCCTCTTGCACTGCATGTGTCTGAGCCTTCCTACTCCATGCATCAGCTACTGTATTACCTTCACCAAATGTATTTGCATGCTTAATGACAAAGAACTGAAGGTATTTGACCCACCTTCACTATCACAGATTCAGGTCACACTGGGTGAAGATGTACATGTGGATTTTGTGGTCGGTGAAAACCACAAAATGCTCTCCCAAGAGATAATGTCTCCAATAGTGCAACACATGAACAACTGCAACCAAATAGAGATCATGCATTAGGTAATTTCTCTCATGTGGCATGAACAACTGACACCCATACGCAACAACTTCACCACCCAACATCAACACAACTCCCATCCCAAAACATGATTCATCACATTAAACCGTATAGCTTTTCACTAGATTTGGATGTATCGTGATAGGTGCTAATGTCAACCTACCCTTCAACACCTGAAAGAATATCTCAAAAGCTTCTAACCAAACAAACTTCACACCGTTCTTAGTGAAACCCGTCAACAGCACTGCAAAGCGGGGTAACTCTGGTAAAAAACACTTGTAGTAACCATCCATCCCAATGAAACTCCGTATCTCAAACACATTCATAGGCTGCTCCTAGGAAACTACTTCTCTCAATATCTCTCGGTCTACTACAACTCCTGCCTCTAAGATGATATAGCCCAGCAAATGTATCTATTCCATCCAAAAGTGGCACTTTGAGAGCTTAGCATTTAGCTGATGCTCTCTCAGTGTACTCAGAACGATCTCACGATTGGTGGCATGGTCACGTCATGTGTGAGAGTACACCCAGATATCATCCACAAAGACTACCACAAATGAATATAGATAAGGATGGAACACATTATTCATCAAAACCATGAATAATGATGGAACATTTGTTAGTCAGAACGGCATAACCAAGTACTCGTATAGACTATTTGTGCTTCGAAAATATGTTAGCGGTATATCTGATGGTCTAACGCATAACTGATGATATCTGGATCTCAATTCAATCTTCGAGAACACTCATGATCCTTGATGTTGATCAAAAAGATCATCAATCCTCGGTAAGGGATATTGGTTCTTAACCATCAACTAGTTCAGTTTCTGATAGTGCACACAGAGTGTGAGGGTTTGATCCACCTTCTTCGCAAATAGGATTGGGGAACCCTAACGAGAAGTTCTGGGTCAGATAAAACCCTTCGCTTGCTACTCCTCTAACTGTTTCTTGAGCTCCTAAAACTCTGGTGTATCCATCCTATAAGGAGGAATGGACACCAGTGCGACTACTGGCAGAAACTAAATAGGGAAATCCACCTCACACTCTGGTGGTAGACCTAAAAATCCATACGAGAAGACATCCCTGAAATGATCAACTATTGGAGGGAAATCCTTCTGACAAGTCCCCTGATCATCTATATATAAGCTAGCAATCTGGGCTGCCATTCCCCCTCACCCACAATGCATAGGTCTGGCTGGACTTGCCTGGACATCCCACTCACCCTGGTATAGAAAACCCTCACACTATGGTGATGTGAAACTCAACCTATGACGATAGATATCCACAATGGCTTGAAAGGGTACCAACCGGTCCATCCCGAGAATGAAATCTTAAGAGGTCATCTCTAGGACATAGAGGTACCATAGGATGTGACACTCACCATCCTCAAGGGGGAACTCTTTGCACTGACGCACACCTACCGTTATAAACTACAATGGAGTGTCTAGGGTCATAAAATCAGAAGAAGAAGATACATAGAGACCAAGGATCTCCACAACAGGTATAGATATAATGCTATGTTTAGTACCCGTATCGAAAAGGAGTGAAGAAAAAATTGAAGAAAAAAAGGATAATACCTCTAACAGTATAAGGTCCCGGATCCTGCTCCTGTTGGGTCTGATGCACTGCATATGTCTACCCAGTTTTGCGGCCCTATAATACATCCAAGATACCCCAAGATGACTCGCCCGGCTGCCTCTGAGATCCTGGTGTCTGACTACCATGGCCATGACCACCATCTCTACCTGCACGCCCGGACGTACCCCAAATTCCTGACTGGTAAGATGTTTCTTGTCCTTCTCCTGCACATAGAGTCTTGATAGAAGACCTCTCACTATCCACTGGTATGATTGCCCTGGAGAAATGCTGGAGATGACCCATCCTTCCGCAAGCTCAGCACTCCACTAGGTCACATGGACACTGAGGTCGCTTGTGCCCCTCTCTACCACACTTTTAGCAACTGATCGGGCCACCTGAAGAGTTCCTATGGCTAGTACTACCACCGTGAGAGAAATCCATTTTCCCCTTCCTCTTACTGGTGTTAATAGTACCTGAAACTGGTGTCGAACCGCCCTAGCCCACATCACTAGCTTCTCGCAGGTTCTGCTCTGTAATCAGTGTCTGGTTCACAATAGTATGAACAATAGGAAACCTGAAAATGTTCACCAGTGCTCAGATGTCACTCTAAAGACCATGATAAAAGCTTATAGCCCACAACGCCTCATCACCCACAAGAACAGGTGAAAAACATTGAAGCTCAGTGAATTAAGTATAATAATACCGCACTGATATGGAGCCCTCATACAGATTCATGAAATCTCAAGGTCGATCTGCCCGCAACGTCTCTAGGAAGAAGAAGTCATAGAAGGAAACCTGAAAATTTTCCCACACAATTTCATGGTGATGCTTAGATTGGGTGGTAACATCCCACCACCTCTTGGAAAAGTCATGCAGCATATAAGAAGCGAGCTTGACCCTCATTCTAGGTGGCATCTGCAGATGCTTGAATATAGTCTGCATCGAATCTAGCCATGTCTCTGTAGCATGTGGTATGCAATCCCCAAAAAATGCACGAGGATGTTACTCCTAGAATATAACTGTTAGCTCTGCCAAAGATGTGGTGGCCTGTGGTGCTCCCTAGAAGGTCTCTATGAACCACATAATACCTTCACAGAATTGTGCATCCACGCCTATGTCCGGCATAACGGCTGGCGTCACATCTGGTACTGCTTGAGGATCAACTAGTATTCCATGGCCCACCATCTCAGGAGTATAATCGTCACGGCTCTCCTGGAAGACAACTGGTGGTCGTATCAGTGGCATGACTCTACAAACTCAAACGCACACCTTAGATCAAAATTATAAAATACTACAGCTAGGATACAATGAAGGGAACAAGAGAATGAAATAATTCATGTTTCACAAAACATAACTACATATAGTGTATAAATAATGAACGACGTGTTCTTACAAGCCATCCACATGGTCATGTACTCCATGTAAAGACCCGTAAATTCCATGGAAATTTTTTTTTCTTAATTTTCTTTGGAATTTTACAAGAACGCAGTTTCTGACGGCACCTGATTCCGAGGCCCGGTGTGCCCGGAATCATTTTCCGAAGTTTGGCTCGGGTACGTTCAGTAAACGGACGAGCAGGTTTTTCTAACTATTGAACCGGTGCCCGGAATCGAATTCTGAGGGTACCGATGAAATCGCAGCGCCGATATTTTCTTAGAAACGCCTCTTTCGGAGTTTTGTTTGCTAGGGTGTGATTTTTTAATTTTTGGGCTTAAAGTTTAAAAATAAAATAATTTGTTCGAAAACTTTATTTTATTTCACTTAAGCCACTTGAAAGCCACATAAACTGAGTTGAACCAGATAGGGTACTATCCAGAAATATCCTAACCTCTTGGTAGGATATTTGTGAGGTGGGGCCCTCACGAGCCCCGGCGTTTCTTTCCGCTAAATAATGCGCCCGCGAAAACCCGTCATTATGAAAGTCAACTGACACGTTTTATTAAATTCTTAACATACCATTTAATTGGGCGGTTTTCTTCGTGAATTAAATGAGCTGTTACTTTTGTTGAATTAATACAACGAATTTAAGGGATGTTACTTACCTTTTCATTTGTTGGATTTATAATAAAATAAGACAAACAAGGTCTTTTGAAGGATTACTCGTTGAGAGGCTTGACAGAATCTTTGAGCGTTCATCCTCCTTCGTGAAGAACGCGAATAACGCGAGGAACGTGAAGAACGCCGGCCTCTGAGGAAGAACTCCGAACCCGTGGAAGTTGACGATGCGACGCCGTGTTCTGTGACGCCGACATTTCCTTCCTGCAACGTTCTTCTGCGATGTCTCTTCCTCCGCAACGAATCTTCGATCTTCTGTTTGAGGTAAGAGACTTTCAGTTTCTCTTAAATCTTCCTTGTGTCTTTTTTTAACAAAACACAGATTTAATTTTATATAATTAAATTAAATCTGTTTTTTTTATCTGTTGAGTTCGCCGACTCAACGCCGGTTTCCGCGACGATGTGACACCCTTCTGTGACTACGCGAAGATCTCCTCCTTCTGCGACGAGCAATTCCGCGAAGGACGTGCGTACGACGACGACCAACGAAGTAGGGCTTGTTGTGAACTTTTCCTTTTTTTTTCTGTGTTGTTTCCATTCAAGATTGAAGATCCCGGTTCATAAACAATTTTTATTTCCTCAAAAATTGTTTTCGGATATGTATTCATATGTTGAATTTTGTTCCTTCTGTTGCTTATCACTAACACGGAGGGTGCGGGCCAAACAAACACCGCCCGACAACCCTTCGTCGTTCTTCGTTATTGTGCGGATTTGACGGGCGACGACGGAACGTGCCGCAACGGAAGTGTGATGGTTCCGCAGTGAAGAGCGAGTCCTGGGAGAAGCCGCGGCACAGACGGCAATAGAATCGGACCACCGAAGCAACTCCGGTGGCCTGCGGAAGCCGCCGGCGGCGCGGGTCGCTGGAAGCGGCAGCGCCGGCAGCCGGGAGCGGCGGCGCCCCGGCGCGCCGCCGGACAAGGGCGCCGCGGAGGTGGCACTCGCGGACCCACGACCGCGCGTGTCCAGTGCGCGCGGGACGCGGCTGAAGTCGCGTCCGGTTGTTCGAGCGACACCCTGTGGGTGCCGCGGGGTTGTCACGCAGGGGCGGAGGCTCCCCCCCCCCCCCCCCCCCGCGTCGCTCGGCTGTCCTGGGCGACACCCTGCGGGTGCCGTGGGGGTGTCACGCGGGGGTGGCGGCTCCCCCCCGTGTCGCTCGGCCGAGCCATGTCGGGCGGGCCGAGCCCGGCCGGTCCGACCGGGTCGGACCGGGTCGGACCGGTTCGGCCGACCCAAGGGGGGGTGGGGGGGTCGGGCCGGCCCGGACCCCCCGTCTTCGGACTGTTTTCGGTCAAATGCTCGTAACATGAGCTACGGGCCTCCAAACGACTCGCCGTCAACGGTAACACGATCCTTGGATCGAGACGTTCATTTCGGTATATCGCCCTCAAGGTTTCGGAATACTTTGAGTTCGTCCGGGTTAGTTCGTACACGAAACCAACCAGGCCTTCGGAGCGGAAACACTAATATCTTGAGCTACAGACGTCCGATTGACGTGCCGTCAGCCTTGTTGATTTCCTCTAAGTGAGATAGATCTTTTGGCACACTCCGCCTGAGGTTTGGACTCAGGTGGAGTACGGTCGGGTTGGTTTTGCTTTAAAAACCAACTGGGCCCCTGGGACGAAAAAGCCAATAACTCTCAGACCGGGCGTTCGATTGACGCGCCGTCTGCGGCGTTGAGTTCCTGTTGACGATACAGAACATTTGGATACATAAACTTCGGACTTTGTGACAGTTGCTGTATCAGCCTCTCGGATCGTGGAGCGGACCCTCCCGAACTAGCTTGCTGTGTGCGGGAACCCTAGAGTTGTCTGCGACTGCTACTTCGACAGCGACGACCGTGCAGAGATCCTCAGTGGACTGCGGCGACGACTGTACAGAGATCCTCAAGGGATTGCGTCGACAACTGTGCAGAGATCCTCATTGGACTGCGATGACTACAACACTCAGCGATCCTACGTGGATCAGTGCTACAAGTCCTGTGTGCACCCGATCCTGTGTGGGTCTGATCCTGTGTGGGTCAGCGCTCAGCGGTTCTGTGTGAGCCAGCGTCTACAGGTCCTGTGTGGGCCCGATCCGGTGTGGGTCATTGCGGGGTTTAGTTACTGATCGATCCATCGTGGGTCCGACAACATAGATGTATTAGTGATCATCTTTATCTTCATCCGATTAAATATACTTGTGTGAGCTGAATCTTGTGTTACTCTCCTATGTGGATTGTGTTGTGCTATCCTGTGTGGATTTACTATTTACTTTCCTTTGTGGATTGTGTTGAGCTATCCTGTGTGGATTTACTGTTTACTCTCCTTTGTGGATTGAGTTGAACTATCATGTGTGGATTTATCGTTTACACTCCTTTGTGGATTGCATTGAGCTATCCTATGTGGGTATACGTTTGCATTCCTGTGTGGACTGGGTTGTGCTTGGGCTCAGACGTTGGAGCCGATCGGGAATTGATGACTTAGGTATATGTATGGGTATATACCTAAGCAGTGTCGGTTGTTACTTCGTGATTGTATCTTCCCTTTGTGGTTTATCCTTTGTGGATTTCGAGAGACCTTCGGGGGTATCGGGGTCCCTACTAAGTAGCTTATACTCACCCCTGCACTGGTTATGCCCGAACTTCGTGGTGTTTGTTGCAGACGACGGACATCACTGATCGTGGTGGAGGTGTGAGGAGCAGGATGGTACCTGGAGGTGGACCACTGGATGAGATGTACTCAGAGGGGTCAGGTGGACCCGAGGAGCAGTGGAGGCTATCTGTACCCACCTTTCATGTGGGACTTCTAGAGGACAGCTCGACGCTGCATCTTTTTCTATCAGTTTTTGTTTTTCCTTTTAGTTGTACTTTACAGTTGGGCTTGTATTTCCGGCCCCCTTTTACTTTCAGCACAGCTTGTACCGTTTTTAAATAGTGTTTACTTTTCTGCTTGCTTACTCTGTGGTTCTTGTTTACTTTTCAAAGGAAATTCCGTACCTTTTGTTGGGATTTATGCCTTGGTGCTAGTTTCCAGCCCCTGGCCTAAGGAAGGCGGGCTTGGGGTAGTCACGGCACGGGCCCCAAGGATGGGTCGTGACAAATTGGTATCAGAGATGGTCGGTTCTACCACATAATCTGATCATTCTTCTATGTGATTCAATAGTGTTTAGTGTATTGAGTGTGGTTATCAGTCCAGAGAGTCCAGTGTTGGTGTGGCGGTCGACGTATCCGTACACCAGGACCCTGACTTCTGATTTCCGACTTAATGCACAAAAACATTGATTGCCTGTGTGTTTCATGTTTTCTTTGTGATTACTTGTGTCAGCTCACCAGGTATACTATTCTGACCATGGCGCACTTGTTTCCTTTTCAGAATGGCCCCACGATGGCAGCCAGCTAGGGTTCCGAGAGTAGAGCGCGACGACAGCCCGCCGAGCGACGAGGCCTCGGTACAGGGCCCATTGACAGTAGGGGAATTGGTGGTACCTTTTCCCGTCGATCCCCTGATGCTTCCAGTGCCGATCGCTGACTATGCACGACGCCTCAGAGCTTTGCTCGAGTTCCAGCGCCAGCGACCACCCAGGATCAGTGGGGAGACGGACCCCTGAGGCAGCCGAGGACTGGCTGGAGGCAGTCGTCCGAGTATTCAGGCTAGTGAGGACACCAGCAGACCTCATGGTGATCCTCGCGGCGAGCCTACTACATGCAACATCAGGGTGATGGTGGAGCTTGATGCTCCATGTACACGATGAGGCCTCCCTCATCTGGACGGACTTCAAGAGCCTCTTCCGCTCAGAGTTCGTCCCGCTCACCCTCCGTGCGGTGCACATTCAGGATCTTCTTCAGCTACAGTAGGGCAGCTTGACGGTCGTCCAGTACATGGCGAGGTTCACCGATCTTTCTCGCTAATCGACCGACATGGTACGGGACCCCTTCTTCCAGGACCGGACCATCGAGCAGGGATTGAGACACGAGATCAGGGCATCGTGGATCCCCCTCAGCATCCCGACCCAGGCAGGAGTGGTAGAGAGAGCCCTTCTGATTGAGAGCTTTCTGGTAGAGTCCACAGCAAGACCTACCGCAGGGCGGCAGGTAGCGGAGTCTTCGGCCGCAGGTAGCTGATGGATGACTCAGGGTTCCAGGCAGACCAGACCTTCTGGAAGACGACCTCGGGACACTAGCTCAGCAGTCCGGGGCACACAGCGTGGAGCCAGTCTTCCGAGAGGCAGGCAGTGCTACTCTTAAGGTGGGCAGGGCCACATGGATCGTGACTGCCCGACCCGCCGTACCGAGGAGCAGCAGATGGTGGAGGGGCCACACAAGTAGAGGCAGAGGGTCGACCGTGGCAGTCCGTAGGGAGGAGGCGGACGAGGCAGAGGAGCTGGACGAGTAGTAGGTGGTGGGTGATGCTTTGAGGCTCTGCCACCACCACCACCAGGAAGTCCACCCCGACCACCGGGAGCTGGAGGGCAGAGAAAGGCACAGCTCCAGGCAGCGGAGGCCTACGACCACGGCGCACCAGAGATGATTCGAGGTATGATCTATGTCTATTCCACCCTTGATGCAGTTCTTATAGACACAGGAGCAAGTCACTCTTTCATAGCCACTGCCCTTGTTTGGAGCTCGGAGATTCCGACAGAGCTGTTGGCTCGATCCTTACAGCTAGAGACTCCTACGGGAGCAGACTCGACGATTACGCACTGGTGCCGGCAGTGTGAGCATACTCTAGGAGGTGAGAGCTTTGGCTGGGATCTTCCTGTAGCAGCGTCGAGGCCTTATGACATCATCTTGGGCATTGATTGGTTATCTACGGTCCATGCACAGATTGACTGCATTAGGCGCTAGGTGCAATGTGTGCACACCGAAGGGAGCAGGTTCACCTTCACCGGCGTGAAGGGAGCCTTCGCAGCACAAGAGGGACTCTCGCAGAGGAGAGGGCAGCCCATCACTAATCAGTTGGCTAGCCTCATCCTTGGAGCAGTTGACGTGTAGAGTCCTAGTTTTCCTGCAGTGGTGGATCAGTAAGCGGACGTTTTCCACGACGACGTTCCAGGGCTACCTCCTCACAGAGAGGTAGACTTTTATATTGATCTGTACCCCGGGACAGCCCCGATATCCATTCCAGCATATCAGATGCCCCCCCGAGCTTCGAGAGATACGGGTACAGTTGGAGGACTTGCAGGGCAAGGGGTTCATCCGACCCCGTGTTTCACCCTGGGCTTCCTTGATTTTGTTCGCCAAGAAGGTGGACAGGAGCTTGCGACTGTGTGTCGATTATCATCGCCTGTACCAGGTGACAGTGAGGAACAAGTATCCGCTACCGAGGATTGATGACCTCTTCGATCAGCTCAAGGGAGCACGGTGGTTCTCGAAGATAGACCTCAGGTCAGGCTATAATGAGCTCAGAGTTCGAGACGAGGATGTGCAGAAGACGACCTTCAGGTGTCGTTATAGCCACTATGAGTTCTTGGTTATGCCCATCGGCATGACCAACGCTCCAGCAGTGTTCATGAGCCTCATGAACAGGAATATCCAGCCGTACGTCGATCGATTTGTCGTGGTCTTCATCGACGACATTTTGGTGTACTCGACCACGGAGGAGGAGCACGCCTACCACTTGCGGGTTGTACTAGACACACTCCGAGAGCACCAGATTTATGGAAAGCTCTCGAAGTTCCAGTTCTGGTTACGTGAGGTCCACTTCTTGGGGCACGTCATTTCTGAGGCGGGAGTTGCAGTGGATCCTCGATGATCGAGGCATTGCTAGCTTGGGAGCCACCCAGGAGCTTGACGGAGGTGCGGAGTTTCTTGGGCCTAGCCGGATACTATCAGAGATTTGTGCAATACTTCTCTAGAGTTTCGGCACCACTCTCAGCTTTGATGAAGAAGGGGAAACCCTTTGTGTGGTCAGACAGATGTCAGCAGAGCTTTCAGGAGCTGAGGCAGAGATTGACCAGCGCACCTATCTTGAGGTTTCCTAAGGAGGGAGTTGGATACGTAGTCTACCACGATGCATTAGGGACTGTAATCGGGTGTGTCCTGATGCAGGAGTGGGCCGTGATTGCCTATGGATCATGTCAGTTGAGGTCGCATGAGAAGAACTACGTTACCCATGACCTGGAGTTAGCAGCAGTGGTATTCGCTCTGAAGACATGGCGGCACTATCTGATGGGTGAGCACTTTACAGTCTTTTCTGACCACCAGAGTCTCAGGTACATCTTCTCGCAGAAGGACATGAACCTGAGACAGCGGCGATGGATCGAGTTCCTCCAGGACTATGACATTGAGATAGTATATACTCCTGGGAAGGGGAAAGTGGTAGCTGATTCCCTCAGTAGGAGGACATGCATCCAACTACTTGAGGAGGCGACATAGCAGCTATCCGCATTGCAGATATACTTCGTGGATAGGGATAGAGAAGCCTTCCTTCAGTCTCTCACAGTCACTCCTCCACTTCTGCAGTGGGTCAGAGAGGCACAACGTGAGGATGATGACTGTGAGATGTGGCGTGCACAGATGTCATCGGGACATGCACCTGATGTCTTCTCCTTTGGAGCAGAGCATGACATCATTTTCAGAGTACGTACCTTGGTACCAGTCACTTTACGAGAGGAGGTGCTGAGAGAGTTTCACACTTCTCCCTTGGCGGTACATCCTGGAGTGGAAAAAATGTACTAGGATCTCAGACGACAGAACTGGTGGCTGGGAATGAAGAAGGTTGTGGAAGTGTTCGTTTCTCGATGCCTCACCTACCAGCAGGTGAAGGCAGAGCATCAGGTACCAGTAGTCTGGGTACAGCCCTTGGAGGTCCCGGAGTGGAAGTGGGACGGGATATCTATGGACTTCATGACTGGGTTTCCACGCACTTCCAGAAGTCACAACTCCATTTGGGTGATTGTTGACCGAGTCACCAAGTCAGAACACTTCTTACCCATCAGAGAGCAGGGCATAGTGGAGAGATTGGGAATCTCTACGTTTAGGAGATTTTACGGCTTCATGGTGTGCCATCGACTATCATCTCCGATCGGGATGCTCGCTTTACTTCCCGGCTTTGTAAGGGGTTTCAGGAGGCCTTCTGGACGCGGCTATGTCTGAGCACCGCCTTTCACCCTCAGACCGATGGTCAGACGGAGAGGACCATTTAGACACTCAAGGACATGCTCTGCGCATGTGTCCTCAACTTTGGTCGCAGCTGGGAGGACCACCTACCCTTGGTGGAGTTCGCGTACAACAACAGCTACCACTCCACCATTGAGATGGCACCATACGAGGCGTTGTACGACAGGCTTTGCAGATCTCCTTTGTGCGGGACAGACCCTGGGGAGTCAGCAATTGTGGGACAGAAGATGGTCCGAGCCACAACAGAGAAGGTCCAGGTCATCCAGGAGTGGATGAGGACAGCTCAGAGCCGACATAAGTCTTATGCTGGTAGGAGGCAGAGGCCATTAGAGTTCAAGGATGGCGACCACGTCTTCTTTCATGTCTCACCTCGAAGTGGTTTGCAGAGATTTGGCTGAGGCGACAAGTTGTCTCCACGCTTCATTGGACCATTCCAGGTCCCCAGCAGGGTTGGCGAGGTGGCTTATCGCCTGGCTCTACCACCTCAGTTGCACCGGGTGCACGACGTCTTCCACGTATCTCAACTGAGGAGATACGTGCACGACCTGACTCACATCATTGACTATGGGGAGTTAGACGTGGATGATGGGGTGACTTTTGTGGAGGTCCCACTAGAGATAGAGGATCGACAGGAGTGGGTCCTACGTGGGAGATCGATTCCTATTGTGCGCATCAGATGGCAGCATGGGAACTTCCAGGAGAGCACATGAGAGCGGGAGGCTCTGATGCGTGCTCAGTACCCACATTTGTTCCCTATTTTTTGATATATCTTTACGGGGACGTAAAGCCCTGAGGTGGGATTAATGTAAAGACCTGTAAATTCCAAGGAAATTTTTTTTCTTAATTTTTGTTGGAATTTTACAAGAACATAGTTTCTGACGGCACCAGATTCCGAGGCCCGGTGTGCCCGGAATCATTTCCCAAACTTTGGCTCGGCTATGTTCAGTGAACGGACGAGCATGTTTTTCTAACATTTGAACAGGTGCCCGGAATCGAATTCTGAGGGTACCGATGAAATCGCAGCGCCGGTATTTTCTTAGAAATGCCTCTTCTGGAGTTGTGTTTGCTCGGGTGTGGTTTTTTAATTTTTGGGCTTAAAGTTTAAAAATAAAATAATTTGTTCGACAACTTTATATTATTTCACTGAAGCCACTTGAAAGCCACTTAAACTGAGTTGAACCAGATAGGGTACTATCCAGAAATATCTTACCCTCTTGGTAGGATATTTGTGAGGTGGGGCCCGCATGAGCCCCGCCGTTTCTTTCCGCTAAGTAACGCACCTGCGAAAACCCATCATTATGAAAGTCAACTGACGCGTTTTCTTAAATTCTTAACAGACCATTTAATTGGGCGGTTTTATTCGTGAATTAAATGAGCTGTTAGATTCGTTGAATTAATACAACGAATTGATGAGTCGTTACTTACCTTTTAGTTTGTTGACGTTATAATAAAATAATACCAACAAGGTCTTTTGAAATATTACTCGTTGGGAGGCTTGACAGAATCCTTGAGCCTTCATCCCCCTTCGCAAAGAACGCGAAGAACGTGAAGAACGCCGGCCTACGACAAAGAATGCCGAACCCATGGAAGTCAACGACGCGACACCGTGTTCCGCGACGCCGACGTTTCCTTCCAGCAACGTTCTTCTACGACGTCTCTTCCTCCGCAACGAATCTTCGATCTACTGTTTGAGGTAAGAGACTCCCGGTTTCTCTTAAATCTTCCTTGTGTCTTTTTTTTAACAAAACACCGATTTAATTTTATATAATTAAATTAAATCTATTGTTTTTTTGATATGCTTAGTTCGCCGACTCAACGCCGGTTTCCGCGACGACGCGACGCCCTTCCGCGATGACGCGATGATCTCCTCCTTCCGCGACGAGCAATTCCGCGAAGGACGTGCGTACGACGACGACCAACGAAGTAGGGGTTGTTGTGAACTTTTCCTTTTTTTCCCGTGTTGTTTCCATTCAAGAATGAAGAACCAGATTCATAAAAAATTTTTATTTCCTTAAAAAAAATTCGGATATGTATTCATATGTCGAATATTGTTCCTCCCGTTGTTTATCATTAACGCGGAGGGTGCGGGCCAAACGAACACGGCCCGAAAACCCTCCGCCGTTCTTCGTTATTGTGCGGATTTGACAGGCGACGACGGAACGTGCCGCAACGGAAGTGTGATGGTTATGCAGTGAAGAGAGAGTCCCGGGAAGAGCAGCGGCACAGAAGGGAACAGAATCGGACCACCGGAGCGACTCCGGCGGCCCACGGAAGCCGCCGGCGGCGCCAGACAAGGCCGCTGCGGCAGAATCCGCGGCGGCGGCACTCACGGACCCGCAACTGCGGGGGTCCGGCGCGCGCGGGACGTGGCTAAAGCCTCGTCCGGTTGTTCGAGTGACACCCCGAGGGTGCGGCGGGGTTGTCACGCGGGGGCGGTGGCTCCCCCCCGCGTCGCTCGACTGTCCAGGGCGACACCCCGCGGGTGCCGAGGGGGTGTCACGCAGGGGTGGCGGCTTCCCCCGCATCGCGCGGCCGAGCCGAGCCGGGCAGGTCGGGCCCGGCCGGTCCGACCGGCCGGGCCGGACCAGGAAGACCCGGTTCGGCCGACCCAAGGGTGGGGGGTGGGGGTCGGGCCGGCTCGGCCCGGGCCCGGACCCCCCGTCTTCGGACTGTTTTCGGTCAAATGCCTGTAACTTGAGCTACGAGCATCCAAACAACTCTCCGTTAGCTGAAAAACCATCCTTGGATCGAGACGGTCCTTTCGGTATATCTCACTCAAGGTTTCCGAATACTTTGAGTTCGTCCGGATTGGTTCGTACACGAAACCAACCGGGCCTTCGGAGTGGAAACACTCATATCATAAGCTACGGACGTCCGATTGACGTGCCGTCAGCTTTTCTGATTTCCTCTAAGTGAGACGGATCTTTTGGAATACTCCGCCCGAGGTTTGGACGCAGGTGGAGTATGGTCGGGTTGGTTTTGCTTTAAAAACCAACCGGGCCCCTGGGACGAAAAAGCCAATAGCTCTCAGACCGGGTGCCCGATTGACGCGCCGTCTGCGGTGTTGAGTTCCTGTTAACGATACGGAACTTTTGGATACATCAACTTCGGACTTTTTGACAGTTGATGTATCAGCCTCTCGGCTCATGGAGCGGACCCTCCTGAACGAGCTTGTTGTGTGCGGGAACCCTAGAGCCGGTTGCGACTGCTACTTCGACAGCGACGACCGTGCAGAGATCCTCAGTGGACTCCGACGACGACTATGCAGCGATCCTTAGTAGACTGCGACGACGACTGTGCAGAGATCCTCAGTGGACTGCGACGACTACAGTACTAAGTGATCCTACGTGGATCAGTGCTACAGGTCCTGTGTGGGCCCGATCCAGTGTGGGGCCGATCCTGTGTGGGTCAGTGCTCAGCGGTTCTGTGTGAGCCAGCGCCTACAGGTCCTGTGTGGGCCTGATCCTGTGTGGGTCATTGCGGGGGTTAGTTACCTATCGATCCTTCGTGGGTCCGACGACTTAGATGGATCAGTGATCATCTATATCGTCATCCGAAGAAGTATACTTGTGTGAGCTGAATCCTGTGATACTCTCCTTTGTGGATTGTGTTGAGCTATCCTGTGTGGATTTACTGTTTACTCTCCTTTGTGGATTGTGTTGAGCTATCCTGTGTGGATTTACTATTTACTCTCCTTTGTGGATTTTGTTGAGCTATCCTGTGTGGATTTACTGTTTACTCTCGTTTGTGGATTGCGTTGAGCTATCCTGTGTGGGTAAATGTTTTCTTTCCTGTGTGGACTGGGTTGTGCTTGGGCTCGGATGTTGGAGCCGAACGAGAATTGATGACTTAGGTATATGTATGGGCATATACCTAAGCAGTGTCGGTTGTTACATCGTGATTGTATCTTCCCTTTGTGGTTTATTCTTTGTGGATTTTGGGAGACCTTCGGGGGTCTCGGGGTCCCTACTAAGTAGCTTATACTCACCCCTGCACGGGCTATGCCCGCACTTCATGGTGTTGGTTGCAGATGACGGACAGCGCTGATCGTGGTGGAGGTGTGCGGAGCAGGACTGTACCTGGAGGTGGAACACTGGGCGGGACGTACTCGAAGCGGTCAGGTGGACCCGAGGAGCAGTGGAGGCTATCTGTACCCACCCTTCAGGTGGGACTTCCAGAGGACGGCTCGACACTGCAGCTTTTTCATTCAGTTGCTGTTTTTCCTTTCAGTTGTACTTTACAGTTGGGCTTGTATTTCCTGCCCCCTTTTACTTTGAGCACAACTTGTACAGTTTTTACTTAGTGTTTACTTTTCCGCTTCCTTACTCTGTGGTTCTTGTTTACTTTTCAAAGGCAATGCCTTCCCTTTTGTTGGGATTTACACCTTGGTGCTATTAGCTAGCCCCTGGCCTATGGAAGGCGGGCTTGGGGTAGTCACAGCACGGGTCCCGAGGACGGGTCGTGACACCTCAACCTAAACTGGACTTGTAACACCCGAAATACACAGTGTGTATTTCTGACTACACGGCATGTACTTTAATCCTCCTTCCCTACCCATGTCCTTCTACACGGCTAAGCCACACAACTCTCCTAAATCAAAATGACAACGCATGTTCAATGGTAGACACGGTGTTTACCCCGTATGCTTTCACTGGCCCGTGTTGTTCATGACACAGAATATGTACCCAGGCCACACTAACCGATGTGTTACAAAAAGACACAACATGTACAAAGAAACCCCAGACTGACCTGTGTTGCATGCTACACTACCAGCTACACAGCTAAAACTACATAGCATGTTCCAGGCGGAAACAATGAGTAATAAGAAAGATAACATTGACCCCGTGTTGTTTGGGACATTATCGGGTACCTTGGTCAGACTACACGGTTGTTCAAGGTCGAAAAATCCTGTATTTCATAAGGTTTCCTCTGTCTGTGTTGTTAGTTACACAGTGGAAACTAGGTGAACACTACAAGGCATGTACAACTGGTACACGATGTGTTTCCCCAAGCCATTCCCTACCCCATGACCCCACCCACACGACCTATGATACTGGAAGAGACTACACGGAGTGTACCGAGCGTACACGGCGTGTACTAAAATAGTTTTCATTTCATCCCGAATAGAAGATTACATGGCGTGTTTCCATAGAACTACACGAAATGTATGCCTGGTTTTTCCTGATAGTAAGCCTCAAAAACTACTCCAGAACATAGAAAAACATAGAACAAACATAAAAATGACAAATTCTGATCCATGAGAGCCCACACTCCCTGTGAATCAAAGCATGGCATCTTATACATGTTATAAAAAAATAAACACATTAATGATCCACCAAATTCCGGTTATTGAGGGCCCATACTCCCCAAAAACCAAAGTTTGGCATTCATCCTATCAACAACCTCACACACCAATACCCTATTAATTATAGTTATTTATTAAATCAAAAAAACAAAACTGCATACTTTTCTAGCAGAACAACTATCATAATAACATGAAATTTCTAATGCACATACATGGCATGGAAAGAATGCATGACATGTGATTCCTAGCATGTGACTAAATGATGCATGAGATGGAATAACCTCATATAATTGGATTTCAAATAAATGGAACCCATGGATAACATATAACAACACAATAACAAGTGTGTCACCCAACGGTGAAAATCAAATAAACCGTCAAATTTGAAAAATTAGAAAAATTGCAATAAACATGGTAGATTGGCTTTTCCCTGTACATGGGTTAGCTACTCCCAAGCATTGCTTATTACCAACTACCATGTCCATCCTATCCTTGAATAAGGCTCCAAATAGTAATTAAAAGAAAAAATAAACTCCATTAATACCACATTGTAACATCCTGGATCTAGAAACCATACAAAGAGTGCCCCAAACCATGTTGGTCACATGAACTCAAGCACATTTCCCCAAATTCCAGAGGCTACTGACTAGCAGTGAGGGTCCATGTTAGATTGTGGGGAAACTATTCCCTAATTTTTCAAAGTTTAGCGTAGCTGAAAAGAAATATAAAATATAACAACAGAAGTAGTAAACAACATACAACTGAAATGGACAACTAATGTTAAAAAAAGAACCAGCTGTCATATATATAATAAGATCAACCATGTCACGAATTCTATGAATGTATCTAGAACAGGATACATTAAAATAAAATACAAAACAACCAAAAGTACAAGGTACAACCAAACAATACAAAGAAGTGTAAATAGAACACAACAGCATCGCAAGCCTAAGCTCGGTCCCATTCTCTCCTACTCCTCTTCTACAATCATGTAAATGTATAGGGACACATTACCCTATAGAAATATGCATCAATACAGTATTTTTGGGCTGAATACATGATCCCAATAGGGTGTGAGAAATAAATCCTAGTAGGAACCCACCCAGGGCCCGTACCCAACTGTCTGTGAAAATGTGCAATAGAAGTATGCAAAAGTAAATTCAATAAACTCGTGAATTCTCTAAAGTAAATATCACAACCAGTTTCACTGTCATTTTAAATATTACATATCAACTCCAAGATTGTGATTCAGTTTGTCAGTTAAAACATAGAAAATCACCTTATTGAATGTCCTAAAAAGTCATGTCCTTAGACATACTATCCTTACCCTCAGGTAAAAAAATCACATACTCGCAGGTGATTTCCCTCAGGCATAAACAAGGGTTACCCTCAGGCTAACCAAACATTGACCTATGGCTATGCAAACACTTCCATTAGGCTAATAGAACACAACTCTCAGCCTAATCGAACACTAACCTCAGGATAATCGAACACTGACCTCTGGCTAATAGAACACTACCCTCAGGCAAATAAAACACTACCCTCGGGCTAATAGAGCACTGCCCTTAGGGTAATAGAACACTTCCCTTGGGCTAATAGAATCAGGACAAGCCCAAAGCATAAACAAGAAATTTATATAAACATTCTCTCAAGAATATATGATTCACAATATAATCATGAAATACCCTTAGGTATCCTGGCCAAATGGCTAAATAGAGGAACTCACCCCCGGGGTGTTCCTGGATCCATGCAGTGATCCCAAACAGATATTTTAAACGTATCATTAGGTTTTCTATACAATACTAGATATCCTTTCAGAAAAGGTCTCAGCCATACGACACCCCAACCATGGTCACGTAACCCAACGGTACATAATTTCACACAACAGTTGAAAATAAGAATCTGACCACCTACCTCGATCGTCTCTAATTAATATTTGTGAACGACGCCTCCTGAATCATCTATGAACGACGTAGATATTGGATAAACCTTCACCCATTGAAACTCAAATATCATTCCCTCAGGAAAGAATTGGTATGAAAAATACAATGAGAGGATATAAATCACTCGCGCGGTTCAATCGATATCATCAAAGAAGGATTCAGATTCCCGGTGTGCGGTCAGGAGATCTCCAAAGCTCTCACATCATCTCCCAGCTCCAAAATGAACTGAAATGCTTATCTGCCAAATGAGGATGCTACATCCCATTTTAAGAGAAAAAAATAGACAAAATGGCTATACTCTCAAGTACACGACATGCACTTTTTATTTTTTAAACTGTTCCTTTGGCGGCTTCTTTCCACCGCAGCATTGTTCATCGGTCGACGTGAGTACACAACATATAGTTCTGATTACGGGGCATGTACTATCACTCCACTAGCGGCTGCCTCCACTAACTTACTGTTCACCTACCGACTATTTACACAGAATGTATGTACTATGTACACGGTGTGTAGTTAGTTTTTACTCCCTTCATCGCTGACAGGCCTATACGCCCTGTGTACTCATCATGCAAGGCCAAAGAAGACGACATGTGGAAAAGTACACAACGTGTACCCATAAAATTTTGGATATTTCCCTATATTCCTAATTTTCATAAAAACACTAATGGAAAAAAGGAATAGAAGAATCACATACCTCAAGAATAAGAACTGGGTTCTTAAAAGAACTTATATAGATTCCCCAATAATATTTTCTTATTTTAATTCAAATCCATTAGTTAAAAAATACTTTTCAAACTATTATTATTTTTATACAATATCAAATTCTAGAAAAAGAGATAATGATGGAATGTCTTCAAATAATGGACTATAATATCTAACTTGAAATTTTTTAATTGAAAATCTTGAAATGTAGTCATAATTGTCAAAGATCATATACAACAAAAAGATCTACCTACAAGATAAAAAATCCAAACACAGTTCCAAATGCGCCACAATAGACTAAATAACCCAATTTAGATAAACAACATGAGGATAAGTGAAAAGGTAAGTCCAACATTATATTTTTAAAGGATTAATAGTATTTATAGATCTATGTGTATGGAAATCCACTCCTCATAAAAGATGACATCAGTAAGGGTAAATATGAGAAATCATCATAAAAGAATCTATAATATCCTTATAATACAAGGAATCTATGTATTATTAAATATTATTAGTGTCTACAATGAGATAAAAACTTTTTTCCTTTTAGGATCCATAGAAACTCCTCTTTGAAAAAAGAAATTCCAATTGTAACACGCCTCTTGTTTCCAAAAAAAAACTATGATAAACATTCATTAAGGTGATTCTCATTCAATATTCCTAACACTATATCCATGTGTTTTTTTGGATCCTATATTATCTTATAGCACAGAAAAATATCATTAAAAACCACAAAAAGGAATCAAGATATATCTGAACAATTTCATTCATAATTTCTATAAATGTGACTTATCAATTCGTAGGACATGAAGGCATAACAATATATTAAAAATAGCCATATCTTTTTCTAAAATCCATCTTAAAAATACAATCCTTCCAAACCCGTAGTTTGTGATATCTTAAACATAATTAAAATTTGGAGAAACACTGTATTCCCATTAAATGATCAAACATTTCATTAATTCTATGAATATGATACCAATTCTTTATCATACCATGATTAAGAGTTTGATAGTCATCACTAAGCCAAAGAGTTCCATATACCTTATTCAAAACAATATACCATTACTATAGACTGATATATTCTTGATTGAACAATATCTTTTCATTCGGACTATTCAAACTGAACTTCTAACTCCCACAATTCATTAAGTACCATCTGATATGACTGAAGTGAAGTAGGACTAGTCACATATAGGAGATCAAAAATAAGCTATAATTCTATTATAGAGAGAAACATTGGGAAATTATCATGGAAAACCTCCTGAATGTGATCAATGATAGTTGGAAAATGAATATTTTCATTCTCATCCATACAAGTTATTGTAAATGTTTTCAACAGATAACAGATAATTACAACCACTGGTGCCAAAATTATTTTAATAACAAATCTTATATCTAAATATACAAAAACGATTTGATCAATTCCATCATGTTTTCTGAAACAATCCTTTTATTTAGAACAATATATGTGGGATTTGAATGATTATGTCAATACATACCAAAAAATCTACACCAAAAATCCAAAAATAACATAAATCAGTCGGTAGTTATAGAAATATATTTACATATAATTGGATGGAACATCATTTTTTGAAGAAGAGTTTATTATTAATGATATAAGAATCATATCAAAATAAAAAAATATATGATCAACAACATGATTATAAATAATAGAGTGTGATGCACATATGATATAAGGACTGCACAATAGTATAATTAAAAATAATCATACATCTCACCATTTAAGGACCATATTTATCATCCATGGTCGATTTATTGATGTATCCCACCACTCTAGATGTTGGTGTCCCTATTCTACTTATTCAATGCATTAAATTTCACACCTATAACTATTTAAATACACATGCTCTCTCCAATAATAAATAACGAGATATGCCTTTCCGTCAGAGTCTCTCTATTGACCATATCAATATAGTGAATAATATAAACAATTAAATATTTTAGTGAATATCCTATTATAATTCTGACTCAAATATGCATACCTTCATTGATTCACTTTCTGTATATTTTGTGAAAATGTAGAAAAAATGATAAATTTAGTTACATACTCTCTTTCTGAGGTATTATAATTCTTCAAATGGAATAATTCTATTTTTCTTGTAATCTAAATGTTTTAAGGATATATATGTTGTTAAAATATTCCTCAAAATCTGACCATTTCATTCGTAGGTAAAATTTAGTTCAAAAAACGAAAACCCACCATTAGTAGAGAGATACTACAACATATATGTTTCAAACAGTACGTTCAACTTCGTTGGTTTTTCATGTAAATAAATGATCTGATTCATCCTATGCAACAATACATCTTGTATTTCTAGTTTATACAAATTAATGGTGGGTTTTTTTTTCTTCTGTTACTGAATCAAATGGAAATATTTTCAAGGAATGTCATTATAATTACCCTATCTTGAGTCTAAAAATAATGCACAGTAGGTCGAACCAAATATTGGTTCACCTGTAGCTCAGGTGAAACCAAAAATTTAGAAGCCTCATCTGGTTGATTACTATGATGCCTACGTAGTTCCATTTAAGCAAATGATACAAAACCCCATTTAGTATAACTCAATAACAATTGAGGGATAAATAATTTAAAATTACCTCATCTAAACAAATCAAAACTTATTTTTCCATAATATAAATATTTTTAACAATTTAATAATTTTTAAAAAATAATCCATCCATGATTTTAAAAATCAACCCATTTTTACAATTTCAAAAAATTAACACATTTTTAATCTTTCATAAACCATAAAACCCAAAATGAATAATTAATTCCTAGTGGTAAGTCATACTATAAATGAAATGTATAATAATCTCACCGTATAAACATATGATAATGTGGTGAAAAATAACTTAAATGTGTATTATTACACTAATATAACCAATTACCTTGGAAACATGAATTGTAGTATAAAAACATTACAAATATATTCTTATGATTTAAACTTCATGTATCGATTATCCTATCTCATTATTACCATCCCAAATATAGTATGATACCATTTCTTACTCAAGGACCGAACACAATGATAATATTTTTCCCAAATAAGATAGATGGACCAACCCAGACTAATCATTGTAGAAAAATCAGGAACCTCCTAATTATGTTAGGAAGACGTAGTAGTGTTACTAGGACTTATGTGAAATATCCATGACATCAAAGGATTTCAATAAATTCCATGTGCCTCAAGAATATAAGGGGTATGATTTTCCATTTAAAAATAAATCCTCGAGACAATTGAAATAATAAATATCCAGTCCCCTATATGATGCATTATGAAAAAAATACTAATTGAAAACACAAAAAAAAAACAAAAAAAACATATCAGTGTAAATGAGGAAACTTGGATACATACTCGATGCGATGAAAAATACAATAAAACTCAAAACTCCCAAGTGACATCATCCTTTAACACCCAACCAACTCCAAACTCATAATCCACATGCCATAATCATGGTATTAAGAGGCATCACTCTGGAGATGAGATACATATCATTTACATATTTCCCAAATATAACACATTTAAATTCATAAATGTTCCCATGAAGTGGTTGAGTCTAAAAATTGTAGGGGTCCTCCCAATGACTTCCCACCCAAGCATCTATGCAATGACACGCTTCTTAAATTTATATAAAATAGTTTAAAATCATTTTATAAAAACATATATCAAAACTATTTACCAGTTCCAAGATAAAACATAAACAAATCCTTTAATAAATTTCTCCTTAAGATGCCTACCTGTTACCATGTCTTCACACAAACACACAATGAATTTGTAGGTTCCTATTATATACTCATGAGCAGTCTCTCATTGATCCACAATATCAAAAAATATTTACCAATATAAGGTAAACCTATAGTGCACACCCCTTCCAATAGGTCACTTATATTAATGAAATTAAATTTATATTGTCTGAAAAATAAAAGTCCAAATTATATTATATATATAACCATCCATTATTTAAATAATTTGAATAAAAATTTTCCATCTATCAACAGAGAACTGCCATTTTCAAATCATCATTTTAAAAATATAAATAAAGACTATTTTCAAAAAAAATATTAAATTTCCACAATTCCCAATCCATAAACAAAATTTAGTCTTCATAAATAATCAATCATGAATTTTATAACAATTTCACACAATTTAATTCTATGAAATTAATATTTTTTTATATGTCAGGTGCAGTGAATGAGAGGCCACTCCACTCCATATGGTTGGTGAAAAAAAAGAAAGACACTACAATTATGAAGAATCATGTCATGTATTATCTTCAATTTTTTATATTGAAGAATATATTATCAATATTCGGATCATATAAAGTATATATTTACATAAAAAACTAGATATATAGTTATGAGAGAGAGGGGAAGACTATATCTAAGAAGAAAAATTGGTAGAATGCATTAAATACAAATTTACATCTATAAAAAACATTATTTCAAAAAGAAATATCATCTGGATATAAGGGAATCATCTATCAATCCTAGGGAGGTAAAGGAATTCATTATAGTGAGGTATGATGTGATTAAATAGGGTTTTAAGAGTTAATTCGGATGTGATCCAATAATTTTGGGGTTCAAACTATACATTTCATTGTTATACCACATGGGTTGGAAAACTATGAACAAATCATGTAGTGATACTATCACAAAGAGTCTTATCCCTAATCATCTCAAATGATTAAAAAAACATGCACCAAAAGTTTTTTCCCGCCATTTGAATATGCACAGTTTATCCTAAGAACTCACATGGTTTTTCCATACTGTGCAGATGTCATGTTCCTACACAATTATCACTATTTTCCGTTACACAATTTCTTAGATGTGGTGAATTGTTTTTACTATCTATGAAGAAAACATGAATCTCTCTAAATTCCTCCCAAACATTAAAAAATCCCCCATAACCTCCAAAAATCAACTAAATCATCATAGGGACTCATAATACATTAATAAATATTCATTTTCTTAAAATTGGTGGTGCTACATCGATGTTATATATAAAAAAATATTTAATGAAATAATATTGTATTAGGATAATATGATCATTATATAAAGATAAAATAATACATACCTTATTTTTGTATTGATAATTGAAAGGTTGAAACACAACTCTTGGATGTGTATGACATACCCTCTCAGTGATTATAACATTTTTCATTTTTCATAACCATTATTGATGATTGGTTCTAGAAATATAATTGATGTATAAAAAAGATAATTATGTCAAGATTATAATTTTTATGATTATTAAATAATCGGTACATTGACTATATTAAACCTACCAAATTCTTTTAGGGAATAAGATTTGAATGTCATCAATGTAGTCGATATAAAATAAAATTATTAAGTAATATTACATAAAAAGGTAATAAATAAAATAAAAAGTAATAATTATAATGAAAAGTTTCTCAAGATAGTAATAAATTAATATAAATTTATTATTTAGGATGATAAGAAACATATATGACCGGTTATTGTCAAATTACGGGATACTAATCTTTATAAATTGCATTTTAAATATTTTAAACAATTATTATATAAATAACTCTCTTCCATGCTCATTTTATTATAATCTATTTTAAATGTTTTTATATTGAAATAAGTGAATTATAGATGGAATTTTTTCCCTTATATTCAAAGGTTTTCAAAAGGAATCTTTTTATGGAAATTATTGACCCTATTTATAGAAGGAAAAAAGGAATGTTAAATTTTAAAGTTTATGGTGTCCAATGTTTTTCTTTCCAGCATAATAATTATCCTACAATTTATTTCCATTAAAATATTTAATTTTTTAATTTAAATAAAAACATATTTATCTTTTTAAAGGTTTTTTGGATTTCAATATTGGTTTTAAATATAAATGGGTATTTTGATATCCAAAACTGCCTTTAATACGATTTTAATGTGTTTTCCAATGGGTTTTTAATGAAATGGTGAATGTTTAAAATGGTTTATTGATGATATAGAACATTAGAATTGTTTCTGAGAAATGGGTTGGCCGGATACATCATATATTATAGAGTTATCCACACTATAGCTCATGATGTTTGGTGACACTTATATATATTATATTAAAGGTGATCCCCATTATAGCTCTTCAATGCATTGGGTAATGTTCCTTTTATTCAAAGGAACAATGTTGGGAGTTAACATTGATGTATTAATTTATAGAAATAATAATAATATCATATCATAATACATGGGTTATGAATATTATATGTTAATCTACCAAAAATGGGGTTTATGTATCTTTATTTTAGTTTCACAGTTTTTTGAGAAATATGATTGTGTTTTTTTAGGATAGTGATTACATTAATTTTATCAAACAATAATGAGATAATGGTAAAAATCATTTAGGTTTTAATTTTTTTCACTGGAATAATGTAGTTAATATTTTATTGTCCCATACTATGAATTGTTTACTCCTCCCATGTTTTAAAAGGATTTTATGAGGATTTAAGGGTGGTTATGAACAAATAAGAAGTCATGATAAAAGTTATGGATAATGTTTTTTGAAATTAAATCAGTTTATATTTTTAAAAAATTGTATTTGTGAAAAAATAGATATTGAGTATTATTTTCAACTCTGTTACATATATAAGTGTTTCTTATACAACAGTTTTGACATAATTCTATAAATACTTAAACTAAAAAGATCTTTATGAATGTGTAAAAGTGAATCCATGATTAAAGATAATATATTTTGTAATATTTTATGTCTAGGTCTCTATAGTTTCTATCTGATACTAGTTTAGGTAATTTTTTGGACAATGATAAATTAGTTAAATAACATTATGTGATTATAATTTATGGTTATCCAAAATTATATTTTCAATATTTTCATGATTCATAATCTAAGATATGTTTAGTATGAATTGTTATCCACTTAGTAATTATGTAAACTGATATAAGAAAGAAATAAGAGGATGATATCCTTCTGAACCAGTAAACTATAATTTTTGGAATTTTAATAAAGTATTTATTCACTGTTATGGCCTAGTTGACAATTTATATTAATGGTGTTGGCATAAATGTGAGAGAGAAACCACATTCACCACAAAGAAACTATTATATATTGTGGAATTTCATGAAACATCTCCATTATGATAACTAAATCAAGTGGTTTTTTGTGGAATGATAAAATATATGGAGAAGTTATATGAGGTCATGGGTTTCTCATAGCATCAACAGGATTCCCTTTTCATTTACTATTTTAAAGGTAAATCTAATCGATGGGGGGATTTGGTTAAGAAAACTAGATAAAAATATGATCAAGATTCTATATATTGAGAAACATTTAAGAATATTTTCCATGAGAAATATTTCCTTATGGTTTTCAACATAGGATGGTGAAATCATTCATATAATTTATTTGAAAAGATAAATACTATTAGATCTATAAGAATACCATTTTATAATATCTACAAGGTACATAATTTATTTTATTTTGATCCTTGATAGTAAAATTATGATATATAATAAGGATTGACACCATTTTTATGAAACGATTTAGAAAAATAGAATTTTATTCTTATGAGAATTTTATTCATTATGATTATACATTTTGAGATGGTTTTGATGTAAATTACGTTCCTCGAGATGATTAATGTATGAAATGAATATGTTAGAAAAAAATATAGAATCAACCAATTAATATGTGTAGAGGAAATCCTAGAACACGTTCCCAGTGTGGAAAAAGAAATATTTGGGAATCTTTATCTAGATAGGGGAAATTTTACCATTGTGGTAAGGTTAGTCAAAGGTACAATGACAGTAAATATAAAATTAATAAACAATTCAAGAATATAATTATACATATATAGTCAATGGTGAGATGTTTTAACATAAATAATTTTTAGAATTATGCTAACTTGTGTCCATTGTTTTGTTACCTATGGAGGAAATTAACAATAGAAATTGAAGAAATGAATGGGAAAATATTTTTATGCATCTATGGTTGAGTTTTTTAAATATAATGATGTGTTGATAGGTATGATACTTATTTATTAGAATATTTTAAATACCAATTTTGACTCTTTATTATCAAAAATAATATAATTGAGAGAAGATCAATAAAATTGTATATATACCCATATGAAAAAATAAATCATTTGTTGTGAACTTTAGATGGGACTATTACATAAAGTAATATTTATAGGATTGATTATTTTATTATTTGTTGGATTCTCCACCATAAAACTATAGTTGTAAAATACATATCAAGGTTTTATATTATTTTGCGTATAGATTGGATTTTAGTTTATCATGATATGATAGACTAGAATACGATGAATGGAATATTCCACAATTTCATACCATTGATAAAATAAAAGGAAATTGATAAATTGATTAAATAAGGTAATGAATGTTACATATATCAGGTTGTAGAGAATATATAAACCGTTCAAAATAATGATTGTCCAATTGTAAATAAATATGTGGATTTATTTATTAATGATTTACCAGATGTCATTCTTGATTAAGAGGTTGAGTATATGGTTGAATGAGTACACAAATATAATATATTTACAAAAAAACATCTCAAACGGATCGTTAAGTACTTTTAGAATTTAAAATTTCATCGGAATAGTTGATAGATAAAGGTTTAATTCATCATAGAACTTTCACATAGGGTTTCCCCGTATTATTTTTTCAAAATAAATATGTTTCAATTATTATTTTCATAGATTATAGAGAATTGATCCATACAGCTACTAAGAATATTTATATTGTTTCTCATACCGATGATTTTTTTGGTTAGATATAGGGATTGAACGGATTTTTTAAGATTGATCTCAGGATAGGTTAAGGTTATGATGAAATATATCCTAAATTCATCTCTTTATAATAGGTATGGGAATTATGATTTTTTATTTATTCCCATTGGGTTTTCTATTAAAAAAGTTGAATTCTTGGAAATTATTATTATAGTATTTGTATGACTATTTAGATAAATATTTGGATGTCTTTATTATTTATATATTATGTATATTCTAAAGTTAATTAGATTCATGAAAGTCCCCTTTCTATTATTTTAGAAAAACATAAAATAAAATAAGATATATGGAAAATTTAGTATGTTTGAATTTCTATATAATGAATTTTTTTCCTCTGGAATATTATTTCTAAAGACGTAAAAAATATTGAACCTACTAAAAATAATGTTTCTGAAGAATTTAAAACACCTAAAACGTCAAATATATTCAATGTTTTCTGGATTTCGGGTTATTATTGATAATTTTTTTAACAATACATGGTTGTCTATCCAACTTACGAGTTTAAGTTGAAATGAATTCATAGTTTTCTAGATGAAATAATGTGATGATTTTTTTAGGAACATGAATCCAGATTTTAAAATGCCCTAGTTTTGGAACCTCCCTTTAGAAATGGTGAAATTTCAATCTAGAGTGATACATCATTGAATAGACTTGATTGTGTTTTGATACAGAATGACAAGTTAATTACATATGAATCATGTTAAATAAAACCAGATAAGAAAAATTATATTAATCATGATATGGAATTTGGTTCTTTTTATTTTTCACTAAAAAAGAAAGTAAAAATTAATATGGAGTATTTTGTGAAGTATATACTCTTAAAAAAATGAATTATATATTCATATAGAAATAGTATAAAATGAATTTAAGAAATTTTCTTGAATTGATAATGGATTTTGAATTAAAAATCATTACAATCCTAGAAAAGAAATTAAATAATCCCTTTCACTGAACTAGAAATCTAATTATACATTAACAAGGATATGGTTGGAACATGACCCATCAGTTAATGAAATTTTTAATTTTTTCATTGAAATTGTCCATATAGTAACTACCTTTGTTTTTTTATGGTGTCAATATAATAATATATGTCTAAAATAATTAAACAAGCTCATAAGGAGGATCTTGTTTGACTAGAAAATATAGAATCAATTAATTGCTGTAGGCTTCCATAGTTTAATGTTCCTGGATAATGTGTAATCGTATTTGGAAAAATATCATGTATGTGTTTTTATTTCCTATTACGGTTTCATTTTTCTGTAAATCACATTATTCCTCATTTTTCATTCACCAAACAAGGATAGATATGTACACACACCTATAAAATTTTAACTGGTGAGATAGAATAAAAACATGTATGGTTGAATTCACTATGAAATGTTGAAATGTTATACAGGGTAATTCACAATAACATTTAATAAATGGGATACCTATGTCTTTTTCTATTTGATAGTAGAAATGGGAAATCATATCTTTGGATTTCATTGTGGGTTTTCAAAATAAACCAGATGTTAATAATAAAATTTGGGTTATGGTTAATCTATTAACTAAATCTTTTCATTTATGTATTATTCATGATAATATGTATTTAGATAAACCTTCTCAATTATATATAATGGATATTTTCATGTTATATAGAGTTCCTCTCTCCTATGTATCTGTCTATGATCCAATATTTCATTCTACTTTTTGGAATGTTAATATGAAGTCTTGGGGTGGGGGATTGAATTTGGTTTTATATATACATACTAAATATCATTGGAATTTTTAGGGAATGATTTTGACCATGGAATATATGATTAATTATAGTTCAAGGGATTATAATGGTTATTTTGATCAAATTGTATCATTGTTTGATTGTTTTTAAAATAATAGTTTTCATTATAAAAAATGGTGCCTTTTAAGGAAATATACGAAAAGTGATGTCAAACTCTTTTTGTTTGGGTTGAAGTAGGTGGAATGAATTTTATGATACCAGAGTTGGAGAGGAAATGGTGGAGAATGTCAAGATAATTCATAAACATATGAGGATTTCCTAAATCGGGATAAAAATCTAGGAAAATAATTGCATAAATCATTTTTATTTTGAGGTAGGTGATGATATATTTCATAAAGTATATCTACATTAAAGTGTTATGCACAATCATAAAATGGGGATGTTAATTCCTCAGTTCCATGAACCACATTAAGTCCTAAAAAATGTTGGACCGGTTTCCCACTGAGTGTCCTTACACTTGATTTTATACTAGGTACACAATATTGTTCATGTTTCGATGTTAATAAAATAGGTACCATATTCATCTAATGTTTTGAGACCAGAGGTCATTCTGTTAGAAGATAACGTTTCATATTTAGAATAGCCAGTATATATTCTTAACCATAAAGATCTAGTGTTTTGAAACATTCTGATTTTCTAGGTTAAGTTATTGGGGGAAACCCATATAGTTGAAGAAGAAACATGAGACTTTGAAAATGATATTAGGGATTTATGTGCCCACTTGTATAATAATTGAATAAAATTATAAGGAAATAATCTAAAAATGGAAGAATAATTTAACATCCTGGGTCAGGCCAATAATTTATTTTAAATATTTTTAATATTATATAATTATATTTTATGGAGTGGTAATTATTATAATAATGTGATATAATTTTTCTAGAAAAAATGAAAACTCATTATTTATAACAAAATTTTATGTCTTGAATTAAATAATATTATTTAAAATAATAATTATAAAATGATAGAATTTATTTTTTATAAATTTAATTTATTTTTTCAATTAAAAACGTTAAAATTATTTTATGTTTAATTTTTGAGAATTTTCTAAAAATATATATTTTTCCATGAATAATGAAAATATTAATATTTATTGAAAACTATATTTTATTTGGTAATATGAAATAAGAAATAATTTATTTTGGATTAACATTAATATATAGTTAATTCTATTTTATAAAAATTAATTTAATTATATTCTTTGGAACAAAAATTATATATAAATTTTGAATAACATCATTTTTATAAATAAATAGATGTTTTTCTAAAAAAACTACTTTTCGTCACATTTTGATGTTTTAATTTTTAATTAAAATATCCCAATTTTGTAAATTGAATCATGATGACTGAATTAAATATTTCTAATTAGTAATTCTTTATTTTTTGTGTATTACCCTTTTATTTTTGGTCATTATGAATAATAAGCATAATAAATAATTGTCCGCATTGTCTGGTTAAATCATATAATTTAGGTTAAAAGTAATATGATATTATCCTAAAATGACACTAACAATACCCTTTATCCTATCAGAAGAGTTTAGTTATTCTATTTATATCCAATGTTTTAATATATATGAAAATAATGCCATATTTCTGTAATTTTATCCTATAGAATATTTTAAATATGTATAATGTAAAAATTTTACACTCTAACTTTTAATATCTATAAGAATTTTTGACTGGGATAAATAAAAGATAGGATTCCTTTTAAATATTAATTATCAATATAAATTATTTTTTCTTTTCATTGTGTTGTATTTCTAAATTTTTTAATGTAATAATTTCCTTAATTTATTATGCAATTCTTATACAATGTTTATTTATATAAAAGGAAAATAAAATAAATTTTATTAAAATAATAAAAGTAATATAATATTAAAGAATTATTATGTTCCATGAACTTTTTAGAAGTATATAACATGGTTTGTATGTTTTAATCTATTTTATTCTAATTTTGTTATTGGGATGATTTTTTCAATGTCCAATTAAATAAATAGTTCTAAAAATAACAATAATGATATTTTATAATAATTTAAATTTTATTATATGACTTAATATTTATAAAAAATATATAATTAGTCATGTTATTAGGTTATGGAATAAAATCTCAAAAAATTTCTACTTATGGAAAAATTTGGTTTTTATAGTAACTATTTTGACCTCTATGAAGAAAAGAATTTATTATCACCGTAATTGTAAAAAGGGTATATGAGGGGGTTAAAAAAGATATGGGTAAAAAAATTTCTAAACCTGTCCAAATATTATTGAATGATAATATTTCAAATCATCTGAATATATTATTCAAATAAAATAATTTTAGATACACTTTAATGTGAAATTTAATTTATATTAATTTAGTAAATTATGAAATTCAAAGAGTTATCCACCACTCTCATAAAAAAGGTAACCCCTATCTTCTTTTATTCAAACATAAAATAATTTGTTTTAGACAATCCATGACCAAATATATTCTTTATATTCCTCCCCCATCCAACAATCCTTGTCCTAATAAGAAATATAACCTAGGAAAGCATAAAATGTAAACCTTAAGAGGCTGCCTCAAGAAGTGGTATAATTGTTAATCATGATTTTTTTAATTCTACCTTTACCTACTTCAAAATATCCTCAAACATGCTGAGATAATAAAACCAATAACCAACATATACTAATACGATGTTATATTTATGGATTGAAATATATCCATCTCCACTTCTATTATATAAGAAAGAAAAATATCATTCGTGTGTAAGGTGAACTATCACCTGAGGAACCAATGCAATTAAATTTCCATCACCACCTTTCATGAATGATTATATTGGTTGATTTAATATATATATATATATTATATTCACTCAATATTTATCATCTCATATTATTATTATCTTATCTATTCTTACAACACATTATTCATAAAAAATGATAATATTGTCAGTTCGTACCATTGATCTACCCGCTCCAAGAAGTTATGGGATTCATTTTACATGACCACATCATATAGATGATATATATATATAATGAAATAATATGGTATTTATTAAATTATTATTGGTGTTTACTGCTAAAATAAGTCTTTCCTTATTTCCATAATGACAATTAAAAATGGAAACATTATTTATGAATTCACATGACTAACCCTCTCCAGGATTGTATTATAGTTTATTGTTCATGAACATCATTAATTATTGGTTTAAAATTTTAATTTATTTTTTATAAGGAATATTATTGAACAATAATGATAAAATAAAATATATAATAATGTCCTCATTAACTATAGTCAACCAACCTATTTCATTTTTGACATATGTGCTGAATATCATAAAAAATATAATATAAACATTAATAATAAAATAATTTAATATAACATAGTAATATATAAAATAAAAATGAATAATAATAATTTAAAATATTTTCAATAAAGTAAATATCTTTCAATAATTAATTATTTAGGATAATAAATAATATACATGAGGAGTCGGACAGAAGTTAAGGGACAATTTACTTTTAAAAGATCATTTTACATTTTTAAAAGATATATTATATGAATACTATCATCCATGTATGTATTCGTAAAATTCATTTTTTATGTATTTTTATAGAAATAAATTGGATAAAAAATAAATTTTATTCCATTTTCAATGTATTGTATTTTGGAATGTTTTCAATTTATTTATCAAATATAAAAATAAATTTTTATGATAATTTATATGGCTTATTCGGTTTTTCTATTAACAAAAAAAATAATTTGATGTCTGGATTCCATTACATAATTTCATGTTTAGTTCAAAGAAAAACACACTTTCAATTTTTTGGTTATTTTTTATTTATAAATGTGTTATAAAAATAAAGTGTAATTTGTTATCGGAATGTTTTTTATGTATAATTTTAAAAGTGTTTCCAAGGGACTTGTTATGAAAAGGTAAAATAATAAAAAAAAATTTATTATATTTTTTTGATAATTATATATTAGAGACATGTGATATGATATAGCTTATATGATGGGATTTGATCAATTATATCTCATTTTTATGGGTGAACTTGATGTAGCATTTATGAAGGGTGAGGCTCATTATAAACCTCCAATTCATTATGTATTGTTCCCCAACATCAATAGATGAAAGAGGTGGTTATGTATTATGGTTTCCCCAATGGATTTAATTGGGATCCATATATTTCAGACATGAGTTATGAATATGAATCTCTATCTCAACAATATATGTTTCTATTTACTTTCTGAATATTAATATTATATTGAGAAAAAATAGTGTTCTTTATTATGAAATTAATTTAATAAATAAGATTAAATTATAATTTGTCAAATGTAAAAAAATTATATGATTTCATTATTTTTACAAGACAAACTTTTTTTTTCTTTCTTACATCACAGTCTTATATTTTTGGCTCATTCCATGATTTATATTTTTTTTCACTGTGTATGGATTATTAATAAAAAATAATAATTGAAGTTTAAATTATGGATTTTTTTCATGAAAATAAATAATGTTTCATTTTATAAGTTTTATGTTTTGGTAAAATTGATACTAAGTAGTAGTATCCTCCTTTTAATATATATATGTGTGTGTGTGTGTTTTTTTTCTGTGTTTTATGCAAGAGTTATGACATAAATTTATAAAATACTAACCCAAAAAAGATCCTCTTGAATGTAATAATGTGAATTATAGTTTAAAGACAGTAGATTGTGTAATATTTGAAGGCCATATCCTTATAGTTTTTATAGAGTAAGTGGTGGTGTAGTAGAATGAGATAGAGGTAGATGATGAGTCAATACACTTCCACTAAAAAACCTCAAGATAGTCCAAGCTAATCCCATAGATCTAATATCCATGTATATTGTTAGATGCACTCCATGAAGGGATTTGATCAAGGAATGACTAACAGGGTTCATGGTATGTTCTATTTATTCCTTACACTAGAACCCAAACATATCAATATTGGTGTGAGATATTATTTAATAGTTTTTCATTATCTAGAGAGTTAAAAATATAGGTAGAACTCCCAGCATGATGTATCTTACAAGATACTCCCATTACAGGTGACTACATGCTCTCTCAGATCTACTAAAATACAAAATTTCAGTTAATAGAGAGATTTTTTGTGGATACTCATTGTGGATAGGTTGAATCACTATGATTTCATCATTTTTATGAACATTATATAATAAATTCATCATTATATAATATATTATTGTTCATGTATGGAATATTATCAAGATTATAGATCAAGATTCACTTTTATGGGTGAGTGAGACTTTTAGTTGGGGTGTCTAGGTATTATATATCATAATATTTATCTTTTTTTCACACAAATTTGAGATACTGTTTCCATTAATTGTTATGGAAATTATGTGGTTTCTCTATTATCATCTAATGTGATGAATAACACTAATATGTTCATGGAACTAATGAAAAATAGGTTTGAACCATTCTTTTACCATTATGTTATATTTTTCATCAATTACATATATATTTATTCTAGGTTAGTTGATAATATTGTTTAACAATTTATAATTGACTTGTACTTTCATAGAGAGAACTGGCTATATTCTAAAATATTGAAGGAATGAATTTATATTCATGAGTTCCATTTTATTAATCGATGGGGTGTCACATGACCTTATAAAGATCAATGAGGTGGTTTATTACGATCCATTATAGAATGTGTTCATTACACAAAACATTATTAGGTTCCAAATATATTATGAGAGATTCATGGAGGGATTCTCTGGGATTATAGCTCCCAAGTCAACCATGATGAGATGAATATCATTGGGTATCAAAAACAATATTTTGAACATGAGAAAAATATAGTTTTAGTGGAATAATTTTTTATCTAGATAGGAGACAATTTTGGATGTGTTATTCTCTTAATTAATGGTTATAGATTGTAAAAGAAATGATTTATTTAATTGGATTTTAAATTAGACATATAAAAGCTTCCTAATTTTGGATATCCCCTCACCTCCTATTAAATCATAATTTCATTATTTTACACTAATTTTTTCTAAAAAAATATTTAATAAACCCACTCATATATCCTCACAATGAATTTTTTTAATTTTTAATCAGAGGAAATGATCACTAAACTCTCTTACCTGACATATCCTATTGATCAATGATATTTAATCACCATTCGGTCAATACAATACTTATAACTACAATAACCGAATAGAACCTAGGTGGCCTATCTATAAAATATAGTGAAATAGTGAATATGAATTCAAATTGTACAATGGAAATGAAATAATCTAATCAAATAAATTATTCAAATAAATATCGATATATGAATAGAATATATATTCAATTATAACATTGAATTAAAAATAATCGGTATGAGGATCTTCCATGACTAAAAATAAAATGTAAGGGTGTGGCATCGTAGTATTATTACTATAGTAATGAATGAACAATGCATTAAACTACAACTCTAACTGATTAATAGATCATAGTATTAGTTCCTTACTCATGGAATAATTATTTATTTTATAGAAAAAATATTGAAGGTTCTTCATGTGATATAAAGATTAATCAATGATAGGAATATATATCACTTATTTATCTCAAATGATTTTACTATTTTTCAGAAATTCCTCAAATTCCATGCCTAACATCCTTATATTTTTTATTTTTACAATGAGTATATCTCAAGGGTGTATATTCCTTCAGTTTGGATCATTGTAAATTTTATAGTTTTTGGACACACTCCCCATGTTCTCCATTCTTGGTTTTAATCTTGATGATATATATGTGGGTCTTGAGAGTTATTCTGATCAGATATAGGAAAACTAGATGTTTTCTATTTGAATATCATGCTGACAATTCTTTTCTGGTAATTAATATGTGAATATACCCATTGAAGGCCTTTGACATTTAAAGTATTTTTCTCTTATGGGATGAATGTTAAACAGCATTACTGTGAACATGATACCCCAATGTAACCTATGTTCTATGGGGGTTTACCTTGAAATAGGTTATAGAAATGATGGAGGATATTTTTTCAATGCCATGATATCTAAAGATACGATCTCAAATTGTATGGGAACTGCATTGATCACCTATTGTGAAGTACTCATCATACAATTGGTTGGTGGATTGGAAATGAATGATTATTTCCCCATATTTATACATATATAGGGAATTTATTTTATACCTATGAATCTCATTCCGTAATCATTAGTGATCAACATATTCAGATCAATAGTGGTTTATTGAGTTCATGACCTCATCAATTCCCCAGAACATGATTTTGGGTGCTGTGAGGAGATGGATTTGAGTGGGTGTTATCAAGGTAATTTAATCCTAGATTTTGGGTTTCTAAGCCATAATCTATCTATATAAGTGAATGATCAATCATATAGGACAACGTGTGGCCACATGGTGTATATCAAAATTTTGAATCGACCACTACTCATAACTAGATCTTGGTATTTTCACTTTTGGTTAGTTGAGTCCAACATGCCATTTTTAGTTTACTGACATGAAGTCACTTATGTTTTCAAGGAAGGATGAGTAACTAATTGTGGTTGGTTAACCTCCTATGAGGTGAAAATTTTCACAGAGTTGGAGTAAGATAACTAGAATTTTCTTGGTAGGTAATTGGATAGTCATGCACTATGTGGTCTTCCCAAGGTCAATTGATCGACCACATGAAAAAATACCAAGTTCACAATTTGTCCATAGTTTCCCATCCTATATAATTAAAAAATTAATCTATGTGTCGGAGTTTTCATGAATGAAATACTATTTAATAAAATTGATAATTAGAGTATGTATATTTAAATATTTAAAATCAAAATTTAAAAACACCAATTTACTAACACAAATAAATTCATAATGAATATAATAATTAAAATTCATGACTTATGACTTTTAAAAAATTGGTTTCATAGATAATTTATACAATTAATGATCAATAACAGAAACATGTTATCAATTTTATAAGATATATACATCATGTCTAATTAGCCCCAAAAATAAGTAATCAACAAAAATTATAAATTATAAATATTTATAGAAATCATCCTAAATTTCCAAAAAAAAAGTTTAATAATGTAACATTTAAAATTTATTTAAATAAACTTGGGGGTATTTTTAATTTAAATGGATCTGAGAATTTAAAAATGTTAGCATATATCACACCACCAATCATAAACTATTAAACTCCTAGGAAATAAGAATAATTATTTATTATTTGAACAGTTATATCCTGCATTAACATATATACAAAAACTGATGAATAATAAAATGATAGACCAAAAAATTTGTTGAATTAACATTCATAATCTATATATTGATCTTAATAACTCACATTAATTAATTTTATGATCTAGATATAGTATTTAAAATGATTATTTTAAGCGGGATTTGAATTTTAGAAATTAAAATTTCCATTTAACCCTTTCTCTTGAGTATCTGAAACAATATTTCAAATTTCCAATTCCTTGAAAAAAGTCAATTTAATTTTTTAAAATTTAATTTAACCCTTTATAATCTTTTTTTATATTTTTTTATATTAATGAATACATTTTTTAAAATATGTGACTTATTGAAATATTACATCCCTTGATTGTGAAGATAACTATTCAAAGTACATATTGCATATAAAAAAAATAGAATTTATATACTCACACAGCAAATGTACAATTTAATTTGGATTCATTATGATATCATAATTTCCAATTTTAGAATTGTTTTAGTGGAATTAAAATATTTTCTTTACATTTGGATCCCCAAGGAGTTATATTTTAAAATGTTTTTTAACTTGAATTAAATTCAAAATTCCTGTTTCTTCATCATATAATTTTAATTCCTAAAATATATTTTCACCCACATTTATTTTTCTAATTCTAATGAAAAATTAATATAATAATGAGAATAAATTATTACATAAATACTTAAATCCCACAATTTCATAACCAATTAACACATTCTATTATAGCATTTTAGTATTCCTTGTTTGGACAACATTCAAATCACGTTTTCCAATATAAAGACTCTGTAATAGTTTAAAAAAACAATCAATATGAATAATTTTTTTTATAGATTATAAAAACAAGCATTAAAAATTATGACTTAACATATTTTAAGACTAGAAAACTATGAGAAAGAAATATTTAAAAAATTATTTACATGTTATGATTCTTTTTTGGGTACTCTAGACATACCTCAGACACATTTTCCATCAATTCGAGCATGCATTTTTATAAGTAAAAATGTTTCAAAATAAAAACCATCTATATTATTGTAATGGAATGAGATAACTAGACATTCCTTTTATTAAATTATATAAAGGAGGATTTTGGACTCCTTTATTCATTCATTCAAAAATACATTATCACAATGGTTGATCTATTAGTTTTTCACCTTTAATGGATTCATTGAATCTTCTCAATTATTATCAACATTAAAAAATTGAAACATATATGAAACTATTCATGGCCCAGTGTATATGGAATAATTTTCACTAGCCAAGAGATTAAATCCTAATGATGGTAACAACATAATGTTTCCCACATGAAATACTATTATTTGAATAAGTTTATCATGGAATGATTTTTTCTTCTCCATGTATCATAGTGAATTATCATAAGATTCTCTTCTATGTTTATTAATTTATATAATAAAAATAATCATTTTTACTCTAGATTTTAAAAACTATATGTTTACCATATTCATGACCCAGTAATCCACCTAATGAAACTCAACATATAAACGAAAATCCTTTCCAAAAAATTATATAAGGGGAAATTCATTAGAGGGTTTTTATGATGATTTATATTTCCAAAATTCATCATTAATATATTTACTATAGTACATCATAGTGGGTATTACAGTATTTTCCCTAATCATCGTGATTTCTATATTGGATTCCTTTACATAAAACATTTTTCTATGGGTTGTAGGAAGTTGAAGACTTCTAATACACTTCAAATTTCTTCACTAGGGATTCATTTTTCTGATTGTAAAATTGTTCTCCATTGTAAGTTATTATTTCTTAGGGTACAGAATATCTATATTTTTTTACATTATAAATTCAATGATAACCAAATAATTATCAGTTCGGTTGGATATTACTTCAATATACCTAGAAACATAGTCCGCTTCTAATAAGAATTAGGGGGAACCAAGTGAAAAAAGAAATATACCCATGAAATATAATCCAAAAGCATCAACTAATTAACAAAATATTAAATACTCTTTGGTAATTTCATGTCTTTTTGAAACTCCACTAGCATGTTGATAGTTTTTGATGGCTATACATAATTTATTTGTGTATTTAACAAATTAAGGCACAAAAACATGACTTAACACCATTCTAATAGTTATCTAAAATACAAAATAGAACCACATCAATGTTTATGTAAAAAATAATGAAAATATATAATCTATTCCTCAACAATGGATCTCCATATTACTTGTTCATTATTTATATTCCATAAGTAAGGATCTTATCATATATTATACTTTGACAAAAATCTCAATCTAAAAGATTTATACATTTTAAATATGCGGGTACCATTTTTGAAAATAAAATTCACTAGATTATAAAACTAGGGCACTTGGGTGACACATTATAGTTTCTCACACGGGAATGAGTAATCTAGGATTGTTTTTAGTAGTTTTTCTAATTTAAAAGTGTGATGAAATCTACTAATTTTTTCTATAAATAGATTTTAATAGTGCTTATTTTCCTTAATATCCATGTTCAGTTCATATATTAGAAATATCTATCATTGTAGGCTAGGATTGCTTCTATCTTTATTAATCAAATACCAGACTGATGTATGATCTGAATAAATAGTTACTTTACTATTGAAAAGTATAGAAAAAAAATCATCCGATCGAACAAAATTTGGAAAACAATATTCTCTATAGTTTTGTATTTGGTTTGGTTGGTATTTAGGAACTATGAAGTGTAGGCTATCACATTCAAGTTCCAATCAAAATTCAATGATAATGAAACACCATCATATTTTCTCAAAGAATCACACATAATCATAAAGTGTTCATTACAACTAGGTGGATTGATTATAGTGGTTTTGGTTAGACTCCCTTGTATATTATCAATATATATATTTCTTGAAACATCTAATACAATGTTAGTATTCCTATTTAGATATTTTAAAAGTGAAAATAAATCTTTATAAAGACCCGAATGAAATTTTTAAATATTCAATATGTCTTAAAAATGATCAAATAGGTCACAATATGGTGGGATAATGCTGTGTAGAAATGATTTAAATTTGAGACTTTTCCACTTCGACAAAATATTTATATATTAATTTCCAAAAAAAATTCATTTAACCAACAAGAAAAGGAATTTATCAAATTCTAAATTCATATTTTTCTAAATTAAATTTTTTAAATTTTATAGTCTATTAAATAATTAGAAACATGTTATATAGAAATTAGAATATTATGAAATACATCGCTAGATATCAATATAATGTTTGAGGTGATTTTTACCACACACCATTAAAAGGCACCTGGTGAAATGAAAATTCAAAATAGGATCATGTAGTTTTAAAATTATTCAAACAAACATGTGAATTTATATTAAACCTTTTCTTATAATGATATGGGATCTAAAAAATATATATAACATCATTTAGGGAGACTATAGAGAACCTTCCCAACAAGTCACTCCAACATTTAGTCAAAAAATGGAATGCGTAAATGGTCCATCTTAGTCGCATGTTTTAATTTTTAGTAATCGATGAAAACTCTCCAGATATTGTTAATTATTATGGTCCCCAACTCATTTTTATCAATTTTTTTTTGTTATTTATCTAGTTTTGTTATGTATAATTTGAATTGGACTCAACCATTATGATTACAAGATTTGGTATATGGTTATAACTCATAATATTCATTATACTACCTCTTATTAATATTCTAGTTTGGTTAGGTTAATCCTTCATTGTGGATATCTCTGGGGTATAGAATTACATTCAATAAATATACTATGTTTAAAAGTGGTATAGATAAAATCTAGGATATCTCTTAATATCTGTCCTATTTCCCTAATTTTTTGTCTCAATATTTGGAATAGTTGTCATTATTGATTGGTCTATAAATTTCATGAGATTATAAATGTATTTTTTCACATAACACGTCAGTGAATATGGAAGAATATTTAGTTGAAAATTAAGGGGTTTTGTAATGATTTTTTAAACTGAAGTTTATACATCCCAACAGCTTTTAAATATAAAATAGAATTATCAGTGGTAGATTTTGTTAAAACCTAAAATAAACCATCATTAAAATTATATTCCTAGAAAAACATAAAAATCATATATTTAACTAATTTTCTAATATATATTCATCCAAAAACATTAAGTGTATCCAAATAAAAAACAAATTATATCCTCAACCATTTCATTTTATTCTTTATGAAAATAATTCAAAATGGATTGATATAAACACATTTTCCTCCTAATGCCAACATTTCATCGAATCTATAAAGATAAACATCAGTTTCTGTTATCCAAATGTTATTTATAGTGTTCTATTATTAATTGTAATTATATTTTTTGCATTATTCATAAATTAACTACTTAGAATGATTGTAAAATGAACTATACCTCACTCTTCCTCTATATTGAAAATATTGATGTCATTAGGGAAAAATTCATTGTATATTTACTAGAATAACTTCTATAACATCTACGAGATATGTAGCATTTCAGTATTTGAGTTTCACACCCACTCCTGTGGAATTGTCATATATTATCATTCATGAAGGATAAATAATGCATTACATTACATTAATTGATGCACCAAAATCATAATGTGATTTCTAAAATGGATTTTCTATGATAGTTTAGTAGAGATTGAATGTATATAGATTATGGAATTTACTAGGTATCTGTTGGGTAAAAAGGAATGATACATTTATACCAAAATTTACTTTTTCAAGGCCTTAGAATTTCATCCCCTTCGATGCACATTCCATTGATATTACTTCCATACCTTTGGTTTTGGTGGATTTCATACACTAAAGGAATAATGATCTCAATTATTTTTAATATTTTTATAATATTTTTTTGGAATATTTCTTAATTGGTTATATTGGGTGGTTTTATCCTAGTATTTATATGTGGTTAGTTATGATTTTATTTTTAAACCTTAGATTTTCCCTTGATATACTTTGTTGGGGGTGAATAAATAATTTTTTCTTATTCAAGTACCATATTCAGGATGCGTTCTTTAGGATTACTGGGATATCCACATGCATCATTTGGCTTTAGAAGGTTCTTTTTCATTATTCCACATCTCAAATCAAAAGCTTATTTTTATTTAACTACCATTACTTATGGGGATAAGAATTTATTGATAAAGGAGATTACCTATAACTTTATTTTTAAAATCATTGATGGCAATCATTATTTGGTCATACTATCATTACATATCTTCAATTAATGATCTATGAGTTCTATGATTAGTATTATAAGTGTTTTAAGTCTCTAAAATATATTTCATAATGTTTTTCAATTATTCATGTTGAGATTACCCATATTGGATTATTTTTTAGGGCGGAGAGATACTTCTTTGAAGGGTGGTTAATGTAAATATGGTTGAAAATCATGTTGGATAGCATGTCTATGGTATTGATTGTTCAAAACTCCAATGTATAGATGAGAATTATATTTTTATTCTATAATTTTTATTTTATATCTTGTATTGACTCTATAATATGGAATCATGGATTTTATTTCTTTGAACATGAAGGTAGACATCAATATAGTGGTCCTAAGAATAGGAAAATTGGCATACATGACAGGGTTTAGTAGGTATTGATTCCTATACAATGTTCAATGTTATCTATCTCGTAAGATATTTCACTTATTAAATATTATTTACAAGTAGATTAATATTTTATATTTTTACATAATGTACTCCTATTATGGTAATCCTTGAACATAATAATTTAGAATTTTTGCATATCCACCCAATATTTTCTATGAATTTAGTAAGTGACCATTCTATTAGTTCCCCTCCATAATATTAATATTTTATATTTTATCAATTTCCATTCCACACTTGAAAAAATAATTCTATGAAAAGATAGTTTTTCAATAGAATATGTTGGTAGGTGGTTGTTATCCACATGAGTATCCCATAGAAATTGTTGAGGATTTCTCAATTTAAATTTATTATTAATTTCTAATGATTACATTAATGTGAAATCTAAAATAAAATTGTCTATTTCAATAGGAAGGAAAATTCATTCTCATCCCATATGGTGAATTCTCCATCGTATATTTTTTACATCAACTCCTTAGATGATCCATCATGAGAGAAGTGTAAATACATAAATTTAATCAGAGTCTCAAAGAAATCTGTAGTTTTGAACCCATTTTAGTGTTCTCCATGTTCTCCAAGATGTCGATTTGGATTATCTCGAAGAAAAGAATTAAATTTGGTAATTATTCCATTCATCCCAATTTTAATCTCACAGTATTATGTATTGTTAATATATAACCTCTGGTTATTGATGTTGAAATATTTTTCATATAATTATCTTATAGTCCTATTTAATTTTGAATTATTTTCTTCCGTGTTTTCACATTATATAGTGACTCTAGTAGAAGTATTTGATGATGGCTGATAGTCAGAAAATCATATCATGTTGAAATATCTATCTCTACATCTTCACTAGTTACCATACTATAATTTTCTTCGAATTCACTTTACTGAACCGATAGATCTAAACTAGTGACTCATGTAGAACTAGATCTGTTAATGTGATGAATTCATACAAAAAAGATGAAATAAAACACTCGGCTTCCCAATAATGGTTTCATATTGATGACTGTCCTGTTTTGGGGCACACAATAAATGATGTATTAAACAAAAATTTAATGATGTAGTAGTTGACCAATATATTCTATATGGGGGATACTGTTTTGGTTGTGTTATTAACTTATTTAATGAGTTTAGTTTTTATAATAAATTTTTTCATTGGATTGTATTATATTCAATTTTTAATGATCTATCAAAACCTTGGATTTCAACGAACCTCGTATTAAACCATGTTACCATACTTTTACTCTCTCATAGTTTCTCAAACTAAGTGATACCTAATTTAATTATTGAAAACTATAAGTTTAAATTTGATAATAATTATGCAATGATTAATGAAATATATAGACTTGCTATGTAGAGTGTTATGATATCACCAATAACCCTTAGATATAACCACTGCTCATTATCATAGGTTGGAGGGAGAACCTAAGTGTCTTGTTTGTGTAGTCCAATTAAAGAGGGAATATGAATTCAAAATAAAAAGTGACATTAAAATATCCGATTGATACAAATGTTCGAAACAATCTAAAATATATGTATAAAATAAATATTAAAATAAAATTATGAATTCCTTATAAGGGTACGAGGAAACACCACTACATAACCACTAATTTCTAAGTGTTCCATTATAGGATAATAACAATAATAATTAAATAATAAATTTATAAAACAATGCTATTCTATATAGAGATCATTGAATAAGTGCCTACCTCAGTTAACAGTTCCCTGATTTATAGTAGGATAATCATTGGTTATTTGTCCAAAAAATAATTCATACACACGGGTAGAAAAAAATTATTTTCCAATGCTGATGATTTATGTATTCTTAAAACATTTCTAAAATTCCACACCCAACACCCTTCTTCATTTATGGATACAAAAAGTATAGATCAAGGGTGAGGATTCCTTTAGTAGGGTTCATCCTGAATTTTCATGTTACATTTTACATTCACTATGCTCTTCACCTCTCATTTTCATCTTGATTATCAACACATGTGTCTTGATATTTATATTCAAATATATGGGTAGAAAAAAAGTTTGTGATATGAATGTTATGTCAATATTTATATTTCTTTAAATTTTTTGTTGATTTAAGAATACATGGATTTTGAAATGTACACAATTTTTCTATAGTTGGTTGACATATATGTATCCATGGAATGAACATGATAACATGAAAATGCATATAGTATTGGGGTGTTTACCTTGACATAGGTCTCAGAATTATAGAGGTTAGTGCGGCCATACTAAGACATATAAGGAAAATGTGTAAGATACTATAGGTATTGTATTAAAAACATGGAATTCATTATTCCTCATACCTGCATCTGGTGTATTGAGAATGAATGAGTTACACCGTTTATTTATACTAGAGATGGAATAATATTGATATGCATAAAAAACATCATTATTCAATGATCATCAACTTTTGATCTCTAGTGGTTCTTTTTGTTTATGGAATATTCAATTTCAATCATCTAGATTTAGGGTACAATGTAGAGATGAATTCAAGTGGGTGATTGGGAGAAATAAATCCCAACATGAAATAGGATTATACATGATTAATAATAATAAGGGAATGTATAGTCATTGAATAGATTTTTTCTATATTTTGTTTGACCTAATTTGATGGATCATTTATGTTCGATCAATATTGATTGATATGGTAAAATTTTACTAGTAAAGTTCCTTATAGAATTTAATGTGTCTTCATATATTTTTACTTTTTGTTATGGTAGGTTGAGTCTTGGTTTTCAATCAGATCAATAGTTATGTGAATCATGATAGCATGACAATGGTGTGTGGAAGAAAAAAGCATACTCATAGGTTGTGGGAATTGTTTGTGGAATGTTTTCCTCTCACAATCAATATATTTCATTCATGAAGGGGAGTCCCACAACTACTTAACACTATTATTTTACCAGCATGTAAATGTAAAAATACAATCTCGTTGTAGTTTAATTGATGATAAAAATAAAATATAATAAAAACATTGAAAATAAATTTAATAAAAATTGAAAAATGAAACCCCGGATATCCAAATTTCAATTTATAGATAATAATTTATTTATATTTAATACAATAGTTAAAATCTAGATTTTATCATATTATCAATATAGTTTCAGAAATGGTTTATATAATGAAACTTAAAATTAAAAAAAATGGTTACCTCCAAATTTTGGCCTCTTAAATTAAACAAAAGAGATTAGAAAATATTAAAAATCATAAATTTATTTCATTTATCTAAAAAATACCAAATTTCAAAAAAAGTATCATATACTTATGATTTACCTGATAATTATATTAATTACATGGTTAGTTTTAATAAAACATAATATAGATATTTTAAAATGTCTACTCACATATCACCCTCAATCAAAAGAGTAATCTCTTTATGTGGTCAGATTGATGCCAAGTAGGTCTTTTGGAGGTAAATTGATTTTATAATAGACTTCATATTCTAAAATTTATAGACTATTTTATTGATTATATAGTGTCCAGTACTGAGTCTTAGACTGACCTAGGGTTTTTAATGATTCAGGGAAAGGTGGTGACTCCATATGGGTAATGGAAGATGATACCTCAATTGGAATATTATCTAACCAAATATTTTTAGATTTATATGGTAGTATTTTCCTTGAAGAATCAATGGAATTCCCTTCTGTACGAGTGAATTTTGGCCAACACTGATCATAAGTTTCCCATGTACATGTTATCAAGGTGAGATATCAACCAGAGATATAGCATACGACATTAGATCGTATAGGATTATGAAATAGATAATGTATAAAATCCTAGAACGGTGAATATTATGGAATATTATTTATATAATTTTTCTTGTTCTTAGATAGATATGTCAGAATATGAAGAGTGGAACATGACAGACAAATAGGCCTCTTTGAAGCTGGTTATTTTTGAAGTGGGATATGTTATTTACATATGATCTATGTTAATTTACACAATATTTATCTACCAAGTAATGGATGGTCGACCTAGGGGAATTTATTATGTGACTTTTTATAACCTAATATTATGAAGTGATGTACCTAATAGTTTATTTTATAGTGGAAGTACATTGTTTTATCCTTGTTATGTATAGTAGTTCTAGATGGGATGTGAGAGGAGGTGCTAATGGTGTTCCAAACTCCCATTTTTTTTGGTAAATCTAGGAATTATTATGCTAAAATGATTCCAATGAAATATAAATTGGTGTAATGTCATTAATAAATGTGTTTAAGAGGTCATTTCTTGATGGCTCATCAATTAATGGTGGAAGGTAGAGCAATATATTCTAGCCCGTTTTTCCCGTTTCTATTTAATAAAAATGATAATGAATAATTATTTCAATTAGATTCATCATATATATTTTGGATGATGGGGTTGGTGTCATCAACAATGAATGGGAATCAAGACTGTATCTTAGGTAAAAATGATGGGGGTAGTGGGATCCATTGAAGTCGTCTACTGTATGAGGGAAAAAGGAAATGAGCTGAGATGGGGGATTAGGATTTAAATGATAGATGTTATATCAATCACAAATAAATAGCATATCACCCAAAATATAGTGGGAAATGTTGGGGGTGTACTAATGGGACACACCTAAATAGTGATCCATGGGACAACTTGCCAATTTGTTCATTCATTGACCTAAATTAACCTAGTTAATCAGTCAAGATGAGTTGAATCATGTTATGTAAACTAAAACCACCTATCCAACGGTGACACAGTTAGTCCCGTGTTCCAAAATACCATAAAAACCTATACAATATGTCAAGGTGAGTTATGTATTTAAAATGGATACACATGATATATAGCCCATAGGAACACCCCAGTTAATTTAGTAGACATGAACAAGATATAACACATAAATTTCCAAATTCATATCATAGTTTACAGAGAGTTTATCAAGAAAGACCATTTAATTGTATTATTAAAAAATATTTTGGATATAATGGTATATTCCTTGATTCCCATTGGAAAAAACACAACATTTTAGGGATAACAAAAATTATTTACATTCCATTTTCTATTATTTTCTATATTTTCTCACATAAGGATCATTATATAGAATTTTAGTGGTAAATTATGAAACCTTTTCACCTACAACATTATGTTGTGATTATCATCATAATTATACTACTTTTATAATTTGTTTTTGATATTTAAGGTTTTAATCCATCAATATGATTAATGAGTTTATCGAATATATTTATAGGATTCATTCTGATTGATACTCAATTGGAGACAAATTTATGATAAGGAATTGGTCCCCCATATAATTTTTAGATTTTATTACAACCCAGTGGACTCATAGAATGGTTCTTTCATCTTCACCATGTAGTTTTATAATCTCTTGATAACTACCTCCATGAGAAGGAATCGTACCCCCTAGTAATGATGAGGTAATGAAATTTCCAATAGATGGGACATGATACCTCTATATATGTATTTATAACTCCCAATAATGATATTTCTTGATTGATATGGATTATATCATTTAGTGGGGTTAGATATCCCTTGACCGAAACGTATAGCTAATCATGGAACTGGACCCTCATATTACATTCAATGAGATGGTGTTGTTTCAAAAAAAAGGTTGTTTGGATAATATAGAACTTATTAGCTTGTAAAAACATTTATTTTTTAGTGGCATCAAATTTACATACAATGTTTCAAAAATATTATAACATCATTTTTTCTTTTATTTATTAAATCCAAAAATCATATCCATGCTTTTCATATATCTATTAATCCATTATTTTTGTTTCATGATTAATTTTCTATTAATTATTTGTTTTATTTTTATAATAAATTTTACTAGTTATTTTTATATAAAACCATACATAGGATTCACACCCTCTTATTGCTTTCTTTGTTGATGATGGCTAAATTCGGGATGATAATATAGAACTTGGAGTTGGAGGAGATGGAGAATAATTGTGATTGAAGGAGATGGTCATTGATTGTGATTATTTTGGGGTATGTATTAATACATATTTCATCACTATAGTTTAATTTAGTAGCATATTTACTAGGGATGTTGGGATCAAGAATGTGTATTTATTTTTTATTTACCATTCGTTTTTTTGGGTTTTGATGCCAATCATAGTTTACTGGACATATTTTATTAGGAAGAGAAACTCTGCATGACCATTCATTATGATTTTGTGTATAGTGGGGAAAAAATATATTCAATGGAATCATGGTTTTCAAAATTATTTTTTCAATTGATGGGGTTTCACTAGGTAGTTGATAGTTCTTTAGGCTATCATAATGAAATTTAAAAACATCAGTGTAAATTTTCATTTTCAACTGCATCTGTTGTCTTTTGAAAATTATAAAAATCGATCGCAGGTCACCATGATGAAATGGATTACCGACTGTGAATGTTGTATGGTGGTGTTACCAACTGATCATTTGAGATCCACTATACGTGTGAGGTGGTACAACTAGTACATCATTGCTTGTGACATGAAAAAAACTATTTGTTATCAGATAACATTTCCAATTGAGTTTTAAAATCTTCTTATCATATAATGATATTAAATATGTTAATAATTATATCTATTATATATTAGAAGTAATTATATGAACCATGTAACACCAAAGTATTTTTTTTATCCATTATTTTATTTCATTTATATGAATGTTACTGTTCATTTGAATATAGTGTTTCTTTCTATTTGTGAATTAGGGATATGAATAGTGTTTTTAAACATTCTATATTCCTATAAATTATGTTTTTGTTGTAACATATGACCATGGAGGTATTAAGAGATTGGTTTTCTACTATGAAAAGAATTCAACTGTTTGAATATGATGGATCAAGGATGTGGTTTATTCCCAAAAAAATCAATAGGTAATGGTTCAATGTACATTTTCACACTTATTAATACATGTGGTTGCATTCTATTTCTTAAAAATAATTGATTCATTGGGTGTTTCAGGGTATTAAAAGTATATATTCAAAATATGGGAAGGTATGAGTTGATATGTTTAATGGGAAAGATATTAATTTATATAGAATATAGATATTGTGTAATCTAATTCAACAATTCCGTGAACATCCATTTACTATAGTAAAACCAAATAATATGAAAAAATAAGAATGAGTGACACTGGAAAGAAAGAAACTATAACTCATTCGAATTTAATTATCATTTATGATATCCTTTAACATGTAGGAGTTGAAAAAATTAGTAGAGATGATGAAATATATGACAAACATGTATTATATTCCTTCAATAATGACCATGAAATCCATGATGCATAGACTATTAATAATGAATTTGTATAAATATAGGTCTTATTCCAATAATACATATGATTTTAACATGATTTAAAGTTATCTTGATTCTATTAATGTGATGTTTTTGGAAAATTTCTATGCACTGCCACTATTATCATCACCTCTATAGGGTTTCTATGTGATTGTAACTATCATTGGAAAAAAATTAGGGTGTCTTACTTGGTGTTAGAGAATTTTTGGGGTAATGTATTGAATGAAAGGCATAGATAAATATTGGTTCTATAACTATCTGTTATTGATCTCAATGAAGAAAAGATAATATATCAACCACATTATATGATAAGTCAGAAGAAATCAAATGAAAAGTCATATGAATGATTATAAAGTATATTATTTATACATGGCCCACCATGTTGTAAATATAATATGAGATGAAAAATTAAGAAGGGATATAGCTAAATAACATTAAATACAAATTGGTAACATTTGGGAGCATAACATCTGATAATTTTCCATCAACTAAAGATAATAGTAATTTAATATCAAGTGTGAATTTTCCCATTGGAATCATTGTTAATGATTCAAATTCAATATTTCATTTCAATATAGTCAAATTATTCATAGATGATTTTTTATGGAATGTTTTTCAAGGTGTACAATGTGGAAGATGAATATACATAAATAAAGGAAAAAAGGGATGTGAAGGCATGCTCATGGGTTATCTAGATAAAATATTGTTTTGAAAAAAATATTCTAATAAAGTATGGAAGATCACACATTATTAATGGTTGAGGAGAGTGGGATAAAAGAGGAAACATGTATATAATCAGGAATTAAATTAATGTGACAACTACCTTGCTATAATGATTAATAATTTAGAGATGTTGAACTACCAACAACTAATTATCAGTTAGAAAAAAACAATTTCTATATTAATAAAGGGTATATTGAATCTAGATCACACAGAACATTTGAATTCTGAGTGTTTCACACCCATGAAGTTGTTAAAAGTTTCATTCAACGTGAGCAGACACACAACCATGATATATAAATGGATTTAGATTAAATGAATTTTTCATTACCTAAACTTCTTTAATCTCATTTATGGACAATATACTTTATATCCACCATTGATCATTCCACTATGTACTATTTTTACTTCTAGTGACACAAATATGATGAATTTCATGTTCATATATTTAGTGGATGGAAATGGTGGAGAATAAGAATGAAAGTAATCTAAAATGAATAATTTATGAAAATAGAGTTGAGTATAGTGGAAGGTTGATCTAGGAATTTTTTAAAAAATAGAGGGAAAAGACTGGAGAATTTTCTACTTGGTATACATAAATATAATGACGTGGATGAATTAATTAATATTAAATTAATGTAAAGGCATATATAATGAAGATTCATTCAAGAATTTCCAATTTTATTTTTATAGATTTTGTTAACTATATATTTTTCTTAGTTAATTAAATACATTTAGCATTAATGAGTAAATAAATTTTGAATGTACTATGATATTCTAATGCTATTAATCATATAAACCTCAATGAATTAAATATTTTTCATATGTCTATTTCAATTATATGGATAAAAAACATGAGCAATAAAAGAATGATTTTTTTAGATATCTAGATGAAAATATTGGTTTCAATTTTTTGAATTATGAAAGAAAATAAATCATCTTAAGCCAAAATGTTATCATTAATGATTAGGTCCAGTATAAATACCAGAACATGAAACAAAATAATGTTTGAGGAGATGATTCAAATGAACAAATAAAATTTATATAAATAGGGACTTGTAATAGATAAAAAGTTTCTTAGAGAATAGATCTAAGAACATAATGTTTGAATATTATGAAAATGAAATATAATGTAAGATGAACTAGAGATTATGAAGGTCAAGTGTGGAATTATATGTTTGTAAATTTATGTTAAATTATAAGAATAAGAAAAAGTAACTGGAAAATTATAATTTAAATCCAATTTATAGAGGTCATCAATAGTCAGTCAACATGTTTTGATGTATAGTTATGACATTAACTATCTACTTCTAACAGATATTGGGTAACCCTAAATATTGAATGAAGATAAAAATATCATAAAAATAAGTATGTGGGTGTTTTCTAAAATGGATAAGTAAGATTTCATATATTAAAATAAAACATGGTAGATAAAAGACTAATTAAGAGGGAGGAGAGTGTTATAAAACAAGTGGGTATTAAATTTAAAAGAAAAATGTAATAGTTGAAGTTTGAATAAGAATGAGTTTTTGGGGATGGGGTTTCTTAGGTATGTTGGAATTTTTTTTGAGAAATATTTTCATCAGTTTTTAAATATTATATTATAAAAAATCTATTGAGAATGGATGTGTCTGTTGATTTATATTTAAACGAATAGATGCGTTGATTAAATTTCTACAAGGATATTTGAAGGATGAAATTTTCATGAGTAAACAAATGTGTTTCGTGAATTAGTGAAACAAATACTGGGTTTGTATGATAAAAAAGTGTCTCTTTGTTTTGTAAAACTATCCATGGTATTTGAATGAAATATTATATCCCTTTATGGTTGAAAACCCATTCATGTAGAGAAATATAGATTAATTGTTTTATTGGAATATTTTTTGAATATGGGAGTAAATCATATTTCTATTGTACGTGGATGACATAAATCTATTGGGGACCAACTTAGTAGGATTTAAGGGCTGATGAAGGAATTTTTTGGATGCTTCAAGATAAAAAATCTTACTGAACCAAAGAAAATCCGAGGAATAAAAATTTAGAGATATCAGAAAGATATAATTATAGTTTCATATCAGAATTATTTTTGTCTGGATGAATATATAAATATTTGATATGACCAGATATAATCCAATATGAGCCCTCTGGGATGGATAAATTATTTTATCCAAGTGAAAAGTTCCAATGGTAGAGGATTATGAGAATCACATGGAGATGGTTCTATTTTCATTTGTAGATATAATTATAATGTATACCATAGTGATCACATTTCTGAACATTGATTGTATAGAATAAGTATTGAACCATTTAATATTGAATTCAAGGTAAGAGAACTAATAATACATGAAATTTATCCTTCAGTTGTATTATATACTGAAATTACCAACGCAACACTTTGGGATTAACAATCCATTACTAGGTTATTTTGATGAAAAATTTGCCGGTGCTTCTGATAATTGTAAGTGTACAACTGATTTTGTGTTCGATTTTGGAGGAATAATGGCGATAATGATATTAGGATTTCTATAGGTGGTATAATTATTAACAATAGAATCATATTATCTTGTGAAAATTAATGTGGGGATATAATTTATATGGTTGAGGTGTATTTTTGAAGAACACAGAAGCATTAAAGAATGTGTCTTGTTTTTATATGATAGTCATAGTGTAATTCATTTGGGTGAAAATATGATTTTACATGAAATTATGAAGTATATCATCCTGAAATATGATTACATTTGGATGTTCCCAGAAGAAAAGGATCTTATGCTATATATTATTACCTAGAAGTAAAATCTAGTTGACATTTTCATGAATGTGTTAGTCTAAGAAAGTATAATGAATCATAATTCCTTAGTTGGGATTTGGTTAATCGATTGAGGGGAGGGGACAGTAATGGTTGTCTATTTTTTTCCACAGTGATAAAAACTTTTAGAGGTTCCTTAAATCTATCATCAAGTGACATATTGTTTGGATGTTATGTATGTTTCATTTTACAATAAATTGTTTACTATAAAGTGAAAATTTGGGTGATAGTTTAGCTTGATTTACTTTGCAATGGTAGTGAAGGATAATCAATGGTGACAATGTTGGATTGATGATTTTTTCAATGATGTTCTTCTACTATGTAGTGGTTTGTTCTTAATATAGTGATAAGAGAGTTATAACCATTAATTTTAATTGGAATTTTCACCAGTGTCATGGCCCACCTTTACCAAGACAAGTGGAAATGACAGTAGATTTGACAGACAATTCCTTCATCACATTAAAGGAGATAGAATGACCTTCAAGACCTTCCTACAATAGTCCCCAGTGTTGCAACTAGCACCAAGGGTATAGGATCACATGTAAAATGGAATGAATTCCCCTTATTATTTTTATTATTGGGAGATAAGATAGTAAATCATAAACAACACCATTACTGGAAGTAAAAGTAAAACCAAAACACACCATTCCAATTTTAATGTTCCAATAAAATGTTCCAAAAAACATGAATAATCAAAAGGAAAGTAACAAAATAAATGAAAATAGGAAACTTCAATTGTCCTAGTGTCCAAGTTAATAGGATTTGACAGAGTCCTCGAAGTCCTCATAGAAACCAGAAAGTCATTTTGTATACATTGGATGAGAATACAGGTATACATAGATGGGACAACCAAAATCTCTAATGAATAAGTGTGGAGGAATCCTAATGCCTTGTGACAAAGTTGATAACCAGAGCACCTAGAAAGGAATCTATCCACCCAATATTCACTAAGGCACACCCCCCAAATAACACAAGTCACATAAAATAATAGTAATAACACATCGATGTTTGAGCACCCCTAGACACATTTCCACTGGTTATTGAAGATATCCTATCTGTCAAACCTCTCCCTCCATTCTCACCGTAGTATCAATTCCATACCCCACTAGAACACACCTCGGCTACCACAACCACACATCCTTCCCACAAACACGTGGTCCACAATAACCATATGTAACCATACTTGTAGATACCTGAGCTAGAACAACTACTACCATGCCCGAAGACTCCTGGGCCACATCCCAAAGACACTTGGGAAATAAAAATCTTGCACACACCTAGAAACACCCCCATGACTACCCTTCCCGATGAATTATTTGTCAATAATGGACCTAAAGCCCTCATAACCTACCCAAATAGCCTTGGGATAATCAAAAAAGGGTGCTGAACATGATCTAATAACCAGACACTCATTGGAGTGTTGTGTAAAACACCCTCCACCATGAAATGGGGTTGTTCGATGCATAGTTTTCAACTAGGGTGGGGTGTGAATAAAAAACATAGAACTAAATTATACATATAGGTAATAGAGAACTCATCCAAACTATGGGGTTCCAAACCAGCTCATATAGAAACACCCTTGTCCATATTCATTCATAAGAATCAAAACTGACACAACCAAGTCACCACTCATTCCTAGAAATCAATTTCCAATTAAACCCATTATTGCTATTACATTTGAGTAGTTATATGTTAAATAATAATCCACTACTGGGAAACTAATATGCATATCCAGAATCCATGGAAGGGAAAACTACAAAGCAACAAATTAAGCATTCACACTCACATTACTTGTAAATTCACAACAGAAAAAGGGATATATGAGATCCCTTGAAGTAATGGATCCAAACGATGCCCCAACATGCGAACTCACATGACCCCAAAATCCAAAAACTAACAACTACACAATAGGGGATCCCATCACCATCCTTTTTATCTCACAAACATCAAGAATAACAATAAAACACATTTCCAAAACAGATCAAGGTGGTCTTATGATTATAAACACACCATTAATTTTGCCCTGTCGTTCCGTGTGGTTAATTGGGATGGATATACAAGGATTCTTATTTATTGGTAATGAATTCAATTAATATATTTTATGCATTTAACCAGTTCCTATTTTATATCCATTCAATAATAGAATTATCTAGAAAAATAGAGTTTCATTACTGTGTCAAAAAGGACAACCAATGGCCATGATTTTCAGTGGACATAAGCCCAAATAGTTCACAGCATTTACGAAAAGATAGAAGAGTATAACAACACCATTAAACACAACCATTAATTCCTTAAAACCCATTTATTATCTTCATTAAGGTTTCATTTCATCCATACCCATAAGAATATCAACATGCCCACCCTACATGATACCAAGAAAAGAGAGAAAATTAAATAACCCTAATTGGATGATCAACGATCGAAGTTTTTCTCCTTGCACCAATAACTGTTATGCGCAACATGCAGGGGAGGAACTCTGGGGACACCATGATTGAGATTGAAATGCTCTAACACAGGAACAACACTATCCCCAGGAAGGGAGGACTCCAAATTCCACATGAAAAGAAATGATACCATCAAATAATAGGGAATAAGAAATTATTATCTGATAAAAATGAAATATCCTAGAGGTACCAGATATGAATTTTGAACATATTTAAAGGTGGATCGTGGTTTCACCACAAGGTTGGATGGTTACATATGATAGAATTAATTTTTATTTAATAATTCTCAATAGAGGGGTGTCCATAATAGCTATTCGTTAAGGGATTTCATTTAAATAGAGGAAAAGGATTCTGTTGAGGTTTGCCCCACTCCTTCGGGATTTAAACATTGTTTATGTTGCTAAAAATGGACTTGAACAACTTTACAAATGGTAATATATTTAAAAGTGTCATTACAGGAAAATCTAGGAATGAATTCCCAAAACCCTTCCATGCATGATTGGTGAAACTGATTAGTGAAACCGATCGGTGGAGCTGATTCGGTGAAGCTGGTCAGGTGAAACAGATCAGTGAATCAAATCGGGGGAAACAGATTGGGTGACACTGATTGATGATAATGATTAGGTGAATCTGATTGGTGAGAATGATAGGTGAAACTGATTGGTGAGACACCGATCAGTGAAATTGATCAGTGAGACTGATTGGTGACCCAGCGATCAGTGAGACTAATGGGTGAAACAGATCATTAAGACTGATGGGTGAAACTGATTGGTGAGACACTGATCGGTTGGACCAATCGATGAAATAGATCAGTGAGACTGATTGGAGAGACACCAATCAGTTAGACTGATGGGTGAAACCGATCATTGATACTGATGGATGAAATCGATCAGTGTGACTGAATGTTGAAACCGGTGGAGCTGATCCATGAAGCTGATCATGTGAAGCTGATGAGTGAAGCCGATCTATGAAGCTGATCTATGAAACTGATTGCTGAAGCAGATCAGTTAAGTTGATTTGTGATGTTGATAAGTGAATCTAATCTGTAAAGCTAATCATTAAATCTGATATGTTAGACTAATGGGTGGAAGTGATCTGTGAGATCGACCAGTGGCACAGATAGGTGACACCACAGTGAAACGTTCCCATTGATACTCACATCCTCTTGACTCACGTATGGTTTGCAGGACACCGCTATACATAGAATTTGGAAAAATAATTGACTAATAGGGTTAGAGGAATTGCATCATATAACTATCAAATTATTTTCATCCTTGAGAATACAAGAATAAACCGAATAACCACATCGGAAGATACCACATGGGGACAAACCAACCCAAAAAGCCATATGAATCTCAAGGATTACATTGTACCAAAACAAGGATCATGGAGTTATTTCCTCCATATGAAGATATTATCTGCTTTGGGTGGCACTGACTCGCACACATGGGTTTAATCACATCTAAACTGATGCGTCTTTATTAGGAATCAGGTTCTCCCTACCCCACATATCAATAATTTTAATAAACATTCACAAGGTAAAGGAACAAACCATCTCATAAACCATCAAGGTCCTCATTACATCACATAAGGTCACAAAAACAAGAACATAAATGAAGGCTCAAAACAGTTACTCCAAACAGATCTGGGTATTGGGTGAGCATTTCATCTTCTTTCTCCCACGTACTCTCATCGAGGACACCATGCCTCCAGAAAAAAAGAACTATTTGGATAGTTCGTCCATGAAGCACATTTTCCCTTCACTCCATAATCCTAACGGGTCTCTCCCTAAATGTAGTGTTTTCCCCAATATCCAACTCTCCACAGTCAATGACATGGGAATCATCATGTAGATATTGAAGAATATGGGAGACGGGGAAAACATCATGGATGCTTTCTAGCTATGGTGGAAAAACCATCTGATACGACACCTCACTGACATTCCCCAACCCATCGAATGTCCCGATGAAACTAAGAGAGAGATCGCTCCATTTTATGATCCTTCACTACCCATGTTGATGGGAAACCTTCAAGAACACATGGTCAATAACCTCGAACTCCATGGTCCTCCTCCTACGATGGACATATGTCATCTTTTGGTCCGGGGCAACCTTCATCCTATCATGCACAAGATGAACCTTTTTTGTTGTGCTCTGAACCACCTCTAAGCCATGAACACCTACTTCCCCAATTTTATTTCAGCACACAGGCAAACCACACGACATCACATGAAAGGATTCAAAGGGTTCAATGACAATAGTAGAGAGTTAACTATTATTGTAGTCCATCTCCATTAATTGTTTTTCTATTTTCAGGATACCCAAAGCCCAAAACACATGTTCGTATCATATCTTCCAATGTCTGGAGGGTTCTATCTTCTTGACCATTAGTCTATTGGGGGAAATCAGTGCTAAGGTGTAGCTGGGTGCTAAAAGCATGCTACAATCCCCTCCATTCCAGTGAGGTAAACAATTCTTCCCTATCAAAGACTATGGTCTTCATAACTCCATTCAACCGCACCACCTCATCCACCTATCTCCATGTTAAGGCATCCAATGCACTTGACACCTTGATCTATAGGAAGTGAGATGATATCATCATCTAGTCTTCCACAACCCAGATAACATTATATTCACCTTGATCCCTATGTAATCCTATGACGAAATCCATCGAGATGTCATCCCACATCCACTAGGGGACATCTACATGCTGCAAAAAAACATCCTCACATGCAGTGTTCTACCTTCACCTACTGACACACCATGCACCATGCCACAAAATCTACCCCTACCTACTTCACCCCATTCCACCTAAACTGACCCCAAACCCATGTACATATTGGAAACTATTTGTTGCACTACCCGGGGTGAACTATGGAACTGAACAAGAACTGTCTTTTTCCTTTCCAAATAGATGAACAACATTCATGGAAACAACATCTGATTCTACCCATCCTCCAACCATCCACATGGAGCATCACCCTGGAGAATAAGGATTCACATTAAATTAGCCTCTAAATCCCCACACTATGACTCCTACAACTTCCTCAATAGAGATGACATCACTGCCATCTAGAATAGACAGCATCTGACATCTTCCACCCTTGCATCCAGGTATAGAGAAGCCAACTCCTCCATCACCTTCCATGAATCCACAGATTCCTGACCATAATCCCCCTATTAATTCATGCTTAAGTAATTAGTCACAACATTCCCCTTACCTTCAATGTAAGTGATATCAATTTTGTAGTCCTAAAAAAACTCTACCAACCTTTGTTGCTGCAAATTCATGTCTCTTTGAGAGAAGTAATACCATATGATCTTGTATTCTATGAAGGCCACAAAGCAGTCTCCGATGATGTAATGCAGCCACATCGTTAATGTGAACAAGACCGCTGCATGCTCTAGGTCATGGGTGTCATAGTTACACTCATGGGGACGTAAATGCCTAGTCCCAAACGAGATCACCCCTACTGTTGCATCAGCACACACCCAAAGACATGGATTCAATCCTCATAGAACACCCTAAACATCACCCCTTCTTCTAGAAACCTCGCCACTGGGGTAATAACCAACTTCCCCTTCAGATAACTGAAGGCATCTTGGAACTACTCACTTCACCCGATGACCTGGTCTGTTCGGGTCAAAGCTATCAAAGGAGCTGCCTCTCGAGAGAATTCAGGCATGCACTTCTGATAATAGCCTAGCAGACGCATTGAGCTAAAAATCTCCATCACATTCTTCGGTGCTTCCCAATAAACAACTACATAGACCTTTGATAGATCAAACGCTATTCCCTACTCAGACACCACATGTCCAATGAAGTGAACCTATTATGTCCAGAACATTCACTTGAAAAAATTTCTGTAGAGTTTTATCTCTCGGATGACCTCTAAAACAATTCTCAGATGCTCTTCATGGTCCTCCTTTGATATTGATTAGATCCAAATGTCATCATTGAAAAAAATGACATACTGGTTCAGAAACTCATAAAAAACAGAGTTCACGAGCCCCATGGACACAACATATGCATTTTAAACACCGAATGACATGACAATGAACTCAATATGGCCATATTGGCACCTGAATGTTGTCTTAAGGATATCATTTTCCTTAACCCGTAACTAGTGATACCCAAACCACATATCAATATTAGAGAACCAAACATCTCCCCTCATTTGGTCAGAGAGATCATCTATTCTCAGGATATGTTAAAGGTTCTTTAACATTACACGATTCAATCTCTGGTAGTCTATGCATATCCTGAGAAAACCATATTCTTTCTTAGCAAACAAGAAAGAAGAAACCCATGGATACATGTTGGGTCGGAAAACACCCTACATAATCTTCTTTTCAATCTGAATCCGCAACTCATAAGGTTCCATCCAATAAAATCCATTGTAATCGGTTGGGTACCAGGCTGTAAGTCAACCCTAAACTCAACATCACATCAAGGGGGTAGAGTCATGCCCTCCTTGGAAAAAACATCTAGGAACTCTATAAATACTCTGGAAACATCCATCATCCCATAATCCATTGATTCTGCTAAAAGCTAAGGAAATATAGAAGAAAGAGGCTTCACACGCTATCTCCCCAGCTGGAAACTCTATTCGCCAACAAAATCCACACTATGGCCATCATAATAGGAGAACATGACTCTTCTCTAAAATTAGCTAATAACACTATTCACAGAAAACAACTTATCGATACCAAGGATGACATTGAATGGAAGAATTTTTAGAAGAAGGAGATCCCCACTAGACTAATTCAGCCCCAACATCATTCTACATCCTCGACTAACACCAAATAGGCAGGTATGACCCCCAAATAGAGTACTCAACCCTAGGGGAATGGAGAATATCTCAATTTCTAGGACTAAAGAATAGTCTAGAAAAAGTCTAACAGAGGAGTGCGAAGCTCCTGAATCAAACAAGGTGCAGTCAAGAGTGCTAAAAAAGATGACCATACCTTGAATGACATCCAGCCCTTCTGAAATAGTTGCCTCTACAGCATGCAACAACCCAAGCCTAATTCCTCCACACCTCGGCTGTCAGCCACCTCCTTGACCATTCCCTGGTCAAGTTCCCTGAGGAATGCCCAGAGGTCATCCTCCTGCTACAACATCTACCCTTGGAGGAGTGGGATTTCGCTATCAATGCTACTACTTCTGAAAGGACCTGTATTGAAACTCCTTCTGCTGAGATGGGTGGTGTACCTTCCCACCCCCACTATACAACACTTGGTCAAGGCACTAATTATCAAGGTTCACTTGACTTCCTTAGGTGAATCATCTCGTTCCTAGACCCACAAAGAAGGGACGATGACTATGACATCGAAACCACAACTGCTAGGGGCCGCTCCCCACTTGATGAAACATAGAAGGCCATCATGTTGGTGGCCTTCTACTGGTATCCTTCCCCATAGATGTACCTAATAGGCTCCCCTATCCTAGTACTCCTCCCAACGTGTGCATCATCTGAACCACATCATCCATATTCTGAACCTCCATGTATGTCAGTAAAGAGAAGGGAGAAATAACATACTGAAGAGAAGGCCAGAGTGACTCCTCTAAATGTCTTTCCGGATAGTCCTCATCTAGAATAGGTATGGGGAAAGGAAAAGGAGATCCTTGATCTTGATCCCCAACTACCCCACTAACATTCTCTCCTACTGATGGGAGAGTAGCACCTTCCCAATCTCTACCTTCATTGTTTTAGAGAGGAATTCCCCTAGGAATTCCCTCTCGAAGGTAGTCCATGAATATTCATCCTCCCACTTCTCCCCAAGAAAGAGCATCCACCACTGAAGATATGCTCCCCATATATGACATACATCAACATGAACCCAATACTTTGTTGGAGCCTGAATAATGCTGAAATCTATACCTAGATCATCGAGCCATCTCTCTGTCTCCATGTACGAGAGGATTCCCATGTACTTCTCTAGGGTCATTCAATGAATGGAATGGAGCTTCCTTGGCCAAACGTCATCATTCTCACCTCGATCATCCCTCTGCTAATCATACAAATCATCCCCCTGCGCCTTGATTTCCCGCAATACACATGGTTTCCATCCAGGTGTCATAGTTGCAAAGTAATCAAGGAATGCTAAATCTCGAGTTGTGTACAAGATTGCTTCTAAATTTAACTTAGACTTTTTGTTTCTTTTAAATCCACAAAATACCCAAAACACATAAGAAAACAGATCATTATGATGAATATACCTTTCCTAAGGTCTCTACCCTTTATTCATTGTTTCCAAATGTGGTTATCCTGTAGGTATAGAGTTCTCGAATCGGATCATAGGGTCCCTAATAGCCCATCTCTTAGCCGGTCTTCCTTAGCCTATTTCACATTCCAAGATTTCCTAACAATATTTCACAACCAATCCTTGTAGTCATCACTATTCCTATCTTCGAACAAAATCCTTTTCCCTTATCCCTCCTCTAATACCATTTTATTGCGGCCCGCATTCACCAAGAGGTGGGAAGGGACAAAAGATTTTCCTTAACCTTCCTTCCTCATGTTGAAGGAGAGATAATGTCCCCCTAGACCTACATTCAATAGGCACCTAAGTGGCGACTAGAACCAAGGGTATATGATCACACATAAAATGGAAGTCATTACCCTTTTTTGTTTAGAATGATTGGATGATAAGATATTAATTCCCATAAAACACCAATAATAGACGTAAATGTAAATCCAAAACACTCCATTCCCAAATGAGGGTTCCAAAAAAATGTTCTAAAAAACACGAAATCTAAATAGAGATGTACCAAAAGAAATGAAAAGCATCAACATCAACCGTCTATATGTATGAGATAATAGGGTCTGACACAGTCCTTAAAGCCCTCATTGAAACCTGAACGTAGTTCTATATACGTAGGGAATGTATACAGGTATACATAGTAGGTAAAACCATAATATCTTGTGCACAAGTGGGGAGGCATCCTAATGCCCTGTGAAAAAATTATAACCAAATCACTTAGAAAGGAAACAATCCACCCAATCCTCACCAAGGAACCCTCCCTAAATTACGCATGTCAAGTAAAATAATGGTAATAACACATCGATGTTCGGGTACCCTACACAACTTTCCCACTAGATATTGAAGACATCCTATGCGTTAGACCTCCCCCAACATTCTCACCGCAGTCCGACTACCATTCCTCGCCCGCACACACCTGGGCTACCACAACCACACATCCTGACCACAAACACATGGGCCACAAAAACTATATGTTACCATGCCTTCAAGAACCTGGGCTAGAACAACGACCTCCATGCTTGAAGTCATCTAATCTAGAACAATTATTGACATGCTTGAAGACACCTCTGCCTCATCCTAATGACACTTTCAAAAAAACCTACCCATAGAGTCCTAGGAAAACAACAACGACAACCCTGCCTAATGAATCATGTGATATGATGGACCTCATGAAATCATAGCCTACCTGAAGTGTCTTGGGATACTCAAGAAATGTGTGTAGAAAATGATATAATAACCAGACACTCATATGATTGTTGGGAAAAACACATTCCCCTATGAAATGGGGGTATTTGGAAAGAAGTACTCAACTTGGTTGGGGAATGAATAAGGAGCATAATAACTAAATTATACCTATAGGTAATCAATCACTCATTCAAACCTAGGGGTTCCAAACCGGATCACACACAAGCACCCTCATTATTATTCATTCATATGAATCAAAACATCCACAACCAGGTGACAACTCATTCATAGAAAATAATTTCACATTAAACCCATTATTGTTATCACATTATATTAGTTCTATTTAAAATAATTCTCCACTACCAGGGAAAATAAAGGCATATCCACATGCCAAGGAATAAAAAATATCCAAAAAACAAATTAATCATTCTCGCCTGGTTCTATTGTAAATTCATAACAACAAAACGGATTTGTGCAATACCTTGATATAATGGAACCAAAAAACCCCAACATACAGCCTCATAAGACCCTAAAATCCAAAAACTAACAACTGCACAATAGGGGATCCCATCCCCATCTGTTTCATCACAAACACATCAAGAAGTAAAATCATACACATTTCCAAAAAAGAGAAAGGGTGGTTTCATATTTTAAACACACAATTCATTTAGTCTCATCTTTCCGTTTGGTTAATCCGGGTGACCATAAAAGGATTATTATTCATTAGGCATCCATTTAATCAACAGAGTTTAGGTGATTAACCAATTATCGTGTTACATCCATTTAGTGAGATAATTATCCATAAAAATAGAGGTTAATTAGTGCACATGAAAGTACCACCTATTTCCATGTTTTTTAGTGGAGAATAGCCCATTCAATTCACCACATATAATCAATGATAAAAGAGTTTATAAACAACATAAAACACACCCCTTCATTCCATAAAAACAATTTTTTATATTCATTATTTTTTGGTTTCATCCATCCCCATAAGATCATCATTATGACCATCCCGCATGATACACAGTAATGAGAGACAAAGTAAGAAGCCTACATTGATGATCAATGATAGAATTTTTTCACCTCGTGCTAATAACTCAGATACACAACATATAGGGGAGGAACTCTGGGGACTCCATGAGTTAGAAAGAAATCCTCCAGCACAGGTTCACCAGTAGCCTCTGGAAGGGGGGGCTCCAAATTCATAATGGAAAAGAAAGAGACCAGAAAATAAAAATAATGAAGGAATTCGCATGTGATAAAAAGTCGAGACCCTAGAGTTACGAGATATAATGTTTTAACTACTTTATAGGTGGATCATGGATTCACCATGTGGTTGGAGAATTCCACACAATGGAATTAATAATTATATAATAATTATCATATTATGGGTGGCCATAACAGATGTGCGTTAAAATTTTTTATTTTAAAGAGATAAAAATGTATCCGTTGACGATCTCCCCACACATAGGAGATTTAAAACATTTTTAATGGCACGAGAAATGACCTTGAACTACTTTTACCATATTAAGAGCCTTAAAAGTGGAGTTAAGGGGAAAACTGGGGAAGGAAACCCAGACACCCCTACGTGGCTGATTTGAGAGACTAATTGGCGAAAGCGATTTGTTAAGATGATCAGATGAAGGTGATGGGGTGAAGATGACCAGTGAAATAGATCTGGTGAAACTGATTAGGTGAAATGGATCGGTTGGACTGATGGGTGATATTGATTAGTGAGACCAATGGATGAAAATGATCATTACGACTGATTGGTGAGACAGTGATTAGTGAGACCGATGAATGAAAATGAGTGGTGAAATTGTTCAGTGATATCGATCTGCGAGACACTGATCGGTGAGACTGTTAGGTGAAACCGGTGGAGCTGATCAATGACACTAATCACATGATGGTTATCTGTAAAGCTGATCTATGAAGCTGATCTGCAATGCTAGTCTATGAAGATGATCAGTGAAGCCGATCTGTGAAGATGATCTTTGAAGGTGATTGGTGAAACTGGTCTCTGAGACTGATGGGAGGAGCTGATCTTTGAGAATGATCAGAGGCACTGATAGGTGACATCATTGTGACATGTTTCCACTAACACCCACATTATCTTCACTCACTGATGGTTTCCAGGAAACCCCAACACTTAGAATTTGTGAATGTAATGCACTAGGAGGGTATGAGCCATGACCACCAGCCTCAAAATTATTCCTCAAGTTACTATAATAGATTGGAGGTCACTTGTTTCAAACGATTTATTGTCCATGAATCTCAGATAGTGTTGTATTGGGATGACCTGATGGGAACCACTATATTAGTTGGGTAGGACCACTTTTTCATGTCTACATTATATGTGAAAACAATGTTATTTGTTATTATAAAAAATTTCTATTTGAGATTATGAATCATTGCATTGTATTGATGTAATAAATATTGCTTCTATGGTCTCCCATAAATTTTAGACATAATTGTTTAAACTATGTAGAAACAATGCATTCATTAAATTGTTTTATTTCACTTATATGAATGTTTTTATTGAGTTATATAATGTGCATATTTTCCATGGAAAACATTTTGTGGAGGGTCGGATTTTTGAACATCCTATTTTCTAGTAAATAATGATTATAAGGTAAATCTTGATAAGGATGTGTCCAGATATTGACTATCAACTACAAATAGTTTTTTAGAGTTTGTAGTGCATGAGTGGTGTGATTCCCCAAAAAATATATTATTATTGATATTTGAAAATTTTCACATATATATTATTATTTAGTTGTATATTATGTATAATATTTCACTATTTATGTTCTATTCTAAGGGTATTTTGTTGTGTATTGGTTCATTAATGTATGGAATCCCATTTTTGTTTTATGTCTTCTGGGTGCTGGCCACCAGCACTTTGATTATCAGATGTGGGCTTATAGTGGAAAACTCAACCAAAATACCAGTCTAGGAAGGGTGTTATATAATTAATATTTTATAATTCAAATGATTTAGAAACATAATATAGTTTGGAGGATTATAATCCAAGGAAAAATTGAAAGGATTATACATAAACATTATATGTAATTAATTCCTAAAATTTGACAAGTATATACATGTGGTTAAGGATATTCTATGAAAAACCAAACAACCATATCAGGGTATCATATTAGTATCTTATGATAAAGGCATACATCAAGCAATAGTATCATTATCAATGATCCATATATAGTATCCCAATATATTAAACATTAGAAAATAAATTTAACAGATATATAATTAGAGGAAATCCCATATCATATGTTGTCCAAAAATAGTAATAAAATTATAGAAAATAAGTATATACATATTTGAATAACAGAAATCATTAATCACATATGATATATAATAAAAGGTATTTTTTAAGAAAGAGTTATAAGTATAATTTTATAGAATTTACTATCCTAGGGATTATTTTATATAGACAATATCTACCATTAATAAACTAGATAACAGTAGGAAAACAATCATGTATGGAAATATTATTGAAGGATATATGTTCGATAGGGCCAATGTGATAGTCCTTTGAAAGGAAAGGCATTACAAAAAAATATTCCTATGAATTAATTTTTTTCACATGTTACCAATATGGTAGAATACAAATGTATTGATGGATAAATTATATATAAAATTATAATTTTATAACTCAACGATTTTTCTTAAATTATGAACGAAAAACAAATGAAGAATTTAATTTTATTTAGGTTGGTTTTCATATCAAGCCATTAATTTTAACAATGAATGAATTATTCAAAAAGGTATTTATAAATGAATTTATATATATATATATATATCATAAAATAAATAGAAAATATACAACATATTATTCTATTTGCAAAATAACCTAGAAACTTGCATTAAAATATATTTATAAAAATGGTTTTTACGAGAACCATTAGAGAATAACTGCAAAATTCATTGAACCCATGGTAGAAGTTTAAAGAGAGGTATTTGATATTTATTAGGAATAAATAATGAAAGGGGTAGTAATAAAATGGATATATAATTATAAATAAATTGTAAAATAAGTTTTTATGATACTTATTATAAATAATTACTTAAATATAATGAGTGTGATAAAGAGATTAGAATAGAACCATTACCTTTACATTTATTCCCAATGTATGAAAAAAACATAAATAATTCAATGCTTTTGCAATTTTAAGATGTAACTATGGGAGAGATGATTCAATATAAATCTATAGTGTAAAATAAAATTCATTTTTAATATAAAAGATATGAAAAATGAATATTTATATGAATTATGGGAGAAATATCATGAGAAAATAATTGTATAAATTATTATATTAAAATATTATGTGTTATACATCAGAACCTAATGATCTAATACACCCATTAGTTCACATTTATAATTTATAATTGTAAAATTAATCCAATAAAACTAAGATAACTAAAACATGATATATATATACACTTATGATAAAAAAAATATAACATATTCTACAAATATTGACCATTTTCAATGTATTTTTGTTTATTTTTATAAACAAGTTATTTAACTCTTTAATATATTTCATAATTATATTTCAAGATATGTAAACCAATTTATAATATTTTACTTATAATTATGATAATTCTAAAATATAATTAAGATTATTGCAATCATAGAAAATAAATAATTTTGGTGAAAGACATTTTATTATCCAATATCAATAAAATTAATTCTATTGTATCATTAAAATCCATAATCTCTCATTACTCTATAATATGATGTATTGGTAAAATAGAGAATGATGACACTTTCATGGGGAAGTTCGAAACAGAAACAGATTGATCTCCAATAGTTCAAATGTCACATATTGAAAAAATATTGGGCTCTCTTTTTTTAGTTCAACTTCAGATTGTTACAATAAAAAATATATTGGTGTTAAATATTTTGAAAATATGAAAAGATACAGTTAATATGAAATATTTATACCAATTAGTGATATTTTACTTAATTATTTACATGATAAATAATTTCATTATTATCATTTATACATACCACTTCCAATGGTCACCTTATATTGACCACACTACTAAAGTACATTTAAAAAGAAAGTTATATTCTTATAATGATCGTATTATATTTATATGGAACTCGTAAATCAAAATAAACTCTAAAAATCCTTTTCAAATTTATATTTGTTTTACCTCTCCTATATAAATTTTCAATTTTATGACTTAAATTATTTTTCTTATTTACCAACTTTGGTAGAACCCAGTTGTTTTTTAAGGTCATTGATCTAAGAAAATTCTATCATAATCTATTGATATTCATTTATTTATGTTATAAATTTTTATTTCGATAAATAGTGGTGAATTAATACCTTATGAGTGTATTATTACATTGTACTATAAAATAATGGTTATTTTTATAATTATTTATTTAATATATTTTTAATACAGACTTATGTTTTTTTATTAATACAAAACAATGAAATAAATATTTTATATATGATTTGTATGTATATATTTAATTAATCACATATTTTATACATGATTTCATATATTATTTGTAATTAAAAATTTATAAAAATTTATTTTTTTTTGTAGAAAATTAACTAAAAATAATAATTTAATATCTATTATCTTATGAAAATAAAAAAAATTATTATAATAATATTTCCATATTATTATTTTTATGAAACAAAATATGAATGAAAACACATGTAATTTCATTTTTTTAATTATTAAATAAAATATAATTCAATAAAAAATAGAAAAAAAGTGTTTTTTAAAATTTTATATGTAATTTATAATTAAATTATAATATAAAATTTTATTTAGAGAAAATAATTAAAAATAGTAATATATCATGTGTTTTATTATTTAAAATAAAAATAATAAAATTCATAAAATAATACGTTTGTTATAAAATATCAATAAATTACAGATAATGTATATTAAATATTTTTTTTGATTAATTGTATAATTAATTGAGATAAACCATATAATATTCATATAGAAATTTTTTATCTTAATTTTATATTTTTTTAAGATAATAAAATAGGTTTTTTGTGGAAACTTCATTTACAGTACTAAAACAACATGTAAATTGATGTCAAAATTAAAAAATATAGGCCATTTTAATGAAGGAACTCATGTCTAATAAAACGAAATGAATAAATAACCTAGAACATGTATTGTTTACATTATATAATTGATATAAAAGTTGTTTAATTAAGAAATATGATAAACGCCTCAAAAATTCCATATAAATAGTTTTAATGATGTAACGAATATATAAATAAAACGCATAATAAATCACAAAAAATGATCTATCATTTTTTTAATCAAGCCTGCGGGAAGAGCCATGTTTTTAATATAATCTGAGGAAACTAATATATTTTTTTGGTAGAAGGAACCCATTAGATTACCTTTAAAGACCCAAGGGAATAAGACCCACGATACCTGGTATGAAGTTCCAAGGGGAAAAATCCAAATACATGGACCATTGTACTAGAGGCACCAAGGCCGAATGAACATCTCCCAGAGGGACCTTCATCCAACTATATAAGCCCCTCCTCCACTATCTATACTCACCCCTGGTCGCATAAAACTAGATATTCCCACCCTCATAGCCTGTGGTTGTCTGCAATTGGCCCTCCCCTCCCATTATCGCCACTTGAGGTCATATACAAATAGCCTGTCCCATTATCTCAAACTATACCATCCCCTTACACCACTAGCTCCCATCTCATTATTTTACCACTATCAAACGACATGCATACGAGAATCAATATTTTAACCAATGAAAAATAGGGGGTGGTAAATAAAGTCGATAGTATTTTACTCCTAGACTTCCAGTATGGGTTGATCATGTTCGAAACACACAACTACACTAATAGCTACACAAATGATATATAATTAAATTAAAATGAAATTTATACTAAATAATATAAAAAACATGTTTCAATGTTTTAACATAATTAGAATTAATAATAAAATATGTTTTATATAATTAAAAATAAAATATAAATATAGAAAATATTAATTAATCGAACACATATTCTCTTAGAATAATAAATAAATATCACAGACCATGTTTTTATTTTGTTCTAATGATTTGGAATATGATTTAAAAAAACATATATAATAAATAAACATAATAATTTTTTTCATTAATTTTATATGAAATATATTATTAATATAAAAAATATCATGTTGAAAAAAATGATTCTAAAAATTTAAAAATCACTTTTTTAGTCATAAAATATTCAAAAATATTTATAAATATAAAAAGACAACTGTTAATTTCATGTAAAATTCAAACGTTTAATGCATATCATTTATTATGTACATTATTTTTATGATAAAATGCATGATTAATTTTAAGAACTCAGTTAAAATTTATGGAATTAAAAAAAGTATAATATGAAAGTCAAATAAATTAGGCATGTAAAAAAATTTAATATGTTTATGGAGAAACAAAACACTATATAAATAGTAAAAAAATTAAAATTTTAATTATTGGATGAGATAGTATACAATTAATAATTCCACAATAGTGGATCTAGGTGGAGAACTATTCCTCGATTCCTTTTATTTTTACTTAGTAGATGTAGTCATTTTGACACAACCATGTGGGGACTGAATATCATTGGGTTATAGTAGAAAAGGTATAAAGTATTTCTCAATACAAAATTATTTAACAATATTTTTCTTTATATTGTTCATATATTAGAATACATGACCATTCTATAAATTTTTATTATATCCCGAGATCTGATATTATTCCATAGAACACTAGTTTTCACCCTCTATCCCTCAGATTTTAAAGAGTCTCCATCAATGAACACTACGACACTCATGGATAAATTTTGAATTTATCCAGCTCTGATGGATATCGTTAAATGGTATCCTAATTACTATTTGGGATTTCATGTTTTTTCATCAGGATCCTCAAACAATTAATAATTTCTATCAACTAGTACAAATATAATAGCTTTCTATGTCCTGGATAAGAATGATTTTGATAAATAAAAATTTATATTTTTAGAACTTCTTTTATATGTTTTAATTTTATTGAGGGAATGAACCAAATTGTTTTTCTAAAATAGTCTTCTGGTCCATCCCATTAGTTTACAATTTTTTTCTATACGTAATGGAATTAGAATTTATCTTATATCCATCTTATGTAAAAATGATTCTACGTTACTAATGAAGCACCACATAAATTATCACATATTTGTTTTTATTTATGTATCATATCATCACTCAAATTTTCTTTCTATAATTGTGAGTGTTGAAGTTATCTTTTAAAAACTATTGAATTATGAGACATTTTTTAAATTAAAAATTTTCATTTAATCTAAAATGGAATTGATTTATTTAGGTTTAGTTCTGAATGATGTTTGTCACACCCATCTATATAAGTTGGTGATTACTAATTAGATATAAATTATACATCATATGGGATTAGGGCATACTATGTGAGAAGATTTTCTAGGTTAGCCAGATCCTCCCCAGTACATTTTCTTAGAATGAATGGGGACTCTATTGAGTATTACTCAGATGGTTTTGGTAGCTCAGGTTTGAGTTTTTGTGGTTAATAATATCTATACTATGAAATTATAATCAACATTGAAAATAGTTGACGGTGGAAACAAGTATTATTATTTTCATACTAGATACTTTTATTCGTTTCATCCTTTCATGTTGAATTATGGGATGTAATTATTCATTTGATTGTCATTACACAACCAAATCATGGAATTAACAGTGTTTCCCTAATCTTTATCTGATTTATGTTCCTTATTTTTCTATATAATATGTTTTAGGATTATTTCTTTCATACCTATCAATCAATGACAAAAACTAATTCCATATAGATTTCTATCAAAAAAATAATTTAGTGAAATAAGGATTAGATCTTCCAAATATAATTGTTAATCAAAACCAATCATTGAGAAGAATTTGATATTTTGTATTTAAAAACACCTCCCAAAAACAAATGATTACACTTCTAGGACAGCCCTTAAAAGATAATAAACCTAATGAAGAAAATATTATATCGTCAATTTCTCATTAGTGGGACATAACACCTATCCACTTCAGTAACACCATGATTTATTTATGAGTCATTTTTTTAAATAAATTAAATTTATTAAATTTATTATGTTTCACACTATACTATGTTTTGATTGGGGAACTTGAATCACATTCCTAGCGTCCATTACATACAACACTATGTTTTAACAAAACAGTGACATATTATTATTTTAGTTATTTAAGTGAAACTATAATATAATAAGTATTAAATATATTGACATAAATTATAATAAATACATTTAAAATATTATTTAGAATTAATTTTTAGATATAAATTTTACTGATTATGAAATTCAAAATGTTTGATAAAGTCTTTATAGGTTTTTAAAATACTATATTCTAAAAATATACTTTTTATTGTCATTTGTGAAAAATAATAAATTCAAAATTATGAAACTTTTAGAAAATAATTTTATAAAAAAATTAAAATTTTTTATTCAGAATTTCAATATTTGTCTAAAAGTAATTTTTTGGATATTTTTGAGAAGCATCATATTTGGATGAATAGTGAAAAATACAAAAGTTTAATTAAAAACTAGATTTTTGATTAATTTTTTTATAAATAAATATTATATAATAATTATTTTAATACATGGATAGTGAAATTTTACTTCAATTAATCTATTTTTTCCCTGGAATCGATTTCATATTCAAATTTATTATAATAGTATTGTAAAATATGGATTATTTTCTGTTTAAAAACTTTCTTTCACTTCATGTATTCTAAATTAATAATAAATAAAATTTTCAAAATTAGGTGAATGGAATTTGGATAAATTAATTCAATATTTGGAATCATCATAATTTATAATTTCTAATATTTTTAAAATAATGTTTTACCAAAATTAATATTTACTAGAGTAAAAATTAATTATCATTGTTTTTGAAAAAATGGGTTTACCTAAGGGTGAAACTAAAATGTTAAGGATCAAATATACGTATTAATTTTTTTAAAAAAAATATTTTATTTCTATAGTTAGATATTATAATTTTTATGGTTTGATTTCGATCCATTTTGGACCCTTTTACCTTGTAAATAATGTGGATCGCTTAATAATATTGAAACTACCAAGTGTGACCTCACCCACACATATAAAAAGACACCCACTTTCGTCTCTGTTTCACACATTCAAAAATATTTGGTTAGGACATGACTAACCAAAATACCATACCAAATTATATCTCCTCATAAAATATGACTTAATTTTTTATAAATACATCCATGGAAGGATTTTAGTGAAAACATATGGAGGATACCTGAAGAAGATGTAACATTCATCAATAAGCTTTTTTATATTATATCTTCGTCCACCTCCTTAAATTTTTTATATCATGATGATATAATATCACTTGTTTGTACCATATATTGAGATGTTTATGTAAATTTTATGACCTACAACCATACACACTTCCATCAAATTGGTTATGAAGTCTTCATATGTGTGTATGGTGGATTACCACCTCGTGTACTGATGATGTTATTTTCCATTAACTCTTCAGATGGTTTAGAATAATGATGGATTTATAGTTTATATATTTAATATATGATATTTGTTATTCTGTTACCATTCTGTAATTATTTTATCATGCATATACTTTCCATTTTTTAGGAATATGATAAAGTCATTCATGTATAAGGAGGACTACCACCTTGCAATGTTATGTGATTCATTTACTGTTTACATGGACTTTATTAAGGATGGGATTAATAAAAAATATGTGATATATATTATATAAACATTATTCTATAATTGTAATATATTTAATAATCTTTTTCTATTCAATCCATTATGAAAATGGAAACAACGTTCATGCGTACGTATGACCTACCATCTCAATTAATTAATAATTTCCTTTTCTATCGCAAATTATTAATGGTCACAATTAATTATTATATAATTAATATATATGATATTTATATCATTTAATACATTTTATATTTTATTAAATTGTGTTATAATTAGGAGTACCAAAAAAACATGTCAAAATATATAGGGAAAACAAATCTATTTTTAAAGAAAACATAACTTTATAATGAAATTGTTAATAAAATTGTAATAAAAGGAAATAAAAATCATTTATGGTAGGATATATATTAATATGTAACATTAATATATTTATAACAAACTATTATTTATTATCCACAATTTTGAACATGTGTGATGGAAGTCAAAACTTAAGGTAAGGGAAATTTTCCTGAATTTTCATTTTTTGGGATATATTTTATGTTATGCTCCAATATTAATTTTGGAGGTGTATATAATTCCCATTTGACATATAATATCATGAATTTTCATATCCTAATGATATTTTTTTATCCATTTTATGTTCTTCCATCATGTATATTATGATCAAATGTTACCAAATTGGTAAATATCTTATGTTATGATCTCAATGTTTATTAGGAATTTTTACGATTTAGTTCCCACTATTGAAATATCAGGATTTACATATCAATAATATTCATTAGACTTTTTCAATTATTGTTATTTGAGATAATTTCATGTAATGGTACCACAATTACACACTTTTTATTTTTATATAATTATGAAAATGTTTTTATGAAAATACGACATTATTTCTCTGTTTTTTCAGACAAATGTTTTCTTTTGAAACAATGTTTTCTAAAAAATTTATAATTTTTTTAATTAATAATAATTTTATTTTGAAAATATTTTTTTTTCAATTTTGTATATTTTAAATTTTTTTGAAAAGAATTATCATGATGTTCTCCAAAATAATGTATATATTTATTTTATTGGAAATGTGAATGGAATCATCATTTTAATATGTACAACATGAACAGAACATTCTGACATCCTGAACAATCATTAATTAGAAGAATTATTTATAATATTTCATGACTATTAACAATGAATTTTTTTTTCAAAATAATATTTGTTTAAAAAAATATTTAAATAGAGTAAAAGTTATTTCCCACATGAGTTTTTAAAATAATTAATCAAAATAATTCCCTATATATGATAACACATGTTTATAATCTTTACTATGGATATATCCATGAATATCATTCTTATTCTCTCTCAAAATGACTTATGTTCATGATTTGTAGTTTTTATGAAACCAATTTCTTTACAAAGATATTTCTCCAAAGAAATGATTGCAGAACCTCTATCTATTACATAAGATATGATATGGTGAAAGGTTAACAATACCCTTTAAATTTCATTCATTAGGATATAATGAATTTTTATTATCTTGGGGAACACATAAATATGGTTTTCATTATGTGATTTTTGGGGGATATATTCCCTATAATTCATTATGTAAATATTTATATGTCATGAGATAGACTGGAATAGATGTTTGAGTGATCACTATTCAGAATGGGACATTGTCAACTAGATGGTCTTGGGATTGAACTGTGACTATTATGATGATTTTGGGATTGAACCTATTCCAAAATTATAACCTTCATTATGATCATGGACTAATATGAAAATGCTTTTCGACATGTATGTGTATTCAAAAAATTCATGTCTTATGACAATGTTAGGTTATCATGGATCATGTTACTTGATTATATTATGATTAAAGTATAATTAACTACCAATATATATTGAATGAATCATTTATATTATCCTTGATAAGTAAGGTTAGGTTTAATAATTTTATTCTTATGTTACATTAAACTTATGTTCATGTTATGGTTATGTATCTCCCTCGATTACCCTTACTTAGAATTTGATTTCACCATTTATTATACATCCTTTTTAGGTTATAATGATATATATTATGTATGATATTTCTAAGAAGGGTGATTGTTAAAAGGAATGTTCTGGGATATGATGTAGCACACATATTGGCTAGTTTTTATGTTTCTATGTTTCCAGAGAAACTTAAATATTGTGGCCCTTGGGTGAATGGTTGTGTTATGTAACAAATATTATGAAAAAATGATGTAATGTAAATGCATTATAAACCAAGGTGTCTATAGTTTGTATTAGAGGACGAGTTTAGTAAACAATATAAAACAATGATGATAAATAATTTTTGAGATACATAAGGATGTGTCTAAGGATATGTCTAATAATGAGTTATAGTATAGGAAAATAACCTGGAATTTTGGTAAAATATATAATTTGTGATTTCTTTGAAATTACATCATTTTATGGATTCTAAATGTGGATGTGGATCTAGAATAGTTTTACATAGGGGTAATGTCCCCAAAACAATATATTAAGCATGAATAAACTATGAAATGATGCAATAGAGTGATCCTTATTTCACACATGGTTTAACACTCCTAGGGGATATTATTAAGAAATTCACAAACTATTTATGAACAATCATGATGGATTAAAAAAGATGTTGACTATAAATAAACTAGGAGAAACCAAAGGTTCCTTTGATTGAAAACATTGTTTAATGATTTGGTCATATTATTATTGTTTTTTATGATTATGTGGTTCCCTACTATGATTTTTGATACATAGACTTTTATTCATTGGTCATAGTCAATGGATGAACACAAAGAAACTACATCCATGCTGAGTGTGAGAAGAAATGATATGATTTTCTTCATGAGAATCAATGTGTTATGGGAGATAAAACATAAAATCATGTTGATATGTTCATAAATATTTAACAATATATTAATCATGGTATACTTACAACTGAGAAAAGGTTGGTACACCATTATGTTGAACCCTTCATGAAGAAGTTTTCACTTTCTATCAATGTGTCGTCTGATCCAATATTTTCTAAAAAAAATTATCGGTACTATTGAAATGATATTTACAATTATATAGATTTTGGAACATGAAAAAATAATATTTTTCTCTACAATTTGGATGGAAAACAATACCAATGATAGGTTCTTATTGAGAATGCAAAACAATAGGATGAAATTGACTCTATAAATATTGGATTAGTTAAAGAACATATTTTTCATTTTGTACATTACATTTATACTTCATATGGCGATAGAGAAAGATTTCATTGAGCTAAGGAAAAAGGATAATGGATCTATTATTACATATGTTAATAATTTTACAAGACATGTGAGGTATGTGTATAATATTATCATCTAACCTAAATATAAGTTTAATCAATTCATAAATGGATTATACATAAGTCTCTAAATTTTGATATCGATAATATACTTTAGTATAAATGAAGTGATTTTTTTTGGGCTGTCATGGACGAAAGGGATAGTAGAGTTATATATCAATCTCATGGTTTTGACATGAAATGGAAGATGGTGTTCAATGAAAAATATATGAACTATGGATAGAAGTAGATGATATTTCCTTCATTCTAAACTTTTTTTATGATGAATTTAGTATATATATTAATGGAAATAATATAGGTTTTATGTGTGTAAGGTAAGGTCTTAGAGAAATTGATTGTCGAATTGTTATTAAATTTTATTCTAAGAGATAAATAGAGAAAAATATATATAGAATAAACCTCCCACACTTCAATGATTAATGTTTATGAGGATTGGAAATTATGATAACTTTTACTGAAACCATAGTTTAATGATGGTGATCAATGTCTGAAACCTATTTAGACGAGGGACAAGATTAAATCTCAAGTTATCACTATTTTTGATGAGGGTTGAGATAATAATGTGGTGAAATTAACACTTACCATCCAATCTAGAATATCTAATGTTTAAATGAATATAGTTCAACCAATTGTTTAAGAACTCAATAATATAATAAGGGTATCATGATTCCACCATAACCATTTTATTTTCTATTTGTATCTAAAATCCATAAAGGTACATTTATTTCATATCATGTCTATGATTCTTCTCTGATCAACATTGTTATGAATGTACTTCCTAAAAATAATTTCATTCAACCTATGGTTGAATTTTATGTTTTATTAGGCATATATTGGATTTATAAACATCAATATAGAATAAATTTTCAAGTATGGGAAGTTAAGTTTGATATTCTAACCCAGACTGTCATAATATATGAATGTTATGTTATGTATAAACATCTAATGAAGATTAAATAAATTGTATGTGTATTAATTCCCATTCAGAATGTTTTTTTCTAAAATGGTTTGGGATAAAATCAAAATTGATGATATGGTTATGGTAAGGTATTTTTTTGATGTCTTTTTGGATGATTATCCTAGTCTTCCAACAATGCATGATGTTGAGTTCCCAATAGGCCTTATACCTGGTTTGACCCCAACATTAAGGACTTGGTATAGAATTTCACGTATCATGTTATTGTAATTGAAGATGAAACTCCACGAAAACCATGATAACAAATTTATTTTAATATTTTTTACCCAGGTGTAACGCCCTGACCTCAGCTACCCAGCATCAGTGCATTATTGCGTAACATTGGCATGATCACAAAAGTTGAAGTATCGAAAGACTTATTCATTTAGTAGCCTTGTAAACACTAGATACGTTCATAAATGTTACATTACATCATAAAGTGAAAAAAGACAATAACAAAGTCTCCATAGTTTGCACTCATATCCTCTTTTGACTATCCCTACAGGTCATTCATAAAATACTTCTTCACATCCTGGAAAATATTAAAACATTGAAAGGGGTGAGCTCAGATCCTCAGTAAGGATAACAATATTGTGGAAGCTTTCATAAATAAACATTAACATTTAAGACAATGTATAACTAAAACAAAATCCTTTTTAAACTTGAACATTAACATTATATGGCAAAAATAAAATTAAATAATACCATTTACTTACTCACATGGATATTCTACTAGTCGAATAATCCCATGAAATATCAATAACCACTTTCATAATGATGGAATGCATAATGCAAGACTATCATAACCATGTAGCCAAGGCCTCGTGCCGAGACCACAAAAATGATTTTTTCAAGGCCTCATGCCAAGACACTAGTTTGTCTCATGAGACCTACCGATGCATCGAGGAGCTATGGCGGGCTCCACCCATCACTTATTAAGTCCAATGCATTCCTCATGTGAATAGGTTTAAACATATTATAAACCATAACATAATCGTATCACATAAAACATGCATAAATGAAATATAACATTTTCACATTTCAATCACAAGATATCAATACAACACGTTGACATAATAAAAACACTTTCAAAACCATTTTCACTACCAAAATTAAAGAAAATTAAAACTTGGTATTTATTTTTCATTTTTAAAAATGTTATGGCTTGTAGAGGAAGTCGAAACTCAAATAATGGTCACGGCGGCGGAGAAGTCGTTGTCACTGCATATGAATGACAAGAAAAACATTCCATTTTGTCGTATAGTAAAATTATTTGTATAAAAAAGATTCCTTTTGAATAAACGTAAAAGTCAAAGGGGTTTATACACCGTATAAAATAGATTTGTGTATAAAACAAAATATGCCTCAATGAATGGAGATTGAGACGAAGTCCCATACAAATATAATTTTTTTAAATAAAATATATCTATTATGTGTATTCACTATATTTCGACATAAAGAAAGTATAAATACATGATGGGACTTAATAATATCATGACATAATTTTAAAGTAGGAGATTAACCCAAAGAAAGGAAATTGGGTTAATAAGTTCCCTTACCTCGTGTCTGACTTGACTCGACCGTTCATTAACCTCCTGAATAATAAACTAGATTTAATATCTACCTTCTTAAGAACCTTTTTCAAGTTCATTATTCCTTTTATATGACGTATTACCATTTCATGAACATTATGTAATTATTTAAATTTATAACGGTAATTTTGTCGATCTTAGGTACTTGAGTAAAAAAAACATCTTATAATTACAATTTGTTCATGTGGTAAAATATAAATAATGTCCATAATTTATTAATGATGTATATATCATATAAATAATATAAATCCAGTATATACATTCAATTATAATATTACATAACATTTAGAGGTAAGAAATGAAATGCACCGTTCATGGAGACGGTAAGGTGTACGTACGCATGAACGCTACTTTCATTTCTATTTCATATTTAATGGAATGAAGTTATAATTATATAAAGTATTAATATAATTCCAGTATTATATAGTGTATAATACCATTTACTCCATCCTTTATACATCTCACATGTGGCATTAAAGATTCAAATCACTTTGAGGGGGCGGTTGTCCGCACATCCTAAAATGAAATTATCGCGTTTACCCATAATGGAAATCATAATGTATGCCATAAATGAGAAATACATAAGAATATGGAAAACATAAAAATAATATATATATCATATATGAAAATAGTGTCATCAAAATGGCCACAATTAGAGGTGTTAAAAGAATATTGAACAATCATCATTTCGTGAGGCAGTATTTCACCACCCACAGAAACAATATGTTCTTTAACCATTAGATGAAGGTGTGTGTAAGTGTAAACCAAATCCTTATCATAACAACATCCTAGTATATTGTATATATTGGTGTTTTTACAAAAGAATGGAATAAAAAGATTTTAAGGGGTTGATGAAGCAAAATTGAACAAAACAACATTAGAGAAGACATTACCTTAAAATCAGGTAACTCTTTTTGATTTGAGCCAAAGGCTTCCTTGGGAAGACTTCTGCCCAAAGTGAGGCTTCTAGGAGTTCGGGAGGGAAGTTGGGAGATTATTTGGGCAGAGGTTGGCCGAGCCAAATGGCTTGATGGTGTGAACAAGGTGGGAGTGGTGGGGGCCTTTTATAAGAGGAGAGGAGGGGCACTCATGGAAAGATTGAAATGTTACTATATTATGAAATTATTTTCGGAATCTAAAGGTCCCAAAAGGATAATTTCTAGGCTAAGGTGATAAGGGTTCGAAATCTACTAATCCAATAGGTTTTTTACAAGTGTAATCCTTGAATTTTACATTATCTTTTCATTTTATTTAAATCATTAATTAATGATGTAATCGCTGCATCATCATGGTGTCATAAATAATTTAATTTATTTAATGCCTAAAAATTATAAAAAATGATATTTATGTATGAAATCTTTTTAGATTTATAATGAATATTTATAGTAAAAAATATGACTTGTATAACCCCATTTAAAATTGTTTTAGTAAAACAACTCATGTTTGTGACATTTTTATTTTAACATTAAATAAAACGTTTTTAATGTCATTTTCATACCAAAGTGGCTCCATGGGGTCCCCAAGATGACCCATGGATTTTTTTGGTCGGCCATGACTCATCCAATAGGGTAGGACAAGTGTTATGGTATTTTCATATTTTTATAATATCATTTTTACCTTAAATTTCACTAATTACCTTTAATCGCGTTTAATTAAACTTAAAAGTTACTATACACCAAAAAATTATTTTAATCCCATTGAAAAAAATTTTAAATCCTAATTACAACCTTGTATGTCGGATTTTTTAAAATCAAATCACAGAAGTGGTAATGTTTCACTTAAACGAAAAATTAATTTTTTAACTACCACTTAGGGGTTTCATTATTCATCAAAAATTGATGTTTTTCAGAACAATGCCAAAATTTCACCCTAAGATATAATTGATATTCATAATTCAAAAATGATGTCCATTTTATAAAATTCCAAACATATAAGTGTCATTAATTAATTTTATAATTAATTTCCATTATCACAACAAATAGCGTGTTTTTAATAAACAATATATATCAAATGATTGACAATTGTTTATGTCCAATTTCAAAGTGAAATTAATTATAATGAACACCATTAGATAAAATGGTAAAAATATAATCTAATTATACTTTAAAACCACTCTATAGTATAATTTATCACTATAAATTATTTTTATTAAAAAAAAGTTTTTAAGTATTTTTCACTATTCATAAAAAAATTGGAAGTTCTCAGAAAAATACCAAAAATTCAACTCAGGATAATTTCGATATTCCGAATCCAAAAATGGAGTCCATTTTGAAATATAAAATATATATAATTTCAAAAAGTGGTTATTACTATTAATAATGGCTATTTTTATTGGTCGCATTGTGTTAGAATCTCGAACTTGCGTACCATGCAAGCTATTGCATTATTGAAAGAGAACGTATCGTGAAAGCTCGGGGTGTTACATTCTACCCTCCTTCAGTAAATTACATCCTCAAAATTTGAAATTTTTCTTCGAAAATTAAAGGTTGAAAATTGAAAATACCTTTGTGAAAAACCCACATCGGAAATAGGGTTAATAAAAATATAACATTAAAAGAAAGAAAGAGAGGTACAAAGGTCACTCAAGATAGCCCATACTAAGATTATATGAAAATATGGATATAGAGTAAAAACAAACCAGCAAGGTCTGATGGAGATTTGTAGAATATCGGATTAGGAGAAAGTTAACAATAAGAAAATCACAAACTTGTGATTGGTTAAACGATCATTGAATCCCCAGTAGGAAAAGTTAACCGACAACGTTTTTGTTTTAAGTTACCTTTTATAATCTTGAGGAATTTATTTAAGATATTTTATATGAATGTAAGGAAATATAATTACTTGTCATGTAAGCTTTCATTCTTTAAAATTTTTTACCACAAACACATCTTTCACTCTAAATGGTAACAAAACTCAAAAATATTCTATTTATCGTAATTTTATAAGGTTCTTAATTTTACCAAATACCATTTAGATTAGGAAAACTATTTTATAATATCCAGGGACTTCCTGTAAGCTAGTGGTAGGTAATAATGGCATGTCACACTATGGTTGTGGGTTCGATTCCTACAGCTTTGTCCGACGCGACGGGTTATGCCCCACCCTGCAGGTTGTCCTTTTTCTAAAACTATATTATTATAATATTGAAAAAATAATCTTTAGAAATTTTTTAACCTTAAACAATACTATCTAAAGATCAATTTAATTGATTCCAACCTTTATAGTTATCCAAAATACCTCTGTCTAGACTTTTTCTAAAAGGTCTCTAAATTCCAAAATCAATTGTAACCTCAAATTCCCCAAACAAATTAAATTTTCTCTTTTTGTCACAAACTAAAAATATGATTACCTTTATCATATTAAAACCTTACTGAAACAACAAGTACCCCCATATAATCCTTATATATATATCACATTATCCTTATAACCAGAATATAATCCTTGAGTCCAAAAGCACCAATTAATTATTCCACTTCGTATGTAGTAATAGCATAAGATTGGCCTTGATCCCTTGGCCTTTTCTAAGTTACGTTTCCCTGACGCTTAGGAAATTCATTTGCATAATGCCCCATTTCCCTACAATTGTAGCATTCAACATTGATAGCCTCTTTCTTTGCCTTTCAATCACGAGCCTGGTGACCTTTTTCTCAACATTTATAACAAACTCCCATTCTTTTTTTGCATGTACTAGGTTGATTCTTCCCACAATTATAGAATAATGGAAAATCATTCTTTCCTTTTTTCTATTTATCTGTCTCTTGTTCCACCATTCTCTTCTTCTCTTGCTTTACTTTGTTGTCATAAGACTTAGAGAATTCCTTTTCAGTCTTGATAGCACATGAGACTATATCTTCGTATGACGAGAAATATTGTGAGACTAAGGCTCAAAGGATAAAGGTTTTAACCCATAAATGAAATGATCAATATTACGTCTTTGGTTACATATATAATATGCAGCATGCCTCGCTAACCTTGTAAAGTTAGCCTCATACATTGCGACATTATTATCCTCCTTCTGCCTCAGACTCAGAAATTGACTTTTCATATCTGCTCGATGGTCATCTGGAATGTATTTTTCTACAAAAAGATCTTTGAACTATCTCCATTCCATATTTTATAATTCATCATCTTCCTTTGTGTTTTGAATCTGCGACCAACATTGATCAGCATCTCTAGTGAGGTGGTAGACTGCCATGAAAACCTTCTCCCTTTCACTACTCCCCAAGGCATGGAATATTTTTTCTAAAGAGTTTATACATTTTTCAGCTACTAATGGATTTGTACCCCCATTAAATGTTGGCGGTTGTTTCCTCATGAAGCTGTCTAACATTGATCCTCCACGTTGCGGATCAGGGTTCTCCATACGAGTAAGGTTATTACTCATAACCTGAGTGAGTTGTCCCAGTATGTTAATAAGTTGATCAGCACTAGTTATATCCCCAGATCCACAATAATTATCTTGAGCAGGAGGGAAATCCCTACACGGAGTGCGTGCATTGATACAGTTTCCATTCCTTCCACTAGGTGCCATTTCAAAACAATGGCATAAACTAGATTAGTTTATGATTCAAAATACATAATTCCATACTTGTAAAATACCTAACATAAATTGAACTATTTATGGATATAATCCATAATCATAAAAATGTTTTCTTTGAGGAAGTATATACTCATAACCCTTCATAGTGGTTTGTAAATAAAATGAGATTTATCCTTAGCATATCCCACGGGATTGTTGTAACCAAGAGTGAAGAAAAGCCCGTTGTCATGTACCAGTTCCTGTTCGAGTCTAGCTCAAAGCGGTGTTTTCTGGTTTTACCCCTAGGTAAATCTGTGCTAGAGGCGCCTCTACATACTCGTATCCATACATGGATGTATTGCTCGGAAAACTCACAAAATCTGTATAATACCAAAATTCTAGGAAGTTATTATATACTAATCCTCAATGACTATCTTTGGGCTATGTGCTCTAATCAGAGTTTATCTAAATCTATCTTCCGAGGTTAGTACTAAACTTCCTCTGATACCAACTGAAACGCCCCGACCCCAGCAACCCAGAGTCGGTGCATTATTTCATAACATTGCCATGATCACAAAAGATCAAGTCTCGAAAGACCGATTAGATTAGTAGCCTTGGAAACACTAGATACGTTAATAAATGTTACATTACATCATAAATTGAAAAACAAAAATAACAAAGTATCCATAGTCTACACACATATCCTCTTCTGACTATCCATGCAGGTCATTCATAAAATACTTCTTCACATCCTGGAAAATATTAAAACATTGAACGGGTGAGCTTAGATGCTCAGTAAGGATAACAATATTGCGGAAGATTTCATAAATAAAAATTTACATTTAAGGAAATGCATAACTAAAACAAAATCATTTTTAAACTTGAACTTCAGCATAATATGGAAAAAATAAAATTAAATAATACCATTTACTTACTCACATGGATATTCTACTAGTAGAATAATCCCATGCAATATCAATAACCACTTTCATAATGATGGAATGCATAATGCCAAACTATCATAACCATGTAGCCAAGGCCTCGTTCCAAGACCACAAATATGATTTTGTCAAGGCCTCGTGCCAAGACACTAGTTTGTATCATGAGACCTACTGATGCATCGAAGAACTATAGCGGGCTCCACCCATCACTTATTAAGTCCAATGCATTCCTCATTTGAACAGGATTAAACATATCATAAACCATAACATAATCTTATCAAATAAAACATGCATAAAGGAAACATAAAATTTCCACATTTCAATCACAAGATATCAAAACAACACATTGATATAATAAAAACACTTTCAAATCCATTGTCAATACCAAAATTAAAGAAAATTAAAACTTTGTATTTATTTTACATTTTTAAAAAAGTTATGGCTTGTAGAAGAAGCCGAAACGAAAATAACGGTCATGGCCGCGGAGAAGTCGTTGTCGCTGCATATGTACGACAAGAAAAACATTCAATTTTGTAATTAAGTAAAATTCTTCGTATAAAAATGATTCCTTTTGAATAAACGTAAAAGTCAATGGGTTTTATACAACATATAAATGAAATTTGTGTATAAAACAACATATGCCTCAATGAAAAGAGATTGAGACGAAGTCCCATACGAATATGATTTTTTAAATAAATTAGATTTATTATGTGTATTCACTATTTTTCGACATAAAGAATGTATAAATACATGATTTTACATAATAATATCATGACATAATTTTAATGTAGGAGATTAACCCCAAGAATGGAAATTGTGTTAAGAAGTTCCCTTACTTCGTGTTCGACATGACTCGACCATTCTTTAACCACATGAATAATAAACTAGAGTTAATCTCTACCTTATTAAGAAACGTTTTCAATTTCATTATTCCATTTATATCACTTATTACCATTTCATGAACATTATGTAATTATTTATGTTTATAACGGTCATTTTGTCGATCTTAGGTACTTGAGTCAAAAATAAACTTCTTATAATTACACTCTGTTCATGTGGTAAAATATACATTATATCCATAATTATATTCATGATGTATATATCTTATACATAATATATATCCAGTATATACATTCATTTATAATATTACATAACATTTAGAGGTATGAAATGAAATGCACCGTTCATGGAGACGGTAAGCTGTACGTACGCATGAACGCTACTTTCATTTCTATTTTGTATTTAATGGAATGAAGTTATAATTATATAAATTTATAATATAATTCCAGTATAATATAGTGTATAATACCATTTACTCCATCCTTTTTACATCCCACATATGGCATTAACGATTCAAATAACTTTGAGGGGGTGGTAGTCCGCACTTCCTAAAATGAAATTATCGTGTTTACCCATAATGGGAATCATAAAGTATGCCATAAATGAGAAATATAGAAGAATAAGGAAAACTTAAACATAATATATATATCATATATGAAAATAGTGTCATTAAAATGGCCTCCATTATAGGTGTTAAAAGAATATTGAACAATCCTCGTTTCGTGAGGCAGTATTTCGCCACCCACAGAAACTGTATGTTCTTTAACCATTAGACGAAGGTGTGTGTAAGTGTAAACCAAATCATTATCATAAAAACATCCTAGTATATTTTATATACTGTTTTTGTTAAAAAATAAAGGAATAAAAAGAGTTTAATGGGTTGATGAAGCAAAATAGAACAAAACAACATTAGAGAAGACATTACATTAAAACCGGGTACCTCTTTTCGATTTGAGCCAAAGGCTTCCTTGGGAAGACTTCTGCCAAATGTGAGGATTCTAGGAGTAAGGGAGGGAATTTGGGAGAGTATTTGGGCATAGGTTGGCCGAGCCAAATGGCTTGATGGCGTGAATAAGGTGGGAGTGGTGGGGGCCTTTTATAAGAGGAGAGGAGGGGCACTCTTGGAAAGATTGAAATGTTACTTTATTATGAATTTTTTTTCGGATTCTAAATGTCCCAAAATGATATATTTCTAGGCTAAGGTGATAAGGGTTCGAAATATACTCATACAATAGGTTTTTTACAAGTTTATGCCTTGGATTTTACATTATCGTTTCATTTTATTTAAATCGTTAATTAATGATGTAATCGCTGCATCATCATGGTGTCATAAATAATATAATTTATTTAATGCCTAAAAATTATAAAAAAAAATTCTTAATGTAGGAAATCTTTTTATATTTTTAATGAATATTTATAGTAAAAAATATTACTTGTATAACCCCATTTAAAATTGTTTTAGTAAGACAACTCAGGTTTGTGACATTTTTATTTTAACATTAAATAAAACGTTTTTAATGTCCTTTTCCTACCAAAGTGGATCCATGGGGTCCCCAAGTTGACCCATGGATTTTAATGGTCGGAAATGACTCATCAAAGAGGGTAGGACAAGTGGAAAAGGTATTTTCATATTTTTATAATATCAGTTTTACCATAAATTTCACTAATTACCTTTAATCGCGTTTAATTAAACTTAAAAGTTACTATTCACCAAAACATTATTTTAATCACATTGAACCAAATTTTACATACTAATGACAACCATGTATGTCATATTTTTGAAAATCAAATCACAGATGTCGTGATGTTTCATTTAAACGAAAAATCAGTTTTTTAACTACCTCTTAGTGGTTTCACTATTCATCAAAAATTGACGTTTTTCAGAACAATGCCAAAATTTAACCCTAAGCTATAATTGATATTCAAAATTCAAAAATGGTGTCTATTTTATGAAATTCCAAACATATAAGTTGCATTAATTAATTTTATAATTAATTCCCACTGTCACAACAAATAGCATGTTTTTAAGAAACAATATATATCAAAAGATTGACAATTGTTTTTGTCCAATTTCAAAGTGAAATTAATTATAATGAACACCATTGGATAAAATGGTAAAAATATATTCTAATTATACTTTTAAACCACTAAAAAGTATAATTTATCACTATAAATTAATTTTTTTAAAAAAGTTGTTTTATGTATTTTTCACTATTCATAAAAAAATTCGAAGTTCTCAGAAAAATATAAAAAATTCAACTCAGGATAATTTAGATATTCCAAATCCAAAAATTGAGTCCATTTTGAAATATAAAATATATATAATTACAAAAATTGTTTACTACTATTCATAATGGCTATTTCTATTGGTCGTGGTGTGTTAGAATCTTGAACTTGCGTACCATGCAAGCTATTGCATTATTGAAAGAGAAACGTATCGTGAAAGATTGGGGTGTTACACAAGGGGTGGGCTTATTATTTTTCTTAAAATGAAAGATTCATAAATGTGACCCTACAATGGTTATCAGGAATTAATAAGGATCACAATTAATATAAAGTACGTTATTTCCCATATTGATGACTTATTTGATCAACTATGTGGTGATCAATTATTTTCCAAGATTGACATCCATTCAAGAAATAATTAATTAAGGGTTAAGAATTAGGATATATGGAAGAAGACATTCTATAAATGTTATCTGAAGACCCCAACCCCAATATCCCAGAAATGGTGCCATACATTATTATATTGGCATAAATACAACAGTAAAATCCCAAAGTAACAATATGTTTAGTATTAATGAAGAATTAGATACATACAATGTAACCATATTACATTGGTAATAAAATATAAAAAATAACAACAAAAAGAAATTGAATCCTTGACCACATTCTTTCATTTCACATTCCTAACCTAGGGAAATGATGACAAATAAAATAGTGACACCAGATGCTCAGAAATGTTTATATACAATAGAAGCCTTCAATAATAAATGAAACATAATAAATATGGTGTGGTATATATAAATAGGATACGTTCCATTTAATCAACTACTTTTCAATCCCAATAGGATAAAGCATAATAATTATAGAAATGTAATTATTGTAAAAATATATTTAATCAATATATTTAACTCATTTTGAATCCACACACAATATCATAGTGAAAATATCATGAATAATAATGGGTAAAACCATAATTATGAAAATGGTTTTTAATTTGGAAGAGAATATTTTTGGAATCATGACACCGCTACTATTAAGACCTTTCAAAATAAGGTTTAATTATTATGGGTAAAACACCATTTAATTTCTCCAACATTGTTGTCTCATGAGACAAATGATTCATCAAGGGGCTCTCTATATATAAGAACCACCCATTTATAAATTCCCAAACAATTCCTAAAATGACTAAATTATATATTTAATTAGTGAAATTGTATTCTTTCTGAAAAAATATCTATATTTATTAAAAGATATGAAAATATCATTATTTTCCAAGTTAATAAAAAAAATTCAATGTGAACACCAAATAAACAATTGGTATAAGAATAAAGAAATATCATATCCCTGATAAAATAAATATGGATATTTAATGTAATATTAAATAAATAATAGTAATATATAATTTTTTTACTATATAAACTCTAAAAATAATAATAGGTACATAACATAAACAATATTCCTTAATAAACGATATTTGAGAAAAATACCTTTGTAAGGATCATATCATTAATCAAATGAATAAATTATGCGATTTCGCTAAAATTAAAAATAAAAAGTGTAAATAAAATATATGATAATAATGAGTAATTTTAGAAATATCCATATTTTTACATGATCAATGAAATATAATTTTAATTGAATGAATGAAAATTTAGTTATGAAGTCCCTTATCACATTGTAATCAGATTATTCGCAGGCCCTATAAACATAATGATAATAAAAATAAACATTAAATACCATGTTGATAATTATATTGAAGATATTAAATATCAATTTTTAGTATACATACATATCAAAGAATAAATAAATAGTGAATAAGTCATATATCTCACATATGTAAAAGTGAGATGATAAAAACCGTTACAACTTTGTAATTAATCTAATTATATTCCCCATAAATTTGATAATTATAAAATTAAATGTTTAATATGATTATGTTAATGATATTAATGATATGATATATCAAAGGGAATTATATAAACAAAAAAAAATATCGAAATAATGGTTGAATAAGTAATATATATCACCAAAGTAGAAGTGATTTGAGAAACCGTACCTTATATCTGAATGCATTCAACTCATGTAAATAATTTACTAGATAATAAAATCAGATTGTTTAATTGGATTATTAATAACATATTAAACTTATTTTTTATTATAATTTAATTCACTTAATTTATATCCATTTTGATTATTTATAATGATTAATTTCATTATTATAGGAGCATCTGTTTTATGGTTTTTAGGTCGGTTCACTTGTGTGTAATTTTGAGAGATCATTCCAAATGGAAGAATAACTTGAAAAGTGGAATGAAATGGTAATAATAAAAATCCAGGGTTTTAAAAATTCCCTATATTTATTTTTGGTACTATGATGATTCATTGGAAAAAAAGAATAATTATAAATGAATGGTTTATTTTAGCAGATTTTCTGAACTATAACAACTTGTTTTGTATTATTTAATATTATTTCTATAAATTAGTTCTATAACAAATTATTATTTTATAATAAAAAAATTATAATTTTATTTATCCATAATAATGGTTTTATGTAAATCCTTGAAGTTTCAAAAGAAAAAAAATTCTCCATCCACAAAAGTGGAGAATCAGCACATCACAAACAATGTTTCATTTTTTAAAAAAATAGAGAAGAGAAGAGATTTTATTGTGGATATTCAATTAAGAAAAATAAAAAATATGTATATATATTATACTCTATTTTTGATGCATATTTGTAAAAGGGGTGGTGAGTAGAGGCTAATAAAATAAAATATATTAAAAAGGAAAGCATAAGGTGTTTACCTCTGGAATATTATCTTCTTGAGAACCACCTTTAACAATGTGGATTTGGACTATTAGTAAGAGGAGAAGGTCATGGACATGAGTAGGAGTCTTGGTAAGGGAATTTATTAAAATTTATAAATGATAAAAGGTTATTTAGGTGTAAGGATATGGGATCGTGGGGGATAGTATTTATTGGGGGATAAGGGGGTGGTTTTTATTATTTTATTCAATATTTATTTTTTTCGGCGTAACTGTCAATAATGTTGATTCTTGTGACTAATTATAGTAAATAGTTTGTGTTAATTATAAATAATAGTTTATCTCATCATCCTTACACAAAATATTACTCAAAAATTCATTTATTTTCCATATGATGTTAAATACCTTAAATTACCATATTTCACAATTCACAAAAAAATCAACTACTTTATTAAAATATCTAAAACTCAACCTAATAGTTTATAAAACTGGATATTTAAAAAATAGAATCCATTTTATGAATATAATTTCATTAATATGAGGAATTTAATATTTAATTTATAACAACATTTTTTAATAATTTTTTTTTATATTATAAATTTTTTTGGACACTTTGAAATTGTAATTATGATCTCATAAAAATACCTTATATTATTAAAAAAATTAAATTATTAATATATTTTATGAAATTTAATTTTCATTTAAATAATAATATTAATTATAAATATTTAAATAAAAATTTACAATTCACCAAAATACCAACACTAAATTTATAATTTCTCAATAATTTATTTTCTAATTAAATGATTAATATATCATATTTCTTTTATTATATAGATAAATTTTATTTATACATTTATAGGTGATGTTATTTTTCTAATGGATAGATTAGTATTCCTAAATTTTTCATTGATATTCCAATGGTCATAATATTATTTAATATTATACCACAGTTTGTTTAATTTCAGTGTTCTATTTAATGTATGATATTGAATAAATTTAATTTATTTCAGAATATACCTAACTTAAAATATTGGTGTGTTAAATTTTCCCATCCTTAGAAAATTTCAACCTCAAAATTTTTCATGGATACTACTTTCTAAATAGATTATGATGATTCTTCTTCATAGAATCGTCATCTTCTGATATTACATTTTCTATTTTATGGTTTCTCTAAAGAACATTAACCAATCGTGTCAAACAATTTATCAAATATTTCTCTCTAGTGTGAAGAATCACGATAGACTCTTTATAGTAAGAAAAATCAGGTTTCAATTATATTTCATCATAGGTGAGTAAATGACTAGGGTTTTGAATGTACTCATTTAACAGTGATATATGGAACACATCATGAACTTTTGAGAGACATGGTGAAATTTCTAATCAGTAAGCTAATACTTCAATTATTTCTAAAAATTTGAATATACCAATGTACCTAGGGATTAATTTCCCTTTCTTACCAAACCTTATGATTCTATTCCTAGGAAATTTTTTTATAAATACATGATCTCCCAATTGAAATTATAAATCCTTTCTCTGGTTTTCTACATAAATCTTTTTCCAACACTGAGATACTCTAATATGAGCTTGAATAGTCTTTTACTTTATCATTATTTATTCAATATGTTGTAGAAATATAATTTTACTTTCACCAACGTTATCTTGACATGTTGGAGTGTGAAATATGTTTCCATATAATTGCTTATATGGATCTATTTTAATACTTTAATAGAAACAATTATTTTACAAAGACTCTACAAATGATAAATATTGAACCTACATACCTTGAAATCTATGTGAGCATGATCTCAAAATGTCATCAAATGTTTGAATATTATTTTCATACTATCTATTTGTGTAAGGATGGTAAGTGGGGCTCATGTTAAGCTTAGTAACTAGAGCCTTCTAGTGACTCTTCCAAAATTGTTATGTAAAACATGGTTCTCAATTAGTCAAGATTGATAGAGGTAGACCATGAATTATTATAATTTCAATAATATAGATTTTTTCTTGGATACCAAGAGGTAAATATTCTCTTATAGTATCAAAATGTGATGAAATATTAAGGTGTTCATCAATAAACTATTTTGTATCATTCTTTTTTGGTGTCCTTTGTATCCTGTTGACAAATTCCATTCTATTGTTGTCCAACATCCACAAAAGAATTGGTATAAATTTCTCATTTTCTCTAGAATTTTTTATCTTATAATTCTATTTTTTAAAAACAAAGAATATTGAAAAATATTCATCAATTTCTCACATTATATTATCCCATAAATTTTTTTCTTCCAATTTCTATACATAGTGGTACTAAATGTGTTTATGGATAATTTTGAGCTATAATCATCATCCAATAGTTCTCTTTTTAGCTCAGGAATTGATAGAACACAAAAACTCATTTCAAAATTTATAATTCCATCCATAGACATGAATTCATAAAATTGTCCATACTTAATGAATTTTTTTTTCTTTTGAAGATTCTCATCATCAGATTGATAGTGTTTTAACATTTCCAAATAAGATGATTTTGCAAACATTAAGAAATTTAGTGATGTTTCTCATCCCCTACCAATTCATAAATAAATCATTACTAAATCCATGATCATAAGATCTATTTAAATCTTCATTTGTGTCATAACTCCATAAAAATTCCTATTTATTTCATAAATTATCTTATTTTCTTTCCCTGGGTGGTAGTGTATTGATCAATCATAATTTTGAGTAACTTAGGAAATCTTATTTTAATCGTGTTGAGTACATTCTATTAAAAGTTTTATTTCAAAATCATTGGATTTGTATAAATCTCACATATTTCACCATATAGTTATTTTCTCTATTTTTAGAGCATATATTAAATCTACTAACTCAATATCTTGAGAGGTGTGATTTTGATCATGAAACATAATTTTCCTTGATAGAAATGAAATAACTTTATCATTTTGCATTACTATTCAACTGGGCCCTTTCTGCATTATGTCACTGTATATAAAGAAATATCCTTTACTTATGGTAGAGTATAAATAGAAACATTGACCATTATTATATTCAATTTTTCAAAACATTATTTACATTCCATTATCCATAATAACATAAACCCTTTATGTTATATCTTGGTTAAAGTGTTTTCCAATCATGAAAAATCCTGATTGAATTTTGATAGTAAATTGTTAAACCAATGAATATAAATAACTCAATTATGTTCATTTGTTTTTTTCTAATCATGGACAACCTCTATCTTACTATGATAAACTATTATTCTATAATTAGAGACAATATTTCCAAGAAAAGAAATTTCCAAAATCGAAAATTCACACTTTCTAGATTGACCATAAAATTCCTACATCCTGATAGTCTAAAAAATGTTCCTCAATTGATTTTCATGGCCTACAGAGGTTATATAATATACCATAATATCATTTATGAATACCACAAAAAAAATTTCATGATATTTAATGAATTTTTTTATCATCAGAACAATAAAAATTGAGGGTGAATTTGTCATTCCAAATAGAATTACTATAAAATCATATTGTCCCAACCTTGTCTAAAAATTTATCATCATAATATTTTTCTTCTTTACTCGAAATCTATGATATACATATATAAGGTCAATATTCAAAAAATATTGAGAACCATGAATTTAATCAAATAAATCTTCAAATAGAGGAAGACGATACTTGTTCACTATCATAATTTCATTGATTTATATATAATCGATGCACAATATCAAGGATCAATATTTCTTCTATGAAAAGATCCCATGGACTCTCCATGGAGAAATACTATGCATAATAAATAACTTATTAATCATATCCTCTAAATTTATAATCATCTCCATTAATTCCACAACGTCAATTCTACAGGTAGTCCTTGATATTATTCATTCATTACTGATTAAATCAATGGAAAATTAAACTTCACATTCTAAAGGGTGTTTACGTAATTTATTCATGAAATATATCAAATTATTCATATACAATAGGAATATACTCAAATTAATGCTTTTTTATTCAACAATAGATGTTTTTTCCACTTCATTAAAATATATTTTCATTCAATAGTTATATGGAGCTGATCATAAACATTACATAATAATTTAAATTCTTTTCGAATTTACATCCTTACATTTCCTATGATATTTTCAGTTTTAGGTTTTAGAATATTATGACATAATTCATACATATCAGACCGTATGAAAAAAAATTGTACTACAAAAACAAATTTCATTTCTTCCATAGAATAATTTTTTTAATAAAAACATGAAATATTTTCCTTGAAATGTATTCAAAACATTTGTAATGGATTCTCTTTTTCACTTACCCATCCTTAAAGCCTCTTAAAAACATTTGAAAACATGGGATGAGAAAAAATCTCATTAAGGGGAATAAAAATAAGGATAGAAACTGTTAGTCCATAAATACTAATAAGCATATGAAATCATTTTCACAAAGACCTACTTCCCTCCAATATAATTATTATATAGTTAATTTTTAAAAACATGATATTTCCATAAAACATAGAAACCATAAATAATAACATAAATGTAACTCAGGGATTTATATACTTAATATTGTAAGCATTGAGGATACCATATGATTTTTAACCCTCACAGCTACCTTACAATGTAACCCTCATTGCTACCTTATAGTGTAACCATCATAATTACACACGGAGTAACATTACAGTCAACCTCCATAATAAACATACCTAATTAATTTAAGGGAGATATAGGACCCAACATCATCATAAAAATTCCCAACATAAATAAAATAACAATAAAACAACAGTACTTTCACAAAAAATATTACACTTTATGTTTTAAAAAATAAATGTTTAATAGAAGATTTTTAAAAGAAATGTCCCTTACAAATATCATATATTTGAATTGATAATTAATAAAAAAGAATATAATTTTGGTATAAAATAAAAATAAAAATAATTAAACATAATATTATCAATATTCATTTCATAAATAATCATAGCACCATAAAATCAATGATGTATAAGGTTAACCCAAAGAATGTAAATTGTGTTAATAATTCTCTTCCCTAAGGATTATTTTATAAAAAAAATGTCTGTAAACCTCCATTATAATGGTTTAAAGAGTGTTATTGATATATTACAGAACCATATTTATATTCATATTTTATATATCATATTATTATAATATCATTTCACCCTTTTATTAATAATAATTTGTAATTTTCATTGTTTCAGGTGTATTTAATTCATGTTTTCCATGGTTTCTTCATTTTAGAGTTTCATATTAATGGGATGAAAAAATAAGGAATTGGAACTAAATGGGGATAACATGTTTACATAATTTTAAATTGTACAATAAATCAATTTTTTTGATATTAGGATGAATCATTATAAAAAATGTTAATAAGAATGATTTAATTTATTTCGGTGCCTTTTTGATTATCACAAACCTGTATCATTATATTCAATATCATATTTATATATTGGTTCCAAATCATTAAATAACATATAATATGTATAATAAAATATTTTTTAACCATAATAATCATTTTATGACTATCCTTGAAGGTGATAATAAAAAATTAAATTGTAACATCCATGATGGCTATAAATCGACATGTCACGGGCGATGTTCTCATTTTTAGAATAAAATGGAGTAGAGATGAAGTTGGATGATGAATTTTTCTACAAATATGATATAATTACCGTATATATATGATAATTTATCATTCCTTCAACTAGTATAAGTCTATTTTAGGATACAATAATAAAACAATTGGAAATGAAAATAAAATAATATAAAAAGAAATATGATTTAACCTCTTGAATTCTCTTCCATGAGAACATCCTTAAGGGACTTGGTTTGTGAATTTAGTTAAGGCAAAAAGGTTTTGGACATAGGGATGATTCTATGAAATGTAATTCTATATAAATTTAATAATCAATAAGTCTTTTAAGTGTGAGGAGAAATGGAAGTGAGCGTTGGCATTTATAGTAGAGGGGGGCTATGTTTTCTTATTATTATTTTTATTAGTTTATATTTTTGGCTCAAGACTATGAATTTTTTAATCATTATAAATAAATATATTAAAATAATAATTTAGATTTAAATATATATTTATTATATCATCCTTACATCATCTATGACTCTATAATTCATGAATTAGTCAAATACCGTAAATCAACATATTTCACTATTCACTAAAAATTCATGTAATTTAGAAAAATCTAAAAAATTCACTAATTTTTCTTTATATTTATAAAATTTAACAATTATATAATTTTCTTGAAAAAATTAAAAATATAAAATTTTTAATATTTAATTAAAATCATAATTTATTTGAAAAATTGAAATTTTAAATTTATAACTAATATTATATCACCATGAAAAAGTAATCATGGTCTCATTAAATAAAATTATAATAATGTCACAATAAAATATTAATTTATCAATCTATTTTATGAAAAAAAAATTTCTTTTAAAGAATTAATTTATTTGTTAAATTTTTTTAAAAAAATTTATATTTCACCAAAATACCATCACATAATTTGTCATTTTTAAAACATCATTTACTTATTCAATGTTTTAAATAAATTATATTTTTATTTTTAAGATAAATGAAAATTATTTATACATTAGTAGGTATGGTTACTATTATATTAATATATATTCCATAATTTATATAAATATCACTTATATAAGTATATATTTACAATACATTTGATCCATTTCATTCTATGATGAAAACATATTTTTTTTCAAGTACCTTTGTTATTACAGTAGGGCTTATGGTGGTGGATCTAGATATGAATTAGATGATGAATTTTCTTCTCTAGTGATAAAAAATTATACATCATCCTAACAAAATATAATTTCATACTTCTTGAAATAAATATTCACATCGTATTATGAAATCATTTCTCAACCGAGGATTATATCAAAATAAACAATAGTTATAATGATAAGGTCAGAAAATAAATCACATTTATGTGTTATAATTGGGGATTCCAATCAAATCATGGTTGAAATGGGACTTCCCTTAATGAATGTTGACTCACAACTCCCTTATTAAATCAAAATGTAAACCTCTAATTTTCTAAGAAATATAGGTAGATATAAAATTGGTAATAAACAAGAATCAAATAAATCATTTGATAAATTTAAATATATTCATAATGTACATGAAACAACATCATTGGGTAACCCTACCACAGTAGTAGTGATAACATAATCTTTTCCATATCCCACTTGAATCATTTTTGGTATATTACCATGACCCATGGGAAATTGTTCTAAGTAATTCCCCAATTATTTTCAATTGAACCACTGAATATAAATAGTTTTATTCCCCTTACACTCATTAGAGAGATGAACCTCATATCAAATTTTTTATAATTCATTTTCCCTTGAGATATTTTCCTTGATATTTCTTCCCACAATTTTCACATGACTGAAAATGGTTCATTCTCTTGTTTTTATTTAGTTCTTTACCTTTCTCATATTTCTCAGCTAGCTATTTATTTTATTTTTTCATTGAATATATAATTTCTAAATAATTCCTCCTCTGTTTTTATAGAAAATAGGACTATTTCATCATTTTAATAAATTTTTTGGTAAAACAGTTCCCTTCAATTGTTTGAATTAATGCCTTCAATGAAATATTCAATACTAATCTCTGAATTACATATTTAATTTGTATCATACAATGGATAGTCTTGTAAAGTTAGCCTCATAATTTATAACACTCTATTATTCAATGTTATTTAATCTCATTAATCTAATCATTATATAAATTTATTGGTGCCAAAGGAAATATTTATTGATTATTTTTTCCTTGAAATATCATCATTCCATGGGTTTTATTTCATCTTCATCCCCAGTATTAGGGATCAAAGACCACTATTGATTAGAATCTTCCTTGAGAAAAATACATTCAGTAATACCATTTCATTTTCATTTCATCCCAATTCTTGAAAAATCATGTCAAGGGAATTGATCCACTGCTCAGTTACTAATGGATTAGTAGTTTTACTAAAAAATAGGGCTCATAAAATATAAAAACATCCAAAATAGATGTATCTTTTCAGGAAACATCATGTACCTCTACTCGAGTAATGTAAATCCCCATAACCTAAACAAGGTGTCCAAATATGGCCATTAACTAATCATCTTCATCACTACCTATGTTGAATTTCTCACTGGGGAAATCAATAAATTTTCTATGGATATTTATTCCTTTTCATCCATTAGGTTCCATCAGTAAATAGTGGAACACACTACGTTAGCCCATATCATCATGTCTAATGAACCAAAAAATAAAAAATAATCACGTGTCAAATGTTTTTTAGATACTCTAAGGAATTATTATAGTTCATATGTTGGTTATGTTTAATTTAAAATCTCTTTACCAATGTCTCTATTAAGCTTCCTATGATACCAACTATGAAGACTCGAACACCAGTTGCCCGAAACTAGTGATGCATATTATTAAAATGGAATATATACAAGATCCAATTACAAAAGGGCCAATAATTTTAGTAGTCATGAAGAAAAATATTGATACAAGGTACACATATTATAAAGGTAATCAAATTTAAGACACAATAAAATCATGTAATTTCATCCTTGAACTCATTCAATGAATTCTTCTTTATAACCTGGGGAAAAAGGAACAAATAAAAGGTTGATATCATATGCTCAGTAATGGTTAAATATAAATGAATATTTCCTGTATCAATAATAAATGAATCATAATTAATATAAAAGGGTATATATAAATGTAATACATTCTATTTGATCAAAAATATTTAAATCATGAGATGATAAGGAGTGATCATTTTGACAATATAAATTATTGGAAACAAATTCCATTTAACCAATAAATTGAGTCCAATATGAATGCACCATTATGATCATAGTGATGATCTCATAGATAATAATGACTGACTATTAATGAAGGAATTGATTAACAATTTGTATTTTCAGATCACAATAATCTTGTTACCTCTACTATCATTACCTTTCACAACATTATTTAATCATTTTTGGTAAAAACCAATTAATTTGTCCTACATATTTGTCTTGAGAGACTACTAATGCATAAAAGGGATATATATAACAATCCCCAACCATGTATTCATCTCAACAGAATTCCTCAATTATCAAAATGGCCTATTTAATCCTTGTATCAATATTCATTTTCAAAAAAATATACATATTGAGTAAAAGATATATATTTAACATTATTTCCACAATTAATCAAATAACATTCAAAGTAAACCAAACATAAATAATTATTATATGGAATAGGAAATAATCATATCAATGATAAAAGAAATAATTAAATTTAATAAAATCATAAATAAATAATGATAAAAAATAAAAGGGGTTGTATAAAAACCATAGTAAAGGAAATTAGTGCATAACATTAAAAACATTCATCAATAAAAGAAATTTGGGATGAAGTCCCTTATAAGTATCATACCGTTAACCAAATTAATTGATTATCCATATACGATATAAATCCATGTAAATTTTTTTATATAATTAATAATATAATAATTATTAATTTTACACTAAACCTTAGTGTGACGTAATCAATAAAATAAAAATCTCACCTAATGAATGAAAATTGAGTTATGAAATCCCTTAACACATTCTAATTAGTTGAATCATATGCCCCATAAAATTAATAATCAGAAAATGAAAAGTTAAACACCATGAGGATAGATATATTCATTATATGATATATATATAAGTGTTTTATACATACACCACAAATAATAAATATTTACTAAATGAGGCACAAATCTGAGTGAGGTAAACCTGAGATGAAAAAAATTGTTACCACTTTATAAATAGTCAAATCGTTTTCCCCATAAAAGTAATATTTTTCAAATAAAAAATATTACATGATGAATATAATTAGAGTCATGGTTTGATATATAAAAGGTAATTAGGTACACTAAAATCATTAAAAAAGTGTTGAATAAGAAATACCACACAGAAGTAGAAGTGAGGTGGGAAACCTTACCATATGAACAAAATCATTTTTTACTTATACTAAATGTCTGGTGTAATAAAACTAGAAAAATAATTACTTAATTAATTACCTATTAAAAATATATTTAATTTATTATAATTTTATTATGTATATTTATTCCATTTTTTATGAGTTATAATTTTTAATTTTGTTGTTATGGGAGTTTTTTTTGGATTAATATCGGGTTCCCTTGTGTATGATTAGGTGAGTTATTTTTAAATGTAATAAAAAATATATAGAAGTAAAATTAAATTATAATAATATAAATCCCTGATTTAAATTTTTTCCAAGTATAATTTTATTTGTATGAGGATTATTCATTGACAAAATATTCATGATAAATGTTTGTATTTTTAGCGGTTTTTCCGACCAACATAGTTGAATTTCATTTTATTTAATATTATGTCTATAAATTAGGTATTTAACATAAAGAAGTTATAAATTTCATATTATAATATTATATATCCATAATAATGGATTTATGACCATCCTTATGTTGTTAAATTAAAATGAAAACTTGTCATCCATGAAGGTGGTGAATCGACACATCATAAATGATGTTTCCATTTATAAAATAAATGGAGAAGAGTGTAGATTTGAAGATGGTTATCAAACTAAAAAATCACAATCATGTATGTATATGAAATTATATTTATCATTAAATTTGTATAATTGCAGGATAGGATAATGTATGAAAAAAATGAAATTATAAGAAAATGAAGGAGGATTTTACCTGTTGAATATTGTTTCCTTGAGAACCACATTAAGGAACATGGATTTTTTATTTTGGTAAGAAAAATATGTATTGTATGTGAGGAAGAGGCTTGTGAATGTAATTTGGTAGAATTTGTACATGATAAAACTCTATGGATGTGTGATGATAAGAGGTGGTGATGGACGATATTTAAATGGGGACAAGAGGGGTGTTTTATTATTATTATTGTTTATTATTTTTTCCCAAGACAGTCAATATTGTTGATTCCTGTGACTAATTAATGTAACTAGTACATTTATGTTCTAACTAATTGTTTCATTAATTTTCTATACACCATCCATTACTCAACCATTAAGGTATTAATCTTATAATGTAATATATTATAAATTATTGTATTTCACTACTCAAAAAAATCAATTATTATTAAAAAAATAACATAAAATAACCCTATAAATTTCTAAAATATTTGATTTAAAAAAATAGGCTTCAATTTATGATGGTAATTTTATAAATATGAGCAATTTAATTTCGAATTAAAAGAATCATTTATTCAATAAATACAAATTTTGATATTATAACAGATTTTACGACCCTTTGAAAAAATAATTATAATATCATAATATAACCTTATAATTATAATAAATATATAAATTAATTATTTTATTTTATGGAATTAATTCATTTTACTTATTTATTCTTATTAAAAAATTTGTAAATACACATTTAAGATTCTCAAAAATACCAACACTTAATTTATCATTTTAAAAAATATTTACATATTCAATGATATAAATATATCATATTCTCATTTATGTGATATGTAAATTTTTTATAGATTTATTGGAGATGTTATTATTCTATTGGGAGGATTAATAATTTTAACGGTTTCATTACTATTCAAAGGATCATCGTAACATTTAATAGTATATCTCTATTATACTCGATGTTACATGCAACATAAGATGTCTAATAAATAGATTTTTTTAAGAAGATACATAAAATAAAATCATGGGGTTTTATAAGGTATGGAGAGTGATTAATTATATAGTCATGCTATTCAGTCTTACTAATTCCCCTTCGATCTTAATGGATTTAATGAAAGGGTTATTTAGTGATCTTTGTGATCTGTTTGTGGTAGAATCTATAAATGATATTTATATATATTATAAGAAAAAGGAAGAGCATGAAGATCACTGGATAATTACAATATATACCATAGGAAATAGATGATACATGAAAAGTTTTAAAAGTGTGTATTTTGGTAGAAAAAATTTTCATTATTGGGATATAATATTTCACGATCGGGTATATCACATGAAACATCAATGCATAAGTCTATTTAATATTGTCCCTTACCATCCATGGTGATTGATATTTTTAGTTTTCATGGTTTATATTGATATTATTAGTGTTTTTTTTGAATTTATCGAAAGAATCTAATCCACTATCCAAGTTAACTTGGAAAAGGTGATAAGTTCCTTTAGATATAAGAATGCGAGGAGATTTTGTATGAATATAATAGAAGATCAATTAGTACACGTATTTTTACATTAAACTGTAGTGGAGATTGGTTTGAAATATATAATTATTAATCTGAGAAGGTATTTTCATGTTTTCTAAAATAATTAAATGGTTATATATTTTATATCACGATAACTGAAGGTTCATGAGAAGAATTACTCAACTCATGACTTGGACTTAACTACTAAAATTTTGGCATTAAAGATATGGATGAATTATCTTTCTATAGAATAGTGTAATATATATAATAATCATAAATGATTAATGTATATATTCACACATAATGAGTTAAATAAGTGTGAATGATGATGGATACAGATGATTAAATATTATGAGTTATCAATACATTACCACCCTAGGAAATCCAAATATGTGGCTGATGCATTCAGTCAAAAGGATCGTGCTTGATTATCGATGATGATCATAAAAGACCTGGTATTTATGGATTTTCAAAGGATGGATTTGGAAATTCAAATGAAAGTGGAAAATTATTATCATTCTCATTTAATGTTTAACTATCTATTAAAGTAAATATTAAATATATATAAAAGGAATATCTATAGTTGAAAAAGATGTTTGAAAATGTTCATCAATTTAAACTCGACTATGATATAAATATAAGGCACATGAACCATTTATGTGCTCCTTCCATACTATATGTGAATAAGGAGTTGTTATAGGAAGATAATTGTTCTTATTTCACTATTCATCATGGATGTATGAGGATGTATATATAAGTACAATAATACTTTTTATGGGATATAATGAAGAGAGATATCAAAGTGTGTGTATCATGGTTCATTGTATGTTATAATTTTATGATTGAAAGAGAGACGTATAAAGATGTATGCATCCATTACCCATACAGAATGGATATTGGAAAACATCATGATGTATTTTTTCACTGGACTCCCCAAAATGCCTAAAGGGAATAATCTTATATTGGATATAGTCGATCAACTTACTAATTCATAACACATTAACTCAATTAGAGAATACATCTCCCCGGATCATTTTTCTAGGAAATACATTGAGGAATTGGTATGGTTTCATGGTTTACCACATTCCATTGAATTTGATGAGGATCCAAGATTTTCCTCAATGATCTGGAAGAGTCTTCCGTAATATAATTTAAAAAGAAGTGTGTCAAGAATACATATTATCATTAGATATGTGGTTAGTCTAAAATAAAAATTTTAAACCCAAGAGGATATGTTTAGATATCATTCTTTGGATTTTAATGGAATTTGGGATCAACCGCTTCCTATAATTGAGTTTTCATACAATAAATGATTTCAATTAAGAATTCATATGTCACCTTATGAGGACCTCTATGGAATAAAATGTAGTGTATAATGTGATTGAATGAATTTGGTGAAAGAGAGATATTGAGACTTAAGATTGATGAAGAAATATAAAATAAGGTTAAATCCATTAAATATAACAACATGGAATCTCATATTAAGAAGAATGGTTATGATGACTACCACTGAGGTGATATATAATTTGTAGTTAGTAATAAGGTATTTATGGGAAATTATTATTGGAATAATGTAATTGGATTTGGGATGAAGATGAAAATAATACCTATGTATATCAACCAATTTGAAATTCTTGATCATATCAGGATGTTATCCTTTCACATATATATTCCAAAAAACCTCTCAAAATAACATGTTGTGTTCCATATACTCTCCTAAGGAAGATCATACCTGGATCTTCACATATGCTGAGCTCAGAGTTCATACCACTATAGAACAATATTTCCTATACGGAACAACTGGTGGAGATTCTGGATCAAAAATATATTGTACTACAAAAAAACCACACACATACTCAATTTTTTTTGTGATACCACCAGTTTTAGAAATCTAGATAGTAACTTGAGGATATGATGAGGTGGAAGAATCCTTATTTTTTGTATCATAGTGAGAAATTTGGAGGGAGATTTTCATTTTAAATGGGGTTGAATTTAATGAACTAAATGTTTTATAAACAACTTTTTCCTGATGGTGACCACTAGGGAATCTGCCAAGAAAAGAGGCTCTGACAATGAGGGGTCAGATCTTCCCATGTTTCAAGGAAACCGAGGAAGGAGTACTCTACAGTTCCGAGGACTATGACCACTAGGGCATCTTCCAAGAAGTAGATTGAGAAGCTATCGAATGAGCAACTGGACAAACAGAAGTTTTATAAGAAGTATCTTAAAAAATACGAGGCTCAATCAGAATGGGAATCAGCTGATGATGATGACACGATAGGGTATGGTGGTGGTGACTATGAATGTTTTGACATGTAATCTCTCTCTTCATTTCTCCTGTATCTGCACTTTTATTTTATTAATAAATTTTGTGGTCTAAGCTTTCTTGGATCAGACCTTCTGGATATAAACAACTTTTTCCTGAATTAATTTAATTTTTTAATGTCTTATATTTCACAAAACACCATGTTGTACTTTCATTATACATAACACTAGATTAGCATTTATTACATGAAACACCATGTTTTAACAAATACTGGAATATATTTTTAATTTCGTTATTTAAACATCAAAGTTATAACCTAGATATTAAACATAGTGATATGAATAGTAAGAAATGATTTTTAAATATTATTTATAATTATTTTAAATAATTAAAAAATATTGACAATCAAATGTATATCTTTCGGTAAAGTAATTATATGTTTTGAAAAATCTATTTTACAAAAAACTAATTATAATACATTTTGTGAAAAATAATAAAATTAATAATTTTACACTTTTTGAAAAATAATTAGATAAAATAAACTTCATTTTTATATAATAACGAAAAAATTATCTTAGGGTGAATTTTCTTCTTCTTGTGAAACTATTTATTTTTTGACAAATGGTGACGACCGCTAAATTTTAATTTAAAAACTCCTTTTTTTAACATATATTTATATTGTTAATTTTTTATTAAACGGTTTTTAAATTAATATTAACTAAATAATAAATCTATAAATACTAATTTTTTAATTTTAATAAATTTCATATTGAAATTGGATATAAAAGCATTATAAACCATTAATCATGTTCAATTTAAAAATCAGTTTTCTCGTTACATTTGTGGGATTAAAATAAAATTAAATTTCCACACTTATGTGCATGGTATTTTTAAAAATGTGTTCCATATTTGAAATATGATTAATTTATAATTCCTATTTAGGTGAAATTATTTTTTTATAAAAAAATAATTGTGATTGGATTAATAATTTATTAATGCGATTAATGTGATAATTGGCTTATTTGGTTGTTAAACTAAAAAATATAATGTTCAGTTTTACCAATAAAAAAGTAAAAAAGTATTATCTAGATATATTAAGACAATATAATGTCTTATTTTCTAACTCTATTCATTTTAGAACCTTTTCCATGTGAAAATCATGGGATCTCACAACTCCTTTCAAAAATACAATGTGAGCCCTCTCCCACACTTAAAAAAGGCCACCCTTTCATCCCTTTAACACTCCATAAAACCTATTTGGTTCAAAAATAACATACAAAATACCATCCAAAAATCCTCCCACTCATACTAGAATCATTATATTCTACATAAATCCATCCAATGAAGGATTTTAGGGAAATCCAATGGAGGATACCTAAAGTATATTTATCATTCATCAATAAGAATCTTTATAGTATATCACAATCCACCTATATCAATTATTATTATTCAATTATGATATAATAAAATAATTATATTAAATATAATGAGATGATTTTATTTAAATGTTATGACCTACAACCAAACTATCTTTCATTAAATGGGGTATAAAATCATTATTCGTGTGTACAGAGGACTACCGCCACAAAATCTGATGTCGTTTTTTCTATTACCACCTCACTATGAATATAATAATTATGGATTTAATGTTTATATATGAAATATATTATATTTATGAAATTATTATTATTTTATAGTTATTATATCATACATACCTTCATGATTTCCAATTTTTTGGAATATGATAATGTAGTTCAAGTGTACTGCAGACTACTGCCTCACAAAGCTATGTGATACATTCACGCTTTAAATGGAATGTTTTAAGTGTGGGTTTAATAAACCCATGTTATATATATAAGAAATAAATACGATTCTTTAGTTTTCTATATATCATTTACGTTTCATTCTTTCAATCCAACATGAAAATTTAAACAATATTAATGCATATGTATGGCCTACGATCTCTATGAACAGTTTATTTCATTTTATATGAATAAATTTTATGGGTTAACAAAAATAATTATAAAGTGAATATATAAGATATTTATATTTTATTTTATATTATATATATTATTAAATTCATATTTATGTAAGACCACCAAGAATAAGAAGTCAATACATATAGGAAATACAAATTAGTTATCACCTGAAACATAACGTTAACATGAAATTTTAAATAAATGAGTAAAAAATGTTCATAAGAGAAACTTATATGGTATAACAATTTTAAATGTGGTTATTTTATATATTTATAAAAAAATTATATGTATTATACATAATTCATAAGTTGTTTTATGAAATTCAAGACTTAAAGTAGGGGGCTTTTACCTAAAATTTACTACATTCAGATGTATGTTATGTTATGAACATATATTCATTTACAAGGTGATTATCAATACCCATAGATAGGTAATATCATGAATTTAATTATCCTTGTGATATTCTAATATCAATTTATGTTATTATTTCAAGTGGATTATGATAATATGTTTCCAAAGTGATAATTTGTTTTGGTTACAATCTCTTTGTTCATCCGAATTGTCTTTGATTGAGTCCCCAATATTGAAATATCAAGATCTAAATATAAATAATTCTAATGAATTTAATTATAATATGTCTAATCATAATATCTTCTTGTAAAGATTCCATTTTACCTCTATTTTGTTCTTATTATAAATAGTATTTTTTTAATAAAATTATACATTATTTATATCTTCTGTCAAGTATCAATTTTTTTTAAAAAACCATGTTTAAAAAAAAATTTATTACCCTATTTGTATTTTTTAAATTATATCATTACCCAGGATTTTATTTTCACATATTTTTTTGGAATGAGATCATTTTTTCATTTCTAAAACAATTCCTTTTTTTGCAAAAAAAATATGAAACAAATATTTATTTTAATATGTTTGGCATGAATTTTTTTACATTATGAAAAATAATTTAATGGTATATCCATTTATAAATTATCAAGGGTGTTTTCAATGTAAATGTTTTTCGAAATGTTATTTGTTATATAAAAAAAATCAAATCATAACTCATATTCTCCTCAATAAATGTTTTAATTGATTGGTTTAAAACATAATCCATATAAATTGAAACCCATTGATATGAATTAATAGGGATTTGATATAAGAAAACCCTAATTATTAATTCTCTAATTGGTATGTTTTCACACTGATTTTTGTTTATGAGACCCGTTTCTTTCAATGTGTTATTCTATATTGAAATGATTGTGGAAACAATCTCTTTTTCATAGGATATGAAATGTTGAAGTGTTTATGATACCCATTTCATATCATGGGTTATAATATGATGAATTTTTATGATATTTTATAACACATAAATATGGTGTAAATTTTCTAATGGGGGTACCTATATCTCCCTCCAATTCATTAGGTAATGATTAATATATCATGACATATAATTGACTGGAATGAGTACATATCATATTTTTTTAAGGAACATTGTCCACTATGATAATCATAGTTGTGGAACTTGACAACTATGATGGTTTGGATATCTAAACTATTTTAATATAATGTCCTAGGAAATAACCCTTGACTAAACTGAAAATTATTATCTATTATTTTGTGTATAAAAAATCAAATTCTTATTCCAACGTTATACACTCATGGATCATTTAATTTGATTATCATATGATTTATGTCTTATTTATTTCAAATATTTATTCCTTGAAACATTTATATGATATTTGATATGCGGGGTATGGTTTTCAAATTTTATTCTCATGTTCCAATGAAATTTTGTTCATTTTATACTTATGTGTCTCCCTCTTTACCCTGAATGAGAATATGAGATATCCATTTCTTATGTTTCCCTTCCCCAAGTTATGTATATATATTATGTATGATATGTCTAAGAAATGTTATTATTATGAGGAATGTAGTGGGAGATTATTTATCTCACCTATGGAATTGTGTTTATGTTTACATGTTTCAAAAGACCCAAAATTATAACAGTTCTTAGGCCTATAAGAAATATTCTATATAAATTATGTAAATTATATGTATGTTAATTTAATGTGATTATAAATTATATTTGGAATAATTTCAAAAAAAAGGACCAATATGGATGTACATTATTTAAACAAGAGACCATTTTCATTGGATGGTAAAATGGAGAAACTCTACCCACCTCGGACCTAGGATAATCCAAAAATCTAATACCCCATTTATGGATCAATATTCCTCTATCACAGACCATCTACGTGAAACAAAAAATACATTATTTGTTTCTATAAAAAAATATGAGATTAAACCACCCAAGATTATATGTTATCCATTAACCCTATAATTTTTTAATAAGGATTTTATATTTCACCAAATTATCCTCCACTATATCCCAAAAATATTCATCTTGACCACACCTAATGATAATATTTTTTATCAAAAAATTATTCACTGCCACTTATTGTCATCATCGAGAAATATAATCTGACTTTCAATATTAGAAATACGTCATACATAAGGCACCACCATGAATCCAAAAGCTACAATCAAGTATCCATTATAATAGATAAACTATTTTAGGGATATAATAATCATATCACACTTAGGATAAAATTTATGTATGATACGTCTTTTTAGTATCATTACTTATAGAACATATATTTTAGGACCATTACATAAGAACTTATTGGTTATATACAAAAAATAATTTTGGAAAGTCATATTTTCTCATCCTAGATTATATGTTAGAAAAAACCATTTCCAAATCCAATAATGAATTTTTTTTATACAAATAATCATCCACTAAAACTAACTAACACACATCCAAACACCCCCTTGATAAATAATACAACTAATCCAGTCATCTTGTACCATCATTTTATCATCTTTAAGACATGCCACCTAACCACTTCAATCAAGTTGAATTACCAAATGAAGGCCCCAAAATAGATATATATTGTCATATCTATCCATTGTTATAATTGAAAATGAAAATTAGATTATTTCATATATAAGACACCTAGTATAAACAATGACTCTAAGACCACATTCATGTATCATGATTCTTCCATCCGTACCCTCTTAGGCCCAATATGTAATCAATTATGAGATTCCATTCAAAAACCAATTGGTTTTTGGCGGAGTTTCCCATTTAATTGTATATATTATCTATAAATCCTCTCATATAATTATGTGGGATTTAGGTTTTCACTAGAAAATAGGATCTACAAACATACACTATTGAATTATGCATGATAATCCTAATTTCCAAAATCTATATCCCTGTCGTGCAAGGATCATTGAATTATAATCATTTGATGTTTCTCGCTAATAATATTAATGGTAAAATGATAGAGTATTAAATTAATAGAACAATTCCTTTACTTCCCTCAGTGGTGATGATGGTGTTAGAAAAAAATAACATGCAATGAAATTAGAATCAAAATATAAACATTATAAAAAAAGGTAAATATTGTAATTGACTAACCTTGAAAAATGTCTACACTCTATTGTGAGTATGTTGTGTCTGATATTCTTAACAGAGATCATACTTAGTCCTTTATTTTTCAAAATGATGTTTTGAAGAAGGACTCAAACTATTATTCAGAGTAGTATTTTCATTATTTTGATCAGTAGGGTGGTGATATTAAATCATCATAAATCAAATTTGTTTCATATAGGTTCTTCATAATAACCTTAAAAATAATAATAAAATTTATATTGAGGTATTGTAAGAAAGTATGAAAAGAGATCACTTTGAAGAAACACTAAAATGTATAAATTTATTTTCACTGAAATACATGTTACAAAAATCTATATGAATTTAGACCTATGTGAAATATTTTTTTTCGCATGAAAAAACAATATTTTGTGGTCTATAAAACTTTACAATAATTATTTTGAAGAAAAATTACAATAGGATTCACCCTATGAACCACCACCATTCATATAGTAACATCTCTCCCCAACAAACCACTAGGAACAGTAAAAAATTAGATACAAAATTGGTAGGTACTATATTGACACATGCTATATAACATCATTAACACAACAAATTATAGAAAAGTTATGTCTTAAATTTTTTAAAAATTTGATAATAAATACCATAAAAATAATTATTAAAAATATAAAAACAACAAAAAATATATTTTTTATCAATATAAATAAAAAATTATACAAATTATTTATGAAATAAAACATGATTTCTCAAAAAAAAAATCAGATAGTACAATATATGTACCATTTCCATTATATTAGTAATAGAAAATATGATTAATTAAAAAACTAAATAATGACTGAAATAAAAATAATTTCATTATCATTTTTATATGAAGATTATAATTAAAAAGGTTGATGAAATGTTTTAATCCTAATTGTTATAAAAAATATACTTTTTTATAAACATTAAAGAAAAAATATTACTAAATCTATTATAATTGAACTCATACATTTTATTAAAGACACAAAAAGTGTTCTCTATATATCATTAATGATATATGAGTAAGATATTTTTCATTGGTGAAACCTATATCGTTTAAACACTTCTATGACCATAATAAGTGATTTAGAATGTTATTTTTTAATGTTTTTTCTATAAGGAATTTATTTTATAATTTAATATAAAAATAATAACAAAACATTAATTAATTCTTTTATCTATCCCTAATGATATATTTTTCTTTATTTTTAAATAAAAAATCATTTCATTTTTCAAAAAAAAAACATTTTCAAATTTCATAATATACAAAAATTATTAGAATTAAAACTATCACATAAGAAATATCAATTATAGAAGAATTATTACATTTAAAGGAAAAATGTACTGAAATAAAAAAATATTAAAAGAAATGTCTTTATTATAATAAAAAATTATGTAATATTTTTATCAATTATAGATAATTTATTTCATATAAATAACACATTTTCAAAAAAATGATACTTTTGGTCATTTTTCATTCCTCAAGGGTCGAATTGGTAATGTATTGACCAAAATAATTCAGAATAGTCACCAGACTAGTGCTTCTATGTGACGTCAAGAATTCCATCTCATACACTAGAGGTTGTTGAACAGTTGTGGGGGTTTAGGGTGGTACTCTGATGAGAAAATATACCATATATTAGAGTAAAAAATCATAAAAAAATATCCATGCACCATAAAAAATTGAAAAAAAAGTTTACACAAGATAAATATAAAATCTAATAGTAGAAATATAAGTGTAAAAAACATAAATAAAGTCATACAGACTCAATAACCCACAAGAATGATTAAATATACCAAATGAAAAAAAATATTATAAAAACTTGGCCATACTCTAACTTACAATCCTCACCAAATTCCATGATATATACTTTGAGCTATATTTCAGGATAATCAAATTTTAATCCTAAAAAAAACCTATACCACCAACCATGTGAGAGACTTAGTAACCAAAGTGTAATGGAAAACTCAGCAGGATATGAGTATAAAACATTGTGGGTAACCACCAATGTAGTCCCATAATAAACTAAAAATACAAAGATATTTTTAGGTTTTATGCACAGATATATAAATAACCACATAAAGTTAATAAATAACCCCCACTAATCTTTAGGATGGAGGCCCTGATCAACCATATCTACTTTTTGTAGTTCCAATGTGTCTCTAAGTATGCCGTGAATACTATGAAAAACATAACAACAACTTATGGATTGTCCATCATTGATTACCATGACAACATTCCAGGGAATAAACTCGTCATGCTATATTCTATAACAATCAATGGAAAGTCTCATCCTAGTATCCTAACCTACCTAATACTCTATCATAGTATAGAATTATTCCTTGAAGATGGGTCTTGAGAGTGAATGAGGATTGACCATGCATAATAAAGACCCCAAATACCCTTTATAGTGTGTGCATATGAAGAACATTTTTCTCATCCTGGAACCAAAATCTGTAATCCAAATCCATGGCGTATATAGTAGTACTATCATAACCCCTTGAAGGGATGTATTTTTTTGTATCATGACCACCCAAAAATAAATTTTCACATTCTCCACAAATGGAGTTTTTATGACATTCCAATTTTGATTTATCATAATCACTCATATGGTTGTTTTCCATTGCAATCAATATAAACACCAACCTAATCGAATTTCCCTTAAAAAATAAAGCTTCAATAGGGTGTGGGTTATATCACATGTTAACTACAACCATTTCATATAATAATAGTTTCATGATGACCTATCAATAATTTTCCAAGCCATTTATAAAAAAAATGTAAACTAGGTTTCTATGAACACTAAAACAAGTCATCATTATCAAAATCTCATTTTACCCTATTAGTGTTAGTATATCACTAGGTAAAGAACTAGGGGACCTAATTTAATTAAATATTTTTGGTTCCCCGTAGTGGGTCCTTAATCCAATACAAAATCCTTAGGTAAATTTCTATCACATGGGGTGTCACATTCCAAAACAATATCATAATTATAGTTAGGACGATTGGGATCATAATACTAGCCTCACTAATAATGGTCTAGAGTGGTGGAACATAACCCTCCTTAATGTCTAGGTTATTGATAGGTTTTTTTATAGTTCCCACACAATTTCATCCTATATGTGGCCTATAAACCAAGGCTAAACATGTTTCAAGGGTCGGTAAGACCCCGGGACACCTTGAGAGGGGATGGGTGAATCAGGGTTTCAATATTTAATTTTAAAACTGTCACGACCCGTCCTCGGGGCCCGTGCCGTGACTACCCCAAGCCCGCCTTCCATAGGCCAGGGGCTGGCGGCTAGCACCAAGGCGTAAATCTCAGTAAAAAGGGAAGGCATTGCCTTTGAAAAGTAAACAAGCACCACTAAGTAAGAAAACAGAAAGGTAAACACAAAGTAAAAACTGTACAAGCTATGCTGAAAGTAAAAGGGGGCTGGAAATACAAGCCCAACTATAAAGTACAACTGAAAAGAAAAACAGCAACTGAAAAGTAAAAGCCGCAGCGTCGAGTCGTCCTCTGGAAGTCCCACCTGAAGGGTGGGTACAGATAGCCTCCACTGCTCCTCGGGACCACCTGACCGCTCCGAGTACGTCCCGCCCAGTGGTCCACCTCTAGGTACCGTCCTACTCCACACGCCTCTACCACGATCAGCGTTGTCCGTCGTCTGCAACCAACACAACGTAGTGCGGGCAAATCCCATGCATGGGTGAGTATAAGCTACTCAGTAGGGACCCCGAGACCCCCGAAGGACTCCAGAAATCCAAAAAGGATAATCCACAAAGGAAAGATACAATCACAAAGTAACGTTTGACACGGCTTAGGTATATTCCCATACATATACTTAAGTCATCAAATCATGTTCGGCTCCAACGTCCGAGCCCAAGCACAACCCAGTCCACACAGGAAGGCAATCGTATACCCACAAAGGATAGCACAACACAATCAACAAAGGAGAGTAAATAGTAAATCCACACAGGATAACTCAACACAATCCACAAAGGAGAGTAAACAGTAAACCCACACAGGATAGCTCAACACAATCCCCAAAGGAGAGTAACACATGATTCAGCTCACATAGGTATACTTTTCGGATGACGATAAATATGATCACTGATCCATCTAAGTCGTCAGACCCACGAAGGATTGATAGATAACTAACCCCCGCAATGACCCAAATAGGATCGGGCCCACACAGGATCTGTAGGCGCTGGCTCACACAGAACCGCTGAGCGCTGACCCTCACAGGATCGGACCCACACAGGATAGGGCCCACACAGGACTGGGCCCACACAGGACCTGTAGCACTGATCCACGCAGGATCGCTGAGTGTAGTAGTCATCGCAGTCCACTAAGGATCTATGCACAGTCGTCGCCGCAGTCCACTGAGGATCTCTTCACAGTCGTCGTCGGAGTCCATGGAGGATCTCTGCAAAGTTGTCGCTGTCGAAGAAGCAGTCGCAACAAGCTCTAGGGTTCCGCACACAGCAATGTCATTCGGGAGGGTCTGCTCCCCGAGCCGAGAGGATGATATATCAACTGACACAATGTCCGAAGATGATGTATCCAAAAGTTCCGTATCGTCAACAGGAACACAACGTCACAGACGGCGCGTCAATCGGACGCCCGGTCTGAGAGTTATTGGCTTTTTCGTCCCAGGGGCCCGGTTGGTTTTTAAGGAAAAACCAACCCGAACGTACTCCACCTGCGTCCAAACCTCAGACGGAGTATGCCAAAAGATCCGTCTCACAAAGAGGAATTCAACAAAGCTGACGACACATCAATCGGACGTCCGTGGACCAATATATGAGCGTTTCCGCTCCGAGGGCCTAGTTGGTTTCGTGTACGAACCAATACGGCCGAACTCAAAGTATTCGGAAACCTTGAGTGCGATATACCGAAATGACCGTCTCGATCCAAGGATCACGTTTCCAATGAGGGTGAGTTGTTTGGAGGTCCTTAGCTCAAGTTACGGGCGTTTGAACGAAAATCATCCGAAGACGGGGGGGTCCGGGCCCGGGCCGACCTGGCCCGACCCCCCCAGGGTCGGCCGAACCCGGTCCGACCCGGTCCAACCCGGTCCGACCCGGTCTGACCTGGTCGGACCAATCTGGCTCGGCCAGCCCGGCCCGGCTCGGCCGAGTGGCCGACGCAAGGGGAGCCGCCGCCCCGCGTGACACCCCCGCGGCACCCGCGGGGGGTCGGCCAGACAACCGGACGCGGCTGAAGCTGCGTCCCAAGTGACGCGGGGGGAGCCGCCGCCCCCACGTGACACCCGCGAGGTGTCTCCCTGGCGCCGGACGCGGCCTCAGCCGCGTCCCGCAAGCACCGCCGCCGCGGCCGGTGCCGCGGCGGTATCGTTCGACGGCGCGCCGGGCGCCGCCGCCTCCGGTAGCCCGTGTTTCTTCCCGTCTGCGCCGTTGCTCCTCCCAGGACTCATTCTTCACTACGGGATCATCAAACTTCCGTTACATCACGTTATGTCGTCGCCCGTCAAATCCGCACAAGAATGAAGAACGGCGGAGGGTTGTCGAGCTGTGTTCGTTTGTCCCACACCCTCCGCGTTAGATATAAAAAACGGGAGAATTTTTATTCCACACAGGAAACAACAATTTTTAATAAGTTTAAAATTGTTCACAAATCTGTTTCTTTTACTTTTTAAAGAAACATTTACGAGAATATAAAAAGGGGGTAATTCCAAAAATAAAATCCCTACCACGTAGTCATAGTCGAACACACATTATTCGCGGAATTGTTTGTCGCGGAAGGAGGGGATCGTCGCATTGCCGCGGAAAGGCATCGCGTCGTCGCAGAATCCGGCGTTGAGTTGGCCAACTCAACAGACCAAGAACAACAGATTTAAATTATAAATAATTAAATCTGTGTTTCGATTTAAACCAAAATGAACTTTTAGAAGAAACCCGAAATCACTCACCGCAAACGGTTGGTGATCGGAGATCGAGGCGGGGAAGAACATCTCGGATTTGGGCGTCGTCGATTTCCACAGATGATGGTGTTCTTCGCGTTCTTCGCATTCTTCGCGAAGGAGAATGAAGATACAAGGATTCTGTCAAATCCTCTCAACGTGCAAATAACCAGAGGTCGTACGTTGGCCTTATTTTATTATTACGCCAACGAATTGAAAACTGGTTAAGAAACGATTGAATTAATTCGTTGAATTAATTCAACGAAAGAAACTACCCATTTAATTCACAAATAAACCACCCAATTAAATGGTCTGTTAAGAATTTAAGAAAATTCGTCAGTTGACTTTCATAATGACGGGTTTTCACAGGTGCGTTACTTAGCGGAAAGAAACGATGGGGCTCGTGCGGGCCCCACCTCAAAAATATCCTACCAAGAGGGTAGGATATTTATGGATAGTATCCTATCCGGTTTAACTCAGTTTAAGCCATTTTTAAGTGGCTTCAAGTGGCTTCCAAGTGTCTTAAGTGAAATAAAATAAAGTTTGTCGAACAAATTATTTTATTTCTTAACTTTGAGCCCAAAAAATTAAAAACCACACCCGAGCAAACTCAACTCCGGAAGAGGCATTTCTAAGAGAATACCGGCGTTGTGATTTCATTGATGCCCTCAGAATTCGATTCCGGGCACCGGTTCAAAAGTTAGAAAAACCCGCTCGTCCGTTCACTGAACGTACCCAAGCCAAACTTCGGAAAATGATTCCGGGCACACCGGGCCTCGGAATCAGGTGCCGTCAGAAACTGCGTTCTTTAAAAATTCCTAATAAAATTAAGAAAAAAAATGTACTTGAAATTTACGGGTCTTTAAAAAAACAATGATCATGTTCCCATAGAGGTAGGAGCTCATTAAACCTGTAAAACTGATGGGAACAGAAAAAACACAATAAAAGAGCCCACACAACAATTTTACTTGTTTCACCACTAAGGGCTACGTCCATGGAGCATATGACGACATGTTATCATACTTGAATAATTCCACTAAACATTACTAGTTTTGGATTTCATAGTTCGAGAACATTAACTTTGTCCTAGGAACAATGCCTTTACAAATGTTCAGGGATAGCTCACTACATACCGTAGTTCACCCCCATTAACACCCCCTGAATTACTCCATTGGATGAAGTACCACTGAGTTTACAGACATGAAGGTCTCTTTGATAGAATTTTATTGAAGTCTTTGTCTCTGTTCAGCATCAGACACTACTTGCAACAATGTCATGGATAGATGCACTGGAAAGCACTGATCCACTAAATCGGATATTAAAAATCATGTCAGAATCATAACACCACAATTGCACACAATACCCCAAAATGCATGCAAGATTTCATAATTGCTATGAAAGATAACTTTTAACAACACCTATATTCTATGCAAACCTTTTCTTTTGTTCAACTACACGAAAGGTTTCACTTGGTCTTTTTTGATTAAAGGAACACCTTACACATAATATTTACTCTCTTCAAATCATTCATAGGAAAATAATTCGCTCGGAAGAGCAACTATATTTTTGTTGTAAAATTCATAAGTTTTCCATAGGGGTAGCCGTATATTTAGAGGCCCTTGATGACCCTGTGCACAAGATCTCAAAGTGTTTTCATTGGTGTTTATATGTTTCAAACTGAAGGCGCAAAACCCCTTTTGATGTCACATTGGGTGTGAAAACTCTTTCACACCGCATCATTTTCCCTGTACTCCCTGACTATTTGAATTTTCCATGTTTGTATACAAAAACATGTCTTTTCCACATGTTCCAACAACACCTTCAATATTGAACACAAAAACCAATATTTCATGCACAATTGAAATTTATGATAATAATAGACACAAAACATGATCATCCCAATGAATAATTACATCAAATACGAACTGAACTCCCTTTTAAACAAAGAACAACATTAGTTCCAATAAATTCCTCATATATATGAATATGATTTCTAAAATAAAGTCATATCACACCACCACTTAGAGGTGTCTAGGTTTCATTAGAAATAATTTGAATGATTACATAATCAATTAGAGACCAAGGTTAATGATTGATAAAAAATGGGCAATTTTACCTTCATACATTTTTCTATTAATTTAAGATATAGAATTTTAATTATTTTCCACATTAATATATAAAAATAAATTAATTAATTAAATCATTTTAAATTATTCATTAGTTTGTTTTCACATTTGATAAACCATAAATAACATGTATTTAACAGCATGTTATGTCCCAAACATAGCTTGCCTCATTTTATTCATTTTCGATTTAAATGCTTGAAGCCACCAAATCCCACTAATACATGTATATGGATCATCCAAGAAAATCTCAAGATCATAATCATTATTTATCTCCTATATCATGAAAATAATCCTCAATTAATTAAAAATAAAATTTATAATTATCAATTAAATTACATTCATATGATCCTTAGTTGCTAAAGCATACTAGGTGATTCTAGTAAACTAGAACCATGACCGATAACCTTCGAGATGCCTGTAATACATTCACAAAACCATTACTATATAGTACCATACCCAGTAGGATAAAATATTTTAAATTAATACAATATTATTTATAAATATTATTTAAATCACCATGGTTCCATTCCCCACATAAATAGTATGTAGTGAAAATAATTAGTAATCGAGGGACATCCTCTAGATAGGTTGAAAAAAATCACCCTGAGAGTCATGTGATTCCATCATGATATAGTGAAATCATCTTGAAGACCCTAACCAATGAAAAGGAAAATTATAACAGAAGGAAGAGGAGATCGAAATAGGTCACAAAAGATGAAGAAGTACCTTAGAATATTATTAATTCCACCTAAAAACCTCTTGATGTGATATATGGAAGGAAATAATGGGGATAAAGAACTAGATACACATTTGGAATGATGTTAAATAGTATGGGATACACACTTTAAAAAAGAGGTGTAATAATTTGATTTCCACTATTAATGATTCCACCATCTAGACAATTGACACCTGAAAAATGGGGGTGTATTTTTTCAACCATTTTCCTATTTTTGCTCACCTGTGGTAGGTGAATGGTTACTATGTATAAGATTCTTGAATCCCATCCACCATAATTATGCTCAAATGCTCACTCAATCTTTCCTAGTACCTAAAAGGATCTATTTAATTCCTAAATAATCATTTTTAGTATGACTCGAACATTTGAATATTGTTGAAAATTCTTATTCAAAAGTCAACCATTGAATGTGGAGAAAATTTAAATTACGTATGGTAACCTCATAGTCATATGAACATTAAATATTATGAACTCCCCAAAAAAATACCTTTCATCGATGAGAATTCATACTGGACATCCAACTATATCACACAAACTATGGAAATCAATAATTCAAAAACAATTAAGCTCGTTCCATATGATAATTCACTAAATTACTTCATAATATTATTCTAACATATTTCACTCAAACTAATGAATCATGAGATAGTGATCAATATTTTCCTTGAAGTGATGAAACATCACTGTCCAATGATTGTCTAACCTATGGCACATAAGATTTCTTCGTGTGATTGTTCACATGGCTCATGGTGTGCCCCAACATATATATCTATCCATAGTGTAATATTTATAATTATATTGACTTTTACCATTGTAACCGCCTAAAAACACCATTCTAGTGGTCCACGTAATAGTTCTGTGTGGTTCCTAACTCATTGCTCCCAAACACTGACAAGAATCTTGTTTGAATACCTATACTAATACTTATTTAATGATTAAAATATAAATGGATGTTAACCAATTGTTGAATAATAAAATTAAAACATTAATATAGTCTCAAAAATATAATATATATTACTGTAGAATACCAATGATATCTAAAATGGCATACCATATGTGATTTTTGGTTCACACTACCAAATTACCAGAAATTCCAATAGTTTCACCTCTTGTAACAAAGATGTATCAAATAGTATTGAAATACCCCACTTCAATATAACAAAGACTCCCAATCATAATGCAATAAATCCTATATAATTCCCATGATGATTCCAAATATGATCACTAAATCTCACTCTATACTCTTGATGTAATCCCGAAACTAAAACATTAACCAGCCAAAAACATCATCCTGTTCCCACTTGTGTATTGATGCATCTCCAATCAAACTCATGGGGATCATTTATATTTTATATTTACCTATTTATGATTTTAGGTCCCCTTTACATATCATATGTGAATTTCAAATATTATTTTTCTCATGGATGTATATAAAATTTGGTTCATCATCCCATAACCACCTATATCCACAATGAAAATCTACTAACTGATATCAAGAATCCCCCACCCTTATGACATATAGTTCAGATTCCCAAGATAAATATAACTCTATTATCCATTATATTATATCTATACTCACTCTGTTGAACATAATATTCAATCACTATGACCCACACTCCATTAGTTATCGAATATAACGAATGGATGTGACCATATTTCTCATGCCCGAGTGCTAGTAAAAAAAAATCCACTACATGTTCCTAGATCATTGAAACTTCTCCCCCAATGTCCCCAAAAATTAATCCAATGTAAGGATCACACTCCAAAATTTCCTACAATAGACTCCCCACTATATTTCCTTCTATACATCAAACCTTGAGTGTAATTAAAAATGGATCTGAAAATTATATATGTGTTTTTTATCCTACACCAATCTCATCAGGTTCCTATGATTCTAGTCTCATAAATAACTCATAAAACTCAATTGGTCCTCATCCAAACCATGACAATCATATATTTAAAATTCAATATAGATGCTTCTTAAACAGTGTGTATCACCTTAATCTCATCCAATAGTAACATTTGTATGCACCCATACCACCTAGTAACATCACCCATTTCATGATCCCACATGTCATATCATATCAATACTATTATCATATATCTAAACCAATAACCAAGATAATAGTCCTATTAATCAACTAACATGAATTTCACTAGAACTCTACTGTAATATTTTTCAAAGATCATATAAAATGATTAGACACACACATTTCACCCATCCATTTCTGTGTGAAATTCAAAATAATTTACCCACTTGCATTAAACTTAAAAAACACATCCAAAAACAATAAGGTCATGCATCATAGTAATCATTTCCATCAAAAACAACAACATAGAGTTTCTATTACACTAAAGGTACATTTCCCATAAAACACTTAGGGATCACTATTCATATAACATGCCCTCAATAAATCCTCCTGTGAATTGATTCCAAATAAAAGCATCGACCAATTATTTTGATATCTAATGGACTAAAAAACATGAGATATCCCATATTATGGGTCACCCTCACACATTACTAGGAAATGATTCTAAATTAATCCTAATTAATATATCAAGGTTATTTAGGTCCTCCCAAATAGCCTAAAAACCACATCTCGCATGATCATATCTCATTGTAAATATCTTGTTCACATCTCAATGCCTATGTAAACAATATACCAACACAAACTCTAGGGTTTCATTCACAAATATAGTATCACAATCCATATTCTGCACCCACTTATAGGGAACCCACTAACTCTGATCATCATGATGTTAAAGTACTCCCTGGATGATCATGTACCATCCAAAACCATATAAATAAAATCGACACCATCATATGATTATTCGTATCCAATGAATTATAACCATATGGTTTGGATAAGTATAATTCAAATTTAAGGTATTTATGAAAACTACATATAGATTGTTTGTGACATGTTAAAATATCTAAACCTAAATAATAATAACCCACATAGGTATAATACTAAGGAATCATGTACCTACACTAAACTAAAATGGTCACTATATACCCCTTTCACCAACAGACTATATCTTCATCATCACCATAAAAAATTCCTCTATAATGACCACATATATTTCCATTAGAAATAAATTAATATACACAATGTTCTATATGATTAAAATAACCCCAAGAACATATATAGGATACATTTGTATGATACATTGTTGACACTTTAAATAGATGATTAATTATCATCATTGGTAAGAATGACATTAACATACCTACATTTCATATGAATTGTATAAGCCTAATCATAATGAATGAGATGCCTATTGCCTTAACAATCTACAAAATAAAATAAAATAACTATATTCTTACTAATGGGAGGATTGAAAAAATAAAACAATTCATGATAAATATCAAACATCAAGTGCATCATAAGAGGTAAAAATCATATAACTATCATATAAAAAATACAATAATTATAATCCAAATCCATTGGTAACTTATAATTCCCATCCTAATTGGTGTTCATAATGCACCATTCTAATATCAATTATACACATAGATACATTAAAATATCTATTGTTTACCATTACCAACAAAGTAATATAAATAAAAAAATTTATGTAACCACATTGTAATGTACGATACAATTCACTCGGGATAATAATACAAATGCTGGAAGTAAATAGACATAGGCATACCCATTTGTACACTATAGGATATTAAAGAGAAGGGTATCTTTGGTTGTTCTATGAGAAAACTATAGCACATGTTTTAGAGTGTGTAATAATAAAATAATTTAGATATTATCGTAAAAAATATAAAATTTCGGGAGAATAATAGATTTCTAAAAGATCCAATCATAAAAATATGAATGAAAAATTGAAATCCATAAATGTATACTTAGTAATACACTAGTCCAATCAAATATACATAATAAATAGTTGATATGAAATAAAAATGAGACCCTACTCCATGTGCTACGACTTACCTCATTCTAATAGCCACACTTCTATTTATCCTTACCGATGATCAAATATCAGGCGTTTGAAAATCCTCTAACTATGACCAATTGATATTATCCTCATGTAACCAAGTCCAATGGTGGAAAAATAATAGTCTTAGTAAAAATCACAGAAAATAACCACAAATACGACCTTGTACATAACCAATCATATAGTTATATGTAGATGTGATATCATCAAATATATTAATAATTGTGGAAATATTAAAAAATAACCTTTTGTGATCATAAGTCATACCACCCAAATTGGTTATTCATAATTAAGCTAGTGTTGGAGTGTATTTGGGAATTTTATGATATACTTTACAACCATAATAATAACTTAGGAACTATACTCACCCTAGATTATAGTATATTTACCATGTGAACCCTCCATAATGGTATTCCAAACTGAGTAATGCTCCATCCCAATATAAAATGGTTCTAAAAACTAATCTATAACTATCGAAAGGATTGACTATATGCATTGAAAACCCCACTAGCCCCTAATAGCTATTATAATGATGGATTGACATCTTATGACCGAAATTAAAATACAGACTCAAAATCCATGGAATCCCCAATAGTTGTATCACGACAACCCTAAAGGGGTGTTTTATTTGGTATAAAAAAAATTTCGGAATGGTGTTTTCACAAACTCCTTGAGGGTAAATTTCATGACCCGAATGACGGTACTTTTCACAACATCCTTATGGGAATTTTCCATTATAAATTATATAATCACAATACTAAAGTATTTTTGAATACATATAGATACCACTCTAGGGGAATTAGTCATATCACTTCAAAACATCAATAAATGTGTTTTATGTTGGTGTCATGACAACCTATTATGAATTTTACAAGTAATTTATGAAAAAATAAAGGATGTAAGAGTAAGGGGGACCCTAAACCGCATCATTAAAATCCACAACCAATCAAAACCACTTTTTCGCAATATATTTGGGAAACCACCTAGGGAACCCTAGGGTAATATAGAAACAGATTCCCCAATGTTTTTTGTCTTTGGTCTAATACACAAGACTTTAGCCAATATCCATCCAACAGGGTGTCATGTTCCATAAAAATACAACAATTATAACCTAGAATCATGTAATTATATGTTAATACTCAGTATAAATATTATAGGGAGATATCTTACCACCCACCTCATTAAATATGTTCATTATAGGTCATTCCACACCCACTATGTCCACCCCCTATTTTTTCCATGAAGGAAAAACCTATTACAAGGGTCTTTATATGGCCTAATAAGGCTTCCAATCTAATGGGATATCACACACCATCTTGAAGGTTTATAGGGGTAAAGAGAAATGATTTTAAAAATAAAATTGACCATTAATAAGAGAGGTAAATGTTCCATTGCTCAAAGGATAACATGGCCACAACAAATTTTGAATAAATAACATGTATTTAACAATAGGGATATAACCATGGAAATCTTACCTCATTTTATATAATTCCCATTTAATTAATTAAGCCATAAACTCTTGTTGAGACTCATTCAAGGACATTCCAAGATGAATAGAAGATTGAAATACTCCCCGAGATCCAAACTCATGCCTAAAAGCATCAATTAATTAATTATAGCATTTATAATTAACTAATTAAAATTAAATTTGGGGGAGGGATAGAGGATAAATCTTTCTAGGTGCTTTCGTGGTTCTGGAAGCTCCACTAAAGACTCGTGGGATGTCCGCAACACAATCTAGGGGTCACCATTAACTAATGAACATTTTAACATCATAATAAAGCACACCATAAATTAATTTTACCAGAAAATAATAAAAAAATCACAATGGTGAAATACCTCATTGAAATCACATACGAAAATGTGTAGATGTTATATTGGGATGTATTATATCGATGCTGAGAGAAATCACCATGATAATAAAATAATTCAAACATTATCTTATGGAATAATCACAAAGAACAAAAAATGATAAAACATAATTTGGAAAAGATGGAGGAAGATATCGCTAAAGGTCATCGATGTAAACAATGAACTTCATTTCATTGGTAGAAGCCACCCAAAACTTCCTCTTAAAAGTCTTTATGGAGTAGAAGAAGGGGGAATCTCTTATAAATACCAGGTAAATTTAGGGAATGAATATGGTATTCCATCTGTTAATCTTCTTTGGGGAAATGTATTTTCTCCCCTTAAAAACACCACTAACCACATTTGGGTGACTCTATCCAACCACTGGCTAGTCAGTACCTATAGGTTTCTAGCTACCAACAGCCTTGCGACCCCAGTCCTACTCTTAACACTCCCATGAACCTTAATAATAACATTCGTAGAGCATTTCATTCCCTAATAAACATGTTTTAGAGGGACCATGATTTATCATCTTATATTTATGTTTGGTTCGAAATTTGACCTTCCAAAGGGCCATATACTAAAATTACCATTAGGACCATCACATCCATACATAGATAGGATCTTACAAGATTGATCAGAATATTTTAATATATCTACATAATTCACATATTAAATTATCAATGTAATAAATTCTACCAAATTATAGATGAGGTAAAGGGATATATGAAGAGTGGAATTGGTAGAGAGAATGAATCATGTTTTTACACATGAATAAAATTTCCATTAAATATATTTCAAGTTTTTTAAAATTAAAAAAAAAATATATCATTATTTGATATATATTTCATGGGAACGAAACCAAAATTTATTGTTTTTTGTATTTTACCCATAAATGATTATTATTATATATCATTGGTAAATTGATTTCTATATATTCGTTTTTTTGTTGGATATCCTATTTTTTAGTCATTTTGTTCTTATTGAGACATTTATTTTTCATTAATAATTTCAATTTTTGATTAATAATGGAATAATTTAACACCATGTGTCAAAATCAACCAATTATAACATGATTTATGACAAGGGGATTTAATTATTATATTCCTAGAGTCATATATGTTTATAGTTTGTCTGAATTATAAAAAACCATTCCATTGTATAAGGAATACTGACATACAATGTCCATTTAAAACATGGATTCTTAAGTTTAAACTCTTATTTAATTAATGGTATTCTTTATTTATTTAGGAATTTTTTATTTACTCATAGATAGAATTTAAAATAGTTACTACACATATTTATTCTATGTGAAGATCATTTTTAAATTTTGGATTAGAATAAATATCTCAATAACAGATATAAAAATAATGGAATCCCATTAGTCCAGTGAAAAAATGAAATATCTAAAAAACCATTACATTTTTAGAAATAAAACATTAAGAACATAATAAAAACATATCCACCTGAGTAATTCGTACTTTTATCAATGAAAATATTTGTAACCCATTAAAATCATTATAAAGACATGAAATCATCAAGAAAAAATTACATTGAAACGATAAGTATTCACCTTAAATGGTTCACAAACATTCCTTACATTAGAAAATTATAACAATTCCAGAAAAACCATTAGCATGTACATGATCGGTATTGTCCAAACCATGTTATCAATATTAGTTTTAGTATATTCTTGTACGAAAATTAATTAATTAATATTTTCAATAATTAATATTTTATGTAATTTTTGGATGGATATTGGAAATGATCAAAATTGATTTTAATGTTGATGTTTTTACTACAAAAATTATTAAAAGATATTATATAATGTTAAGGCGCAATCTAGAAGTTCAATACTAAAGAACCTGAATAAAATAGATATAATCTATTGGATATGGTCAATTTTTTTTGTAAATATACTATTCAAAATGTGAAATAATCAGGAAGGGAAATACGATGGAGTATATTATTACAAAAAACGTTTTATGGGATGTACATAAATGGTTCATGGATGACACATATGTCTGTATCATGATACTTCCTTAAATATCTCTAATTGGGATTCATAGGATGTTCCCACAAATTAGTAGTTCTCCAAATCACATTAACTATCATAAAAACAAAAATCAAAATTTGAAAAAATCTGATAGCATAAAAAAATAGTTGTTTTGATGATTTTTTGTGGATGACTTATTTAAGACTTCAGGATAACCTGGAATGACTTTTTACCCATTTAGTTTCTCATTAATGGAACCTAGGGTTTTACTTTATCACTATAGATATAGTACCAAGGGGGGATAAAATTAGAATAATTTTTTCTCATGGATTTATCACTACACTTCACTATTAGGGATCTTCCACTTTGTGTTTTTGTTTTATTTTTTTATTTTTTTCTTTCCATTAAATTATATTTGTATTTTAATTTAAAGGGTTTCTTCATCGAAAATATTTATACATTAAAAAAATCTATTTATTTCTCTCTTCCATCTTTCTATCATGATATATTTTATTTATGAATGGAAAGTGTCTAACTGATGGTTTGGCCTTGGGGTAGTTTTCCTAGCATCCAAATTATTTCACATCAAATTTTTAATTTTTTTAATTTAATTTGATGATTATTTGAATGAAGTTAACTAGTGTGATGGTCAACCATCAAATAAAAAATATCTAATTAATTCATATTTTATAGCCAATGATGGTGAAGTTTTCTGTGTTTAAGTGGCTTCTTAGACATGATAAAAATATAACCAAATGTAAGGAATAATAATCTATGTATGGAAGGATGGATTGTCAAATTAAATTTATTATTGAAATAACCTACATAACAGAACCCTAAGACTCACACCTCTCTCCCTATCATTCATTCTATCTATATTTTCTATTGATTTTTTCTTGTAAATTTTTATTTCACTATTTAAAAAAATAATAAATCAAATTTTATTTTGTTTTAATAAAATAATTGTATTGAAAAAAAATATATTAGGTAAATTAGAATTTAATGATTGATTGACTGCAATTATCATTATGTTCTACAAAATTGTCCATCCTTTAATTTGAATTATGAAAATAAGTTTTCCTTTGAACCATCCTATGATAGACGTGCTAAAACTTGGAGTGCTTCTATACTGACAACTGGTTTTTTCTTTATCATTTATTTTCAATTGTTTTTTAGTAAATTATAGTTTTTATATAAAAAAATGTATGACTCACACTAGTCTATGGAATATAATATTAATATCCATTATTTATAGATAAGGTTAGTATGGATCTAAATTATAATAGATGAGGAATTCAAGGACATCATTGGGGATGTTAAAGAGAACCAATATTAACCCATAGTTAAAGGATTTGACATAGATTTAATTGAAATATATGATTAATTACAATAATTATATCATTAGTAGAGTCTTTTTCTTACCCTAATATTCAATAATTAAATTCCATATGTCCAATATAAAGCAGTTGACAATGAAATAGTCTCCCAATTAAAAATAATGATCAATGAAATGTAATACCAAGTGAATAAAATGGAAATCATAACATAATATATTCTTTAAACCCTAAAAGAACTAGATGATTATGAAAATTAGCTAGTGGTGGAATATATTTCACCACTAATTTATGAAGTTAAATAACCTAGGAGGTAAGGGTTGAGATGAATTAAAATTTAATCCACCATGATCAACCATTTAGAGAGGACATTAATAATGAGGAATTCACAAATAATATTCTCAATAGAGATCAAAATTATTTAGATATATTCTGTAATGAATATGTTGTACAATACTATTTCCCCATACATAAAATTCATATGAATAAAAATCATTATACCTCACTCTGTCCATGGAAGATTATGAAACCACACATGTGTCAGAATTTGAAGTAACAATAGAGGATCCAAACTACCTACCTTCATCTAGTGAAAGTAAAATCTAACAAGTAATTTATGACAAAGAATTTTTGATTTAAAAATATCTTATAGGGATGATCCTTTATTGAATTTCACTCATCCCATTTCTTTGAAACAGAACTATGTATCAGTTTCTACATTTTAAATTTTATTAAATCAGTTGAATTGTATTTTCCCATGGAGGATGATGATAAAAATAAAATGATCTAGTTGAGGAACTCAATGATCTCATTGAATACATTGAACATCTATTAGACAAAGATCATGAGGAGATCCAAATGGATAAATCTGAATAAAAATAGACACAACCTGATTACACATAATGGTGGAATTTCAAATAATTTATTCTTCAATTATTTCTTTTAAAATTAAATTACACTCTAACTCCCCCATGGATCATAATTTTAATAAAGAATATATATAGTAGACACTATAGAGTAAACAAAATGTTTCACAAGTAACAAACGATATATAAGCAGACCTATATTTCATCACATCCCCTCCATGAGAACTATTTCTCATTTCAATTAGGATGTATCTCATGATATCTATAGATGGATTACTAAGTAGAAAATTATAATAAATTTAAGATACAATGAACAACATGGGTCGATTCAAATCAATGAAACTCTACCCACTAAAAATTATCAATTAAAAATGGTATTACCCATCTAGAAGAAGTAAAATCCACAAACCCACATTTATCATAAATCCAAGAATTATCTATTCTTCCATATTATTTATTTTATTTTAATGAATTAAAACTTCTAATTGTTTTAAAAATAAATTATGATGAATCCAAATGCCTCTAACTATTTTAACATTAATAAACTAAGACTAGTGATTTAATGATTCATTTTTAATTTTTGGACTGTATTGAAACATGATAGGAAGATAATTTCACAAACCAAACATAATCAATTTTGTTATATGTGAATTCATGATATGAAAAGATAATTTAATCAATCAATGAAAAATATATTCATACTATGAAAAGAAATCATGTTTTAAGAAACATGTTGAAAAAATATTTCTGAACAAGAACATAAATGACATAAATGATAGAATCATCAATTGGGGACTATGAATTTCAATTCAATATTTTATTTTACACAAAAAAAAAATTAAATTTCATTGTGAGATTTAAAATAAATTTCATACCCTATATTGAACTCTTGATCTGTAGCGTCGATCTAGGAGACACAATATCATCTTAAGATAATTATCAAGCCCTGTTTTTTATTTCATTATTGACATGATTTGAATGGTAAAATGAAATATTGGATTTGATAATTACAGTAAATATTTGATTATTATTTATTTTAAGAAATATATTGATAAATTTAGATATAATTGTTTTTTAGATTTTTCATGTTTTCAATTAATGAACAGGATATGGATTGGTAAATTGTTTTTTTGAATTTCCTGGTGTAATTTTTCAAATCACATGTTCTCATTCGTGAGAAAATTATGAGCCAAATGTTTCAAATTTTTTATTTAGTATATTTTTATAAATACATAATAATGTTTATATTTTAGAATCTTTATAGAATCTTATCAAAGCTATAATTGAAAAAAATTATTAAAAACATGATTGATGAATCTTTAATATTGATCTTTTCATCATTGCACCCAACATATAGTTGAATCATAGTTTTTTCAATGTCTTCAGTTGAATAACTTTTCTGTACGTGATCCATGTTGTGATCTAATTTTCACTATTCCCACCCAACTCAAAGTATGATATTTGATATTTAGTAGACTAAGTGTTGGAGAGGTTGTATATGGTGTTTAGGGATGTAATTCATAACAGATATTTGGGGTTTTGTTATATTTTTAGAGATTCCAAGTGATAATTCATTGTACTTTCTTATTCGCCTATTTTTCTAGAAGAATAAAAATATTCTAATAAATAATACAGTACATATAAAAATTGGGTTGTATCTTTTGAGGATGAAATATCATTATTTCTAGACAAATAATTTTTACTATATGGGTTTTGGAAGATGATGTGATAGTATTCATTAAGTATAAATTCAAAGAAATATTAATAAATAAAATCAAATATAATGGGAGATAAATTCATTTTACTTAAATGTAATAGGTTCCCACATAATTATTTAGGGAATAGGGAAATAAAATTTCAGAAAGTATTTCATTATTATTATATTTTAATATCATACCATATTATAGAGTGAAACATCCTTCCAGATATTTATTTTTAGACGTTAATACATTCTATCCTTAAGGATCAAAGTCATTTAAACCCTAATAAATATCCTTCATGATTAATTTCTATTTTTTCATTATATGATGGAGATATAATTTTTCTTTTAGGGATATGGAAATTGAAATGTACTCATGGTAATAGTACAATTTCCATAACATTTATTAAATTGATAGATGAGTAAAAAGAATTAAATGTGAGGTAAATTTATATTTCCATGGATATTAATAATTAATAGAAAATTAATTGGAGGAAAGAAGAGATTTATTATTTAAATATAGGGAATGTTAAATGCATAGTTTAAATTATTTCATTAAAAACTGAGGTATTTGATGAATTATATTTTATGATATGAGAATGTTTACTTTTTATTTCCAATAATTAAGCATTGTTTTTTTAATTTAAATATTAGTTGAATGAAATTTCTTCGAAACATTTTTTATATTACTTGAGTGAGGAAGAAAGATCATTGTGTGGGGAAATTTAGAGATTCATATTTTAAAAAAAAATTATATAAAATTGTTCTTCTTTTACTCCTCAATTGACTAATCATGTTGGTATTTAATTTTTTCATAATTTCTAATAGTATATTAGAATTGATAAACATTTATCTGAAATTCTATGATTTCATGATGTAAATGATGACCCATGATAACTTATATTTCATGTCTTGATACCGAAGGTGAAAATTAATAACTTTGGTGAAACAATGTGAAGTCTCCTTGAAGTGCACAATTAACGTCGTGAATGCACTATTCACAAGATGGAGTCCTTAGTAAAGGTGAGATAATAGAATATATAAAGTAAAACGTTCATTCAATGCCATAACATCATGTGTCACATTGTATAAAAAATGGTTACAACCTGATAATTCATCAAATAAACCAATGAGTGATTCAAAGATTCAACCAAGCCATGATTTTTTCAGCCCCACACATTACACATCATGAAATCACTATTCATTCTATGGAATCATCGAGTAAGACCTTAAATAAACCTTTTTAATTTATTTTCATGCGGATGGCCCATTTATTACCCCACGATGACATGAGATTACTTTTTACACATTTATTGTCCCACTAATGGTTCCAAAATTTATGATTTATGGCTATAAATAGTGCCCTATGTGGGTGGGATGTGAATAATCAATTCTTGAAGATATTTCACAACGGTGTGATTTTAGGGTGCTAATTATTAATTAGTTTATTTTTTATATTTTTATATTTGTATTTCCAAATAATGTCATTATTATTCTAATTTATGTTTTCCATTATATTGTATCACAATTTCTTATTCCAAAAAAATTTCACTCTCTCTACCATATTTATACCATTATATCATTCACTTAGTAATGGGATGTGACTAAACTGGGTCATTTATTTTAGGGTGGTTTTATGTAAATAATAATTATCATGCTCTAAGGTAATAGTTATTTTAATTTATTTTTTGATGATTGAGGCTGAGGTGAACTGGTATGGTAGATATAGACCATAAAATAAATCTCACATTCATTCTAATTTTCTACTGAGAGGATTTTATATTTGGGGTACCAAAGAGTATACTTAGGAATGCTAAAAATCTCAGTCAATGTAGGGGAAAAATCCATGTTCAGAGGTATGTATTTTCAACTAGAATTTAATAATATATCAACCTATAAATCTAAACCCTAGCACCAAAACCATTATCTATAACATGAATTATTTCAACAATTTATTTTTAATTTATTATTAAAAAATATATATCAATATTTTAAAAAAATGGAAAAAAAAATAATTATAATTAATAATAATAATAATATAACAATAATTAGATTTGATGAATTATAAATTTGATATTGGTTGACTATGATGCTCTCAAGTGAGAAGACCATCTTCAGCCTCTATGCTACATTTAAAAAAATCTATTATACCTCCAAACGATTGGTGTATCATGTATCATGGAGTATTATATTCATAACTATTTTTATATATTGTTTAACCCATGTTGAAATTAAAAATTCTATTTTCATTCTATATGATTAACATATATAGTTTGGTATCTTTTTTCATATTGGATGGACAATCATTACCCAATGCATTGTAGAACCATATCAAGTTCACCATTCATCATGAGCTTTATCAGGATAACTAGTAATCATATATATGAATAAATTACCCAAAAATGACCCAAAAAATTCTATGTTTTCAATTTTTCACCATAAAACCCATGAAAAATTCATTTCAACAAATGATGAAATAATATTCCTTTTTTTAATAAAAATTAAAAAAACTATCCCTTTTATTTTGAAAACACTGTAAAATAAAAAATTCGAAAAAATAATTAAATTATAGTTTCAATTCAATGGAAATTTTATTTGGAATATTTATAGTGAATAAAAGAAATTGAGGTGGAAAAATCCATTAATTTATTAAATGTTAAAATATACATTTTTTCACAATTTGGAAATAATAGTCAAATGTAACCCATATGTGTTGGACCTCTCCAGTTTTAATGCTCAAAAATCATTTCAAATCAAGTTTATCCGTGTCTTGAGTTTTACGTTCAAATTTGATTAATTATGATTATGTATGTTCAAATATTAGTATAACATATTTTTAAATGTTTTTAATATAATATAGGAAAAAATGTATAAGTATGAGTCAAAGACAGTGTGACTCATCGATAGAAGTATAAGATACTAAAAGATGATTCCCCGAGAGTAATGAATCACAAAAACATAAAAATACGAACAAAAATTTCTCACTAACACATCAACACAATGATATATTGAGTCACTAATACAAGGTTGAGTCCCATGTTGAAAGACCCTCCAACAAAAGGACCTACCCATAGTAGTACCTATGGATTAAAAGACCTATAGAAAGAAGGAACTACCAAAAGAGGGACCTACCTATAGAAGGAATAACCAACATAATGACCAAACTGTCAATACATAGAAAATATTATTTTCTTATAAATTCAATATCAATTCTAACTGTAATATTTATGTGAATTAGAACTAATTATTATTTTAATGAAATTGTATGTCTATTGTAGACAATGTCAGATGTGAGAGGTAGAACACACATTCAAAACAATCCTACTGATCACCTTTGTCATATATAAAGAAATCCCCTATGTAAAAAGTCTATAAACCATATTGAGAGAAAATATGAGGTAAAGAAAAAGAATATTTATTAAGAACGTTCAATTTTATTAGCTATGTAGAAGGAAGTATTTTCGGTTAACAAAAATCCAGAAATCCATGTAGCAACATTTCCTAGTGAAGAGAACATTCTAGGGGCATCTCACCTCATCGGAAACAAGAACCCAATGCTTACATGACACTTTTTTTAGGTGTCTATTTCTAGGTATGGACTTGATCTTCACATCTACATCACCTAATAAATCCATAATCTTCGAGGACATCACGCACAACATTATATAAGCATTTTTAATATTTATTCTTTGTTGTGAACATTCATATTACTTTTTGAGGATTGTGTGTGTGTACATCACAAACATATATTGTCTCCTAATATAATCCGGAATATAAAGTATATCTTTATTCTCCCACTCACTTATTAATTATTCCTCCCATGAATAACTATGGAAGAGGTCACTGTGTGGCCTGGGAGTATTTTATTTAAAAAAATAACTTTGGTAAATTTCTAGTTGACCTGACAACCTTCTATGCTATTGTGAACTTCAATCTAGGGTGTGTATCATGATTATTAATATAAACTGATTTTTTGTAGGTGATCCCATGTAGAGAGGACTAGGACTCTACATGAGACTGTACCTCTATTTTTTCTCTGCAAATTGTATCACATTTTGTTTTCTCTATTTTAACACATATCTTAGAAAACTAAATAGTACTTTGATATTTAATCATAGTTAGTGTTTATAGCTATTTTTATTTAGTAAATCACTTTCTAGAGTTATATAAATAATTTATATTGTTTTAAATTCTAATTAATCAATCTTTTGTGAAATTAATTGGACATACAAAACTCCCATTTATCTAATACTTGATTTAAAAGGCCTATTTAGATTTTATGTTAGGGGAATTTTTTAAAATGTTTTTTGTCAAATAATTTAAAAGGAACTCAATTCACCCCCATTTTTAATGTCATACTCCAACTGACACTTTTTATTAGAGGATTGTTTGTAACCTTCTATTTTCAATGATTACATTCATTTTTCAAATATTTACAACAATGATTTTAGTTGGGTTTTGATGATCTCAAAATTTTTATTAGTTCTAATTTTTTTCCTCTTTAAAAACATATTATTTTTTTTATGGATAACACATTGGAACATTCTTCTACCAACAAGCCTCCACATTTCATAGGAAATAATTATTCACACAGGAAAATTAAGATGAAAATTCTTTTAGAATGTATGGGTTTTGAAATATAGTTTCAATTGTAGATCAATATCAAATTCATGCTACCGCCTAAAATACATGGGATGTCCCAACTAAGGTATATTATAATAATAACAACAAATCAATTAATAACTTATATTGGGCCTTTGGAGATGAATTATTCAATAGTATTTTTTATGTAAAATAGTACACATAATTTGGGACACTCTAAATATTTCACATGAAGGAAAAACTATTACTATGGAAATGATAATTATAAAAATACAATTAAATATGATAACATCAAAATGAATACTAATGATAATATCTATGACATATATATCAATTTTAATTATATTGTAAATATAATGATCTCTTTGGTAATTAATATTATAGGTAAGGAAAAATTCAAGAGAATTATTAGATGTCTAGTAGAAATATGGGTAGGAACTTGAGTGTCAATAATGGAATCCTATGAGATTAAAAATTTTCCAATAAAAAAGATTATATGTAAGATGATGATGTGAAAGGAATAATTGAAGGTCAACAATCAAGAATATGATGAACCAAATAGAATGTCAATGGTTTTCAAGACCACTTCTTCTAGACAAAATGTAATTGACAAAACAAAATCACATTATTACAGTTTATGAAATGAAGAATCACAATCTGACTATTATGAGTTAGTGGATCAATTATCCAAAAGGGTTAAATTTTTTGAGAAAGAATAAGTTCATTAGGAAGAATATCATTAACGGAAAGTATGACTACATGGGTATCTACAAAAATGACTAGAAGAGAATTAATAATTCTAATGAGATATTCTGTTATGAATATAAGAGAAGAGGGTATGTAAAGGATGATTTTCCTAAGATAAATTATAGAAATAAATATTCGGATAAATATAAATGGTAAAATAAGAAATCAAGGCCCAATATAATGTTTATGAGTATATATCTAGTGAGTCAGGTTATTCACATGATGGTAAATGTGGCTAATCTAACATGTTCATCATAAAAAACACATCAGAGGTAACCCTTGAATCTCTTCTAAAAAAATTCATTCTATTCAATAGATGACTCTGATTCTAAAAACATTACCAATGGGTAAATTTTTTAGTACATCAAAATTCATAAAGACACATGAAATAAATTAAATGATAAATATATTTTTTTTATGAGACAACATGGTCTCACCTCTTCTATTAAAAATCATCATAGTATAAAGAAAGGTAAAATAGTCAATTTATTAAAGAAAATAATGATCTTAAATTATAAAATAATATTTTGAAAAATCTCTTAAAAATTTTTACAAAAGGAAGGAAATATATAATTAAAATTCTTGGTAAAAAGTATTCACCAAAATATCCAACTGCTATACGTTATCAGCCAGGACAAAGAAAATTTGTTACAAATAATTTTGTACCAAAATTTGGAAAATTATTATTTGTAAATATATTTGACAGATTTTTTTTACTTTCCAATAGTGTAAAATAATTTACTTCTTCTAGTTTTTTCAGAAGAAATGGAGTTTATTTTTTCAAAACATACAAATTATATTTATGAAACCCATAAAAAGGTATGGGTTCCCAAAGCAATAATTACTAATATTACTAGACCCAATCATGTCTGGGTACCAAAATCATTTATATTCTGAATTGTATTTGTATAATGAATGAATGAAGTTCTCGTATAAATGATTTTGGATCTTGGACAATGAATATTCAAAAAAATGATAGGGGACTACTTGAGATTTTAGAATCTTATAAATATTGATGGTGGGAATGTCACTTTTGGAGAAACTGCTAATGGAAAAATAATTGGCCTTTCCAAATAGTTAAAAACAATTCTATTTTAAATTACAACGAACTATTTGTTAGTGGTTTAATGTACAATATTATCACTATCTATAAGTTCTGTGATTATGGTTTCTATGTTAAATTTGAAAATAATGCATGTAGTGTGATTAATTCATAATATAATTTATTATTTAATATATTTAGAATTGAAAATGTTTATACTATGAACATAGATTGTTTAGTTACTCAAAAAAATTCATTATTATGTTTCTTTCACGAAGAATACTATATTTGGCATAGGAAATTAAGCCACTCTACCACTCTCTCATATAGAAATCTGTCTAGGAAAGGCTTAGCCAAGGATCTACCCAAACTATAATTTATAGAAAATAAAGTCTATAATCCATTTCAAAAGCGAAAACAACACAAGATATATCTCAAACCAATGAATGAAATTTCAACTTCTCAACCACTTGATTTGAATCACAAGGATTTCTTTGGAATATCTAGAGACTCGAGTCACAAAGGGATGCACTATTTATTTTTTATTTTAGATTACTTCTCTAGTTATACATGGACCATATTTTTTTCTCAAATTTATGAAAATTGTTCATACATAAACACGTATTATATATCTGCAGAGAACCTATGTTTTCATTGGATAAAAACCATAAGGAGTGACCATGGCTGTGAGTTTGATAACCAAGAGTTTGATTATTTTTTCTCACAAAATAGATATAGTCATAACATCTCCTATCCTCGGACACACGACAGAATGGATGTGTAGAATGAAGGGATAGAACCTTACATTAAATATCCCAAACAATGCATAATGAGAATGAAATACATTTATATTATTTGGTTGAAGTTGTCAATTCAAATTTTTAAATAATTAATAGATTCATAATTAGACAAATTCTTAATAAAATTATTATATTTGGAACAACAGGAATACTTAGGAAAGCTAATTTATGGATTTAGGTTGCATGATATATATTTTCAAATTTGAAGACAATATTAAATAATTTTCATTTAAAAGTGATGAGATAATTTTCCTAGGTTACTTAAACTCTAGAAAAGTGAATAAAATTTTTAAAAATTTATCAAAATGTGTGGAATAATAATTACATGATAAATTTAATGAAACAAATACAAATGAATCTAAAACCCATACTAAAAATATTGAGTATGATATATAAAATTTAGATATTAATGCTAGAACCTATGTTTAGTTATTAATAAATGTGATAAATCACCATGTTCTGAAAACTCCCAAGACTATAATTATACTGAAAAAAAACATAGAGCTGATCCTCAAATAAAAAGTACATTGTTTTATAGATCTATTAGAACCCTTTAAACAAATCCATTAGATGTTATAGTTAGATACATAGATAAAGGGACACAAACTTCATATTTTCATTGTGACTAGGATGAACATCAATCCTTGATGTCACATCATGAACCTAAAAACATTAATGATATAATAAATGGTAGATTTTGGATGATTTCTATGTATGAAGAGTTGAATCTGTTTGAGGTAAATAATGTTTCGAAATAATTGGATAGAACTAAATAATCTATGATGATAGGTACTAAGTGGGTCTTTAAAATAAAAGTAAATGAAGTAGACACTATAGTGAAGAAAAAAGGAAACACTATTTCTGAAAGGATATCTTCATAAGGAAGGAATTGACAATAGAGGACCTTTTTCAACATTAGCTAGACTTGAATCCATTATAATCCTCCTAGAATATGTAGATAATATCAATTATAAACCATATCAAAAGAATATTGAATGATAATCTTTAATGGGTATAAATTTGACGATATTTGTTTTGAAACCCCCATTGTTTTACAAAACCTCATTTTACAGATCATTTATTTAGTAAAAAAATGGTTTGTATAGTTTAAATGAGGCTTGTAGTTCTTGTTATGATAGGCTAATTAGTTTTCTTATTTCTAATGGTTTTACAAAAGTTAATGTTAATCATTTTCTCTTTATAAAATTAATTTATAATGATTTTTTAGTTGTTAAAATTTATGTTGATGAAATTATTTTTTTTATTTGAAGAATTATTGATGTATTTATTAATAAAAATAATGATGCAATGTGAAATTTGAATTTTGTTTAATGGGAGATCTCAAATATTATCATGAATTTCAAATATTTCGAAATAAAGAAAGTATTATTTTAAATCGAGGTAAGTATATTAAAAATCCTTCTAAAAGGATTGGATCTTATAGTACAAAAAGTAGTGATACTCCATTAATTACCTAATATATGTTTTACCTCAATGAAAATGGTAAATCTGTTGATCAATCCAATTATATAGGGATGATTGGATGTCTAATTTTCATGACTCTTAGCTGGCATGATATTATGTTTAGTGTATGTATTTGTGACATTTTTACTTGAAAACCCAAAATAATATCATTTATGTTTTGTAAAAATAATTTTCAAATAACTCAAGTATTCTAACAATATATGATTGTTCTACCCTATAGGAAACACATTTGATTTAGTTAGTTATTCAGATTTTTATTTTAGTGGATGTATGATAGATAAAAAACACACCACTATAACATATAACTTTTTGAGAATGTTTATATTATCATGAGGTGATAAAAAGAAACATTTTGTTGCAGTATATACTACTAAGAAAGAATACATACCATATGGTAGTTTTTGTGCTTAGATTTTTGGATGGAACAAACATTTCCAGATTATGGATATTAGTTTAGAAAATTCCCTATAAACTGTGAAAATACAAGTGCTATTAACATATCAATGAATCATGTTTCTCACCCTTAGGGAAAAATATTAATTTAAGAAATCATTTTTTTGAGAGATCATTATCAAAATAGTGAAATAACACTTGAATTTAATGGAATATAAAATCATCTTGTTAATATATTTACTAAGACATTATACATTAAAAAAATGAGTTACATTAGACCTGGATTATGGATGATATATTTTAGAGGAACGACTATTAATAACTAACTCTTAAAACACATTGTGGATGACTCATTGATATGACAGATGTGATGTCTCTCTGTTACCAACAATGTATCGTTGATAGTGTCATGCTAACATCATAAGTGACATGCTAATCGTGTCTTTCCAACATCGACAATGCCATTCTGATAGTGTCATGCTGAAAAGTGTCAGGAAAACAATGTCATGCTGACAGTGTCTTACCAACACCTATGATGCCTCACTAATGGACACTCACCAATATAGCATTCTAGATATTTCTATTTTTTTCAGAATAATGTGGTTTTACATATTTATTTTTATTTGACCCGGATTACAGGATTAACATTTTATAAAACCCTATATGTTAAAAATGAGTTGATATTAGTTATTTCTTATACTTGGTCTTCCACTCTCTCACACTTTATCTTAATCTCTCCTTACCTTAGACCATTTCAGCTTAATACCTTCACCCTAACCCTTGATAAGGTTATATTAAAATGATTATTAGAAAGATCTAGAGATGAGTTGCAATACATGAAGTGAAAGAAAGGATAGTCGGGAAAGTATAATACCATTCATCTTGGGTATAATAACCATGTGTTAAGGAAGAAGAGAGAAGTATACTCAGAATGGTTATTAACAAGTAAGTCTATCTTAGAAAATGTTATTCTAATTTAATGGTTGTTGGAATGTTTCCCAAATAATGAAAGACATTATTACCTTATACTTGTACACAAATATTATTGTAATTCATAGTTTATTCAAGACGGTAGTGAGACATATTGGATAAAATCTATGGTGAATGGAATAAGAGTACCATTTTCTTACATGCAATTGGTATAATGTATAAAGGTCCCTCATGAAGGGATTTATGATGAATTCTATTGGAGTGTTCATTCAAAAATTTATCTCTTTGTTAATGAGATTGATTTCTGTGAACTGACAAGTAATTAAGATATTAGAAGACCAATTTTACTTAGTTGGATGGTGAAAGAATTTTTTGTATTCATGTTCACCCAATACTAGTTTTTCCCTAGTAATGGGGACTTTTCTTTACTCAAGGTTTAATATGTATATTAGTTTTACATTTTGAAGGAAGGAAAAAAGGTAAATCTATGTTGGTATTTGATCGAATATATAATTTAAATGATAAAACCTTATTGCAAGAAAAAATATATGTTTTATCGAGGATTTATATTTTCTATGATAAAATCCGAAGGAGGTGTAAGTGATTGTAATGAAACCATATTTGATTGTAGTGGTATCTTTCAAATTAGGGATATTTAACGAATAATAATGATAAATTGGAATCCCTAGAAACGTGAGTTGGTTGGAGATGATAATAAATTATATGAGATATTAAACTATATTGACCATCCATCTGGGAAAAGAGATGTATTTGATCCTGTTCTGCCACCAAATGATGATTTTATCTATACTGATGAAGAAGGAGTGCGTGAAACTAGTAGAGAATTTGAGTGTCATATGGATTATTGACATGAACATGATATTGGTTAAATTAGAAAGTGGACGACCATTGGAACTACATGTTCACCTTTATCACTACCTTACATGGACACTATTCTAGTCCAATTTGATAATGATGAGACTGAGGAATCAGGAATTGTGTAATAAAAATCAAATCTAATGTTTACGATAAGGAAACGTGAGAAGATAATGAAAACTGTATGGAAGTGGAAAGTGGTGGTGAAGCTGGAGGAAATGGCAGTGAGGAAGATTATGAATAATATGGTGATAAACGTGGAGATGATGGAGGAGATAAATAATAGTAGTAAATTGTTGTATTTGATTGTATTTTGGATCATCCATGTAATTATAAAGGTGATAATACAGATACTGTAGGTTTTTTGTCTCAAAAAAATATTATAGATCCTCTTGAAGCTAGTGATAAAGAAGGGGCAGTAGATAAAATTCATGGTGAAGTTGATGAATAGGTATCCCATGTACAAATATTATTTTATACTAGAAGAAGAGATCAAATTGATGGAGAGCCTCAAGAATAGAAATCAAGAGTTTATACCCTCACTACATTTGATGTTACTATGGTATTTAAATGTGAAAATCGTCCTAGTTATGTTACTCTTGGTCTGAATTATTTTTATTTAGATACTTGTGAGGGTATACTTATTAATAGCAGTCCAGTAGTTGAGGAATATGTTCATTCTAAGACACCACTCGCAGTTTCATCTTTTTTATCTCATGCACCTCTGATGACTTCTATACTAGTTGACAATGTCACCATATATTATGTTGAAAGGTTTAAGAAATATCTGATCTCTCTTATAATAAATTCATCTCAACCTGAAAATTCTCTTGTACCTACTCTATGTGAAAGAGATATTTTTATTTTTATAGAAAGAGTGGATTATCCAGTGGAACCTAGGTTGATCAATGTTTTTTAAACTGTAGTAAATTATAACTAGAGCATGAAGCATGAGTTGAATAATATAGTTTCAGCCATAAAATGATTGACTATTGATTACTAGAAATCATTTGATAATGTTCTAAAGACTTTTGACGATGAATTTTAGAGAAATGGTGTTACTCAACCACTTACCCATGACATTGATATGAATCAATTGATACATGAACTCAGAGTTATAGTGCATGGTCCATCTAACTTAGTAGATCCGGTTTTACACACTCCAGATATAGAGGTGGTTAGAAATATGATAAAAGTAGTGATTCAAACAATGATGGGTGCCACTAACCAGAAGAGTATCTCCATTATTATGATGAATAGTGATCACATCTATGACATGTTGAAATTTTATACCAAAGGTGCTACACATTTACATGAAAAAAACTAGGAAAGTGGATTTTAATATCAAGAGAATCTATACCAAGAACATCCTTACCAGCCACTTCACATATTTAGTCATGAATCTATGAATTACACCAATGACAAATGATTTCAGAGATCAGTTGGTTCTACATAATGATTTTACTCCTACCCTTGAGAAAAATTTGAAAAACAAGAAATATTTCAAAAAGTATAAGGAATATATTGTGTAGATTATCATGGATTTAATAAACCTTATCATGCCTTATCTGTATGTCTAGTGTACGACTGTTGTTATACTAGATTTCTCACCTCTCAGACCAGCTCTCCATTCTGTTTCTCCTCTCTATACCTCTATTCTTTCTCAGGAAATCTCTCCTACTCATGCTTTTACGATGATTCACCCTATCATTTTTATGGAGCTTACTGGCCATCCCATATCTTCTAGCCTAAGCTTTGACATTGTTTTCTAGAGTTACACTTTGTCCTTTAAGAAATAAAACTGAACCTAAATCCACTACTTATACATATATTTCTCCTACCCATGATTCTTATAAAAATGAAAACATAGTGATACACTCCTCTTTGATGAAGAGGTAGTTTGGATCACCATTTGGATATGGATTCATTGTTAAAATTTTGATATATTATTTTCTTATTTAATTTCACATGATAAGTAAATTATGTATCAATTATATCCTTTTATTTTTTGTAGAATTAATAATATTATTCTATAGTTTTTATTCTTTGATTCTATTTACAAATTTTGATAGTCAAAAAAATGGGTGAATTCATTAGGCATAATTTTATCTTTGGATAATATAGAAACAAGGAAGAGGATCACGCCATTTCACTTTTTATGGAAAAAAGTATTGAGGGGATAGTAAGAAGAATAACTAAATTGATCATTATGAATAAACATATTGTGATTTATAACTCCATGGTTTGTGATCATCGAAATGAGGGAGATTTTTTGCCCTATCCTATTTTATTTCTCAAAAATCATGTCAAATCATGATTAATATTGTATTATGTTTAATGTTAAAATACACTTAATTGCAATTACATATGTCCAAAAATTAATTTATCATGTTCTATTTGTGTTTATAATATAAAATTTTAAAATCTGAAAAAATGGCCATGTATGAGTAATCGATATAAAGACTCACTGACAGAAGTATGAGCTACCGACAGAAGAGTCCCGGACAACAATGACTCACTGATACATCAACATACCGACAACAATGACTCACCATCACATCAAAATACAGACATGTTGAGTCACCGATACATGTTTAATTCACTGATATTTTGTCTTACTGATAGAAGAACCTACTGATAGAATTACCAATAGATAGAAGGAACTACCAAAAAAAGTACCTACCAACAGAATGTACTATCAAAAGAAAGACGTACAGATAGAAGAACATATCCACATAATGTCTTACCAATAGACACTTCAAAAATTTTCTTTACTAAAATTATAAAAATAAATTCAAAAAGTAATATTTATGAAATGTATTACTAATTATTATGTTATGACATTTTCTTTCTTCTGATAAAATTTTTAGAGGTACACTGTATAACACATATTCAGAACACACCTATTTTCGACCTCTGTATTATATAAAGAAATAACCTATGTAAAAAAGAATAGAAATCATATACACGGAACTTATATGGTGATGAAAAGTATATATGTGAAGAAATGTCATTCTTTCTTGCTATTAATAAGGAAGGATTTCATTGGAACTGAAAATCACATCATCCTTGAAGCAAAAAACCCTAGTGAAGAGCACCTTCGATGAGCATCTCACCTCACTAGAAAGTAAAACACAAAGCATCCAGGACACTCTATTATTGTGTTTGTTTCTATAAATGGACTGTAGATTCACAAATATTACACCTAAAAAGTCTCGAATAATCAAAAACATTTCAAAGATCATTATAAACATTTTCTTCTAATTTCTGCACTATTTTTCACATTCTAATTACTTTTAGATCAGTGTGTGTGTATTTATAACAATAACATATTATCTAGGGAGGTAAGATGTATAATACAATATATCTTTACTCTCTCACTCTTTTAAACAATTTTTCTCCCATGTATAACTATGAATGAGGTCCCTGTGTGTCCTGGTAGAATTTTTTTCAAATGAAAAACTATTGTAGAGGTCTACATGACTCGTACAGAGATGTGCGCTATTGTGAAACCAGATCTACGGTGTGGTTGAAGTTTATTAATATAAATTTCATGATGGATATTGATCACCAAGTTGAGAGGATATAGTCTCTACACAAGAATGAACCTATTTTTTCATTACATGGTTTTTAAAATTTAGTTTTCTATCTTATCACACAAATTTCCGAATACTAAATAGATCTTTGATATTAAATCTTAGTTCATTTTTATATTTCTGTTTGATTTCGTAAATTACATTAAAAAGTTATATCAAGCTTTTAAATTCCTATAACTATGAATTAAAAAATAATTTATGAATGGAATTGAACATTCAAAACATTTATAAATATGAAACATTAGATAACTAAGATCATTGGATTTTAAATAGGTGGAATTTTTAAATAATCATTTAATAGAATTATTGATATGAACTTAATTAACCCCTGGCTGAGTGTCCTACTCTGACCAACAAGATGGAAAATGTTAAAATCAATACTCTTTAATTTTTTTAATGAAATTAAAAATTAGATGAAAATTAAATTTTGATTCCATTGATGTATAAATATGAACATTTAATGATAATTGAAATGAATATGGTTATAGAGGAAAAATATTTCATAATAATATTTGAAAATATGTGTTGAAAGAAAAATTTCATACTTCATTCATGACTTCTGGAATAAAATGAAATTGATGAAGAGAAATAGAAATATATTTTTTAAAAACATTATTTTCAGTAAATTAATGATAAAATAAACCCATTGGATTGTATATAGACCCCCAAAAATAAATCATTTAGTGAAAATGAAATGACTCAAAATTAATAGAAATTTAGATGACAATACCTTAAATAAAATACAAACTATAATTTTAAATTATTCATTTAATAAATAATAAATATATATTTATTTATGTTATTTAATTTCACTGTAAAAATTATTATTCATTCTATTATCATAATTTCAATTATATAGTTTTTACCACATTTTATTTAATTTCTATAATAGTTAACTTCATGTTGGACATTTTGAGGATGTTCAGTTTATATGTCCACAATGAATGTGTTGGGTTATCTATGGTCAAATTGATCATTGTTATATCATAAAAAAAGTTAGTTATGAAATAATTATCATTTATATAATTTAAAAAATATTCTATAACCATCTATGCAATGTGGATAATAAAAATGATATTTGTTATTTTTATGAAGTGGATTGTCCACTTGTATATGCAATTGATGATTAAAATATTCTAATGGGTAGAAATGAAAGAAAAATGATAATATTTTATATTTAAACATTCATAATAATTATATATATAATATTTGCTCATTATTCACACCACATTGACCATCCATGTGAGGTGAAAATGTAAAAAAATCACATTTCATTACAGAGGTTGTAGTCTACATGTGGGTATGTCCGACATTACCATTTTCCAACTAAAGGAAGGAAAAAACTGCAAGTAATATATTATTTATCCATAAGAATAACTATTTAATAAATATAATATATATTTATTTTATCTATAATTTTATTAATACATATGAGTTAGTGGTGAAAAATAAAACAAATGTCTACCTAGAAGACGTTGACTATATGTATTCATGAGTGTCGATTTCATTTTCCATTGGATGGAAATGATGATGAAAATTAGTTTTGAAATAAAATAAATAAATCATAGGATTATTTTTTATAAAAATTTTAATATGTCAACATAGTTAAATTTCATTTCAATGAGGTAGAATAAAAATAAACATCAAAATACTCGGTTAATTTATATACATCTTCCTTCGAAAACCAACTTTTTCACACCTTAAGTATTATTGGATTGGTATTTTTGTGTGGTCATCACCTATATGAATTTTGTGGGATTTTGGGGATATATTTGGTTGGTTATTTTATAAGAAATATTTATCAAAATGTATTAGGATGAGAGGAGATGATGTTTCCTTTTATAAGATAGTCGGGTGGAAGACATATAAATACTTGAAATATTACTATATAATATTTTTCTAATTATTGAAAAATGTATTCAAATTTTATTATATTAAAATGGAGGATAAAGTATAAATATAATCAACAATTAAATGTTATATAAGATTAAGTTTCATTTTAAATCTTATAGTTTTGTTTGACCACCTCATTAACCATGTTTACCCTTAACTAAAATTCCAAAATTTGCACTATTTATGAGTCAAGATAGTCATTTTAAAAATTAAAAAATAAATACAAATAAATAAAGTATGATATGATCAATTATATAACATCCATATGAATCAAACATTTATTTTTATTATTTTAAAATTATCTATAAACAATTTCAAAACATTAAATATAATGTTTGGACATTTTATGGATGATTCACATATCTTGATTTTAATGGAATCAAGATAAAAATTTATGTTTAATATGATATATATAAGAATTATTTATAAATTTTTTTTATCAAAAAAATATATTTTAAAACAAGATTTATTTTATATATATTACTTTTAATGTTTTTAAAATATTTTATTTGGTTTTTTTACTACTTACACAGTCATCACGTCAACGATGTGTAAGAATTAACGAAATTTACAAGAACAAAAAATATTAAAAATAAATAGATATCAAGAAAATAATTTGTTTCTATTAAAAATATCAATTTATAATGATTTTTATAAACATTATTTACACTCGAAAAAATTTCACATAAATTAAATGAAGTGGATTGATATTATCTAACTTTTCAAAAAATAAAATAATATTGAGTTAATAATAAAAGTCATGTGGCATAGACAATACAAGGTTCAGAGTGATAATGGTAAAAATAAGTCACCCAATAATATTTATTATGTAATATTTAGGACTTATCATGGATTATTTATTAATATTAACCTCAATTTTCTATAACTATTGTGAAAATAGTTAAAATGGTTTTCATTCGTGGTGAACAAAAATGAAAATTAAATTATTAAAAAATGTTAACATCCAAATTAAAAATAATTAATATAATTTTCAACCATAAATTTTTATTAGTGTAAGAAATTAATTTTTATAAAGGTTTTTTAAACATTATTAAAATAGTTTTTACAGGAATGAGTTTCTAGAAGAAAAATGAACTTATTCCAAAATATAATATAATGTTGTTTATTATAAAATTATTATAACCATTTCAATAAAATGTAACTTATTATTCTTAAAAATAAAATACAAAACATAATGATACATTTAAATTACTTTATTTAAATAATATAAATGAATGTTTTTAAAATATTTGAATTTCTCAATTTTCGTTCAAAAATCAATCTCTTTAGAACTATATCTAAATTTCAACCTAATATTATCTTGAGATGGTTATCTAAAAAGTTATATTCATTTTTTTATGAAAATTATCAAATGTGGTAATAATTAATTACAATATCAATGTACAAAATGAAATAAAAAGTTTTATGACAAATTATTCATGAAGCATAAAATTAATTTATTCACATTATTTACCGAATAAAAATAATTAAATATATGATAATTAAATAAATTAGATATATAATTATATAATTTCATTATTTAATTATTTCATTATAATCATTTATGATCAATTATCTTTTAAGATAAATATACATTGAAAAATAAAAATAGTTTTATGAAACATATCACTTTTACCATAAAAACATTTTATCTTCATTTCTATCAAATTCATAATAAGCGTATAATTGAGTATCCTTTTTATTAATGTATAATTTTAAACATATATTTCATTATTTTAATATTCCAGTTCATACCAACTTAACCATCATCTTTGTCAAAATGTTATAAATAAAAAATAATATCATCGTAGTATATCATGGTTCGTTAATGCATTGTGGTCCGTATACCACATGTAATCGAATATTTTTTTTTTAAAAATAAATCCTATAATATTTAGGTGTTAAAATATACCCCATAATGTAACTATGTTCTTGAAATTTTATTACATGTCTCATAAAAATGTTTCTAGACAATAACATATTAGGTTATTTATACATAGATATTACATCATTTTTAGAATAATAATAAATAAAATAATCAACCATGTTCCTAGGGATTGTGATAGTTTAGTTCATTTGGATACTATGTTCACAATAATCTAATTTGGTGAATTATCTTCGAAATATCACTTAATGATATTCTACATTAGTACTTTTCTTAAAAATACACTATATAAATCCATTATTCATATCCTTATTAAAGTTAGATTGAGAATGGGTGAGATAATATTCTAAAAAAGGAATATAAGAAAGAGATCAATGATCACATAATCATGAAATGAAAATAATAGTGTGAGTGTATGAGATTATCATTTGAAAATCATAATATAAAAATTAAGGATCATAATTATGAGACATGGAAAAAAGGTTGGTAGTTCAGATGACATAAATCCCCATAAAATCAATGAACATGGTCCATGAGACAATCACATTGGAATATGATATGTAATTTTTGTATACAATTGGGAATTAAGAATCATTTCAATAGTAGTGAAGGATTATTTCCCATAATATCATAGGGGAATGGGTTCACTCCCCAATCCATAAAAGTAATCATGGTTCAAAACCAAGACCATCATTATTGACAATATCCATTACTGAATTAGGTTTACTACACATTCAATCACTATCTATATCATCATATATAAATATTTACCTAATTGAATTCTAATAATCATAGGTCCCACTGACCACATAATGAATATAATACATACACGTGCCAAAATATAATAGAATATTTATCATTCTATATCCTATGATATGAAATGGGGTTTCAAAACATTTCATAATATCATAAATGTGTAAAAGATACTGGTTTTATAATCATTTCACCATTTTACCATAGAATTACTTTTGAAAAGAAGTGGCTTTCATAAAAATATTATCATTTTATAACCTGTGGAAGAGAAAAATGATTTGTAAACATAATAAAAACATAAAAATAAACCATCATGGGAACGAATAATAATGGTATATTGGATCATATTCACAAAAAGAATAAGTATCATTAAATTATGTTTTCTAATACATAAAATTATTCTAAAATATCTCATGGAAAATTTCATTGGGAAAATAAATTTTCATTGAATATCTCTTATAAAATCTAATAATTCATAAAATAATTTTAAATCAAATTTTCATAAAAGAATCCAAAAAAAATTATAGAATCATTTTTAATATTAATTTAAAATACTATTCAAGTAAAATATTATTTCTTCTATGAAAAAACATTTTATTCAATATAGTCCAATTTTACAAAAAAAATTAATTGAAAATATCCTTGTAAAATAATAAAGGATTATTTAAAAATTATATAAAAATTTATTGATGTAAGTGTACATTAATATTTTAAAAACAATTTTTTTAATATAAAAAAATTTAAAAAGCTATTTTGTTCGAAAATAACCTTGAAAACATTTGAAGGATGATTTAAAATTCATTTAATACATTTGATATGGAAAACATCCATTCAACATTCAAAAAAGACTTTTTGAAACATCAATCACTTTCAAAATAAATTTTTTAGAAATAAAATTGATAAATTAAAAATAAATATACAGTGAAAAAATATTTTATGGTAGTGATAAATTTTTTTTCATGATTTCCATGTTAAAATAAAGATTGCATTCAATTTTTTTGTCAAATCCTAATAATAATTTTTTGGAAAAAGACTTGAAGATTTATTTAAATTTTTTAAAAAAGATTAAAAATAGTAAAAATATAAATAATAAATCAGTTGAGTAACATTAATAACATTTTTTATTTCTTTTTTTAAATGGTTTTAGAAGAATAAGGTTTATCGAACGAATAGAGACATCAAGACAACTTTTCATAAAAATTTTCTTTTGAATTATTGGTTGAATAGAGAAAGTATTATGAAGGTAAAATGATTATTATCCAGAAATAACCATAATAGAAGAAAATTAATGAGTTTTTTGATATATATATCATAATATTTCATCATTGGAAGCATAATCATAAATAATCTCAATAAATTATTAGATTGTAACATAAATTATAACCATATTGGAAACTTTAAATGAAAATACTAATAAAAGAATATAATTAAATGAATCACATAATATAGTGTAAATATTTAGATTCATCACATATCATGTTTAATGGGTGGTCTATAAATCCCAATGATGGCATTTTAAGAAAAAAACCCCTTACTGATTTGGCAACTTTTAATCCACAAAAATCCTGAATGATACATCCAAAAATTGTTATGAATATAAAATTTTTTTCAGTATAATAATACTAAAATTAATAAATGGTACGTATATATACCAAATAAATGAAACACATTGTTAATATGGGATGTGTCGCCCAAAAAATAAAAATGAGATGGAAATATCTAAACATATTTCCTTAATTCATTAATAGACATTTAAAACAACTATATTATAGATACAAGTTTATTATTAAAAAGATAATAAATTTATTAAAATATATCATAGAATACTATAAATACTTATATCCTTTTATTACCCATTTATTAAAATTCTATAGAAAATTTTATGTTTCTCGTAATAACTACTTTATTTTCCACATTGGTTTTGGTTTAGTGATTCTATTCATTTTACATTAATTAGGGATATATATTTTATATAATGTTAATAATTAATTAAAAATCATATATATTCATTATATATGTATTTATAGTAATTTAGTATAGTTAGAGATAATAGTTTATTGCACAGTTCATAGAGACGTTAAGCCAAACATATTAATGAACGCTATTTCTATTTCCTTGACAGATGGAACATAATAAAGTAAAATAATACATCAAAAGTATAGATTAATTATAATTTCATATATATTATAAATGTATCACATATATATATATATAATTAAATTAATTAAATTTATTATTATTTATATCAAATTAAAATGAAAAAAACAAATCCCATTTATTCACATGGCAGTAGCCAGGCATATACATGAGTGGTGTAATTTTTTTATGAAGGGTTGTATGGTAAGAAGTGATATGTTATATTAAATTTCCATAAATATTTTTAGGTCCAAAATATAATATACATTAATTAATTTTTTTCTAATAAATCCCTTAAAAAGCTTAAATGAATAACGAATCAAATGGCTTAGTTAGGGGGTATTATGTCGTACCCACGGGAAATATTATAATCTACCACAAAAATGGAATATAAAAATTTATATGAGATTTAGTAATTCCATTATTATAATTATGTTAATAAATATAATATATATACATTAAATCTATCACCAAAATAATTCCTGAGAAATCTTGATGGAAAACAAGCTACGTCGATTCGTGTGACTATAGTCCACTAATGTAACATCCCAAGTATGTGATGAATAATATATATTTTTATCTATGTCTACAAATGATTAAGATAGTGTTTTAGAGGCTTAAAATGAAAATAAATCCAATCTTAAGCATGGAATACACTAATATTCTTAAAAGATTGTTTTACAGCCTTATGATGGAAAACCCTTTTTAAATATATCTTTTGACAATTTTATAAACATTTTTTGTCAAAATAAACTTATTATTTATGATTGGGACATCAAAATTTACTTTGTGTGAATTTTTGGTATTTTTCTGACAATGTTCATTTTTTAATGAATAGTGAAAAATACTGCATTTTACATCAAAACTGCTTTTTAATCTAATTTATTTATATGATTAGATTATATTTTGAATTTGGATTAATGTGTAATATGAATATATTTTTACCATTTAATCCAATGGTGGTCATTGGAATCAATTTCACTTTGAAATTGGACTCAAACTAGTGTCAATCTTTTGATACTTATTGTTTCATAAAAACACGCTATTTGCCCTGACAGTGGGAATTAATTATTAAATTAATTAATGTGACTTAAATGTTTTGAATTTTGTAAAATAGACTTCATTTTTGAATTTTTAATATCAAATATAGCTTAGGGTTAATTTTTGGTAATTTTCTGAAAAAATTCAATTTTTGATGAATAGTGAAACCACTAAGTGGTAGTTAAAGAAACTGATTTTTCGTTTAAATGATACTTTGCCACTTTTGTGTTTTGAATTTCAAAAATCCGAAATTCATGGTTTTCATTAAGAAGTAAAATGTGGTTCAATGGGATTATAATAATTTTTTTGGTGAATAGTAACTTATTATGTTTTTAATCGCGATTAGTGGTAATTAGGGTAGTTTAAGGTATAAATAATGCTTTAATAATATTAAATGACCTAGAAATATGTCCCAACCTTATTGGTTGTGTCATGGCCGACCAAGACAAGCCATGTGTCAACTTGGGGACCCCATGGAGACACTTTGGATGGGAAATGACATAAATAACTTTTTATTAAATGTTAAAGTAAAAATGACACAAACAAGAGATGTTTTACTAAAAAAAAATTTACATGGGGTTATAAATATTAGAATTTTGATTATAAATAGTCATTGTAAATATAAAAATATTTCCTACATCATAGTATTTTTTTATAATTTTTAGACTTTAACTAAATTATTTTCTTTATGACATAATAATGATGCAGCGATGACATCATTATTTGATGATTTTAATAAAATGGAAAGATAATGTAAAATATATGAACTACACATGTCCAAAACCAATTGTATGAGTGGATTTCGAACCCTTATCACCTTATCCACAAATTATATCAATGTGGGACCTTTTAAAACCGAAACACATTTTCAAATAAAGTAATATTTTTTTACTTTCCAAAAGTGCCCCTCCTCTCCTCTTATAAAAGGCCCCCACCTCTACCTCATTTCATACACTCCTCAAGCCTTTGGATCGGCCAACCCCTGCCCATTTACTCTCTCCACATCCCTCTCCTCATCCTAGAGGATTCACTTTGGGCAGAATCCTTTTAAAGGAATCCTTTAGGCTCAAATCAAAAGGAGTTACACTTTTAAATGTAATTCATTCTCTCATGTTCATTTGTTTTATTTTGCTTCTCCAACCCCCTAAACTCTTTTTATTTACTTATTTTGTAACAACACCAGTATCTTCAATATAATAGGATGTTGTTATAATATTTATTTGAGCTACACTCTCACACAACTACATAAAATGGTTAAAGAACATACGGTTTCTGTGGATGGCGAAATTCTGCCTCCCGAAACGATGATTGTTAAATACTCATTTAACACCTTCAAAGGTGGCCATTATGATGTCACTATTTTTATATATGATATATAATATGTTTATGTTTTCCTTAAGCTTCTTTTTTTTCATTTTGGGCATACCTTTATGGTTTCCATTATGGGTAAACATGATATCTTCATTTTAGGAAGTGCAGACTACCGCCCCCTGAAAGTGATTTGATTCGTTAATACCATATGTGGGTTTTGTAAAGGATAAAGTTAATGATATTATATATGTTATTATACTGGAATTATAATATACTCTTATATCATTACGATTCCATTCCAGAAAATACGAAATAGAAATGGAAGTAGCGTTCATGCATACGTACGGTTTACCGTCTCCATGAACGGTGCATTTCATTTCTTACCTCTAAATGTGACATAATATTATAAATACATGTATATGATGAATATATATGATATATATGTTATCCAAATCATTAATATCATTCTGGATATAACGAACCCATGACCAAATTAACAACATGTAAGTGTAAGAAGTCTATTTTTGACTTAAGAACCAAATACCGACAAAATGAACATTATTAACTTAAATGATTACATGATGTTCATAACATGGTATAAAAGGAATAATGAACTTGAAAAAGGTTCTTAATCAAGTAGAGATTAACTCAAGTTTATTATTCAGAAGATTAAAGAATGGTCGGGTCAAGTCGGATACGAGGTATGGGACTTCGTCTCAATCTCCTTTCATTGAGGCATATTTTATTTTATACACAACTTTCTATTATACGGTGTATAAACCCCTTTGAATTTTACGTTTATTCAAAAGGAATCTTTTTTATACGAAGCATTTACTAAACGACAAAAGGGACTGTTTTTGTCGTACGTATGCGGCCACAACGACTTCTCCGCCGTCGTGACCGTTATTTGAGTTTCGGCTTCCTCTACAAGCCATACCTTTCTTTTAAAACGAAAAATAAATACCATGTTTTACTTTGGTATTGAAAATAGTTTTCATAATGTTTTTATTATATCAATGTGTTGTATTGATATCTAGTGATTGAAATGTGGAAATGTTATGTTTCCTTTATGCATGTTTTATGTGATATGATTATGTTATGGTTCTTGGGAATTATTATGAAGACGGGTGGTTCCGTGATAAACTAAGGGCGGGTGAGCCCGTTATAGCTCTCCAATGCATTGGGTAACGCGAAGGAGTGAAACGTTAAGGTTTCTCCGAAGAGATTTTAGGGAATATACTGTGATGGGTATTACAAACGTAACCAAGAGGGTTACTCCCTACGTAAGAATGTTATGAATGCCTCAAGTTACCTTTATGTCTTATGATTTCTATGATTTATTCATGATTTTATGAGGTATGTTAAAGTTCCTATGTTTTATGGGTAAAGTATGATTTCATTCTTATGTATATATGAACTCATGTTTCCTTTACTTGTTTTTATAACCCATACTGAGCATTTTATGCTCATCCCAAGTTTTTTTGAAATGTTTTTCACAGGTCAAGGGAAAGGTACATGATATGATGATAGTGTCAAGGAAGTTTCAAGAAATAATCCATGTTTTATTTTCATTGTGTTACCATTGATGGGAATGAAGAATATTATCTTTATGTAACCACTTGGTTTATATGTGGAATGTAATGCAAGTTTTATGATCTAATTCTCTAAAACTCTAAACCTGAAAAGATCCTCAATGTGTAATCTTGTAATGACTCAAGATTAAGTAAGGTTTAAGGATGGGGCCTTATAGTTGGTATCAGAGGTCGGTTTAGATAACTTTAGGAGTTAGAATTCTATTAAATGATTATCCAAAAATATTTTTTTTTGAAATGATATAGCATTTAAGGATTACCATATTGCTTCATCTAAGACATGTTTGTTGAGAATGGTTTTCCGCAGAGGAAACAGGGAAGCAGTGCTAGGAAGGAATACAGAAGGAAATAACGTTCCGAATCAGCATCCAGAAATGGTTGGAATTGGAACTGAACAGTTTGTTGCAGTAATGGCGCAGTTGACTCAAGCGATAAATGGCGGTGGTATCCATGCACGAGATCAGCTAGATCAACCGCAAAGGAACATGTCAGTGGTGGAACATTTCATGAGGCAACATCCACCATCATTCAGAGGATCATCTGACCCTGTGCTAGCTGAAGGGTTAATTAAAGCACTGGAGAATATTTTTGATGTCATGGGGTATTCAGAAAATCAAAAGGTTAGTCTTGCTATTTACCGTTTGGAGGGTGAAGCATATCAGTGGTGGTCTATGGTTAAAAATATCAGGGACGCCAATGAGATTGATGCTCTTGACTGGGATGAATTCAAGGGTATGTTTCTTGAGAAATATTTTCCTAAGGCTATTCGACTTAGGATGGAAAAGAAATTCTTGGAATTGAGGCTAGAGGAAGACTCAGTGGATGCCTATGAAGAAAGGTTCACTCGATTGGCAAGGTATGCTCCAAATTTTATCTGGGACCTTGATAGTAAAAACAATCGTTTTTACTCAGTATTAAAGCCAAAATATCGTAGGGCATTAGCTTCTCATGAGTTTAAACATTATGAAAAGCTTGTTAAATGTGCTGAGATGGTGGAAATGGAGTTTGCCAATGACCAAGTTTTCTATAACAACCAGCAGAAGAAGAGACCAAGGTGGCAGGAGAAAGGTAAGAATTCTTCAAAAAAGTCTGATGGTAAGAGAACTAAGTTTCCAGTTTGTGATAAATGTGGAAAAAGGCATGCTGGGGAATGTCTTTTGAATTCTGGGAAGTGCTACTGATGTCGTAAGATGGGACATAAGGCTCGTGATTGCACTAAAAAGGATCAAGGTGAAGGTAAGAACAAATTTTATTTACAGTTAGTGAAATGTTATAAGTGCAATGAGATGGGTCACTATGCAAACGAGTGTCTGACAAGGAGATTGAGTGATGGGAAGTAGTTAGACTACAAGCAGAAAGGGGTGGTGAAATCATTTTCATCTACTTCAGCAGATGTCAGGCCATTGTATCAGGTACTTTGTTTGTTTTTTCAGATTATGCTAGTGTGTTGTTTGATTTGGGGTCTACACATTCTTTCATCTCTGAAACCTTTTCTAGTAAAATGGGAATACCATCTCAAGAAATGACTCCTGAACTTTTGGTAAAAACACCTGGGGGGAATGTCGAGGCAAAAATAATTTATAAGAATCTTCCTATCCTTATCTGTGGAAAGAACCTACTTGCAAACCTTATTGTTCTACCTCTAGTAGAGTTTGATGTTATCCTAGGTATGGATTGGCTCTCTATTTACCATGCTAAGATTGACTGTAGATCTAATGAAGTTTCTTTTCAGAATGACTTTCAGTTTGTTTACAAGAATGAACCCTTACTTTTGATAACATATCAAGAGGCCGAGAAACTTGTAAAAGATGAAAATGAATGTTACCTTGAACACGTCGTTGAAAATAAAGGAACTGTTCAGATTAATGATGTGCCAGTGGTAAATGAGTATCCTGATGTTTTTCCTGATGAGTTGCCTGGAATAATACCAGATTGGGAAGTTTAGTTTACTATTGACTTAGTTCCTGATGCTAAGCCAATTTCAAAACCCCCTTATCGAATGGCACAAATTGAACTTTTAGAGTTGAAGGAGAAATTGCAAGATTTATTATAGAAAGGTTTCATTAGACCTAGCACATCACCATGTGGTGCTCCTGTTTTATTTGTTAAAAAGAGAGATGGTTCTATGAGACTTTTCATTGATTATAGAGCCTTGAATAATATCACTGTTAAGAACAAATATCCTTTGCCTCATATCGATGATTTGTTTGATCAGCTCCAGGGAGCTCTATTTTTTTCAAAGATTGACCTGAGATCGGGGTACCATCAGCTAAAGGTAAAGGAGGCAGATATTCCGAAGACCGCGTTCCGTACGAGATATGGCCATTATGAATTTGTAGTAATGCCTTTTGGGCTAACCAATGCACCTGCTGTATTCATGGACTTAATGAATAGAATTTTCCATGAGTTCTTGGATAAGTTTGTGGTGGTTTTCATTGATGATATTTTGGTGTTTTCTAAAAGTAAAGAGGAGCATGAAAGATATTTAAGGGTTATTTTGCAAACCTTAAAAGAAAAGAAACTGTATGGGAAATTCAGCAAGTGTGAGTTTTGGTTGCAACAAATTTCTTTCCTTGGTCACATTGTTTCTAAAGATGGAATAACAGTTGATCCTGCAAAAACAAAAGTTGTGGAAGAATGGCCAAGACCCACAAATGTAACTGAGATTCGTAGATTCCTTGGTTTTGCGGGCTATTACCGAAGGTTTGTTGGAAATTTTTCACGGTTATCTAGTCCAATGACTAAGCTAACTCGGAAGGGTGTTAAGTTTATCTGGACAAAAGAATGTGATGATTGTTTTCAGGAATTGAAAAGAAGATTGGTGAATGCTCCAGTTTTGGCACTACCTTCCAGGAATGGTGAGTTTGTTATATACAGTGATGCTTCATTGAAAGGAATTGGTTGCGTCCTAATGCAGAATGATCAGGTAATTTCTTATGCTTCACGACAGTTGAAAACTCATGAGGTAAATTACCCTACACATGATTTGGAATTAGCTGCTGTTGTTTTTGCTTTAAAAATTTGGAGGCATCATTTGTATGGAGTAAAGTGTGCAATATATAATGATCACAAAAGTTTAAAGTATATATTCACTCAGAAAGAGTTAAACATGAGTCAAAGGAGATGGCTAGAATTAATCAAGGATTATGATTGTACAATTCATTACCATCCGGGAAAAGCAAATAAAGTGGCTGATTCTTTGAGTCGAAAAAGTAATGCTTCATTGAAAATGATGCATTTGGAACGTGATCCTTTGGTTAAGGATTTGATGAACATTGTCATAGAAGTTGTTGGTGCAGGAAGTACTTCTGTTTTGTTTCAGGTATCAGTGAGATCATCTCTATCAGATAGAATCAAGCAATCACAGAAGCAAGATAGTGAGTTGCAGAAAAAGGTAGAGCTGGTTCAGAAAGGTAAGTTGCCTGAATTCAACATTGATAATGATTGTGTTTTGAGATTTGGGAAGAGATTGTGTGTGCCTTGTGATTCACAGTTCAAGAGAGAGTTGTTATGTGAAGCTCATAGTTCTCTGTTTTCAGTTCATCCAGGCAGTACTAAGATGTATAGAGATCTGCGGGAGTATTACCGGTGGGATGGAATGAAAAGAGATATTGCTGATTTTACTGTGAAGTGTTTGACTTGTCAGCAGGTTAAAGAAGAGCGGCAGTTACCGAAAGGGATGCTTCAGCCTTTACCAGTGCCAGATTGGAAATGGGAGAATATATCCATGGACTTGGATGTTGGATTACTGAAGACATCTCGAGGTAATAATGCAATCTGGGTTATTGTTGATCGCTTGACCAAATCTGCTCATTTCCTTGCTATACGAGATACTTTCTCTCTTGATCAATTTTCCCGTTCGTATCTTAAAGAGATAGTCAGGTTACATGGAGTTCCTCTCTCCATTGTATCGGATCGTGATCCCAGGTTTACTTATAACTTTTGGAAAGGCCTTCAGAAGTCGTTGGGTACTGAATTAAATTTTAGTACATCTTTTCATCCTCAATCAGATGGGCAGTCAGAACGAACAATTCAGACAATGGAGGATATTCTACGAGCTTGTTCTATGGATTGTCAGGGAAGTTGGGACCAACATCTTTCACTGGTTGAGTTTTCATATAATAACAGTTTTCATTCCGGTATACAGATGGCACAATTTCAGGCATTATATGGGAAGCGGTGTCGAACTCCAGCTTTCTGTGATGAAGTGGGTGAAAGGAAGTTGATGGGACCAGAATTGGTAGAAGAGATGGCAGAAAATGTTTAGCTGATTCAGAAACACATGGGAACAGCTCAGAGCAGGCAGAAGAGTTATGCGGATAACCAGAGGAAGGATCTATCTTTCGAGGTAGGTGATCATGTTTTTCTCAAGGTTTCTCCTTGGAAAAGTGTGATGAGATTTGGTAAAAAAGGAAAGTTGAGTCCAAGGTTCATTAGACCATACGAAATTCTGGAGAGAGTTGGATCAGTTTCATACCGAGTGGCTTTACCTCCGAGTTTATCTCAGGTACACAATGTTTTTCACATTTCGATGTTGAGAACGTATATGCCAGATCCATCTCATGTTTTGAGTCCAAAGGTAGTTCAGCTGGAAGAGAATTTATCTTATGAGGAACAACCAGTCCAGATTCTTGACCACAGGGAGCAAGTGTTACGGAATAAGGTGATTCACCAGGTAAAGGTTTTGTGGAAAAACCACATGATTGAAGAGGCTACATGGGAATCTAAAAATGCAATGAGGAATAAGTACCCTCATTTATTCGATAAGTAAATAAATTGCGGGGACACAATTTTCTAAAGGGGGGAAGGATGTAACATCCCAAGTAAGTAATGAATAATAGATATTTTTATCTATGTCTATTAATGATTAAGATAGTTTTTTATAGGCTTAAAATGAAAATAAATCCAATCTTAAGCATGGAATACACTAATATTCTTAAAAGATTGTTTTACTGCCTTATGATGGAAAACCCTTTTTAAATCTAACTTTTGAAAATTTTATAAACTATATTTGTCAAAATAAACTTATTCTTTATTATTGGGACATCAAAATTTACTTTGTGTGAATTTTTTCTATTATTCTGACAATGTTCATTTTTTAATGAATAGTGAAAAATACTGCATTTTACATCAAAACTGCTTTTTAATCTAATTTATTTATATTATTAGATTATCTTTTGAATTGGTCTTAATGTGTAATATGAATATATTTTTACCATTTAATCCAATGGTGGTCATTGGAATCAATTTCACTTTGAAATTTGACTCAAACTAGTGTCAATCTTTTGATACTTATTGTTTCATAAAAACAGGCTATTTGCTCTGACAACGGGAATTAATTATTAAATTAATTAATGTGACTTATATGTTTTGAATTTTGTAAAATAGACTTCATTTTTTAATTCTTAATATCAAATATATCTTAGGGTGAATATTTGGTAATTTTCGGAAAAACTTCAATTTTTGATGAATAGTGAAACCACTAAGTGGTAGTTAAAGAAACTGATTTTTCGTTTAAATGAATCATTGCCACTTTTGTGTTTTGAATTTCAAAAAACCGACATTCATGGTTTTCATTAAGATGTAAAATGTGGTTCAATGGGATTAAAATAATTTTTTGGGTGAATAGTAACTTATTAAGTTTTTAATCGCGATTAGTGGTAATTAGGGTAGTTTAAGGTATAAATAATGATTTAATAATATGAAATGACCTAGACACATGTCCCAACCATATTGGTTGTGTCATGGACGACAAAGACAAGCCATGGGCCAACTTGGGGACCCCATGGAGACACTTTGGTTGGAAAATGACATAAATAACTTTTTATTAAATGTTAAAGTAAAAATGACACAAGCAAGTGATGTTTTACTAAAACAATTTTTACATGGGGTTATAAGGATCATATTTTCGATTATAAATAGTCATTGGAAAGATAAAAAGATTTCCTACATCATAGTATTTTTTTATAATTTTTAGACATTATATAAATTAAATTATTTATGACATAATAATGATGCAGCGATGACATCATTATTTGACGATTTAAATAAAATGGAAAGATAATGTAAAATCTTTGAACTACACATGTCCAAAACCAATTGGATCAGTGGATTTGGAACCCTTATCACCTTATACAAGAATTATATCAATGTGGGACCTTTTAAAACAGAAACAGATTTTCAAATAAAGTAATATGTCTTTACTTTCCAAAAGTGCCCCTCCTCTCCTCTTATAAAAGGCCCCCACCTCTACCTCATTTCATACACTCCTCAAGCCTTTGGCTCGGCCAACCCCTGCCCATTTAGTCTCTCCACTTCCCTCTCCTCATCCTAGAGGATTCCCTTTGGGAATAATCCTTTCAAATGAATCCATTAGGCTCAAATAAAAAGGAGTTATTCTTTTAAAGGTAATTCATTCTCTCATGTTCATTTGATTTATTTTGCTTCTCCAACCCCCTAAACTCTTTTTATTTACTTATTTTGTAACAACACCAGTATCTTAAATATAAAAGGATGTTGTTATAATATTTATTTGAGCTACACTCTCACAAAACTACATCAAATTGTTAAAGAACATACGGTTTCCGTGGATGGCGAAATTCTGCCTCCCGAAATGATGATTGTTCAATACTCATTTAACACCTTCAAAGGTGGCCATTATGATGTCACTATTTTTATATATGATATTTAATATGTTTATTTTTTCCTTAAGCTTCTGTTTTATTCATTTTGGGCATACCATTATGGTTTCCATTATGGGTAAACACGATATCTTCATTTTAGGAAGTGCGGACTACCGCCCCCTGAAAGTGATTTGATTCATTAATACCATATGTGGGTTTTGTAATGGATAAAGTTAATGATATTATATATGTTATTATATTGGAATTATAATATACTCTTATATCATTATGATTCCATTCCCAAAAATACGAAATAGAAATGGAAGTAGCGTTCATGCGTACGTACGGCTTACCGTCTCCATGAACGGTGCATTTCATTTCTTACCTCTAAATGTGATGTAATATTATAAATACATGTATATGATGTATATATATGATATATATGTTATCCAAATCATTAATATCATTCTGGATATAACGAACCCATGACCAAATTAACAACATGTAAGTGTAAGAAGTCTATTTTTGACTTAAGAACCAAATACCGACAAAATGAACATTATTCACTTAAATGATTACATGATGTTCATAACATGGTATAAAAGGAATAATGAAATTGAAAAAGGTTCTTAAGCAAGTAGAGATTAACTCAAGTTTATTATTCAGGAGATTAAAGAACGGTCGGGTCATGTCGGATACGAGGTATGGGACTTCGTCTCAATCTCCTTTCATTGAGGCATATTTTATTTTATACACAACTTTCTTTTATACGGTGTATAAACCCCTTTGACTTTTACGTTTATTCAAAAGGAATATTTTTTATACGGAGCGTTTACTAAATGACAAAAGGGAATGTTTTTGTCATACGTATGCGGCGACAACGACTTCTACGCCGCCGTGACCGTTATTTGAGTTTCGGCTTCCTCTACAAGCCATACCTTTTTTTTAAAACGAAAAATAAATACCATGTTTTACTTTGGTATTGAAAATGGTTTTCATAATGTTTTTATTATATCAATGTGTTGTATTGATATCTCGTGATTGAAATGTGGAAATTTTATGTTTCCTTTATGCATGTTTTATGTGATATGATTATGTTATGGTTTTTGGGCATTATTATGAAGACGGGTGGTTCCGTGATAAACTAAGGGCGGGTGAGCCCGTTATAGCTCTCCAATGCATTGGGTAACACGAAGGAGTGAAACGTTAAGGTTTCTCCGAAGAGATTTTAGGGAATATACGGGGATGGGTATTACAAACGTAACCAAGAGGGTTACTCCCTACGTAAGAATGTTATGAATGCCTCAAGTTACCTTTATGTCTAATGATTTCTATGATTTATTCATGATTTTATGAGGTATGTTAACGTGCCTATGTTTTATGGGTAAAGTATGATTTCATTCTTATGTATATATGAACTCATGTTTCCTTTCCATGTTTTTATAACCCATACTGAGCTTTTTATGCTCATCCAATGTTTTTTTGAAATGTTTTTCACAGGTCAAGGGAAAGGTACATGATATGATGATAGTGTCAAGGAAGTGTCAAGAAATAATCCTTGTTTTATTTTAAATGTGTTACCATTGATGGGAATGAAGAATATTATCTTTATGTAACCACTTGGTTTATATGTGGAATGTAATGCAAGTTTTATGATCTAATTCTCTAAAACTCTAAACCCGAAAAGATCTGCAATGTGTAATCTTGTAATAACTCAAGATTAAGTAAGGTTTAAGGCTGGGGCCTTATAACTAATGTTGAGATGGATGTAGGTGATAAAATTAAAATAGTAAAATATTGTTATATGGGTTATAATTCCTATATTGTAAAGTAAGGTTTATATAATAATCATATTAAGTGGAGGAATCAATAAAATATAACACTCAGTTTGGGTTTTCACTTATTCATTCGAAAATTTGTTTTGGTTTGCACCATAATGCTTCTTAGGATGCATTTATGATCAAACTAAGGATTAAATGATGGGATATGGGAATTAATGATATGGGCTGTTATTGGATGAAAAAAATTATTGTATGTTTGAATAGGAGAGTAGAGTGGTTGGTGTTTTATATGTTAGGTGAATGACACACTTTTAATTTTTCAAAAATAGGTGCATCCATATTTTTCTCTAGAAAAAAGGACAGAAAATGTACTATTGTTTATAAAACATGAGAAAAGGTTTAAATATGTCTATTTATGAGGTTTTGTAAATGTTTTGGGTCATTTTTAACTCTGATCACTGTAGTTTAAACCCTAGTAAACCCATTTTTACTTAACCATGGTAAATAATTTATATTGTGTTCATTATTAATTGTGTAAAAATATTAATTTAAATTTATTAGACAATATAAATTACTCTGAGTAGAAATATTGAATTCAATTTTCAAAAATTAATTCATATAACTAAGAAATTTAAATTTTAAATAAAAGCCTATGAATGACAAAAAAGATTGTTTTTGAGATGTATATTTTTCATGCACAAGATGATTTTATATTAAATCTATATATAAAAACAATCATTGGATGAATCTTATGTAATTATTTTTCATAAACTAAATAAAATTTTCATTATAAAATTTTATTAGTGTTGTTTATTTTAATTAATTAAAACAGAGAGACATTATGTGCTTAGTTTTCACAAAAAAACGTTTTTAAGAAAAAAATTAACTTATACTAAATTAAGATATAATTTTGATTAAAAAAATTAGGTGTATTAAATATAAAAAATAAAAAAATTTATATTTAAAACATAATGGTAAGATTAAATTACTTAATTTATTGAAAATAAATGATAGTTTTTCAAAAATCTGTACTTTCATTATTCATTAAAAACCGAATATTTTCCGTAAACAAATTATCGTATGATAATTTTCATATAAAAATTTCAAAATTGAAGTTAATTTATTCGAATAAATTTTATAAAATCACTACAAATTTATTATAATATATTCTACTAAAATCATTGTTAATCATTTTTGAATAAAACATACTTCTAATGAATTTAATTTATTTTATAAAAAATTATTGATGGTTTAATAATCATAAATTTATATCAAGTGGAATATATATATATATAATAAAATATTCAATAATACTCATACCAACCTATTTAATAGATAATTTTTGATAATCATATTTAAAATAATTCTGAATCATATTTTACATAATCTCAACGTTGTGTGGAATGTATGATATTGAAGAAGCTGGTTGTCTATATAACAAAATCTAAAATAAGTTTTGAATTTAACAGAGAAAATAAAAAAAAGTTAAATTAATTTTAATATAAATATCTCACAAAATATATGTTTGTTACAATCTACCAAATAAAAATAAATTTCTCCCTCAAAATTTGACTTTGATGTAAAATGTATAACTTTGGAAAATTCTTTCATAGATTCTGACATTGTACAAATTAATAACAATAATTTCTTTAAAAATGAAATTTTGGAAACATAAACATTTCATAATGAAATGAATTACTAAGATTAATTTTATAGATAACCTTGGTGGAATGTTAATTTATGGTCATGGGAGATTAAACTATCTCCCTAGGACAAATAGAGATAGATATAAAGCATTCTCATGGGAAATTAATCCACCATTAAGGAATAAATATCTGATGAGTTAAAAGGATGTTGTTAAATGAGAAATTAACATTATCAGGAAATTTCATTGCAAGATCATTTTATAATTTGATGGAATTTTTTACATTCAAGGTAGGGAACACGATAAAATATAATTAAATGATTTATTTTCATTTCATAAGCACAATCTCATTCTTTGTTTATGCGTCAATCAATTTCAACTTCAGATATTACTAAATTAAATGAAGTTTAATTTTCAATTCTCAAAAACCAATGGATCATAATATCCATAATATAATTATATGTCATGCCTTTTATCTCTAATTATAATAATAACCAATATTGTTTACATAAGTTATCCAATATGGATAAATCATCATATAATTAAATAAAAAATCATTTTATAAAACCATATATAAGGATAAATATAAACCATTCCATAAATGGTAAGAATTATTACCCTTCTATAAATAAAAAAAATTCTTGATGAAGATCCCTATGTTTGAAAAATCAAATTTACATTAATCACCAAAATATCATAATGAATCTATTAATTTTCATATACCAAATAAGTGAATTATTTTTATCTTATATTAACTATAAAGATGATAATAACTTGAATCAACTTAAATACATAATGAAACATATATGCTTTTAATAATTGACTCATTCATAATTAATTTAATAATTCTAATGATTATTGAATGTATAAAATGAATCCCAAATGCCGTAGAATTCCCATTTTTTATTAAACAACAAATAAGTTCCAAATACTTCAATAATATCGAATTCATGTTAAAAAAATCAATTATATCTTTATCCAAATTATACACCATTCTATCAACATCAGGAATATATTGCGGTTTATCTTCCCTTAATCATGTGTTTCTGTAAAATATTACTTATCAATTAAATGAAAATTATAGGTCATCACTAATTAAAAATTTTGATGAAAATATCTAGTAAAAATCATTGATATTAATCCTTATATATATTAGGATTCATATAAAATAATTATGAAATTAAAATATTTAAACAATTCAATTATTCCACTTTATCCTGATGTCATTATCTAGGATTCATCATTTTATTCTTTAATACATCATTCTTTTCATATGCCATTCATTGTCTTTTCATCATTAATAGAAAAACCATTACTCATTTACCCTATTTTTTTCTCCTCATGATATTTCCATGAATGAAATTGATATAAAAAATTCCCACACATTCCATATTTAAAACATTCAATATTCAGTGATACCCTAGGGAGAACATTATTCACATTGATTTTGTTAACTGATATTTCATTTTCTTTCTTTTCTATTACATGCTTTGTGTACTTCTTTTCCACACCCAAAACATCTTCTTATCCCTCTTTGTAATTTCATTCAGTTCCTATTCCCAAATTATATATATATATATAAAATTGAATTTTATTTCCCCTATGGTCACCACTACTCGAACACTCCATGAACTCTATCCTTCTCTTCTTTTGAAAGTCTAAGTGTTTCTTAAGGTGAATGTTTAAAATAATTTCTTGATTAATTGTTATGTATAATCAGAATATCATTCACTGTAGTCATCATAAAATTAATATACTCATCAGAATTTTTTCCACCACATTCAATGTTAACCTAGTTACTTTTACATCCCACAATTTAATAAATCCAAGAAGCATAGTGTCAAAAACAAAATTTATAATGGAAAAAAACAAAGTACTAAATGATTTATAATATTTCAAAATAAACACACAGTGTTTTATATTTGTGATAATATAATATTACTCGAGGTTACACATGATCATAATCTACTTAAATCATCCATGATAGTTCATAAAGAAAATGTTATTAACCAAAACCAATCACCCTAAAGGGTCAAACTGGGTGCATGGTAAGGACAATTTTCATGTACCCGTAAATGATTGATTCAAGAAAAACTCACATTTTTCTATGTTATTAACCCTATGAAATTCTATTCCAGAACCATTTCCACGTTTAGTATCTTGAAAGATATTTATTTATAATAAATCCACACTCTTTCCATTAACATAAGATAGGATATTATCATCAACATGGAAATATTATAAGGGTTCTCCCAAAAGATTTCTCGTCCAATTTTTCAAAGGTTAAAAAACTGATCCTATGATAACAATTATAATGACATAGGATTTTTCTTATTTATATATTACATTTTTTTATATTAATATTCAATATATTAGACAAATACCAACATGAACATAGTAATAGTTTAGTAAATTTAGATAATAGTTAATGAATCTTATAATTTTGTGAATTATATTCAACATCCTCATAAATATGTTCCCATTTAAAAATCATCAAAAAAAATTCCCTACATAAAACCATTCTTCATAATCTATGTAAAGAAAACATTATAGAGGCATAGAGTAGATTAAATGTAAGGGAAATAAGTTTAGATATCAATGATCACATATGCATGAAATGATCATAAGGATATGATTACATGATCTCACTATTTAAAAACCATACCCTACACGTCAAATATCTTAATTAAGAGACAAGGTAAAAATCAGGGAATTTTACAAGATATGCATCATATAGGAATCAAATAACATGATCAATGAGAGAATAATAATTCTATAAGATATGGAATTGTGTGGTATACATAAGTAGAGAAAATAATGTCATAGCAGTAATGGATTATTACCATGGCTGTAATAACCCGAGGATTCAAGGGTTGTGGAAATTTTACATTCCTTTTTTTCATAGATCCTATGTTGGTTGTGGTCTAGTTGGGTTATTTTTGTGAACAAAGAGTTAAAAAGGTTTTCTAATAGCGGAAGGCCAATTACCTGGCATTTATTTGGATTACAATTAATCAAATATGATTTCACGATGTTTAATGGTCTTTAAATGACCTTTCGCGATGTGTAAGGGTTTTTTCCTAGGAAGGGAAAATCCATAATGACACTTCATGTAAGGAAATTATACATCACGTAATTTATCAACTATGTTTAAAAAAAATAGGTACCAGCTTATATTTTTCTAACCAAGGCTATTTTTCTCTCTCTTTTAAAGCCTAAAAACTCTTTAATTTTATTTTTTGATCTAGAGATAATATAGCATCTATTTATTTCATCATCAATCATTTTGGAAATATATAAGTAATTCCATTAATAAATTTAAGCAATTTTGTTTTAATTATAACAAAAAATGTGCTATTTGGATTTAGGATTGTATTACGTACTTAATTGTTCTTTGTTTTATCTTTAAATTTCATTAAATCCCAGAAAATAAAGACATGATACTATGTGAGTATTCCACTACTGATCTAATGTAGGTAATCTATAAATTCCTTTCATCATTTGATTCTTTATATGGTTATCTACCTGTTTTCCACCAGCTATACATTTTCTATGGTCTCTATTTTGAAATTTTAATATGAAAGAAATGATATAAGTCCATTTAGGGATCCCCTTGGGATCATTGAGATGAAATGGTGGGGGTTTTCTCAACCAGAGGCTACCTAAGGGTGATCCATACATCTTCTTTGGTATGAACCATTGATGAACCACCCAAGGGGTTGAACCTCAAGTTTCCCTTGTCTAAGGGAGAACATTTATAATAAAATGAAGATGAATTACATGAATAAGAGATGTTTGAACTCCTCGCAATATGTTATAACAAAATTCAATGCCTAAATTGATTAAATTATTTAATGTATCTTGCTAAAAATGTGGGTTTACTCATTGGTTGTTTTTAGAATTCTGAAATGTTTATTTTGGAAGCTGGGATTAATGGGTGTGTATACCTGTGTGATATGTTAAATGGTATTTTGTGATAAATGGGTGGGTATACCTTTGTGAATTGATTAAATAGAATTGAAGTACATGAATGGGAATAATCATGAGATTTGATGGTCTAAATGAGTTGGTATACTTGTTGAAATGAATTGAATGTAATTGTTTTTTTGTGTTGGTAGAATCATATGGAATTGGTTTGTCAAATTATATGAAATGGATGAATGGTTGTGTATATTCAATGGATTTATCTCTAGAGACCAGGAATGCAGAAGTGGACACCTTTCCAGAGTATGCAACTTGTGTCATGATTCAATTGGATTCCTTAGGATTTTCAACCCCTTGGATCTAGATTTCTTGGACTCAAATAGGAAAAATTGGTACAAATGATCATAATACTCCAACAAGTGCATATACTGAGTTTCTATCAAGATGATCTTGGTACTCAATGAAGATGATTTGAACATCAATAACTTGGAATCTCGACCTTCGTGGTCTATACATCATTATAGGTCAAGGTCATGGGTTTGTTTTGTTACTTTATCATACAAAATGACTATGGGATATATGATTGTGGTTGTACAACAAGGTCATGGATTACTTATATTGTTTTATTTATATATTAATGTTGGGTTGTCATGATATGGATGGTTTTATGGTGATTTCATGGTGTCTCTATATATATTTCTTGTAGCATCCTTGTTAAGAGCTGACACTTGTTGTAGGGAGCCACGAGAAGCAGTTTTGTATTACATTTTTGTAGTAGTTATATGCCTAGGGCTTTCACAATTACATTACTACTTACTTTCACTTGTATAACATATTTCACTGTGATTCATATAACTTTATAAATATTTTGGTGGAATCCTACTAGAATGTTTAACTCATATCTTATTTGGGCCTCTTTAGGGACAAAAACAAGTCATACGGTTGCAGATGATAGTTATAGAAATCACCCTAATAGTATTTGTTCGGCAATTATTTGGAGCATGCATGTATAAGAAAAAATTGAGGTGTGTGATGCTACTAGGGACCATTTTGGTCTTTTTGGATTTTTGATGCTTTTATAGTATTTTAATTCCATGTTCCTATTTTGGATGTTTTATAGATACATTTATCATCTGCATCATGGTAATTTAGACACTAATGGCTTGTTATATATTCTTTTCTTTCTTGTATATTTTATCTACTGTTTGATTGTTTTATTTTCTTCCACAATTTAATGTGATTAACCTTCACTATGATATAGTATAGTAATGAGGGAATAGTGTCCCCAATGACTAACCTAGACCCTCACTGCTAGTTGGAAGCCTCTGGAATATAGTAAGATGCACTTGAGGCCATGTAGCCAACTGGGATTGGGACACTATTGAGAGAATCCAGGTTCATGATGTTAAAATGTGGTATTAAAGGGAGTTTATTCTCTATTTAATTTATTATTTATGGATAACATACCGAGGTAGTAAGGAAATAGATTTTGGTAATGTGATGAGCTCAAACATAACCACCCATTGTATATGGAAAAGACCAAATTCATAGAATGATGATACAATATTCTGATTTTGACTATTAAAATTGATTTTATGTCATCATTGGATGATGCAGATGATTTATTTTGATAATACTTATTCAATTGTTAGTTGTATTTCTATTGCTACCTGATGATATTATGGTCTTCGATCTCATGCATCATATATAAACTTGTTAAAAATAATATGACATGAATTATAACATTCCATTTAGGACGCATTATTTGAAACATGTTTTTTTGATGGGTGTTGTGATAGATGTGACTATTATTTTGATATACATTGTGCATATGATAGAAGAGTGAGATCATCTTTCAATTGATAAGGTGTATGGGTCCTTATCATATTGTAAATGAAACAACTTTTAAAATAAATTGTAAAAGAGAATTTGATGTGTATAGAGTATATAAAAATCATATTATGGTTAATAAGGTGTTATTGGCCCTCTTGGATTGGAACATTATGGACCATTTGTATATTCATGTTACATAATTATTATTTAATTAAAATGAAATGGAAAATAGAGTCTTGACATAGAAATGGATTTTGAGTGGGAAAGAGGTGGTGTTTCTTATTTTTTTTGTGGTTTTTAATTATACAATCCATGTTTTGGGAGCAAGTTGCAAGTTATGACATGGATATAGGAGGTATTTGTTCTATCTGACACTTTTGAGATCTGACATTGATGTTTTTATATTCTGAGGCATGTTTTTGGAATGGTAGAGGCATGTCACCACCATGACCACTCATGGTATTCTAGTATGGTGGTGATGAACACACCCTATAGTTGGTGGGCCATGGGATACTTGTTAATCCTCTTTTACGGCTAGATACGACAGTAGAGACGATTTTATACATTGGTACTGGTGAATAGTTCCACAAGTTTTGTTTCTATATTCAGAATTTTTGGGGATCCCCACATCCTTCCATGACGTTGGCTGAGCTAACACAGGTCTTACACAACAACATCCTCCCACACATTTGTGGGATTGAGGTTCAAAAGCTGCTAAGATGTGGCATTATACATCACTAGCTATCTTGGAGCTTTTGGAGATGCCTCCTTATAGGTGGGCCAAGATCACCAATTATATTCAATGTGGAGAAGTAAAGAACTTGTTGGATGTTCTGAACTAGGATAATGGGTTATGAGATATGGGACAGACTGATTTCCATAACCGATTCTGTGACTAATTTTTATCCGAGACAATTTTGACAGAACGGGATTCTGATTACATGATTCTAGAGCAAGGATCCATGATTTTTATGGGGGTACTAGACACACAATTATGTATTGAAGATTTTTTTAATGTACCATACTGATGAGTTGTCATGAGAAAGACTCTTCATGGAAGTTCATTGACATGCTATCAAATCTGAGTTCAACATGTTCAGGTTTACCTCTATTACTAAGATTGCGAATTAGGCACTGATTACAGAGTCGAAAATATGGTAATTTGGGCACGTAGAGGAGATAATTGCTGCTTCTCGACCAAGTAGTTATATTTCTTCGGGTAGGAAGATCCATTTTGTTGTTTCCTATTATATGATTGTGAGAAAGACTATGAGTGTTGGAAGCTCCTTTTTTTCTACCAGTGTGGTAGGAGAGGCCACATGAATAATTATTGTGACCTTGACCCAATCATGTTTCGAGATGCGACATGATGGGACACATGCATCTATTTTGAAAATAATTCCCTCCAAATATGAGTGGTAATGTTCAATTATGATTATAGGTTTTGGAGAAGGTTTCTTAACTCCACGGCGGGTGGGGAGCTAGAATAGTGTGGTTTGATTAGGATGAGGATGTAGTGGTCATTGAAGGGGTATCCAGACACCAGTTGCAATAACACAGGAGAGTGGACCCACTATAGGTTTTGAGGTTCTTTCACCAGGCCATGGTAGAGGAAAAATATATTCTATATAGCCTACCCTTGAAGAGTAGGGTTCCAAACAATATACAGAGTGATGAATGATATTAGTAGCCCTAACTATTTCATCTTTTATTTGATATAGTTGAATCTCATAGTTTCATATCTTCACATATGGTGAATATCCTTTCACTTTTTGGGTTTACTTTTAAGGGAATTTTGTCTCTAGATAAACCATTAGGAATTATAATGAATGATATACACTTTTTCAGGGGTTTCCCCTTGATTTTGGTGGGATTGACATATTATAGTATCTTTATATCCTTGAGATGGCAGGGTTTGACGTCATTCTTAGAATGGACTGGTTAGTAGCATATCAAGTTTACATTGACTTCTATCAATAAAGGGTGACATTCACATCACTAAAGGGTGTAGTGATTACTCAAAAGGGTTAATAGTATGTACAAGAGAGCTGAGCTAGACTAGATTATTGTGGGTTGGGTAGAATGATATGCCATATTAATATTTTGTTTCTCGATGATTATGGAGTGAGCCATGTAGATTTTCCTCCAATGATGGATCATTTTAGGGATGTGTTCATGGATGAATTCTTAATTTTACCTCCAATGAGAGAGGTTGAGTTCACTATGTAACTAGTTCCAAGATCTTCACCAGTATCCATTGTTCCTTACATGATAACTATGAAATAGTTGTAGGAGCTCAAGAGGAAGCTATAATATTTGGATGTAAATGGGTTTATCTATCCCAGTAATTCTCTATGGGGTTCTCTTATCATTTTGTGATAAAGGTGGATTGTACCCCCAGGCTAGGAATGAATTCTATTAAACTAAACTGGTTAATGGTTAAAAACTAATATCATATTCCATTGATAGATGAACATTTTTATCTCTTTTGAGGAGACCATCTGTTCTCAAGAATCAATGTAATGTTAGGATATAACCAGGTACATGTTAGACATGTATACATACCTTGTAATGCCTTCAATAGAATGTATGTTCTATATGAGTCTATGGTTATATAGTTAGAACTCACGAACACACCAGTAGTTTTCATGTTGCTTATGAACTGAGTGTTCCTTCCTTGCATGGATTCATTGGTGGTGGTTTTCAGGGATAATATTTCGGTGTATTCTAATAATTGACATGACTATTCCAACCATATTGAGATCATTTTTAATACAATATGGGAGCATAATTTATATAATATTCTCACAAATTGACACTTTTAGATGGATCAAATTCCTTTCCTTGGTCACATCATGTAGTATATATCAGTATTATTCGACCAAGAAAAGTTGTGAGCTGTAGTTTTCTCTTAGTATCCAATGAATATAATTGACATATGAATCTTCTTGGGGATATATGTTTACTACATGTATTTATTATCTGAATTATAATGAATAGTAGTACCACAGAGGGGTTTACTAAAAAAGGTTGGATATTATTTCAGTTGGATTAATACAAGACAACCTTTATGAATATGAAAAGAAGTTTGACATCAGCACTAGTTCTAATACTACTAGAGTAGGTAATAAGCTACACTGTGTATTGGGATTCATCAAGTATTGGTCTAGGAAAAGTTATAAATCATAGGGATAAAGTTATCGTGTATGGGTCTTAGTTGTTGATGCCACATGAGATGAATTACACTATCCACGATCATTATCTAAATACAGTTTTTCCTGATTTTTTTAGAGACACTATTTACTAGGAAATCATTTTTTGTTGTAAACTAAACACAAAATCCGCATGTATATATTTACTCAGTGTGATTTTATTTTAAGGTATTGAAGTACGGCGATGTACCTATAGTCTTTTGAATTTGATCTTCATTTCCGTCATTGAAAAGGAAATGCGTTGTATAATACACTAAGTAGGAGGACATTGATACAGGCAATGTAGAATTCTAGTATCGAGTGTCACCTTATGGAATTGTTCTTGAAGATGCATCAAGACATTCATTACTATCAAGGTTAAACATATATAGAATCATTATCTATGACCTCAACCTTGTTGGATAGATTAAGGATGAGAGGGATATCAAATCCAAAGTGAATTTTCCTATATATTTCATGAATGGTTTACAGAGGTCACCATGAGGAAAATATGTTTTATGGTCTTCTATTGATAGGATCGTTTAGTTTTATAAATTAATTTTTGCTAAGGATACAATGAATGTCAATGATAATGGATAGTTATATATTTCTGAGATAGTACGACTTCACAAGGCCATGTACTTTGTCATTTTTGATAAGGATGACCGCTTTAAGTCCCATTTCTGGTATATCTTTTATAGGGTGATGGGTACACTGGTGCTTTTGATAACATCATACCACCCTTATACTGATGACCATCCTGATCATATGATATAGTAGATAAGGGATATGCCAAGACCACGTGTACTATATTTTAGGGGATCTTGGGCGAGGCAAATTACCCTATTTTTGTTATCCTATAATAATATTTAGCAAGAGATGATGCAAATGGAACTTTATATGGATTTTATGGTATTTTATACTGATCAACCTTGTGATAGATTGAGTGGAGTGAATTATCTTTAATAGGACCTCATCTCATGTAAGAGAATTCTTACCATGTCAAGATGATTCAGAAAAAGATACCAACTGCATAGTCTCAATAGAAATCAAACTTCAATCACTGAACACGACCTCTAGAGTTTGATTCTATGGATTCATTATTTTTTTGTGTAACACCAAGGGTGAGACAGATACAGATTAGAAGATAGGGTATTCTTTCACTGCGATATGTTGGGTTGTTCAAGATTATAGAGATAGTCGGGTCGGTAGCCTATTGGTGGATGTTACTTTTGAGATATCATGTCATGGATGATGACTTCCATGAATCACAGCTCTACATATATTATTCATACCAATATCTAGATTTTTAACCTATGTTGTTTTAGATACATGATAATGCATCCATCGACTAGCCTCCAATTCATATAATTGATAATCGGACGAAGGTTATCTGAGGTTAGTGAGTTCATATAGTTTGGGTGTTACGGAAGAACCTATACAAACAAGATTATACATGGGAGTGGGAGGCTAATGAACGTGCTCTTTGGTCAGAGTTGTTATCACAATGATATGGACCACCCATAATCGGAAAATTTAGGGAATTTTTTTAAGCGGGGAAGAATATAAGAACCTAGGTTTTTTATGAGGTACATATCTTTAAAATACCTTTTTGGCTTAGGCGCTATGTTGATTCATGGGCTACTTGGGTTGTTTTTAGGAAAGGAGATGCATAATGGTTTTGTATTGGATGCAGGCCAATTGCAAAAAATGTGATTGGATTACATTCTGATTTCATAATCTGTAATGGTCTGGCTAGGACCATTAATGATATGTATGGGTTTTTCCTAGGAAAGGAAAAAATAGAATTACACACCTTGTATGGAAATTAAATGTAGTGTAACTTCCCAAATAAGTTTTTATTATTAGATTTTGGGGCCTCAATTTTTAAGGTATAATATTTTATTCTATCTTTTGAAATCTAAAACAACTCATATCTATATTTTCACATCTATCACCATTATAGACTCCATTTCTATCACTATTTGTTACATTCAAACCACATCGATATGTACTTTCCTAATTTTTTCCCATTCTTATACTTCAGAATAATGGATACACTGTTTGGATTTTGGCTCTTATTCCCTAATTATTTATTCTGTGTTTGTTCTTCATATTTCTACCAGACCAGGGAGAATTAGTACTAGATACTTGATTATCACTCCAATCCCGAGCTAAGGAAGGGTGTTTATACATTTATTTCATCTATTAATGCTTTATAGATCTCTTTTCATTTTTAACACCGTCCAAACATTTTCTCATAGGCTTGGTTTAGAAATGTTAATATGAAATAGATGAAGTGTGACCTAATAAGGATTCCCTTAGGTTCTTTGAGATTTTTTGTTGATTTTTTCCCAAATTAGAGGCCACCCATGTGGTGATCAATGAATTTTCTTGGGGTTTGACCATTGATGAACAACCCAAGTGGTGTGACCACTGGTTTTATAGATTAATAAAGACTATTTGTACATAAATGAGGTTTAATTACATACATAGGAGATGTAATTCCTGAATTACTTGAGTTATCATATTATTCCACGTCTAATTTTATTAAATTTTAAAATGTAACGTGTTAAATTAGTGGTTATACTGGATTTTTGTTTTTATATTGCATAAAATATTTTGTTTTTAATTGTGATTAATGAATTTGTATTCATGTGTGATGTGTTATGTAATATCTTAGAAATTTCATGGGTTTTTTTCATAAAAACATTTGAATTTTAAGAGTGTACGGTTTCTGTGGACACATGATTCTGAGTCCCGGTGTGCACAGAATCAATTTCTGAAATTTTGTTCTGGTACGTTCAGTAAACGTACGAGCGGGATTTATAACTTCTGAATCGGTTCTCGGAATCAAAATACAGGGGTACTGATGAACTCGTAGTGTCGGCATTCGTCTAAGGGGACCTTTACCACAGTTTCGTTTGGACGGGAGGAGAAGTCATATTTTGGGGATTCATAATAATATAAATAAATGTGTTTTATTACACAAATTATTTTATGTGGTGATTATTTCCTCAAAATGGAAGTTGGAGGTGGGGCCCATACCCCACATAACTTCCATTGGGAGGATATAATTAATGGTGGGGCCCACATAAGCCCATGACCCTTTAACTCCTCCTTTAACTCCCTTAAACACACTTTTATCCTATGGACATCAACATAAATATGGAGCCTCTCTATCTCCCTCCCATTAATGTTTCCAACACAAATGCCTTAATTAATTAAATTTTCATTTTGAATTAATTTTAAATACATGGAAATGTTATATTATTGGTGATCCTTATTATAATATTTTCCTTGGAAAAATATTTCGGTGGGAAAACTCTGGATACTTTGAAGAAAGGTGATCCTCTCTCGATTAAGAACACCATTATTCAATGAAGAACATCTCCGATGAAGAACACGAAGGACTTCTTCCATCAACGCTTCTTCCATGGATGCACTCTGAAGTCAAGGAATCTATGGTGTCATTGAATTATCTTCCCACGCTAGGAAAATGACTCTTCCTCCAACATTAACGGGACGACTCCATTCCCTATGATGCCCAACTACCGCGATGTTCATATTCCGCGGCTCGTCAACCTGTGACGTCAATTACGAGGTAGGGGTTTTTGATCAATTTTAATTGAATAAAACTATACTTTTTTCTTCGTTGAAAACCAAGGATTGTATTCGGCCTTATATTATCACTTAACGTGGAGGTCTCGGGCCAATCAAACATGACCTGATGAGCCTTCGATGGTTCTTGGCTATTTAGAAGATGACGACCGGAGGTGAAAAATATCGGAGGTTGCGGCAACCGCACGACGGCCACGAGAAGGAAGACCATGACCCGATTCCACAGACCGCTCACCAGAAGGAGAACCTATAACATCCTACCTTTTATCAAATTAACCTTCATTAAATTATACAAAACCGATGATCTTTAATGTTTAGTGTCTTGGAAACCAGGAACTAATACATGAAAAAATAAAAAACTTCTTCTTAAACACTTGGAAGGATTCTTCATTTTTCATCCTATGTTCATTATAGCATCTCAAAAACCTGGGAGCATACATAAAAAGAAAGGGTGAGAAGAAGGCCCAGTAATGGAAACAAGGGAATCATTTTACATGAGAACTTGAGATACGTTAAGAAGTCATGAAAAATAACATTAAGGCAAGAGAAAGAGGTCCTGAGGTATATCCTAATAAAAATAATGTATTTCATAAAATGAAGATGTGGATAAAACATTTAACATACACAATAATTTCCATTTCACCAAGGTCCATCCCCAAGGTGTCATTAAAAATTACCAAGGTTATTCACCAAGGTGTCGTTAAAAATGGTCTGCTATAGAGATTAAGTCTTTACCCAATGCATTGGAGTACTATTAGGGCGCACCCTTAAATTTGTCTTTATCATCATTTGAACCACATATATCATCATCAAACATCTCATAGATAACCCATATAGCATAAAAGAAATGGGTTTTATTTCATAATCATAACGTTTTAAAAACTGCTTCTAAGACATGGTCTTTATATCAAACCACAAAAAAAGGAAAGTGGGTTTTATATATGAAAATACAAGAATTAAAATAGAAAATTTTGATATAAATGTCAATACACGTATAGATGAAAGAGCTTTGAGTATTCACTTAATAAAATAAATGAATTTGAGAAAAAGAGAGAGACATTATTAGATGAAAAATTCTGTAGCATAACGACTATGTTACGGGATTTTAGAAAACATTGAAAAGAGAGGGGACATAGGTTACCCACTCATAAATGATCCAAAAAATAGTAGAGGGACATAATAAAAAGGATATAATAACATGGTAATGAAATATGAAATAAATACAATATGAAATGAAAAACATGGGAGGATGAAAAAATAAGATTTCTCTTATGAAAATTCTGCAGCCTAACGACGTCACATAAAACATCAAAAAATGAATTGATGAGATCAAATAGGGTCTCTAATTACATGAACATAAAAGTACAGTTTGATAGATATAGTGATATTTCCCCAAGATAATAAAAAGGAACTTGACTGGCTTGACATGAAAATAGAACTTGAAAATGATAAGGGTGAAAGAATCCCTTACAAAAATTCGGCAGCCTAACGACTCCACGTAAACATTCATAAAATGAAATGATGAGAGGAAGAGGGGGTGTCTCATCATATGAACATGAAAAATACAGTAATATGAATATAAAATAACACCCACAACATAATAAAATGGGGCTTAAATGAAATGAAATAAACAGGAGTACTTGAAAAGAAATTGAGAGGTAGGGTTCCTTACCATGATGAGTAACATAGAAATCGTGAAGTTTGGGACCTTGGGAGGCTTGAGAGCACCTTGGGAGGAAACATTGGGAGGTATGGAGACCAGAACATCATTTAGAAGGATTTTGAAATGGAAAGGATGAGATAATGTCTTGTTATTTATAGGAGAAGTAAGGGGACAAGGCATTAAGATCCAAGGGACAACTCATTGGTGGAATTGGCAAAACAAATGGTATTTCCTCATGCTTTTGGCCACTTGGGACACCACAATGGTGGTATTGGAAAACAAAGTGGTATTTACTCATGGTTTTGGGTAGTTGGGACACCACATACCTTAAAATACTATTCACAAGTTGACCGCCCCTTAAAATATCTTATGACATCATCATGATGCAGTTATGGTGTGATTAAACATACCGAAACCCTAAAACTGTATTTTTACTATTCACTAAAAATTCATCTTTTTCAGAAAACTCCCAAAAATTTACCATAACATAATATCAATGTTATGAATTTGAAAATAAATTCCATTTTTTAAAAATAATTTTCTAAATAATTTTAATTTAATTTTTAATCAAAAAAGACTATTCAGCAGAAAAAACGAATACTTGACTAATAATTTTTGAAACACATATATTCATATTTTATTGAATCAAATTACTTAATCAAGGTTCATATATTATATTAATATATTATTTAAGCGAGTTTACTAATCCATTTGGTCACATTACTAATCCTAAGCTTAAAATAACTATTCACCAAAAATTAAGTTGATCTTACTAGACATTAATTTTATTACTGAACACATTTGCAGAAGACCATTTTTTCAAAATCATTAAAAATAATTAATTATTTAAGGTTTTCAAAAAATATTTTAAAAAATATACTTTTTTTCAAATTCATCAATAATAGACATCCTACATTTATCCGGACATTTGAAAATTTACAAACATCTCCACAAGAAGAAAATACAATTTTATTTATCTCAAAGGATTACACAAAGAAGTTACAGTCTCCTTACATAGTCCCTTTTAACCCTAGCATAGGACCAAAGTGTATGGTGTGCTAAGGTGAGAGACTCTGAGGGCATCTAGGCCAACATTGCACGAGTAGTAATTTCTATCAGTTTCAACTTCTCGCGAAGGTGATTCCGTTCTAGATTGACACGATGAAGTTTGGATTGGGTTTGGTCTAGAGCAAAGACCAGTGGTGCTACCTCCTTCCAATGTTATGTTATATGGGCTTAGATTTTCCCGAGACTACTAGATGAGGTCATCAAATCTTCTTTCTATATTAATTAACCAAGATCACTTGTATTCAGAGACAATAATCACAACATTTAGTTTCCAACTGTCATATTGACCAATGGTCATATAACAGTCGAAACCCAATGGTCTTATTTTAATTACACTCATGTTATCAAATGAATCAGTTTTCTTGATTATAAAAATAAAATAACACTATAAATAGGAAACAAGATTTATTCAAAATTCCAATCATTAAATTCTTCCCCCCTTAAGAAATTGGGTCCCCGCAATTTTTAAAATTGGGCTTGGATTTTTCATTGAAAGTTCCACATTGGAAAAGGAGTCAGAAAAACTATTACATTAGATGAATGAAAGGGAAGTACAAAGTTCTCTCGAGTTAACCCATACTAGTATTACTTGTATGGAAACAGGGATATAGAAGAGAAAACACAGGGTCTTTTCTGATAGATTGTGATAGAAAACATGATTAGGAGAATGTTAACCACAAGAAAATCACAAACATATGATGTGTTTAAATGGTCTTTGATTACCCAATAGGAAACGTAAACCAAAAACGTTTTTTACGTTCCTTTTCATAATTTTGAGAAATTCATTTACTATATTGAATAAAAACATAAGGAAATATACATACCTTCAAGTACAGTTTCATCGTTTAATAACTTTCTACCAAAACAAATCTTTTCTCCAAACGATGAGCATTCAAAAACACTTAGTCTTATCAAATGTACAGGAATCAAAATCTATAGAATCACATAATCCACAAATATTAACTATCTATTTCTTTTATCTTTAAACATTATCCCAAAAACATAGAGGGAAAGAAAAAACAGGTCGTCAAAAAGAAATAACCCCATAAGAAGGGAAACTACTTTAAATCTTCAAAGTTCCACGCTACTACCCAAAGTTCATCATAGACCATTCCATAAATAAATGTACTTCAAATTCCTCAAATTAAACCAAACTGAGATAGAAACCCAAATATAAGAAGGATTTGCTAACATAGTGTTCCAAGATAAACTTTATCGTTCATCTCCAAACTATATCAACCACTCCTAACATCTTGAAACAATAGTAAATAACCTAATCATTTTCTCCCAAAGATAGTTTAATCATTTCCATATGTAACCTAAATTACTATAAATTCACCTTAAATTCAATGATTTTTTGAAATATTAGTCAACCATTACTCCTCAAAGAAAATACTATAGTTTTATATTTACCTCGATCATATAGGGATCCCAAAATAGTGAACATCATCCAAAATAATAATAATCTTTTAATCCCCTAATCAATTTTTTTTCAAGAAGAATAGGTTCACAACATCAACATGTGGTACATAAAAATATTTTTTTCCTTAATGATATAAAACTATCTTAGGTAGTGACTCGATGTTCTTATAAAACATTAAAGATATTCCTATAGGGGACGAACTATAATACAAAATGACATAGACAATTATTGCAATGAAGTTACATGTACTTTAGTCATCATGATCCATCTCAGCATTGGACTTTCATTGTTCCCTTGTCCTTGATGATTGTTGATTATCATCATGCTTCTCATCCCTTCCACGATAGCATTTCCATGGATAATGTCAAACTTCTCCAGATTTACGACATTGAAAAGTATAAGGTACATTTTATAGAACCTTATCTCTATTCATCACATTATCAATTTTTTAAAAGAAATTGGCTACTTTATGCCATATCACCCCACACGTAAAGTATATACCAGTTCCTTTGTAATATTCTCCTTCGTGTTCCGTTCCACACTTTTTGCACAAAGGTAATTGGGTCTTCATTCCCATATTAACTTTATCAGATGAACATACTTGAGACTTCATCTTCTTCTTCCTTGATGAGTTTGGGAATTATACTAGGTACCAATTATTAAATGTGATTTTTGATATCTGGTTTGGCATTATCACAATATGTTCAACTTGATCTCTTGTTATCTCTATCATATTAATAGGGTAATCATCACATTTGATATCACATTGGTTTTTGGGACATGTTCTTCCATTTCCCGCCATTACCTAAGAAAAGAAATATAATTTGGGGACTTAAAAACTTATCCAATAATCATGAAAAGGAAACATAAAGCATATAAGGATAAACATGTAGAATAAATGTGTACCCTAACTTGTGATCCCCTAGGTTCTAATCTAGGTTATACATGATCATATATTATTATGTGAATCATTATTTTATTTTATCTTTGTCCATTTAATAATGGTTCATACAAAGCTTATGAATTTACCAAATCATATCCCCCGAGAGTGTCAAACCAAGAGTGAATCAAGGACCATTGTCGTGCACCATGTTACCCCAGGTCAAGCCCGAAACACCTTGTCAGAGTTTTCACTCCTAGGAACATCTGTGCCAGATCCACCTCTACATGTTCATATCTAGACCGGGATTTATTTATTTGGAAACCACTTACTCAATACTCACCAAAATACCAGAAATATTTCCTATATTTAAACTTTTCTATAGGTTTATTCCTAAAGATTTCATATCCTAATTTCCACAAATAACTAACCCTTACTTTTATACCAACTATAAAATCTCTCTTTTTAGTCACTTTAACATTCATTACATTATAGAAAACCGAGGATCGTTAAGGTTTACTGTCTCGGAAACCAGGAACTTAATACATGACAACATAAAACATTCTTCTAAAACACTTGAAAGGCTTATTCATTGTTTATCCTAATTTCATTATAGCATCTCATAACATGGGAGCATACATAAAAGGAATGGGTGAGCAGAAGGCCCAGTAAGGGAAACAAAGGAAACATTTTACATATGAACTTGAGATACATCAAAAATTAATAAAAAATAACTTTAAGGCATGAGAAAGAGATCATGAGGCATATCATTATAAAAATAATGTGTTTCATAACTTGAAGATGTGGATACAAAATTTAACATAGAAAATAATTTCCATTTCTCAATGGTCCATCCCCAAGGTGTCCTTAAAATTTAACAAGGTTAATCACCAAGGTGTCGATAAAAATGGTCATCTCTGGAGATTAAGTCTTTACACAATGCATTGGATCACTATCAGGGCAGTCCCTTAAATTTGTCTTTTTCATCATGTAATCCACATATATCATCATCAATAATCTCATAAATAACCCATATAGAAAAAAAGAAATGGATTTTATTTCACAATTATAACATTTCAAAATTTCATTTAAGACATGATCTTTATGTAATTTTAAACCCATGAAAAAAAGAATGTGGGTTTCATGTATGAAAATCCCATAAATAAAATAGAATATATTGATATAAATGTGAATACCCCTATAGAAGGAAGAGATTTGAGTAATCACTTAATAAAATAAAAGAATTTGAGAAAAAGAGAGAGACATTTTGAGACGAAATATTATGCATCATAACAGCTATGTTACATGGTTTTAGAAATCATTGAAAAGAGATGGGACATGGGTTACACACTCATAAATGATCCACACAAACAGTAGAGGGACAGAATATAAAGGATATAAGAACATGGTAATTATAATTGAATGAAATACCATATGAAATGAAAAACATTGAAGGAAGAAATAAATAAGATTTCTCTTATTAAAATTCGACAGCCTTACGACGTCACTTAAAAAATAAAAAAATGAATTGATGAGATCAAATAGGGTCTCTCATTACATAAACATAAAAGAACAGTATGATGGATATAGATATCATAACCCAACATAATAAAAATGAACATGAAATATTTGACATGAAAATAAAACTTTAAAATGAGAAGGGTGAAAGAATCTCTTACAAATATTCGGCAGCCTAACAGCGCCACTTAAACATTCATAAAATAAAATTATGACGGCAAGAGGGGGTCTCTCATAATATGAACATGGAAGGGACAGTAATATGAATATAAAATAATTCCCCAAACATAAGAACATTTGGCTTAAAATAAACGAAATAAACTAGAGTACGTGAAAAGAAAGTGAGGGGTAGGATCCTTTACATGGAAGAGTAACTTCGAAATCTTGATGTTTGGGACCTTGGGAGGACTCCTTGGGAGGTAAGGAGACCAAAACCTCATTTAGGAAGATTTTAGAATGGAAAGGATGACATAATTTCTTGGTATTTATATGGGAAGTGTGGGGACAATACATCAATGTCCAAGGGACACCTCATTTGTGGTATTAGAAAAACAAGTGGTATTTCCTCATGGTTTTGGCCACATGGGACACCGCATTGGTGGTATTGGAAGAAAAAGTGGTATTTCCTCATGGTTTTGGCCACTTGGGATACCTCATACCTTATCGTACTATTCACAAGTCGACCGTCCATTAAAATATCTCATGACATCATCATGATGCAGTTATGATGTCATTAAACATACCGAAACCCTAAAACATTATTTTTTCTATTCACTTAATATTAAACTTTTTTAGAAAACACACAAAAATTTACATTAACATAATATCGATGTTCTTAATTCAAAAATAAATCCCATTTTATAAAAATATTTTTCTAAATATTTTTAATTTAATATTAGATTAAAAAACACTATTCACCCGAAAAAACTAACACTTGACTAATAATTTATCAAATAATTATTTACCTATTTTATTGAATCACATAGTTAATCAAGGTTACTATATTATATTAATACATTCTTTAAGTGATATTACTAATCCATTTTGTCACATTACTAATCCTAAGTGTAAAATCAATATTCATAAAATACTATTCACCAAAAATTAATTTGAACTTATTAGACTCCAAATTTTTTACACAACACATTTGCAGAAGACCATTTTTCAAAATCATTTCACATCATTAATTATTTAGGGTTTAGAAAAATATTTTAAAAAATATCCTTTTTTTCAAATTCATCAATAATATACATCCTACATTTGTCCAGACATTTGAAAATTTACAAACTTCAATAAGAAGAAAACACAATTAAATTTATCTCAATGGATTACACAATGCATTTATGGCCTCCTTACATAGCCCCTTATAACCCAAGAAAAGGACCTATGTGTAAGGTGTTCTATGGTGAGAGAATCCGAGGGTGGCTTGACCAACATTGTACGAGTAGTAATTTCTATCAGTTTGAACTTCTCGCGAAGGTGATTATTTTCAAGATTCACACGATGATGTTCGACTTGGTTTTGGTCCAGAGAAAAGCACAGTTGTGATACCTCCTTCCCAAGTTCTGTAAGATGGGTTTTGATTGCCCCGAGACTACTTGATGAGGCCATCGAATCTTCTTTCTATATTAATTAACCAAGATCACATGCATTTAGAGACAATAATGGAAACATTTAGTTTATAATGTTCAAATTGACCAATGGTCATATAATAGTCGAAACCCAATGGTCTCATTTTAATTATACTAATGTTATCAAATGAAATAGTTTGGTTGATTATAAAAATAAAATAACACACAAAATAAGAAACAAGATTTATTCAAAATTTCGGGTCATTACAGAACGGCCGGCTAATGCCGGCTGGCTCGAAGGCACCACGACACCATGAGGGCATAGAACTGTGGAGAACCGCGGCCCACTTTCGTGGGCCGCTTCGGCGGACGAACTGGCCGGCTCGTCGGCCGACCGGGCGGAAGGAGTCTCAGCGACCATGGGCACCGCTTGCCGCGGATCCGCGGGCCACGCACGCTTGGAAGACCGGCCAGCTTTGGCAGGCCAAACAGGAGGGCGGTGCCGCTCAGTGCCACTTGGCGCCGCAATTTCGAAAAACTGGGGGCCCCGCCCCCTGGTCCGCTCGGCCAGCCGCGGGACGGGCCGCGCTTGTCGGGCTGCGCCGCGCTGACCGGGTCGGGACGCGCCAACCGGGCTGGGCCTCACCCCACCGGGGTGGGCTATGCCCCACTAGTCTTGGTTGTGCCCCGTTGGGTAGGGCCAACCCTTAGCCAGGTCGGACCCCCCGAGGAAGGACGGGCCGACCCGCCAGCCCACCAGGATTGAAGGGTCATGCCTGTTCCACTTAAATGTGAATAACTTCTTGATCGTGCGTCCGATCGATGCGCCGTCTTTGGAAATGGGACCCTTTCAACGAGGCACTACTTTTGTGAAACTCTAATTGAGTTTTGGTCATCTTTGGAATATGACCGGGTTTGGAATGAGGGTAACTACAACCGGGCCCCTGTAATGGAACATCCAATAACTCCCAGACCAGGCGTCCAATTGATGCATTGGCTATTGTGTTGGGTTCCGTTTGATGAGACATAACTTCGGGATACATAAAATCTGTAATTCATGATAGTTTATCTATTGAACCCCTTTTCTCGAGGAGCGGACCCTCTCGGAATCGAGTATGCTGGGTGCGGGAACCGTAGTGCTGGCTGTGACTGATTCGACTATAGTTTTGGAATCCTACATCGGTTCTATAGCGACGACTACCATACTGGAATCCTTTGTGGGTTCGATGGTAATGATTTTTATACTGGAATCCTCCATGGGTTCGATAGTGATGACCTCTGTTCTTGTATCCTATGTGGGTCCCACAGTTTGACCTCTGTACTTGAATCATATGTGGGTCTGACATAGTATCTGGTCTTGTATCGTGTGTGGGTCCGACAGCTTAGCTGGTCTTGTATCCTGTGAGGGTCCGATATCTTACATGAACTAGTGACTACATCTGATCATCTCTATCACTATATGAAAGAATTATACCTATGTGATCTGAGTCATGACTTTCAATCATTATCATCGATATGATTGACTTCATTCCTATGTGTACTGGGTTGTGCTTGGGCTCGTGAGTTGGAGCCGAACAGAGATTGATAACTTAGGTATATGTATGGGAATATACTTAAGTATGGATGGTTGAATTTCGTGAATGTATATTTTTTTTTGGTTTATCCTTCGTGGATTCAGGGAGACCTTCGGGGGTCTCGGGGTCCCTACTGAGTATCGTTATACTCACCCCTGCACAGGCAATGCCTGCACTTCGTTGTGTTGGTTGCAGGCAACAGATAACACTGAACGAGGTAGAGTTTTATGGAGCTAGATGGTTCCCAGAGGTGGACCACGTGGAAACACAAACATTGAGCAGAGGGAAGGACCAGTGGTGCTGAGGAGGCCATCGGTACCCACCCTTTAGGTGGGATTTCATATAGAACGACTCAGTAGTTGTTGTATTACATTACTGTAGTTGTACTAGCTTTTCATTTGTATTGTACTTTACTATTGTGCTTCTTTTTTCAGCCACTTTCCTTTCATCAATTTCTTTTTTATACAGTGTTTACTTCATGTTATCTTTTTGTGGAGTACTCTTTTGTGGTTGATTACTTATTAAAGTCAATTCCTTCCCTTTTTATCGGGATTTACACCATTGGTGCTAGTCCCCGGCCCCTGGCCTATGGAAGGAGGGCTTTCAGTAGTCATGGCATGGGCACCGAGGACATGTCGTGAAAAATTGGTATCAGAGGATCCGGTTCAAAGGAATAACTCAAGAATCTGATGATTCTTTTCTGTGAACAAATAGTGTTATAATTATTGAGTGTGGTTTTCAGTCCAGGGAGTCCAGTGTTGGTGCGGCGGCTGATGTATCCATACACCAGGACACTGATCTCTGATTTCTGACTCATTACATGAAAACACTGATACATGTGTGATTCAATAGTTTTCTTTGTGATTACTTTGTGTCACCTCACCAGGTATACTGTTTTGACCGTGGAACACCTGTTTCTTTTCATGATGGCCCAATGGAGGCATCCAGCTAGCGTTCTGAGTTACGAACGAGATGAAAGCACACCATGAAACGAGTCCTTGGTGCAAGGCCCGATCACTGCGGAGGCACCAGTGGTACCTCTACCCGCTGGACCATCAATAACACTAGCCTCAGTAGCAGAGAGTGCATTCCACCTGAGTGTGTTTCACGAGTTCCAGCCATAGAGGCCGCCCATGTTCCCCGAAGAGACGGACCCACATGCAGCTAAGGATAAGATGGAGGCTGTCGTTAGAGTTTTCAGATTGGTAGGGACACCAGCCGACCTTATGGTGATCCTTTCCGCGAGTCTCCTGCATGCAGTAGCAGGTAGATGGTAGAGCCTGATGCTTCAAGTTCATGACGAGGCATCACTACATTGAAGAGACTTTGATAATCCCTTCTGCTCGAAGTTTGTTCCGACCACCCTACGTTGGGTGCAGATTCAGGAGTTACTTCATCTGCAGCACGACAACATGACAGTAGCTCAGTACTCAGCGAGGTTCACCAACCACTAATGCTACTACAAGCATATGGTATGTGACCTGTTTTTCAGTGCTCGAAACTTTGAGCAGGGACTCAGGCATGAGATTAGAGCTTTGATGATTCCCATCAGTATTTCGACGTAGACATGGGTGCTAAAGAGATCCCTTCTGGTGGATAGTTTCCTCACTGATAGACACTAGTAGAGAGACCCACCACAGGGCGACACTTAGTGGAGTCTTCTACATCTGGTAGTAGACAGATGTTCAAGAGGTCCAAGCGGACCAATATATTAGGTGGGTGACCTCAGGATACAGGTTTGGTTGTGTGGGGAACACGCAACATAGCTTGCCTTATGAGGAGTAGGAAGTGCTATGAATGTGGTGGGTAGGACCACATAGCTCGTGACAACCCAACCCACCATGCAGATGACCATCAGACAGTAAAGGGACCTCCAAGGCAGAGGAAGAGGTTCGACTGTGGTGGTCCACCGGGAGAGGGCGGATGAGGAAGAGGAGTTGTCCGAGTAGCAGGTGGGGGACGAGGCTTCGAGGCTCTACCACCACCACCACCATAATGAGTTCCACTCCTACCACAAGGAGATAGAGGATAGAGGCGGGCTTAGCTCCAAGAAATCAAGCCCTACAACTACATGGCACTTGAGATAATTTAAGGTACAATATGTGTCTACTCCACTGTTATTGAAGTACTTATAGACACTGGGGAGATTTATTCTTTTATTACCGATGTACTTGTTCAGATCTCAGAGATTCTGATGGAGCCGTTTGTTCAATACTTACATCTAGAGACTCCTACGGGAGCAGACATGACAATTACGCACTGGTGCTGGCAGTGTGTGCTTACTCTAGGAGGTGAATGCTTCGGCTATGATCTTCTTATAGAAGCGTTGAGGCCTTATGACGTCATCTTATGTATAGAATGGTTATCTACAGTATATGCTCAGATTGACTGTATTCGGCGCAAAGTGTGGTGTGTTTGCATGGATGGGACAATGTTCACCTACACTAGCAACAAGGGAGCCTTTGTAGCACAGGATGGACTTACACAGAAGAGAGGGCAGTCGATCACACATTAGTTGGCTAGTCTCATTCTCATAGTGGTTGATGTGCAGAGTCCGATTTTTCTTGTTGTGGTTGATCAGTATGCAGTTTTTTTTCCTTATGACGTTCAAGGACTACCTCTTCAAATAGAGGTAGACTTCTACATTGACATATACCTAGGGATAGCACCGATATATACTCCAGAAAATCTGATGGCTCCCGCCGGGCTTTGTGAGTTTCGAGTACAACTCGAGGACTTTCCGGGGAAGGGTTTCGTCCGACCCAGTGTTTCACCCTAGGCTTCTCTGATTTTGTTCACCAAGAAGGTGGAATGGAGCTTGCGACTATGTGTTGATTACCACCTCCTGAATCAGGTGACCGTGAAGAACAGGTATCCACTCTCGAGGATTGACTAACTTTTTTATTAGCTCAAGGGAGAACGATGGTTCTCGAAGATAGACCACATTTCAGGCTATCACTATCTCAGAGTTCGAGATGAGGATATGCAAAAGACGGACTTCTTTTGTCATTATCACCACTAAGAGTTCTTTTATATTCCCTTCAGCAAAACCCATTCTCCATAAGTGTTCATGAGTCTCAGGAACATGATCATCCAACCTTACCTCGATAGATTTTTCGTAGACTTCATCGAAGATATACTGATTTACTCGACTACAGAGGAGGAGCATGCCTACCATTTGTGGATAGTACTGGACACAGTCTGAGAGAACCATCTATATGGTAAGATCTCGAAGTTCCAGTTCTAGATTTTAGAGGTTCACTTCTTGGAACACGTCATCTCATAGGCTGGAGTAGCAGTGGATCCAGTGAAGGTCGAGGTAGTACTTGCTTGGGAGCCACCTAGGAGTGTGACAGAGGTACGGAGTTTCTTGGGTCTGGATGGGTACAATCAAAGATATGTGCCAGACTTCTATATGGTTGTATCACCGCTTTCAGCTTTGAAGAAGAAATGGAAACCCTTAGTGTTGTCAAATAGATTTCAACAGAGCTTTTAGGAGCTCAATAAGAGGTTGAACAGTGCTCCCATCTTGTGGCTACCAGAGGAGGGCGTAGGGTACACAGTTTACTACGACGCATCAGGGACCAGACTCAGCTATGTCCGGATGCAGGAGCGAGTGGTAATCCCTTAATGTTCACGGCATTTGAGACAACACGAGCAAAACTACTCTACCCATGACCTAGAGTTAGCATCAATAGAATTCACCTTGAATATTTGGTGGCCCTATTTGATGTGAAAGAACTTTATAGTCTAATATGACCACCAGAGTCTCAGTTACATCTTCTCGTAGAAGCACTTGAACCTGATACAGTGATTTTGGATCGAGTATCTCCAAGAATATAACATTGAGATACTCTATAATCCTGGTAAGGGGAATGTTTTAGTAGATTATATTAGCAGGATAACAGGCATTCAGCTGCTTGGAGAGGCGACTGGGCAGCTATTCACGTTGCAGATATCATTTGTGGAAAGAGATGGAGTAGCCTTTCTTCAGTATCTCATTTTCACTACTCCACTTATTCAGTGATTCAGAGAGTCATAACAAGCGGACACTGACTAAGAGACATGATGTGCTCAGATATCCTAAGGACGGGCACCTGAAGGATTTTATGAAGGTGGGGAGCACGTCATCCTTTGCAGGGGACGTACCATGGTACCAGTTTCACTATAGGAGGATGTGATGAGGGAGTTCCACACTTCCCCTATAGCAGTACATCCAACAGTGGAAAAGATGTATCAGGACCTCAGACGACAGTAATAGTGTCCAGGTGTAAATAAGGTTATAGTAGAGTTTGTTTCTCGATGCCTCACTTGTCAGCAAGTGAAGGCTAAGTACCAAGTACCAACAGGCTTTGTACAACCCTTAAAGGTCCCACAGTGGAATTGGGATGGGACATCCTTGGATTTTGTGACGGGGCTTCCACGTACATCCAGAGGACACAACTCTAATTGGGTGATCGTTGAATGACTCACCATGTCGGCCCACATCCTATCGATCATAGAGCATGGCTCAGTAGATAGCTTGGGGTGCCCTTATGTACAGGAGATCATACAGCTTCATGGAGTTCCATAGATGATCATCTACGATCGAGATGCTCGTTTCAATTCACGGTTATGGAGGGGATTACATTTGGATTTTGGGACGCAGCTTCACCTGTGCACCACCTTCCATCCTCAGATGAATGGTCAGGCTGAGAGGTCCATTCAGAATCTCGAGGACATGCTCCATGCATGTGTCCTCGACTTCGGTCGTATCTGGGTGGATCACTTACCCTTGGTGGTGTTTGCGTACAACAACAGACACCACTCCACCATTGGGATGGCACCTTACGAGGCACTGTACGACCAACCTTGCAGATCACCTTTGTGATGGACTGACCCATGGGAGTCAGCACTTGTAGGACCATAGATGGTTTAGGCTATGATGGAGAAGGAATAGATCATCCAGGAGTGGATGAAGACTACATAGAGAAGACTAGAGTCCTACGCTAATAGGAGACGGAGACCACTGGAGTTTGAGGATGGAAAACACGTTTTTCTATAGGTCTCACCTCGACGAGGTCTACAGAGATTTGGTTGGGGCGGTAAGTTATCTCCACGATTCATCAGACCTTTCCAGGTTCTCAGTAGAGTAGGCGAGGTGGCTTATTGCCTGTCCCATCCACCTTAGTTTAACCGGGTGCACGACGTCTTCCATGTATCTCAGCTAAGGAGATAAGTGCATGACCCTACCCACATCATTGATCACGGGGATCTAGACATCGATGATGAGGAGACATTCACGGAGGTCATGGTGGAGATCGTGGATCTAAAGGAGCGGGTCCTACATGAAAGGTAGTTTCCTCTGGTGCGCATTTGCTGGCAGTATGGGTACCTCCAAGAGAGTACTTTGGAGCAGGAGGCTCAGATGCATTCTCAGATCCCTAATTTGTATACCTAGTGTGTGTTGTAGCTTTACAGGGATGTAAAGGCCTAAGGTTGGGGTTATTTAAAACATGGAAATTTCATGGAAATTTTTTTATTAAATAATTTGTAATTTTACAATTCTGCGGTATCTCGCGGCACATGATTTGGAGGCCCAGTGTGCCTAGAATCAATTTCTAATGTTTTTTTGGGGTGCCTTCAGTAAACGTACGAGGTGGATCTTCTATCTTCTGAACAGGTGCTCGTAATCGAAATCTAAGGGAACCGATGAACTCATAGCATCAATATTCATCTAAGGAGACCATTTCCATAGTTGTGTTTGGACGGGAGGAGAAGATATATTTTGGGGTTTCATAATAATATAATTAAATTTGTTTTGTTACACCAATTAATTTATTTTATTGTTATTTCCTCCAAAAGAAGTTGGAGGTTGGACCCACACCCCACATAACTTCCCTTGGAAGGATATAATTAAAGGTGGGGCCCACACGATCCCCTAACCCTTCAACCCCTCCTTTAACTCCATTAAACCAAAATTTAACCTATGGACTTCCACTTAAATGTGGAGCCTCTCAATCTCCCTCCCATTAATGTTGCCAACACAAATGACTTATTTAATTCGATTGTCATTTTGAATAAATTTGAAATACATGGAAATGTTATATTATTGGGGAGCCTTATTATAAAATTTTCCTTGAAAAAATTTTCGGTGGAAAAAATATAGAAAATTAGAAGAATGGTGATCCTCTCTCAACGAAGAACGTCATTATTCAATGATGAATATCTCTGATTAAGAACACGAAGGAATTCTTCTAACGACACTTCTTCCTCGGATTCACCCCAATGTCAAGGAATCTATGTCGTCTTCATATCCACTTCCCACATCACAACAATGACTCTTCATCCAACGTTGAATGGAAGAAACTGTTCCCTGTGATTCCTGACTACCTCGGAGCTCGTCTTCTGTGGATCGTCGACGTGCGACGTCAATTACGATTTAGGGTAGTTTGATCAATTTTAATTGAATAAAATTGTACTTTTTTCTTTCTTGAAAACCATGGATTGTCTTTGGCCTTATATTAATGCTTAAAAAGGAAGGCACAGGCCAAAAAAACACGGCTCGACGACCCTCCGATCCTTCTTGCCAATTTTGGCATTGACGAACAGAGGTAGTGATGATAGGAGGTAGTAGCGGATGCACGTTGGCCATGAGAAGGAAGACAACGGCCAGTATCCACATGCCGTTCATCCAAAGAAGAATTGGTTGGCTAATGACGGTTGGGACGAAGGAACCGCGGTGCCATGATGGCGCTGCGCTATGGAGAACAACAATCTGCTTCTGTGGGCCACTTCAATGGATGAACCGGTAGGCTCGTCGGCCAATCGGGCGGAAGGAGCTGTGGCGCCCATGAGCGATACAGGTGGAGGATCTGCGGACTGCAACCATGGGCCGCTCGCGCTAGGAAGACAAGCCGGCATCAGCCGGCCAGACAGGAGGGCGGCACCGCTCGGTGACGCAGTTTTGGAAAACTGGGGGCTGCACCCCCCGGTCCGCTCGTTCACCTGGCCGAGCCACGACAAGCTGAGGGCTGGGTCCTACATGTTGGGCTGGGCTGCGCCTATCCGGGCCGCCCTCATTTGGGTCGGGCCACGCCAGACGGGCCGGGCCGTGCCGGTCGGGCCTTGCAGTGCCAGTCAGGCAGGGCTGTGCCGAGCCCAATCGGGTCGGGCTAACCCCATAGACAGGTCGAACCCACCGAACCAGGACGATATATCCCACCAAGCCAGGATGGGCAAACCTGCCTGTCCACTGGGCATGACGGGCCATGCCCATTTCGCTAAAATTTAAATAACTTCTTGACTGTGTGTCTGATCGATGCGCCGTCTACGGCACTAGGACCCTTGCGACGAGGAGGACTGTTTGTGATACTTTAAGTGAGTTTTTTACCACTTTGGAAAATATCCAGGTTTGGAATGAGCGTAATTCTAACCCAGCCCCAAGAATGGAGGAGTAAATAACTCCCAGACCGGGCGTCCGATTGACTCGTCAACTATTGTGTTGGGTTCCTTTTGATGAGTTGAAACATCAGGATACATAAACTCTAGAATTCGTGATAGTTTATATATCGACCCCCCTTGCTCGATGAGTGGAACCTCCCAGAATCGAGAATGTTGTGTGCAGGAACACTAGAGCTAGCTACGACTGCATGGACTAAAGTACTGGAATCTCTGTGGGTTCGAATGCGACTACAGCCATACTGGAATCCTATGTGGGTTCGACGACGATGACTACTGTACTTGTATCCTATGTGGGTCTGACATTTTGACCTCTATACTTGTATTTTTGTGGGATTGACAGAGTAGCTGGTCTTGTATCATGTGTGGGTCTGACAGCTTACCTGCTCTTGTATCCTGTGTGGGTCCAACAACTTAGATGAGTCAGTGACTACATCTGAACATCTATATTGCTATAAAAAATATTTATACATGTGTGAGCTGAGTCTTTACTTCCAATCATTATCATCGATATGATAGACTTCTTTCTTGTTTGGACTAGGTTGTGTTTGGGCTCATGAGTTGGAGCTGAACTGAGATTGATAACTTAGGTATATGTATGGGTATATATATAAGTAGGGTCGGTTGATACTTCTATATTGTATCGTTCCTTTATGGTTTATCTTTAGTGGATTTTGAGAGACTTTTGGGGGTCTCGAGGTCCATACGGAGTATTGTTATACTCACCCTTGCACGGAAAAGCCCGCACTTCGTTGTTTTTGTTGCAGACGACGGGCAACCCTAAACGAGGCAGAGGGTTGTGGATCTGGATGGTACCCGGAGGTGGACCACTTGGCGAGACATACACAGTGCAGACAGACGAACCAGAGGTGTTGAGGAGGCCATCTATACCCACCCTTCATGGTGGATTTCTCGGAGGACGACTTATTAGTTTTTTTTACCTTACTGCAGTTGTACTATCTTTTTAGTTTTACTGTACTTTACTGTTGGGATTTTATTTTAGACCCATTTCCTTTCATCACATTCTTTTGTATACAAGGTTTACATAGTGTTTACTTTCTATTACGTACTCTATTGTGGTTGTTTACTTATTTACGGAAATGCCTTCCCTTTTTATCTGAATTTACGCCTTTAGTGCTAGTCACTAGGCCCTGGCCTATAGAAGGCGGGCTTGGGGTAGTCACGGCACGGGCCCCGAGGATGGGTCGTGACCTGTTATGTGGAAATTTGTAATAAATTGATGGCTTCCCATGTCACTTGATTAAATGGAATTTCAGTAAATGACTAGGTATACTCATGAGATGTAATTCTTTAGATGACTGGCTATACCAATTTAATGTATTTGAATGTAAATGTTTTATGAGGGGGAAGACTCATATACAATAGGTCTATTATATGATATGAAAAATAAGAATGTTTTTATAGATTTCATAGATGATTCCCCATGTAATGGAATGTGGTACTGGACATCGTGGCTGAGTATGAACCATGGGTCTTGATTCTATGTGATGCCTCATGAATTTCTACCCATTTGATAAAGTTTCCTTTGTCTCACATAGGATATATTGGTACATGTTCCCTTAGGACTCAAACCAGTTCCTATACCATGTCTCCTTCAAGATTATAATAGGAATCGATGAAAATACATTGGTCGTCGACACCTTGATCCATCCCATCATGGTCTACAGATTATTATATAGTAAGGACATGTGTTTCTTTTGTCATTTAATAGTACAAAACAGTCGTAGGATATATGATTTCAGTTATATGTCATGGTCATTTGATTTCACTATGGTTTTCATTATACAATAATTCATTGTGAACATGATATAAATGGTTTTAAGGGGATGACATGTTGTTTATTTATATTTCTGCTAGCTACCTTATTAAGAGCTAACATTTGTTAAAAGGGGACATGAGATGTTTATTTATTTTATGTTTTTGAATTTGATAAATGACTTGGGATTTCATGATTACATTACAACTTATATGCACTCGTTTATCAAATTGCATAGTGATGCTTAGAACTGTATAGATTGTTGGGTTGAAATATTCTGGGATGCTTATCTGAAACCATTCTTGGGCCACCCTAGGGACCAAAACATATCATATGGGTTCTTGTGATAGAAGGGGAAGTCTCACTAACACTGGTTGTGGATTATTTTTTAGAGAGTGGGATCATTTGGAAAAGTTGAGGCTTGCATAGTTACTAGGTCCCTTTTTGGTATTTTTAGTTTTTGGATACATGTGTTGTAATAAATTGACATTTAAGTATTTTTTTCCTATTTTCTAAATGCATGTATCATCTACATTACAGTTTTTGAGACACATCTTGATTGTTATATATTATGGTCTTTCCTGTCTATTTTATCTATTCTCTACATATTGTATATTTATACTATATTGAAGGTGATAAACTTCCATTGTGATATAATTTGGTAATGAGGTAATAGTCTCCCTTATAACTCCCTTAGGACCTCTATTCTACTCAGTTGCCTCATTCATTTAGGGATATGAACTTGAGTACATGTATACAACTAGTATCGCGGTATTGGTGAGTGGCATCTAGGTTCGGGACATTACTATGTATATCATAGTGTAATGGGTTCCCTCCCCAAACAATCATAGTGGTATCATTTCACTCCCAAGACCATCATTATGGATTTAATTCCTTATTGAACTTGTTTCACACACCATTCAACCCAAGTCTATATCATGATATAAAAATCATATCCCAATGATTTGGAGGGATATATACAGTCCACCTTCCACATTATAAATATTATAATTATGTGTGTTATAGGATTATAAAACATTAATAATATAATAACAAATGAAATGAAATGGGTTTTATAAAAAATCAATATATCATGAAAAATGGACAAAACTGAATATTTCACAATAATTTCACCATTTTATCATAGCATGTCCCATGAAAAGAAGCATGTTTTATATATTTTTTTCCCAATATAACCCATGGAAGGGAAAATGGTTTCATAAAAATCATTCCATAATAAAAAAAGAATCCAAAGAAATAATAAAAATCGAAACCTTGAATCATATCACCAATAAATCTTATTTTTTTATCAAAGGATCTCATCCTACATGGAAAATAATTTTGAAAGATTATATAGAATATATATTGAGGAAAATTACATTTTTTTAAAATAATTTTCTGAAACAAAAAATTAGTGAAATATTTTTGAAATATTTTTATTTAAAAAAACATTAAATAAGATATATGTTCCATTTAAAATAACATCATAGATTTCCTAAGTAAGATATTTTTTCTTATTTCAAATTTTTATTTAAACAAAAAATATTTTGAAAATATTTTTCATTGAAAATATCCTAGAATAATTACTATTGAAAATAAAAAATAATTTAAAAAATTTCATGATGAATATATCCCATACACATTGAATGTAATTACCCAATTTATTAAAATGTAAATTAATTTCCCTAGCACATGTGATACACAACTCTAAACCCAAAGAAATAATAATAATATAACTGTTTCAACCTAGCAATTTAATTTGATGAAAATAATAGTATTAACTAATTTATGGAATAGATATACATATATATCAATATAAACATAAAAATTTTCACAAATTATTATTAATAATCACTTATTTTTTTGTATTGTCAATTTATTCTTGAAATATACATTTTTTCAAAATTTATTTTTATTTCCTTTAATGAAAAACATTCTGTAGTTATTTTATAGAAAAATTATAAAATATATTTTATAAAAATAATATATTTTATTAACTCAAAATTTTTAAATTATCCATATTTTAAATTTTAGTATTTTCCAGAAAATATTTATTTTTCAGTGAAGTATCATTTCATTTGATGACTAATGTCATTAAAAAGTACAAATTTTATTTTATTTTATTTTTAAAAAATAAATATAATTAATTTATATTTAATCCAATTATTTACTTTTAAATAAATTTTATAATAGATATTAGTATAAGTTTTTTTTTAGGCACAAAAACATTTTTTCTGAATACTATTTTAAATGAATAATGTTAATGTGTTAAAATTAATAAAAATAAACCCTAATAAATATTTATCTAGATAAAATATTTATTATATATATCTATATTTATGAAATTAAATTTATATAAATAAAATTACTATTTATATTGTTAAATTAAATTCATATTTTCCTAGAAAATATAATTTTTCAGAAAACCATATTTGATCACTTTTTCATTTTTTATTTGAATTAAATTATTGGAAAAAATGTAATTAATTTTTATAATATATATTCAACATTTACAATCCTAATAATTAATATGAGGTAATAATGTTAAGTTAATTTTTTCATAAAGTGAATAATCACTATAATAAAAATTTATTATCAAATTGAAATAATAATTGGTTACATAGAGTTAAACAGTTAATAATAATAATTTAACCAATAATGGAGACAAATTATACCTATGTGTATAAATATTTATATTTTATTTTCATAATATTAATGGTAATATTATTTTTATTTATTTTAATAAATAAATAATGACATTGTAAAAAATATTAATTTGGATGTGTTAGAACATAAATTGTAGTTGGGGTAATATATAGGTTTAATCAAGACACAAAATTTGATTTATTAAATACTTTTTAAAATAAAGAATATTTTCATTAGAAATTATTATGAATTAGTACATGTTAACTGTAAATGATAATACAATTGCATGATGTGATAATGTAATTTTTATAAGGGTTCGAAAACTTTTATTGTAAAAAAAAATTCATTTCTCAATAATCGATTATTCTATTTTAAAAGTTAATATTTAAAATATTAGAAAATGATTTTGATAAATAATTTATGTTTTGAATCTTAACATTGAATTTTTCCTTGGGTGAATGTTTTATAATTACATGTGATTCTAATATTCATGTAAAAATAAAATAAGGTAAAATTATACGGCATGTATTACGAAATCATAATGACCCAAAAGTGTTGTAATAAATTATATAATGTGAATTTATGATGAATTATATGTTTCCCAATAAAATTATTTATTTTTAATGTTATTTGATTATATTTATAAATCCTTTAGGAATCCCCCAAAACATAATTTATTTTAATGTTTTAAAATCATTCTTTAAGAACATGACATAATTCCATATCACCAAGGGTAATATTTTAATAAGTCCATCCCATTACCATATAAAATAATGAAAAACAATATCATATAGTAGTAACATTTTTCATAAACCATTTTAAGATTTTTATTATTTATTATTACAATATACGAAGTCTAAAAATAATGTTTGGTAAATAATAGTGAACTCCCATTTCTTTTCCTATATAGACCCACCAATGCTCCAATTAATCATCACTCACAAAATTAGAGCACATCCATGGTATTACATACCCAATATAATGTCCTACTGAGGTTTCCCAAGAACTTATAAAGCTTCGCTAAAGATTTTGGAATCACCCTCTCTTGGTAAGGGGTCTCCCTTTCTACTTTTTATTCTACCACACCTTTTATGTTGTGACTCTTAATTTCAATTTGTCCCTATTTTGGTATCCATTTCTACATCCATAAAAAATCCCTTTTTAGCCATGTTATGATAGTCCTCTTTCACTCTCATTAATTCATCACATGAACATTAATTTACATACTTTACACTGTTGAAATTGTTTTGTGTTTTTTTGTACCAAAATTTAGGGACCTCCCCCATTTCGTTTAATTTCAAGAACTGTCATTATATATAGACTATATAATATCAATTTTTCATGTATCAGGATCTTATAAAATCACACTTATATCCTATTAATTTACTAAATATTATATATCATTTACCCTTCCCATTATAGCATTTACCTGGCCAATTACAATAACAAAATCCTCTCTTACTCTTTATTAATGCATCTTCATTATCATATTCCTTTTATATACAATTATTAAATTCGGGATATGTTATTATATAAATACCTTACTTCCCTTATGAATTATAAATTATGAGAGACCCCTTTTACTCTCATTAAGCCCAGTCATGACTATTTATGTGCCCCTGTTATGCTGCTTAAATTTCAATGTGATTTTCAATGTCAATCAATTTGTTGTTAGTACCCGTACCCAATTCATATCAAGGGTTTTGAAATTTATTCACAGATAATTTTTTAAGAGGAATTACATGTATGTAATCCACACTCCATTATCATGGGATTAAGTTTTATGAAATGTGTTCCTATGTATATGATCAATGTAGCACACTTATGCATGTAAATAATATTATTGTGATAAATTCTTCTCGATAGCCCTCCAATGAATTCAGTGCTGTTGTAGTCTCATTAGATGCCATGTTTATTGTATTGGGTTTTATAATAATAACATTATGTTATGATGTGTTGTTGGTAATCCATGACCTTTTTCATAGTGTAATTTTTAATGTTGTTGACACATTTTCTTGTTACCTTTATGTCACCAGGTTATATCTTATATCATGACTTGTTGTTCATGTTTATGATTCTATTATTTTTTATGAGCCATTTAGATTAATACAATTTAATATTTAGTACTATATAATATTTACTACTATTTTATATTCCTTAACTTTGATTTATATATCACCTCTGTCTTATGTATGTCCCCTGGTTATCCCGTTCAGTTTCAAACTCTCTGGAATTTTAGAAGCATGTTAATTAAGTCCTAAACAATTTTATATACCCATGTACAAATTATAGTTTTTATTTATAATTTTAACGAAATATACTATCATTCTCAACCATTAAGGTTGTACTATTTGTTTTCTTATTTAGTGAATCGTGAATTAATTTGTAATAAGGACATGGTTTGTCATAGTTGATATCAAAGGAATTCTAGTGATTAATGTGGTTAGGATTTGAAAACTCTTTCAAAATCCTTAGGGATAATACTAAGTAAACTAAAACATCCATATGTTTTAGTAAAGTATAGAGAAGTTTGATTCCAAGATAATATATCTCTAAATGGAAACTAAATGTGGATGTGGATTTTTTATAACTGTTACTAGGGGTAAAAAACCCAAAAAGAATGTATTAAGATAGAATTGATCGAGAAATAGTGCATGCCACTAGGTATTTTTACACCATTATTTTGAAAAACTGAAGGGAAATTATTTGATAAATTAACAAGGTCATAATGAACTATTTTTACCGGAAAAAAAATTCCTATAAGATTCAATTTTTGAAATATATCATGGATAACATAGGATGAATCCTATAAATTCATATGTTAAAAAAATAAAGGTCACATATATGTCATCCATATAATATTAATTTGATTCCCACTAGTCTTTTTAGTAGTTTAAAATTAAACAACGATAATTTTCTCTTTACTGTAGTAGATGTATAAAAATAGGAAGAACCGAGTCAAAAACCAATGTGATGGACGATGTGATGACATCCCAAATGAGATACCAAACATAATTGGAACACATGTTACACATAATTTTATTATACCAAAATATCTATAAAAATCACAATTAATAACTGTAACATATTTCAAGGTCCAAAGAAAGTAAATTGGAGGATGCTAATGTCTCACGTATGTTAAAATAATAAATAATGCAATGGAATGAAAATCCAATTTACTATGTGTATAAAATGTGTAATGTGTCACAAATAGAAAATCTAAAAATGTACTCAAAGGTGTTTTATGTGTGTAAAAATAATTCATTAAGAATATAGTTTCCATAAAAAATAAATATTTTTATGTAAGGAAATATATTATGTCTTATGTTACCCTTTGTTGTTCAGTGTCTTATGCGTGGAGAATGTTGTCTTTATCGAATTAGATTCTTTAATATGAGTGTTAATTCCAATACTGGTGAAGTATATATTTTATTTAAAAGGATGACGTGTAATGATTAAGTTGTAATGTATTTTTATTGAAATATTATGTTTTAGAAGCAGCATATTAATTAAATCCTTTATATAAGAATCATGAAACATCTATGTATTATTCCATTATACATTTTCTTTAAGGATTTTAAAAATATGTTTAATGGTACTAATACCATATAAAAGTGATCTAGTGATCAATTGATACTTTATTAAATCATTGATTGATTGATTGATAACCCTTAGTGAGAGATTAATGTGGGAATAAACATAAAATGTATTAAGATAATATACCAATGGAAAATGATATGATTTAAATAATTGATAAATCATATAAAATTTATATGATGGAAATTTACTTTGAAGAACGATATTTCCGGAAACATATTACATGATCAAATATTATTATTGTGAGGTGATATATGATATTTAAGGTGCTGTTTTATTGGGTTATGGTATATATAAACACATTGGGTAAAATATCAATTATTACTTGATAATAATGCAATAATGATTTTTTGGAGGTGTAAGATGATGTGTATGAGGCAAGAATTTAGGATAAATAATTCTCAATGTTTAGGTTATCAACATTATTTGGGATAGATGGGTATTTATTTATGGAGTTATATATGTTAATTCTTTGGGACTTTTTTTAAAAATTTTGGAAACTAATTTATTATGATTTATTAATTTTCTGTATTATAAAACATAATGATAACCTTTTTATTAAGTGAATACATGAGGAATATATTTTTTTTCTTTGGTAGATTATATGATCCATTCTATGATTCTTATAATGGTTCATATATAAATAAAATCATCTGGGGTAATATTCATAAGGGTAAAAGTTGATATTGTTGTGGAAATTTATTAATGGTTGGAATTGTACTTGTCCAGAAATTATATTTCCATTTTTTCTAATTAGTATGGTAACTTAACTCATTAACTCTATAAAATGTTTCATGATAGAAAAATGTTTCCATGATATGAATTTGTGGTCTGTTACACATCATAGATTAATGGTTTTATATTCATTGGTTTTATCTTAACTATATTATCTATCAATCTATATTATTACATCGGTTTTAGAATTTTTTCCTTCAATTTTTATATTTTCACTTTCTAATAATTTTCTCCTATTTTAAACCTAGTTATGTGATGTATTTCATAGATCACATTCTCTCTTTTCAAGTGAATATTCAATTAAGTATTTTTACAATGTGGTTTTTAAAAAAATATTTTAATGTTTCAAAAATTTCGTTAACAATATCATCTTAAAATATTTTAGACTTAATTAAATATGGGTTTTTTTGTTTAACATGTCAAATTTTTAAATGAAAAAAATCAATTTCAATAGCGTGTGTGATACACAACACTAAACCCAATACAAAAATATTATATGACCATTTACAACTAGAAATTAAATTTTAGGATATGAATAGTATTAATGAAATTATAATATATATATATATATATATTTAAATTAAAGAAAATTTATGCATAAATATTTATTAAAAAATCACTAAATTTTAAGTTATTTTATTTTATTCGTTAAAAGTACATTCTCTTCAAAACATTTGTTTATTTAGATATGTCAAAAATAATTATACTAAATTATATAACAAATAGAAAATATATTTTATAATATTAAAATCAGTTTTTGATTTCTTAAAATCAAAAATAATTTATTCTTAAATTGTTGGATTTTTCAGTAAATATAAATTTTTCTCTCTATAGATAAAAATACCCAGTTTTTTATAATTATATTTTATTTTGATAAATTATATAATATAAAATTACTATTATTATATTAATTTGATTTTTAATTAAAAATATTAATCTTAAATTATGTTTATTATAATTAATTATATTTAAATCATATTTATTCCGAATATTAGAATAAGTTTATTTTTATGTTTAAAGACACCTTCTTCTATAAACTTTTTAAAATGAATAATATTTATACATTATAATTAATTAAAATAATACATAATAAAGAATTATTGAAAAGAATATATTTTATTTTATATCTTTATTTATGTATTTATTTTCATATAACAAAGATTACTAGTTATATGGTTAATATAAATTCAACTTTTTTTGAAAGTCTTTTTTTCAAAAAACTGCTTTTCATCGTGCTTATAAAATTAATTTAAATTAAATTACTCCACCCATGTGATTTTATTTATATAAAAAAGCATTAAATATTCAAAATCATCATATTGAATTTTATGTAAAAAAATAAACTTGATTTTTAGACAATATTTACAGTAACTATAGTCAATATTTCAGACCATATAAAAATTAAAATAGGATAATTATAAATAAAAAAATGATAATAATAAAAAAAACTAGAATTAAAATAAAATTAATATTATAAATAATTTAATTTTAATTTAAATATATATATTTTTATATTTTTTATTTATTAATTATTAAATAATTATTTTATAAAGAAATAGATTATGGACACATTAAAACCTAAATTTTAGTAGATTTAATATGTAATTTTACTCATTACAATATTTCTGAAAAAGAAATAACTTTTTAAATAATTTATATTTTAATTAAATATTATTATTAAATATTCTATATAAAATATGAAGGGTAATATATTATTATGAAGAAAAAAATGTAATTTTTAAAAGGGTTTTAAAATTGTTATTGTCAAAAAACCGTGCATTCCTTAATAAATACTGAATCTATTTTAAAAGAGAATGAAAGAATAAAGAATTTTATAATGATAAAAATATTGATTTTTTAATCATCAAGTAGCAATTATCCAATGGTGAATTTTTCATAAATTTCTGAGACATAAATTTTCAGGTAAAAAATTAATATGGTATAAATATATGTTGTTTATTATGACCTCATAATCACCCAAAAGTGATGTAATACATTTTTAAATGGTATCTTCGACAAAATATAATTTTCACTATAAAAATAATATTTTTTATTTTTTTATTAATTGTATAGATCCTTTTGAAATCTTCCATAACCTATATTATATTTTAATGTTTTGATATCATTTCTTTAAGAACATGAATCACATCTAAGTCGCCAAGGGTAATATTTTAATAATTTGATCCCTTATCATTTTAAAATAATTAAATATACTCTTATTTTCTTAAAAAAAATTGGGGAAAACATTTTATTGTTTTTAGTATTGATTATTTTATTATATTGAGTACAAAACCATTGTTTGAGAAATAATAAAGAACACCCCTATAATTTCTTATATAATCCAACCAATGATTACATTATTATAAACTAAAAAACAATATATCACATCATTACTCAGGAATCAAATCTATATAGTCTTCCCAAGGTTACCCCAACATCTAATGAGGCTCCCCATAAATTTTTGGAATCACACTATCAAGGTATGTGATCTCTCTCTCTACATAATTTTCAAGAACCTATTTGTTATTCATCCTCTTAATTTCAATTTGTTCTATATTAGGTATGTTTTCATTCATCCATATTAATTCCATTTTTATTTTCATATGAATATTCACCTCTCTCACTCTCATTAATTCCTCCCATGAATCTTAATGTACACCAGTTATGCCACTTAAATTCTCCTTCAATATTCTGTACAAAAAGTGAGGGACCTCTCCATCTAATTTTCAATTTAAGAAACATTATTATATTTATCATTTTGAATATAAATTGGATATGTTTTAATGACCATATATATATATCCCTCTACTGTGTAATTAAATTAATTATAATGTGAGACCATTTATCATCTCTCATTAAAGCATTTACCTAAGCCATTACTATACCAAAATCCCCTCCTTCCCCTCTTCACCCAAGAATCATCATTATCTCATTCATATAATCATTAATTCCTAATGTTAGGATATGTTATTACATATCCCAGTTATATTCACTATTGCTTATACATTATCAGATACCCATTTCACTCTCAATAATCCATCTTTTGATCATTTATGTACCCACCCTATTTTGCTACTAATGTTGCACTGTTTTTTTTTTCAATGCCCAAAAATTGTGTTGTGAATACCCGTACACATTTACTATAAAGGGTTTTTACTATTTGGAACATATAATTGTTTTATTAGGGACATAATTGTATTTAAAACACAATTTATTATCCTGGTATTAAATGTGATGAAATGTGTTCTTTTGTATAGGATCTATGTGGGACACTTATGAATGTAAATGATATAATAATGATGGGTACATGCAAAAAGTTCTCCAAAGAATTGGTTAATGATTTAGTCCCATAAGGAATCATCTTTAGTGCCAGGTATTTCATCTGAAGAACATTAGGATATTCATTATTGGTGGTTAACATGGACCTAGCTTTATAAGGTCATGTTTAAATTTGATGAAACATTTCCCAACCACTAAAAAATCATTTTTAGTGGTATTTTTTTTAAAAACACTGTTAAATATTCTGTGTTTAATAAAAAACACACTTTTCCCCCATCCCATCTTCATTCTCACCCAAAAATCCACCACCTACTCCCAGGACTACCCAGACCCATAACCCTAGTTGACCTCACCCCCACCCCCCAATCGACATCACATAAGAAAGTTCCATCCATACCATCACTGGTGGATCAAGAGCACAATCACTACAACCCCTGACTGGAATCTCTTGATCCTAAGCCCTCCAATCCCTTGTCATCTAAGCTTGAGACCTCATATCACGAGCCCTAAAATCTCTCGTCGGCATTGAATGACAAGATCCCTCCAATCCCTCATCAACCAAGTCCTCTAAATCAGACCCATCTCTAACTATGCCCCTGCCTGAGCTATTAGTTCTTGAGCCCCCTGAGTCCTTGTCTGTATTTCAATGCCCTATGGTTGCAAGCTCCCAATTGAGGTATATTTACATATTGTTTTATCAATAATAATGATGGTAGTTATAATCATCAATTATATAGCTACATTATTGCCGATTATTGATGATTAAGTAAGACTTTGGATTTTGATTTATTTGGATATGTATTTTATATGAAACCAAGAATTTGTGATATGAATAAAATATTCTCTAAGAATTATAATTAAGGAAAATGATTGAATTTTAAAGACCATATGTACAATAAATGGTATTTCTATTTTTCCCCATCATCATAGGTCTATACCAATTTATCATGGGAGTAATAAATGAAAGTTATAGTTCCACTAGAATAAATAGTTTGAGAAGATACAGTTTGTAAAATTATAATTGTACTCTATTATAATTGATTTTATGTTCATTTGATGTGTGTCACCTTTTCTCATTGATATTTTCAAATTCATCAAGTCATATATGAAGCTATGTTTGCATTTCCATAACTAGTTATACAAATTTGATGAGTAATTTACTAATTCCATGATAGTTTCATTAAAAACTCTCATCATAGAGTCCTTTCATTTCTCTATATCAATCCTCTATATAAATAAAATATTTACATGGGATTATATATCAAGAACAATGTGTGTATTCATTCTAATAAAAATATGATTCATTTTGATTCAAATATATCACCTATAATCCAATGATTTAGAATCTATCATTAAGTTAGACCTCTATCAGGAGGTAAGATCTACAGTAAGTCATGTCAGGTATTATATATGTTGTTTTTAATGATAAAATGGTTAAATACATCTTAGAATTGACACTCCATTTATGATTGGTTTCCCTTATTCTCAATCTAGGATATTCGTTGATTTCATTATCATTTCCCACTATACAAGATTTAACTATTAACTGTTTTCCTATTTCATGATAGTTATATGTTTTATATATTTTTTAATTTGTGGGACATTATGATATATGTGGATAAAATATTGATCACATTACTGAAGAAAACACCTTAGTATGCAAATGGTTTCAATATGTTTTCGGATTTTTCACTTTCCAATCAATCATTGGATATGATAATAAGATGTCCATGTCCATAATGTAAATTTAAAAGATGGATAAAGAAACATGAATTTTAAGAACAGCTGATATAGAAGAAATTCCCTACTCAATATTTTTTGGATATTCCATGGAGAATCGAACATTACAAAAACATTGGGAACTAACATCAATCGATAGAAAAATATCCTGAGTTTGTTTATTATGTAAAATGAAATGGAAAACCATATTAATGATGCAAATGGAGTTACAAGAAAACAACATTGACATAAAAACCTATTAAAACAACTAGCTGAGGGTGCAATAAATAGAAACACGATGGCTGATGATTTGGAGACTATAGGACAACTAGATAATGATTCTAACATATAATTGGATCATTCTCGGAATTCTACGGAGACTAATTTAAGAGAAAACTCTAACAAGATTATGGAAATGTTTCATGGTTTAGTTGATGATTGAAATTAATATTCTTATAGTGGATGATGGAAATATTCAAAATGTTCTTTTCTATTTAAGTTGAACCATAAAAAATTTCATTATGGAATTACAAATTATGTGATATACAAAATATTGTAATTGTTACATGATTTATTTAATAAAGAAATTATTTATGAGTCATTTTATGATATTAAAAATTATGTAAATAATATTTTTCTAAATTATAAAAATATACACACGTGTCTTAATGATTGTATGATTTTTTGGGGTGAGGATTCAAGAAGAAGAGATTGTAATAAAAATTATTACGTTATATGGAATTCAATCAATGATTTTGGAAGTCTGAATAAACATGATTCTATGAAAAAGAAGAGAAGGTATACACGTGAAAATGTTCTGTGTTACATTCATTTAAATACTCAATTGCGATGTTATTCATGTCATTAAAACCCACTGAACACATTAAGTTGAATTCTATAGATAATAATAATGATCGGTTAATGCGAAATCTAAGAGATAATAATACATGTTATACATTTGATTCATCACATCCATATTTCTCATCTGATATTTGGAATGTTTTATTGGGATTGACTACCAGTGGATTCAACCCATTTCGTATATAGAGCACAAGTTATAGCATTTGGATGGTTATTTTGATCCCTTCAAATATATATCTATTGATGTGTATGGAACAATTTTATTTTACCATTTCAATGATTATTAAGGAGAAAAGAATCATGGAAATTATATTGATGTGTAAATACATCATCTAATCGATGAGTTATAGGAGTTATGGAGAAACAGTGTTGAGACCTATGATGCATCTCCTAGAATAATTTTCAAAATGAAATATTCTCTAATGTGGGCCAATTGTGACTTCTTGGACATGGTAATTTTCCTTCTTGGAATACAAACATGGGTTTTTAATTTTTTTTAACATTGATTTTGAGCACTAATGACAACCAGTAGAAAAGAAATCATGTGTTATAGACTATTTCTCGATGCGTCTCATTGAATTCAGATGATCAAGTAAATATTAAATTATTCTATTGATTTTAAATCACATCCATAGTTGTTGACCAGTTTATGAATATTGGTAAAATATGGAAGTGTTGAAATAGAAGTTGGGAAGGGGTATAATTTTAATGATTTTGGGAATTGAGTTCGAAGTTCGTCATCAAGTGGAATTGGAATTAAATAATGGAAGCGAAGAATTATATTTTTAATCATTCGTATTAGTAATTTAAATTGTTGTGGAATAATCTTTATGTGATGGATATTGTAATTTTTTTTGATAATTAAATCATCACATTGCCTAATTATCCTTGAAAATAAATATATCATCTCAATGCTACGAAGGACTTACATTATATGAAAATAAAGCGTGATCTCTAGATAGATAAGCATAGAAAGGATGCTTGAGCATTTTTTACAATGAAAAATAGGGATAAAGATACATTCCATCAAATTTTAAAACATAACAAGGTATCTGACAGGTATTTATGTATCATCTCAGGTTGTGTTGACTTAATCAATAATAGGTTATATTAATTGAAAAGTCTCAATTCACATATTTCGTTACAACAGTTTCTACTACTATTTTTGTGTACATTATTACCTGAAAAGTATTATTTTTTGTACACAAATTTTTCACATTCATTAGAAATCTATGTAAGAAAACTATACAGACATTATATGATGAAAACCTTCAAGAAATATTTTATTTACACTTTGCTCAATGGATATGACCATTCATCCATTATTTTTTTCATTCATGTTCCATTTAACTGTGCATTTGGTTAAAGAAGTTAAAGTAGGAGCCCCGTACATTATCAATGGATGTATCCAATTGATTAGTAATTTATTTATATGTTGATAATTTCTGTAAAAAAATCATGGAGTTTAATTAAATAAATAATTGTGTTTCTTCCATTTATTTTAAAGATATCTTGGGCATTTGTAATCATAAGTGAAAAATAAATCTCCAACTAGTGGTTCTATTTATGAACGATATTTGGCGAAGGAGTGTCTTAACTTTTATTAAAGATACATTAATGAAATTGAGAGATTATTAAACAAGGTATCTCATGTTGAATACCCATTGACTCAATATCAAGTACATGGGAAATAAAAAATCCTTCTTGTTATTGGTTGATTAGTTGGGAGGAGAATAAATGTAACACTAACAGAAATAGAGTTTTTACAAACACATAGATATGTTCTACTGAATAGTGAAATTAGTCATTCATTTATTAATGAGTTAATGATATAAAAAACCTAAAAAAATATTGGCCAAACATGAAATGAGAAAGATATAAAAAAATATGTTAATAAAGATCGTGAAGAAAGGTTTTCACAATGTGTAAGTTTATAAATTTTTCAATAAATATAGATATTAGGTTCAAAACTATATATTGTAAAAATAATAATTAATGTTACTTTTTTTAGATCATTAATAATGATAATCAAGATGAACTGTCATTAGATTTGATGTTTCTTACTCGAGGTCCTCTAAAATGCTATAATTTTGAACACTTACAATGTGAACGACTTCAAATTTCTTATACTCAATCGGGATGAGTGTTTGAAAAAATATAATAGTGGTATATTTATGTTTTTTCAAAGTGGGTTAAAATGGAAATAATATTGATATCATTTAATTAAACTACCATGGGTATTTTTCAGTTGGTTTATTTAAAGGTAATTTGGTCTATTTTAATAAGGGTGTTAAAAGATATTAATTTCAATTTACTTATGTGAACATGCATGATGGATGTTGGTGATAGTGAATTTCATGATTAGTATATCTTATAATAACAAGATAAAATAGTTTATTATGTGAAAGATTTCGTTGATGAATAGGGGAGTGTAGAATCTCATTTAAAACAAAGAGACATGTGTGATATTGGGATGAATTGTAATATTTGACCTATGACATTTAATCCCTACCACAACAAAAAGATAACATTATTTTCCTTCTTGATATTGAAAATATTAGTATTTCAAGGGAGGATGATGTAGATTAAGTAAACATGGAGCCGTAAAATAAAATTTTTGAAGGAGAAAATGATTTTATAGGTCATCACCCATTCATTTATCAACCACTTATTTATTTTGTACAGTTATTCATTAAATTAGTTATGTATATTTTTATTGTCAGTATTGTGCATCAGATATCATTTTTATTTTTTCGACATTAATTTTTTGGAATATATGTTCTGAAGTTAATTTTATTTCATTAATTTATGCAAATGTAAAGAAGGAAGCATTATATTGAAACCAGTCTACCCTCAACATTGAAGTAGAAGGCCAATCCGGGCTCTTCATGATAATATTGGAGGGTTACTGTTATAGGTAAAATATTAATATGAATAAAATATTTGTAGTTTTTTTAATAATAAAAATATCATAAATGATAGAAACAATTCTACTACAATGAAAAATATGAAATGTTCATATGTCTATAATCTGAATGGTCTAAAGATAGTTATCCCACATGATTTCTATGGGGTACCTAATGATATTATAGCCTGAAAGTAGACATAAAAAGTGTTGGTAGATTTATATTATAAGAAAACCAGATATATCCCCAGTGAAATTGCATTAATGAATAGGGGTGAGTTGGAAAATCCCTCAATATCAAAATCATTTTGTTCACAAAAATTTCTTTATTATAAGAATAAATATTAATATACAAAAATATTGTACTTTAAATATAATTTTCAAAAATGCATGGGTAGTAGAAATTAAAAATAGATATGAGGATAGAGATGGATAGGGTGACGAGTGGTGTTCATCAGGAAGTGAATAGTTTTCCTTTTGATGTTTTTGCCTAATATGGACTACTAGGGAATTATAAAGTATTATTTGTGACACAAATGTGATACAATTCATTATTGGATTTGAACTAATATAATTTTTTATTGATTCCATGTTTTTTATATATGTGTGATTTCTTGTTCTTCTTATAGGGATTTTCTATACGAACGAATGGTGATACACTTTGTTTTCATTTATTAGTGAAGTTCTAGGGCCGCAATATCTGCCGATAGATTTTTTTTGTAGATCCAAATTTAGAAATAGTTTAAACCATATATATATATGGGATATTTTTATTTGTGGTGGTTAAGAACACTACTATAATATATATTTTTTCATTTTTGTGGTGGTTAATACAGCTGCTAAATATGATGCACTATTATTAAGTTGTAGTTATAATTGGAAAAAGAGTGTTTCTGATTGTGTGGGGATTTTATTTTGAGGCAGTTTTAACCTCCGTTAAATTCCCATTTTTTCTCCTCCCAGAAATCCTCCACAAAAACAGAAATAACTGCTAATAATACACTTTCTATGATACTTACTAGAAACCACTTTTAAATGGATTAAACTACCATTTATTAGATTCCAACACATGATTTATCATAGTTTTTTACAATACATGTATAACCATGTAGTGGGTGTTCAAATTGTTTCCAAAGAAAAACACTGACGCTACTTTGACTATTTATTGTAGTGATGGTCAATTTATGACCCCTTGTTAGATCATGCCTTATTTTTGTTGTTTATAATAAATAATAATTTAATGTTACATTTAAATGACTTTTAAATATCATGTAATTCCATCTTCATGTAATTATACTTTTATATTCTATTAATGGGATTTATAGATCACCATTTTATAATGTATATCCCCAGGTTATCCCCTGAAGTTTTAAAAGAAATGGAATTTAGAAGAAAGAGATGGATGTTTTTATTAATTTTTTATATCCATGTATCATATTGGGGTAGAGTTTATCAAATTACCCAATTTAACTAGACTTATTGGTATTTTTTGATTTTAAAAAGTATGTTCTTATGTAATATATTAGGAATTAATGTATAATAATGAACAGGGTTGTCATAGTTGGTATTGAAGGAAAGTCTAGTTATTTTGGGGGTTAAGATTATAAAAGACTCTAAAAATCCTTATAAAATATACCTATTATATGAAACAAATCCAAAAAATTGGGTAATGTATACATTAAGTGGTTTACATAAAGATACTTCATTTTTTGAAAACTACAAGTAGAAATTTCTTCAATAAAATTGTTCCAATGGGTAACAACCCTAGAAATACCGAATTGTGCTCGACTCAATCCGAAACTGGTGCACAAAAATGTAAATCTATCTACATGAAGCTTGATACTCTTGAGTTATATTCCTTGTAAAAATCACAAGCTCGACACAAACCACTATTAAGGGAATAAAAATGCTCGTAAGAGTCAATGATAAGAAATAGATCATGGACACCAATGTTGAAGCCTGTAAAATCATAATTTAAGAAAATACATGTACATTTTATGTTATTCCTTTAATATTAATTGTCTTATAGTTTGCGTGATAAATAATTTAAAAGTACTCATAACAAATATTAAATTTATTATTGTCAATGGCTGGATATAGGATGAACTGATTCCACCAATCTGATGGGTCATTTTATGACTTGCCAAATGATATGCCTAACATGATGGGATATTTGTTTAACAAATATTAGAATTTTTATAAAATTTCTATCAGATGTAAAAGCTATGAATTACCATATAGTTTAATGTTCTTTTACACTAAAGAAGAGTAGTAAAATGTATCAAGGAAGGTTATATAATAAATAATATATTGTAATGATGATTCAATTTACTGCATGTTAAAAATGTGGGAAGTGATTCAGAGGGATATTCCACAATTGAAATCAAAGGTGTTTTATGTAGGTAAAAGTAGGGTCTAATGTAGATAGTTTCCATAAAAAATAAAGAATTTTATGGAAGGGGATATATTAAATCATATGAGAAGATTTTTTCAATGTATTATGTGTGGTGAATATGGTTTTTATGTGAGTCAACTACCTAATACCAAGGTTAAACCGTCGATTGAGGAAGGGTCTATGCAATGTTAGTCATTAAAGTGTATGCATTAATGTGTTTATATATTTTCATTGGAGTGTTATGTTTTTGAAGTAGTATATAAATGAAATTATGAACATAAGAATCAGGAATCATATAAGTATTGTTACATAGTAGATTTTTATAACGAGTTTGAAATATATGTCGAATTCTACCAATAACCTATAAATGTGACCTAGTGATAAAGTGATATTTTGAAAACACGTGATTGAAGGATATGTAACCCTTATATTGTGTTAGATTTGGTGATAAATCTAATGATTCATGGGACGAAATATTTATGGATAACATTATGATTAAAATAATTGATAAAATTTTGGAAATCTATATGATTGAGGTTTAGTATGGTGAATAATATTTTTGGGAAATGTATTATAGGATCAAATGAATTTATTCTTAGGTGATTAATGATATTTTATAAAATGTGTTAGCGGTTAAGGTATGTATATACTGATTGGGTTTAACAAAAGGATTATTTGATAATAATGCTATAATGTTTTCTGGAGGAGTAATATGAATCGTATGATAAACTTTTCAAGGTTATAAAATTCAATAATGTTTATGTAATTAGATTTATTTGAGATATATACATATTTATATAAGGAATGATCATTGTTAAACCATTAAAATTATTTTTATAATTTTGAAAATTAATGAAAAATGGTATATTCATTTTTAGTGTTATCTTACATTATGATAACCTGTATGGATTTAGTAAAGAGAATAGGAATAACTTATTGTTCTTAGTGGATTATATGATGTATTTGAAGATTCTTCCAGTGTTTTAGGCATTAAAAATCAACTTGAGTACCTATCATTTTTAGTAATGATTAAATTTTAGTCGAAATACATTAAAGGAATAAATTTTACAATTAAAGAATGTATATTTAGTTATGTTTCTATTAGAGATGGTAAATAATTTCCTTAACTATAGAAAAAGTGTTGTGAATTAAAAATATTTCAATAGTATGAATTTATGGTCTTTTCACCCATCATAAATATAAGGTTTTATTATCGTTGACTTTATTTTAACTATTTTATATATCAAAATCAATTATTTATTGGGTGTTGGTTATTTTTTCCATACCTATATTTTTAATTCTTGGTAATGATCTCCACTATGGAAACATAGTTATTTGATGTCCTTCATTCTTCCCTTTTTCTATTTTCAAGAGGAAGATTTATTAACCCTTTTTACAATGAAGTCTTCCAATAAAGATAATTTAATGTTTGAAAATATTTGTTACCAATATCATGTTCAAATTTTGAGGATGAAATTTATTAAAGGGAGTAATAATTTAACACCTCAAGTTTTTATAACCAATAAATGTGTTCATCAGCATATGTGAAATGCATCACCAAACAAAAAAAATGATTATATGACCATTTTAACCATGACTTTAAATTAATATATATAAATAGTATTTACTATAAAATCATATATATATATATATATATATATTATACTCTGAATAAATATATTTTCAAATTCTAGCAACTAATCACTATGTTTTAGTAATTTCATTTTATTCTACAAATGCATATTTTCTTCTAAAATGGTATTTATTTACTTTTTTTAAAAAAAAATATTAAATGTATAGAGAATATAGAAAATTAATTTTATAAAATTTGAATATTTTTTTATATTATAATATCAAAATTATCGGAAGGTAAAATATTAGCATTTTAAGGAAAATATAAATTTTCCAATGAATAGTCAAAATTTCTATTTGTTTTAAACTATCAATTTTTTTAAAAAAATAATAAATTTAAAATTCCCAATATTATTTAAATTTTATTCTAATAAAAAATAATTATTATTTAGTTATATTTAGTGTAATTAATTATATTTAATCATCTTTATACTGGATTTTAGAAAAAGTGTTTTTTTGGATGAAAATATTATTTTTTGAAAACATTTTTTTTGATAATATTTATCTATTATATTTAATTAAAATATAACCTGATAAATAATAATTTAAATGAGTATTTCATTTTACATTTCTAAATTTATAAATTTAAATTAATTTAATGAAATTTTTTTATTTTTGAGTTAAATTAAAATCATCTTTTCTTTGGAACATTTATTTTAAAAAAAAATTGATTTTCCCAAAACATGTTTGTTTTATTAATATAAAATTATTAAACCTATATGAATTAATATTGATAAAATTGATTCCTTAACTTTTATTAATAATAAAAAATATTATTTAATAATTTGAACTTATATTTTGTACAAGAGAAATTGCAATTGTAGTAAAAATTTATTAACATAGAAAAAGTAAAACTGGTTAATTATTGGTATAATGTTAATGATAATAATTTTACACGGAATAAAAAGAAATTAAAAATATGACTAACAATGTTTATATTCTAATTTCAATATATTAATAATTATATTTATAAAAAATGAATAAATAATTATTTTGATAAATATTATATTTATGATGTATTAAAATATAAATTTTAGTTGCGGTATTATATAGTTTTAGAAAAAAATTAGTATATAATTAATATTTTAAAAAAATTATATTTTATTTAAATGTAATTAATAATTATTATATATTAAATATAAATGATAGTATAATTTTATGTCTGAAAATATAATTTTTATAATTGATTGAAAAATGTTATTATCAAAAAACAATTAAATTATCAATCATTTTAGATTCTATTTTAAAAGTATAAAATAAAAAAATTGATAATTATTTTGAAAAAATAAATATTAATTTTTGAATCATTACATCAAAATTATCTGATGGTTATTTTTTCATAGTACTCTTCTATAGTAAAATTTTCGAGTAAAAACTAAACACAATATAAATATATGTTGTGTATTATGACATAATAATGATAAGAAGTTATTTAATAAATAATATAATGGGTATCCACGACCAAATATAAATTTCCCCTTTAAAATAATGTGTTTTTAATGTTATATGAGTAATTTTATAAATCCTTTATGAATCCTCCAAATCCTATAATATTTTTTAAGTTTTTGAAATCATTTTATAATAACGTGACTCATTTCCACATCACCATGAGTAACCGTTTAATAATTTATATCTTTTTACTTATAAAATAAATAAATATTCCCCTATTTTGCAGAAATAATGTGAATAAGCTATCAAATGGGTTTTATTGATTATTTTATAATATAGACTACAAAACCTGTGTTTGTGAAATAATAAAGAACTCCCATCACTTTTCCTATATAAACTCACCAAATTTACCATTATTATTAACTAAAAACCCTTCAATCACTTCATTACTATTACTTCTCCTCTATATAACTTCTCTTATTTATATTCAAGCACATATTTTATATTATTTCTCTAAATATATATTTGATCATGTTTTGGTATGTTTTCCTACATCACTATTACACAACATTCTATTTCCTTGAGATGAGTGACCAAATTATTCTAATTAATCCCTCCTAAGAAACTCAATGTACCACCTTTATTCTTACAAAATTTTCCTCTAGTTTTCCATATCAAATTTGAGGGATATCTTACTATTATTTTTAATTGAAGTAATATGATTATATTTATCTTCTTTAGTCACAATTTTATATGTTTTCACTACCTTATCAGGATTCTTATTCTTTAAAATTTATTTTATAACAATTAAAAATCATTTATTCCCTCTCATTAGAGCATTTACCTAACATGTTACTATACCAAAATCCTCCCATTAATCATTTTATTCAACAATCATCCTTATACTATTAATTTTATCTCTAATTAATAGCATTATGATTTTTTATTACATATCCCCATACATAAATTATGAATTATATATTTTTATAGACAAATTTCGCTCCCATTAACCCTTCTCATGATCATTTATGTCCCACCATTATGCAGTCAACATTTTACTACAAATTTATATTCCAAATAATTTTGTAGTTAATAACAATACACATTTCCTATAAATGGTGTTCACCTTTATGGAGATATAATTAATTTATTGGTTGATTAAATTTATATAATCCACATTCCATTATCATGGGATTTAATGTGATGGAATATTTTCCAATAAATTTGATTTATGTGTCACACTTATGCATGTACATTATTTGATTTGATGGGTGCTCATAAATTGTGCTCCAATGCATTGGTAATTTTTTAGACTCATGATACACCATGTTTAATATATTAGGGTTATTCTAAGCACATTATGTTATTATGTCTTAGCGGTTAACCATGACCTATGTTTATAATGTAATATTTAATGTTGTTTCCACAATTATTTTGTTTCATTTATTTCTTCATGTTATACCATTTCTTATTATTCACATATATTACTCTCATCCATTTTATGTCCCATTTATATTCTTATTTTCTAAAATGCAATAATATAATTAGATTATGATTCTTTTATATTCCCTTACTGGGATTCATTTCTAACCCTTTTCATATTTGTGTCCCAATGTTATACCATTAAATATTAAAATCTATGATATTTTTGAAGAATCTGAAGGATCTTTTCAGTTATGTTTTTATATCCATGTATCATGTTAATGTTCTCTGAAACTGATTACCCATAGACACTAGACTTCATGACAGTTGAGATTATACTTAGTGAATTTTTAGGTAACAAATAATGAATTAATGTGTAATAATGTAAAGAGATATAATATTGAGAAACACTTTTGAAAACATAAGTCATTATGAAAATCATTTTCTATGAAAATAATCTTCAAAACGTATAAATGATTATTTTATAATTATTTAACAAATTTTATCAATAAAATATATGTTTTCCTTTGAAAAAAATAAAATAGAAAAATCAAACTATGCTTCCCTGAAAATTAACATGAATTTATATAAAATAATATTAAAATAAAATAATGTATGTAATGAGATTAAATTACATTCAGGCTGCCCAGTAAAAAATTAATTATTTTTCCACATTTTATGTAAAATCTTAATATGAATTATTTGGAAATACCATGAATATTCTATTAAATTTATAATTTAAATAGAAATATATTTGTAAAAAATTATTTCATAAGTAATTTGATAATTTCAAAAATAGTTTATAAAAATATCCTAAGACAAAATGGATTTATGAAGAAAATGGTTTTTTACAAAAGAGTGAAATAAATAAGTTTTTTCACCAAAAATCATTTAAACTCGTCAATACATAAAAAGAGGAAAATAAAATGAAAAAAATATATTAAAAATAAATAAATATATTATAATAAATTTTCATTTGATTTTTTATAGAGATATCACAAGGTGTAAATATTGGAAATTGGATTATAAACAATCCTAATAAATTATATGATTGTAATACAAAACCCTTACCACATTGGTAACATTGAGTCATAAGCATATTACAAAATAAAATTAAATGAAAAATATAATTTTATGAATATATTGAGTTTCATGATATAAAATTTCAATTTGTATGTATATATTCCTCATAGAAGATGATATGTTCATAACAAAACTTATGTCCAGAAGAATGAAATTTGAGACAAAAAATTACTTACCTCTTTGGAAAAGTTTGAAACATAAACACAATGAAGATAAATCCTAAAATGTATATTTATATACAAATTATTTTCATGATAAGAATAAACAAAATCATTGGAATTATATATAAGACATAAAATAAACAGTTGTTGAATATAGCATGTGACTCATCGAAAATAAAAATGAGACGAAAATATCTTACCTTGAATCTCAATTTCCATTGTACATAATCAAACCTCTTGTATAAAAGATATATGTTTATTAATAATATTTTTAATAAACATATTAAAATATATAATATAATATAATACATTTTTTAACCCTTTTTTTACAATTTATTCAAATTACATTACTTAATTTATGTTTTAGGTATTAATTTCTTCATTTTTCATGTAAGTTTGGGATTGGAGTTTTCATTAATATTAAATTATTAATATTTATATCATTTAAAAAATGTTTAAATTATTTAAATATTAATTATATTAATTATATTTGTATTCATAGTAATCCATTATAGTATGATATATAAATAAATTACATTGTTCATCGAGACTATTGGTCGTATGTATGCATGAATGCTGTTTTTATTGTAAGTAAAAAAGTATTATATTGAAATTTATGTCTTATTCTTTAAAATAACAAATATTTTTATACTATATTCTAAAATGAATATTTTACTTTTAATATGGCTCTTTATCTATCGTATTGAATCTGACAATCATTCTAACCCTATCAATTGTACTATCATGGTTAATCATACTGACTCTATCAATCATACTGACTCTATGAATCATACTAACTCTATAAATCGTACTAACTATGTCTATTATATTGACTCTGTTTATTATACTAACTCTATCTATCGTACTGACAAAGTTCATCATACCCACATTGTGCATCATACTCACATTTCATCATATCAATACATTGAACTAAGTTATATTAATCGTACACATGTTTTACTTTTATCACATGCAACATTTTATTATTTTTATCAAAAAGAATTTTCCATATTAATTTTAAACCTGTTATCATTTTCATATATCATTTTTATCCAAAACAATGTCGTGGAGTAAGTTATAAACAATCCTAAATGATGTTGTGATTTATGTTTCAATATGATAGTTGCAATGCTAGGTGTCCAAGTCCCTCTGATTTTTTCATAGAAATGTGAATGTTTGAGAAAATAAGATAGATGGAACCTAATGAATTTAAATAAGTGTTCATTTGATATAGATAAATGAGTTTTGATCAAATTTTTCTTCTATTTAGTTCTAGAGAGAAACGTTCTGAATTATCTATTACTTCATGTGAAATCCTTGAAATTAGAAAACATGAATGGAACATTATTATCTTTTTTATTTCAGTAAGTGATTTGTTTTTATTTTTGTGATAGATCTGGTGATAAAGATCGAGTGCTTCTGGGGATAGGAAGACATGATGTCGATCATCATATCAAGGGATTTCAATTTCATGAATTATAGAGGTGTCTATTACCTTATTAATCGAGGACTTATGGGGATAGGAAGACAGTTGTAACAATCATCTTATTGAGGGCTTATCGAGGTTTTGGTTACAAAGACATTCAATCCTGGGTGAATGGATACCCTTCTCTTTGTGTTAAAATAATTTTAATACAGTTACATTTCTCCCACTATTTGTATTAAAAAGAGAATTTTATTTTTTCCCATTCTTTTTATATTCAATTCAATTGTAATTTTTTCAATTATGATTCTTTTAATGCATATTGTATTAATAGATCCTATACATCATTTGGTAGCTTATTTCTAACTTTTATTACACTCATCATTGTATTCAATTAGAATTAAATTATTTTACATTTCATATAGTAATACATCATAACATATCTATTAGACGAAAGACCATTACGGTAAATGGTATTGTTTGTGAATTGTATTAGTTTAATATCTTTTAAACTAATTTCATTCATAAGTGTTTAAATACAGCATTTTTAAAGATACAATTCACCCCCCTCTAGTACGGTTCCATCTAATATACATATTCACTTATAATATGATAAAACAATTGATATCAGAGATGGTTTCCACTAATTTTTATTATTTGATTTTTTTGACATTAAAATTTTATTTCTATTAGAAAATATTGATTATAACTACTTACTACACTGATTTGGGGAGTGGAAATGTACTGTATTATATGATGGAAGGAATGAATATCATATAAATTGACAATATGCATCGATCTAGACCACCTATTTGTTATGGGAATGATTATGAGTACTATAGAGATTGAATAAAGACATTTTTTATTAATATTGGAGTAGACAACTTTATTATACATATAGAAGATTACAAAATCCATGACAAAAAAGTCTGTTCTTTCACAAGTCAAGTGAAGAAAGAAAATAAACTGAATTACAACATAAAAAATACATTGTTATGTTCTATGACAAAGAATATATATAGTCAGATATCACCATTTGAAACACCCAATTGTATTTGGAAGAAATTTTATGTCTCATATTTTATTACATCTAAATTTATAAAAACAAGAAGAGAGATTCATCAAGAAGAATATCATTGGATTATTCTTCTTTATGGAGAACAAGAATTTAAGGAGGAACAATTATTTATGAAATTCATCAATAGTTTAAAATCTGTGTGTGAAATGGTTCTTGATGATGAATCACTTGTGGACAAGATAATTTATATAATTCCTAATGAATGAAAATCAAAAAGGACCATTATTGATGAACACAAGAATGTTACAAAAATCACTCTAGATGAGTTATTTAGATCTCTTATTAAAACCGAAACAAGAATGAAAATAGATTGTGATTTCAATATTATGAAGAATGGCAATGGAAGTGTAGATTTTCCAACTACATCCAAAGATAAGAAAATAGAAAGGGTGAAAAGATCCAAATAAATGAAAGGTGTTATATTTGAATCAAGTGACAGTCATAACTCAGATAATAAATTAACCAATATTGGGTGAAGGATGAAGAATATTATTTGAAATAATGAACTTGAACACAGATTCAAATAGAAATATAGTAGAGAAAATAAATATTCTGAGGTCATGTGATATGAATGAAAAAATAAGGTCATATTAGACTAGATTTTCCATTACAAAAAACAAAATAAAAGAAGGAAAAAAACTATGAAATGAACAAGAAAATGTACTACAAGTTAAATACTAAGAATGTATTGATGGAAAATTATACATGTATTACTAGTGTTGGTGATACATTAGTTGATTCTTCAGAATATGTGTTTTCTAGATAAAGTAATATTGGACTTATTGCTAGACTACCTATTGAAAATCATTGTTTATGGGATAAGGTGAAAAATGATGGATATCTTACAAATGTTTCATTAAATTCTATTTTCCCTGATTAGAAACATTAATATCCTTCAGATGAAGAACCCCACTCAATAACGGAAAATTTACATTCTTTGATGAAATATGCTGATTTTCCAAATTACTTGAGATTGAATATTCTAAACTCAAGAAATATCATGATATTGAAAATACTAGAATAACTATTCATATAAAAGAAAAATTATATCCTTCCAATGATGTTGATGAGAAAACTCTTTACTTTGAAAGTATTTCAAAAAAACTTGGGGAAGATAATTCTTAAAAGAATAAATATTCTAATGATCATGAAAATGTAATTTTTTTGAAAAATATTTTACATGATAACACTAGTTCAAAAAATTGTTTATGAGCATAAAAACATGGTTATTAAACAAAATTCTTAGATATTCACTTTAATGAAGTGCCTATAAAAATGTACCTTACTTAAAAAAAATTTATACTAGATGTATTCTCAAATTCAAAAATAAAGGAATCATTCTGTATTTGGTTATACTCATTATGAAACAATTTATACTAATAAATTATTTGTTCCTCAAAGTTCCCCTTTCTGAACTAAATGTCAATGAGTTGGACATTGGAAATGAAATTGTTCTCCAAATATAACTCAATTGGTAGGGTTTCATAAAGCACATTTTTTATAAAAAAATATGGATACCTAAATTTATTTATTTAACATTTCCAGATCCAAACTATTTTGGGTTCTCAAAAAATTATAGATTCTATCTCTGGAATACAATATGTGTACCAAAAAGAACAGTTGGTAATGGGATAATGTTTTTTCTTGACACATGACTGGAAACAAACATTTTTTTGAAAATATAATTTAAACAAAAGATGGAAAAGTTACCTTCAGAGATAATCCTCAAAGAAATATTGTTTTTATAGGTAATATTTTTTTCGTCTCTAATGTTTTAATTTCCAATGATTTTTTATTAATTATCCTAAGGACAACATTATTAGCAGATGCCAAGTATGTGATAAAAAATACCTTGTGAATTTTAGTAATGATAAGTGTTTAGATTAGAATTCCAAGGATGAATACATTATTTCTGCCCATATGTCTGAGAATGTATACCCAATTAACATAGAATACATTTGGAGTGAATACATATCTTCCATAAGTGAAATTGAAGAACAAATATGGTTAAGGAATATATGTTTAGGACATTGTAACCATATTATCCTTTGTAAACTATCAATTAAAATACTTATGAAAGATTTACCAGATCTAAGGTATGATTCTTCAAAAGATTGTGATCCATGTCAATATGGGAATAAACATAAAACTCTCATTAAAAATCAATTAATTTTCAACATCTAATGTATTATAGTTAGTGTGCATGGATAATTTTGGTCCTATACAACAAATATTCATTGAAAAAAATACTATATATTTATTTTAGTTTATGACTACACAAGATTTACATCAGTCTATTTTCTTAAAAAGAAATATGAAGCCTTTTTCTATTTCAAAACATTCAGATCAAATTTTAAAAATGAAAAAAACCTACCTCTAATAACTATTTGTAGTGATCACTGTGGTGAATTTTAAAATTTAGATTTTTAATGTTTTTATAGAATGAAATGTATCACTCAAAATTTTTCAGGTCAAAAAACCCCTCATCAAAATGGTGTTGTTGAGAAAATAAATTGTATTGTTCAAGGATTTACAAGAACCATGTTGGATAAATACTCTGTTTCTAAGATTTTATGGGATGAATCTATTAGTACTACTTATTATAATATAAATTATGTTTTAACTATACCATTTCTTATTAAAACAAATTATGAATTGCTGACTGGAGGAAAATCTAACGTTTTGTACTTCACAAATTATGGATTCAATGTATTAATATAGAATAAAAATGATAATTTACATAAATTATCACCCAGATTAGATGAATTACTCTTTCTTTGTTATTCCACAACTTCAAAGTCTTATAGTGTTTTTAATAAAAACTCTTGTACTATTGAAGCAATAGTGCATGTTATGTCTAAGGAAATTAACCCCTTTGTTTTTAAACAATTTTTACTTATTTAAATTGATATAATTTCACAAACTTATTATCAACAAATGATTGAAAACACTTTCGAAAAGGGGAATACTAAAAAAATGTTACTAAAATATTCACCCTATAAGAATTTCTATCCTCTTGTTGAAGAACCGTTTCTAAAAAACCAAATAAATTTTTATTAAGAAATAATCCTAGTGATAATATCATTTGTGATGTAAATAAACATGTATGGACCAAAAATTCCTTGAGAAATGAAATTGAACATCTTGATTTTTTCCCCAATATGAATTTAAAACTCTATGTGAGTCCTTACATTATGAAAATTGGATTAAATAAATGCAAGAAGAATTAAATTAATTTTAATGGAATAAAGTCTGTACACTGGATGAAAGACCTAAAGAATCCAATTTAATTGCTGTAAAATGCGTTTTTAGAAAAACAAATGTGACAAAAATATAGTCTTTGTAAGAAAAAATGCAATACTTATTGCTAAAGGCTCTAATAAACAAGAGGTAATATACTATGATGAAACAAATGCTCTTGTAGATATACATGAATCTATTCATATTATCATAGAATTTGCAGCATACTTTAATTTCATACAATTTCAAATGGATGAATAATATTCCATTCATAATGGTTCTGTACAAGAAGAAGTCTTTGTAGAACAACCTCCTAGTTTTTTATATTCAATACATTCTGATCATGTTTTTTTAACTTACCAAAGCATTATATGGCCTTAAACATTCTCATAGAGAAACTTATGATAGACTTACATGATTTCTTTTATATAACAATTATGCAAAAAGTAAAAAAGATCCAACTCTTTTTATAAAAATGGAAAAAAATGTTTTGATTGTTCAAATTTATGTTGATGAAATTGTATTCGGATCATTTTAGTAATCTCTAGGTGATTTATTCGCAAATCTAATGAAATTTGAGAATGAAATGAAAATGATGGGTGAGTTAACATTATATTTTGGTATTTAAATCTCTCAAAAACTAGAATTAACCTATATATATCAATGTAAGAATGAAAAATAATTACTCAAAAATTATGTATTTGATAAATCTCAAAGTATTATCACTCCAATCGGTACCAAAAATACACTTGATCATGATGATGTTAGGAAACTAGTGGATCAAGAAAAATTAATTTGTAGGATAGAAAGTTTGTTATACATGACATCTATTCATCCAGACATAATTTTTTCTGTATGATTATGTGCAAGATATAAATCAAATACAAAATAATCCCATTTAAATAATTTGAAAAATAATTTTTTCTATTTAAAATGAAATTTGGATTTATGCCATTTTTTCTTCTAGAAATGTTTGTTTTTAAATATTATCAGATGTATACTTTGGTAGTTGTAGAATAGATAGAAAGATTACATCTATAACATGACATTTTGTGATATTCTTTTTTTCATGGTCATGCAAGAACCAACATTCAATAGAACTTCCTATTACTGATGCTGGATATGTAGTAGCTAGAAGTTGTTGTGCTCATGTTTTGTGGATGCATCACACACTCACTGACTACGTTATGTGTTTTTCCAAAACTCAAATATTATGTGATAATAATTTTTCCATAATTGTTAGTAAATACCCAGCACATAACTAATGTTAAAAATACATATATATTATGCATCGCTTTCTTAGAAATCACAGACCAAAAATAGATATTGTTTTACAATTCATTGGAATATAAGAACAACATAGTGACATTTTTACAAAACCATTACCTTACAATAGATTTTATTTTATTAAACAGAATCTAGGAATTATTACTAAAATAATCATTATTCTCTAGTTTCTGTTTGTAGAATTCTACTTATATTATATTAGTCTTTTTCATAGGGGGAGAATAATTTTTATACTCCTTATTTTACCTATTTTATGTTATTTTGAATCATATTTTATATTATTTATTTTATATTAATTACATATGTTAGTTTTATTTTTTTATTTGATATGTAATTCAGCATAATTTTTATTTTGACATTCTATATATTGTTTATTATTTGAAAATTCTATTTATCGTTTTGACATTTTTTTAATCACACTTTGTTTTCCATCAGCATTACAACCTATGGTAATGAATTTTATTTCCATTGTCATGATAAACTATGTTAATGAATATTTCTTCCATCGGCATAAGAACAAATGGTGATGACTTTGTGTTTCATCGGCTTGACAACTAATAGTAATGAATTTTTCTTTTATCGGCTTTATAACCAATGGTAATTAATTAGTTTTCCATTGTCTTCAAAACCAAAGGTATTGAATTTTTTTTCATCGGCTTCACAACCAATGGTAATGACCTTGTTTTCCATCTGCATGAAAACCCATGGAGATGAATTTTTATTCCATTAGCTTGATAACCAAAGGAAATGATTTTTTTCCAAATGGCTTGAAAACTAATTCTAATGACATTGTTTTCCCTCTGCAGGACAACCAAAGGTAACAAAAAAACATTCCATCGACTTCAAAAGAAATGGTAATGAATTTTTTCCCATATTTATGATAAATTATAATATTTTCATTCCATGTCATCGATTTGATGTTATATTGTATTATCTTTTCATTATTTATCCTATTTACTTTCTGTATTTCATTATGTCTTTACTTAAATAATACAATGAAACAAAAAACATACTTGAAATCTCTTATGGGTATATTATCTTTTAATTTTGTATTTATTTTCATTCATGTTTGTTTTAAATGTGTCTCTTATTCTCTAATATTGGATTAATTATATTATAACCAAAACCATAGTATACCTATGTTCATCCAAATTCTCCTATAAATAAGGAACCCCATCCTCTAAACCGCATTTGTTTTTCAAATTTATCAGTAATTCTCTGATCATTTGTTTAAGGGTGGTATGATGTTTTTGTTAATCATCTTTATTTCTCAGTCTTCCTCCCACACACATATCAAAATGTATTTACATTCTTTCTCAGAAAAGGATTTATTTATAGAAATTTTAGTATCATGTGTTTTCATGACAGTTACAACTCATCAATCCAGAGGATTATTTTATTCCAGAGCTGGGAAAATAATTGTGGTGAGAAACCAATATCTTAAAACATGATTCTTTTTGAAGAGGTTAGACAATTCAACAATATGGTGTCTTCTGACAAGTATATCATGATCAACATTGTTTTGTACGATAGAAAATTCTCAATTTATGTAAAATAAGAAACACATTTCCTCAATGTTCTAATAGATGGTGAATATTTTTTCCATCTCATAACCAACCTAAGGATGTTGGTACATTTAATAATTAAAGAGCTGAAAATAATTTTTTCTTATAAATGAGGTGAAATGGAAAGTATCCCATTTATATCAACACGACTGACTTATTTTTCTTTAATGCAAGGTTTTATAGTACAAAGGAAATAGGATAGAGAAACTCTTAAGGCCTCTAACATAATTATGCTTGATTATCTTGTAAACATTTGAATGGTAAATCTCAGGGGTTATATTTTTTAAATTATCAAGAATGTGATTTATAGAGAAATCAAGTCTCATCATATCATTTATCCATCTATTCCCACAAATTTCATTCTTGAAAGATTGAAGTATTTTTATATTTCTATGATAGGAGAATTGAAAGAGCTAAATCCATCATAGATAACTAAAAATATGTTGAATAAATTATATATTTTTTTATGATGATTCAAAACTCTTTTTCAAAGATATTGAATTAGAATCTATCCGAAATCAATCATCACTAAATCAATAGGCACCATATCAATCGACAGCAATTCAATATTCACCAAATCTAATAGAATCAGCTCCAACAATTTTTTCTTTCTAAAATTCATAACCATAAATCAGTGCAATTATAAATAATAAAACCCAATACAGTAAAGAGGATACAACCATATGGTGGGATGAGAATGAACAAAGAAACAAAGGGGATCCTAAATTTGGTCTTGATCCACATGAATCTCTAGCTAATAAGATAGTGGTAGAAGATAATCTATAGGATGAGAAGAAAAAAATATTATTTTGAAAAGAAATACCCATGATTTTTAAGTTTCTAAAATCACAAAAGGGGTTGAGTTGGAAATTTCTCAATGGATAGAAAAAGTTCAACAAGAATCGTCCATACAGATTTCTATAGAGAAAGAATAAGGGAAACAAATAGTGAAATAGGATTAGGAATGTGAAGAAGAGGAAGAATAATTTCTTTTATAATATCTTCAATTTAAAAATAATATTAGTGAATAATATTTTATTGAAATGAAAAGTTAATAAATAAAACTAAATTCCCATTAAAATAAAACAACAGTTCAATCCTTAGAAATTCAATCAGATAAGATTCCATATCCAGTTAAGATAATGGATCAAGGTTCTCATATTTAGAATGAAATTTTCCTTAGTGAAAAAGTCGAAGAAGAAAGGTTTGAATAATAAGAAGTAATATATCAAAATAAAAAAGGGATAGGAAAATGAAAATAGTTTATTCATGACTCAAGCCAATCCAACGAACATGAATCATATGATGATGATACTAATTAAGAACATTCAATTTATTTTAAGAAAAGAGATAAAATTATTTATGTTTTGAGATGAATTGAAAAAAAAATCCATATTTTCCTAGCATTTAAGGAATAATTGATTATCTTACATAAAATCAATGGAATAATTTTGGTTCAATAAGAGAGCTCAAAAATAGAGTAAAGTAAATTTAATCCAATTTAAAAGTTTTGAGTCAACGTTCTGTTTCTCATATGAAGAAATGCAACAAGAGGAATATGTTTTTGTACAAAATATAAAACTTTGTAATTGAACGTTAGAAATCAATTGAAGACTTTATGAATCATTCAAATGAACATGATATTTTTTTGAATAATATTGATAATGGAAAAATTGACAGGTTAAATCAAATTCCAAAATATCATGGTTATGATGCTATTTTAGTAAATTAAATTAATAAAAGGTTTAGTTCTTTATAGTCATAATTCTAGAATGTTTCATCTTTAAATGTTGAAATAGTTTTCTTAAAAAAAAATTTTATGACTAAAGAATAGAAGAATATGAACTAAAAAATGGATACTCTCAAAGATGTGATCTATGTTCCAGAAGACACTATCAAAAATAAAGATCATGTTTTTCTAGAATAAAAAGAGCTTCTCAAATATTAGGAAGATTCTATCATAAATGATACGAAATAAATAAATAAGTTTAATTTTATTCTATTTGAGTTGATCAAGAAAGAAACAGAAAGATAAAACAAATTATCTTTTTGTTGTATCATTACTTCTTGGTTGTTCCTTCTTTTTTTCTAAAAATTTTATAGTATAATGAATTGTATGTTTTCAATTACATTTTTTTTAATTTTTTCTCTAAATTTTTCAAGATACTCGACAATATCACATTCTTTTTGTAAATTATGAAGGGATAAATTGTTTTATAAAAAGGGAAAATGTTTAATAAAGGCGGTAAATGATTTAAAAATGGGAAGAACTCCAAAATTATTTTACTCAAAGTTAATACACCGAAATCTATGAATATCTACGAATATAATCCTTATGAAATTCTATGTGTAAGGGGAGTTAGTTGTATTCATTTTTTTATTCAGAGGATTTATTTCATCGAATGAAAAAACATAAAATAGGTAAATAATTTATCAAACTTTCAAAATAATTATTATTTCATATAGATCATACACATATCTTATATATTCATTTAATCTATCCTTATTACAATTTAAATAAAATATAATTGAAAAAAATCACATCAATTTGTGGGGTGGTAATCAATCATACACATGAAAAATGATATTTATTTTGAAAGGTTGTAAGGTAAGATGTAATATGTGATATTATATCAATATAGTATTTTCACCTCACTAATATCACATATAATAATTAAATTTATCTTTTTTACATTCCATTATATGTGACTGTGAAAAATCATTTGTAATTCCTAGTGAGGCGGTAGTTCACCATATAGAAAAACAATGTTATTATATCTCTCCCAGAAATGAAGGTTAAAATGTATATGAGATATAATAATTAAATAAGTATAGTTAGGTAAAAAATATAATATATTTAATATATAATTTAGATAATTTATCATAACAATCATTGAGAAATAGTGATTGAAATTGAGCTACGTCAGTTCAAGAAGCGGTAGTCTGTCCTATACAAGATCGACTATTTTGTTACCCATTTTAAGGAATATTAGATTGATGTAGGTCATTACATTAAAATAATGAAATATTTTTATATGCATGATAATTTTTTTGTTATATAATCATGGTTTAACAATAATTTGAGAAGGTGGAGGGAAAATTAATATTAAATGCATGGTAAGGGGTGATACATTTTCTTCAGAGATTATCTTTTGGATTGCACCAAAACAAATTTTTAGGATGTATTTGTGAAAAACAAAGATTATATAATTTTAGTATGGATTTTATGATGTTATTTTTTCATATATTGTCAAATATAAAATATTTTTGTTAATTTAAAGAGGAGATGATTGTGGCTGTCCTTTTAAAATTGAGGTGAGTGGCACACAAGTTATTTTTGAAAAAAATAAGCATACTGATGTTTTTCATTTGAAAAAAGTATAATAAAGTGACAATTATTTATAAAAGAATATATATGGTCTAAATATTCCCAAACAATTGTCATTTTAAATGATTTGGGTCATTTTTATCCATTATTGTTTTAGTTTAATTCCCTAGTAATCACATTTTTATCTTATCCGTGATAAATAATTAATAATTTATTCAATATTAATTAGGGTAAAATATTTTTTAAAAATTATTAGAAAAAAATATATTATTATTATTTAAATTATTAGAATCATTTATCAAATTCTATTCATAGAAGTGGAAAAATAAAATCTAAAACAAAACATAGAGGCATGATGCAAAAACATGTTTTCGACAAGTGTATTTTTCAAGGGCAATATTTAATCAATGTATAGTAATAATAATTTTATATAAATTAAAATGAATTGATATAATAATATATAATTTTCATTTAACACATTATTTAATAGGAATTATTATAATTAATTAAAATGGATAAATATTTTGAACTTTTAAACTATTTTAAAAAAATCATTATTTAAACCAAAAAATAATCATATAACAAAATTCAATATAAATTTAATTAAAAATTAATTAAGTGGATTAAAAATAACTAAGATATAAATATGTTACATTGAAATATAATGGTGATTTTATATTAATTAATTTATGTAAAATAATTTTTATTTATACAATAAATTGCTATTTTTCATTATTCATTGAAAAATTAATATTTTCAAAAAAATTCCAAAATTTTAACATAATATAATTTCAATATGATGATTTCAATAATTAATTTCAATATATAAAAAAAATTTAAAACCCTATAAAATAATTATAATATTATATAACAAAAGTGAATAAAAATCATTTTTCATGAAAACATATTTTTGATAAATATAATTACTTTACATAAAATTGATTGATTGTTTACTATGAATAAATTTATATTCTGTATAAAATATATAAATATATTTTATAATGTAGTTAATACTATCCATATAAACCAATTTATCTACTAGTTTACAATGATCATATTCTAAATATTATTATATCAGTGTTCAATGATGCTCGGTGTTGCATGTCATGCACAACATCAAAGATACTCATTACTGTGTGTAATGCAATAAAAACAAAGAGTTTCATATAAAAAAATTGTAAAAAATTAAAGTTATTTAAAAATAAATATTTTATAAAATATTGTGATGTTATAAAGGAACTATTTAACATCAATTCCATAGAGAGGATGATAAAACCTATAATTAGAAATGGAAAAACATTTTTCATATTTTATTTAAAATTTAGATTAAATCTTATATCATAAAAAACTCAAGATAAAAAACAATTGAAATATAATAAATATAAATGTAAAGGTCACCTATAATAAAACATAATCATGTTCCAAAATAAAAAGATAATTAGTGGGAAGATAAAATATTGAAATTGGGGAGAAATCACTACTAAAGAAGATGAAAATAATTATCAACAAAATTATAATTTTTAGAAACGACATTTATAAAGGATGAATCTTCCAACTGAAATTTCATTCCCAAAAGGAATATGTAATTAAAAAAATCCAAAATAATTACAAAAAAAGAATAAATATCCCTTTCAATAACCTTTTTATCAGGCTTGTGAGATCCTTTTACTATCATGAAAAAAACATGAGAATATCTAACTACATGGATTCATTATATCCATTAACAGAATAACGTATTTCTATTATGTGATGACTAGTTTTCCACCTCAATTCACACCATTTTATAAATGATAAATGATGAATTTTTCATTCCAAAAGAACTAAAATTTACATTTAACATGTCAAAAGATCTAAAAATAGTTGAAAATTCATTTCTCCTATTTTTATCCATTAAGAAAGTCCAAAAATGATTGTAAAATATAAGATAATATCTAATAAAAATAAATCTCATTATGGGGAAATATAATATTAATATCTAAGCCTTAATACTAAATCTGAATGTCCAACAAACCATAAACTCTTCAAAATAAACATGAACAATATTTTATCCCAGATATTAAAATGATTTCATCACATACTCTTCCAAGTGAAATATAACATTTATCTCCAAATCAAAAAATCACACCAAAATTTATATACCAATAATTTAATATACATTGATCATATAATCTCGTAAATATGATAATAATTTTCCTAAATTAACAGAATTAATATAAAGTTATGCTAAAAGTACATATATTTGTAAAAATGATTCTACCTTTTTTTCAAATAAATTCCCAGCATAAAAAATTCAATCGATTTACTAAAATCATATAATATTCCTAAAATGTAACTACCCTTTTATCTATATTAAACATAATTACATCAAAAAAACATCATCTAAGCACTAATGATTATCAATACCATTTAAATTATATCTAAAAAAATTTAAAAGTATTTTCCCTGAATAACCATCTAATAATAACACAATATATTCATAAGGTATACATATACCTAAAACGTCTATTAAAACTAATTACTCCCATAACATAAAACAACAAAAGGGGTATCTATGTATTTAAACATATTATCAATATTAGAGTTTTAAAATTTTTATTATATCTAAAACTCATAAAATATCTTCATCTTTATAATACTAACCAGAACATTTATCTAATCATTTTCGATGATACCATATATAACACCCTATATCATAATCATCCCATAATTACATGATTTATGACAAGGTTTTTACATTATAACTTTCTCATGATATATTAGCTTTAGGTTTTCATAGAATTAAGAAATCACATTACATTATGTATGGAAGAAAGATACATAGTGTCTATTTTTACACAAAAAAATGATTCTTAATTTTACCGTTATATTTAGTTTTCTCAAGAACAATTATTAGGGAATATGCATCAAAATAGTCCATACTCATCTTTTGGCCCTATAATTTTTTTTAAAACATAGGATCTGTATAAATATCATATTATAGGATATAAAAATAAATAATTCTCCTTATTCGAATGAAATATATTAATAATATTTAAAACCATAATTTTTTTTAAAAAATACAATAGAGAAAATGAAAAAACCAATACATATGGATTTTAAAAATCATCCAATTATTTTATTTGATACAAGATAATATTTTTCAGGTATGATGAAAAAATATAATTATATTGGGAATGTTTTTTGGATAATGGATTGTTTTATCATACATAGAGAGATGTATGTGATATAATGTGTTCGTATGAAATAGGTGGGTTTATTTACATTATGACCTTTTCTAGTGAGTTCTGAAATAATGTTTATGTGTTTCTGATGATACATAAGTCTGAAAATTTATACATGTTATAAGAATTTAAAAATGTATAATATAATAAACTATGAAAAACTGTTATCATCCAATTGATAGATTAGTGTGGTGAATGCATGAGTTATGGATTAAATTATTATATGATAGATTAAGTTTTTTTTTAAAATCATGCCTCTTAGAACACAATAGTGGAATGGTATTTTAAGTGGAATAATACACTGTTTGGAAAGGTTTTAACAATGATGAGTTAATGTTACCATTTAATTTTAGTTCGGGGATACACACTTGAAATCACTGCATTCTTTCTTAATCATGTCTCATCTATAGTAGTTAATAATACACCATATAAGATATGAACTAAGAAACATTCAAATTGTTATTTTAGGAGTATTTTTTGTTTTAAATCATATGTATGATGTTTTGATTTTGTTATAATTGACCATAATTTTGATAAATGAAAGTTTTTTTGTCATTCCAATAATATTATGGGTCATTTTTTCTATAGTCCTCCTGATAATAATGTGTATGTGGCCTGAAATGATGGTTACCATGAATATAATAACATGAATCTCATAGTTAATAGGGGAAAGTTAATCTTTGATATTTTTAAAACTATGAAAACATTAATTGTTCTTATGTTAGAAGTAATGTTAGCTCGATAGAGGGTTATAAAGTAAAAATTAACCCCAATTATATAATAAACATGAATTTATTGTAGTATTATTTAGATTAATGATAGATGTGGATTTATTAATGGATATTATGATGAACAAACATATGAAAATTATAAACCTACACCCTATAGAGATACCATTGTGTGTTTTGAATCAGATAAATAGAGAAACACTAATAAATTTTAGATAGAATCTATATACACTGTGCATACTTAGAACATGGTATATGTATTATAAGTGGTGATAACCAATGTTTTGATGTGGGTTATGAATTAGGTAATAGACATGGATAGTGGAGTGACTTCCTATAAAGATGATACAATGGATGAATATTTCAAAAAATCATTATATTCATTATGAATAAATATTTATACTAATATGTATGAAAAATTCCATTCTGATATATTGTTCCTTAAAATTGCTTTATGATAAAAAGGTATATCAAATTGATGTCAAAACTAACTTCCTTCATAGTAAATTATTCAAGAGTTTTAATATGAAATACACCAATGTTTTTTAATATCTGAATGTGTCTCTAACAATGTTTATGTTGAAATGGTCAATCCATATACTAACACAATCCTATTCAATATATAACGTCTAATTTTATAATGTAATCAAAGAGTTTGGGATCATCGAGAAAATAGATGATTCTTGTGTAAAAAATTGATTTTATTGGAGTGTTTTAGTAGTTTAGATATTATATGTGGATTTCATACTACTTATCCAAAATTATATCCCAATATTTAATATTATATATATGTGATAGGGAAGAATCTTCTTGATAAAATGTTGGGGCTATGGTGCCTACATAGTGAATATTGAATCATATATATATATATATATATATCAGAAATTATTCATGGACTGAGTTAAAACACATATATTAGTAATTTACTAATTTGATTTAGTATAATTAAATCCAGGAATTAGATTTTACTAGTATTTCTTGGATTAAATCAAAGAAATATTCATTATCTATCTAAATGGATAGAAATGATTGATATAATTCCTTTTTCATAGGTTATTTGATCTAACATGTAATCAATGTGGATTAAAATACCCAATGCCTTCTATACATTGGAAGAAACTAGTTGATACTAATCAATCCATAGAAATGGCCAATGTATTTCTATAATAAAGATTAATATACAGTAAATAATTATTAATGTTATCTTCATATTATCTGGAGGAGTGGATGGGTTCATCATAATTGGTTGTATTATTTATAGTTTATAATCTAAAAAAGGTGATATGATATCTTAAAAACGTAGTATGTTTTTTTACAAATTGTGGAGCAATAAGTTAGAATAGTAAAAAACAATCACCTATAGAAGACTCGACAATAAAAACTTATTAATTTTGTGCATCATATGTTGTAATAGTATACATTTATATGAAGATGTTAATATTAGAATATTATAAAGATAATAAGATTGATGGATTAATTGAGGTTTAAATTGAAAAACATGGAGCTATATATTAAGACATTTATCCTTGATCTACCAATGAACCAAACATGTCATTTAAAATTATTAACCCATTGAAGTCATCAATGACATCTATTATGTAATAATATTTTGTCTGGCTATAGAAGAAACTAAAATTGATGCTTTAACAAAACCATTTACTTAAAAACTTAAGGTTCATGTTAAATATTTTCGTATTAGATACATGAGATATTATACAAAATGGTTGAAAAATGTATCATTGTTTTATAATGAACTAAATATTTATTTATCATTCACTCATATATAGTTTATTTAATTTACATGAACAATAAAATGATAATGTAACCATAAATTATGGCATTGAGTTGTAACTAACCCATGATCATAATAGAGTATTATTACTTGTAAATAAATGTTAATGTTAATGTTAATAGAATCTGTTAATCAATATAAAGATTTATGTATGATATATAATGAATAAACTAAGGAAGTAAAAATTCAGGACATATTATCTAGATAGTCCCATCAACGTATATCACATGCAATTTCATATGTTCATTAATATACATAAGGTTATATACTTCTTATGTTCCCACATTATCCAAGGCTTGCAATATAACTATATCTAGAATCAATATACATGTATATCTTTCTAATACAATCCTTCAGGATTAGTTAATCACTATGTGATTGGGTATATTATTTAACATGTCATCAGTTGGAGATAAAATAAGATGATTATTTTGATTATATTAAAAATAACGGTATATATAACCTTTATTGAATTATATTAAATACATGCATATGAATGATTGGTTGAGTAACATGTGGTGTTTTTAACATATTGAATTAATTATATGTGATATATTTATTCATACTAGTTTTTCTATTTTATAGAATAATGAATGTATAATTTGTAGTATACTAGATTTATGTGATTAATTTTCATTGATCACCGAACATCGTAGAAAAATATATTATTTTACGTATACATATGATTAATATAAAAACTCTTATGGTTAACATTTTTATTTGACGATAATAGTATTTTTTATCAAGATCACACAAGGCCACTTTATATATTGTGTATCAGTGGTTCTTTTCTAGTGCATTATAATTTATTACATCTACAAAAATTAATATTTCATATACATTTTCAATTATAAATAGGACCATAATTTCACAAAGTTAGGACATAGAATAAAGAATAAATTTTCATAAGAGTTTTTTCTAAAATAAGGAGTGTTTTTTTATAAAACATGTCATAAAAATATTTAATGGATTTACATACTATTTATTTTTTTACAAAATTTTCTCATAATACACTAGTGCAACTGGGATATTTTTTTGTATATATACAAAAATAGGTATATAATCTACTAAAATATTCCTAATCCATTGACTATGATATGAATTTGGTGAAAATAATAGAGGTTGGATTATGTTATTCAGCGCATAGATGCATCCACAACCCCCACGGTGAATATATTTTTTTTTGAATCAATGTGATAATTTATTTATTTCTATATAAATTATGGTTAATGATTGAAATATTCCCTAATCATAATCCATATTGATAAATAATTGTTAAAAATTCATGTTAATTTTCAAAAGATGGCAGTTAAACCTAAAATCCATTCACTAAATGAATGGATAATTTTTAAAATATGGAGATCCTAAAATTGGGGTAGTGCATTTGATTTAATACAAATATATGATCTCCTCCATATTAATACTCTATTTTGTTATCAAGGAATGTGATATCACACCATTGGAGTTAATGTGTGATCTCATAACATATGAGGATTATAGTGACCAGTGTCCTCATATGTAGTAATGATTCCATCAATTTTCCATAGGTTATCTTGCTCCAGATTACTCCAAAAATAATATGGAAAAAGGAAAATTCATCATACCAGTCATTACTGAATTATTTTATGTGATTCATAAAACATGTCAATTCAATGATGATATGTCAGTAAAAAATTGATTCATTTTCTACATTAAGAATATTATGATGCTATAAAAAAACATTAATATTATGATAATTGGTTAAATAACTGTAACAAATATGTAAAATATATGTGTTGTTTAATGATGGTGTCATCATGTTATTATTTGGGAAGAATATGATCTGAACAAAAATTACATTAGATATATAGAATTAATTTATTTAATATGACCCAGGATAATTTTTCATAATATATCTTAATAATTAATATATTTTTATCCCATTTAGTTAATTGTTTTTGTGATAAATATATTAATAGTTTAATATGGATGAATTTTATATAATAAAAAAGAATTTAAGATGTAGTAACATAGTACAATGATAATAAAAACATTTCATCTGGGTAAAGAAATGGGTTAGGTTCTGAATAAAACTTTATAATCACATTATTTTGAATAGATATGATATAATACTGATTCATGATTGATATAAAGTCAATAACATGAGTAGATTTTGAGAATGAAAATATATTTTTGTAATTATTCCATTCCATTTGATCCAATATATATATTAAAAAATCATCACACCTTACCATTTCTACAGTGTTTAAATAGAAAGTATTATGAATAAAATTGTGAGTTTGTAATAATTAATTCAATTTTATTTTATTTCATTAGTATCATATGGTAAATTATAATTTAATTTTGTTTGGTTTTTTGGAAATTTATTATGAATAATTCATTATAATGAATTAATATATATATATATGTGTGTGTGTGTGTGTTTTTTGGATTTTAATTAGTATGTAAATGTGTGAGAAATTTTAGGGTTTTTAATAGTTAATAAAATGGGGTTATCTTATATGTATTTGGAGTTAGATGTAAGATAATTTTTATTATTTGATACTTATAGGTTTCTTGTAGGATGGGTTGAAATTATTTCTTTTGACCACTTTTTTTACTATGAAAATGTGTTTGATTATAGTGGAATTCTGTAATAAAACATTGTTTCAAAGTAAACATTTAAAATGTTTTAAAAAAAATCATTATATTTATATAGGGATCCATCATACTAGATCAGTAAATTATTATATAAATATTTTTACAAATTATTTTACTCTAAATAATATTTATTTAATTTTTTGTTATTTATTTTCAAGGTCAATCCCATAGCCTCACTAGATATATATAGGTTACAATTATTTTGAATTATTATAGGATATAATTATATGTGTTCTCCCTATCATACTAGTAAAAAATATGAAATGATACCCAAAATATAAATTTATACCAATGATTTTTCATCCCATCCTTGAGTGTACTTATTAATCTATAAATCCTCGACATAAGAAAATCAAAAATCATTTCATTGATTCAATTTTAATTCAAGATATTTTTTCAACTAGCCTAATTGAGTTCAATAAACAAATTTATATACAAAATAATCATGTTAATATTATTAAACAGGACTAAATATTACATAACTAAATCAATGAAGTAACCTCAAATCTATAGTAAAATAATGTGATCCATATAGAGAGGATATAATATTCAGAGATATATATCATTGAATAATTTATTCACAAATTAAAGGTATTTTTTTATCCAAGAAGAATTTATTATAACTATATTTCCTTCACTAGCATCCTTATGTCTAAATCAACCTTACACCCCAATTTTGTTTTCTTATGTACATATAGATGAGTTGGAATATCAAAATAATAAGGAAACATTATGATTGAACGATTTTTATATCCTAAATTAACCAAGACAATAGTATCACATTAAACCACTCAATGCAAGTTGACTACTCTGAGGACTTATTGGACTTAAAATATCTATGAAGACCCTAAAATCCATACCTAACCTATGAATAACACTATGATTATTTAATTTGATGTAATTTTATGATTCCTTTTTAAGACCTTAATCACATTATATAATCAAGAATATCGTCCTTATAGTGAAGTCCACCATTCCAGAAAATGAAATTTATTATTAGGCATTATAGGGAAAACCCCTGATTAAATAACATATGAACAATATTTTAATCCATTATCACATGTAACAACCATGATTTATTTTATTTAACTTCATATAATATAAAAAACATACATCTTTCATTGATGTCGATTATTTCATTCCAATGTGGTTGGGGGATACCTCTAGGAATAATCCATCAAAAAAACTCATATAACTATATTTTAGTAAATATAAAAAACATCGAATAAATATAAAATGATTCAATTTTACAATGAAGCAATAAATCCTTTGGATTTAAGGGGAAAATATAAATAAATAATTGATATTCAATTACTGGTATGAATCACAAACTACTCAGCCATTTGTTTTATTTATCATTTATAGAAACTCAAGAACCCATCATGTATTATTGGAAAAAGGACAATCAATGTTAACTCCCTTAATAATGTTCTCTCTAATTAGAATATTAATAAGTACCTAAGGGTAGGGGTGGATCATGTGTGGTTAAATGAATTTAAAATAAACTAATTAATATTTTTATATTAACCAATTTTGTATTTAAACCTTTTTTATAGTTATAGAATGTATAAATCTTATTATATTTCATTCACTAAGAATGAATCACATAAAATGAATGTATGAACAAAAATATTAGAACATTTTATTTAGAAATATTAGATACTTTTTGGGAAAACCACTCATTTCCATGTCAACTACTGTTGAGTCATAGATTCCCCATATAATCATATAACAAATTTCAATTGGTGTATAATGATCTTCTTAAATCATCATTCATAATATAAAAATGGTAGGGTTATCATATTACAAGGCATCATGACTCCACTATATTACACCAGTGAAGGGGTATTTATAATAAATTTCTTAGTCTTTAATTCTAACTAGTTTTTACCTCCATTATTTTTAGTAGAAGTTCAATAACACTATATATTAATTTTACTACACCCATTGAATTTTTAAACAACTTCCTCAGAAATGGAATCCCTGAATTCCTTGATATCTTCAATGTATTCTCATACTACATGGTCACTAAAATTGTACATTCCATCAAGTTATTCAATGAATATATCACTAAAAATCCTACTAAAATATTATTTGGATCTCCATTTACTTCTTTTAGACCTATAACATACAAAAGTCTAAACATACACCATTATTCATAATGATATGTTATTGTAGTTCATTTTTCTCTTCTGTCATACTACAAGTTATAGTTAATTCTTCTTCTCCTTACATTTTTAGCGAATCAATTTGATTGCCTTCTAATTTATCTTTATCACATACCTTTCTTTCAAGTCAACCATATTTTATATTTTAGGTACAAATAGGACCCACATATTACCTCTCCTCAAGATCCACACAACTCATGGTTGTGGGTTTATTTATTAATGGAATTTGTCCTTTTTTATATACCATAAAAATTATTATTTTATGGAAAAATAAAATCAAAAGAATAATAATAATTATTGAATAAACATTTTGTGTTTCCATATATGACCATTCTTTTCTTGTTCAATAAAAAAAGAATTCTCAGAATGACCACAATTTTTAAGGACCGATGATTTTGGAATACATTTTTACCAAGATAAATAATATATTTTTTATAATTATTCATAAACAAAATTAAAAAAATGTTCCAAGACATATTATAAGAATATTATTTAAAAACATTTATATTAATAAATGTTGTTTTATATTAAAATTTTATTATCAATTATATATGAATAAACAATAATATTATGAACACTAAAATTTTTGCAAGGGAATTATCAATAAAAATGTTTTCCCACGAATATTTTCATTTAAAAAATTAATATATAAATTTTAGAGTTATAATTTTGTTTAATGAACTTCATATCTAAATTCATTATGTATATGTTATCTTAAGTTTTTTTGAGATTTCTCTAAAGTAATTGATCTTATAGTTGATAGTAAAAAAACCTAACAAATATGATTTCTTTTATTAATATCGTTTTATAAAATTATCCTGATAAAAAATTAAATCAGAGTTTTTTAAACTATTTATATATAAAAATATATATCATTTAAAATATTGTTTTTAATTTATTAAATCCATGTGTATTGTTTCAGAAACATGTGTATTTTTTAAAATATAAAGTATCTTTATGAACTTATATTAAAAAATTGTTTTATCACTTTCATTAATTAAATATATAAAAATGTATTCCATACTATAGATGAACATGATAATTTTATCTAATAACATTAGTTTCATTTTTTCGAATAAAATTGTGATTACCAAGATGATTGATAATGAAGAAGATAAAGTTAAAATAGTTATTTTCAAATATATATTTATTCATATTGCATAACATTTGTATAATAAAATAAATTAGTCCATTGTTAAAAATAAAATTAATGAAACTATTAACCATATAAATAAATATATTATCAATAATTAAATAAGAAATCTATACTAAATATGATTGAGAACTCTTTATTGAAAAAATAATACATTTTGATTTCCAAATACTGATATTTTAATCTAAAAATTAATTTAACCTCATTTTTAAATTGAATTAGATTTTATTTATATCAAATTTAATTTCATGAAATCCAAATTTGTAACAAAGGTTTATTTTTTTTTGCTAAAACATAAGTAACATGCCTAAAAGCTAGATACCCGAGTGAAAAAATGGTAAATTTAAAAATATAAGATTATATAACTTAAATCTGATTTAAAAAATGTCATGAAATTAATAATGTAGGATTTATCAACCATATGCCGCAAAAAACAATTATTTATCACTTTTAGAAGCATTTTCCTTGGATTAGTTTCCTTCCATTATTGAAAAACATTATTCCTAAAAAACTACCGATTTCATCATTTATAAAATTAGAAACTAGATAATCTTTATGATACCCCCATTCCATATAAATGAATACTAAAACACAATAATTTTTAATTTAATATTGTCATATCTCAACTTAATAAGAAACAATTCCCAATTAGTTGTCATAATACCTTCATTTCCTAGATTTCCTCCATGGGAAAACTCAACTCATATACATGTGTACCAATTTTCCATAAAATCATTTGTTTTCTAATTTCGATCCAAAATATATTTTTATAGTTACCATATAATTGAATTAATTTTTTTATAATTAATTTCTTTATGATATTTGAATAACTCTTGACCACATTTTTCTATTTCTATTAAGAAAAAGTAAATTGTCATTTCTGTGTAAGCGGATTTCCACCTCTAGAATGTAATTTTTCTCATTTTTATCTAGATTTTTTTATAATTCATTAAAATATTTACAAATATGATTTGACAGGATAAAAATATCAATATAATTTCATTTCATCATTCATAATAATTTTTTCCCAATGTTAACCACCTTCAAAACCATAGTTATCTATTAATTAAGGTATTCTTATCTTTTGGTTGGTCTAACCATTTAAATGAACTATGCTATAAAATAATATAATTGATGACTATGAGAAATCAATAACTAATATTATAAGATACAAAAATTAAAATTATGAATTTTTTATGGTTCTTTAATTGTAAAATTAATATTAATCTCATTAATTAGTATATTAACATTTGTTCATTAAAAAAACTAAAACCTGATTTTTTCCAATTTCATCTATGAGACCCATAAAAAAGACACTAATAGAATAAATTATAACATCATAAAAACATTAAATAATCTATAAATATAAATTTTATGACATATGAATTATTAATTTAGGTGAATAAATAATAAAAAGTCTCTATTATGAAACTATTTCAATGAGATCTGGATTACACATGCCTAATATCGTAAGAAGTTAAAAACTAATTCATCTACATATATGGAATAATTATAATTTTTTTAATGTTAATGTGTCTTAATAAGGTTATAAAATAGAATTTTGATATATTTGTGTTTGTTGGTTATAATTGTTTTTAGAATTCATTTCTTAGTATAAAAAGAAGCTAAGGGTTATTATGTTTCATTATTTACTCTGTGAGATATTTTTTTATTGTTCCTAATTATTTATTTTATATTGTGTAATTAGTTACCAATTTACTTCCTATATGAAAATATAATCCATTTCATATAATTTTAATATTAATATCATAATAATCTTTATAATGATTATTATTTTTGTATGTAACCAATATTGTAAGGTTTTTATCATCAATCTGGACGAGAATTAACCTCTTATTATTGATAAAAATGTTATGAGAAAATTATAAAACCATTCTAGTTCAAAATAGACAATCAAACTACACTAAAATAAATACAAAAATTATTAAAATCTTATTTATGTCAATTAGAAACCTTACCTCAATGATGTCTCTAATGAAAAGAAGATGCATCTGTATCTGATTAATCAAAGATGCGTTCTTAGAAATTATAGGCCATATTATCCAATTCTTGGAAAAATTCATCCACAAAAATATTATTATCATTTAAGTCATGCAATAAGATGATTTTTTTTCAATCCATGAACAATGTTCCTTGTAATGAATAAATAAAATCATTCCTTCAACCACCCTATCATATTCTTACTGTGTGGTTTCAAACACAAAAACATCATCTAACATATCTTCATTAGAATGAAGTATGAGCACTCATGAATCACATTCTTCTCTAACCACATCATCTATTGAAATGGCCATAAACATATGTCTTTCCTATTATGATATCTGATTATCCCTCTTATCATCACCATAATTTTTTTCCATGACTTCACCACAATCAATCCTCTATTTATCATTTTGATCAATTGAAATATCTTCTCCTACCTAATCATGAGACATGGGATCATTATCCAACACCTTATTTTTTTTTGGAATACATAGTTTCCATAGTTTTTAATATATGAGAATGGTCTTTCTGGGATGTATGTCACGACCCATCCTCAGGGCACGTGCCATGACAACCCAAAGCCCGCCTTCCATAGGCCAGGGGCTGGCAACTAGAACCAAAGGAGTAAATCCCTATACTTGGAAGGAATTGCCTTTATAGAGGTAAACAAACACAACAGAGTACACAAATGAAGTAAGAACAAGTATAAATTTATACAAAAGTATGTTCTGAAAAGTAAGGGGCTGAAAATAAAATCCCAACTATGAGTACAGTACAATTGAAATACTAGTACAACAGCAGTAATGTAATGAAACAACCACTAAGTCGTCCTACGGGAATCCCACCTGAAAGGTGGGTACAGATGGTCTCCTCATCAGCTTGGGTCTGTCCATCCGCTCTGTGTACATCCTGCTGAGTGGTCCATCTCCGGGTACCATCTAGCTCCACAAGTATCTACCAGGATCATTTTTGTCCATCATCTACATCCAACACAATGTACTATAGGAATAGACCATGCAGGGGTGAGTATAATAGTACTCAGTTGGGACCTCGAGACCCCCAAAGGTCTGCCAGAATCAACGAAGGATAAACCAAAAATGAAATATACAATCATGAAGTATCAAACAAATATACTTAGGTATATGCCCATACATATACCTAAGTAATCCATTCATGTTTGGCTCCAACTCTCGAGCCCAAGTACAACCAGTCCACACAGGAAAGAAGTCAATCACACCGATGGTAACGATTGAAAGTCAAGACTCGGCTCACATAGGTATAAAAATCATGAAGAGGGGTGGAGATGATTATATTTAGCCTTTGAATCATCTCCTTTGACGAACCAACATACCATTTTAGTACAAAAGTGGTCAATGTCGAACCCACGGAGTATCAAAGTATAGTAGTCATCACTGCCGAACCCATGGAGGATCCATGTAAGTAGTCATCGATGCCGAACCCACAGAGGATCCATGTACAGTAGTCATCACTGCCGAACCGACAAAGGATCCAAGTACAGTAGTCATCGTTTCCATACCCACAGAGGATCCAAGTACCATAGTCATAGCTGCCGAAACCATGTTGGATCCAAGTACAGTAGCCATCATTGTCATACCCACGGAGGATCCCAGTACGGTAGTCGTCGTAGTCGTATCCCGCTCTAGGGTTCCCGCACATAGCACGCTCGATTCCGGGAGGGTCAGATCCTTGAGCCAAGGGGTAGATACATCAACAATCATGATGTCCATATTTGATGTATCTGAAACTACCATCTCTTCAAAAGAAACCCAATGTGACAGACTACACGTCAATCGGATGCCCGATCTTAGAGATGTTGACATTTCGGTTACAGGGTCCCGGTTGGAAATACGACCTTTCCAAACCCAAAAGTTTTCTAAAGTTGACCAAAACTCACTTAGAGTTTCACAAGAGGACCGCTTCATCATGAGGGTCCCAGTGCCAAATATGGGGCGTTGATCAGATGTGTGGTCTTATATATATTCACATTTAAGTGAAAACGGGCCCGACCCATTAAGCACAGTGGGAAGGCGGGTCAGGTCAACCCAGTTTTGGCGGGTCCGACACGGTAGAGGGTCGGACCGGCCCGATGTGTCACGTGGCCCGACCCGAGGGGCGCGGCCCAGCACGAGCGGGTGTGGACCAGCCCGACGGGGCGCGGCTCGGCCAGGGTGGCCGAGCGGTCCGAGGGGGGCCCGCTTTCCCGAACCGATTAGGCTGAACGACACCGAAATCCCAACCAACCGGCCAAAGGCTTCGAGCCTTCCTAGAATGAGCAGTCTGCACGGGCAGGCCGTGGTTCATTCAGCGTGCTTCCCTCCTGGCGCCGCAGATTTTTCATCCCGGTTGGCTGACGAGCCGACCGGTTTGCCACCGACTGGCCCATGAAATGTGGGCCGCGGTTCACTGCTACACTATGTCCCTTGTGGCGTCGCGGTCTCTTCAGTCTTGCTGGCTTTATCCAGCAAGTTCTTCGTCGGCCGAGCGGCCTGTGGTTGCAGTTCGTGGTTCTTATACACACGGCCGACGCGCGGTCGCCTCCATCACTTGCCTCCTTCACTCGCCACCATCTCCATTCTCCACCACCTCCCTTTTTGAATTAAATAAACCAGAAATGACAGAGGTTCGTTGGGCCGTGTTTTTTCATCTCGCGCCCTCCGCGTTATGCGGTAACAATCAGACTTGGAAAATTCAAAAAATTTAACAAAGAACGAGGTACAAATTTTTCATTTAAAATAGTACAAAACCCTACCTCAGTTTCAAGAGCAAAGTACGTCAAAGAGGCGCGGAAGATAATTGTTGTAGAGGTGGGGTGTCGCGTAATACGGACGTCGATTCCTTCGACATCGGGGTGCGTCTGAAGGTGTGTGTCGATGGAGAATTCCTTCTCATTCTTAGTCGGAGTTGTTCTTCATTGAAGAATGACGTTCTCTCTAATTTACCAAAGGTTCCTCACACTAAAATATTTTCCTAGAAAATATAAAAGTAAGGCATACCCCATAATTATAAATATCCCATGTCATTCAAAAAGATTCAAAAATTAGATAAGTCAATTCATTAATTGATCAATAAATGAAAGATGTTTGCAATATTTATGGGAGAGAGAGAAAGAAGTGAAGAGTCACAATTATGGAGGGAGAGTTGTCATAATTAATAAAAGTGGAGTTAAATGGAGGGTTTCAACGGTGTTTAGGGGAGGTGATAAGTTGGGGTGCCTATGGGATCCACAACACTAATTCATCTCATGATAGGTTATTCGGGTGTGGGCCCCACCAATAACTCCCCATTATAGGAAATGACTAACATCCTTAAAATAAAATTGTGTTCCACAAATTTTATTTATTTTATTCTAAATCCCCAAATATTAACTCTCAACCCGCATAAAATGAAACTGCAGTAAATGCCCCCTTAAATGAATATTGGTGCTACGAGTTCATCGATTTCCTCAAATTTCAATTCCGAGCACCAGTTCAAAAGATAGAAAAACGTGCACGTACGTTTACTGAACGTATCCAAACAAAACATCATAAATTGTTTCTGGGCACACCAGGCATCAGAATCAACTACCGTCAGAAACCACAAACTTGTAAAATTCAAAAGTATTTAAAAAAAATTTCCTTGAAATTTTAGGGTGATTAAATTACTCCCACCTCAGGGATTCACCTTCCCAAAAAGCTACAACACACACTAGGGAATCAAATGGTGGTAATGTACATGCATTTGATCCACTTGTTCACATGTTCTATTTTAGAGGTTCTAGTTCTGCCAGCAGATGCGCACCAGAGGAATCGACCGCCCATATAAGACCCACCTCTATCGATCCTCGATCTCCACTAGGACCTCCGATAATGTCACCCCGTCATTGATGTCCCGCTCCATGTGGACAATGATGTGGGATAAGTCGTGCATGTATCTCCTCATCTGAAATAATTGGAAGACGTCATGCACCTGGTGCAACTGAGGTGGAAGGGCTAGATGGTAAGCCACCTCACCTACTCTACTATGGACCTAGAAAGGTCCGATGAATCATCGAGATAACTTATCACCCCAACCAAATATTCATTGACCGCGTCGAGGTGAGGCCCATAAGAAAATTTGGTCTCTATCATTGAACTCTAGTGGTCTCCGTCTCCTATCAGCATAGGACTTTTGTCTAATATGTACAGTCTTCATCCGCTACTGGATGATCTGCACCTTTTCCGTCGTAGCCTAAACCATCTCTGGTCCTAGAAGTGCTGAATCTCATGGGTCAGTCCAGCATAGAGTTGATCTGGAAGGTTGGTCGTACATTGCCTCATAAATAGAAATCAATATGGTGGAGTGGTAGTTGTTTTTCTATGATAACTCCACCAATGGTAGGTGATCCTCCCAGCTGCAACCAAAGTCAAGGACACATGCATGGAGCATGTCCTCGAGAGTCTGAATGGTCCTCATTATTTGGTCGTCTATCTGAGGATAGAAGGCAGTGCCCAGATGTAGATTCATCCCAAAAGCCTCATGTAAGCCCTTCCATAATCGTTATGTGAATTGAGCATCCCGATTGGAAATGATAGCTGATGGCACACCGTGAAGCCATACGATCTCATGAATGTAGAGGCGTCCCATGCTCTCCACTAAGCCCTGCTCTCTGATTGGTAGGAAATGTGCTGACTTGGTGATTCGTTGTATGATCACCAAAATAGTGTAGTGTCCTCTTGATGTACATGGAAGCCCTATCATGAAATCCATGGATATCCCATCCCACTTCCACTCTGGGACCTCTAAGGGCTGTACCAAACCTGCTGGTACCTGGTGATCCGCCTTCACTTACTGACAAGTGAGGCATCGTGAATCGAACACTGCTGCAGTCTTCTTCATACCCAGCCACAAGTGATGTCGTCTAAGATCCTGGTATATCTTCAGCAATCCTAGATATACCGCTAGTGGGGAAGTGTGAAACTCCCTCAGCACTTCCTCTATAGTGCAACTGGTACCATAATATGTCCCCTGAAGAAGATGACGTGCTCCCCACCTTCAGAAAATCCATCATGTGCATGCCCTATGGATATCTGAGCATGTAGCATATCACAATCAATGTACCCACGTTTTTTCACTTTTACTCACTGATTGAGTGAAGGAGTGACTATTAGTTACTGAAGAAAGGTTGCCCCATCATTATCCACAATGTATATCTGCAACACCTCTAGTTGCTCTATCGCCTCTCCTAGTAGTTGAATGCCTGATCTCTTGTTGAGAGCATCCTCTACAACGGTCCCCTTCCCAGAAGTATAGACTATCTTAAATTCATATTCCTGGACGAACTAGAGCCATCGCCGCTGTCTCTGTTTCAGGTTATTCTTACGAGAAGATGTACCTGAGATTCTAGTGGTCAGAGTGGACTATTATGCAGTCACCCATCAGATAGTGCTGCCATATCTTCAAGGTGAAGACCACTACTACTAACTCTAGGTATTGGGTAGCGTAGTTCTTCCTGTGCTGCCTCAATTGTCATGAACCATATATTATCACCGCTCACTCATGCATCAGGACTCACCTAAGTCCGATCCGTAATGTCTCACAGTACACTACGTACCCAACACCCTTCTCTAGTATCGTCAAGATGGTCGCACTGTTCAACCTCTACCTCAGCTCTTGAAAGCTCTATAGACATCTATCTGACCACACAAAGGGTTTGCCCTTCTTTTTCAAGGCTGAAAGTGGTGCTGCAACTCTGGAGAAGTATTGAACAAATCTACGATAGTAACCAACTAGACCCAGAATACTCCGCACATCCGTCACGCTGTTGGGTGGCTCCCAAGAAAGTACTACCTCGATCTTTGCTGTATCCACTACTACTCCCACCACCGAGATGACGTGTCCCAGAAAATGAACCTCTTGAATCCATAAATGGAACTTTGATAACATAGAGAAAATTTGGTTCTCTCGGAGTGTGTCCAGTACATCCCGCAAGTGGTAGGTGTGCTCCTCCTCAGTAGTCGAGTAAATCAATTTGTCGTCGATTAAAACTATGAAAAATTGATCGAGGTATGGTGTTAATATCATGTTCATGAGACTCATGAACACTATTGAATCATTGGTTACATCAAAGGGCATAACCAAGAACTCGTAGTGGCCATTCTGACACCTGAATGTTGCCTTCTGTACATCCTCATCTCGAACGCTGTGCTAATGATATCCTTACATGAGGTTTATCTTGGAGAACCATCATGCTCCCTTGAGCTGATCAAAGAGTTTTTCAATCCTTAGAAGTGGGTACTTGTTATTTATGGTCACCATATTCAAGAAACGATAGTCGACATACAGTCTCAAGCTCCCATCTTCCTTCACGGCGAATAAAATCGATGAAGAATAAGGTGATACACTGGGTCGGATTAATCCATTTCCCTGCAAGTTTGCATCTGTACCCGTAGCTCACGAATCTTGGAGGAAGTAGATATTTGTTTTTTCCTAGGGTACAGGTAAATGTAGAAGTATACCTCTCTGCGAGGAGGTGGTCTTGGAAAGTCATTGGGAAAAACATCAGCATATAGTTACACCATATCAGGAAAACTCAGACTCTACGCATCAACTGCTCCAAGTATGAGACTAGCCAACTGATGTGTGATCGGCTACTCTCTCCTCCGCCTAATTCCATCATGTGCTGAAAAGGCTCCCTTCTCGCTGTTGAAGGTGAACCTGCTCCTATCCGTGAGGAAACAACACACATTGTGACAAAAAAATTCGATCTGAGAATGAACTGTAGATAACCACTCCATACCCAAGATGATTCCATAAGGCCTCTATGCCACTACAAGAAGATACCAGCAGAAGCTCTTGCCTCCTAGTGTAAGCTCACACTGCCAGTACTAGTGCGTAATCGTCGAGTCTACTCCTGAAGGAGTATCTAGCCGTAACGATCCAGCCAACGGCTCCATCGAAATCTCCAAGTACCGAACAAGGGTAGTTGCAATAAAAAAATGACTCGCTCTTGTTTCTATAATTAAATTAGAAATTTTGGAGTAGACACAGATATTACCTCGAATAATCTATCATGCACCATGGTCATAGGCCTCAACTGCCTGGAGCCAAGCCTACCTATGTCTGCCAGCTACCTGTGGTCCGGGTGGTCCTCCTGGTGGTGGTGGTGGTAGAGCCTCGAAACGTCGTCCACCACCCGTTGCTCGGCCAGATCCTCTACCTCGTCTACCTTCTCCCGGAGGACCACCATATTCAATCCTCTTCATGTGCCTGGGAGGTCCCTCTATTGTCTGATGCTCATCTGCATGGTGGGTTGGGCGGTCTCGAGCCATGTGACCCTGCCCGCCGCATACATAGCACTGCCTACCCCTCGAATGGTTGGCTCTGTTTCGTGTGCCCCGCACATCCGAACCAGCATCCTGAGGTCACCAACCTGATGGCCTAATTTGCTTGGACCTCTAAATAAACTATCTTCTACCTGCTACAGAATATTCTACTAAGTTTTGTCCTATGGTGGGTCTCACCACTATCGACTGCTCAGCGAGAAATCTTCCCACTAGAAGGGATCGCTCCAGCACTCCCACCTACGTTGGGATGTTAAGGTTAATCGTCGAAGCCTTGACCTCATTCCTCAGTCCTTGATCGAATGATCGGGCCCTGAAGAAAAAGCCTCGTACCACGTTTGTGAAGTAGTGTGAGAGGTCAATGAACCTCACTAAGTACCGAGCTACTGTCAGGCTACCCTACCGTAGATGATGTAACTCCTAGATCCTTACCGTACGAAGGGTGGCAGGAACAAACTCCTAGAATAAGAGACTCTTGAGGACTGTCTATAGTAAATAGGCCTCGTCATGAACCTAGATCATCAGGTTCCACCATCTACCTACTGCTGTGTGTAGGAGACTCACATCAAAGATCACCATAAGATCAGCTAGTGTCCCTACTAATCTAAAAAACTTGATAACAGACTCCAGCTTATCCACGGCTGCATGTTGGTCTATATCTCCGCAGAACCTGGGTGGACACTATCGCTGAAACTCAGGCAATGCACTCAGGCGACATGCACTCTCTATTGCTGGGGCTGGTAGTATCGGTGGCTCAGTGGGTAGTGGTACCGCTGGTGCCTCTACTGTGATGGGGACATGCACCGAGGCCTCGTCGTTACGGGGGCTACAATTTCTCATGTAACTCATCACCCTAGTTGGCTTCCTACGTGGGGCCATCTTGAAAAGAACAAGGTGTGCCAAGGTCAAAACAGTATACCTGGTGGAATGACACAGAGTAATCACAATAAAAAATTTTGAAACACACCTGCAATCAGTGTTTTCATGAACAAAGTCAGAAATCAGAGGTCAGGTTCCTAGTATATGGATATGTCGGCCACCGCACTAACAGTGGACTCCCTGGACTGAAAACCACAGTCAATACTCTTAACACTATTGCATCACAAAAAAGTATGATCTGAGTCCTGAGTTCTATGGTAGAACCGACGCCTCTGATACCAATTTGTCACGATCCATCCTCGAGGCCCATGCCATGACTACCCCAAGCCCACCTTCAATAGTTCAGGGGCTGGCGACTAGCACCAAAGGTGTAAATCCCTATACTAGGAAGGCATTTCCTTTATAGAAATAAACAAACACAATAGAGTACACAACTGAATTAAGTACATGTAAAACTGTATAAAAAATTAAGTGATGAAAAGTAAGGGGCTAGAAATACAAGCCCAAATGTGAGTACAGTATAACTGAAAGACTAGTACAACAACTTAAAATTAAGCAGCAATCAATGAGTCATCCTCTAGGAATCCCACCTGAAGGGTGGGTACAGATGGTCTCCTCAGCACCTTGGGTCCGTCTGTCCGCTCCGTGTACGTCCCGCCTAGTGGTCCACCACTGGGTACCATCCAGCTCCACAAGTCTCTACCAAGATTAGTGTTGTCCATTTTCTGCATCCAACAGAACGATGTGCCGGCGTAGCCCGTGAAGTGGTGAGTATAAAATTACTCTCTAGTGACCCTGAGTCCCCCGATGGTATCACAGAGTCCACAAAGAATAAACCACAAAGGAAATATACAATCATGAAGTATCAGCCAACTCTCCATAGGTATATTCCCATACATATACCTAAGTCATCAGTTCCAGTTCAGCTCCAACTCTTGAGCCCAAGCACAAACAGTCCGCATAGGAAAGAAGTCAATCACACTGATGGTAATGATTAAAAGTCAAGACTCATCTCACACAGGTATACAACTCACGAAGCGGGGTGGAGATGATTAGATGTAGCCTCTGAATCATCTCCTCTGTCGAACACAAGTCAGATCCTAGTACAAAAGTCGTCACTGCCGAACCCACATAGTATCGAAGTAAATTAGTCCTCGCTGCCGAACCCATGGAGGATCCAAGTACAATAGTCATCGCTACCGAACCCATGGATGATCCAAGTACTGTAGTCATCGCTACCGAACCCACGGAGGATCCAATTATATTAGTCATTACTACCGAACCCACAGAGGATCCATGTATAGTAGTCATCACTACCAAACCCACAGATGATCCATGTACAGTAGTCATCGTCGTCGAACCCATGAAGGATCCTAGTGCTGTAGTCATCGCAGTCGCAACCAGCTCTAGGGTTCCCGCACACAACACGCTCAATTTTGGGAGGGTCCTCTCCGCAATCAAAGGTTTAGATGCATCATCTATCACGAATTCCAGAGTTGATGTATTCCAATGTTCCGTCTTTTGAAGAGGAACCCAACGCGATTGACGGCGCACCAATCAGACGCCCGGTCTGAGGGATATTGGCTTTTCCATTCCAGGGGCCCGGTTGGAAATACGCTCATTCCAAACCCTGCTGTTTTTAAAAGTCATCCAAATGTCAATTAGAGTATCACAAAAGAACAAAATCATCGCGAGGGTCCTAGTGCCACTGACGGTGAGTTGATCGGACGCACTATCATATAGATTTTCACATTTAAGTGAAAACGGCCCCGGCCATTTAAGCCCAGTGGGCCGGCAGGTCGGGTCCACCCGATTTTGGCGTGTCTGACCCAGCAGAGGCCTGGACTGGCCCGATGAGGCATGCGGCCCGGCCCGAGGGGTGCATCCTGGCCCGAGGGGGCACGACCCAACCCGGTGTGGCGCGGCCCGGCCTAGCAGGGCACGACCTGGTTGGCCGCAGCTCGGCCGGCTAGCCGAGCGGTCCGATTGGGGGGACCCCCTATTTCTTGAACCGGCGACACCGAGCGGCGCTGTCCTCCAAACCAGCCGGCTGAAGACTGCTGGCCTTCATGGAATGAGCGACCCACATGGGAGGGTAGTAGTCCCTCCGGCGCGATGCCCTCCGGGCCCCGCGACTCCTTCATCCTGGCCTGCTGACGAGCTGGCCAGTTCGCCGCTGAGCAGGCCGCGGTTCCCTGTAGTGCGGCGTACCATGTAGTGCTATGGTCTCTTCGGTCCAGCCAACATTAGCCAGAAGGTTCTTTGTCGGCCGAGCGGCCCACGGTTGTGGGTCGCGGTTCTTCCGCACGCGGCCGGTGCACGGCCATCACCTTCGCCCGCCACCACCTACATTATCCACCTCCTCCCGTTGGGGATAAAATAAACAGAAAATGATGGAGGGTCAGGCCGTGTTTTTTGCTCGTTACCTCCACGTTAGGCTGTAACAATCGACAATAGACAATTCATAAAATTCAACAAAGAATGGGGTAAAAATTATTCATTTAAAATTGTACAAACCCCTACCTCAGTTTCAAGAGCAGAGTACGTCAACGAGTCACAAGAGTCAAACAACACGGAGGTCGGGAATCATGTAACATGGATGTCGATTCCATTGACGTCGGGCTGCGTCCAAAGGGAATTTTTGATCGAGAATTGCTTCACGTTCTTCGTTGGAGTTGTTCTTCATTGAAGAACATCATTCACTCTAATTAACCAAAGGTTCCTCCCACCAAAATATTTTCCAAGAAAATATTAATGAAAGGCTTACCCGATAAATATAAACATGCCATGTAATTCAAAAAGATTCAAAAATTAGAGAAGTCAACTCATTAATTGATCAATAAATGAAACATGTTGGAAAAGATTATAGGAGAGAGGGAAAGAAGGGAAGAGTCCCAATTATGGAGGGAGAGTTTTCATAATAAATACAAGGGGGGTTAAATGGGGGGTTTCAAGGGTGTTGATGGGAGGTGATACATTGGGGCTCATGTGGGCCCCACCACACTAATTCCTCTCATGGGAAGTTATGTGGGTATGGACCCCACCACTAACTCCCCATTGTAGGAAATAACGAATATCCTTAAAATAAAATTGTGTTCCACAAATTTTATTTATTTTATTCTATGTTCCCAAATATTTACTCTCAACCCACATAAAACGCAACTGTAGTAAAGGTCGCCTTAACCGAATACTGGTGCTACAAGTTCATCGGTGCTCATGGATTTCAATTCTGAGCACCGGTTAAAAAGATAGAAAAAAACGCATTTACGTTTACTGAATGTACCCAAACAAAACATCAGAAATTGATTCTGGGCACACCGGGCCTCAGAATCAAGTGCCGTTAGAAATGCAGAATCTTAAAATTACATTGTATTTATGAAAATAATTTCCTTGAAATTTCTGTGTCTTTACACTATATCACTATTTTTTAGAACAATGCATCTCAATGCATCTCTTTTGTATTTCCTCTATGTCATCAATCTAGTAATTTGTGTACCTCTCCAATTTTATTCATTAACACATTCCCCTGATACATGATTACAAATATCATCCACTAATCCAGTTTCATGAGAACTATAGTATTCTAAGAGTTTTAGAATTACCATTATGATTTTGATGTTTTTTTCTATCTCATCCACTTTATCATCTTCCAAACCATTGACAACTATGTTCCAAAAGAAATTTCTTACCTTGATATTGGAGTTGGTCCCTCTCAACATTTTCTTTCCTGTAACCTTCACCTACTCCAAGATAACTACACTCGAACCATTTTCATTTTCTTCTCGTTTACCTTTTTTCTGAGACACCATCATGTCGTTCCCACTATCATGAGATTCCCCATACTCCTCGTTGCTATTTTTAGGAGATTCATTCATTTGAGTATCTGATAGACTAGTTTTAAACAATACATTTAAGTCACATATCATTCTTACAATGATATAAATAACCATAAGTTCTCAAGGTAACTATTATGCCTCCTTTTGGAAGGTTACTTTATTTGTTGCACAGTTGGAAATTAACTGGTCAGCTAAATCCATAGAAAAGTCACAAACCACTAATTCCCCATCCCTGAGTAATCCAATTCATACTAACTTTGAGTTCGTACCTAGATCACATGAATAACAAATTAATCTCACATCTTTCAGACATGCGCCTAAAATGGACACCACTCTCAGTTCTATGTCCAGTTTCAAAATTCCTTTCATAGTCCCACACCTACACATTTTCATAACATGCCCCATTTTATTGGATGAGGAATTAAAATATACTCATGATTGAATGAATATTGGTTTCTTATATGGTATCCTTATCCAACAACAATCCAACAAAAATAATATGGTGACCTATACATATTTATTTCAACACATATCCTTGGGGTAATGGCATGACTAATAGAATGGGTTCTGCTATCAGAGCATAAAAAGCATCCAAAAAACCTCCCAAACATATGAATAATATAAGGGTATTGAAAAGGGTGTTGATTTTGTAATACCCTAATCTTCACGGGTAGATTTTTCTTTGAATAATACAATAGCTTGTGATTTACGCAAATTCGAGTTCAAGCACACTACTTCCATTCAAACGAGCCGTTATAAATTTTAATATCCACCATTTTAAATTTTATAAATTTTATTTTTAAAAATAGACTTCATTTTTGGTATCTTCATATCAAAATTATTTTAGGGTAAATTTTTGGTATTTTTCTGAAAACATTCATTTTTTGATTAATAATGAAAAACACTTTGTTATCGTTTAAACCCGAAATATTTCATAAATAATTATTTGTTTTATTTTAATTTATTTTAATTAAAAATATTCAAATAATACCCATATATGTTTATTATAATTAATTGGAGTCATTTTAAAATAAAATTAGATGTGTAAAATTTTATTGAACGTTCTAATATCTTTTACCCACCTTCTATGCACGTTATCAAATTTTCATAAAACGTAGTTTTACAACTTTTGTGAATTGAATTACAAAAATTGGGGAGACATAGTTGACTTCAGTAAGTAAAATGTGGTTAAATAGGATAAATATATTTTGGTTAATACAAACATTTTAATTTTATTTACCACGGTTAAAATTAAAAAGTTTAATTAAAGGTAAAATGTTATTATAATTACCCTAAAGTATGTCCTAATTCAATAATAAATTTTTTTTTATACCAATATCAACCTTAAGAATAAAATATTCCAATTATTGTCGACTTGAATTTGATTATGAAATTTATTATTATTTTATTCAAAGAAGGGTAAAAAGTGCTAAATTCAATGTTTAATAACTAAACCATTTTTTATATAGGGTTATACATTAGATAAATTGTACTAGAAACACTAATTAGAAAGATACAATGATTTCCTATATAATGGTAATATAATTATATTTTTTAGAAATTAAATAATTAAATTTATTTATGACACAATGATGACTCAATAATTACCTTATTAATGAGAGACTAAAATAATTGATATTATAAAGATCCAAATAAATGTAAAATGATAATTTTGATGCATTAAAATTATTGTATAGGTAACTATGACATGTTAGTATTAATTTAAATTATTTTTTTCAATGTAAATTTTTTTTTACTATCAAAAAAACCAAATACATAATAGTGTCAAAATGGACATAAATGAGTTTTAAAAAAATATTATATTATTAATTGATAAAATATTACTAAAAAACTAAGGCTAGGACAAATGACTCTTATAATTTTATATATTTCATTAATGAACCAATTGGATTATCTTGTATTTTTAAAGTATGTTAAATCATGATTTATTATAATAATACAAAAATAAATGGTAAAGGTTAAACTATTTAACTATGAGATAAATCAAAAAGATAAAATTAATACGGTGACCTAATCCGGTCTAAAACACACTGGTTTAGATATTTTTTTCTAATCAGCACACTATCCTTGAAATAAATCCTTTTTGATCCATTATTCACTGAATATTATCGTATAATAAATTAATGTTTCATGCTTTTCCTAAAGTGGCCCTCACCCCTCTTATAAAAGGGTACTACTCCTTATCTCAAAATCACACATCCAAAGACATTTGGATCGGCCAACCCATACTCAAATATCTTCCCAAATACCTTGAAGTCATACTAGATTCCATAAATTTATCAGAAATCCATCTTATGGAACCCTTATGATCAAATCAAAAAGAATCACCCAATGACGAGGTAAATATTTCATCACCTCTTTCAATGTTCTTTTCTTCTTCCACTTCCTCTATAACACCCCGAGATTTTGTGAGATATATTATTTTTAATTTCTTTGATGTCTTATATTATACACTACACTAAGATTATATTGTACTATATGAAACATCGTATTTGTTTGCAGTATACACAACACTATTCTTGGCTCGTGTTACACAAAATTTCACTTTCGTTTTGTGGAAATTGTTCTATACAACATTAAGTATAGATTTTTTTAATATATAAATGAAATAAGTTTTGATTATGTTATACGCAACACCAAATGGATATTTCACTACACGCATCCTTGACTTGGCTTGCATAAGATGCAATCAAGACATTCTTCGATAGTGTGTGCAGTACGCAATACCAAGTTTCACTAAACGAGATATTATTATAATATTATTATGAACTTGCCGTTATTAATAGTAATACCCACTTTTTGAAATATAATAAATTGTATCTTTCAAATTGGACTTCGTTTTTGGATACAGAATATCGAAATTATCCGAGGGTGAATTTTTGGTATTTTTCTGAAAACATTCAATTTTTGATGAATAGTGAAAACACTATGTTACTATTTAAAAATTGATATTTTATTTAAATAATTGTTTATTTTATTTAAATTTATTTTTGGTCAAAATTGATACATAATACCTCTATTTGTTCATTGTAATTTATTTGAGTCATTTTAAAATAATTTTAGATATAAAAAATTTATTGAACTTTTCAACGTCTTTTACCCACCTCCTAGGAGAATTTGAGAATTTACATAAAACATAATATTACCGATTCTGTGAGTGGAATTTCTAAAATTCGTGAGACACGATTAATATCTAGGAGTAAAATGTTGTTCAATAAGATAAAAATAACTTTTGGTGAATAGTAACTTTTTAATTTTATTTACCATATTTAAAAGTAAATAGGGTAATTAAGGGTAAAATGATATTATTATTACTATAAAACATGTTCTAATTCTATTGGATAAGTGTAATTCGACCAAAAACAAACATAAAAATAAAATATTAACCATTAGGTCCACATGGATTAGATTAGGACACTTATTCATATTTTATTTAAAGAAGAGTTAAAATAGTTAAAATCCATGTTTAATAAATAAATAATTCTTAATATAGGGTTATAAAAAAGATAAATTCTACTATAAATTTTCATTAGAAACATAATAATAGTTCCTACATAATTTTATTTTATTTATAATTTTTAGACTTTAAAATAATTTCATTTATTTATGACACAATGATGATGCAGTATTTACCTTATTTAAGAAATATTAACAAAATTGATGTTATAAATACGCAAATAAATGTAATTTGAGGCTTTTTATGAATTACACTAATTTTAAATGTAAATATGACTTGTTAGAATTGATAAAATTAACAGTTTTAAAACTAATCATGTTGTTATGATTTTCACAAAAATCAATTACCAAATAGTGTCAAAATCGACATAAAATAATTTTTTAAAAAATATATTATATTATTAATTGTTATTATATTATTAAAAATCTAAGGTTAGGCCAAATGACTTAGATAAGGTTATATATATTAATAATTAACCACCTGGTGTTCTTTTGGCTTGTTATAGTATGTTTATTAACCATATAGTGTAAGGAAACAAGAAGACTCGGTAAAAGTTAAATTATTTAACATAGAGTTAAATATAAATTATAAGGTTAAAATAGTAACCTAAACATTTCTAAAATCTATTGGTTGATAGTATTTTGACCCATACCCACCTTAAATTAGAAATAAATCAATTTGGAGCTATTATAAACCGAATTTGACTTTATTATAAAATAATATTTTATGTTTTTCCAGAGGTTCCCCACTCCCCCCTTATAAAAAGAGTACCCCTTCCATATTCTCTTCACATCCTTTTGGGCCTTGAATCTTGTCCATAACCTGATAATTCCTCATCTCAACCTCTCTAGTTATATCATAGAGTTTATGGTCTTCTCAAAAGGCAAACTCTAGTTCCCAAAGAAGAAGTTTAAAGTAGGTGCATTGAGGAAGAGGTAATCTCTTCTACCGACTCTTTCCAATTTCTTTCTTCTTATACATCCTATTAGATAGTTGTTTCAAAATAAATAATAACATCAGTATTATTTATATAATGATATAAATATGAAAAAACCCAATTTCACCCTCTATCCATCCTATGGAAAAACGAATTAACCACGCGTGCGTACGTACGGAATACTGTCTCCATGTCGTGGTGTAATCAGTTTTTCCACCACCACATTACTTGGATGGATGTAATGGAGTAGAAAATAACTATATATGATTATTATTACATAATTATGATTATAATATATTATATCATTCACTACAATTCCATTAAATAAATATTGGAATGATATCATTGCTTGTGCATACGTACGGATTACCGTCTCTACGATGCGATTATATTCATTTTCCATGTTAACAATTCAAGAATGATTATAAAGTATATATAATAAGTAATCATTAAATATATTACATAATAATGATACTGGAATTATTTATATTTATATATATGTATGTCATCTACTTAATTCCATTCAATTCAATAAGGAAACGAAAAACAGCATTCATGAGTACGTACGACCTACCGTCTCCATGAACGATGTATTTCAATCCTTTTATTGATCAATTATATATATGTATATTATATATATATATATATATTATATATAAATCATGTTTTATATTCATGTATTAATTAATCATGATCTAAGTAATCTTATTAATAAGTACAAGTCAAAACACAGACGATAAATGAAACGATTTTATCCAAAACACTGCTTTAAATGGAATTAACAAATGAAGGGATAATATAATGTCGCAAGTGAATCATATATGATATCATAAATATTATTATGTTTCTGTTACAAGTTAATAATATTTTTAAACCCACTATACAGGAGTCTCGAACACATACGGTTGAAATTGGACATAAGGTAAGGGATAATTATTCCAATCTAATTCTTATCCAAGATTGTTATACTTAAGTATTTACTTGGGTAATGATTATTATTCACGTCCATATGATATCTAAATGTTTTCACAAAATGTTTACTTTTCATCCATGTATGTTTAATTTCATTTTTACCCTTTTTTACTTTTACCATATCGTATGGAATGAATCATTCATTTGTTTACCATATGATGTAGTTTTTTACTTTTCTGGAAAATGTAAGAGAAGAATGTGTTTTTAACTTATAAGGCATGAAAAGATATTTACAGTTTCATAACGGCTTATTTTCATGAGGCTTACTCTACCATATTTGATGACTATTTTCAACAAAATCCTTTACTTTTAAAATTTCATGGAATTTGGTGAAAAGAAAATTATTTTGAAGAAGAAAGGATATTTTCCTCAAGAATTCATTTCAAGTGTTTTATCAAATCCATTTTCCATATAAGATGGAATTATTTCATATGTGTATGTTTCAAGTATAATTTCTAAATGATTTACATGGTTTCACAGTTCTTATAATGAAATGATATCCATTTTTTTGGTATGGATTATGTTATGATTGGAAGATGTTTATGAACCCCATTTTTATTCATTGGGTTATGATGAATGATTTATGATTATGTTGCGGAACATGTAAGAATGATTTAGTTATGAGATGTGTGGGACCTATATCTCCCTCCAATGCATTGGGTAAATATTTATATCTCATGATATAGACATAGATGGAATGGTAAGTTAATCAGGTTAAGTGTTACTGGATTGAAATAAGAAGTGAACTCGATTCCGAAAGGGACTTTGTCCACTAAGATGGTCTTGGAAGAAATTCCTTGGCTACTATGGAAAACATATAATGTTATTAATGGTTGTCCATAATTAAATGATTTATTACCATGCTATTTTGTCATGATTAATGTTCCTTTATGACATATTCCTTACGTACTACCAAGATTTATGTCACAACTCATGATTTTGATGTGTAATAATTATGTTCTTGTTTTGAAGTTAAATTGTATATTGTTTGTTTTATTTGCTCCATTATTACCCTTAATTAGTGTTTTAGCTCACCCTTTATATTTTTTCTTTTCCCCAGGATATAAAGAAAGGTTTATGTAAGAAATAAAAGGGAAATATTGTTATAGGAGATGTTGAAGTTCTTTCACCACGATTTATGATTATATTCAGTGATTCCAAATACACTATTCTATTACGGCCCTTGTGTGTTTGTTTTTGTTATGTATTAAGTATTCATCAAAGGTAATGTATTGTCCATGTACGTCAGGTTTGGGGTCTCTACAGTTGGTATCAGAGTAAAGCTTTAGTTAACCTTTAGAAACTAGGATTGGAAAACTTTAGTGATATCACTAGAGATATTTCAATGGTATGTATAGGTATGTCAGAAAGGATAAGTATAATTAATGATTATATTCCTAGAATTACAGTAATAATATTCGAATAAACCGTAATATGTTATATATTGAAGGTACTCCCCTTTATTATGTTGTTTCCCCAAGCATGATTTTTGTCTCTCACACTATTCTTTTAGTGTTTTAGACAATGGCTGGAACCCAAAGGAACTGTGTTAATCAATTAAATGGAGAATGTAATGATTTTACTCTTGAACAAACCAATGTTTTGGGTGATGGAGTGCAAAATTGTATTGCTATACTTACAAAAGATATTAATTGTTCTGGATTTCCAAATGATCAGAGAAGTGAACAATATTCTATTGAGACCTTTATCAGGCAATGTCCACCATCTTTTAGTGGGTCTTCTGATCCACTTGTTACTGAACAATTTATTAGTACCATTGAAAAGATATTTTCCATACTTTTCTGTTTAGAACATGAAAATGGCATGTTAGTTATTTACTATTTAGAAGGTGAAGCAGACCAGTGGTGGAATCTAATTAAGAATACAATGCCCTATAATGATATTGAATCCATGGAATGGGATGAGTTCAAGAACTTATTTTTCAACAAAGTACTTCCATTGTATTTTTAGAACAAATATGGAAATGTATTTCCTCATGCTTAAGAAAAAGGATGATGAATCTGTTGGTATATACGAAGCAAATATTACAAGGCTTGCAAGGTATGCATCTGGCTTTGTCATCCAACCTGAAAGTAAAGTTGATTGATTCTTCAGTGGCATAAAACCATGTCATAAAATAACATTATCTATAATAGACTATAGTAGCTATGAACAAATTGTTCATTGTGCTATCAAGGTAGAAATGGAAGTTGGTGTTACATATCAATCTCATGGTTTTGACAAGAAACGAAAGATAGAGTTCAAGGAGAAATCTCAGAATAATGGTGAAAAGAAGATGATTGTTTCTTTATTCTCAAAGTGTGGAAAGAATCATGGTGGATATTGTTATAATGGGAATAGAAAATTATTTAATAGTGGAAAAGAAGGTCATTGAGAAGATGAGTGTCGAAGTAATTGAAAAAGGGTTGTTAATGATGTTCATAATGAAAAGACTGTAGAGAACGCACCACCAACACTTCAATGATTCAAGTGTAAGGAAATGGGGCATTGTGCTAATCAACACCCTAATCCAAGTGTTAATGATGATCAACTTGAGCAGCCTCTTATGGAAAAAGATAAAGGGAAGTAACATGTGATCACTATTTGTGATGTTGAGTATGAAAATGATGTTGTGTAATGATTAAGTGTTTATGTAATGGGATTTCAAAATAGTATCATGGAATCTAATTTATGGTATCGTGGAATTTCAAAATATCTATGTATTGGTTTTCAATAATTATATGATACCAGAAGCCATGAAAAGTGATTGAAATATTTTTGGAAAGAAGATGATATGAACATAATGAATGTATAAAGAAAAAATGAAATGATCTCAGGACTGATATAAGGACAAAGTTATATCATGGTTTGAGTATATATAAATTTTTTGATTTTGGTTTGTGGAAAGTGTTGAATTTTGACATCATTCAAGTTTTCACTACAGTTCAATGGGAATTTCAAGGGAATATATGATTAAGGGATTCACATGTTTGTAATTTGACCAAGAAGATATATAGTATGATATATGTGGGATAAATGATGGTATTCACATGCTCGACAGATGACATTTCTAGAAATTGTTTTCTTTATACTATGAGCTTGGACAAAAGAATTTTGGATAAGACTAATGATTGGAATAGATTATATTGGATCTAAGGTTGTATTTTTTGAGGCTATAATTTTTTTCAAAATTATTGATGGAATGTTATAATAATATAGTTTTAGAAATAGGAAAACCTGTAGGATGTGATAAAACCCATCGTGTCGGACAAGGCTGTGGGAATCAAACCCCCAACTGAAGTCCGACATGCCTTTATCGCCTTCCACTGGCCTACAAGAAGTCCTTGGTTAGTGGAAAGTAGTTTTATTATATTAATAATTATGGTATATGAAGTATAAGTCCATTTTAAGAACCATATATGATTAATCTTACTATAGATGGACTTATTTATTTTTGATAAATTTTTCTAACCTTTTGTTTGAGACTGATGGATTGACCTATCATTTTATCGCATGATTTGCTAACACTTCAAGAATGAAAAATTCAACTTAATTTATTTAAGATATGAAGTGTAAATTGTCCAAGGAACGACTAATGGTGAGATTGTACAAAAATCAAGAAAGTATTTCTTCTAATTCCAATTTATTCAACTTTAGGGAAATGATCTTGAAAACCAAAAATGTTGTCCTAATGCACTTATATATGATGAATTTGATGGTACCTTAGATCATAAAAAATTTATGGCTTTGTGACTATTGTCTTTTTCATAGCCATGTCCACTACCACTCTTCATCGGAAGATGATGGTTATATTTCTCTTCTATATCCATATTTTCACCAATGTTTTCCTATGTGGAAACCCAGTGTTGAGTTACATTGGGTGACTGTTATGATTCTAACTTCCCTTTTTAAAATAATTTTTTTGTATTCCTTTTTACAATGTGGGTTTCTATGAAAGAAACTTTCAAGTAGTAAATCATTTATAACCCCAACGAATCTCGAGGGCGAAATTCATTTTAAGGGGGGTAGAATGTAACACCCTAAGATTTTATTAGATATATTATTTTTAATTTCATTGATATTTCTATTATACACTACACCAGGATTAACATGTAATATACGCATAACCATATTAGCTTGTAGTATACGCAACACTATTCTCAGCTCGTGTTACACAGAATATCATGATCGTTTTGTGGAAATTATTCTACGCAACATTATGTATAGATTTTGATTAATGTATAAATGAAATAATTTTTTATTATGTTATACACAACACCAAATGGAGCTTTCACTACATGCACCCCTGACATGTCTTGCATTACACGCAATCAAGACCTTCTTCGATATCATGTGTATTACGCAATACCAAGCTTCACTAAACGAGCTATTATTATAATATTATTATGAACTAGCCATTATGAGATTTAATACCCACTTTTTTTAGTTTTCTAAATTTTATCATTCAAAATTGACTTCATTTTTGGATTCTGAATATCAAAATTAGCCTAAGGTGAATTTTTTGTATTTTTATGAAAACATTCAATTTTTGATGAATAGTGAAAACAGTGTGTTACTATTTAAAAACCGAAATTTTATTTATATAATTATTTATTATATTTAAATGTGTTTTAGGTAAAAATTGATTCATAATACATATATAATTTCAATTTAATTTATTTGAGTCCTATTATAATAATTTTAGATATATAAAATCTTTATTGAACTTTTCATCGTATTTTACCCACCTCCTAGGAGAATTTGAATATTTACATAAAACATAATTTTTTTTGCTTCTGTGAGTGGAATTTAGAAAATTCGAGGGACAGTGTTAATATCAAGGAGTAAAATGTTGTCCAATAATATAATTTTTTTTTGATGGATAGTAACTTTTTACTTTTATTTACCACGGTTAAAAGTAAATAGGGAAAATAAGGGTAGAAATGATATTATTATTACCCTAACGCATGTCCTAATTCTATTGGATAAGTTTAATTCGTCCAAAAGCAACCTTAGAAATAAAATGTTACCCTTTAGGTCCACGTGGATTGGATTAGGACACTTATTATTATTTTATTTAAAGAAGAGTTAAAATAGTTAAAATCAATGTTTAATAAATATAACATTTTTATATAAGGATATACATAAGATAAATTCAACTATAAAATATTCTTTAGAAAGATAAAAATATTTCCTACATAATTGTATTTTATTTATAATTTTTAGACATTATTTAATTTAATTTATTTGGGACACAATGATGATGCAGTAATTACCTTATTATTGAAATATTAACATAATTGATGTTATAAATATCCAAATAAATGTAATTTGAGACTTTTTATGAATTAAACTTATAATATAGGTTAATATGGAAAATTATTATTGATTCAAATAACTTTTTTCGAAATAATAATGTTGTAATGAGTTTCACAAAAATCAATTACCAAATAGTGTCAACATTGACATAAAATAGTTTTTAAAACATATATTATATTATTAATTGTTATTATGATCTTAAAAATATAAGGATAGGAAAAATGAGATAGATAGGGTTATATATATTAATAATTTACCACTTGGGGTCCGTTTTGCATGTTATAGTATGTTTATTAACCATATAGTGTAAGGAAACAAGAAGACACGGTAAAAGTTAAATTATTTATCTTAGAGTTAAATATAAGTGATAAGGTTAAAATAGTAACCTAAACTTGTCTAAAACCTATTGGATGAGATTATTTTGACCCATAACCACATTATCTTATAAATAAATCAATTTTGAGCTATTATAAACCGAATATTCCTTTATTATAGAATAATGTTTCAAGTTTTTACAAAGATGCCCCTCTACTCCCTTATAAAAAAGGCACCCCTTCCCTCTTCTCTACACACCATTTTGAGAATTGAAGATCCGAAATACACTGAAAATTACTCTTTTAAACCCCTCTAGTTATTTCATAGAGGTTCTGGTCTTCTCAAAAGGCCAACACTAGTGCCCTAAGAAGATGTTTAAAGGAGGTGCGTCGAGGAAGAGGTAATCTTTTCTACCGACTCTTTCAAATTTCTTTCTTCTTATACTTATTCTTAATTAGTTGTTTCATTATAATGTAATAACATAAGTATTAAAAATATACTGATAAAAATATGAAACAAACCTATTTCACCTTCTATCCAACCTACGGAAAAATGAAATCACCACGCGTGCGTACGTACGGAATACCGTCTCCACGTCGTGGTGTAATCAGTTTTTCCACCACCACCATACTTGGATGGGTATAATGGTGTAAAGAATAACTATATATGATTATTATAACATCATAATGATTATATTATATTATATCATCCAATGCAATTCCATTCAATAAATATTGTATTGATATCATCGCTCGTGCGTACGTACAGATTACCATCTCCACGACGTGATGAGATTCATTTTCCATGGTAACAAATAAAGAATGATTATAAAGTATATATAATAAGTAATCACGAAATATATGACATAATAATTATACTGTATTTATATATATATATATATGTTTGTGAGTATTTCATCAACTTAATTCCCTTCAATTCAATAAGGAAACAAAATACAGTGTTCATGCGTACGTACGGCCTACCGTCTCAATGAACAGTGTTTTTCTTTCCAATTATCAATCAATTATATATATCTATATTCATAATATATATTATATATAAATCAGGTTATATATTCTAGAATTAAGTAATATTGATCTATGTAATCATATTAATAATTAAAGTCAAAACACAGATGATAAATGAAACGATTTTACCCAAAACACTGCATTAACATGGAATTGACAAATGAAGGGATAATATAAAGTCATAAGTGAATCATATATGATATCATAAATATTATTATGGTTTTTTACAAGTTTATAATATGTTTAAGCCCACTATACATGAGTCTCGGACCAATATAGAAGAAATTGTACATAAGGTAAGGGATAATTATTCCAATCTTATTCTTATCTGAGATTGTTATTCATATGTATTTACTGGGGTTATGCTTACTATCCGCACCCATATGTTCTAAAAATGTTTTCATAATATGTTTACTTTTAATCCATGTATGTTTATAGTCATTATTACCCTTTTTTTACTTTTACAAGATCATATGGAATGAATATTTTGTTTGTTTACCATACAAGGTACTTTTTGACTTTTCCAGCAATAGTACGAGAGGAATTTTTTTAAATTATATGGAATGAATATATTTTTACAGTTTCATAACACCTTATTTTCATGAAGCTTACTCTTAAATATTTAATTACATTTTTCAAACAAATCCTTTTATTTTAAAATTTCATGGCATTTTGTGAAAAGAAAATGATTTTTATAAAGAAAGAATATTTTCATCAAGAATTCATCTCAAGTGTTTTATCAAAAAAAATTTCCATATAAGATGAAATTATTTCATATGTGTATGTTTCAAGTATAATTTATCTATGATTTACATGGTTTCACTTTTCTTATGAAGAAATGATATCCATTTTTTTGTATAGATTGTGTTATGATGGGATGATGTTTATGAACCCCATTTTTATTCTTTTGGTTATGATGAATGATTTATGTTTATGTTGTGGTACAAGTAAAATGATTTCATTATGAGATGGGTGGGACCTATATATCCATAAAATAATTTGGGTAATGGTTTATATCTCATGAGATAGATATGGCTATAATGGTATGTTAATCTGGTTCAGTGTTACATGAATGAAATGAGGAGTGAACTCGATTCAGAAAGGGACTTTGTCCACTAAGATGGTCTTGGAAGAAATTCCTTGGCTACTATGGAAATCATATAATGGTTTTAATGGTTTTCTAGAATTAAATTTTTTATTCCCATGCTATTTTATCATGATTAATGTTCTTTTATGACATTTGATTTACGTACTGCCAAGATTTATGTCATAACTCATGATTTTGATGTGTAAACATTATGTTCATGTTTTGAAGTTCAAATGTATATGGTTTGTTTTATTTTCTCCATGCTTATCCTTACTTATAATTTTAGATCACCCTTCATATGTTTTCTTTTCCCCATGATAAATAAAGAAAGGATTTAGGTACGAAAACAAAAGGTGAAGATCTTTATGGGAGATGTTGATGATCTTTCACCATGATTAGAAGATTATATTCCGAGTTTCCAGATACACTATACTATTATGGTCCTTGTGTGTTTGTATTTGTTATGTATTAAGTATTCCGCAAAAGTAATGTAATGTCCATGTACGTCAAGTTTGGGGTCTTTATATACTCTTTATTTGTTGTTTCGAAAACAAAATGACAACTGCAATACCTTCTAAATATGGTGATGTTATTATAAATATGGTACAACCATATACATTATTCTATCCATCCTTTGAATGAAAAAGTCTCCAGATGTGCATACGTACAACTTACCATCTCTATGTCATGGTGTAGTTTGTTATTCAACACTTAATTATTTAGATTAGTATTAAAATGAGTATTGTAACATCCCAGGTAAATAAAGAATATTACTTTTCATGTTTATTAATATTTATGAATAAAATATTAATATTACATTAAAGGGAACGCTATGCATAATGGCGTACCAAAAACTCAACAACGAGTTTCTTTGAAATCTTATGTTGCACTCTAATAATAAAATAATATTATTTTAAATGGAAGTTAAAACCAAGCTGTTGTAATGGAAGGAAAAAACAATGCTATATACAAAATGATTATATATGTTTGTAAAATATTTTTTCTTTCTACAATAAATGTTTGAGGATTAAAATGCGAATGAATCCAATTTTAAGCGTAAATATTCTAATATTCTTTAAAAGGTCGATTAACCACCTTTTGATGGAAAACCCTTTTTAAGTACACATTCGGAGAATTTTATATGTTATATTGGACCAAGTAAAATCCTTCTTTATAATCAGGACATCAAATTTTACTTTGTGTATGTTTTTGTTAATTTTTTCGATAAAGTTCATTTTTAATGAATAAGTGAAAAATGTTGATTTTTAATACAAAACATATTTTTAATATAATTTATTTATATTATTAGTTCATATTTTGAATTGGGTTTAAAGTGAAATTAGAATATATTTTTACCATTTAATCCAATGGTGGCCATTTCAATTAATTTCACTTAGAAATTGGACTTAAACTAGTGTCAATCTTTTGATATATTTTGTTTCTCAAAAACAGGCTATTTTTTTGATAACGAGAATTAATTATTAAATTAATTAATGAAACTAATATGTTTTGAATTTTGTAAAATAGACATCATTTTTGATTTTGGAATATCAAATATAGCATGGGGTGGATTTTTGGTATTTTTCTGAAAATCATTAATTTTTGATAAATAGTGAAACCAGTAAGTGGTAGTTAAAATAACTGATTTTTTCGTTTAAATGAAATTTTACCACCTCTATGATTTTACTTTCAAAAATCCGATATACATGGTTGTCATTAGGATGTAAAATCTGGTCCAATGGGATGAAAATATTTTTTGGTGAATAGTAACCTTTATGTTTTAATAATCCTAATTAAAGGTAATTAGTGTAGTTTAAGGTAAAGATAATGTTATAATATTTTTAATTGACCATGACACATGTACTAACATTATTGGATGAGTCATGGACGACCAAGACACTCCATGGATCAACTTGGGGATCCCAAGGAGCCACTTGGGTAAGAAAATGACATTAATAACTTTTTATTTAAAGTTAAAATAAAAATGACACAAACATGTATTGTTTGACTAAGAAAATTTTTACATGGGGTTATACAAGTCATATTTTTTTACTATAAATAGTCATTGGAAATCTAAAAATATTTCCATCATCATAGTATTTTTTATATTTTTTAGAAATAAATTTATTTATTTATTTATGACACCATGATGATGCAGCAATTACCTCATTAATGAATGATTTAAATAAAAGGAAAAGGTAATATAAAATATAATACATTCACCTGTCATGGACCTATTGGATTGGTTGATTTAGAACACTTATCACCTTATCCTCGAAATATATAATTGTGGGACCTTTGATATCCAAAAATCATTTTATAATAAAGTAACTTTTCAAGACTTTCTAAGAGTGACCCTCCTACCTCTTATAAAAGGCCCACAACTCTACCTCCTTACCCACACCTCTCAAGCCCTTGGATCATCCAACCTCTGCACATATTTTCACTCTACATCCCTCTCTTACTCTTAGAAGCCTCACTTTGGGCAGAAGTCTTTCCAAGGAATCCTTTGAGCTCAAATCAGAAAGAGTTATCTGAATTAAAGGTAATGTCTTCTCTTATGTTCTTTTGTTTAATTTTGCTTCTCTGACCCCATAAATTCTTTTTATTCCATTATTTTGTGACATCAGCAGTATCTTAAATATACTAAGATTATGTTATGATGAGGATTCGATCACTACTCACACACACCTCCATCTAATGGTTAAAGAACATATTGTTCCTGTGGGTGGCGAATTACTCCCTCACAAAATGATGACTGTTCAATATTCTTTTAAAACCTCTCATGGTGTCCATTACGATGTCACTGTATTTATGTATGTTTTATAAATTGTGTTTATTTATTCTTTATGCTTATTTATTTTTTATTTATGTCATACCTTTATGGTTTTTATAATGGGTAAACGCGATAATATCATTTTAGGAAGTGCGGACTACCGCCCCCTCAATCTGATTTGAATCATTAATACAAATTGTCAGATGTATAAAGGATGGATATAATGATGTTATATATTATATTATATTTTAATTATAATATACCTATGTATCATTATTTTTTCATTCCATTAAAGTATGAAATAGAAATGAAAGTAGCATTCATGCGTACGTACAGCTTATCGTCTCCATGAACGGTACATTTCATTTCTTATCTGCAAATGTTATGTACAATTATATATACATATATATAATTGATATATATGTCATATATTACATCTTAATGATTGATATCATTCTGGAATTATAATATATATATCTCTCATTTAGTTTTAATTCCATTAATAAGACAAAGAAATGAAAGTAGTGTTCATGCATACATACGGCCTACCGTCTCCATGAATGGTACATTTCATTTTTTATCTAAAAATGTTATAAAATAGTATAAAATGAATATAAAATAGATATATATGATATTTAAATCATTAATAATATTCTGGAGATGATTTACCTATAGGTACATGGAAAATTCTTTTCCAACAAGTTCAATTTTGACTCATGTACCGAACATCGACAAAAATGTCTGATATGAACTCACATTATTAAACAATTATTATAACATTATAATATGTGATATGAACTGAATAATAATATTTAAAATATTTCCATAAGAAATTATAAATTTACCAATGTTTATTATTCATGAATATAATGACACGAACAAGACAAGTCGGACTTTAGGTAAGGGATCCTACCTATCTCTTTTTTTAAGTACTCTCTTTTATGTCATTTCTTTTAAGCACATTTTTATTATGATTGGGGATGTTATTTTATATTCTTAATTCTGTACTTTTTATGTTCATTTTATGAGAGACACTATTTGATCTCATAAATCCATTTTTGGAAGCTTTATGTGGCGCAGTTAGGCTGCCGAGTTTTCGTAAGAAATTTTTCATCTCACTTTTATTTCGTGAGATTTATGCTACATTTGCCACCATTTCCTTCAAGTGGTTTATGTAATGCCCATTATTCTACTCATTGCGTAATATAATTTAATTTATGGGTATTTACATCATCACTGTGTGGCCCTTCTTTCATGGGGTGTACGTTTCGAAAGTTACCAAAATCGGTACGGGAACCTTTCACCCTCTTCTTTTTATAAGACTTCTTTTTGCTGGGTCATTTAATTCACATATTTTTTTGTTGGGATATGTTCTTATATATCGTTATTGATGTAAATTTTGTGTCCAAGTGATGAGATACCATTTTCTCTCTCATCAACTCATTTTCTGAATTATAAAGTGACGTCATTAGGCTGTAGAATTATTGTAAGGTAACTTATTAACTGAATTTAAATTCTTTGGGTTAAACCTCTACATTTTGATTATGTCATGCTATAAATATGTGTGGATGACATATTATTGTTTTTCAATGAGTATCCACTTATATTTGGTGAATTTATATTTGTCACACATAATTATTTCATTTCTTTATCCTTGCTCTAATGGCATGATCTTTGATTGGGATTACATCCCAATTTCTTCCCATTGAGAGGTTTTCTTAATGATATGAACTGTTATTCTTTTATAAAGTGTATATAAAGACCCTTTGATATTCCATATCCATATTATGGGTCAAAATGGGGACCACATGGAACCACTTGGGTAAAAAGATGACATTAATAACTTTTTATTTAAAGTTAAATTAAAAATGTCAAAAACATGTATTGTTTTAATAAAACAATTTTTACATTGGGTTATACAAGTATTATTTTTGACTATAAATAGTCATTTGAAATATAAAAATATTTCTTTCATTATAGTATTTTTTAATAATTTTTAGAAATTACATAAATTAATTTATTTATGACACCATGATGATGCAGCGATTACCTCAATAATGAACGATTTAAATAAAATGAAAATATAATGTATAATCTAGAACATACACTTGTCAAAAACCTATTTTATGGTTGTATTTCGAACTCTTATCACCTTATCCTATAAATATATAATTTTGGGACCTTGTATATTCGAAAATCATTTTATAATAAAGTATCTTTTCAAGACCTTCCAAGAGTGCCCCTCCTCCCTCTTATAAAAGGCCCCCAACCCTACCTCCTTACCCACACCTCTCAATCCCTTGGCTCATCCATAATCTAATCATATTGCCTCTACACATCCCTATATCACTTTTAGAATCCTCACTTTGGGGATAAGTCTTTCCAATGAAGCCTTTGAGCTCAAATCAAAAAGAGTTATCCGAATTGAAGGTAATGTCTTCTCTTATGTTCTTTTGTTTTATTTTGCTTCTCCAACCCCCTAAAATATTTTTATTACTTTATTTTGTAACAAAAAAAGTATCTTAATGATACTAGGATGATATTATTAGGAGGATTCAAGATACACTCATACACACCTCCATCTAATGGTTAAGGAACATATAATTTCTGTGGGTGGAGAATTACTGCCTCACAAAATGATGATTGTTCAGTCCTCTTTTAACACCTCTCATGGTGGCCATTAAGATGTAACTATATTTATATATTATGTATACATTATGTTTATATATTCCTTATTCTTCTGTATTTTTCATTTATGTCATACATTTATGGATTCCATAATTGGTAAATGCGATAATTTTATTTTAGGAAGTGCGGACTAACACACCCTCAAAGTGATTAGAATCATTAATACCATATGTGGGATGTATAAAGGATGGATTTAATGATGTTATATATTATATAATACTGTAATTACAATATAACTATGTATAATTATTTTTTTCATTCCATTAATTTCTGAAATAGAAATGAAAGTAGCGTTCACTGTACCTACGACATACCATCTCCATGAACGGTATATTTCATTTCTTATCCCCAAATGTTATGTACAATTATAAGAACATATATATAATGTATATATATGTCATAAATTACATCTAAATTATGGATATAATTATGGAATTATAATATACTTATCTCTCATTTAGTTTTAATTCCATTAATAAGACAATGAAATGAAAATAATGTTCATGCGTACGTATGACCTATCGTCTCCATGAACGGTGCATTTCATTTTTTATCTAAAAATGTTATGGAATAGTATAAAAGTAATATATACTGGATATATATGATATTTAAATCATTAATACTATTCTGGAGATTATTTACCTATAACTACATGGAAAAGTTTTTCCCAACAAGTTCAATTTTGACTCATGTACCGAATATCGACAAAAATGTCTGATATGAACTCACATTATTAACCAATTATTATAACATTATAATATGTTTTATTAACTGATTAATAATCTTTAAAGGAGTTCCATAAGATATTATAAATTTACCACAATTTGTTATTCAGGAATCTAAAGAAACGAACATGACAAGTCGGACTTGAGGTAAGGGATCCTACCACTCTCTTATTTTTAAGTACTATATTTTATGTCATTTCTTTTAAGCTCATATTTCTGATGTTTGGGGATGTTATTTTATATTCTTCATTCTGTACTTTTTATGTTCATATTATGAGAGACCCTATTTGATCTCATAAATCCATTTTTGGATGCTTTATGTGGCGTTGTTAGGCTGCCGATTTTTCGTAAGAAATTTTTCATCTCACTTTTATTTCCATGAGATTTATGCTACATTTTCACCATTTCCATAGAGTGGTGTATGTAATACCCATTATTATAATCTTTGTGTAATATAATTTAATTTATGGGTACTTTCATCTTCACTGTATGTCCCTTCTTTCATGGGGTGTACGTTTCGAATGTTACCCAAATCGGTAAGGGAACCCTTCACCCTCTTCTGTTTAAAAGAATTATTTTTGTTGGGTATTTTAATTCACATATTGTTATGTTGGTTTATGTTATTCTATATCATTATTGATTTATATTTTATTTCCAAGTGATGAAATACCATTTTCTCTCTCATCAACTCATTTTCTGAATTTTAATGTGATGTCGTTAGGCTGTAGAATTTTGTAAGGGAACTTCTTAACACAATTTCAATTATATGGGTTAAACCTCTAATTCATGATTATGTCATGCTATGAATATGTGTGGATGAAATATTATTTTTTTCACTGATTATCCACATATATTAGGTGTATTTATATTTGTCACACATAATAATGTCATTTATGTATATTTGCTCTAATGGCATGATCCTTGATTTGGATTACATCTCTATTTATTATCATTGAGACATTTTCTTAATGATATGAACTTTTATTCTTTTATAAAGTGGATATAAATCCCATTTGACATTCCATATCCATATGATGTCTATACTAAAGTCATTTAAATGTTTTGAAAATGGTCTATATTCTTGTGTCTTATAATTTAAATGTTCAAAAAGGAAAATGACTCTTATTAAAACATTCTTTTAAATGGTTTTAAAGATTTAATCTTTTAAACATTTATCATCCATTTCTATGTTTTTGAAATTGTTTTAAGGATATATTTATAGGGACATGATTGTTTTAAAACCCTTTCAGTTGTTTCGAATTGGTATGAGACAATTTGATTATAAAATCTCTTTTAAATGTATTCTTTTAATATTGTCAATGTATAAAGGGATTTTTCTCTCATAGAGTTTTAATGATTTTGTTAGATGTTTTTATTTATGATAATATCATGATGTGATCTATTGTGATTGAAATGTGGTAATGGTTTCTTTGTTTTTTAATTGTTTTATGTATTATGATTTTGTAATGCTACGTGGACATTTGACGGGTGGTTACGTGATAAACCATATGATAGGTGGTGCCATGAATACCAGGAAGGGTGGTTACGTTATAACATCCCATGCATTGGGAATAGATATCGGCCATATGGCTATTACATTTAGTGATATGTGTGGAAGTTGACCGAATGGTTATTCCATTTAAGTTTGTTTATGTCCCAAGTTAACTTTATATGTTATGTGTTCTTTATTTGGGTTTATTATAATCTGTTGGCTTCAAAATACAAGTAGATATTTTTTATTTAGTGAAGAGTATTTATTACATCATAAAGGTGAAAAGTTTTACTTTGATAATGTATTCATGGTTCATTAGTTGTTTTGAAAAACTAACAGTTTTCCTTGTTTGTGTATTCATTACTGGGCTTTTTATGCTCATCCAATGTTTTTGAAATGTTTTCCACTAGACTTAAAGATGTATAGGGTAAAGGATGGTATAATGGAAAGACATGAAATCTAAAACATGGAACTTGACAAGTTTCTTTTTAAGAGTATTTATTTTATGGAAACTTAGTATAAGTGTCAACTTTGTAATCTTTTGAAATGTAATAGTTATGTCCTAACTCTCTAAAACTCTAAACCCGAAAAGATCCTCTATGTGAATTATTAATTTAATTCATGATTATGTATTTTCATAAGGCCTAGTCCTTATAAGTATAATTTATTTAAATAATAAATATAAAATTTTAAGGATTATTTATTAATTATATATCATCCAATTATATACGATTTCACTATAAATAGTATGGTATTGTTGCTCTTAAGTATGTACTGATTACCATCTCCACAGACGCGATGAGATTCATTCCCCATCATAACCATTGAAGAATAATTTTCATTTTATGATTAAAAATAATTTTTAAGAAATCAATATCATTCTGTATATTAATCAAATACATCGTATCCACAAAAAACATGAATTTTGTAACATAACATATAAAGGAAAAGGAATCAGTTATCACTCGAAACAATGATACTACTGAAATATTATAAACAAAAAAATATGAGAAGATCATATATAATATAATATTAATGTATTTTCTCATTTTATAATTTAATTACAATTATTTAAATATTATACAGGAGGTTAATGTACCCTGGACAAAATAAAATTGCAAAGTAATGATTAATTTTTCGTTCTCTTTATTTATCTGACATTGTTATATGTATGTATGTACTAGGACTTCTTTATCGTCCACAGACATGTTTCATAGAAATGTATATCATAACATTTTTATAAATTCTAGAATATGGGTTAAAGTTGTATATACCATTTTTTGACATTTTATAAATTTTTTTAAATGAATCTTACCCTGATTTCCTAAACAATGTACCTTATGACCCTTTTGAAAAATTAAGGTGACAATGTTCTTTTAACTTATACAGCTGTTGCGGCTATTTTCCACCGTTATAACACCTTCAAAGATTCCCTTACAAGATTATAATAATTCTTTAAAAAAAGTTGTTTTCTTTTATAATTACATGACTTTTAAATTATTTCAAAATAGAAAGAGATATTTCTCTCAAATAGTTTTTATTTCATCTATTTCAACATATATTGATGGATTTTACACTTGTTTGAAGTCTATTTTTTAGGATACAATCATCCATATTTTATCGATGGTTTTGTGATATGTTTGGCTTTGGACGTGTTATTTTTATACAATTCATGGTTTATGGTTAATGTTTTAACATTTCGTATGCTCTTATTAATATGTATATTTATGTTATATTTCAACCTTTTCATATGAGGATTGCATTTGAATGAGTATATAATAGGTGGAGTCCACATTAGCTCCTCGATGAATTGTTAGGTCTCATGAGACAGACTAGTCTCTTGGCACAAGGCCTTGACAAAATCTTGTTTTTAGTCTTGTACTTAGGCCTTGACTATGTGGTTATGATGTTCGGCATTATGAATTCAATCAATATAAAATTGGGTGTTGATATTAAATGTGATTATTATAGTAGTATTATATTTTTTTGATAAGTATATGGAATTATTTATTTATATTTTCTATATTATAATGATGTTTATGTTTGAATGACTTGTGTTTTAGTATTATAAATTTCCTTAATTGATTATAATTATTTATGATCGTGTCCACTATATAGTTATCCGTACTAAGAATATGAGCTCACCCCTTTCTATGTTTTATTTTTCATAGGATGTAATGTAGTAGATTACGATCAACCTGTATTAATAAACTATGGGATATGATTGTGTACAAAGGGGACACAATGTTTTTGTTTTTCCATTTCCTAATCTAATGTAAGACTTATGTATGAATATAGTACTTCAAAGGCTACTAAACTAATTTGTCTTTTGAGACATGATCTCTTGTGATCATGCCAATGTTATGTAATAATGCACTACCTATGGGTAACTAGGGTTGGTGTATTACAGTTAGTATCAAATGATTTTTAGTACAAACCCTGGAATCTAGATTTATAAGAACTCAAATTAGAGAAAATTACCCTATGATAAAATTTTAGGATTAGTATAGAGAAACTTCGTAACATTTTGTTCATGTAGATATTTTGTGTATTTTTTAGAAAATACATCCCTGTATGTATATGAGTTGGTAGAGGAGGCTTTGGCATTGATGTATTAAGGAGTGAAAACTCTAACAAGGATTTTTGGGCTCGACCTGGGGTATCCTAGTACATGAAAACAACCCTTATTACCCTCTTGGTTACGACACTCTGAGGGGATATGCTTAGAATAATTCACATTTTCATTACAAACCATTATGAAACATTTATGATTAAATAACTCCTCAATGAAAACATTTGTTATGATAATGACATCTATTCATAAACTATTAAATTTTTTTACATATTTTTCTAATTTTTTATTATGTATTGTGATTCATAAACTAATCTAGTGTATGAAATTTTTTAGAAATGGAACCTAGTGTAAGTAATGGAAACTGTATGAATGTAAATAATCTATGTATGCACTTCCCTAATACCCAGGATAATTATAGTGGAGCTGGTGATGAAATTGGTGTTTATTAGAATATAACCATACTAAGAAAAATCATATATGTTATGAATAATTACATTACCCATATGGAGCACCCTGATCGCCAATACAGTGGATCAATGTTCTACCACTTCATGATGAAACATCCAACAACATTAAAAGGGACTAAATAAACATTTTTAACAGGGCAATGGATAATTTCCTAAGAGAAAATGTAAAATGCTTTAGAGAGTAATGAAAAGGAAAAACATATCATGGTAGTTTATCTCCTCACGGAAGATGAAAATCAAAGGTTGTCATTAATTCGAACACAAAGTAGGTTGATGAAGTATCATATATGTAATGGAAAGAGTTTAAAGATATTTTCATAGAAGAATAATTTCCTCATGACCATTGAATGGATACAGAAAGGCAATTTCTGAGTCTGAGGCAAAAATAGGATGAAAATGTGACAATGTATGAGGCAAGAATTACATGTATAGAAAGACACTCATTTTATTATATGAATAACCCAAGGAGTAAGATTGATCGATTAGTTAATGGGTTAAACCCATTTATCCCTCGAGCATTAGTCTCACAATCCTTATCATCGTACAAAGATGTAATCTCATGTACTAACAAGATAGAAACTTATTTCTCTATGTCATAAAATGTTAATGAAAAGAAAGAGAAGAAAATATCAAATAAACACTATAGAAATGTAAATAAGTGGAATAGGGGAAAATGTGAATTCCCATCTAAAGTAAATGCAGGAAAAACCACCCCGGTATATTCCCGAAGTGAAATGGGAGACTATTACAAGTAAGTTGAAAAAGGCCACAAAGCTGGTGATTATAAGGAGAAGAATGAAGTTTTAAATGTTGTATTCTACCATTGTAGATAAATGAGGAATTATGAAAATGAATGACCTATTCTCCAAGGAAACATAACTCAAAAAATTCCAAGGCAGTAAGGACAAGCTTATGCGATCACTACTGCTGAGGTTGAGTTCAAAATTACATAGTGGTAGGTAATTTAATGGTTTCCTCAAATTTTGACAATGCATTATTTGATTTTGGATCATATATTGTTTTATATCATCCCAGTTATCTATGAAATTTAGATATTTCTCATTTTATTTAACAAGGGAGTTTTTAGTCAAAACACCTATGGGAAATATCATTGCAACAATGATTTGTGAATCAGTTCCCATTAGGACATATAAACATGCTTTATCTGCTGATCTCATTGTCATAACCATCATTGAATTTGATATAATCCTCGATATGGATTGGATTTCAAACCATGATGTGAAAATTTATTGTAAGAAGAAGGTGGTTGTAATTTATGATGATGATTAATAGTACCTTATCTTTAGATGATAAACGTCGACATCTGATTCTAATCTAGATCCACCCCCAGTAGGACTACTTAATTCAATAATGGGGGTGGAATATATTGAAATAAATATGGTTGAGGAGAGGAATGGTCAATTAGAGGACTTACATGTTGTACAAGAATATGTTTATGTGTCTCTAGTGTATTTACCTGAATATCCTCCAGAACGAGAAATTGAGTTTTCCATTTATTTAATTCCTGGTTCAAGGCCCATATTGAATACCCCTAATAGAATGTACACTATGGAATTATTAGAACTAAATAAACAACTAGAGGAATTCAGTAATATGGGATTTGTACTCCCTAGTGTTTCTCAAGGGGGAGCCACTGTTCTTTTTTTAAAAAGAATGATGGGTCTATGTGGTTGCGCATTTACTAATGGGTGATCAATGCTATAACAATAAAGGAAATGTATCCCTACTTAACATTAATGATTTATTCGATCAAATTCATGGAGCTCAATATTTTTCATTGATTTAAATTTGATCTTGATATCATTAGTTGTGTGTGAAGGAGTACTTTCTGAAGACATCATTTTGTACCAGGTATGGGTTTTATGAGTTTACAGTAATGTCTTTTGGACTGACTAATTCACCCTCTGTTTTCATGGATCTAATGAATATAGTTTTCAAGGAATATATTTTGGACTTTTTAGTGGTATTTATTGATGATATATTGGTTTACTCTAATAGCTATGAAGATCATAAAAATAACTTGTGCACTATTCTAAAGACATTTAGAAAAAAATATTTATATGGGAAGTTTAGAAAGTGTGAATTATAACATTTAGAGATTTAATTTCTTTTCCATACATTTTCTAAGGATGAAATATCTGAATATCCCTTAATGATAATGGAAATCCACGAATGGCCAGAATAGGCGAGTATAACTGAGGTACATTGTTTCATTGGTTTAGCATGTTATTATCGGTATTTTAGCAAGATTTGTTCCCAATTGGCTAACACATTAACCACGCTCCGATGTAAAGGGGTCAAATTTGTTTGGAAAGATGAGTGTGATTAATGTCTTAAAGAACTGAAGAAACGATTATACAATGATCTTATCTTGAATCTCCCTTCATGGAATGATGGGTTTGTTATTTATATTGATGATTCAAAGAATGGACCAGGTTGTGCCCTTATTCGGAATGATAGGGTTATTTCCTATGCATCATGGTATCTAAAAATTCATGAGTAAAAAAATATTACTCATGATATTGAGTTATCAGCATCAATCTTTTCTTTGATGATATAGAGACCCTATCGTTATGATGAAAAATGAGACATATAGACTGATCACAAGAGTTTGAATTATATTTTATCATAGAAAGAACTCAACATGAGGAAAATATGAGGGCTTGAACTACTCATGGATTATTATTTCATGATACACTACCCACCGTGAATGGAAAATAAGTTTTTAGATTCTTTGAGAAGAAAGGATCATAGGGTTTCGAAAAATATGAGAGTTTAAAGGGATCCTATGTACATGGAACTAGTAAGGATGGATAAGGGAATAACCATGGATGGTGAAACATAAATACTTCCTCAAATGGATTCCAAACCATATTTACTATATGTGATAAAATTTACTCAGACTGATCATTAGGAGATTAAAAATAAAATTATATCTATGAATGATGAGAGATTTATTGACTTCGTATATAAAGATGGAATTTTTAAATTTGGGAAGAATATTTGTGTTCCTGACATACATGATCTAAGAAGGGAATTGTTGGATGATTATCATAGTTCCAATTTATCTATACACCATGGTATCACTAATATGTATAGATATTAGAAGGACCATTTTTTGTGGGACAACATGAAGAGGGGGATGGATGATTATGTTTCATGATGTATGGTTTGTCAACAGGCGAGGACTGGAAGACAACATCCTAGACGATTTATGCATCCTCTTCTCATACCTTAGTTGAAATGGGATGATGTACAAATGGACTTTGTCATGGGGCTACTAAAGACTCCTAAAAGGAATGATGCAATATGATTCATTTTTGATTGTCTTAACAAGTTAGCACATTTTTTTTCTATTAAATAATATTTACCAGTTGAAAATATAGAAATACTATATATTAATGAATTTATAAGATATCATGGTGTACCCATGTCGACGGTTTTTGATCATGATCATCATTTTACATCAAGATTAAGGAAAAGTCTTCTGAAATCCCTAGAAACTGGACTTCATTTGAGTGCTTCCAACCACCCCCAAACTCATGGATAATTAGGAAAGACAATTCAAACCTTATATGAAATGTTGAGATCTTTCTCACTTGACTTTTATCGTATGTGGGATTAGTATTTACCTCAGTTAGAATATTCCTATAACAATAAATTCCATTTAAATATTCAAATGGAAACATATGAGGCATTATATAGAAATAGATGGAACCCCCGAACTTGTTGGGAAGATGTTGGTGATAGAAAACACTTAGGACCAGAAAATGTTGAGGAAATAACTGAAAAGATGAAGATTATTAAAACCCACATTAATGCAGGTCAAAGTTGGAAAAAGAGCTATGCCGATAACTAAAAGAAGGATTTGGAATTTCAAGTAGCATATCATGTTTTCTTGAAGGTAACTCCATGGAAGGGTGTTATACGATTCGGTAAGAAGGTAAAATTATGTCCCAAGTACATCTTATCGTCTGAAATTATAGAACAAATTAAAGTTGTAGCATACCATTTAAAATTTCTAACTTGACTCTCCATAGTTAATTATGTGTTCCATGAATAAAAGTTAAAAAAATACATGCATGACCCAATGCATGCACTCAACTATGAAGAAATAGAACTGGAACCTAATCTATCATATTGTGAATATCCTTTCAAAATTATCAATACCAAAGAACAAGAGTTGAGAAATCGGATGACTCGTCTAGTAATAGTTCAATGGGGAAACCATAAGGCAGAAGATGAAACATTGGAGTCATAGAAACTTATGATGAATAACCACCCGAATATTTTTATCCATTAGTATTCTAAAAATATCGAGGATAGAATTATTTTAAGGAGGGAATAATATAACACCATAAACTTCACTGGTATGGTTCTCTTTAAATAATGAAATAGCTTGCGTTGTAAACAAATTCGAGTTCTAGCACACTGCGACCAATAAAAACTAGTCATTATGAATAGTAATACCAACTTTTTCAAATTTTATAAATTTTATTTATCATAATAATAATCATTTTGGGGTTCAGAATATCAAAATTGTCTTAGGGATAATTTTGGGTTGTTTTCTGAAAACATTCAATTTTTGATGAATAGAAAAAACATTGCATTATGGGTTAAATCCGATTTTTTATTTAAATAACTATTTATTTTATTTAAAATTATTTTAAGTAAAAATAGATTTTTAATACCCATATAATTTCAATGTAATTAATTGGGTTCATCTTAAAAAAATATATGTGTAAATTTTAATTGAACTTTTTGTCATATTTTACCCACCCTATAGGAAAATTTGAAAATTTGCATAAAAGTAAATCTTAACCCTTCTATAAATTGAATTTCAAAATTCTGAGACACATGGTTGATATCAATATGTAAAATGTAGGTCAATTGGATGAAATAAGTTTTGGTGAATAAGAATATTTGAATTTAATTTACCTCTATTAAAAGTAAATAGGGTAATTAAAGGTAAAAATTATATCATAATTACCCTAAAATTTCTTAAATATATTGGGTAATTGTTTTTCAAAAAAAATAAACCATTGGAATAAAATATGAACCTTTTTCCACTTGATTAGATAAGGAAAATGATTATTATTTTATTTAAAAAATAGTTCAAATTGTTAAATTCATTGTTTAATAACTACACCATTTTTAATATAGGGTTATACATAAGATAAATTAGACTACAAATATTAATTATAAATATAAATTATATCATAAATAATGGTATTTAATTTATTATTTTTAGAAATTAAATAATTATATTTATTTATAACACAATGATGATATAGTAATTACCATGTTACTGAAAGATTAAAATAATTGATATTATAAATATCCAAATAATTGTAAACTGAGACTTTTGATGTAATAAAATAGTTTTATAGGATAATATGACATGTTAAAATTGATTTAATTTATTTTTTTCTATGAAATCATGTATTTTTCACATAACAAAACTAAATACTAAATAGTTTTTTATTTTACATAAATGAGTTTTTAAATCAAATACTATATTATTAATTGATATAATATTCTTAAAAATATATGGTTTGTTCAATGGACTAATATAATGATATATATATGTCATTAATTAACTACTTTGGGTTATCTTGGAATTATATAGTATTTCTATTAACGATTTATTATAATAAATCAACAAAACATTGTAAAAGATAAACTATTTAACTACGACTTAAATCTAAACGATAAGCTTAATATGGTGACATAAACATGTCTAAAACATATTTTATGAGATTATTTAGAACCATACTAACCTTATCCTTTAAATAAATTCTTTTGGAGCCATTATAAACCGAATATAATTGTATAATAAATTAATATTTCAAGATTTTCATAAAGTGACCCTCACATCTCCTATAAAACGGTACTTCCCCTTATCTCAAAATCACACCTCGAAAGCCTTTTGGCTTGTCCATAACATGATAAAGTATCTTCCCAATTACCCTAATTTCAACCTAGAGGCTTTACATTGATCAGAAATCCATCCTACGGAACCCTTTTGAAAAAATAAAAAGGAAGCACCCGAAGAAGAGGTAATAATTTCATCACCTCTTTCAATGTTCTTTTCTTCTTCCAGTTCATCTTTCATTGATGTATCCATACCAAAATAATAACTCCAGTAAATTCTACATAATTTGATTTTATTATAAATACGGTAAAACAATATTCATTATTATATCCCTCATATTAATGACAATGTTACCAAATGTGTGTATGTATGGATTATCGTCTCCACGCTGGGGTGTAGTTTGTTATTCAACACTTAATTATTTGGATGTGTATAATAATAAGTATAATTTATGTAAATAATAAATATAACTTGTTTATGATTCTTTATATATGTTATAATATCCGATTACATATGATTTCACCAATAATAGAATGGTATTTTCGCTCGTACGTACGTATGGATTACCGTCTCCACAAACGCGATAAGATTCATTGTCCATCATAACCATTCAAGAATAATTTTTATTTTATGATTAAAAATAATGTTTTAGAACTTAATATCATTCTGTATATGAATCGAATACATCCTCTCCATAACAATCATGACTTATGTAACAAAACATGTATATGAATCGAATACATCCTTTCCAGCTTGATCTTCATAAGCAGTGTAATCTTCCACCTCTTTTTGGTGGATATTTACTTCAACAACAAATACATAATTTTTTTATTTTCACATTGTAAACAGATAATAGAAAAAACTACATGAAAAAATACAACCAATGTCAATTGGATATAATAAACTCACCCTTTTAATTTGTTGTCAATACTAGAAATGATCCATTTCTCAATGTTACAATTCTCCCTCCAATAAAAAATAAATTAATAGGGGAATATATTCTACTCATTATTATAAAATTAGTTTCCAAATATTATTTTATTTTAGTCCTTTTATTTTTATTAGATCTTAGATACCACTTGCAATTTAAGGGAATTTTATACTTTAAATTAATCTATTTCTTATTATTTTGTTCAGATATTTAAAAAAACATCTAATATAATGTGCTAATATTATCAATATATGTTTTCTCTCATTCTTTGAGAGATGTACTCAAGATATTTTTAGAAGGAAAATTGTACGAGTCTTTACATTTCTGGTGCAAGTAATTGTACTAATTTCAAAATAGAAAATCATTGTATGGTATTATAATTAACTCCTCATTTATATTTGAATATGTATTTAAATAATTTAATATTATCATATATCGATTAACCCTTTGTATAAAAAAATATAGTGATATGTAAAGTAATAATTTTTTGGCATAACTAAATCATATTTGATTCATGTTTCTTTAGTCACATGTTTGGGAAAACTCATAGATATTTGTCAGTAAATTTAATCAACTTGAAATCAATTGAATAAATAAATCAAAACATTTCGGGTTATATGTATTACCCATGAGTTTACAAAAACACTCTCTTTTATAATTATTTTTTATTTTTGTTAAAACAAGGAGTTGAAAATAAAATCACAACTTGTTACTTATATTTTTAAGGTTTTATCATTATTTTATAGATTCTATATAAAATATAAATATTTGAATGAATACTACAGTTTTGCAGCTACCCATCTATATATACTCACTGGCCTTAACCACATTAAATTTATAGATTTTAAACACATTAAATCTGATGTAGAAATAATTTGAATAAAACTATATATTTGTATTTTACAAAATTGGGTTGTGGATAATTTGTTAACATCAAATATTATATTCTTTATGGCCTAAAATTTCTTAATATATTCATTATTACAAATAAATTTTCATTAATGATTTCTTTACCCTTGGTAATCATATGAATCTACCCATATTTAAAATTATTCTCAGTTGGGAAGGGCTTCTGAACTTTAGAAAAGAGAGCATTATCATTAATTTAAACTATCCATAACTTTTTAGAGAACTCTAACATATATAAACATCTAGTTAAACAGCGATTGGGAACATGATTAATCTTTTTAATATTTTTGAATTCATTAATTGTATTAATATGTTTATAAATTGATATCATATGTGATATCCCTTATTTATATATATTGGTAAAAAATTTATACATGTAAAAACAAAGTGTTAACATTTTTTTCACCTTCCTAAATCTTCTACACCATCCTTCAATTTTATCTTTTTGGATTTATTCTCAGATTCACTACATGGGTTTTCATGAAATATAATTATCCTTCAATATTATATTTGGAATGAATATTTTATTAATATTATATATTGAAAATTAGACAATTCATTAAAATATATATTCTAATTTTCTAATGTGTTGACTCTCTTTCCACCATAAAAATGTTTCTTGCATGTTGTATGTGCACCATGATTCCCATTATTTACAATAATCTTTGGTGAAAATTCTTCAACCAATTTAGAAACCATGGAAGACACAATTTGGTTCATTACCCACTAATTACCCACTTATGGTTATAAATTTTAAATAATAAGTTGGTGATAAAAAGTAGGATAATACAAAGAGTCATCTTTTCTATGACCACTAATATTTAGCAAATCATCATAATTATTTATCTTTTCAAAAATAATTTTTACGATAGATTCATCCCTTTATGTGATTTATTATTAATTTTTACATGTTTTATCCTTTATATTTTTCCCCATTATTTGAATACTTATATTATTTTAACATATAAATATATTTTTCTATAAATCTTTATCCCAATGTATGAACACTCATTGGAACCAACATCTAACAATTAATAATTATCTTTTTCATGTAGGAGAAGTCTTCTTATATATTCTCTCTTCCTAACTTTAGGTTCGAACGTTATCATTTTTGGATTTTTTAGGGAGAAATGTTATTCTTGGAGAGAGTGACCTCTATCAATGTCATATTGAGGGCTATATTAATAAATTTACTCATCCTTGTTTATAAATTTTTTAATCTTTATCCATCACACTTCATCATTATAGATATAATACAATCAACATTCTCAAAATAGTTAAATAACTTTTTCACTGATTATGAGGTTGATGATTCCTTACTTCTTTTCAAACTCTCCCTGTCACCCTTATGACCCCTATTTGACATGATAAAAAAATTATATTCATTTAGGGAAATAAATTTTCTAAAAATTATAATAAATTCCATATTCTTATCCCACCATATTCGGTAGTTGTACTCTTAGTTCTAAATTTTTTTGGATCAGAGTGCTCTTCACATATTCCACTCATATCACACTATCTTCTTAAATACTCACAAAAGCTTGAATATTAACCATATAAATTTCCTTATATTCACTAAAATGTTGTCCATCCCTTTTAATTTTATTAATTATATTTCTAGGTCTATAGATTTAATATCAATTGAAAATTTATGTAATATCTCAAAATCATTTATAACGTTATAACATTTAAAAGAACATAGTTCTCGTATTCAATTATTTTTATTTATTCATCAACTAAATGCATTTTTAAAAGGTATTCATGATATATTTCTATTTTCATTTTACTTTCTTATTGGGTTTATTATAGTAGATTATCTTTTTTCCCACTGATTCTTCTATTTAATCAACATATTTGTTTATATATGAGATTTTATCAATCAGTCCCCTAATGAATGAGATAATACATGAAAACAATCTTGAGGGAAATTTTTTAGCCAACCCTTATATTCATAATAAAATTCACTAAGTTACTTATTAAAAGGATCTTATTTATAGTTTTTTCATGATTCACTAGAGGAATGATTATAAATATACTTATCAAAATACATACCACTATAACTACCCTCATCTTGTTGTTATTCATCGTGATTCTTCCAAAAATTTCTTAACACTCTCGATTATCTCTTCAATGTAATCTTAATATTATATTCTGAGACCTCAAAGTCTATTCGGTTATGAGTGTTTTAGATTCTTCCATTGACGTTACATATTAAAATATATAAAATTTCCACATCATAAAATTCAAATAAAAACTAGGAATGTTATTTAGTACAATCAGAAAATCCATTTAATCTAATATAAATTTAGATAATCCTAAAGATCAAATCATAGATAAACATTACTATGATATTAACTATTGTTTCCCAATGGCATATCTAGACACACCTATGGGGTGTATCGTTTGGGGTTTAATTTTATTGAAAAAAACTACATATTCTTCTTATCTTGGCCAATTTTTTATTATAAACATCATTTCTTGTTAAAAAAATATATATATCATGTTATATTCTTCTAAATGGGATGTATCCACAAGCATTGAAATTTTGTAGGAATAGTTCAATATATGGTATTTTTACAAGGTTCCTCCGAGTTTGGAAAACCAACTCTTTAGCCTATTATCTCACTTTTAGTCATGGATTATACATTATAATATAATCATATATTATAATGGGTGTCTAAGGATCGTCCTAAAATCTCATCCACCATAATAGATAGTTGGAATTACATAATAAAATATATAACAAGCCGACAAAAAATTGTGCATGTAAAGGGGACCTTATAATACTTTTTGTGGTATTTCTCTTCCACTATTATTCTTATTACATTCTCCATCTAATTTAGAACAAAAAATCTTTCAAGTAGTGTACCTATAACCATAGAGTAACTGATCCAGTTCTTAAATAAGAGAAACTTTGACGTCATGAATATCATCAAATTTACCAAATGCAACTAATTTTATGAAACAATCCATAGATTTAAGTTCATCAAATAATCTATCCCCCAAAAACTAAACTTAAATATGATTTAACAATTTCCTTGTATTTATTTACATTAATTGAGAACAAAAAATATTGCAAAATCATGACGCACTATCTTTTTCTTGTGAAGAGTTTATAAGGAATATTTTTTATATTCTTCTTCTATACCAGTCGTAGTATATTCTCTATAATCTTCTTATTCAATGAGATATCCATTTATCTTTGATTGTAAACCTTCTCTCACACTTCCCCACGTGAAATTTTATATCCATTTTGTTTTATATAGACACATGGATGATTCCCCTATCATAACATCATGGTATATACAACTCATGTGAATAGGTGACTTAATTAAATGAATTATTTCTTTTACAAAAACAGTAAATGGTATAATTATAAGAAAATTCCTTTTAAATCCTAAAATAACATTTATTAAATATCAATTTTGGGATACAACATTTTTTTGTGATTATATGTTTTAGTCCAAATATTATTCCAATAATATCCTTATCAAATGCATCTCATTATTGGGAAATTGATCCAAAAGAACTTCAAACATAACATTAACATATTTTAATTCATATTTTTATTCATCTAAAATTTCCTTTATAAAAATATTCATGTCAATCTTTACAATTGTACATGAAATTTATACCCTAATTTTTGTTGAGTGGAACTCAATTTCAAAAAAATATGATACATTTATTGGATTTCCTCTTGAATACTCATACAACTCTAGATCTATAAAATTTACACAACAACATACAACTAAATTTTCAATGAGTCATGAATTGTATTATTCATTAAAAATGATAATTTAATTTTTTAATATCAATTAATAAATGAAGTGGAACTCCTTAAAAAATGATTTATAATACAATATCACATTATGTCTTGATTAAGCTTCATGATATTTTGGTCACTTAATGAAAAACATTTTAATTATTAGATTTACATTTCCTTATAATATTGAAATTGTGGAAAATCATATTTTTGTTATGTTAATATAGATGACCATTAAATAGGCCTTCATAGAATTAGGAAACATGTGAATATTGTTCACTTTACCTTTATATATCCTTCGGTTTCTCTGATATTCCTTTACATAATTCATATGTCACCTTTTTGTAGAAATATATTTCATATAATGTCACCAATTTTTTCATTAATATTATTATATATATTATCAAATTTAGATACTATATTTTCAAACCATTAATACATAGTATTCCAATTGTTTTCGATTTTTGGGTAATTGAATAACAACTCTTTATTTATTAAAAATAATTTCTATATACATCATATTTCAACATGGAAACTCATAATTTCAACCAAAAGTGCTTCCAAGATTTCTCTATCTGTTGAAGTCTAACCAAATAGATTTAAAAGGATTGTTTATGGAATGTCCTATAATAAATACTTATTATAATTTATTTGGGTTACTCTACATTGTGTGAATTTAAATTCTATTCATCACCAATTCATGTTCTATAGTCTAATGCTTACTTGTCCAAAGACTGACTTTTCAAGGTGGGCACATATGTTATAACCGGAAGTATTATAATCAACAAAGAAATAAATTCATAAAATTTATATAATTGAAGTCAATTTATTATGATTATAACCTTTTCGGATATAATCTAGTTGGAAATAAATATGTTTAGGACTTATACTTTTTTCTCTATAGTCTAAAATTCAGATATCATCAGAAGGATTCAAAAAAATTTAATATTCCTCATGGACATTTAAAAAATCATCAAATCATATAATGAAATATTAAAATTAATATTATATTTATTATACACAATATAATGTCCATTTAATACATTTTTATTGTGTTACAACATATAAAAACTAATATTATAGTATTTTAGTGAAATTTTTTTCAACTACGGTTAAAATCTTATTCAATAAATTATTAGAAATCACTATTCCAAGATACAATTGGGATTCCTCTCCCAACTAAATTGAACCACTATTAACAACTGCTGTTTACAACTATAAAATATATATTTCTACTGGTTTATTTGTCAGATATTTTTTTATGTACTGGTCATTTTGCCACTAAATAGATGTCATCCATCCAGATGTTCATATGTAGAAACAACTTAAACCACATTTGTGTTGACCTTATCTTCATCCCCCATGATTTATCATTTTCATTATAAAATTTAAAATCATAAATTTAAATACATAATTGAAAAAAGACATAACCAAACACCACTGGACATAACCCATAAATTGAATGTTTCACCCTTTTTTAATATCTACAAAATAACAATTACTATAGGACAATATGAAATTTTTACCATTTATTTATCCATAAACCACTATAAAATGCATCATATTTAAATTTAAAAATATATACAAGATCAAGTGGAGAAGATATATAGTAGTTCACTATTTAAAATTTTTATCCAAGTGAAATGACTATAAAACTACCCATAAAAGGGAGTAAATGTGATATCTCATATCATAGTATATCATGAAATGAATTTTCAACAAAATATTATCAATGTTTTACATTAACACAAATATATATATATATTCCCCACTTTAACTAAAACCATAATGAATTTATACACATTTCACCTTATGTTTCATCACAGGTAACAACTTACACAACTATATACATGTATCTTCTAGAAATTATATAAATTTTTTTAAGGAATCTATAACTAATCTGATGAAAATTTATACTAATTATTTATAAAAAACAGATCCCCATTAATGAATCATTTTTATGTGACTACATGAATCTTCAATGCATTGTAAATAATTTATAATTTATAATCCATAGTTTTAATCAAGGAATCTACTATAGTAAATAATAAATTATAGTCCACGTACAAAGAGTGCTAAATGATATCCATAAAACATAATTATTTTTTATTGATATACACTTGATATATCTCATATATCATATATCATATAACATCTTTCAATGAGATCATGTCTAAAAAATTAGTCAAATTACATGTTATTCTCATATAAGAAAACTCATATATTTTTTACGTTTCAATAAAATACTGAATAACATAAGTGATTACATTATCTTCAATTCAATAATATAGATGATTATTTCACAAGACACTCCCCGTGGATAATTTTCACATCTCATCAAACATATCAGGAAATGACTATACACTCCATCAGTTTCATCCAATTCTTTTATAATACTTTATAGCGTTCATATAGGTTGAAAATACCAACATGGATAATAAAAAATGACTACATTATAAGAAAATATAAACAACCACCCCTAATTAGTACATCAATAAGGGTAGAGTAAGAATAATATTAATGAGTGAAGGTCAATATATAAGGTATTGTAGTTACCTCATGTAATAAAAAATTTTATTAAACATACACTCATGGACTAATAATGGAATAATTATAACATAATATGTGGTTTACCAAGTTGGTAAACCCAAAACACAAACACCTATTATTTCTCATGAGTGAACTATGTATCTCAATAAAGGCTCCTACTCTCACTGATTTATCATTTTCTATAACCCATGGATTTCCAAAGTGATAATCAATTTATTAATTTATTGAAAAAAAATTCTACCTATTGAATAATTTCCTTAAATTTTTTATTTATCTATTTTCCCTATTTTATATTTTTATTATCCCTTTTGAAGCTACAACTAGTGGTTATTGGCCAAAATTTGTTGGCTAAATTTATGTTTCTTTATTTCCCTACCTATTAAATTTTTTATTTTATGGATTTTCTCATGATAATTTTGTATTCGAAATGTTTTCCCATATCTAGCATGCTCTTGGTGTCGCATATTTCCCTTCCATGGTAGTATTATATCATTTGACTAGATTTCATCTTTCATCAATCCATATTATGTTGTGGATATTTTTATTACTCTTTAGTATAGAATAAAATACTCATTGAATTAGAGGTTGAATGATTCACTATTCTGGGTTTCATGTTCCTCTTGTGTTTTTATGGAAGATGTTGCAGTATTTGAGGTTATCTCTATTTGAGGAAGATATTTTCCCATTTACAACAATGAGTGACACTCCTTGATGGTTATTGGTATAGTGTGGGTGGTGTGGTTCTATCTAAAAGAAACATAAACAAAAACATTTATAAACATTTGGTGTTTCTCATATAGATTTACAATCATTTAGTTATTTTTTCATAGTTATTTATCCCCTCACACCTCAATGAAGATATTATTCCTTTATGTTTTCTCAGAAGATGAGGGTTAAATATGAGGATCCTTAGGATCTTTGATCTAATGGCCCGAAGGCCTTTATTTTTTATTTATTTTTTATAATAACCATTTTAAGGGATGAGGGGGAACCCTTAAAATGCTCAATGTTTGATGTTACATTACATGACCTTTAGGTATTAGAAAATCAATCAAATAACGAAACATAGAACTGTCTCACCCTAGAAAATGTTTTAATGTCAACTCTCCTCCTTCTTATGGATGTTTGATTGTTTTCTTATGTAGAGATTCACAATGCCTAGTACTGATGGAAATTACATACCCTCTAAATCTTCTAGGTCTGGTTAGCTCACCTATAATGAATCTTCATGCTCTGGATCATCATCGAGAGCCTGGTCCCCTGTAATATGTCTGTTATAACTTCACATCCAGATGAACCAAAGGCCTTGAGGTGGCCTGAAGGCCTTGTGGTCTCCTAAAGGCCTTGTGGTTTCCTGAAGGCCTTGAAGGTCTGGATAACAAAACTAGTGTCTTAAAGGCCCAAACATATGAACATTTAAAACTAGCATATTACTGAACAATACATTTTGCAGTGATTTCTACAGTAACTAATACAGTCCTTCTAGAGTTACCTCGAAATATGTATCTACCCATATTTGATCTCATGTCTCCTAGACTCACTTCCAAGTCATCACCAATAGGGCCTCTGTGGGATCTAATTATCAGTGGAAAATTGTGTGCGATTTTTAATGGTCCTTATTCAGTGAGAATATTTTACGAGTCCCAATGTAACAAACAAGATGAGGAAAATGAACTAGTGTTAATAGCATATTCCATGTCTCTTTGAGGTCCATGGTAACTTGTCTTATATGGGATTAGTTACCCAGAGCCTTTCTACACCACCCTAATAAACCATGTGTTGCAATATGAAAGATTATCCATGACCAATCACTTTTTTTGCCTCACAATCATCAATATAATGTTGAACCAACATTATTGTCATAATTTTTTGAATTTATGTTATTGTTTTCTACCACTTTACCATTGATTACATTAAACGAAAATTTAAGAAAACATTGTTAAAAAAAGAAAATATTGAATAAAACATATATATAATCATTGTTTTTGTCACATCATAACATATAGAATATTAAATGACTATATGTTGTAATGATTTTTTTAGTTTTATAAAGTATAATTTCATATATATTTTACACTTGTTATATAACTATGAATGAAATTGTACATAACCATCAATATATCTGAAAAATAAACCCTTTAAATAAACTTTTTAGTGAGAATTTGTATTTGATGAATACATTTTGAATAATGATAAGATTAGGATTTATAATTCTTATGTTAAATATTTAATCAGTACATCAAAATAAATTTACCTTATAAATATTGTTACTCATATACTGGATATTATTTTGAACTATTATTAACAATATTAACTTTATTTATGATCATTGGTGTAATCAATAATATAAATCATTATATTAAACATTTCACTTCACAAAAAATGGGTATCTAAAAATAACCTTTTTTATAATAATTCATATTTTTGTTTTAAATAATGAACATTTATATGTTCAATATTATATCCTGTAATGATATTAGAAAATAAATTTCTCTAAATATGCCATTTCTAAGATGTAATACCACTTTATGCTCAGAAATCATTTCTCATTTGAATCCATTTATAGGATAAAAATTTCAAAATTATATACTATATTATTTAATTATATAATATATAATTACGTACATTGAAAAATGTCACATTCCCAACCCCACAAATGTACACCTACTTGGATGGAAATGAGGGATGAAAGATAATAACTGCTGAATCCCACCTCCAATAGGCCATAGTTTGATGATGTGCACAATTGGTATATAATAAAAACAAATGGGAGGCCCAACCATCTAAGAATAACATGTGGAATAAGAATAATATATGAAAAAATCTGGAAAATACTTCTAATAATAAATAATAGATTCTAATAGAAGCATGTAATTTTATATAAACTAAGGAATATAAAAATAACTATAAGTCCCAAAATAAAATCATTGGAATATAAGTAAAAGTAAAAAATACATTAAAATTAATTCTTTGAGTTAGAAATGTCTAACCTAATCTCCAACCAGATCCTACCAAAATAAAAATTGTTTATATAGAGATAAGGTGAGTATAACAGTTATATCATAATGATCCATTGAATAATCTCTTGAAATTATAAAGAATGAATAATAAATCCTATTGAATAAAAAAGTAAAACTAACTGATCACATAAATATGCATTCAAAGTTCTCCCCCTTACCATGACTATCTCATAAGAATCAAATACAATAAATATTGTAGATTCTATGAAAATATAAAATGGAGGTACCACATTATCACTTACCCACTGGATTAATGCTCTTTCCCCAATGTAACAAATCATAAGACATGTCTCTCTAAATATAAAACATGTGTCAAATGAATATGTATAATAATCAACACCTCTTGCATAAAATATTCTCAACATCATATAATGATAGTCACTGAGTGGTTTCTAGGGTCTAATACAAAAATTACCCCATGTATTATACCTCAACACATAACATAACACTCATTAAACCCTATAATTATCCTTATCACACTATATATGGATCTGAATTTGTGTGAAATTACAGAAATCCATTACAACCATATGAACACATATATGGAAAAGTAACCACTATTCATAACATAAAATAATAATACAACTAGTATAAGAGATAAGGATAGATGAGGGGTCATCCATCATTCATAGCCAACATAGAAGTTGTGGAAAATACCCTAAAATGCCCATTGGGTGTTCGTTTCATTACCAACAATGGTGGAGTAACATATGAAATCCCCTAACAAAATGAACATATATTGCAAAAAAAACAAACCATACAAAACTACCTAGACATAAAATCAATAGAAAATATCACCTCATGGAAATATGGATACCTATGATATGGACTAGATATCCTTTAACCATGGTAACATTTGAGGCGATTTTCAATTAATTATTTTTGTTAAAAATTCCGTTTTTTCAGTAAATTATCAACTGAATTATATAACCTCCAGAAATATTATAACCATTTCTGTATTTCCTCATGTTCTACCACATTTTGGAATTATATTAATCCTAAAACACCATAGGTTATGTGATTTGACATTCATTATCATTCAGTAATTCTAGGTGCTCTATAAATCATTAAATGTTAGCACAAAAGCTATCTAATCCATTCACAACATGTTGTGTTATGAAGTGAGGAACATAAAGTGGAAACATAATATGTAACCATCCAACCATAAAATAGATTCATTATCAAGATATAATCCCATATTTATGTACCAACATTAATTATAAATCTATAATATAACCCTTTATTTCAAACCTGATGTTATCCTAAATAAAAAATACATATCACTATCCATTCCACAATGATCGAAACCAACTGTTACATTAATCTAGCGTATCCCTACCCATTTCTCATCAAACTATTACCCATCTTAGGCAATCATCACATCACATGTAAATGATCCTCTTATAGTGTAACCATATAAGGTATCAAGAAAACAGCAGATAATCCACAGGGTTTCTAGTCACTAGAACTGAGGCATGAATAGCCTTATCGACCATGAAGAAATATATTTATCAAACGAACAATTAGTATTTATCATAAATTAAACCAATATTTTAACACATGTTAAAACCATATAAAACCAATGGAATAAACTATAAATAAATAGGAATTACTAAATCATTATGTGATAATATCTTCTAATTTCATCAATTTCAAGAAGATTGGTAAAACATAAACCCACCACATTATTATTCAAACAACAAGAATTATCTAATTTTTTTTCTATATCCATATTACCATAATAACATCCGAAGTAATATATAGTATATACAACATATAACACACTATATTTAAAAATAAGAGCCTTGCCTTTATCACATTATAAAAACATGTAATCAATATTACCAAAAATAATTAATTTGGTTTATTGTAGTTTTAAATTGATTAAGGTCAACTACACCAGTATCAAATGAGATATAGAATAATAACATTATGACTTCAAATAATAACAATGATAAAAATGAATTCCATACCTCAAGGCATCCAATATTCCTTTAGATATAATTGAATAACAAGAATGATCTCCAATCAAGTCCCCCGTAAGGAGCTGATGGTCAATATGTATTCTAAAAAATTAAAACAAAACTAATCATTAATAAACTGAAGTAAAATTTACAATATGAACCATATTATCATGGAAAGGAAACATGTGATGGAAAATTTTAAAATAGAATAAAACAAATAAAAAGGGAAACTCATATTGGATCACCACATATTTAACATAGTAAGATAGGGAACAAAATAAATTGAATGTGTTTTAAAAACCCATGAATGATAACATATAGACATGGAGAACTGAAGGGATAAAAAAGGTAGTTTTAGAGTAAATCACGATGTTATAGGATTTATAGCCACATTACCATATTCTCATCTATGATGTGAATAATCCATTCAGGTCATGAGTGTATCATCTTTAAGATACACTTATAAAAGTGATAATGGGATCTTTTAAACCTGGAATAATTCATGCTGTGAACATTATGGTCACATTGTGAGTTTTTGGAGTAATATTCTCTAAAGTCAACCCCACATACATTATTCTCCCAAACTCCCTCAAACATACTCATGACATCCTTTAAGATTGCAGGGATTATAAACATGAATTTAAATGTTTCAAAAGGGTCTAATAACATATATCTATTTTTTATAAAACAATTATCCGTATATATAATTTAAAATCAAATCCATAGAGAAGGTAATTAAAAAGGGTCACCAATATAACCCCCATGTGGGACACCTATCAAAGAATATACCCATCACAATAGAAATAATGCCTCATTATGAGGAACAAGGTGAGAAATTATAAAACTATATTGGCATGAAACTCTCTTGGACATTCCTTTTCCAAAATTAGGTGTCTAAGGTGTTTCGGGAGTTCAATGTGACTTATCCCAAACACTTTTCCAAAATTACTGTTCTTTGAATAGTGCAACGGTAGCCTTAGGTGAATAGTGCAATGGTAGCCTTAGGTGAATTATGTCATCGGTAGCCTTAGGTGAATACTGCAACAGTAAACTTATGTGAAAAGTGACATTGGTAGCCTTATTTGAATAGTTAATGGATAACCTTTTATGAATAGTGTCATTGGTATCCTTAGGTGAGGTTCCAACAATATCCTCTTTCCTTTTCTAAATTTCATGTTCCTGAACACTATTTATAGAATAGTGAGGTTCAAACTCTAGCCTCTTTCCTTTGTCAAATGGTGATGTTCATGAACATAGTTTCTAGAGTGCTGAGGACACAACGGTGAGGTTCATGAATAGTTTTTCTAGAACGGTGAGGTTCCAACGGTGAGGATTCAACGGCGAGGTTAATGAACAGTGTTTCTAAAATAGAGAGGTTCCAAAAGTGTGGTTTCAAAGATGAGGTTCATGAACAGTGTTTTCGGAATAGTGAGGTTCCAACGGTGAGGTTTCTATGGTGACGTTTAGGAACAATGGTTCTAGAATGGAGAGGTTCATAAACAGAGTTTCTAGAACAGTGAGGTTCCAACGTTGAGGTTTCAAGGTTGTGGTTCATGAACAATGTTTTTGCTTTACCAAATTTCGAGTTCGTGAACATTTATTCTAGATTCTTATAGTTTCACGCATTTCACATTTCCTTTAATGTAAAATACATTTAATACCTTTTTTTATTGGCTCTAAGTTTTATTAAAAATCCTTAAATCCTATATAAATTTTTTTGAGGCTCGTGTTTTTTACTTGGTCAAAATGCATGTCTTAATGTGACCTGGTTTTAATGAAAATTCAAGCATATCTCAAACCACTGCTCTATTTAATATTTTAAAGGGATGATATATTTTCGTCCCTAATCCTTCCTCTCTATTTTGGTGTGTGAGACACTCGAACAATCCATTCCTTCCCGTAGGAGTTATGAGATCAAGCATTCCTCATTGGAGTAGTTCCCCTCTATTTCTGATGAAACCAAGTAGTATCGATCAATATTCGATATAAGTTTTCAATGGAGAGGAGGTCATAAAAAATTTTGTGGCTTGTTATATTATAAATAATTAAAAGAACCATTTAGGTAGGGGATCCATTATTTCTCTTTTTATTAACGTGGCGCTCTACAGTTAGCATGTTTAATCCCACTAGATCACACTCGAATTGACAAAATAAATATTTGAACTAGATAAATAAATTTATATAGATTATAAGTTATTACATCTTGTTTTTCTAGATAGTGTTATATCTACACTTTCATTGTTTAGATTTTCATTCTTGATGGAAATTGGTAAATAACATAAAGCCAAAAATAATTGATAATTGTTTGGCTCAAGATAAAGAGGCGTGTAAATGATTTTGGTTCTTCCTGTTGTAATTTTATGTTAACCAGATTGGTGATGTTATCATTATTAATTATTTGTGATAGCTTGTTTTTATGCTTCCCGAAGATGGTACCTAAGAATAATAAATCGGTTAATACAAGATGGATTAAAGAACTCGATCTTTGATAAAAGATAATACCTTGTAGGGTTCTTATCTACTCTCTTTCTTATTTAATGGCCAAGATCCACATTGATATGGAGATAGTTTTCCTACTTATTATGTTTTTATGTGATCCTAGAAGGCTGTTGTGATATGTGCGGGCAGGTAGGCCTACTAGTTGTGGTAGAAGTTGACACCTAGAGAGGTGAGATGCATAGGTTTATGCATGTGGGTGTTAGGAAGTACATCAGGGATGATGAAATATGTTAGATGTGAATGTTTGGATGGTTATTTATTCTTATTGATTGTTTATCTAATTTACATTCCCCACTGCTCAAGGTAGTTGTTCTTGAATTCCATTATTCTAAACGGGGAGAAGATGCATAGGGTATGACATGTGATTTCCGTGTCTATATTCTCAAGAGAGGATATGTCTATACTCTTGCTTTTGGTAGCAACGACTCAATAGGTAGTTCATCTACTCAACATGTTTATCTCCCTTGTGTTCTGTAGCATAGAATTTTTTTCTTGAATTCATGGGAATATGGAAAATTAATTCTCTAAGTAAATAACTGAATAAATGATGTTAACCCAAGGGGTTGGATCTTGTTAGGATGAAATTTTGTAATTTCTTTTTAAAGGGACTATGAAATTTGGGTGTGATGCTAATGAAATTTAATGTGGAATTGTTAATGGTTAATTAATGATTAAATAATTAATTAACATAAATTGAAACTGTTAAAAAAGGAATAAATTAAGGTAATATAGAAATTTAAGTGGTTTTGTTCTTATAGGATACATAGTCTTATAAGTGGCAGTCGGGTGTCCAAGATATATTAGAAATTGTTGAGTCTGTGGCTAGGTTATTCCAATAGTATGATTGTGGGCTATAGTATATTCTGTACTATTTTTGTTTCTATATGCTACTCCACCTTGTCAGTTATGAAAACTAACACCCTAGGGATTCTGAGCCTGTGGGGGGGGGGGGGGAGGGGGTGTTTTCCCCAACATTATAGTGGTAGGATGGATGACCGACTACCCCCTTTGTCCCCAATCTCTTTTCATAGTAGTTGTTTGTGCTGTTAGGAACAATGGTCACATTTCCCCATATTTGTGTTTAGAGTGATATAATGTCTTGTGGTTATTCAAATACATATATTCTAGATATAGTTTCCTATCGACTACAATAGGTGTAACATGTATAGACAATGATGGCTTGAGGATCCTTACTCAGTGTATGGACTGTAATGGATTGAGATATAATACCCGATGTTTGATACATGTTATAATAGATGTGGTGGCTCCTGAAAATTAACTGGTTACATGATTACATGGATGTAGTGTATTTTTTAAATGAGGTTCTCGTAGTGGTGTTTTACCCAAGTTTCTACGAGCAAGGCATTGTTGGAGAGAGATTCTAAAGATGTGAGATGTAGGGGAAAAGAAGAAAACCTGTGGGGAAGTAGTAGTGGGGTACCCTTGATATTCATTGTTATATTATATAATCTGGTTCGCATTACTTGGCTAGTGTAGCCATGTTAAGGTTGGGAACTTATTATATCTATTAAGGTGACGTGTCAGTTTCACATGTTGTTCATTGTGATTTAGCAGGCTATCTTTACTTTTTCTTGAGTGTATCTAGGGGGATCCTACTGAGTATAATGTTATACACACCCAATGTAAATATAAACTATTTTTTAGGTCACATGGAGCAGGTTAGAGATTATTCCTATTTTTAATATCTTGGGGTTTCATGATTTGTGTTGGCTTCATGGTTTCTATTATTTTTTCACTTTCTTTTAATTAAATTTAGTTTTCCACTTTCAGTTGATGTAGTTTTTCATGTCATTACATTTGTATACTTGTGATTTTATATATTTTGTTGTCTGAGTTCGATTTTTTTGGTGTATATCTTATCTCTCACTTTCGCATGTGTTATCTTAGAGGGTAATGCCTCCCATTTGTGTGTTTACTATACCCTCGGTGCTAGTCACCGACCAAGGGCCTTCTGAAGGTGGGGCACGGGGGTCATTATCTCCCTTCTCACTTTTTTGGCCCAGGAGGTGTACACATTATTTGGAGGGGGTCATGAAAAAATGGTATCAAAGGCATTTTGATGGATAGAATGGATTTCGGAGTTTGGCATAGGTGAGGTCTCATAGGTTGGTAGGGCTATAGTGTCATTAATTTTTAGCAACTGATTTAAACACTATAGACCAGTTGAGACATAGGTGTTTAGGGCCCCATATGATCTAATTTACGGTAATTTATGTTTATAATGGTTTCTTTATGAGGTGATACTTTATGTAGGGTAGAGACCTAGGAAAGGATCATATATAATTCTTCCTTGTGCTTGTGTTTTAATGGGTAGACCATGGGATAGGGTAACCTAAAATGAATAAAAGAAAACATTTAATTAATTAATGTTGAGTCTTACTTATTCCAGGTTTATGATATCTAACTATTTATTATTTTATAGATATGCCTCTAGGTCAACGTCCTCGTCAAGATCGCATAAAATATGTCCAGCGGGATGTGCCAGTAGATCATCATAGGGTAGAGGTTGAAGACGACGACTATCAGAGGAGGACACTCTAAGAGTTTTACTGTTAGATTATATAGAAGTATGGGGGCTCTATATCAGATGCAGTCATGAAAGACTGGTTGAAGGAGGTCAAGAGAGGCTTCAGTTTGATCCGTGCTGGGAAGGATCAGTGGGTGTCCATGGTTGTTACGATGCTGCTTGGAGCTTTTAGGTAGTGGTGGTTCTTGTTCCTTGGGAAACGCAAGGATTCATCGATCTCAAGTGAGGAGTTCTGAGACATGTTTAGAGTAGTGTTTCATTCTTCGGCCATGAAGGTTTCTAGTTTACAGGATCTTATTTCCCTTTGATATAGGAGCTCTAGCGTGCGATATTTTTCAATCCATTTCAAGAACCTTTTATGATATACTTCAGACCTGTTTCTAGATGATGAGGCTAGGGTGAGGCATTTTGAAGAGTCTTTTCTTCAAGAGATCCAGTGCCTATTCACCCCATTTATGATGAAGACATATCATGAGGTGCTAGCAATGGAAGAGGTTGCTGATGGGACTTTGGATAGAAACGGATCGTCAAGAGAATAGAGTTTTCATAATTCCTCACAAAGAAGTGTTGTGGTACATGGTTCTTGGTTTTCATGGGAGAAGAGTTTTCATTCTGCCAGTGGTAGGTCCTAGCCCTCTGTGTCTCATTTCTATGGAGGAAACGGAACTCAAGACCATTCCAAGGGATTAAGAACATGTTTTTCTTGTGGAGGATGAGGACATTAGTAGTGAGAGTGCCTGACCATTTAGATAAGTAATCGTGCATTAGGTTCATTGCTCCAAGTTCCTCCGTTGAAGCTGTTCCAACCGAGGCTACAGTAGTAGGTTGCACTAGCTTTGGATCAGTAGAGTGTATATGGGGAAGGAAGAGGACATCCTCCTGACACTCTCTGTCCTCAGAGAGAAGAGTGAGTCCATTGTGTTGGTCGTTATCAGGGTCAGAGGGGACTTGAAGGAGTTTGTAGTCTGCTTCATGCTTTTGATTTACCAGCTCCACGAGAGCCAAACATTGTTCGAGGTACCCTTTGCATGTTTTCTTACGTGGTGTATTCCTTGTTTGATTCAGGAGATATATACTCCCTCATATCACTAAACCTTGTCCATGCTTTAGTACTTGAGGAAGAGAGGATTCCAGTGCCATTGGCATTGACTACACCTGATTCATACTTGTTTGTGGTATGTAGAGGCTATGAGATAGTTCTAGGGAATCACATCTCTTGGGTATATTTCCTATGATTATGGATACAAACATATGATTTCATCCTTAGTATGGATTTTTTGTATTCGGTTCTGGCTATCGTGTATTGATTCTAGAGACACATTGTGTTTATCGATGTGGATGGAGAGTCGGTAGTGTTTTTTGGCGAGCGAGACCGTCAGATGGGTTAGAGGCATGTTTCATCATTATGATACATGATGGATGAGTTGATGCTGAGTTATTCAAAAGTTCAGTAGTCGGAGTTCCTAGGGTCCTAGAATAGTACCCAGTAGACTTTCCAGAGGAGGTTGTAGCATTACCTCCTTGACGAGAGATCGAGTTTAAGATTGAGCTTCAACCAGGAGCATCTCCAATCTCTGTGTATCCATATAGGATGTCCCTTTATATGGTATAAGATCTATGTATACATCATTATTGTCTATTATAGTGCGGTTTTGTTCAGACAAGTGTGTCACCATGGGGTGCACCAGTATTGTTTGTGAAGAAGGCTGACGGTAGTTTGCGGTTGTGTGTCAATTATTATCACTTAAAAATTTTGATAGTGAATAATTTATTTTCTCTTCCATGTATTGATGATTTAATTAATCAAATGAATGGTTCATGTTGGTTTTCAAATATCGACTTGCGGTCAGGATATCATCATACAAATGTGAAGAATGAGGATATCCTGAAGACATGTTTTTTTTGTCGTCAGGGGCATTTTGAGTTCATCGTAATGTCATTCAGTGTGGAAAATACTCTAGCTGTGTTCATAGGATTTATGAATACTGTGTTCCATGAGTTCTTGGAATATTTTTTGGTGGTTTTCATCGATGAAATCATTGTGTACACCATGTTTGAAGAGAATCATGCCGAACATCAACATGCCATTTTGGTAGTTCTTCATCAACATCAACCGTTTGGGAAGTTGTCAAAAAGTCAAATTTTGGCTCGATATGTACATTTCATGGGAAATGTTGTGTCCCAACAAGGATTTGGTGTGTATACATCTAAGATTGAATAATTTTTATCTTGGGATGTCCCCAAGACAGTATCAGAGGTGCAATGTGTCCTTGGTAGCAAAGGCTACTAGAGGAGGATCGTATCCAATTTATTTCCAGTTGTGAATCATCTGACAACTTGGACCAGTATTGATTAGTAGTCCATATGGCATGATCAATGTTAGGTAGAATTCACGTATCTAAATTAGAAGTTAGTATGTACTCCAGTTATTTGCCTTCAGGTAGAGGGAGTTCAGTTTGATGTTTTCTACAATGCATTTCATATGGGGTTAGGTTGTGTTCTGATGCAGCTGAGATCATTTTATTCTTATTGGACTCGATAGTTTCATCCCCATGAACATAACACAGCCAACCATGATCGTGAGTTGGAATTCATGGTGTTATATTTGATGTTATGGAGACATTACCTCATTGGTGAGAAGTTTCTGGTTTTCACCGATCATAAGAGTTATAGGTTTGTTTTCTCATGGCATGACATTAACGTATGATAACAAATTTGGGTGGAGTTCATACAAGAATATGACATTGAAATATAATATATTTGTGGAATGGGGAATTTTGTATTTGATGTGATGAGTTTGATGTCACGTAGTGAAGTTTTGTATGAATCTAGTGATTCCTAAAGTGTAATGGAAGAACTGCCAGCTTGACATCTTGATATGGGAGAAGTTGGGGAAAGATATTTTCATTTCAGATGACAGTGCAGTCATATATAGTGCAGCGGGTGGACTATTCCTAGTTGGTGGATCTTGAGGTGGAGGTCTTGGGAGACCGAGTTGTTTTTGGTGTGGCCCTTGATTATTGGTTAGAGGATGAACAAAACTGAGTTTTGAATCATGGAAGGATATTTTTTCCTTTGACCATGCACGAGAGGGTTCTTAAAGAGTTCCATGGTCCTCATTTAGCTATGAAACATATACTGACAACAATGTACTATGACTTGAGGATCCAATTTTGGTTGCCTGGATTGATGTGTTCAATTGCAGAGTCTGTGACTTCATGTTTGGTCTTCCAGAAGTTGAAGGCTAAACACCATGTTCATAGTGGCCATCTCCATCCGTTAGATGTTCTTCAATGGAAGTGGGAGGACATCTCAATGGAATTTGTTATTAGTTTATCTTGAGATCAGGGAGGAAATGATGCTATTTGGGTGGTAGTGAATCATTTAATAAAATTATCCCACTTCATATAAATCAAGGTGTCAAGATCAGTGGATGTTTTGTCGAGGAAGCATCTCAAGGAGGTGGTGAGACATCATGGATTCCGAAGGATGATCATTTGTGATTGAGATCCTCATTTTACCTCTAGGGTGTGGAGAGGTCTCCAACATTATTTTAGTTCTTAGCTATGCCTTAGAACTGCTTTTGATCCTCATATGGATGGTTAGACAGTGCGGACCATCCAGACTCTTGATGAAATGTTACGATCTTATGTTATAGAATTTTCTAGTTTGTAGATATGACACATACGCTTGGTAGAGTTCTCTTACAACAATATTTTTCACTCCACCATTGGTATGGATCTGTTTGATGCCTTGTATGGACAATCTTGAATTTCTTTGTTGGGATAGAATGGGGTCGGAGTGTCAGCAATTCTCAGACCGAAACTAGTGCAGAATACAACATAGAGGGTTCAAGTGATTCGTGAGAGGATGAACACTACACTGGATCATCAAAAATCATATGGAGATCAAAGGTGGATACCCTTTATGTTTTATGTTTGGGACAATGTGTTTCAAAAGGTTACTCCCATCTTGGGAAGTGAAGGATTGGTTGTTGAGTATGATTAATCCCTAGATTTTTTTCCATTCATGGGGTCAGCTCATGTTGGAGTTGTGGCGTATCGAGTAGAACTCCACCACAGATGATCCGGATAAACATTTTTTTTCATGTTTCACAGATCTTTAGTTATATTCATGATGACTCCCACATCATAGATTAGGGAGAGTTCAATGAGGATGATGACTCAACCATTGAGGAGCAAACTATGGAGATTTATGTCCACAAATAGAAGTTGTTGTGTGGGTGTTCTATACCATTGGTTTATGTTTTGTGGAGACATGGTGATGTGGAGGAGAGTACCTGGGAACGTGAGTCATAAATACATGCTCAGTACCTAGATTTTTTATGTTTAATACTTTTCATGTAATGAGGTTCACTTTTTGTTTGTAAAACATTCGTGGTTATGATATGGATTATATTTTTTATTTGTTGTGGGTTTCTCTCTTTTGAGAGGTATCTCATTGGGTGGTTGTTCATAATTATTTTCTATTTCTATTTAGGTTGGTTTTGAACTTTTAGGATGAGAATGTTTTGAGAGGTATCTGATTTAATGGCCCTTATGTCTCTGGTCCATTCCATGGTGAAAATATAGTATCTATGGTGTTCCAGGAGGTCAATATGACTTATCCCTGACACATTTATAAATTTAAAATTCTGTGAACAATGAAACAGTATCCTTAGGTGAACAATGCCCAGTAGCCTTAGGTGAACAATGTCATTGGTAGACTTTGGTGAACAGTGAAACTGTAACCTTATGCGAACAGTGTCATCAATAGCCTTATGTGAACAATGCAACTGTAATCTCATGTGAACAGTGTTACCGATAACTTTTTATGGGGTTCCAATGGTAGCCTCTTTCCTTTTCCTAATTTCATGTTCAGGAACAACATTTCTAGAATGGTGAGGTTTTAATGGTAGCCTCTATACTTTTCTTTATTTTAAGTTCAAGAATAGTGTTTCTAGAACTGTGAGGTTCCAACGGTGAGGTTTCAATATTGAGGTTCATTAATAGTGTTTTCTTATAGTGTGGTTCCAATGGTGAGGTTCCAATGGTGAGGTTCATGAACAGTGTTTCAAGAATGGTGAGGTTTCAATGGTGAAGTTCATGAACAATGTTTCTAGAATGGTGAGGTTTCAACATTTAGGTTTCAATGGTGACGTTCATGATCATTGATTCCATTGTTCTGAGGTTCCAACAGTGATGATTCAATGGTGAGGTTCAGGAACGGTGTTTCCAGAATAGTGAGGATTCAATGGTGAGGATCATTAACAGATTTTCCAGAACATCGAGGTTCCAATGGTGAGGATTCAATGGTGAGGCTCATGAATAGTGTTTCTAGAATAGTGAGGTTCGGATATTGATGTTTCAACCATGGGGTTCATGAAATGTGTTTTTACTTTTCCAAATTTTGTGTTTGTGAACAGTGTTTTCAGCTTCCTATAGTTTCTCCCCTTTGACGTTTCCTTCGATGTTAAATGTACTTAAAAACATTTTTAAGGAATCTAATTCCGATTCAAAGGTCGTAACTCCTATATTAATTTTTCTATTTCTTGAGATGTTTTTAGTTGGTCAAACTGCAAATTTTAATGTTATTGGATTTTATTGGAAAATACTACTTATCTTAAATTGTTTCTCCATTAAATCTTCTAAAGGTATGATATGTCTAACTCCGCATTCCTTTTTCCTTTTTAACTATTGTGATATGCTCAAACCATCCATTCCTTCCCGTAAGAGTTATGTGATCAAACGTTCATTATGGGAGTAGTTCTCCACTATTTCTAATGAAACCAAGTAGTATCGATCAATCTTCGATATATGTTGTCACAGGGGAGGATAACATAAACTATTTTGTGGATCGTTCTCATATAATGAATGTCAAAAACCATTTAAGGTAGGTGATTTGCTGCTTCTCTTTTATTTTTACGTAGAACTCTATAGTTATCATGTTTTATACTACTGGATCTCAATGGAATTGACATAATATATATATGAAGAGGATAAATAAATCTATATCGATCATATGTTATTGCCTCTTGTTTTTCTAGATTGTGTGATATCTATGATTTCGTTATTAATATTTTCATTCTAGATGGATATTGGTAGAGAACATAAAACTGGAATTAATTAATAATTCTTTGTACAAAGATAAAGAGGCATGTAAATGTATATGGTTCTTCATGTTGTAATTTGATGATAATATAATTGGTGCAGTAAGCATGATTAATTATTTGTGATATTATACTGTTTGGTTTTCCCAAATTTGGAACCTATGAACAATAAATCGGTTAATCCAATATGGATTAAAGAACTGGTTGTTTGATAAAAGATACTTACTAGTAGGTTTATGAGTTACTCTCTTTATTTTTAAGGGGAAGATCCCAATTGATATGATTGTTTTTTCAAACTACTTGTGTTGTGATGTGAGCCTAGAAGGCTGTTATGATGTGTGGGGGTGGAGAAGCCTTCTGGTTGTGGCATCAGTTGACACCTAGAGTGGAAAGTTGTGTCCTTTTTCACATGTGGGTGTCGGGGAGGATACCAGAAATGATGAAATGGGTTGGATGTGAATGATTTGATGGTTTATTATTCTTTTTGCATGTTTAACTACATTACATTCCCCGTTGGTCATGAAATTTGTTCTAGCCTACCCTTCTTCCAAATGGGGCGAAGTGGCGTGAGGTATGACACATGATTTTGTGTCTAGCTTCTCTAGGGTGGATGTGTCTACATACCTGCTATAGGAAGAAAAGAGTCGACATGTATTTCATCAACTCACCATGTTGATCCCCCTTATGTTTAGTAGAATATATGTTTTTCCTATAATGGTTTGGAATATGGGAAAGTAATGTTGTAAATAAATAATTGAATAAATGATGTTCACCCAAGGGGTTGGGGATTGCTGGGATGAAATGTTGAGATAGAAATATAAAGGGACAGTGGACTTTGGTGTGATGATAATGAAATTTAATTTGGAATTGTTAATGGTTATTTAATGTTTTAATAATTAATAAACATAATGTGCGACTGATAAAAAGGTAATAAGGTGATGTAATAAATCTCTATAAATGGTTGTATTCTTATAGGATACCTAGTCATAAAAGTGGAAGACCAGAGTCTGAGATATGTTAGCTTCAGTTGAGTGTACGACTAGGTTATTCCCATAGTGTGGTTGTGAGATATAGTATATTATGTGCTTTTTTTGTTTATATATGCTACTCCACCCTTTCAGTTAGGAAAACTGACACCCCAGGGATTCTGAGCCCTAGGGGTGTTTCCCCAACACTCTAGTGGGAGGATGGATGGCTGAAAACCTCCTTTGGCTCCACTCTCTTATCTTGGTAGTTACTTGTGTTTGTAGGAAGAGTGGTTAGTTTCCCCCAGATATGTGTATAGGGGCTATAATGTATTGTGGTTATTCACAAACATAAACTATGGATATAGTTTTTAGTGGACTATTATATGTGTAACGTGTATAGGCTACGATGGCTTGAAGATTCTTTCTCAGTGCATGGGATGTAATGGCTTGAGGTATAATACCTGATTAATGATACATGTTATATGAGCTATCATGGATCCAGGAAACTACCTGTTTACTTTCTTATGTGGGCATGTTGGTTTTTTTTCATGACATACATGTTGTGCTGCTTTGCCTAAGTGTCTGTGGGCAAGGCTTTTTAAAGAGAGATTCTTAGGACATGCGACATTGGGGAAAAGAAACAATCCAGTGGGAACATAGTAGTAGGGTACACTTTATATTATTTATTATATTATATACTCTTGTATGTGTTACATGGTGAGAGTAGCCATGGTGAGGCTGAAAACAAAGTATGCCTATTTTGGTGATGAGTTAGATTTGTTTTTTCCCACTGTGATTTAGTATGATTTCTTTACATTTTCACGAGAGGCTCTTGGGATGATCCTATTGAGTATACAATTATACTAAACCTATGTATATATAATTTTTTTAAGCTAACTCGTAGTAGGTTGGAGATCAGGCTGGTTTCTACCACCTTGGGGTTGCAAGAGCTATTTGGGATTCCTTGTTTATGTTGTTATTACATTCGTTTGGGTTCTTGTAGTTTTCCCCATTCAGTTGTAGAAGTTTTTCATGACATTTCATATGTGTACATGAGATTTCATTTATATTGTTGTCAGATTTGGAGTCAATTGGTGTTTGTCTTATCTCTCTCTTTTGAATGTGTTATCTTAGAGGTTAATGACTCCCATTTGTGTGTTTACTATAGACTTTTTTCTAGTTTCCAACCCATGGACTACTAGAATCGGGACTTAGTGGATATTATCTCTCTTCTCTCATTGTCAACTAAGGATGGGTACACCTTGTGGGGAGGTGTTGTGACAAAAACACGCTCCTAGGGGTTTATACCTATTAACGTAGTTAAATGATTCAAAAAAAGATTCAAATAAGATAACTATCACATAATCCAAATGAATTTCAATAATATTGAAAATTATTTACAAAAATATAACTCATAATAAAAAATCATAGGATATAGAGAGTATCTCATCGAATCACATTCACTTATTATCTCCTTCATGCCACCATGTAACCACAAAACAAAAATAATAGAAAACCACTCCTATGAAACACACTCTCATGGAAATCCCAGATCTCACTAGGACTCTCCTTAATGGTCATAACATCATCAATGATGATGTCTCCCCAATTGATGATGTGATATTCAAGATAAAGATATTGGTGAAATTGTGACACTTGAAATAAATCATGTATATGCCATATCTTGTGGAGTGTGTTAATAAGTATCAGATGGATTCAATATCTTTCAACTCCTTTAATGGAATAATTGACCAAAAAGGAATCATAATCCCACAACCAAACCATTTTTCCCATGATATGGACCCACCTTCATGAAAACCAAATAAGTAACATAAAAATATAAAAGTCACCTACTATGGTCAGAATATGGATTGTGATTATCCTAAACTACCTTCATCCTCTCAATGAATCACTTAAACCATCATTTTCCTACTTAACACTAGTACTAGATCATTTAATATTTACCTTTAATCCTTATCTTGCACAGTAGAAGACATCATGGTAGGTCATACAATGATTAAAATGGAACCACACCAATTATAGGTAGAAAATTATTATTATATTAAAAATTTACTGAAGGCTAGTGCCTCATCCATGAATCTATAATTTATAGAACATAATGGAAAATCATCTCATCCAGTGTCTGGATGATTTTCTCTATCTAACCATCCATTTATAGATGAAAAGGAGTGATAATGGAAAATATAGAGATGAAATAATACCAAATAATCAATTCAACTTGGTTGTGAAATGATGATAATGGCCATATATGATCATCATTGGGACCTCATGATTCCTCAACACGTTATACAAATACTAACTCGGTAATACCTCCATTAATATTAACACCCTGATCACTCTGAAATGAGATTATTTTTCCAAAAAATACACTATCACCCATATATCATTACAACCTCATTGATCTCAAGTTAAATAGGTTATCAATTCCATAAATCCCCCCCCCCCATTATCCACTATGTAACATAGAATGTTTTTAAAATACCACTCAAACAGTGTGTCCATCCTTCACCTTCAGGGATACCAACTATCAGAACATGAAATCTAAAACTAAACATATAAACTTTGATCACTAAAACTGACATTTGTCCATTTATTTTATGGTTTGTCATTTGGGATTTATAGAACTATTCAATTACATCTCCACATGGTATGTAGTAATGTAATATTAATCATCCAATGTTAGTTTAATAGGTATGGTTGTCTTTTAAAATCATCAATTCTCATTTAATGTTGGTAATTAGTTTTCATAACCAAGGAAGACATTTATCTGAACTATTCATGTATTGTGCATGAGTTTTCTTTATGATCATTATTTAATGAAGTTGATTTCATAAAAATATATCTTTATATGTGATGGTATATTCTTATATATTAAATATTAAAAAGTTTCTTATCTTGTGGAAATTTCGCAAGAAAGAGAAGTGTCCTTTGTAACCCATATGTCACTGCAAAAAGATGGTTTATTTTAAGGACCCCTTTTGAGAAATCGGTTTTTACATCAAATTAAATGTTGGAAAGTCATTTCATCTTTCACCAGGTGTAGTAATAATAAAATTATTCATAAAAAATATCTCTTATCGAGTAAAATTGGTATAGATACATTGAAGGGGAAATATATACATGTTTTGGAATTCATTTTTAATATGATGAAGTATAACAGAGTAAATTTCATGTGGAACGACATTGATGCAATGAAAACTTGTACTATTATTATCAAGATTATTTTTTTATCAATTATAATTAAAAAATTTTGTCATGAGGATGAAATTTAAAATTATTATGAATGATGTTTCTCCTATCAGAGATAAAAAAATATTATTTTTTATATGAAAAAATATCAATGATGAGGATGGTCTATTTCCATTTTAGAAATAGGATTATAGAAAATAATGTGAAATGATATTTATTTGAAGAGCAATGGGTTTTTTAAAATATATTAAATATTTTAATTAAATATCTAGAATCTTATAAAAATATCCCAAGTTACCAAGAATGAAGAAAAAAGTGAAATATGAGGAAGCTTTTATAGAGTTAAAAAATAATAAGTAAAAGGAATAATGTGGTCCATGTTTTTTGTTTGATGGTGATAAAAAAATTAAAAGAAAACGTTTTTATAAGACAAAATAAGTGAACATGAAAAAGAGTCTTTATATAGTTAAAAGTAGTAATCAAATATTACTAAATTATAAAATCATTAGTCTAATGAATATGTCAATATTAAATATTATTATCTATTAAAAAATAATTGAAAATGATGCAACATCACCACTAATATATATGAAATTATTCATTCAATAAGTTTCTTATGATTCTACAAATATTCTCTAGGAATTAATACTAAATGTATAAAACATAAAATAAATTACATCAATGACCTAGTAAAAAATTTTGATGGATTTATCAATATCATTCTAACTAATTAAGAAATGTATTAATAAATCATACAGAAAGTGGTTGTTATTGAGGGTTTGTGCTCTCTTAAAAAATATCTCACAATTTTATTCAGATCAACATAGTTTATAACAATATCAAAGGAAACTATTTACTGGAGTTAATAATTTAATAGATCATTATAAATTATATGAATAATAAGTAATATGGTATAAAATTATTTTTTGAATATATAGGAGGAATCAGGAAGGTAAACAAGACTATGTTAATATTTTCTAACAACAAAAACTCTAATGTAAGAGATTTTTCACAATAAACTGATAATCTCAAGTCCCTCTACATTAAGAAAAACACATATATCTATCAAAAATAATGGGTAATTGTGTTTTTTGAATAATTATAGGTGAAGAATGTGTTAAATAAATCAAATTATAAGAATAAAGATAAATATTTAAAGAAGAGAAAAGGCATCATCAAATGACAAATTGAGTAAGAAAATATCCTTGAACTCATAAATAATGGTAACAATTAAACATATAAATTTTTTATGAATGTTACTACTTTTATATATGTTTTTTGATGAATTTTGTACTTTATTAAATTCCTAATTACTTTTTATAAAAAAATTTAGTTTTTATAACATTTTACAAAATCCATTCTACTAAATTTATTTTCATTGAAATTTTATAAAAATTCACAATGGGGGAGAATATATAAAACATGAATATTTTGTAAGTAGGGGGGAATATGATTCTAAAATATTAAAATTTATATTATTTCTTATATGTTATGCGTGTTGTGATTTTCAAAAAGGGGGAGATTGATTAGTCGAAATACATATTTATAATATTATATTCCAATATAAAAATACAATATTTAAATTCCTCAATATTTATAATAATTATCTTTTACACACATATACTATGTTTATAGGTTGGTAACCAATATTACTAGATTGAATAAATCTATTACATTCATATGTATTTATGTCTATTTTATCATACAGATGTGTAAAATCTATATTAGACAGATGTGTACAATGTACATCAGATATAATTATTCAAATTCAATCAAATAAAAATCTTAAAAAATATATCAGATAGATTTATATGAATTACATTGGACATTCGTCGTTAATGGAATTCTATAAACTCCACCAGAAATATTCCATTGGATGGACTCATATATTTTATACTTGATGAATACATAATATTTGTACTATATATAATCATTTAAATCATTTTCTTGTTTCTATATATTACAAAAATCTTGTATAATTATTTTTTGAAAAAAATAGGGAGACAATTAAATGTTTGTATGATTCTCTTTCAACTAATACTATGATGTAAAAAAAACAATTTCTAAAATCTTTTATATATAGGATCGTATCCCTAATGTGAAGATGTTTATGTAAATATGCAAATATAATGTTGTTGTTGAAGTTTTGAGATATCATTTTTTTGAGAAATTTTTAATTATAATTTTTTATAAGGTTTGTATAATGTAATAGTTTTTTCTGATCCTATAATTGCGATCACTCAGGGATAGATAGATAAAATTTTGTACAATATGTTTTATCGAGGGTTCTCAGTAATAGGTAGACAAATAATTTTCTAGTATAGTAGATTGAGGTATTACATGTAATGGTAGATATACCATATGAAATGATAAGTCATGTATATATAAATTCATGTTCAAATACATCTTTATAACTTTAGTTTAAAGTGAGTATATTTCATAGGGAATATTCAATAATATTTTTTTACGTTATTTATAGATGACATTATATTTCTTCATCTGTGATTCTAAACAATTTATATATTTATATTGTGGATTTTATGTTAGGTTTATACTATATTATATTAAATATTCTATACCAAAATTTATAAATTAAATCATAAAAAATAATAATCTGATAGAATTTATCATAAACATGGTGTTGGAAAATAAAATTTTTATATTTTTATAAACTATAATTCAAACCCAAATTTATTACATTAAATACTATTTTAATATCATAATTCTCCATATCAATATGTGTGTAGTAGAATATGAAATAAACTAACATAAGGAATATATATAGATCGAAACCATAGTATTGGATACTTACTATCCTTATCCTCAATTATACTTATATCCTCTTATACATCTATCTAACAAAGAAATAGATTATTACTCCTATAAGCAAATAAATATTTTAAGAGATAAAAACTAAACTATTTCTGTTAAACATTCCATCATTTTTATATAGACTTGTCAGCCAAATTTTTTACCCTTTGGGAATAATTTAGTCATTCCCAATGTTTCTCATGAGTTATCATAATATATAACTAAATTATACACATAATACCATCATTTATATTAGATAACAGTCTATATCATTAAATTATCCCATGATCACTAAGATTCAATTGTTACAAAATTTGGTGTATGCACCATGAATATAGAGCTACATTAAGAAGGGGGGAGGAAATCACAAATGGGAAACCCAGATATCCATCTTTCAAGTAGATTCATTATAAACAATGAATCTAATATTTATTCAAATTAATCCATTGTAAAACCATCATTCAACACAATCCATCAATCTTCAGGCCATCCCCAACACAAATATGAACAAAACAATTTATTATTCCTTCACATGCACCAACTACTACTACAAACCTATGAATCCATTCCAATTTCTCATCAAACTAAATAGTCATCCCCTAATCACATCTCCTAAAATAACAGGTCATATCATCCAGTCAATTCAATCAGTGCAGCAAGAAAACAAAAAATAGTCAATAGAGAAACTACACCATGGAGAGGTATTTGTCCTTAATTAAAAAACAAGCCCACTTGAACAAGAATAATTGTCTTTATCAAAAAACCAATTCAATACCATATTGAATTAACAATTTCATTGAAATATTTTAATACCACAAGTAACCAAAAAATTATCTATAAAAACATTATGTTTTTTAAAATTATTCAAGTATAACTACATGTTTCATTGATTACAAGAAGATAATAAAAATTTAACATTCCTATTTATTAGTAAACAAAAAATAAATACAATGTTTAGGGTTTTTATCCATTTCTAAAACAAAACAACCATGAATAACATATAATAAAAAAATATAGTACACTATATTATAAAATTATAAGAAATCTATTAACATGAAACAAAAACAAACGATCACTAGAAACCAAAAAAATCATTCATTAATTATAGTTATATATTCAATAATGTCAATTCCACAATTAACCATTGAGACAAATCATGAAAAATTTATAATTGAATTTAAAATCAAGGGGGATAAACAAATCTCATACCTCCAAGATTTCATCATTCCTTAATCGAGAATAGAAAAAAAGGTACACCAACAATCACCTCTCCTACAAGGTACCCAGGGTTCATATGGGTGCCCCACCATGAAAAAATAAGAATACATAAAAATAAATCTATGATAATAAAATAGAAAATCCATGTAGAGACCCAGAAGTCCTATGGGATTTTTTTAAATACATAGGTATTTAACGAGTCTGCAGTTTTTGACGGTGCCTGATTCCGAGGCCCGGTGTTCCTGGAATCAATTTCTGATGTTTTTTCGTGTATGTTCAGTAAACGTACATGCGAGATTATAAATCTTTCAAAACAATGTTCGAAATTATAATATGAGGACACTGATTTACTAGCAGCGCCTGTATTCTCTTATGGAGACCTTTACCACTGTTTCATTTCATCGAGAGTGGAGGTTAATTTTTTGGGTTTCCAAATAAATTAAATAAAAACATGTGTGAGGCATTTTTTTATTTGAGTGGTGGTTATAACCTCCATGTGGAGGTTAGTGATGGATCCCAACACACCCTATCCACCGTTTGGAGGATATTTATATTGGGTCTCACCCGATCTATATCCCTTGTAACTCTCTATAAGTGGTGAAACCTTTAAACATCCATGGTTTAATTTATGCCAACTCTCCACCAAAAATGAAGAGAATTAATTCAATTTAATTAAATTATTTTTTATTCCATTCCATCCCATTTAATTAAATGAGTTTCCTCATTTAATTAAGCGCAACTTATGTGTTTTACTACCATAAAAATAATAGAGACTTCCTCAATTATTTCAGTTGAGGATTTATTTGTTGGATCTTGGAAAACCATGGGACAACTTCATCCTCTCTGCGAAGAATGCGAAAAACACTTCTTCCACCGATAATAAACATTTTATTTTTCCTTCTTAAACCAAGGCATGGAAAGGGAAGTGACTCCCATGAGGAATGTCGACGTCCTCTTCGACATTTTCACCTCCAAATGCACGCCCTCCAACGATGAGTACCTATCTTCCTCTTACGATGTCAACAGAATGATGTCATCTTCCCGCAGCACCGTCAAGCGACCTCCGGTTGCAAAGTAGGGGAATTTGGTATTCATTTTAATTATGATATTACAACATTGTTCTTAATCGTATAAAATTATGGTTAGGAAGGCCAAATGATATCATATGACGAAGAGGGTTCAGACCACACAAACATAGCTCGATCCTCCCCTTTGTTGTTTCCATTTGACGACATCAGAGGTGGAGCCGAAAGGGTGCAGTGTCGTCACACCGCGCCAGAGAATAATTGCGGCCAGGAGGACTGTGGTGGATGAAATAGGAACCGCGGCTGGGAGGGCCACGACAGATGAGGAGGCGCGGCGCCATCGAGCTGCATTGTGGAGCCAATGGCCATGGCTACGCCAGGCCGTGGTGGTGGTGTTCTGGAGCCATTGTGCCAGCCGCGTGGAGAGAAACTGCCGCCCACATCTATCAGCCGCTTGGTTAGAAGAACTGGTCGGCCGCCTGCCAGCTTGGCTGGAAAACCGTGGCACTTGTAGGTGCCGCGCGGTGGAGACCGCAGGCCGCAAGCACGGTCCGCTCAGCTGGGAAAACTGGTCGCCCGCTGTTAGTGGGGCTAGAGAATCGTGGTGCCCGTAGGTGCCCCGTGGGAAGAACAGCAGTGCACTGGACACACTGTGTGCGACGGGAAAAACTGGCCGGCTACTGCCGGCCGAGTTGGGGAGAGGCTATCATGTTTGGCACCTCCAGATGAACTGGACCAGCCCATAGTGCAGACCGGGTCCGTAGGTGTCCCGTGCCCCATTGGGATGGGCCGACCCCCCAGTCGTGTCGGGCCGACCCGCCAGCCCACTGGGTTTGACGGGGCGGTCCTGTCATCACTTAAATGCTAATAACTCCTAGATCGTGCGTCTGATCGATGCGCCGTCTATGGAACTAGGATCCTCGGGACGAGATGGTCCTTTTTAGATATTATAGGTATGTTTTGGAAATATTTGGAAAATGGCTGGGTTTGGATCGATCGTAAATCCACCCAGGACCTTGGAACGGAAATGAAAAAACACTCATACCGGGAGTCTGATTGACTCGTCGTATGTCGCCTTGGGTTCCTTTTGGTGAGACAGAACTACGTGATACATCAACTCATGACTTCATAATAGTTGATGTAGTGACACTTGGCTTAAGGAGCGGACCCTCCTGGAATCAAGCGTGTTGTGTGCGGGAACCCTAGGGATGGCTGTGACTACGATGACTATTGGACCGGAATACTACGTGGGTTTGAAAGGAATGATTATTGTACCGGAATCCTCCGTGGGTTTGACAACAAGAACAACTGAACAAGAATCAATAGTGGGTTCAACAATAATGACTATTATACCGGGATCCTCCATGGGTCCAAAAGTATTGACTTCTATTCTTGTATCTTGTGTGGGTCCGACAGAATATCTAGTCCTATATCATGTGTGGGTCTGAAATCATATCTGTTCTTGTATCATGTGTGGGTCTGACATCTTAGATGAATCAGTGACTACATCTTATCATCTCTATCACTCTACAAAAAAGTATACTTGTGTGAGCTAAGTCGTTACATTCAATCATTTATTTTCGAGGTGATTTACTTTATTTCTTGTGTGGATTGGGTTGTGCTTGGGATCGAGAGTTTGAGCCAAACTGTGATTGATAACTTAGGTATATGTATGGGAATATACCTAAGTAGGGTTGGTTGATTCATCATGAGTGTATCTTTCTACTATGGTTTATCCTTAGTAGATTATGGGAGACCTTCAGGGGGTCTCGAGGTCCCTATTGAGTATTGATATACTCACCCCTACATGGGCTACACCTACACATCGTGGTGTTGGTTGTAGACGACAAACATCACTGATCGAGGTAGTGAGTTATAGAGCTGGATGGTACCCAGAGGTGGACCACTTGGTGAGACATTCACAGAGAGGAAGGACGAGCTTGGGGTACTGGGGAGGCCATCTGTACCCACCCTTCATGTGGGAATTTTGATGGATGACTTAGTATTTGCTGTTTTAACTTTCTAATGTTGTACTATATTTTCATTTGTTTGTACTTTACTGTTGGGCTTGTATTTCTGGCCCCCTTCCTTTCAGCACATTATTTTGTATACATCTTTACATAGTGTTTACTTCGAGTTGTGTTCTCTGCTGTTTTTTTAATTATTAAAAGAAATTCCTTCCATTTTTATTGGGATTACGCCTTTAGTGCTAGTTTCTATCCCATGGCCTATGGAAGGTGGGAATGTGGTAGTCACGGCACGGTCCCCGAGGACGGGTTGTGACAAATTGGTATCAGAGGAGTCAGTTCTACTGTAGAACATAGACTCGGATTATTTTAACAGATATAGAGATAAGTAAATTAGTTGTGGTTATCAGTTTAGGGAAACCGGTGTTGGTGTGGAATCCAACGTATCCATAGACTAGGATGTTGACTTATAACATCTGACTAAGTGCATGAAAACAATGATTGCATGTCTGTTTCCTTTGAATAGTTTTCTTCATGATTAATTTGAGTCAACTCACCGTGTATACTATTTTATCCCTAGAACACCTGTTTCTTTTTAGTATGGCCCCACGAATGCAACCAGGTAGGGTTCCGAGTTACCTACGAGATGGTAGCCCACTGAACGACGAGGCCTTGGTGCAGGGCCCCATCATAGAGGAGGTACCATAGGTAGCACTACCCACTAGGCCACCGATACCACTAACTCCAGCACCAGAGAGTGAACTATGCCTGAGTGTGTTGCACGAGTTCTTGGGCTAGAGGCCACCCAGGTTCTGGTGATAGACGGTCCCACAGGCAGCTGAGGATTGGCTGTAGGCTTTCATGAGATTTTTTAGATTGGTAGGGACACGATCTGACCTCATGGTGATCCTTGTCGCGAGTCTCCTACATGCAGCTGGAGGAAGTTGGTGGATCTCGATGCTCCATGTGCATGACAAGGCATCATAAATTAGGATAGACTTTGAGTGTCTTTTCCCCTCAGAGTTTTTTCCATCCACCCTTCATGTGGTGCGGATTCAGTAGTTACTCTATCTACAACAGGGGCGCTTGACAGTAGCTCAGTACTCAGTGAGGTTTACCGACCTCTAATGATACTCCACCAATATGGTATGAGACCCATTATTCAGGGCTCAGACCTTCATGCAGGGACTCGAGAATGTTATCAGGGCTTCGGTGATTCCCCTCAGCATTCTGACACAGGTGGGGGTGCTGGAGCGAGCTCTTATAGTGGAGAGCTTCCTCACTGAGCAGTCACCAGCAGGGAGACCCACTACAGCGTGACACGTATCAGAGTCTTCTTCAGCCGGAAGTAAACAGATGACGAAGAGGTCCAAGCATACCAGGCCATCAGATGGACAACCTCAAGATATAGTTTCAGTTTTGTGGGGAATACGAGATAGAGCCAGCTATAGGAGATCAGGTAGTGGTATGAAAATGGAAGGTAGATACACATGGCTCGTGACTACCCAACCCTCCATGCAGATGAGCAGTAGACAATAGAGGGACATCCCAGGAAGAGGGAGAGGTTCGACCATGTTGGTCCACCGGGAGTAGGGGGATGTGGAAGTGGCGCTGGCCGAGCAGCTGGTGGTGGACGACGTTTCAAGGATCTACCACCACCACAACCAAGAGGTCCACCCCGACCAAAGGGAGCTGGAGAACAGAGGCAGGCTCAGCTCCAGACATTCGAGGCCTACGACCACGGCGCACCTGAGATGATTCAAGGTACTATATGTGTCTACTCCACCCTAGTTATAGTACTTATAGACACAGGTGCGAGTCATTATTTTATTTCCACTACCCTCGTTCGGAGCTCTGAGAATATGATGGAGTTGTGGGATCGATCCTTACGGATAGAGACTCTTATGGGAGTAGACACGATGATTACACACTGGTGTCAGTAGTGTGAGCTTACACTAGGAGGTGAGATCTTCTTCTAGGATATTCTTGTAGCGGCGTAAAGGCCTTACGACGTCATCTTGGGATGGAGTGGTTATCCACAGTTCATGCTTAGATTCACTATATTAGGTGAAAAGTGTGTTGTATTCACATGGACGGGACCAGGATCACCTTCACTAGTGAGAAGTGAGACATTTTTTTTGCAGGATGGACTTATGCAGAGGAGGGGGAAGCAGATCACACATTAGTTTTCTAGTCTCATCTTCAGAGTAGTTGATGTGCAGAGTCCGATTTTTCCTGTTATGGTGGATCAGTATGCAGATGTTTTCCCTCACAACATTCCAGGAATACCTCCTCGTAGAGAGGTAGACTTGTATATTGACATGTACCCTGGGAAGACACTAATATCTTCTCCATCCTATCATATGTCTCCCACAAATCTTCGGGAGCTGCAGGTACAGCTGGAGGACATGCATGGGAAGGGATTTATCCGACCTAGTGTTTCACCCTGGGCATCTCTGAGTTTGTTTGGAAAGATGGAAAAAGGGAGATTGTGACTGTGTGTCGACACCCGTCGCCTGAATTAGGTGACCATGAAGAACAAGTACACAGACCTAAGGATTGAAGACCTCTTTGATTATATCAAGAGACTATGATGGTTCTCAAAGATAGACCTCAGGTCAGGATATCAGAAGCTCATAGTTCGAGACGAGGATGTTCAGAAGACGGCCTTTAGTTGTCGGTATACCACTACTAGTTCGTGGATATTCCCTTCATCATAACCAATGATCCATTAGTGTTCATGAGTCTCATGAACAAGATCCTCAGCCTTACCTCAATCGCTTTGTTGTAGTATTCTTTGACGACATACTGATTTACTCGACTACTAAAGATGAGCACACCTACCATTTGTGGGTAGTTCTGGACACACTCCAAGAGCACCAAATTTATGTTAAGCTCTAGAAGTGATATATTTTTATTAGAGAGGTTCACTTCTTGGGACATGTCATCTCGGAGGCTAGAGATGTAGTGGATACCACGAAGATCGAGGCAGTACTTTCTTGGGAGCCACCCAGAAGTGTGCCGGAGGTGCGGAGGTTCCTGGGTGTGGCTGCATACTATCAGAGATTTGTGTCACACTTCTATAGAGTTTTAGCACCACATTCCACATTGACGATGAAGGGTATCCACTTCGTGTGGTCATATTGATGCCAGCAGAGCTTTCAAAAGTTGAGGCAAAGGTTGACCAGTGTTCCCATCTTGAGGCTACTGTTGGAGGGAATAGGGTACATAGTTTACTACGACATATCAGGGACCATACTTGGGTGTGTCCTGATGCAGGGAAAGTAGTGATAACGTATGGTTCATGACATTTGAGATAGCATGAGCAGAAATATGATACCTATGACCTGGAGTTGGCAGCACTGGACTTCGCCTTGAAGATGTGGCGGCACTATATGATGGGTGAGCGGCTAACAGTCTACACTGACAACCAAAGTCTTAGGTATATCTTCTCACAGAAGGACCTAGAACTAAGACATATTTTATGTATCGAATTCCTCTAGTACTATGAATTCAAGATAGTCTATATTCTTCAGAGGGGAACATTATAGAAAATGATCTCAGTAGGAGGTCAGGATTTCAGCTGCTAGGAGAGGCAATAGAGCAGCTAGCCGCATTGCAGATAACCTTTGTGGATAGAGATGGAGTAGCCTTTCTATAGTCACTCATAGTCACTCCTCCACTTCGTCAGCGAGTCCGAGAGGCACATCATGGGGATGTTGACTGTGAGATGCGACTAGCTCAGATATCCGCAGGGCAGGCACTTGATGGGTTTTCTGAGGTGGGGATCATGTCATCCTTTTCAGAGAACGTACCATGGTACGAGTTTCTCTATAGAAGGAGGTGTTTAGGGAGCTCCACACTTCCCCTCTAGTGGTACATCCTAGAGTTGCGAATATGTATCAGGACCTTAGAATACAACACTGGTGGCCGGTTATGAAGAAGGAGGTAGTAGAGTTTGTCTCACGATGCCTCACTTGTTAGCAATTGAATTCGGAGTACCATGTTCCGGCAGGCTTGGTTCATCTCTTAGAGGTCCCATAGTGGACGTGGTATGGGATATCCATGGATTTCGTTATGAGACATCCACGTACATCGAGAGGACATGACTCTATCTGGGTGATTGTCGACCGACTCACCATGTCAGCCCACATGCTACCGATCAGAGAGCAGGGATCATTAGAGAGCATGTGATGCCTCTACATACAAGAGATTGTATGACTTAATGGTGTTCCATTAACGATCTTCTCCGATCGAGATTCCTGTTTCACATCCCGACTATAGAAGGTATTGCAGGAGGCTTTCTGGATGCAGCTTCGCTTGAGCACTGCCTTCCATCCTCATATGGATGGTTAGACTAAGAGGACCATTCAGACTCACAATGACGTACTCTGTACATGCATCCTTGACTTTGGTTGCTGCTGGTAGGATCACATACCCTTGGTGGAGTTTGCATAAAACGACAGTTATCACTCTACCATCGGGATGGCACCTTACGAGGCACTGTACAACCAAACTTGCAGATCACCACTGTGCTTGACTGACCTAGGGGAGTCAGCACTTGTCGGACCAGAGATGGTACAGGCTATGACAGAGAAGGTACACATCATCCAGGAGAGGATGAATATAACATATAGTAGACATAAGTCCTATGTTGATAGGAGATGGAGACCATGGGAGTTCGAGGGTGGAGACCACGTCTTCCTATAGGACTAACCTCGAAAAGGTATATGAGGATTCAGATGAGGCAGAAATTTATCTCTGCGATTCATCAGACCTTTTCAGGTACTCAGAAGAGTAGGTGAGGTGGCTTACTGCCTGGCCCTTCCACCTCAGTTGCACCAGGTGCATGGCGTCTTCCACGTATCTTAGCTGAGGAGATACGTGCACGACCCATCCCACATTATCGAACATGGGGAGATGGAAATCAATGATAGAGAAACATTCACGGTGGATCTAGTGGAGATTTAGTATTGACAGGAGTGGTTCCTACGTGGACGGTTGATTCCTCTGGTGTGCTTTTGCTGGCAACACGAGAACCTCCAGGAGAGCACATAGTAGCGGGAGACTTAGATGTGTGCTCAGTAACCCAATTTGTTTTATTAGTTTGTGTTGTAGATTACGGGGATGTAATGACCAGAGGTAGTGAGAATTTAAAGTCTCAGAAATCTAGTGTAATTTTATTTTTAAATATATGGGAATTTTATGAGTCCATAGTTTCTGACGGTGCCTGATTCCGTGGCCCGATGTGCCCAGAATCAATTTCTAATGTTTTTTTCGGGTACGTTCAGTAAACATAAATGTTGGATTTTATATATTTTGAACCATTGCTAAGAATTGAAATCTGAGGGCACTGATGAACTCATAGCGTGGGTATTCAGTTAAGGAGACCATTACTGCTATTGAATTTAATCGAGAGTAGAAGTTTATTTTTGGGGTTTCCAAATAAATTATATAAAAACTTGTGTGACGCAAATTGTTTATTTGATTTGTGGTTAAAACCTCCAATTGGAGATTAGTGGTGGGGCCCACCACACCTTAAAATCCATTTGTAGGATATTTATAGTGGGACCCATAATAGCTATAACCCGTGTAACTCTCCATAAGTGGTGAAACCTTTAAATGTAAATGGTTTTACTCTTTCAAAATCTCCAACATTAATGAAGATAATTAATTCAATTTAATTCAAATATTTTTGAATCCTTTCCATCCCATTTAATTAAATGAGTTGCCTCATTTAAATAAGTGAAACTTATGTGTTTTGGTGCTATAAAAATAATGGATACTTACTCTATTATTTTGGCTGAGCATTCTTTTGGTGGAGCCTGGAAAACGTTTGGAGAAATTCATCCACTCCGTGAAGAACGTGAAGAATTCCTCTTCCTCCAATAATCAGTGTCGTCTTCTTCCTTCTTCAACCAAGGCAAGGAAAGGGAAGCAACGCACACGAGGAATGCCAACATCGTCTTCAACTTCGTCACCTCCGAACGCCCGTCCACCAAAGATGAGTACCTATCTTCCTCTTCCGACGACTACAAAACGATGTCTTCATCCTGTGACACCATCATGAGATCTCCAACTGCAAGGTAGGGGAATTTTGTATTAATTTAAAATATGAGATTACACCATCGTTTTTCATCCTAAAAAATTCTAGATAGGAAAACCAAATGATATCACATGAAGAGGAGGGTTCAGAGCACATGAACACAGCCTAGCCCTCCCCTTTGTTGATTTCATTTGATGACATCAGAGGTGGAGGCGAATGGGCACGTTGTCGTCGCACTGTGCCAGAGAATAACCACGGCCAGGAGGACTGTGATAGATGAAAGAGGAACATTGACCAGGAGGGCTGTGGCGGATGAATCAGCGCGGTGCCGTCTCATTGCGCTGTGGAGCCAAAGGCCGCGACAGTGGTGGACCAGTGTCGTCGTGATATTCGAGTAGTGGGAAACAGCATCACGCATCTGCGTGCCGCTCATCTTGAAGAATTGGTCAGCCGCTTGCCGACTGGGCTGGAAAATCGCGGCACCCACAGGCACCACGTGGAGGAGACCGCGGCCCGCATCCGCGGGCCATTCGGCTGGGCGAACTAGCTGGATACCTACCGTCCGAGCTAGAGAATCATGATATTTATAGGCACAACGTTCGAAGTCCCATGACCCGCTATTCGGGCCGCATGCACTGGATTGAACCGGCCGGCTACGGCCAGCCGAGCAGTGGAGAGGTGGCGCTATCGAGAAAATCGAACCAGCCCACAGTGCGGGTCGGGTCCGCAGGGTGGAAGTGCCCCACTAGGCCAGGCCGACCCCCCTAGCGCAGTCGGAGCCACCCAGCCAGGTCGGGCTGACCTGCCAGCCCAATGGGTTTGACGGGCAGGGCCCATCTTCAGTTAAATACGAATAACTCCTTGACCGCACTTCCGATCGATGCGCCATCTGCGGCACTGGGACCCCCACAAAAAAGTTTATTTAGATACTCTAGGTGAGTTTGGAAAAAATTTGGAATATTTCCGAGTTTGGGTCGAGCGTAAATCCAACAGGGCCCCGTGAATGGAAATGCCAATAACTTTCATAACGAGCGTCTGATTGACACGTTGTCTTTCGCGTTGGGTTCCTTTTGATGAGATGTAACCATGAAATATATCAAATCAGGAGTTAGGGATAGTTTATGTTTCAACACTTGGCTCGAGGAGTGGACCCTCCCGAAATAGAGCGAGCTGTGTGCGGGAAACCTAGGGCTAGTTTTGACTGTGATGAATTTTGTACCAGAATCATACGTGGGTTTGAAATCAATGACTACTGTACAAGAATCCTCCTTGGGTTTGACAGTGATGACTACTAAACCAGAATTCTCCGTGGGTTCAACAACAATTAATAATGTCCTAGGATCCACAATGGGTCTGACAGTACTGACTTATGTTCTTGTTTCCTGTGTGGGTATGACAGAATAGCCGGTCCTATATCCTCTCTGGATCCGACAGTTTAGCTAATCCCGTATCCTTTTTGGGTCCGACAGCTTGGATGAATTAGTGACAACATCAGATCATCTCAATCACTCTACTAATGAAGTATAATATTGTGAGATAAGTATTTAATTTCAATCATTTATCTTCAAGGTGATTGACTTTACTTCATGTGTGGATTGGGTTGATACTTCATGATTGTATCTTTCTTCTGTGGTTTATCCTTTGTGGATTCTGGGAGACCTTAAGGGGGTCTCTGGGTCCCTACTAAGTATCATTATACTGACCCATGAACGGGCTATTCCTGCTCTTCGTTGTGTTGGTTGCAAATGACAGACAATACTGATCGAGGTAGTGAGTTGTAGAGATGGACGATACCCAAAGGTGGACCACGTGGTGAGACGTACACGGACCTGAGAGATGGACTTGGGGTGTTGAGGAGGCTATATGTACCCACCTTTCTGGGTGTAAATTCATATGAAGACTCAGTAGTTTCTATTTTACCTTTCTGTTGTTATTCTAGATTTTCAGTTGTTTGTACTTTACAGTTGGGCTTGTATTTTCAACCCCTTTCCTTTCAGCACTTTCTTTTGTATACAGCTTTACATAGTGTTTACTTCCAGTTGCGTACTATGTTTTTTTGTTTACATATTAAAAGAAATTCCTTCCCTTTTTATCGGGATTACGCCTTTGGTGCTAGTCGCCAGCCCCTGACCTATGGAAGGAGGGCATGGGGTAGTCACAGTACGGGAGCTGAGGATGGGTCGTGACAATACTCTATATGTAACAACACAAGCTCTTATAAAATAACATGATTAAGTTCTAGAATTAAATTATTAAATTCATTATAAATTTACACTGAAATATGTGGTATTTATAGAAATTAAGGAATCTAAACTGATAGAATACTAACCCCACCTATGAGAGTATAAATAAAATTTTTGTATATTATAAGTTAAAATATGATATATTTATATCATGGAATATGTAAAGAAATGTTTTCAAAATGAAAAATTATGTGTTGGTATTTTTCTGAAACATAAATGTTTATTTAAAATTTTATGATTAATTTAATTATATAAAATAATATTTATCTTCATAAAATAGATTAAAAAATTGATATATTTTTTTCTTATGACTATAAGATGATTTTATTAGGAGTTAATTAATTTTCAATGTGTCATAGAATCTGTTATATTTATTAAAGCATTATTTATTTAATAAAAGTTTATTTTCAATGAATATTAAATTTCTCACATCTATAAATAAATCATAAAATGGAGTCAGTTGTTGAATTATACAAGTCAAAAAATGGTTAGGGTGATGTTGTGGTATTTTTATTAAATTGTTGATTTTTGTTGTTGTGAATAGTGAAATACTATAATTTATGTTATGTAGAATTCTAAGTTAAATACACTATTTCATTTGTCATTTATGATTTAAGAGACATTATAAAGAAATATACTTCTCTATTTACTTTATTTAATCTTGTTAATTAAATCTATTTATATTATTGAGCCAAAATAATAATTTAACAAATAAAATATTAAAAAAGTACCCCTACCCCAACTATAAATATCACCCCTCACCACCTCATTTCCTCAAACCTCTAAATATATGAATCTTTTCAAAATTATACCCATTATACAATCCAATAATCCACTGTATTTCTAGGATCCGTTAGTCCCAAAAAAATACCATATCCAATTTCACTAAGGAGGATCTAATATATAAAAATTCATCAGGTAAAATCCTAATTCATTTTCTTTTAATATCTTTTAAATTTTATTTTCTTATTATTATCTCCTCAACTCACATCATCCAAGAAAAATTATAACTCCATTATCATACATATACTATAATTTTTATATTTTTATGGAATATCCATCATCCAAAACATTTCTTATATAATTATTCTACAAAATGAAAACATTGCCTCTCATGTGTTGATTCATCGCCTCTATGGAATATGAGTTTTCAATGCCCTTTGCCTCCATCATGGATAGTAATAAAACAATTTTTATGGGTATATATATATATACATATAACTATTTTAATGTTCTGGATATAATTTAGAGACATTAAATAACATAAAATGAAGCAATCTTATGGTGGTTTTAAAATACCCTAAAAATAAACCATACTCTTACCAATAACATTTTATCAAATGAATCATACTTATGAAAAAAATGATATATTATATAATTTCAAATTTTGGAAACATATTAATACTATTTCATTCCAGTTTATTAATTTTTCATCCATTTGAAATGACAATCCATAATGAACCAACCATGGAAACCATGAAATAAACACACTCAAAACTATGAAAATAAAGAATTATTCTTAAAAAAGGGTGGAAATATATTATAAAATGATTCTATAAGGAATTATAAATATTAATATACGTTTTTAATAAATTAATTATACACATTAAATAAATATATCGGAGTTTTGAAAACATTTGAAGGTATTCAAATCGTAGTTAATGGACTTTCCTTTAAAAATAATCTTTAATGTATCTCTTTAAAAAATTCAAAAACAATGTTTTTTAACTTATGATTAATTAAGAAATTTTATATATTTCATGTATTCTTATTATATTGAAGTATTTTTTTTAAAATTTTTCATGTTTATTTTGAATGAAAATGATTTCCTAATCATATGTGAAATAATCTATTAAAATAATCATTTTTCTTCAGGGAATTGTTTTATGTTGCAACTATTTCTATTTTATGATAATGTACTATTTCTTGAGAAATTATTATGATGATGTGTGGTTCCATTATAAACCAAACATGGGTTCTTCCATGATATACCATCGATTAAATTTTTATGTTGGTAGTTGACTATAATGGTTATTCAAAATGTAACTACGATAGTTACATCCTGAGGTAGTCGCGATGGTTACATTTTATGGTAGCTATGAGGGTTGAAAATCATATGGTATTGAGGAGGGTAAAAATATTATGTAATTATTTTAATAAAATAATTCCCCAAGTAACCTTATTTTTTTCAATGTTTTATAGAAATGTCATGTTTTCACAATGTAAGTATATGTTACTTTTGAGGGTGAGAAGTTCATCTCTATGGTATTTATAAGTTTTCATGGACTACTAATTTTATTTAAATATATTTATGTCCATTACAGAATTTTTTATTCTCACAAAATATTTTAAAATGTTTTTTATAGGGTTTATTTATTGTTAATGGAAAGGAATAATTCAATTTCAACATAAAAATGTTTGTAATAGAAATAATGATTGTTTTATAAGTTTCATATTGTGAAAAAATGGTTAATGTGTACAAGTGACATCATTGTAATATATGAGTTTCTATTTATATTTTAATGCCTAATTATATAAAAATCTAAACTAAAATATTCATTACGAATTTAAAAAGTTATTTTCTAGTTGAATTTAGTATATTATGTAATGTTTAAGGGCATGTCCTTATAGCTAGTATCAAATCATGGTTAAATGACATTATGGGATATGATGATTTTAATAGAATACCTTAAATTATTTTTATATTTATTATTAAATTGAAATTATGTCTAATTTCAATATTACCATGTTTCATCATCTAAATTATGTATGCTCATAATGGTTTTCTATAGAAGAAATATGGAAGGAAAAGTAAGAAGGCACTAAGATGATGATATCATTCCAAAACCACAACCTAGAAAATTTTGAATTGGAACTAAGAATTTATTGATAGAAATAGATTGATGTATGCCATAAATACTATTTTCATCAATGAAAGATAGCATCTTAATCTACCAAAAATTATGATGAAAATAGTGGAAAATTTTATGAGGAAACACCCTCATTATTTTTGTGGTTCTTTTAAACTAGTGGTGGATGAAGGGTGGATTAAATATGTTGAAATGATATTGTATTCCATTGGTTTTTCAGAAAATAGAATTGATAGTCGTTCCATTTATTTTTTAAATGAAAAAGTCGACCAGTGGTGGTTAGTGCTCACAAATATTCGGAAAATATATGATATTGATGCCTCAAAATGTGATGAACTTAATAAAATTTTCCTTGAAAAATATTTTCCTATGGTGGGTCAATGTATGATGTAAAATAAATTAATTTAATTAAATAAATAAGAGGAATATTATGTGGTATTTAATCAATAAAACATTACCGGGTTTCAAAGGAACACTCCAAAACTTATTTGGGGTCATGATTGTAAAATCATTCATTTTTACTCGATACTGTTGCTAATATATCGGAAGAAATTAGATTCTCATGAATTGAAAAGATATTATAAAGTTATTCGATGTGATGTAGTAATAAAGTTATCTAAAGAACAAATTTAATTTGAAAAAAAAAATGAATAAGAAAATGTCCAAATGGAAATGAATGTGTATGAATCAATCAAATAAATATGAACGTAAGAAAACAAAATTTATAGTTTGTATATATTGTGACAAAATGAACCATTTGGAATTGATCTAAATAACTGGGAAGTACATCCGATGATGTATGTTCGGACATATTTACCAAGATTGAAATGAAAAATATCTTATTATTGGTCTGTTTAATTTTGATAACAAAACTATAAAGTTTTTTAAAAGTATTGAGATGGGGCATTATTCACATACCTAACTAAAAAATAATCTGAATGATGGGACATAGTCATACAATAATAAAAAAAGGTGTAGTTAAATGCTTTGTGATTTCTTCAACATATTTGTGTCCATACAATGAAATGGTATGAGGTAAATTCGTTATTTACATAGATTTTTCTAATGTATTCTTTGATACGCTGTAATCACATTCTTTTATTTCTATGAAATTTTCCGTTATATTGGAAATTTTATCTCATGAAATTAAACCATGGTTTATGGTAAAAACATTGAGGGGGATTATAAAGGTGATAATTATTTATAAGAATATTATTGTTGTTATATGTTTATATTCATTACAAAAAATCCTTCTTGTTATTCTGTAGTTTTGTTTCAATTTAGTCTACATTTGGAATAGCTTTTAGTCTATCATTTTAATATTGATTGTTGAGATACAGAAGTTGTTTTTCAGAAATAATTTTACTTTGTATAAATGTATAAACCCATACTATTGACAAAATATCATGAATATATGAAACTATTAATATATTGAAATGAATGAAATCATTCACATATTGTTGAATATATGGCAACTCTTCATATAAATGATTTTCCAGTTGTATATGAATACCAAGATTTTTTCTGATGAGTTTCCTAGTTTTATACATGACTAGGAAGTTGAATTTTCTATTAACTGAGTTCTTGATTCTAATTCAATTTCAAAAACCCCATATATAATGGATCAAGTAGAACATATAGAATTGAAAAAGAAGATGCATGATTTTTTGATAAATGCTTCATTAATCCAATTACATCACCATGGGATGAAACTAATATTTTTGATAAAAAGGAAAATGGTTCAATGAGACAATTCATTGATTATAGAGTTATGAATAACATTTCTATTAAAAATAAGTATATTTTTCCTCATTTCAATGACTCCTTGATCACCTCAAAGGAACTCAATATTTTTCAAAGATTGAATTGAGTTTTGGAACCATATGTTGAAGGTGAAATAGGATGAAATTCCAAAAACAACATTTTGAACTATATATGAGAAATATGGGTTTGTTTTTATGCCATTTGGATTGAAAAATTCCCCTACAATATTGATGGATCTAATGGATATAATCTTCCATGAATATTTGGATATGTTCTTTTTGTTTTTATTGATTTCATTTTTTATGAGGATCATGAAAAACATATAAATATTGTTCTTCATACACATTTAGAGAATATTTTATATGGTAAATTTAGAAAATGTGATTTTTGGTTATAAAATATTTCTTTTCTTTGGGACACTATATATAATAATGTCAAAATAGTTGACCCTTCTAAAAAAAGTTATTGATGCATGGACATGATATAAAAATGTTACAATGATTCGTAGTTTTCATGGATTATCATGCTATTGATAAAATTTTTTTTTAAAAAAATTCATTGTTATCTTGACTGCTAACTATGTTAAAACATAATGGGATTATATTTATTTTTATTGAATACTGTGATTTATGTTTTCAAGAACTGAAAAATAATGTTGGTGAATGCTACAAATTTGGCCTTTCCTTATAGAAATGGAGAGTTTTCAATCTGTAGTGATGTATTATTTAATGGATTTGGTTGTGTTCTAATGCAGAATGATTAGGTAATTGCTTATGTTTTATGACAACAAAATCCTCAAGAGTAAAATTATCTGAAAAATGATCTTGAAATTGAATATATTGTTTTAACATTAATATTTTGGATACATCATTTATATAGATTTAATTATGAAATATATACAGACATAAAATGTGTTAAATACAATATTCACTCATAAATAATTGAACAAGAGGTAGAGAAGTTTGTTTGAATTAATAAAGGATTGTGATTACATGATCAATAAACATCCAATAAAAGAAAACAATTTGGAATATTCCTTGAGTCAAAAAAAATGTTCTACATTAACTATGGTATATTTTTAATATAACCCATTATTTTATGATTTGATGAATTTTATATTGGAGGTTGTTGGAATAGGAAATTCTTTAATTTAAATTTAGGTTTGTATGCAATCATCTCTTTCAAACAGAAATAAAAAAGTGCAGAGGGAAGACTGTGAGTTACAAAAAAAGTTATAATTTGTTAAAAAGGGTAATTTTACAAAGTTTAACATTAATAAAGGTTCTGTTTTTAGATTTAGAAAGATATTATGTAATTCTTATAATTCACAATTGAATAAAGAGTTATTATGAGAAGCTCATAGGTCTTTGTTTTTAGTTTATGCTGAATGTGCTATGATGTACAGAGACCATCATGTTTATTACTAGTGCAATTAAATACAAAATGATATTGCTAATTATACCATGAAATGATTAACTTATCAACATGTTAAAGAATAATGATAACTACCAAAGGGGATGATTTAACCCTTGATGGTTCCTGAGTGTAAATGGGAAAACATATGCATAGAATCCGTGGTAAGAATACCAAAGACATCTCAAGGTAATAATGTGAATTGGTTTATTGTTGAATGACTCTCTAAATATGAACATTTTATTCCTATTTGAGTGACTATTCCTCTAGATAATATTCCCTAATTATAGCTCAAAAATATAGTCTCGTGACATTGAGTTAGTCTCTCTATTGTATTTGACTGTGATGTCAGGTGCACATATAAATTTTGCAAAGGGACTCTGAATTCATTGGGTAGAAAATACAATTTTAGTACCGCCTTTAGTCCCCAATCTGATGGATGGACAGATTATACTATTAAAACATTGGAATACAAGATATATAATATTCAATTAATTTCATGGGATGTTTTGGTCAAAATATTTCTTTATTTGTGTTTTAATATAATAAAATATTTCATTCCAGTATATAGATGGAACCATTTGAGGAATTATTTGGAAAGAAATGTCAAAATCCATCATTTTAAGATAATGTTGGGGAAAGGAAGTTTATGGATCCATAATATTTATAGGATGTTACTAGGAATTTAAATATGACATTTAACATATGGGGATGGTAGAGATCTTGGAGAATAGATTTGTTGATAACCGGAGGAGGGATATTTCTTTTGAGTTTTGTGATCATGACATTTTCAGAGCATATCTATGAAAAAGTATGATCCTTTTAGGAAATAAAGGGAAGCTTTTTCCACAATTCATTGGACCCTATGATATTCTGCATAGATATGGATCAGTTGCCTACCTAGTGGATTTCCATCCTTTTTCCAAGGTACATAATTTTCTCTGTTTTGATGTTAAGAATGTCTGTTCTAGATTCGTATCTTATTCACATCTATGAGATTATTTAGTTGGAAAACATCCCTTTATATGAGGAAAATCCCATTCAAAATCCTGAAAATACAGATCATGAATTTTGGAAAAATACAATTCCCTATATTTAGGTTTTGTGGAGAACCCACATTTTTTAACAAGTAACATTAGAATCTAAAAAATTTAAAGAGGGAATGGTATCATCAATTATTTAATAAGTAAATAAAAAATGTGTGGACAAAATTTTGAGAATTGTGGGAGAATGTAAAAACCCATTCAAATATTAAATAATATGTTTTCATTATGGAATTAATGATGTAAAATCATTATAAAAGTATAATAAAAAAAATGGAAAAAGGTAGTATGGATCGCTCGCAAGAGAACAGACTAACATCATCTCCTGTTATAGGGTTTACTGATAAATCCATTACACGTTAGATGATGATGCATGTTAAAAATGAATTGACATTCGTTCAAACAATAGTAAAAAATGGATTGCTATAATTTTTACAAAAAAAATAATATTACCCTGCGCTTTTATCAATTCTATATGGCTATAATACATCATAAAATAAATATAACCCATTAAAAACATATAGAAACATACCAAATAACAATTCAAAAATAAAAATATGCTAAAGAATTTTTTTTTATTTTAAATGATATAAAAAACACTATAAATTAAAAAATATATATATATATCATATTAAAACATTGATATACCAAAACATAAAAAATTTTATATGAAACATAAATATATCAAAAACAAAAAATAGATACAAAAAACGGTTATATAAATTTCTAATTAAAACATATAAATATATATAAAAATAACAACTAATAATTTAAAATTCCGATAAATTACTATTTTTTACACATTTTAATTTTATATTTATTTAATAATGTTTTAAACAACTAATAATCTTTTCAGGTTTTAAAAAATACTATTTAGGAAAAAATTTAAATGTATGCACTTAGAAAAATTTAAAATAACATTATTACATTAACTTTTTTTCAAAAAATATGGCTATCAAATAATAAAATTTTCCCAAATAAAGAGAAACTCATTATTTTAAAAATGTATAGTCATTTTTATTATATAAAGTTTTAATAACATAAAAATAATATACATTATAATGAAAATAAAAATAAAAGAAATTCCAATTTGAAGAAACAATCACATTTTTATTCAACATCTATTTTAATAAAAATTATAAATCTATTAAGATGAGGTTCCAGTGGAGGTTTCAGTGGAAGTTGCAATGGAGGTTCTAGTGGAGGTTCTAGTGGAAGGTCCAGTGGAGGTTCCAGTTCCAGTGGAGTTTTTGGTGGAGGTTCTAGTCGAGGATTCCATGGAGGTTCTATGTTCTATTGGAACATATAGTAGAAGATCCGGTGGAGGTTCCATTGGACGTTCCAATAGAGGTTCTAGTCGATGTTCTAGCAGAGTTTCTAGTGGACGTTCCTGTTGAGGTTTTAGTGGATTTTCTAGTGGAATTTCTAATTTATGTTTCAATGGATGTTCCACAATACATCAAAAATATATATTTATAAAACTATATAAAATATTAATAAAAATTAAATTTTATCAAATATATTTATATTATATGAAATTGTATATTAGATTTGTATTATATCTTATTCAACATATATACTAGTAACAATAATAAATTTATTAAGAGGATGTTCTTGGTGAGGTTCCAATGGTGGTTCCAGTGGATGTTCCAATAGAGGATCTAATGCAAGTTCAAGTGGAGGTTATATTTCTAGTGGAGGTTTTAGTGGAAGTTCCAGTGGAGGTTCCAGAGGAGGTTTCAATGGAAGTTCTAGGTTTTATTGGGACTCTTAGGATATTCCAGTGGATGTCCCATAGGAGGTTCTAGTTGATGTTCTAATTAATGTTTCATATGATGTTCCACAACACAAAAAAAGAATTTATTTGTAAAACAATAGAATATATTAACCAAAAATAAATTTTAAAAAATATATTTATATTAAAATTAATTATATATAATATATGAAATATATTATATTAAACATCTATAGTAATAATAATTATAAATCTATTAAGAGGAAGTTCTAGTGGAGGTTCTAGAGGACGTTTTAGTTGAGGTTCTAGTGGGGCGTCCAGTTTCGGTGGATGTTTTAGTTGGGTTTACAGTGGAAGTTCTAGTGGAGTATGTAGGTTCATATGGAACTTCTAGTGGAAGTTATAGTAATGTTTCCAATGGATGTTTCAGTAGATGATTCTGTGGATGTTCCAGTGGATGTTCTATTGGAATTTAAATTTGATGTTTCCATGGATGTTCCGCAATAAAACATTTATACTAATAAAAATAATAAATCTATTAAGAGGATGTTCCAGTGGAGGTTCCATGTGAAATTTTAGTTGAGGTTCCAGTGGAGGTTCTAGTGGAGGATTTAGTGAAGGTTCTAATGGAGGTTCAATGGAGGTTCTCGTGGAGGTTCCAGGTTCCAGTTGATGCTCTAGTGGATTTTCTAGTGTAGATTCAAATGTATATTCCATTAGAAGTTACAATAGAAGATTATGTTGATATTCTAGTGGAAGTTCTAGTGGAGGATTCAGTGGATATTTTAGTGGAGGTTCCAGTGGAATTTTCAAATAAAGATTCAATGAATGATCCACAGCAAAACAATAGTATATATTTATAACAATATATAATATATTAATAAAAATTAATTTTTAATAAACATATTTATATTAAATGTAATTATATACAATATATGTAATATATTTCATTCAAAATATATACAAGTAATGATTATAAAATTATTAAGAGGAAGTTTCAGTGGAAATTAAATCAGAAATTCTCGGGAAACTTCCTCTGGGACATTCTAGAGTGAAGTAGATACTTACACTGATCTTCAATGAAATCTTTGACTACAAAAATAAATAATATAACTCAAAGAAGGTCTTCATTAAAATACCAATTATTCAAATAGAAACATTATATTGATGTTTTGTAAAAAAACAATTTTTTAAGGTCAAATTATTTTTACATTTTAAAATCACATAATCCCTTTTTACAAAAATATTTCCTTTCATTTATAATAATAATTATATTTTCAATAAAATAAACACAATATAATTTCATGCATTAAAAAAAACTATATGAATTTAAATATATCAAATAAAATCTATTTATTTTCTAATTAATTATTAAAATGTTTATCTTCATCACATATTTATTTTTTATTCTTTTTAAATGATGTACCAAAATTTTTCAAAAATATATATATATATATCAATTATAAATATAATCAATTTTAAAATAAAATAAACTCATTATTATTTGAAATGTTTAAAAAAATGTACACACATAAAAAACGTAATAAAAAATATCAATTTTACTCAAATAATCAAAAAGTTGAACATGTATTATTTGGTTATTTTGTTAGTAAAGCATAAAAAAATTCATATAAGACAAAAATAATTTCATTATAATATATATTCAGTTATATAACATATCGAAAATTTTATTATTTGTTTTATATCTAATATAATATTATAAATTGTTGAGAGGAGGTTTTGTTGATTAGAGAGAGTTAAAATCTGATGGAATGTGTTATGTTTCCAGACCAAAAGTACCCATCACTGCATTCTATTACTTGATTACAACGCATGAAAAAAATCCATTTATCAACATCTCAGATTACGAAGAGATGGTTCATTATTTAAAGAAATTTGAGATGATAAAATCTATTATTGAACATGTGGAAGACACCAATTTTGTTTCAAAATCTCTTGAGAATTACTCTAGTTCGTCTACCCCACTCAAAAAGCTCCACCCCATCGGTGGGATCCTGGACCACCCTCAGAGCTCCAAATTCCTTACCTTGTCCCCAGGAGTGCTTCTAGTTCCATGGATTATGGATAAACGTTGATCTATTTTCCGGCTACTTCATTTGTTGTATCTTCAACTTTTCTTAGTTGGACTCTAGTTACATGATTTAAGGTGGATAACACCTCCTTGAATCACATCCAAATATCTTTTGGATCCTAGGACATGGAGTTCCAAGATTGGGTTTCAGTGCTGAATCAGATACTTTTTTTGCACTTCTCCCCTTGGTTGATGATTTTTCAATGGTATGGTCTAGTAGTCCCTGAGCATTTGGTTGGTGGTGTTTCTCCCTTTCCCACTGGTTCATGGTGGTTCACAACCGAAGAGACTCTACTCACACTGTTGTGTGGATTTATATTCTAGGGATGCCTCTCCCACATCACAATGATTCTTTATTATATAGAATTGGATACTCACTAGACCCATTTCTCTACGTGGATGATCAGACCCTCTTATTGTAGGATGCCTCGGTCACCCAAATTAGTGTGGACATGGATCTCTCACTGCTTATTCTGGAATTCCTTCTCATCCAAGTTGAAGGTGTCCTTGAATGTTGTAATGAGGTTTTTTATCCAATATATCCCAGGTTTTTCTATCACAGTTACCTCTAGGGTCACACAACGTTGTTGTGTAGGCATCTTCATCATGTCCCTCTGATCCATTTTTTTCCTATAGGGAGGGCATCTGTCTCGAATGAATTTGGCCAGGCACTGTCGGAAGATGGGTGTCGGAGTGAGTTCCAGGTTCTCTTTATTCTCCTCATCCTGGCCCCCACATCTTGGAGGCTTCAATGTTGGTCCCATTCCTTGAGGGTGAGGCATTAGTTGGAGGAATCATTTCTTTTCGTACCCTGCTACATTCATGTCTTAGGTATCTTTTTATCATTTTTGATGGATGGGATAAGGTTCTGCATGAGAGAGAAAACATATGATATGGGTATGATGATCTCTTTTCAGTCATCTACCTAGGACACTCAGGGATTTTTCCCTACCCCCATCCTCAAAATATATTCCTTTACTACTTATAGATTCTTTGGTTCTAGCGTCCTATTTAGTTTCTTGTACTTGGCCTGCTTCTTCAGCTCAGCCAATTTGTTCCCAACCACATCCCTTTTATGCCCATCCTTCCAGTGGAATCATCTTCTGTTTTGAAGACGGTCATCTTCTTGCATTAGATGTGTCCTTTAGGGACCTTAGAGTTTTTGATATCCCCACATTTATCTCTATAACCCCCTTGATGTTTTTTCCATTTTTCCATAGGAGGATCCCCATGTGATATGAAAGAGTGCATTCCCAATAGACAAGCCTATATTCCTCTTTATAATATGTGTAGTGTCGCATATCCCATTGGTATGTTTAGTCATTATCAGTCCATTTTATGTTCTTTAGGCTCTTATTCGTAGGATAAATCTTCCTCTACACCTAGGCCAAAACTAGTCATCCCTATTTTACATGACATTGTGCATCATTTGGAATTATCGGGGCCTCTGTTTTTAGGTGAAAACTGGTTTCTTTTATAATGAAATCATCAATAACAATGTCTCCCTTAAAGTGGTGTTGTAACACAAACATTCATCTTCAAACATTGGTGAATTTCCTCATAGATTTGGTATGCACAACTTCAAGAATGGGGATTTTACTAACAAGTAAATTTAAAATTTATGGATGTAGAATGTTTCAGTTGAAATTTTTCTAGACATGGATCAACTTGTCTCTGTTATCGTGTGTTTAGATGTTTCCTTTTTCTTCTCTATCATGTAAACTATTTGTGATACTCAATATAGAGCTCAGTTGTGGCATGATATGGAATATTTCAATCCAAAGGAAAAGATGTTGCGTGTTGGGGGAGACTTTAATATTTTAATGGATAATTCATAGATGAATGGAGGAGGTCTAGTGTTGTGGAAGTATAGGGATAACTTCGCCTCATTTTTTTTAGATGCGGCCTACAGTACTTGGATAATTTGGGAGACATATATACCTGGTGCAATAATCTGATGTGTTATAGGTGTACTGGGAATCATCATGATCATTTCTTTGGAACCATCCATGAAATTTCATCATCTCCTAGTGTTAGGGTTATTAATTTGTTTTGAGCTATATCTAACAACTAACCTTTTATATTCAATATGGTGACTAGAGAAACTGAAGACTCATATTTCTTCTTCTCTAGGAGTTGGATAACTGATCCGATGTTTTTTTCCAAGGTAAAGGTGTCCTTCAAGAATCCCATGCATGAAAATTGAAGGGTTGGAATCCATAATAACCCAATAAGGCTGAAGGGAACTCTCTCATATATGAGGGAATGATATGCTTCTCGTTTTCCAGACCTAGATGGCATCAATCAAGACATATTATAGGAAGAGGGTAGGTTGAAATTGAACTAGGGTGATGGGTGATTTTTTGAGTTTGTGTTTATGATGAGTTATCTCATAGATGCTTTGTTGGCACATGAATAAGCTACTCCTGAAAAATCCAAATAATTTTTGCTCAAAGTGGGGGATTGGAATATGTATTTCTTTCATGTTTTCCTAAAAGAGAGGAGTATAACGGTCATGGAAAACATTCCCCCAGAGGATGGTGGATTCACTAGTGAACCTGATGTGGTGGTGAGTATGGTGGAACATCATTTAAACAACCTTCTTGCTGGCATTAACCTGGTTATGAAGAAGGGATATCCCTCATGTCACACCACCTCTTTAATATCATTACTAGGCTGGTATCCGACATCACAAAACACTTTATTGAAAGTATGCATGATAAATGTTAGATCAAGGAAACCATGATATCCCTAAATCATGAGAGTTACCCTATCCCAGACGATTTCCATGGGTCCTTGTTTGAAACTTCATCGGATACCATCATGGGTGAGCAAGTTGATTCTCTAACACCCCCATATTTTATGAGAATTATTATTTTTAATGTATTTTATTTCTATTTTTGTGTCCTTCACCAAGATTATCTAGCGCTATACGCAACACCGTATTAGCTTGTAGTATATGCACCACTATTCATGGCCTGTGATGCACACAATTTCAAGTTCATTCGAATAGAATTCATTTTCCACAACACTAAGTATAGATTCTGATCAATTAATAATAGAACACTATTTTTAGTATGTTATACGCAACACTAATGGAATCTTTCCATATACGCAACCTTGACTGGGCTTTCAGGACATGCAAGAGCATTTTTCCTGGATGGTGTGTGTTGTATGCAACATTGAGTCTCACTATACAACAATATATTATTAGTATGAACTAGCCATTATGAATAGTATATACAACATTATGATTTTTATGACATTATAATTCATCTTACTCATTTTATAGAACATTCTATGAGAAAAAAATAAATTTTTTCGTGTAAAATAAGTATTTTTTAAAAACAATTCAATTTTGTCGCCTTTTGATGGAAGACCCACTATAAATATAGTTTTTGACACATTTATAAGATCAATTTGAAGAAATAAAATTATTTATTTAAATAAGGATATAAAAATTTACTTTGGATAATTTTTTAATATTTTTCTGTTAACATTCATATTTTGATGAATAGTAAAAATATACTAAATTTTAAATAAAATCATCTTTTTTTCATCGAGATAATTTTTGTCATTAAATTATAATATTTAAAGGGTTTAATTTATAAATACAATATATTTTTACCATTTAATATAATTTTTTTCATTATCATTTATTTTACAATTAATTCATAGATAAAAACATTTCAATCTTTGACAATGTTTTAGCTTTTGAAACACGTTTTTTTAACAACAAGATTAGATTTAAATTAATTACAAAAACTTCTGTGTTATTAATTTTAAAAAATGGATTCCATATTTAGATTCATGGAGACCAAATTATTTTAATAGTTTAGACTTATTTTTTTTGATATTATGAATAGTAACCATGGTAATTTTTATTTACTACAGTTAAAGGTAAATCAGGTAATTAAGGGTATAAATAAGATTATAAAATTATCCTAACACTTTCCAAAATTCTATTTGATTAATAAAAGTCGACCCATATCACCTAAGGGTCGGAATAGATTCATTTCATGTACTTTGGACCATGAAAATAATATAATTATTATTAAAATCAAAGAAAGTGACAACATGTCACTTTGTTATATCTTATAAGTGTAATAATAGTAGTTTAGTGATAAACATCATAATACATCTAACATGAATAGTATCAAGAAATATATTAACATTATCTAATTCATGTTATTTATTATAAATTTCTAGTGATTAAATAAATATAATTAATTATGACAATATAGTGATGTAGAAATTATTTTATTGATTGAAAAATCAAATAAATGGTTTTAAAAATATTAAAATAAATATTATATGAACTATTTATTGGGATATAATAATTTTATATATATATATGACATTTTATTAATCTATTAAATATTTTAGTTCAAAGATATCCTCTGTTTGGATTTTATTTAAATTCAAATAAGTGAATTGTCTCAAAATTGAAAATATTGTTATTTTATTAAAATAAAAAATTGTAAAATTGTTTAAAAATCAAAAAAAAAATATTTACAAACTATAAATATAATATTGTATGGTCTAAAATGTCATAAATATAAAATTATGTACAATTCAAAACTAATAAGTAACTATTTACAACAATTTAAAATTTAAAATATTATTACCCAACATAAATATAAATAGATTTAATAAAGATCAATCAAGTTGATAAGGTTTAAAATAATTTCCCAACATGTCTAAATTTTATTGGATGATGAGATTAGAACCCTATATCATTTAATATACGTATTTGAGTCATTTTTGGAGATTTTTATAAGGGGTTAGAATTTATTATAAATTAATTTTTTCTTATGTTTTCAAAGGTGCCCCTCTCCACCATTATAAAAGGGAACCTCCTCCATCTCCTCATAACACTATTTTGAGCCTTAATGATCAGTCAAACCCTACCAATTTACCTTCTCCACTTCCCTAGAAATATACTAGAGGTCGTGGTATTCTTTAAAGTCAAACATTAGTTCCATAAGAGAAGGTTTAGAAGAGGCGCGTCGAAGAAGAGGTAATATCCTTTACCGATTCGATCAAATTCATTTCTTCTTCTACTTTTTATTATTTTTCTGTTTCATAATAATGTAATAAATATAGTATCAATCATATAATGATATTATAAATATTAAAGAACCGTATTTTACCTTCTATCCATCCTATGGAAAATGAAATCACCGAGTGTGCGTACGTACAGAATACCGTCTCCACGTCGTGGTGAAAACTGTTTTCCACCACCTCCTTACATGGATGGGTATAATGGTGTAAAGTGTAACTATATGTGATTATTATTACATGATATGAACTCTATGATATTTTATAATCCTCTCTAATACTATTCAATAATTATGGGAATGATATCATCGCTCATGCATACATACGGATTATCGTCTTCATGACCCGATGAGATTCATTATCCATGTAACCATTCAAGAATGATAATGAAGTATATATATAATATATATTCATATAATATATGACCTAATAATGCTTCTGGATATATATATATATATATATATATATATATTATCTACTTACTTCCATTCAATTCAACAAGGAAATGAAAACAGAGTTCATGTGTATGTACGGTCTACCATCTCCATGAATGGTGTATTTCATTTCATTTATATATCTATTATATAGATATATAATGAATATATATGATATATAAATAATTTTTATAAATTTTTTAGGTAATTAAATCATGATATAATTAATAATAATATCATGAACAACAATTCCAAACACGTACGATAAATGAAATTGTTTTACCCAAAAAACAACTTTAACATGTAATTGACAAATGAACGGGTAAGTTAAAGCCATAAGTGAATCATATATGACATCATAAATATTATTATGTTTTGGTTTCAAGTTAATAATATGTTTAAACCCACTATACAGGCGCTTAAGACACTTATGGAAGAAATAGGACATAAGGTAAGGGATAATTATTCCAATCTCGTTCTTTTCCGAGATTGTTTATTCGTAAGTAATTTCTGGGGTTATATTTATCATCAATGTACTTGTTTTCTAAAAATTATTTCGGGTTTGTTTAAAGTCTCTATTTACCCATTTTTTACATTTACTACATGGTAAGTATGGAATCTTGTTTTTTGTTTACCATACGACCTACATTTTAACTTTTCCTGCCATATTACGAGAAGAATGCTTTTTTTAACATAGAAGGCATGAAATAATTTTTATGATTTCATCTAATATTATTTTCAGGATGTTTCCTTGACAATTTTACAAGATTATTTTCAGTAAACTTCTTTTATTTCAATATTTTATGACATGTTGAGAAAGGAAAAATGTTTTTGATGTTGAAAGGATAATTTCCTAAAGAATGGAATTCATGTGTTTTATCAAAATTATTTTCCATCTAAGATAATATAAGGTTCTATTTCTATCCCTATTATTATATTGATTTGATTATGTTGTGATGCAATTATTTTTATGAAGTCCTTTTATCTTATATGGTTTATGTTATGATGGCATGATGTTTAAAAATGGTATTTTATTACATGGGTCATTCTTAGATGTATGATTTTTGATTTTAAGGCACATATATGAATGAATTAATTATGAGATGGGTGGGACCTATACCTCCCTTCAGTTCATTGGGTAAAGATTTATATCTCATTAGATAAACATGGCTAGAATGGAATGTCAATTAGTTTCAGTAATACAGGGATGAAACAACAAGTAAACCCAGTTCAGTAATGGACATTGTCCACTATGATAGTCTTGGAAGAAATACATTAGCTACGATGGAAATAATATCATGTGCTTACTGGTTTGACACAATTACATGTTTTATTCCCATGATACTCTATCATTATTGATGTTCATTTATGATTTATGACTTAAGTACTGCCAATATTTATTTCACAACTATAGATTTTGATGTTTAAACATTATGATCATGTTTATTTTATGTTCAAATGTATATGGTTTGTTTTATTTTCTCCATTATTACCCATACTGAGCATTTGAGCTCACCATTTATATGTTTTCTATTCCTTAGGATATAATGAAAGGTTTTAGGTAAGAAAACCAAAGTGGAAGATCTTTATGGGAGATAATGAAGATCATTCACCATGATTAGAAGATTATGTCCCGAGTTTCCAAAGACACTAGACTATTATAGTCATTGTGTGTCATTTTTTATGTATTATGTATTGCACAAAAGTAATGTAATGTCCATGTATGTCTAGCCTGGGTGTCTACAGTTGGTATTGGCGGAATACATTTTGTTAACCATTGGAAAATAGGATGTAAAAACTTTAGTGAAATTCCTATAAATATTTCTAAGGTATGTCTAGGGATGTCCCTAAGGATAAGTATATGTATAGGTTATAGTCCAAGAATTATGGTAACAATCATATAATTAAAACTAGGATTTTATATATTGAAGGTACTCCCCCTTTATTATGTTCTTTTCCAAGAATAATTTTGGCCTCTAACACTGTTCCTTTTGGGTTTTAGACATTGACAGGAACCCAAAGAAACTGTGTTGTTCAATGTAATGGACAATGCAATGATTGTACTCACAATCAACCAAATGTGATGGGAGATGGAGTGAATATTTTTACTGTTATACTTAAAAAAGAAATAAATCATTCTGGACATCCAAATGAGTAGAGAAAGTAACAATATTCTATTCAATCCTTCATGAGGAAACGTCCACCTTCTTTCAGTGGGAATTCTGATCCACTTTCTACAGAACAATGGATCGGTACCACTAAAAAGATATTTTCCTTACTTCATCGTACAGAGAATGAAAAATTCATTTTTTCTATTTACCGGTTAGAATGTGAAGTAGTCCAGTGGTAGACTCTAATTACGAATACAAGGACCCTAGATGAAATTGAATCCATGGAATGGGATGCGTTAAGAACTTGTTTTTCAGTAAGTACATCCCTCGTATTCTTCAAACAAAGATGGAAAATGAGTTATGTGAAGATAATCAAAAGGATGATGAATCAGTTGGTATATATGAAGCGAATTTTATAAGGCTTTCAAGGTATGCATTTGGCTTTATCATCCTACTTGAATGTGAAGTTGATTTTTTCTTCAGTGGCTTAAAATCTAGTCTTCGAAGAGAATTAGCTATGAGAGGCTTCAGTACCTATTAATAAATTTTGCATTGTGATATCAATGTAGAAATGGATGTTGGTGTTACATATCCATCCCATGGTTTTGAAAAGAAAAGGAAGATGGATTTCAATGAAAAATCTCAAAACTATGGTGAAAAGAAGGTGAATGTTTCTCTATGCTCAATGTGTAGACAGAAGCATGGTAGAGATTGTCTAAAAGGTACTAGAAAATTTTTCAAGTGTGGAAATGAAGGTCATCGAGCAGCTGAGTGCTGATGTAATGGGAAAAATGATCCTAAGGATGTGAATAGAGATAATACTAAAGAGAACTCTCCACCAACACATCAATGCTACAAGTGCAAGGAAATGGGGCATTATTCTAACCAATTCCCTAATCCAAGGGTTAATGATGATCGACATAAGCAACCACATAAGGCAAAGGGCCATGGAAATTCACATGAGATCACTATTGGTGATGTTGAGTATGACAATGATGTGGTGGAATGATTAAGGGTTTATTTCATTGGATTCCAAAATAATGTTGTGGTATCTCATTTATAGTATCATGGAATATTGGAATATCTATACATTGGTTTATTTTTGTTTTCAATAATATTATGGTACCGGTAACCATGAAAAGTTATTGAAATATTTTTGGAAAGAAGATGATATGAGAATAAAGAAGGGATAAGGAGATAATGAAATGTTTGATAGTATTACAGAACTCTTGACTGATATATGGACAAATTAATATCATGATTTTAGTATATAGATTTTTTTTTATTTTCGAATCTGGAAAGAGTTAAATTTTGACAGAATTCTTGTTTTTACTAAGGTTTATCAGGTATTCATTTTTCAAGAGAATACATGATTAAGGTATTCAAATGTTAGTAATGCAACCAACAAGATATATCAAATGATAAATGATGGTATTATCATACTCAGTAGATGACATTTCTAGTAATCATTTACTCCATTCTATGATATTTGGATAGAAGAATTTTGGATAATCCTAAAGACTGGAATGGATTAAGTTGGACATCAAATATTATTGTTTAAAGCTAAAACCTCTTTTTTTTATATTTTTTCTTGAATGTTATAATGGTGAGGTTTTTGAAAAATGACAACATGCATGATGGATGACAACCCATCACATCAGACAAGGTTGGGGGAATCGAACCCACAACCAAAGTGTGACATGCCTTTATCTCCTACCACTGGCCTACAGAAAGACCCAGGTTAGTAGAAATTAGTTTTATTTTATTAAGCGGTATGATAGTTGAAGTATAAGTCCATTTTTTGAATCATATATAGTTAATCTCACCATTGATGGACTTATGTATATTAAATAACTTTTTTCTAACTTTTTGAGACAGATGGAATAGTATGTCTTCTATCGCATGATTTGATATCATTTCAAGAAGGAAAAATTCAACTACCTTTCTTTAAATAAGAGATGAAGTGGAAATTGCTCATGGAATGACCAATGATGACATTACACTAAAATCAAGTAAGTATTTATCATTATATAAAAATTCATCAACTTTAGGGAAATGATATTTAAAACCAAAAAAATTCCTAGTACCCTCATATTCAATGAATAAGATGTAACTTAGAACATCACAAATTTATGGATTTGTTATTATTGTATTTTTCATTTCCATGTTCTCTACCACTCTCCATCAGAACTCGATGGTTAGATTTCTCTTCCAAATCCATATTTTAACCTATGTTCTCTTATGTCAAAACCAAGTGATGATTTACTTTGTTTATCTGTTATGTTTCTAATGTTCATTTTTAAAATGATGATTTGGTATTTTTTACGATGTGGGTTTCTATGAAAGAAACAATCGAGTAGAAAACCATTTATAACCCTGACGAATTTCGATGGAGAAATTCATTTTAAGGGGGGTAGAATGTAACACACCGAGATTTTATGAGAATTATTATTTTTAATTTCTTTGATGTATTTTGTTGTATGCTTCACCAAGATTATCTTGTGATATACTGAACACTGTATTAGTTAGTAGTATACGCAACACTATTCTTGTCTTGTGATGCAAAAATTTCAAGTTCATTTGAATAAAATTCATTTTACAGAACACTAAGTATAGATTTTGATCAATGTATAATTGAACAATATTTTGAGTATGTCATACACAACACCAAAGGAATCATTCCCTATATGCAACCCTAACTTTGTTTGCATTACACGCAAGAGAGACCTTCCTCGATAGCGTGTGTTGTACGCATTAAGTAGTTTCACTAAACAAAGATATATTGTTATTATGAACTATCCATTATGAATAGTAGTAATTAATTTTGATTTTTATGACATTATAATTCATCTTACATATTTAATAGAATATGGTATTAGAACAAAATAATTTTTTCGTGTATAATATGTATTTTTAAAAAAATGCAGTTTTTTCACCTTTTGATGGAACACCCACATTAAATATATATATTGACACATTTATAAGTTCAATTTGATGAAAATTTTTATTTATTTGAATATCGATATAAAAATTTACTTTGGATAAATTTTTAATATTTTTCTGTTAACTTTCTTATTTTGATGAAATGTAAAAATATGATAAATTTTAATTAAAAAAAACATTTTTTATTGAGATAATTTATATGGTTAAATAATACTATTGAATTGTTTTAAATTAAAAATATAATATTTTTTTACCTTTTAATATAAATAATGTCATTAGCATTAATTTTACATTGAATTCACAGGAAAAAACATTTCAATCTTTGACAATGTTTTAACTTTAAAAACTCGTTTTCTTAAAAACGGTATTAGTTATAAATTAATTACTGAAACTTCTGTGTTTTGAATTTTGAAAAATTTATTATATATTTGGATTCATTAGGTCCAAATTATGATAATAGGATACTTTTATTTTTTGATATTATGAATAGTAACTATAGTAATTCTTATTTACTACAATTAAAGGTAAATTGGGTAATTAAGGGTAAAAATAAAAGTATAAAAATACCCTAACACCCGCCAAAATTCAATTGGATGAATAAAAGTTTACCCATATAAGATAAGGGTAAGAATAGATTCATTTCATGGAATTTTTACCATGAATATTATATAGTAATTATTAAAACCAATGAAAGTGAAAACATGTCACTCTCTTATTTCTTATAAGATGCATAGTTTTAATTTAGTGATAAAATTCATAATACATCGAACATGAATAATATCCAGAAATCTAATAATATTATTTACATCATGTGAATTTATTTATAATTTTTATGAATTAAATAATTAACATTAATTATGATACAATAGTGATGTTGAAATTATTTTATTGATTGAAATATCAAATAAATGGTATTAAAAATATTAAAATAAATATTATATGAACTATTTAATGTGATCCATGACATTTTTAGATAAATATGGAATTTTATGAATCTATTAAATCTTTTAGTTTAAATATTTCTTCTGTGTGGATTTTATTTAAATTCAAATAAATGAATAGTATCAAAATTGACACTATTGTTAATTTATAAAAATAACATATTATAAAAAAGTTTAAAAATCACAAAATTTTTGAAAATTATAAATTGAAATTTATATGGTATAAAATTTTATAATGTATAAAATTATGGACAATTAACAACACATAGGTAATTATTTATAACAATTTAAAATTCAGAATATTATTATCATAAATAAAATTAAATATATTAAATAAGGATAACTAAGGTTGATAAGGTTTAAAATAATTTCCCAACATATCAAAATTTTATTTTTTTTGATGAGATTAAAACCCTATATAATTTAATAGTCAGATTCGAGTCATTTTTGGAGGTCTTTAATGGGGGATTGAATTTATTATAAATTAATATTTCAAATGTTTCCAAAGGTTCCCCTCTCATCCCTTATAAAAGGGATCATCCTCCCTCTCCTCCTCACACCATTTTGAGAATTCATGATCGGAAAACCCCTACCAACTTCCATTATCCACTTCCCTAGAAACATACTAGAGTTCACGATATTCTTCAAAAACCAACTTTAGTGCCCTAAGAGGAGGTTTAGATGAGGTGTGTCGATGAAGACGTAATATCATTTACCGATTACTTCAAATTAATTTCTTCTTCTCCTAACTCTTATTTTGTTGTTTAATAATAAATTATTAATATATGTATCACTAATATACTTATATTATAAATTTTAAACAACCCCATTTCACCTTCTATCATCCAACAGAAAATGAAATCACCGCGCGTGCGTACGTATAGAATACAGTCTCCACGTCGTGCTGAAATCTGTTTTCCACCACCACCTTACTTGGATGGGTATAATGGGGTAAATAGTTACATTATATGATTATTATAACATGTTACTTATTCTATGATATTAAATTATCCTCTACAATACCATTAAATAATTATGGGAATGATATCATTGCTCGTGCATATGTACGGATTACCGTCCCCACAACGCGATGAGATTCATTCTCCATGTTAACCATTCAAGAGTGATTATAAAGTATATATATAATAAATAATAATGAATATATATGAAATAATAATTCTACTGGATATATATATATATATATATATTTCATCTACTTAAATCCATTCAATTCAACAAGGAAATGAAAATAACGTTCATGCGTACGTACAGTTTATCGTCTCTATGAACGGTGTATATCATTTCATTTATCTATATATTATATATATATAATTAATATATATGATATATAAATCATTTTTTAATATTCCAGAACTATGTAAATTATGATATAATTAATAATAATATCAATAACAACATGTCCAATCACGTATGATAAATGAAACGATTTTACCCAAAACGCGGCTTTAACATGAAATTGACCCATGAAAAGGTACGATAATGTCATAAATAATCATATATGATAACATAAATATTATTATAGTTCTCTTACAAGTTAATAATATGTTTAAACTGAATATACAGGAGTCTCAGACACATATGGAAGAAATTGGGCATAATGTAAGGGATAACTATTCCAATCTTGTTCTTATCCGAGATTGTTTATTCGCAAGTAAATACTGGGATTATATTTTTCATCCATGTACATGTTTTCTAAAATTTTTTTTTGTGTATGGTTAATGTCTCTTTTTATCCCTTTTTGTCTTTTACTACATGGTATGTAAAGAATCTTTTTTGTTTACCATACGATGTACTTTTTTACATTTTCTGCCAAAGTACAAGAAGAATGTTTTTTTAAATTATATGGAATGGAAGGATTTTTATGATTTTATAGAACATTATTTCCATGAAGTGTCCTTTACATGTTTTCAAGATTATTTTTAATTAACTTATTTTAGTTTAAAATTGTATGACATCGTTATAAAGTAAAAAAAAAATTGAAGTAGAAAGGATATTTTCCTCAAGAGAGGTGTTCATGTGGTTTATCAAAATTATTTTCCATATAATATAATATAGAGTTATGTTTCTATCCCAATTATTACATTTATTTGATTATGTAATGATGGAATTATATTTATTAAGTCCTTTTATCTTATATGGATTATGTTATGATGGCATGATGATTAAGAATCCCATTTTATTACATGGGTTATGCTATGATGTATGATTTATTATTTTGAGGAAGACATAGGAATAGTTTCATTACAGGATTGGTGTCACCTATATCTCCCTCGAATTCATTGGTTAAAGATTTATATCTCATGAGAAAAACATGGATGGAAGGGAAATTCAAACCTATTCAGTAATACAGGGCTGGAACAGAATGTAAACCCGGTTCAGTAATCGCCATTGTCCACTATGATAGTCTTCGTAGAAATGTCATAGCTACTATGGAAATAATATCAGGTGCTTAATGGTTTTTTACAATTTAATGTTTTATTCCCATGATACTTTATCATGATTGTTGTTACATTATTATTTATGCCTTATGTACTGCCAAGATTTTTTCACAACTCATGATTTTAATGTTTAATCTTTATGTTCATGTTTTTTAAGTTCAAATGTATATGGTTTGTTTTATTTTCTCCACGCTTATCCTAACTGAGCATTTGAGCTCAACATTTATATAACACCCGAGATTTTTATGATAAATATTTTGTTTTATATACGTCATCAAATGAATCTTTCACTACACACAACACTAACTTGGCTTGCTTTTCACGCAATCATGACCTTCCTCGATAGCTTACGTTGTACATAATATTGAGTTTCACTAAACCATGATATGCTATTAAAATATTTTTAAAACTAGCCATTATGAATAGTAATACCCAATTTTTGAAATTTTATAAATTTTATCCTTCAAAATGGCTTTCATATTTGGACTCGGAATATCAAAAATATCCTAGGGTGAAATTTAGGTATTTTTCTGAAAACATTCAATTTTTTATGAATAGTGAAAACACTGGGTTACTATTTAAAAAGAGACTTTTTGTTCAAATAATTAAATATTTTAATTTAATTTATTTTATATCAAAATTGATAAATAATACTTATATAAGTTCAATGTAATTCATTAGAGTAATTTTATAATAATTTTAGAAATATAAAAATTTTATTGAACTTTTCACCGTCTTTTACCCACCTCCTAGGAGAATTTTGAAATTTACATAAAACATAATTTTACCACTTCTGTGAGTGGAATTTAGAAAATCCAAGAGACACTATTAATATAAAGGAGTGAAATTTGGTTCAATAAGATAAAAATAATTTTTTTTGAATAGTAACTTTTTACTTTTTTACCACAGTTAAAAGTAAATCGGGTAATTAAGGGTAAAAATGATATTATTATTACCCTAACATATGTAATAATTCTATTGGATAAGTTTAATTAGACCAAAAACAACCTTAGGAATAAAATATGACCATATATGTCCACATGGATTAGATTAGGACATTTATTATTATTTTATTTAAAGAAGAGTTAAAATAGTTAAAATCAATGTTTAATAACTAAAACATTTTTAAGATAGGGTTATAAATAAGATAAATTCTACTATAAATATTCATTAGAAAGATAAAAATATTTCCTAAATAATGGTCTTTAAAAAAAATTAAGACATTAAATAATTTAATTTATTTATGACACAATGATGATACAGTAATTACCTTATTAAGGAAATATTAACATAATTAACATTATAAATTCCAAATAAATGTAATTTGAAACTTTATAAGAATTAAAATAATTTTTAGGTTAATATTACATATTATTATTGATTTAATTAACTTTTTTCTAACTAGTAATGATGTTATGATTTACACAAAAATCAATAACCAAATAGTGTCACAATTGACATAAAATATTTTTTAAAACAAATACTATATTATTAATTGTTATTTTACTCTTAAAAATCTAAGGTTCGTCCAAATGACATAGATAATGTTTTATATATTAATCATGAACATCTTGGGAATCGTTTGACTTGTTATAGTAAGTTAATTAACCCTATAATGTAAGAAAACAAGAAGACACGGTAAAAGTAAAATTATTTAACTTAATGTTAAATGTAAATGATAAGGTTAAAAAAGAAACCTAAACTTTTATAAATTCCCTTGGATGTGATTATTTCGACACATACCCACCTTAGCTTCGAAATAAATAAATTTTGAGCTATTATAAACTGAATATGACTTTATAATAAAATAATATTTTTAGTTTTTTTAAAGGTGCCCCTCTCCTCCCTTATATATGGTATTATATTTAACAAAATGATTATGTAAAATATTTATAATAATCATATATTTATTATACAAGAATCATGTACAATAATGGAGAGATTAAAGGAATAAGGTAAGGGAAATTCAATCTCACTTTTAAATTCTATGTGATTCATTTTATGATCACCACTATTTCCTTCTGTGTTGTGTATGTAAATCCCATTATTTTATTATATTTTTATTGTACTTAAATTTATAGGTATTCAAATTCCAATATTTGTCATTCTTTCATGGGGTTTATATTTCAAAAGATACCAAATTGATAAAAATTATTTGTCTCAATTTGCCTTCTTTGAGACTCATGTTTTGTTATGAACCAAAAATCATTTTCAAGGTTCATATACTACCATTTAAAATTAAATATAATGAATCTTTATCTTTTAATTGTATTATATTCTTCATATAATTTCCATTCCATACAAGGAGATCAAGATACCATGATACCAATTTATAAGAGTTTATTGATATAATCTAATTTCTTTTTGAGACTATTTATGTTTATTTTTGTTTTATGAAATATTATGATCGAAAAATCAATAATATTCATTATTTTCATTATCCAATTTTATTTCTTGATATACTCGTGTATTGCTACAATTTTTGATTCTTTGGCACATAATAGAGTTAAGAAAGTGTTTGATGGAAATCCTGACTTTTCCATCTTTTTAATTAGAAATCACTGTTTTCTAAAATGAGTTTCCAATAATATTTTAGCATTCCCCAAAATATCTTAAATCAATTTTTACCCATTGTCTCTTTTACGAATCGCTTCAACGAAATCTTGTGGCATCTTTTTGAACATGTCAATTTTCTATCATTTTTACTATACAAAAGGAATATTTTATTGGTTTCTTATGAAATGTATGGATTTACCCGCCGTCATTTTTCAATGATACATTTGAATTATTAAAAAGGTTAATCAATAATAAAATGATTCTAAAAATTAATTTTTAAAGAATATTATATTATAAATGGTTTTCAAATAACTTTTATATGTATTTAGGGAAAACTGTTTTCAAAATGTTTCCAAGTCTAATTTAGGAGTTTTCAATGTTGTTTCAAAGAAAGGGTTTTCAAAAACAATTTTAAGATTCTTTATAAGTTTTCCAAAAAAACCAAAAAAATGTATAGATTTAATTATAAGATTTCAAAATATTTTAATGGAAATGGTTTTAAAAAATTGTAAGTCATTATTAAAAAATTTATGTGTTTTCATTGAAATGGTATTTAAATGTTTTGATGCTTATTTTAAAAGTTTTTAAGGAAAAATATTTTCAAACAGATTTCGTGTATTACATAAAAGTTGCGCAATTATTTTCGATTTAAACTGTTTTAAAATTGTTTTATACAATACAAATAATTTTTGAAACATGAAAGGATATTTTCATAAAGTTATGTTTTTATGGATATTTGAAAATTATTTTATATCAAAGATGAAATATATTGATGATACTTATAACTTATAGGAAATATTTTTAAAGATTCCATTCAAATCCATTCTAAAAATGTGTTCTTCTCAATTTCATGATCTTTATGAATCCACCTTTATGTTCATGGATAATATTTCTATGAAACCATTTTTACATACATGGGTTATATTCTTTTGAAACCCAGTTATTTTCATAGGTAAATTTTATTATGTAATGATTATGAATCCAATCTCCTTCTATAGGTTATGAAATGTTTACATGTTTATAATACCCATTTTATTTCATGGGTAATTGTCACACTCATCCTTTTTATATTATTGATTTTATTGTTTTTCTTGGGAATCAGGTGGCTCAGGTCGAGGCCCGAATTAAATTTGTTTGAGTTCTTATTTAAAAACGGATGTTTTTCCCTTGGTTGCATCTAGCGCACCGTGGTCGAAGCCGCGCGACCTCGCCCGGGTCGCCGCGCGACCTCGCCCAGTTCACCGCACACCCTGCCCGGTGTTTAAGGCAGATAAAGGCAATGTAATGAATAATAAAATGTAGATAAAATAAAAACAAGTGCGGTAAAATTTGACAAATTATTTTAATGATGTTAAAAAAAACAATATTATTTGAGAATATTATTTTTTGTTATTATTGATAGCATTGAGAATATATAAATTTTATTAATCTATTAATATTATCATTACAATTTTAATTATTGTTATTATTATTATTATTATTATTTGTGTGATGATATTAATATAATTGTTAATATTATTAATCTTATTATTATTACTAAGAACATAATTATTATTTTTAAGCCGCTCATTATAATTAATATTATTACAATTAACTATGATTATTATTATAGTTAATATTATGTAATATTGTTAACTTTTTATTATTATTTTTACTTATTTTTATTTATTTATTTCATTACTTGTGTGTGTTTTGTTTTTGTTTTCCTTTTTTTTTCTCTTTTAGGGTTTCCCTTCTTTTTTTTTTCGGCACACCCCTCCTCCCCTTAACCTAGCGCCGCACCCCTTTTTGCCCAGCCGACCCTGTGCGCCGCATCCCCCCCTTGCTGCCTTGATCCGCGTGACCCCTACCCCTTCGGCCATCCTCCATCCTCCGGCGCATTTTCCCCCCTGATGTGCGCTGAAGGCCGCTGCCGCCTCCCCTTTGAGAACCCGTTGCACCGCCGCCCCTCCCATCCTGCCCATCTTGCCTTCCTCTTGGCAAGCCAGTAGAGCCGCCGACCTCCCTCCTCCCTTCACCCTTGCTGCTCGCACCGCCCAGGCTTGTGCCGCCGTCTCAACCTCCCTTCTCCCCTCATCCTATCGCGACGAAGCCTACATCCGACCTGTTTTCCCCTGTTGCGCCGCACACCACCTCACGCCACACACTCCCTTGCACAGCGACCCCCGACACCCTTCTTCCTCCCTTAGGCCGCATCGTCCGGCTACCATCGAGCCACACCTCCATCCGCCTCATACCTCATCGCATAGAATCGGCCTCGCCCCGTTGTCCCGTGACTCGGACTCGTGATGCCTCTCCCTTCCGTTTGGTTTTCCGGAACGGTGCACCTCTAACGACCTCCTTAAAACTCCGGCTTTCCCCCCATAACCCGGTTTCAAGTGAGTTCTATTCCCATTAATTGTTCCTTTCTTTTGGTAGAGTTGTGGGTAAGGGTTTCATGTGGTTTGGGGACCAATTTGTGCTGTTTTCGGTCCGATTTTGATGTATTTGTCATCATCTTATTTTTGTTAAGGGTCATTTTGGTTTTGTTGTGGTGCGATTGATGAGCAATTGGAGTCGCGCACCGAATTTTTTGATGTCGCTACACGCAGGTAGGTGGTTCCATGCCTTTGCATCATCTAGATAACTTAATTTGTTTGTTTAGTTAAACTTGATAAGTTCTATGATTTAATTGCATGGTTCTGTCTTTGTTTATAATGCTTTGCCATGCTTGTTTGATAAAAATTGGATTTCCGAAATGGTATGCTTTTGTGTTTTATATGTGTTGTTGTATAAATGAATGGTTGTGTTTTATAAATTGCACGGAATGCGGTTTAAAAATTGTTTGACATGTGTGCGTGGTAAAAAATTGCACTCTCTTTAGAAGTGGTTATGTTTTTATTTATTTATTCATTTCGACCTTGTTGTGGTAAATTTTTAAACTGTCTAATTAATTGTGCAAATGGTGTGAATGAGGTTTTAGAAAAGTTGAGTGTTAAATTGATTTTTAAAATGTTCTTTTCATGGAATGATTTGTGTGTTTTGAAGTGAGGTTTATGGTATACATGTGATATGTTTGTAAACTGATCGATTGTCCATTTGAGTGGTATTTGGGATTCCAAACAAGGTTGAAAGGTTATGAAGGTTGTTTGGTGGTGTGAGAGGTGTTTTTAAGTCGCTTTAGGTGTTTTTTTTATTTAATTAGACATTTTTCAAAGTATGTGAATCACTTTTGGTGTGTTTGCCTTGTCCTGCACTTGTGAAATTAAAATGAATTTCTTTTTATAATGGAAAACAAGTTTTGATATGGTCACCTCATGTATCAAGTATTAAAGTGACGCCTCTATATAGAACCAAGTGGTCTTTGGTGTAAAGTCTTCTTGGGTTTTCTTGAAACAATTTCATTAATAGTTCAAATGGTTCTTTGGTACATTTTTATGATGTGAAAATGGTATTTGAAGGAGTTGAATACGCATTCATTTTTAAAGTGGTGTATTTTTATAAAAAGAGACATGTCCTTTGTGTGTGTGTCTTTGAAATAGTGTTTTGGTATGAAAGTGGTGACTTTTTGTGTAATTTCAAGCTTGGTTTGTGAAATGTGAAAGTGGTGAATTATGTGAATGTGAAACTTGATTAAGCACAAGGGAAACCCTGGGTATCTAGGTGGGCAGACTAGAACTAGTGTGCTAGTGAGCCGGATGGGTATCGTCCCTGTTTCACTTAGCTGGATTGACGATTGCAACACTAACTAAACATATGATATCTGAGGGTCGTGGCCTTCTAAGCCACGTGTTCTGAGGGTCGTGGCCTTCTAAGCCACGTTTTCTGAGGGTCGTGGCCTTCTAAGCCACGTTTCACCGAGACACGAGGTTTCTAGGGTCCCACTCGAGCTAGATGATCCTTAGGGGTTTTACCTATAGTGCTCTACCATCTTTGGCGTGGTGCCTTCCGTCGGCATATGGAAGACCACTTGAGTATGTGTGTGAATGTGTGAGCATGTGTGTGTGTGTGTGTGAGTATGTGTGTGTGTGTGTGAGTGTGTGTGTGTGTGTGTGAGTATGTGTGTGTGTTCCCATATTGAACATTTCTCTTCCCCTTTAAAAATCGTGTTTGTTAAATGAGTTCTTTTTAATGTTTTTTTTTCTTTTGGCGTTTAGCTTGTAAATGTTTTCTTTAAAAGAATTTTTAAATTAAAATTTTGAATAAGCACTTTAAATTGTCTTTTGATGTTGTGGCATGGAACCTTTTCTCGGTGGCGTCCTACTGGGCTTTTAGCTCACACCCTGCATACACCCTTGGGTGTATGTAGTTTCTGTTTCTTCTGTCTTCCAGGTTGCGACTTCGTGCTCAGTGATGGTGGTTCAGGTTGCAGCTGGTCTTCTCGTGCAGAATGGTGTTGATGTGGTCTCACTTCTGCCGGGAGGTTGGGTATGAGTTTTAGTTTCCGCTGTCGTCTTTTCTTTTTAGTTATTTCTTCAAGTTGTAGACTTTAAACTTGTTCATAGTTTAAAGACACGTTTTGTTGCCTCTTTCTATTTTCAGTTTATCTATCTGTTTAGTTGGTTTTTCTGTCTTGTATTTCGGGCAAATCGTTCCCACGTGCTAGGTTTGATACCCAGGCACTTGTGCCAGCCCGTGGGGATCGGGAACGCCCTTCGGGCCTTGCCGCGGTCCGGGTCGGGCGCCGGGTCGGATGGCGACCCGGCCTGGTTCGTGACAAAATGGTATCAGAGGGCAAGGTTTGCTCTCTTGGGTCATGTTCCTTTGAGATAGAGTCAGTGTATAGACTTGAGTTAAGGTTGTCGGGACTCGATGTCCTGAATACGAGCAATGTGCCTGGCCAGCACACCTCGTGGCGGGACTCGAGTTACCAAAGTATGTTGAGGTTTGTAAGAGTTTTTGGTCCTTGCAGATGATCGTGTCTAAGGGAAACGAAAAGGGAGTAAGGTCAGTGGTCTTAGTCAGCTCGCAGGGTCTGGCAAGCCTTGTGGAGCCGGGGACACTGTCCTAAAATACTCTCTGTGGCCAGTGGCGTGATCGGAGTATGGCCGCCAACCATATTTTCCAATCACCCACTGCCCCTAGTTTCTTCCTGCTTTGTTTCACGTCTCATTGTTTTGGATTCGGGGAAATTTGGTCTCTTATGTAAAAATGTTTTGGTCTTGGAAAATGTTTTCAAATGAAGCGCTTTGAAGATGAAATGGTGTGCAAGGATTGAAAAGCGTGGGTTGGATGTTTAGGATTTGAAAGAAAAAAAAATGGTTTGGTTTTGATCCTTGGCGCTCTCATGGGCAACCACATGCGTGAGTATATATGAAAAGGGGAATGAGTAATGGCACTAGCGGATGAGTTCTTGGATGGATATGAGGTGGGTGCCAGTGCGGCACGAGAACATGCATGTGCGAGGCCCATGGGACGCCATTGGTGTTTGTGCAATCCACTGGGTTTTCTCATTTTCAAAATGTTTTGTTGAAGGAAAAATTTGGTGTTTTAGTAAATGGTGTTTGTGTGGCGTGTCCTTGTGTTTTTGAGATGTTGGATGTGTGGCGTTTTGAGCTGAGTATTCTTTCTGAATGGTTTGTGTCCCGAGTTTGAGTTCTTATTTGTAAGTTGGTATGCAAGCGTGTGGTTAGTAAATTCCTTTGAAGAGTACATCGGGGAGCCCTTGCAGTGGTTTCCCCTGTACGTTTGGTTTTTTCTTGAGGTATGTTTTGACGATTGGACCAGTTCAGTCAGGTCCATGCTTTTCTTTCTTGGCTAGTGCACACCCCAATAAAGAGTTAATGTGCAATGGACGTGCGACCACAGATGGTTCGCCATTGGCCGACCCTCCAGTTGACTAAAGTAAGGACTCTTCCTTTTTACTGACAATGCTATGTCTATTACTTTTTACTTCAGTGAAGTGGATCCTCTCGCCGCGGAATGACAGATGCGAGGGTAGTTGAAGGGAGTTTTGGTCTTTTGAGTTGTCTTACTCATCGTGTATGAAGTTGCCATCATTGTGTTTAAGGGTCCCCTTGGAAGTGGTGGAAGAAATTCCAACGGGGAAAGTTGAAGGTGGTTCAGAATTATCGATGTTGACCAGTGTCCTGAAGGGCTTTTTAGTATTTACATCGGCTGCAAGGGTCATGTTCGGTGACATCTTGCAGCGTGAGGTCCCTTTGATAGTCAGCGGTTGCTTGAAAGAAACCCTAAGTTGTTGGTGTAGTCTATCATTCTAAATGACCTCTGGTCTTTGGTTTGTTCGTTTAAGGAAAGGTTCTTGTTAGGTTACTAGTTTGGCAGACCCAGTCGTATGAGGCTGCTATGGTCGTTCGTAGGAATCACGTGTTGTTTAAGACACGGTTTGAGGTCTTTCTCAGCATAAAGTTCCTCTCAATAGCAACAGTCATGTTCAGGTGATGATTGGTGGTGTCGTGTCCTCATTTAGTGTGACAAAGGGTGATGCGCAGGCACCATTTCAACTCTGGTGTTGGCGAAGGTTCCGCGCATGATCAGTCAGATGCTGCAATGTGTTGTGTTGCTGGTGTCATCTCAATTGCAGTGAGGTTGCGTGTGACACCAAAAAGAGAATCTCCGCACGGATGTTCTCAATACCTGACTGCGAGGCAGGGGATGCTTCACACATCAGGGCTCCAGTCATAGGCCTCGGAGTGAAGCTGGCGCGTGGTCAGGAACCCCAGGAGTGGATGGGACCCCAACTTTATTTCTGTTATCAGTGTTGAAAGTGAAAGCAGCTTAAATTGTTTTCTATGGTTGTTCTGCTCCGAACGAACCGTCTGGTTGCGTATGGTTTTCGTGTCTACATGGAGGCGTGTTCGTCTTGTGCCATAAAGTCTTGGGGGTTGCGTTCCACTAGATGCAATCGCTTTAGTGGTCCTTATGAGAGTCTGTTGGGTAACTCAGTCTCAAACTTGAATGGTGTTCATCCAGGAAATTTTGAAATGTTGATTTGTGGCTGGCCGTGGTTTTGACGCCTGGTGGTCGGGCCCCTCCCTCCCCGCCCCTTGTGGTGGGGTGCTTGGTCAGCATCGAGGATTTTTCAATGTTCTATATCCTTTTTCAGTTCTAGTGGCGGCGAGACCCAAGATGACTCTCGCACAAAGGTCTATGAAATAAATTGGTATTGGCCTCTCCTTAATGGTGGGGAGTCTGCCCAGACCTCCCCATATTGGTTTTCTAGTCTCATCTTGGACGCTGGTTGGTACTAAATGGTGGGGAGACCCACATTGGGTCTCGCATAAATGTCTCGAGAATGAATCATCGCTGGACTTTTCTTTAATGGCAGGGAGTCTGCTCGAACCTCCCAGTTTCAGCTTTCCAGTCTCGTTTCGAGCGCAAGTGAGTTCCTAATGGTGGGGAGCCCCTCGGGCCTCCCCATGTTGATCTTTTGCTTCTGTTTTTAAATACGGCTTGGTGATAAGTGATAGGAGTGTTCCGTGGATGTGGTTTGACCTTGTATGTCCATTCAAGCCAAATGGTGTGGTTTTCTTTTAATAATGTTTGATTTGTTTCATCTTCTGAAGTTGGTTTTGTGGGTGCAAGAGTCGTTTTCCTTGATCAATCAACTGGAGGTATTTTAGCCCTTTGGGGCGGGCGGCCCATATCAGAAAGTCTTTTTCTGAGTTTCATGAGGTTGTCTTTGAGTCACTTTCTCTAAGCACGATTCTTTTGCCTCTTTCCTCTTTTTGACTGTGGGGATCCTCTTTGAACCTTAGTAGGGTAACTGTCTCTTCTTTGGGGTTCAACCATAGTTGTGGCTTTCCGGGGACGGAAAGCTTTATGGTGGGGAGAATTGTTACACTCGTCCATTTTATATTATTGATTTTATTGTTTTTCTTGGGAATCAGGTGGCTCAGGTCGAGGCCCGAATTAAATTTGTTTGAGTTCTTATTTAAAAACGGATGTTTTTTCCTTGGTTGCATCTAGCGCACCGTGGTCGAAGCCGCGCGACCTCGCCCGGGTCGCCGCGCGACCTCGCCCAGTTCACCACACACCCTGCCCGGTGTTTAAGGCAGATAAAGGCAATGTGATGAATAATAAAATGTAGATAAAATAAAAACAAGTGTGGTAAAATTTGACAAATTATTTTAATGATGTTAAAAAAACAATATTATTTGAGAATATTATTTTTTGTTATTATTGATAGCATTGAGAATATATAAATTTTATTAATCTATTAATATTATCATTACTATTTTAATTATTATTATTATTATTATTATTATTATTATTATTATTTGTGTGATGATATTAATATAATTGTTAATATTATTAATCTTATTATTATTACTAAGAACATAATTATTATTTTTAAGCCTCTCATTATAATTAATATTATTACAATTAACTATGATTATTATTATAGTTAATATTATGTAATATTGTTAACTTTTTATTATTATTTTTACTTATTTTTTTTTATTTATTTCATTACTTGTGTGTGTTTTGTTTTTTTTTCCTTTTTTTTCTCTTTTAGGGTTTCCCTTCTTTTTTTTTCGGCACACCCCTCCTCCCCTTAACCTAGCGTCGCACCCCTTTTTGCCCAGCCGACCCTGTGCGCCGCATCCCCCCCTTGCTGCCTTGATCCGCGCGACCCCTACCCCTTCGGCCATCCTCCATCCTCCGGCGCATTTTCCCCCCTGATGTGCGCTGAAGGCCGCTGCCGCCTCCCCTTTGAGAACACGTTGCACCGCCGCCCCTCCCATCCTGCCCATCTTGCCTTCCTCTTGGCAAGCCAGTAGAACCGCCGACCTCCCTCCTCCCTTCACCCTTGCTGCTCGCACCGCCCAGGCTTGTGCCGCCGTCTCAACCTCCCTTCTCCCCTCATCCTATCGCGACGAAGCCTACATCCGACCTGTTTTCCCCTGTTGCGCCGCACACCACCTCACGCCACACACTCCCTTGCACAGCGACCCCCGACACCCTTCTTCCTCCCTTAGGTCGCATCGTCCGGCTACCATCGAGCCACACCTCCATCCGCCTCATACCTCATCGCATAGAATCGGCCTCGCCCCGTTGTCCAGTGCCTCGGACTCGTGATGCCTCTCCCTTCCGGTTGGTTTTCCGGCACGGTGCACCTATAACGACCTCCTTAAAACTCCGGCTTTCCCCCCATAACCCGGTTTCAAGTGAGTTCTATTCCCATTAATTGTTCCTTTCTTTTGGTAGAGTTGTGGGTAAGGGTTTCATGTGGTTTGGGGACCAATTTGTGCTGTTTTCGGTCCGATTTTGATGTATTTGTCATTATCTTATTTTTGTTAAGGGTCATTTTGGTTTTGTTGTGGTGCGATTGATGAGCAATTGGAGTCGCGCACCGAATTTTCTGATGTCGCTACATGCAGGTAGGTGGTTCCATGCCTTTGCATCATCTAGATAACTTAATTTGTTTGTTTAGTTAAACTTGATAAGTTCTATGATTTAATTTCATGGTGCTGTCTTTGTTTATAATGCTTTGCCATGCTTGTTTGATAAAAATTGGATTTCCGAAATGGTATGCTTTTGTGTTTCATATGTGTTGTTGTATAAATGAATGGTTATGTTTTATAAATTGCACGGAATGCGGTTTAAAAATTGTTTGACATGTGTGCGTGGTAAAAAATTGCACTCTCTTTAGAAGTGGTTATGTTTTTATTTATTTATTCATTTCGACCTTGTTGTGGTAAATTTTTAAAGTGTCTAATTAATTGTGCAAATGGTGTGAATGAGGTTTTAGAAAAGTTGAGTGTAAAATTGATTTTTAAAATGTTCTTTTCATGGAAAGATTTGTGTGTTTTGAAGTGAGGTTTATGGTATACGTGTGATATGTTTGCAAACTGAGCGATTGTCCATTTGAGTGGTATTTGGGATTCCAAACAAGGTTGAAAGGTTATGAAGGTTGTTTGGTGGTGTGAGAGGTGTTTTTAAGTCGCTTTAGGTGTTTGTTTATTTAATTAGACATTTTTCAAAGTATGTGAATCACTTTTGGTGTGTTTTCCTTGTCCTGCACTTGTGAAATTAAAATGAATTTCTTTTTATAATGGAAAACAAGTTTTGATATGGTCACCTCATGTATCAAGTATTAAAGTGACGCCTCTATATAGAACCAAGTGGTCTTTGGTGTAATGTCTTCTTGGGTTTTCTTGAAACAATTTCATTAATAGTTCAAATGGTTCTTTGGTACATTTTTATGATGTGAAAATGGTATTTGAAGGAGTTGAATACGCATTCATTTTTAAAGTGGTGTATTTTTATAAAAAGAGACATGTCCTTTGTGTGTGTGTCTTTGAAATAGTGTTTTGGTATGAAAGTGGTGACTTTTTGTGTAATGTCAAGCTTGGTTTGTGAAATGTGAAAGTGGTGAATTATGTGAATGTGAAACTTGATTGAGCACAAGGGAAACCCTGGGTATCTAGGTGGGCAGACTAGAACTAGTGTGCTAGTGAGCCGGATGGGTATCGTCCCTGTTTCACTTAGCTGGATTGACGATTGCAACACTAACTAAACATATGATATCTGAGGGTCGTGGCCTTCTAAGCCACATGTTCTGAGGGTCGTGGCCTTCTAAGCCACGTTTTCTGAGGGTCGTGGCCTTCTAAGCCACGTTTCACCGAGACACGAGGTTTCTAGGGTCCCACTCGAGCTAGATGATCCTTAGGGGTTTTACCTATAGTGCTCTACCATCTTTGGCGTGGTGCCTTCCGTCGGCATATGGAAGACCACTTGAGTATGTGTGTGCGTGTGTGAGCATGTGTGTGTGTGTGTGTGAGTATGTGTGTGTGTGTGTGTGTGTGTGTGTGTGTGTGTGAGTATGTGTGTGTGTTCCCATATTGAACATTTCTCTTCCCCTTTAAAAATCGTGTTTGTTAAATGAGTTCTTTTTAATGTTTTTTTTTCTTTTGGCGTTTAGCTTGTAAATGTTTTCTTTAAAAGAATTTTTAAATTAAAATTTTGAATAAGCACTTTAAATTGTCTTTTGATGTTGTGGCATGGAACCTTTTCTCGGTGGCGTCCTACTGGGCTTTTAGCTCACACCCTGCATACACCCTTGGGTGTATGTAGTTTCTGTTTCTTCTGTCTTCCAGGTTGCGACTTCGTGCTCAGTGATGGTGGTTCAGGTTGCAGCTGGTCTTCTCGTTAAGAATGGTGTTGATGTGGTCTCACTTCTGCCGGGAGGTTGGGTATGAGTTTTAGTTTCCGCTGTCGTCTTTTCTTTTTAGTTATTTCTTCAAGTTGTAGACTTTAAACTTGTTCATAGTTTAAAGACACGTTTTGTTGTCTATTTCTATTTTCAGTTTATCTATCTGTTTAGTTGGTTTTTCTGTCTTGTATTTCGGGCAAATCGTTCCCACGTGCTAGTTTTGATACCCAGGCACTTGTGCCAGGCCGCGGGGATCGGGAACGCCCTTCGGGCCTTGCCGCGGACTGGGTCGGGCGCCGGGTCGGATGGCGACCCGGCCTGGTTCGTGACAGTAATGATAAGTTTATTTATGATCTTATGGAATATGTAAGTATGTTTTCATTTTGAGAATGGTGGGACCTATATCTCCCTCCAATTCATTGGGTAATGATTTATATATCATGACTTAGACAGGGCTGGAATATGGGATTACTCATTTCTATAATGTAGGGCTGGAACAAGGGTTTACTAAGTTCAGTAATACAACGATATAATGAGGGTATACTCAGTTCAGTAATATTGGTCTAGAACTAGAGTTTACATGGATCTTTAATACATGTATGGAATAAGGGTACACTTAGTCCAGTAATACAAGGATAAAATGGGGGTTCACCGTGTTCAAAAGAGGATGTTTCCCACTAATACGCTCTTGGAATTGATTCCTTGGCTACTATGGAAATAAATATACACTTATGTGTTTTCTAAAATTCCCAATCTTATTCTTATATTATGTTTTCATGGCTTATTCTCTTTATTTAATATTATTCATGTCTTCTAAACTGCCAATATTTATTCCATGACTTCTATTATGATATTTGATATGCAGGGTATGATCTTCTATCTATATGACCACATACTCATACCCTTATACACATGTATATTCTTAATTATATCAATTGTTAACCCTTTCTGAGCATTTGAGATCAGGCCTTTTTAGGTATTCTTCCCTAGTATGTGAAGATATTCATTATTTTCAAAGAGTCATAGAAGGACTCTAGTCGCAAAAAACCTATTGAAAGATAATGTGGATCCCTTTTCTACAATTTTTTATGTTTCCATGTTTCCAAAGGCACAATACTAACAACGGTTTTTGGGAGTCTTCTGTTATAATGTTTATGTATTCCAAAAATGTTATGTAATGTCTATGTTTATAAATAGAGGGTGTCTAAAGATTCTATATTTCATCATTCAAGATCCACCAAGCCTACTCCAAGCTTTCTATAAGCACATCAGGCATCAAAAATACAAAATAGAACGAGATAGAATTGGTATGTAACATGCTAAAATTAACTATAAAAAATAAATATAAAAAAATTCCCATATTTTATAACATGGATTATTTATGTTTCTTAAATCTCTATTATAATTAATTCCTCAATATTTTCCTTATTATAATTTTTTATAAACATGTTAAGAATATTTTTAATATGTTTCCATCAATAATTTATTTCATTTTAATAAAAACATTACTTAAAATATATTATTCTTTTCATACAATAGTGACTAAAATAAAAATAACACAATTAAATTATTAATAATCCAATATGTTCAGTCAATGTCTCATCACATTGTCCAGTAACCCTTTGTTTCTCTAAATACACCGGTTACTATCTTTCATCATTAAGTCTTAAATGATTTCAAAGTCTTATACATATTCCAAAAAATTGTATATTGTATTTTTTAAAAAATATTCCTCATAATGTAATTATTTATTTCAATAACATTTATACCAAGAATTAAATTATCATTGTATGATGCCCCATTGAATATTTCATGTTATTTACTTATTATTCTAATCCTTTCCCTAATGTAATAAGTATCATTAATTATTGATGTCTCCACTAGATTTCAATTACTTAATATTACTAATATACCCTCAACATCCTTATTCATAATTTTTTTAATATATATGATTTTTTATTCTCATCACAACCCATGAACATATACCTTTTATGTCAGGCTCCATTTTGTCATATTTTTTTCATGACCAAGTCTGTTTTTAAAAATTAATCATTTAAAATTTCACTCTAAATTATCTAAAACAATTGATTAATGATTTTAGAATTAAATATATAACCAATTACATATCAAGAGTATAACCATGACACTCTTAATAACGAACATAACCAATTATATGAAACATATATATAGGGAATAATGTTCCATTGGTCATGTTGAATACAAATTCTTCCCTTGAAACCATATAAAAATCATATATTTACTATTTTGGATAGTAAGTATTATGTTCATCTATTATATTATATACAACAGTGTTTTAATGTTACATTGGAAAATATATTCTATATAGATCATTTTGAATGTGGAATAGTCATTTAATCCTAAATGAATTTGGTAGTAAACAATATCTGATTATTGAATAGTTTTACAAGCTAGATGATCAAGAATGGGTAGCTTAAATACATCATATTTAAAACATTATTAAGAATAGATCCAAAATTTTGATACTAATAAGGTAAATTTATATAATTTTGAGTTTTATTTTAAAATATTTATTTAATATTCATGATTTTTGATGATTGTATTTAATAAAATTAGAATCATATTTTACATGTATTTAATTAGTAATTTAATTAGTTTTACAAAAAATTAAAAAATAATATGTTTTAATATTATATCAATTTTTTAGTTAAGATCAATATTTTATATAAAATTTAAGTCTTCTTTAACTTATATTCCATATACTATCTTTTAATATTGAAAATCATTTCAATAATGTCATATATAATATTTAGATACTTGAGTCGACAACTTCTTTCCCAAATCCATCATATAGACTGTACAAAATATATTCCTTTGGAAAATTAATCTTATTAGGTTCACCCAATAATGTGAAACCCAAATATATCAACTAGTATAAATATAATATTCTTTTTGGTCACCAAAAATATTATTTCCATACATATGATAATTTATGGAATCATACTCCTCTTTAGACAACCTATATTGAATTATTGAAGTCTTCATGTGTGTTTTATTTTAAAGCAATATAATATTTTGTAATTTGGTGGTTTTTAATAAAATAAACATTTTATATACATAATATCTCATGTATTCCCAATATATATGGATTCCTATAAAAAACATATCAAATAATTTCAACAAAATTAATATGTTTCATATAAAATAATGTATAAAACAAAATACAACATAAGTTTCATGCTACCATGCCAAAATAAAATCTACATTTTTCACACATATCTAAAAAGATACATGAATAAATTATATAAAATTCAATAATGTATTGTTTAGGAATTATTTGAAAGCATAATCTAACTCATAAAAAATATGGTTAGACAACTTTATAGTCAATCATATTTTTTATAAAATTTATGTTCTAGGGATAGTGTAGAATAACTCATTTCCACAAAATCCATAGATAAATACAATAGAGTGATATAAATTATAATAAAATCATAACACCTATAAGGCTTTATGCTTAAATAGGAATGTGAAATTAAAAATAAACATTAAATTTTGTTTGGTGTACTCGTTGAATTTCTATTTGGGGTTTAGAAAAGAATTCATACTGTTTGGGATGCCAAACCTGGTTATATTGTATGAGGATCAAGGATTTTAAGGGATAAATATGGATTATATATGATAGAGAAGATATATACTATGGATGGGAAGCATTTTGGTTTCAACCCCTAGGAAATAGATATCCCCTGACCAGTCACCAGCTGAATATTGGGATGGATGATTGAAAGGCTTGTTACATGGGCCCACTAGCTAGCTATTGGCCCATTATTGGCTTTACAATGTCCCTTTAAAAATGTGATGTTACATTTATATGCATCTTAGGATTTTTATTGGTAATATCCTCTCCTACCATTTGTTTCATGCATGGGATATAGATTACACACTCCCTTATCCATATTTGCCCATTGTTTGTTGGATATTTTGAGTAATTTTCAAACATATTTGAGGTGACCGTATCCCATTGGAGATCTATACATGTCTCCTAAACCCATTGTTCAAATATTTCATTTTCCATGCCATATTTATTTGTTCTAATTTCACTAACACATAATGGAATCACCCAAGTGATATGGTAATTCCCTACTACTGCAACAACAACATCATGAAATTCCTCATACACATGGTTTCACTACAATTTTACATGGTATATCTCCTTTATGTATATCTATAGGGGTCTTCAAAATTTCAAATAAATTATTCATGGTTTTATTGTTGAATATTTTATATTTATCTTATCATGAACTTAGGGGTGTCCTAAGAGTGGCTGATTCCCCATGGCTTGAGGCATGAACAAATGACTATGTGCCAATGAAGTATTTATCATTAGTCTAATTTTTAATTTAAATAATTATTTAATCATAAATATTATAAAAAATTAAAAAATGATGATTTATATTAGTTAAGTGTTATTTTCATTGAGATGAGCTCATTTGAGCCTGTATGATACTGGATGGTCCTGGGTGGCTAATGATAACCGTTGTAAATAAATGTAAAAACATCATTCGAGGTTGGTGGGCTCATATACAATCCCAAATGTTATTATTTACTTTTAAATTGCAGGAAATGTGTTGGCTCTCCACTATGGGGTTTCCATCAGGTAAAATTTGTTTGTTTAATTTAATTAAAATGATTAAGGTTGAATGATCAATAAATTGAATTCCTTATGAAAATAATAAAAGAATTAATTTTTTCCCATTATAACCCTTGAGAACAAAATTTATATGATTTTTCTAAGTGTATAAACAATATGAAATTAATTATTCATGAGTGATAAGAATGAGTAAAATTGAGCATGAAAAAAATATGGTTTTTAGGACATAACATTAATATTATCTATGGGGTGAACATATAGGTAGTAAAAAAGGCCAATGTAACATGTTTATTAGGTCATTTGATGTGATATCTTTACGGAATTGGGTGTTTAATTGAGACCTTCATTGAGATTTTGGACCCATAGTATGGTTCATCTATTATACTAAGGCAAGGGTAACCCTAATGGGTGGCTCAAAAATTGACCAACCAAGAGAAACAATATTTTTTGATATTAGTAGAGATGGTTATAAGTGTCACCAATAAACCCAAACCAAAAAATATGATTTATAGAGATGATATAATTTAAATTCTGTGGGATTTATTCCCTCTATTTTCTGAAATTTATTGCTTTATATTTAGTCTTAAAGACAAGTGATTTCCATGGATGTTTGGGAATTGGTTGTCAGGACTACATTAATGTGATATACCAAGATTCTGAGAATTACATGTTGATATGAATGAGATCTTGGGATTATCAGTACGATTGGAATCTAGTATCATGGATTATAATGGGGTTGATTCCTATCCAGACTAGTATCAAGTGATATTGTTGATATAATATTGGATTCATAGAGGTGGTACCAAGGATCTGACATCACAACTATGTGATTATGAGCATAATATATTTTTTGGGATGGTATGAATTCCAACAATTTTGTGATACCACTATGAGTGATCATGTTTTGCGATTCAAATAAAGATAATAATAGACCATTGTGTAAGAACATATTGCACATGATGTGATTGGTATTATGAGATTACATGAGGGATTATATCACTGATCATGAATATTGGACAACCAATGGGTGAATGTTTCACCCCCTAATTGATGCCTAGGATAACCCCTAGGATCCAATGGATGAAAATATGATAGTTTTTATAAGGATCAATGATTTATTGTATGTCTATGTACTAAACATGGAATCTAGGTGGGTGTTCTAATTTATTTCCTATGTCAACTAAGAATCAAGAATATATATACATATATTGTTTCTTATGGCCTCCCCCTTTTAGGAATTAGTTTTTATCCTAATATCAACAACACCAAGGTTATACCATGGGTTATATATTTTTTCTTGATTATATGGGTTGGTGGTGATGTCCTTGGGTCTTTTACTTATTGTGATGGACTTTTAGACATGGGATATCATGTGATAGATAAGTGGTTCCCCTGAGGGGATAGTAATTAATAGATTCACTCTTACACTAACTAAAGTATCTATGGGTGATTAAGGAATTGGAATAGAGAATTTATGATAATTATTTAGTATATCTTGGGTTATATATGTTCTCACATTTGGAAATTCTGATACTATGGAGGTTTATTCATAGTGTTGTGGTCATAATCACTCCATCATTGTTCTAAAGTACATATTTTGTTGGTTTATTTACTTATTTGTTTGTGTTATGATATTAATTTTTTTTATTGCTAATAATATAACATTCCCATATCACAAAATATATTGGTTATTGTGAGACAGTGTTGGTGTTACCTATTAAGTTTTTTACTCACAACATTATCAAGATTCAATTACACATTGGTACCTAATCATTATACCAACAGTTATTAGAATAACATGTTGGTTTGAGTCCTAGGATAGCATGGTCGAGTGGGAAAATTGGGTGATATTAAAGATCATGATTTGGTATGGATCAGTTGAGTTATGTATCCAATGCCTTATTTAACATCTATATTAGAATATATATGTAACTAAAATAGTGAGTTGTGAGTGTAGGTTTTGTATGATAGTTCAATAATTTTATTCATTTTATTCATTATCATTCTTTTTTATATTTGATACATCTATTTTCAATATGTCATTGAAGATGATATTTTTTATATTTTGATTCTTTTTTCCTCAAATATAGTGGTATAACCTCCCCACAATACCGCCCAATAACCCAACTACTATTCGCTTGCCACTGGAATGTAGGGAGGCACACCTAAGGTCATAGAGGGAAATTATATTAGGCACTAGTCATGTGTCCTATAACCTAGGGTATTATAATGAGGTATCACAGTTTTTTTCATACTATTTAGAAGTTGCTATACATAATACATAAGGATTTTTCATAGCATATGATAGAACCCGTTAAGGTGAATAACTGAAAACGTTGTCGATAGAATTCTTGGTTATCAATAATGGGATTAATTTTATTTGCTTTTGATGTTATAGTATATATTATTTTCTTCTGGAATGAAAAACATTAAGTTTTAGAGTAATTATTTTTTATTTATTTGATTCTTAGCTCTTGTCCCCTTGACAAGAAACCATTTTTTGGATTTTTGATCTTGGTTCATAAGAAGTGAGAAGTGTCTCATGAATTTTATCATGAATATAGGATTCACATGATATGGGCCTACTAGTTTAACCTTTTTTTAACCAATTCTAGAGGCTCGATTGTTTAAAGTGTCAATAATTTCTCATAATGTGTTTTTTAAATTCTTCGTAGAATTTTACTAAACTGTGAAATGTTTTATATGTATTTATTTTGAAGGTATTAAGGGTATGATGGTGAGATGATTGATTATAATGACTGTGATAACATCCCTTCAGTTGGGGAGGAGTAAAGACCCTAAGGGATCAGTAATTGTATTTGAGACATTGAGGTGAACCCTTATGGGTGGATGTCATATAGGATTATCTATTTAACGTTTCTATAAAAAAATATCGTATTTATCTATATAGTATGGAATGAAACACTACTTAACTGATCAGTACAATGGAGGTTCAAAGGTTACAAATCATATTAGGGTGATTTTAGTTATATGTGTGTATCCATGTGGTGTGATCAGAACCTTTAGGGAACATTCTGATGTAAATATTCTTCTAATGGTTGAATTTTTAGGGTTGATTATTTAAATTCCTAGTAACAACCAATATGATGTTTTCATAGATATATTGGAATTAAATTCTATCTTACTAGACCTTATGAATATTGTTCCTTATAATAGATCATCCCAAACGATTTCGATGGGGATCTTCCTTAGATTGTGTTTCTTAAGGGAGTAGAACCATTGGTGGATTCTTGGAGATAATCAGTGACTTGGTAGGAAATAGAGATTTCATGTGATGTTATTATGTTTAGAGACACTTGAGGGGGGATATGAGTTTCATTATGGTTATAAAAAATCTCATAAGATATTTATACTCAGTTATGAATTTTAATGGGACATAGATTATGGGATATGTTGGTTGAACGTGATTCCATATAATAATAGTTATTGTTTTGTGTGTCAGATTCTTTTGTTGATTGATGAAACCCATATGAGAAATTAGATCAATTTTATGGGTTCCATGATGATGGAATCCCGGGTGGGTGTTTCATGTTGTTAAATCAATTCATGGGAAGTTCTCTAGAGATTTTGATGAAGTTGAGGTTATTTTATGGTGTTTTAATTGATAAGCCACCTTATTTGATAACATTAGGGGTTAAAGACTAACATGGATGGGAATGACTGTTTTGGTCCATGGACTAGTAGTTATAAATTTGTTCAGTATGTGGTGAGAGTATTGGTTCTTTATAGTGACTTGTAATGGTTCTAAAAAGTGTAAAAGAATATTTTTGGCTTCAACATGGGAAAATGATGGGTAATTGGATAAGAGAAATTCGGATTCTCTTGTCTTGATGAGAAGAAATGTTGTATGTCCTGACCAGTCGGTTTCAATGAGGTATGGATCCTAGCGGCATGATTAAAATTATGGATCAGGTGGTTCAGGAATATAAACCTACTATATTAGTTGATATTTGAACGGTACATGATTCATTAATGTAGTAACACTTAAATTTCACATCAATATGTTTTTATGTGGTTGTCTAAGGTTGGATAATTTTAAGGACATATCATAGTGCCTCATATCCTAAGGATTATTATGAAATATGTGTTGTTATATTATAGTGGATTGACACTTTAAATGGATTGGGTATGATATTTTTACCAAATGGATATGAATCTACATTGTATAGTTAATGGTTAATCTAAAGTGTGATAATTTCTTGGGATTATTGGCAGGCGTTTGATGGTGCACTACTATGTTTGTTTGTGCACACCAATTATTATATCTGATGAGGGATGGGGCATGGGATATGGTGAACAAGAACATAGTATATCTTTTTATAAACAAGGATTCATCTATTTTAGATAGAAATTTGTTAGTCATGTGTGTGTTACCCTAATGAGAGCTGGGTTTTGAGAATATTTTGTCAGTTATTGGATGATATTTTTGTCATTATAATGGAAATGTGGAAAAAATATAATTTGTTTATTAGATTCATTTGGTAATTCTATATATTATTTCGTAAATGGTCGTGGATTTATATATAGAATTGCCGTTAGGATTAAAATGTATATATAGAGATACTTGATGGTGCTTCAAATAAATAATGTCAGTGTACATGAAAATATAGATGAGAGTTCAGTTGGAAGATTAACCAAATGAGGAGGTCACACTGGGGGTCAGAAATGAATATTAGTATGGGAATATGGAAAACCATAGGATATCTATGGGAGTATATACATCTGGATAAGATAATTTTATAATTTGATTGTGGCGTTAGAAGAGAATTTTTTGGATGATCAATTTGAGGAGGTCTGGTCAGTAATTTCATGTTCTATTGGAGTCTATAAGAGGTGAAACAAATCGAGCACATAATTTTAGATATGATAGGTTTCTTTATGGATATTTTTGTATATTAAATGTAAATATAACATTATCATGTTATACATGGATGAGGCAGTCTCATCTATTTATACTATAATTTGATAACATTGGGAGGACCAAAAATTAAACTGATGGATTCATATGTGATTAGGTGTGGTAGATTGGAAACCATGTTGGGCACATAGTGGGATCATATTTATGATGTTAAATAGGAAATTATGATGGAAGAAGACCCATATAATTTAAATCGATCATTTTGAGAAAAAAACTATATTGGGGATCACCATAGGCGAAATGATGTTTTGGAAAATAATATGATCATGTTTTGAGACAAGTGTTAATGGAAAATTCAATCTCATTCTTTTAGTAATGATTACATATATTTTATCATGGTGCGACAACATAAGCGCCCCAATTTAGATAAAACCATTAGAAACATATTTGGTGGATTTGAAATGGATCTTTTTTTTTGAATTCGAAATGGTGATTAATGTAGGGGAGGTTTCATGTTATAGAGACTAGAGAGAATTCTTTGGGTTGAGATGTTTTATAGTGGGGATTTAGTAAGGATTATTGTCTCTGTGAATGTGATAAATTATTATAACATTTTAATTTTCAATTAGTGGATGTAATGAATTTTTATTCATTCTTCAGAAGAAAATTAAAATAGTTTTTCCAAAAAAATAAGTATTTTTCATGAGGATAATTTTATATAAAGGAGCTAGATGGATCGATGTTGAACCAAAATAAGGTAGTGGTGGATGGTATTCATGGTGGTAATAGCCTATATCATTCATCTAGTTGGTGGGTTGAAATGTGGAAAAAATTTATACCTTGGAATGGATGTTATATATTTTCCCATTAAATGTTAGAAATGAAATTTATACCCCCATGGGGTTTTAAGGGTGACACACCTCCCCTCCCCCTTTTTTCTCATCCACAATAGGGATTTGGATCCCTGTCCTAAACTTTAAACCCCTTCTTTTGGAAGATAATTTGAGGTTTGTTCATGGTATGATTAGGTAATCCTTTCACTCTAGACATCATTTCTTCTCCCTTATTCCATATTTAATAATTTTTATATTATTTTTTCTTAGGGATTGGTTAAAATTTTACATGATTGGGTTGGAATTTGTTATGTTTTATGGGTATTCTATAGTTCTTATCATGATGGAATCCTAAGATTCCATATATTTACATATATTGTTTCTTATGGCCTCCCCCTTTTAGGAATTAGTTTTCATCCTAATATCAACAACACCAAGGTTATACCATGGGTTATATATTTTTTCTTGATTATATGGGTTGGTGGTGATGTCCTTGGGTATTTTACTTATTGTGATGGACTTTTAGACATGGGATATCATGTGATAGATAAGTGGTTCCCATGAGGGGATAGTAATTAATAGATTCACTCTTACACTAACTAAAGTATCTATGGGTGATTAAGGAATTGGAATAGAGAATTTATGATAATTATTTAGTATATCTTGGGTTATATATGTTCTCACATTTGGAAATTCTGATACTATGGAGGTTTATTCATAGTGTTGTGGTCATAATCACTCCATCATTGTTCTAAAGTACATATTTTGTTGGTTTATTTACTTATTTGTTTGTGTTATGATATTAATTTTTTTATTGCTAATAATATAACATTCCCATATCACAAAATATATTGGTTATTGTGAGACAGTGTTGGTGTTACCTATTAAGTTTTTTACTCACAACATTATCAAGATTCAATTACACATTGGTACCTAATCATTATACCAACAGTTATTAGAATAACATGTTGGTTTGAGTCCTAGGATAGCATGGTCGAGTGGGAAAATTGGGTGATATTAAAGATCATGATTTGGTATGGATCAGTTGAGTTATGTATCCAATGCCTTATTTAACATCTATATTAGAATATATATGTAACTAAAATAGTGAGTTGTGAGTGTAGGTTTTGTATGATAGTTCAATAATTTTATTCATTTTATTCATTATCATTCTTTTTTATATTTGATACATCTATTTTCAATATGTCATTGAAGATGATATTTTTTATATTTTGATTCTTTTTTCCTCAAATATAGTGGTATAACCTCCCCACAATACCGCCCAATAACCCAACTACTATTCGCTTGCCACTGGAATGTAGGGAGGCACACCTAAGGTCATAGAGGGAAATTATATTAGGCACTAGTCATGTGTCCTATAACCTAGGGTATTATAATGAGGTATCACAGTTTTTTTCATACTATTTAGAAGTTGCTATACATAATACATAAGGATTTTTCATAGCATATGATAGAACCCGTTAAGGTGAATAACTGAAAACGTTGTCGATAGAATTCTTGGTTATCAATAATGGGATTAATTTTATTTGCTTTTGATGTTATAGTATATATTATTTTCTTCTGGAATGAAAAACATTAAGTTTTAGAGTAATTATTTTTTATTTATTTGATTCTTAGCTCTTGTCCCCTTGACAAGAAACCATTTTTTGGATTTTTGATCTTGGTTCATAAGAAGTGAGATGTGTCTCATGAATTTTATCATGAATATAGGATTCACATGATATGGGCCTACTAGTTTAACCTTTTTTTAACCAATTCTAGAGGCTCGATTGTTTAAAGTGTCAATAATTTCTCATAATGTGTTTTTTAAATTCTTCGTAGAATTTTACTAAACTGTGAAATGTTTTATATGTATTTATTTTGAAGGTATTAAGGGTATGATGGTGAGATGATTGATTATAATGACTGTGATAACATCCCTTCAGTTGGGGAGGAGTAAAGACCCTAAGGGATCAGTAATTGTATTTGAGACATTGAGGTGAACCCTTATGGGTGGATGTCATGTAGGATTATCTATTTAACGTTTCTATAAAAAAAATATCATATTTATCTATATAGTATGGAATGAAACACTACTTAACTGATCAGTACAATGGAGGTTCAAAGGTTACAAATCATATTAGGGTGATTTTAGTTATATGTGCGTATCCATGTGGTGTGATCAGAACCTTTAGGGAACATTCTGATGTAAATATTCTTCTAATGGTTGAATTTTTAGGGTTGATTATTTAAATTCCTAGTAACAACCAATATGATGTTTTCATAGATATATTGGAATTAAATTCTATCTTACTAGACCTTATGAATATTGTTCCTTATAATAGATCATCCCAAACGATTTCGATGGGGATCTTCCTTAGATTGTGTTTCTTAAGGGAGTAGAACCATTGGTGGATTCTTGGAGATAATCAGTGACTTGGTAGGAAATAGAGATTTCATGTGATGTTATTATGTTTAGAGACACTTGAGGGGGGATATGAGTTTCATTATGGTTATAAAAAATCTCATAAGATATTTATACTCAGTTATGAATTTTAATGGGACATAGATTATGGGATATGTTGGTTGAACGTGATTCCATATAATAATAGTTATTGTTTTGTGTGTCAGATTCTTTTGTTGATTGATGAAACCCATATGAGAAATTAGATCAATTTTATGGGTTCCATGATGATGGAATCCCGGGTGGGTGTTTCATGTTGTTAAATCAATTCATGGGAAGTTCTCTAGAGATTTTGATGAAGTTGTGGTTATTTTATGGTGTTTTAATTGATAAGCCACCTTATTTGATAACATTAGGGGTTAAAGACTAACATGGATGGGAATGACTGTTTTGGTCCATGGACTAGTAGTTATAAATTTGTTCAGTATGTGGTGAGAGTATTGGTTCTTTATAGTGACTTGTAATGGTTCTAAAAAGTGTAAAAGAATATGTTTGGCTTCAACATGGGAAAATGATGGGTAATTGGATAAGAGAAATTCGGATTCTCTTGTCTTGATGAGAAGAAATGTTGTATGTCCTGACCAGTCGGTTTCAATGAGGTATGGATCCTAGCGGCATGATTAAAATTATGGATCAGGTGGTTCAGGATTATAAACCTACTATATTAGTTGATATTTGAACGGTACATGATTCATTAATGTAGTAACACTTAAATTTCACATCAATATGTTTTTATGTGGTTGTCTAAGGTTGGATAATTTTAAGGACATATCATAGTGCCTCATATCCTAAGGATTATTATGAAATATGTGTTGTTATATTATAGTGGATTGACACTTTAAATGGATTGGGTATGATATTTTTACCAAATGGATATGAATCTACATTGTATAGTTAATGGTTAATCTAAAGTGTGATAATTTCTTGGGATTATTGGCAGGCGTTTGATGGTGCACTACTATGTTTGTTTGTGCACACCAATTATTATATCTGATGAGGGATGGGGCATGGGATATGGTGAACAAGAACATAGTATATCTTTTTATAAACAAGGATTCATCTATTTTAGATAGAAATTTGTTAGTCATGTGTGTGTTACCCTAATGAGAGCTGGGTTTTGAGAATATTTTGTCAGTTATTGGATGATATTTTTGTCATTATAATGGAAATGTGGAAAAAATATAATTTGTTTATTAGATTCATTTGGTAATTCTATATATTATTTCGTAAATGGTCGTGGATTTATATATAGAATTGCCGTTAGGATTAAAATGTATATATAGAGATACTTGATGGTGCTTCAAATAAATAATGTCAGTGTACATGAAAATATAGATGAGAGTTCAGTTGGAAGATTAACCAAATGAGGAGGTCACACTGGGGGTCAGAAATGAATATTAGTATGGGAATATGGAAAACCATAGGATATCTATGGGAGTATATACATCTGGATAAGATAATTTTATAATTTGATTGTGGCATTAGAAGAGAATTTTTTGGATGATCAATTTGAGGTCTGGTCAGTAATTTCATGTTCTATTGGAGTCTATAAGAGGTGAAACAAATCGAGCACATAATTTTAGATATGATAGGTTTCTTTATGGATATTTTTGTATATTAAATGTAAATATAACATTATCATGTTATACATGGATGAGGCAGTCTCATCTATTTATACTATAATTTGATAACATTGGGAGGACCAAAAATTAAACTGATGGATTCATATGTGATTAGGTGTGGTAGATTGGAAACCATGTTGGGCACATAGTGGGATCATATTTATGATGTTAAATAAGAAATTATGATGGAAGAAGACCCATATAATTTAAATCGATCATTTTGAGAAAAAAACTATATTGGGGATCACCATAGGCGAAATGATGTTTTGGAAAATAATATGATCATGTTTTGAGACAAGTGTTAATGGAAAATTCAATCTCATTCTTTTAGTAATGATTACATATATTTTATCATGGTGCGACAACATAAGCGCCCCAATTTAGAGAAAACCATTAGAAACATATTTGGTGGATTTGAAATGGATGTTTTTTTTTTGAATTCGAAATGGTGATTAATGTAGGGGAGGTTTCATGTTATAGAGACTAGAGAGACTTCTTTGGGTTGAGATGTTTTATAGTGGGGATTTAGTAAGGATTATTGTCTCTATGAATGTGATAAATTATTATAACATTTTAATTTTCAATTAGTGGATGTAATGAATTTTTATTCATTCTTCAGAAGAAAATTAAAATAGTTTTTCCAAAAAAATAAGTATTTTTCATGAGGATAATGTTATATAAAGGAGCTAGATGGATCGATGTTGAACCAAAATAAGGTAGTGGTGGATGGTATTCATGGTGGTAATAGCCTATATCATTCATCTAGTTGGTGGGTTGAAATGTGGAAAAAATTTATACCTTGGAATGGATGTTATATATTTTCCCATTAAATGTTAGAAATGAAATTTATACCCCCATGGGGTTTTAAGGGTGACACACCTCCCCTCCCCCTTTTTTCTCATCCACAATAGGGATTTGGATACCTGTCCTAAACTTTAAACCCCTTCTTTTGGAAGATAATTTGAGGTTTGTTCATGGTATGATTAGGTAATCCTTTCACTCTAGACATCATTTCTTCTCCCTTATTCCATATTTAATAATTTTTATATTATTTTTTCTTAGGGATTGGTTAAAATTTTACATGATTGGGTTGGAATTTGTTATGTTTTATGGGTATTCTATAGTTCTTATCATGATGGAATCCTAAGATTCCATATGCACTTGGATTCTTGGTGATTCAACAAGATATGCCACTTTCTTTCAATTTATTTAGGATTTTGGAAAAATTTATTAAATTGTATATTTTTTATGATAAATGATTGGTATTTGGCTTGTCATGGACATAGGGGTGTAGTGTTTGTGGAAAAAACATTGTGTATTGATGTTTTGAAAGATGAATATGGAATAAAGAATAATTTTACATTATCATGATTTGAAATTGAATTTATAAATTAATTATATATTATAAATTTAAATAATTATTAATTTTTAAATTGAGTTTAGATCTTGGGTTGTCAGGATGAACTTGGTTGACCATAGTAGAGGCAGGACAAACATGGACGAGCCATGTCCACTGTTATTGTCCATTTTAAATAAAAAGATAAATTTAATTTGAGGTATCTCATCTTGGGTATTAATCCCATGGTTATTATGATATTTATATTTCATGAACAGTTTTGGCTCTCCACTTTGGTAGATCCCTTATGATAATTTGGATTGATTAATAGAATTAACATATTTAAATTTCAATGATCAATTAATTGAATCCCCAAACAATACTTATAGTACTATTTATTATACACATATCTCATATTTAGTGTTTATTAGGTTTTTTTAAGTATAATTTTTTAGTACATCAACCTGTAATTATAATTTAGTGAATCAAATGGGATTATCAGTAACAAATCAAATTTAGGAATCATAAATATTGTTTTACAAGTTATGAATTTCAATATTAAAATGAACATATATCACATTTATAAATAAATTTAATATAAGTACAAATAATTTATTATCCATCAATCCAATAATTAGTTACAATAAATAAAAATACATTCTCATTATAACAATTTTTTTCCAAAAATCATTTTCCCTCAACCTAGGCCTTCATGTAGTTACAAATTTCTGGAATTGATAAATTGAAAATTTAAAAAATGAACTAAATTTTTTAATTCAAGTTATATATATTTACTTAGTATGAGATTATGAGTTTTTTTAAAAGATTATTTTTTTGTTTAATAATATGGTTATAAAAAAAATTAATTTTTCAATTTTCTCATGACGTAAGAAAGACATGGAATATTAAAAAGTATTTTATGTAAACAATTATTTATTTTAGTGAAAACATTATGAATTTTAAAAAATAATTTGAATTTATACAACCATTGTATAATAAATTTAGAACTAAAGTAAAATGTTACTTTAATAAATCTATAATTTAATGTAAAAAAATTAGGTTTTCGATTTCTCTTAAAGAATCATCACATTAATTTTTTTAATAAATAAATTTATTAACCATTTTATTTTTTCTTTATTTTTAAATTTTGAGAATAAAAACACATTCTCTCGAAATATTGTTCTTACATGATTATGTCTGTTAATTTTGTAAATAATTCTTTAAACCTATTAAAATATTTATATGATAAAATAAATTTATACATTTAAATTCTAATATTTAAATTTTTTAATAATTCCAAAATTAATTTTGTTGATTAAATTTTATAAATATTGTAAAAATTTGTATTTGTGATAAGATGTAATAATGGTAAAAATTAATTTTATACGGAGATAATACAAAAACATTTTAAAACATATTTTGAAATTAATAGTTGTTGTTTTTATCAACAAAAAAATATCCAATTTATTCAATTTTACCTTTCCATTCCAATAATACTTTAACAGTAAAATAAAAATATTGTAATTCTATTGGTCTTCCCAAACTATCCTTCTATTATCTTATAAAAGAGTAACATCCCACCCCTTTAATAACAACATCTCACTATAATTTATCATTGAAAAGATAAGAATATTTTCTATGTTGGACACTATCTCATTTCCTTTCACACATTGAATCATTATATTTCTAATTTAAAACATTCCTAAGTATAATTCGTAGCAAAAATTCAGGTCCTCGAAATGAGCATTTGGATCTTCTCATTGTTTCCTTCAAAATTTGTAGAATCATAATAATCCATAAAATTATCAATATAATGATATAATTATCATTAGTATACTAAAATGAAATTATATTAATTAAAATATAATTATGCATTCCATTCAATTAACTGATAAAATTAAAACATCACCAATTGTACATGTTTAATGACTACTGCCTCCGTGAAATGATGTTGTAAATTTTAAATTATTGCCACTCATTGATGGTAAAAAGGATATATTTTATGAATATTCATATTTTATGTATTAAAATATTAATTATGATATGTTAATTTTTATATACCATCATTCTATCCATTCATTTATAATGGGGTCATAAATCATTCACACATGTGGAAAACTATCTCCACTAGCGACACACAACATTTTCAATCACCACCATAGAATGGATTCATCAAAGAATGTATTTAATATTATTATATCATATTTATGATATTTTGTTGTTAATCTATTTTTTTACTTTTATATAATGTCAATTACTTAAACATTTAATCATTATAACACACTCCTGTTTGGGTTGGTTTTACCACCTATATGAATGATGTTGTAATGATTATATAATAAGTTATTGTGGAATTCTATATAAAGGTAATATAATATATTAATATTTTTATATTTTTAAATAATTATTTTTTAAGTGTTCAATTATTATTTAGAATAATAATTAATATTACACCTTTCAATCATTATACATGTGGAAACTAGTTCACACCAATCTTAATTATTTCACAAGACATATTCAATCGCTTCACATTATGAAACTGATATTTAATAAATCATTGAAAAAAATTACTACTATATATTAATTAATCATATAATTATTAGTTGGATTAAATTTAGTTTTAATCAATTTTTTTCCCATGATATTTTTATTATTCAAATAATAACACATTTTAACACATGATAATAAATATTTAGTAATAAATGTGTAAAATATGTTAATGCGATGATGATAAAAAATAAAATAAAAATAGTAATATAATTATAATTACTTTCTAATATAATTTAATATGATAGTTCTATTCATTATAGGACTCTATAAAGCATTCATAGAAAACTAGGATAATAAGGTAAGTGTTTTTGTATCTCAATTTAGCTTTATTTAGATATCAATTTTATTCACTGATTATTTCATTATTTATGTATACATTTCTCATAAACATCTCTTTATAATATTTTTTATGTGATCAAATAGAATTAAAAATCTATCTCATGTTTTACCTTTTGTGGATACTCAACGTAATTGTAACAATGTTTTAAGGGTTATTTGTCTGAATTTCCAATCACATTAGACATGCTTGATGTTGCTAACAAATTTTCATTTATATGGTGTATTCTTGACCATATTTATATAATATACCATGGATTATATATTACTAATGTTATTTTAATTTCATTTTCAAATCATTCATTTTAAGGGGTTTGATTTAAATTTCAGTCCATCCATAAGGATTCTATTTACAATTTTATTCTAGAAAATAAATATCTTTAAAATAGATAAAACATTTGGGAATTTTTTAATTATTAAGCCTCTATCATTTCCTCCCACTATAGGTATCTGTAGTGAGGTACATTTTTTCAATAACTTAATTTAAAATTGATATTTTATAATATTTTGGATGATGTGGTTTTCAAAATATTTATATTTAAAATATAAAATGGGTTAATACTTTTCAATCACATGTTATCTATGACTCCCAATTTTTCGATACACCTTTATATTTTTTAATCATTTATAATCCCTTATAAAACGTTTTAGAAGTAAATCATTTTAACATTTTCATTATGTGTTGATTTCAATGAAAATAATTTCAGTTAAAACTTTAGTGTGAATGTATCAACCCACTACCTTTGTCATTTTAATTAAAAATTTACCTTTACAACTTTATGTGTTCTAAAAAAATATATATTAATGATTTATAAAATATAACTCTTAAATTATTTTCAAAATATGAACGAAATTTTCTTATTTTCAATACAATTATTCTAATTACATCTAGAAATGGGTTTTCGTTAATACCAAATTCCATTTCATATATCTTATTTGTGATAAATGGAATTTTTTAAAATGGAACCATCTACCATATTAACTTAAAAAGCATATGAAATTTTATTTCCCATTAGAGAAATGTTCGACCACTACATTTTTTATTCATGTCCATTGTATGGTTTTAAAACTGATCTTTCTTAAAATTCATTAACATTTTGAGTACCTTATTATTTATTCCTATTATTTAAGGAAATAAAGCTAGATTCCTACACATTGTTTGGTTAGGGAATTGATTGAGTAAATCATATACATTATTACAATGCACTGTAAATTCCAAATAATTCTTTGAATTGTATTTAACTAGAATTTTACCTAAATCCAGTTGATAACCATTTATTTTCAATGATTTTATCATTATTATTGATGTATTTTTTAATTATTTTATTATTCTTTAACATTTGAAAAAGGATATGAAACCCATTTTGTATCCATGGGTTCTTTATATAACTGTTAAAAAAAGTCTTGGTTTTTTTATTAAATGTGATTTTTTATAATGTGATGATTGTTTTTCAAGTGGCACACAACTATAAAAATTATATTTTAGGTGGGATCTATATCCCCCCAATAAGATTTACTATATAATTATATCTCATGAGGTAGAAATGAACTGTAATATGGTTAGTGGGTTGCTAGGATCACAAAGGGTGAGTGTAATGGCGAGTTTCCATAATCCCAATTTTATTTGTGAATATGTTATTAGGTTTCCATATTCACAATGATAAAAAATAAAATGTCCTTGATTGTGATTTTTTTTAAAATGTTCTATGGCCCATGATTTATATTTCATTTTTTTATTTCTTATGTAATGGGAAATATTTTATCATTCGATTTTACATATCTATCTATTATGTTTAAGGAAAAATAATATTGATTTGAATTCCTTTATAATTGGATAATTTTTCCAATATATAAATTCTCACTGGTTTATATCTCATTGATTTGTTTTTCTTTACATAGATTTTGTGAACACACATACCTATGTTTTATTTCCCTATGGTATGATTATTAATATGGTTTATGTAATTTTTATAAGTTGTATTATATTATATAGAAATGGTCACAATATGATAAATACGTTTTTCAGGTTTCTAGTCTCCAATATAATAAAGCATTTGGTCATTGATTTTTGATACTATTTGTGATATATAATAATTATACCATCATAATAATGTTTTATTTATATATAATTATAATATTTTTATACAATGATTAATATTAATCCATAAAATGAATACATGTAAATAAAAAAATGGACTTATTTCTATGACTACCTATGCTGTTAATGTATATATAGCCTCATATACCAATTCAACATCATTTTTTCTTTATAATCTAGAAAATTATTATTCATATTTCCTTTCACAATAATAGTAAATTCCCTTGTATAATAGAATATAAAATATATATTCAACCAAGATTCCACATCATTATCATTTTTTATTCTTTTTTGTAAACATTAAAGATCCTCTTCTCACACTATTCAATAAATTATTTGGAACTCTTATTGCATACGTCAGTATACTATAAATAATATAACATATTTGAAGGATTTCCAAAATTAAATCATAATTATATTTTTATACCCACTAAATAATGGATTTATATCCACAGTGAATTTTATAATCCCAGAATGACCATGGAGTCGTGAAGTGGGGAACACCATCTGGCTACATTTATTAACTATAACCCATTCCATTTTATATAGTATATCAATTTTTTTACATTTAAATGAATTAAATATGGTCTAAAATATTTACAATTGATACATTAAACATTATATCCATAATGGATATTTTTCCAATTCTGGGATCTACTTCATCTATCCATATTATACATACAAAAATAGAATTATGTGTAAGGTAGGGAACATAGATAAATAATCGTAATAAATATATTAAAAGTTGATATTTTAACAATATATTCCATACTATTCATATTCCAATTATTTATATATAAATAATGATTTTATCTTATGTTTTTACACAATAATTTCCAAAAAATTAAATAAATATTGATGTAATGAAAATGTTGATATTCTAAAACCATGTTCCTAGTTATTAATTAATAATAATATAACATTAAATATATAATATTAATTTTATTAACTAAATTAATATTTTAGGGTTTACAACTGTATATTTTACTAAATAAATTATTTATTTTTTTAAATATGTTATTAATTTTATGGTGTTGTCGGATCATGAGATAATATTAAAAAAATTAAAATTTAATATTTTTAGTCATTTATGGAGAGGCTCATATGTTACCAAAATTAACATGTGGTTAGGGTACCGTCACATGTGAGTCTATAAATGGTATATCTGTATGATATCATTTAGCAGTTGGCATGGGAATTTTGGGTTTATAGTTATCACATAAACTCACACTACTTATCCAATGGTGTTTATCTCATTTATGAAACATTTATTTTATCAAAATTTGGACTCCTTCCACATAATTTTTGGGATAGTAATTTGGTGTACACCAATCTAGATGAGGAGAAAAGGGATCATTTTGATATTATCCGTAGACTCATGAAGGAAACATTCTTGAATATTATGATTTCAAAATGAGAATTGTGGATCCATGAAGTACATTTTATTAGGTTTATTATATCTATCATGGAAATATCACTAGGTCATAAAAATATTCAGGTAGTAATATCATGGGAGTATCCATGAATTTGGTATTAGATTCATATCTTGTTGAGAATAGAAAGATATTACAGGTGTTTTGTTAAGGAATATTCTAATATTATTTCATTGATGATGTGTTTAAGTGACGTGGTTTTTATTTTTTATTGGAATAGAAAAAGAATAAATTATTTCATTAAACAGAGAAAAGGGTGAATTCAGCAGTAGTTTTGATTCATCCATAACCATGTTTAGGTTATTTTTTTTTATGATGATTTAGGTATAATATTGATGTGTGTCTTGGTGTATATAAATAAGGTGTTTTCCTATAATTCTATCCAATTATTCCCTCATGAAAATAACCACACTACCTCTATCCTTGAGTTGGAATCTATTATGAACTCTTTCCAAACATAGAACCATTATCCCATTAAGGATCAATTTATTGATTATTTTGATAATAATAGTGTAATTTATGTTTTCACTTAGAGGGATATGAATTTATGATGAAGATTATAGGTAAAGTATCTTTATAATTTATAAATTTATATTCCTTATACTAAATGTAATAGAATTTGGTCACGGATGCGTTGAGGGGGAATGAGAAAACTCCATCCTTATAGGAATTAGTTGAGGAATAGTCTCTAATGGTCATGTTTACTAAAATGAACATGGTGGTGGATGAGGTTGATTTTTAGATATTCTTAGAGATGGTGAGTACCATATCATTATTTCATGACATGGTTCATCTAATGTAAGTGTCAAACCCCAATTTCCAATTGTTTAGTAACATCAAAAATGGTTCTTAAACATCAGGTGATTTTCATCGACATCCCATTGATGTTTTCTGTTTTTTAGGTTGGTTGGTAATTACTATATCTATGAGGTAAGATTATATGAATTTTAGCATACTAGTAGTTTTTAGAATGTATACCCTAGAAATACTATGATGTATCATGATATAATATTTTACTATTGGTCATCACAGCTGAGTCTGTCAGTTGCATACTTCATGTCACAGTTCCTTACATATCATCAAATAAGAGAATAGAAAACAATATCTACTATATTGTTGAAAAATTTTACATTATATTAAATAAGTGATATGATAATTCTATAGATTTATTTTTGGGTTTACTTTAGACACATGGTCGGAAGGTTGACATTTTGTGTGATTAATGACCATATTATAAAATCATAACATTTTCATCATATCAAGTAGATGATGAAGGTGGAGCATCCTAAGAACTTTTACATTATATATATTGTAATGCTTCGTGGTGACCCCTCTAAAATTGATTATAATAAATAATTTCAGTTTACACCTTGGTTTTGGGGATGTTATCGAGAATAAAAGGGTTTTCAGTATAAATGTCGCACAAAAAAATAATCTATAGAAGAATGGGATAAATTAGTTGGTTACACAGATCCCTAAGGAATTGATTTGGGTGTGCATTCTTCATTTTTTTGTTTCTTGTCAAAATTATATTCCCCTTTCTAAATTTACTTATTAAAATAGTTATATGTATTTAAATATAATGGTTCCCATAGAGGGATCGTATGGGTGGACATTTAGATCTCCATTGTACTAGGAAGAGTTGGGAGTGTGGTCATAGGTTGGAGGAAGCCTTATTCATGATATTGAGATGAATGTAAATAATTTCTATTAGAGATCAAATACTTCTTAGAATAATAAAAAATTGTATATAGACTTTCATCATCTCCTGCTAGTGTTTTAGGATTGTTGGTTAGAGTGAGTAATAATGGTGGGACGGTGAATTGAGTAACAAATTTATTTATTATTAATTATAAGATAATAAAAAATATTCTATTTTAAATAAAAACATGTCGTTAATATAAAACAACATTTTATATAAGTTTGTTCTTAAAAAATATATATCAATTTTTGATTAGAGATCAATTAAAATAATATTTTATATTAAATTAACTTTTTAAATTGAATTAATTAATCAAAAACATTATATCTATACTGGATAAGATTAACAATCAATGTATGTTTTTTACTGTTTGAAAATAATTTCAATTTTATCATTGAATCAATGCAAACAAGTCACAAATAACACAATAGAATAATTAAGGGGTTTAGCCTCAATCCAAACCAAATCTGCTCCACAAGAAAATAAACCACTACCAGGAATGTTATTATAGAAAAAATCCATTCCAATACCTAGATTAGGTATAAGAACTATTGAATAATATGTCCAAACTCATAGCCTCTTTGATAGTTATATGTGTAAAAACTAAATCATTGATCACATAGGTAACTCTTCCACACATTTTATGGGTAAATAGATAAAGGAGGATTGATAGAATTTCAAGTATTATCCAGTTTATGTGTAGGAGTCATTGTGTTAAGAAATAAAGTGAAATCATGCACACTAAAAATAAATAAAAATAGGGAATATAAATATTGATGTAGAAATTAAGTATCTCTTCATTTATAATGCTTCAAATGACCAAAGGCCCTAATATTTGACTTGGGGAGGATCTTAAAGGAGTTTTCTAAAAGTTATATGATAACATAGTGTCATGAAGTTCTATATTATGTATATAGGTGTTCTAAGAAACATCCATATAGAACACTTAAATCAGTCTAATAATGGTTCTTCATTGTTGATGTGTTCCACAATTTCCTACATGTTTTTATGTATCATTTCTATTCTCACTTGATTCCAACTATTATCACGAATGAGGTAGTTCTCAAAAATATAGAGTACTAGAGCTTCAAATAACTATTGATCTTTAATCTAAAAGATATATTGGATCATTGTACAGAACCTATGACTTAGTCTTCAATGCATCCACTCAATGGTTTAGGATTAATCAGTAAATAAACACATTGAATCGACGTATATAAAATAGTTCTAGGAAGAATTAAATTAAAATTATGAAAAACAACATTTTTAGTAAGGATGATGGTATCTCAATCCAATTATAGAACAATTCTGTAGTATAACAAGACATTATATAGACACATGTCAATAAAAAAGATAAAATAACTTTTCACTAGAATGGACGGTATGTCTGGTTGTAGCAAAACTAGGGGTCTCAAAACTACATTGGTTTCAAAGAATGATTGTAGTAGGATTATTATGGTAGGAGGAATCTGAGTGTTACATGACACCAGTGGAATATGAGTTCTGGTTGGAGCATAAAACTAACAAAGGAAGATAAGGTTGTGGAAAGGATATGATGGTAGAATGGTTTGAAAATTACAAGATTACAGTGATGATAAGACTCTGGTGGTTTATGGACATTGGAGGATCCAGTAGTTCTAGTAGTAGAAAAATTTGAGGTATTACTTCTATAGGTTGGGGGTGAAATTTTTGAACTAATGGCGGCACATTTATTGTAAATATATAAAATTTTTATACATAACATATTTTCTTCATATCTATCTTTATAAAAATAGGAAACTATCATATAACATTATTTTCATGGTAATCATTAGAATTATTGTTTTTGGGAATTAAAATAACGAGGAACAAAATATCTAACCCTTTTTGAGGACCACAAATAATTGATTTTAATAAACCAAGTGTAAAACAAAATTAGGCATTAATAGATGATTTTAAAGAGCAATAGTCTTCTTTACATTTAAAATTTCAATTTTAGATAAAAACTATAATAATAAACATGAACCATAAACTGTAAATTCCATCCAAATAATTTCTCCTTTTATGGGATTATTAATAAGATAATACAATAATGAATAATGAGAATTAAATAAAACATAAATAAAACATGAGAAACTCCATTAAGAACAAATGTTATTTGATTTTAGAAAAAATATAATATATGATAAAAATAGAATCCCTATAAAGACTAATGATAATAAGAAACTGTATTAGGTAAGGAGGTAGTATCAATAGTTCCAATTCATTTTCTATTGGTAGGTGGAATTGATGTAGAGGACATGGGTGGTGATGTAGTCTAAGGAAACACTGAGATGGCCACTCGTTTAAGATGTGTGATGGATTCCATTGCATACCTACTGAACATCTGATAATAATGAGGTAGAGGATCCAAGGACGATGTAGCTAGGAAGGTTGTCAAGGTAATGGCTCTAGGTATATGAAATATTTTACGTAATACATAAAAGAATGTATTCATGAGAAAGGTTGTCATCAAGATGATTCATGTAGTGTATCTTAATAATCAAGCTCGAGCTCTTACTTGAAATCGATGCTCAATCTCAGCTCGGTTCATATTTTAGTATTGATTTACTGTCTTGATATTGAGCTTGTGCATGACTTAGACATTATCATGCTCTTAGTTATCCTTAAATCAGTTCTATTAGAATAAATCTTTATATTTTTATTTACAAAATATAACATGAATTTGATCTCAAAAATGATTTTTTTCAGATCAAAATATTGTTCTTGAATTTTAATACATTTTTAATGAGTAAAAATAACATATTATTAAATTAGATGCTCTATTTGACTCACAAGAGACTCTGCTACATTTTTACAGTACTCAAACTTATCTAGAGTCAGTAATCGAGTATCTTCAGCTTGTTCTAGACTCATAAAAATAGAGTCGAGTTCAAGTATTTATTGAGATGAGGTTGGGTAGATTGTGATTTATCAATCACATTTACTGTCAAATTCTTGAGGTTATAAAATTCCATGATTAAATTCCCACCTCTCTCTATAGCACATAATAATTTCTTGATCTATTTTAATGAAAAACATGATCATAGGGGTCAAAACCTCTAGATATTAAACATATAACATGAACTCCCTAGTAATAGGAGGCATTCATAAGTTCTCATATAAATATTTTAAGTGATAATTATACAATTGTTTTGAATATATCCAATAATGGTACTATTTTATAACCATTGTAATTTTTCCCATATCAATTTTTTCATCATTCAAAAACTAGCTTTCTTGATTTTATAACTGGTATCATAACATTAATATATATGTTCAGTAATTTATTTTCTATTTATATTTCTTGAATATTGAAAAACATTTTTGGTCAAATAAGGAAAACATCTAACTCAAAAATATGTTTCGGATTATCTTCACTAGGATGAGTAAGTAAAAGTTCTTGGAATCTCAAGTTACCACTGAAGTGTGAGATCAAAATCTCTATTAAAACAACAAAATTTGATCTATAAATAATCTTTGGAGGCAAAGAGGAAGTAGTAGTAAAATGTGAAGTAGCTCTGTCAATAATTAGAAAAAATGGCCTCATAATTATCCAATATAACAACTAAAACATTAAATGATGTGGAACTAAAATCACTAGAAACTACAATATACTCAATTAAATATTCCTTGTGATCCAATCCACCATTTGAGAATGTAATTTCAACATCTCCAATTTTTTATTTGGACAGTTATTAGTCTATTATAAGCTATATATAATCTGGGTGATTCTAACTCTCATTTTGTATAGTAACATTAACTCTAGTAGAATTCTGGTCAAAAGGATCTACAAGATCATCTAGGTTATTGAAAAAAGATATGGATTCCTCCACCATAGTAGATATCATATCCTTACCTATGACAGAGGCAACCTCATCAATTGGTTGGCCAGAAATTGGTCTCCCTATAGACACTGATCTAGCTGACGCATAAACAACATGGGAGGAATGTTGTTACTGAGCCCTCTCAACATCATCATCATCTAATTCATGGTCATTTTACTTCTCACCATTAACATAATCATTACCATTTTTAATAGAACAACCATATGTGGGATCATCAAATTTTCTTGATGTATCTTAAGAACTCTTTATCTACCCTTCTCTAGAGTTTTCAGTCTTCTAATCATTACATTCAATAAAGATACTCTCTCTACCAGGGACTAAAATAGGTGGATAAGAAGATCCATAAGATATAACTAGGTTCTTAGCAATATCAATAAAAATGACATTTTCCACATAGGTAGTAAATTCTTCATCAACTTCAACAACATCCTCTTTATCTTCTTCCTCGGATTAAATCACAATCTAATCCTACTCCATTATAGGATCAACCACATCCTTCGGTTTGGTAGGATTGTTCGCAGGGTTAAAATATTCATAGATATTATCATTATCTTTAACCCTCATATATTTATAGGGATTGAAATTCACATTAAATAATTTTAATGTATTTTTACTTCAATAGTTACCAAGACACTTAACCCATTATAAGTCTTCATCATCAATAATGCCCCTGATATATAAAAGAGTTTAAATCAAAATATGTTAAATAAAATGATTTGATTTCGAAGAGGTCCTACACATCTCTATCATGTGCACCGTATGTTCTTTATAATGATTAATTATATCCCGACATTTTATATGTAAGAGAAGATAAGAATCTTGATATCCCATAGTATTGAAATCCTCTTTTTTGGGACACATCATATCCTGAATGACTATAAACAAAAGTCTAAATTATCCATTTCATTACATTGTAATTTAAATGATCACATTGTCAAATGTAGTAAACTATATAAAATCATCCTCATGCACAATCCATACATTATCAATTGGAATAGATCCTCGGTATTAATTATAGACTCAATGGTGATGTACATTAATATAATTATCCCATTATATAGAATAAAAACCAATATATTAACCACCAATCATACTCCAAATTAATAGTTTCTTGTATCCAAAATTATATAAGGATAATTGATATATATAATGAACCAAATAGTATAAATTGAGTAATAATTTCATGAAATCCAATTTATACCTCCATTGTCCAGTATCACCTTGACCACCAACAATTTTCATAATAACTTTTATTAAACATCAATACATTTTTCCTCAATAACCACATAGTTTAGAATATGGGGGTTTCCTGGATATACAATAGTGTGATGTGATTCTACATTAGATTTCATTATAAGACATTATACATCAAAAAATAACTTGGATTGTCACTAAACTCAATCCATTTTAATAAAACAAATGGGAAATATAATTTGTGAGAAGGAGAAAGGTCTATAGAGAAAGTAATGGTGAAATGGTTAAAAAGAGTAAGAGATAGTGAGAGAGTGACTTGAAATGGTATTTAATTCCAAATTATATCATTTAGGGATTAGTAGATTAATATATAATAAAATATAAAAAATAAAATGAATAAAAATTTAACATAAAAATAGAAATGGTTGAAAAATAGATACCTATAGATTCTCAATGGTTTATTTTCTAATAGTGGATTATCCCAATTGTAGATCATTCCATCAACGGATCATTCTATAAGTCCATCATTAGATTGGTGGTTCATTCAAATGGTGTACCATTACAATATTTTACCCTTCAATTGTTGGATCATTCTAATGGTGGATCACTAATGGTGGACCAATAATAGTGTATCTTTTAACATTTGATCACCCAATAATACGAATTATGTAAACTTTATCATTCTTGATTCATGTTTGATATGGCTTTATCTCTCAAAATTCAAGGGATTTTTAAAAATACTACTGAGATGACATTTAGTTCCTATTAATTCAAATGTTATATCACCTATTTGGAAATTATCTCTAAAAAAGTGTTGTATTACATTATATTATTTTTCCTTGAATTATACGTAGGTTTTTTAGACATATTTATTACTCTTATGTTGCCAAATTATTTTGGAACATATTTATTAAATATCCATTGTTTAAATATATGTGTTTAGTCAACAAAATTTGTGTACAATAATATGTTGATGATTTGTATTTTGATTTAGTAGTGGAATGTGAAACCACATTTTTTTTATTACACAAAAATTCTATTAACATTCCCAAAATATAGAATGTTCAGATGATTATCTTTCTATATAACATAAATCAACAAAAATCATCATCTCAATAACTGACTATATAAAATTATTTTCTTCTATAATTGAATTGTCCAAAATTGGTTATGTATTTGAGTCATTTGGAAATTATTTTAATATAATTTAAATAATCTTGTTTATTATTTTCTTAATGATTAGAAAACATACACACACTGAACATAATATCTAGTTATCTAGAATTTATTTATAGAAATATTCCAATCATACCACTCAAACTAGTTTGATCTATTTAATTTCCAATTTCATCCAAACGTATTTTATTGGCGATACTCATGTGTGTATCCCTAACATTTGATGTATCCAAATAATAATGTTTGAGAACGTATTTATTGTACATAATTTAATTTTAAATAATTACAACATTATTTTGAAGAATATGAAAACCACAAAAGAATTTATGTTCACCCATTAAAATCATTTCAAATTCACATTGAATAATAATTAAAAAAAATACACAAAGAATTTTTTAAATATCTTAAAATAATAATTTCTACATAAATTTCAACTACAAATGTTTTTTGAAATTCTGCTTATAAAAACAATCATATCATTTATGCCTTTAGAAAAACCATTACAAATCTGAAAATAGTTTATCTTATCTTGTAAATAGTTGTGATGATAGTTTAAATCATATAGTGATTGTATTATTTTAAAAAAATTGATTTCGATTTTTTTTTAATCTATGGGGGTCTTAAACAAAAATATCCTCAACTATATAACCATTAAATAATGCAATTTTTTCATCCATTTGATATACTTTGAAAACCAAATGTGCATCATAGATTATAATAATTAAAATGTAATCAATTATATCCACTATTGAAATTGATTCCTCATAGTCGATACCCTATTCCTTAATATATCCTTATGAAACCAATCTTGATTTATTTCATATTATAGTGTATAAATAATCAACATTGTTTCTAAACACCCACGTAGTTTCAATAGTCATTATTTCATTAGGTTTATCTATTATAATCCAAACAATGTTTCTTTAAATTTTATTAAGATCTTGATTTTATATCACAAATAATTCATCATTAATTACATCATTAATGTTACTAGGTTCAATTTCTAACATCAATTCTTAATGTTCAGCCTAATTTCAAAGTCGAACTCTCATATGTGTTCCTCTTCCTAAGTCTCTAACTATAAAATAAAACTAATGGTACCTATTATTTCAAATATCTCTAGGAAAATAATTTCTATAAATATCATTGTTATTTGTAGGTTCATATTGAGGTTTAAGATGTTATTCATAACTGGATGATTTTTCAATTTTTTCACATTTTTTTCAGATGCTTTTTCATTTCTTTTCAAAAATGATAGATCATAGTCAATGTTTTATAATGCTTTTTTAGGATCTGGTGGATCTATTTTATCAAATTTTAGGTGAAGATATTCTCCCAAAATCATGTTTCTTTTATTAAACAAAATATATTGTATTATACATGTTGAATAACTAAGGAATATTCTATCATCACCCTTGGAAGAAAGTTAGAAAATATGATCCTTACTGTTTATGTTAATGACTTTGCAACCAAAAAATATAATTTCATGACACTTATTATATTCACCATTCCATAATTCATTTGAATTTTTCTTTAAGATAGGTCAATTTTAAACATTATAGATTATGTAACAACTTGTATTTACATCATATTCCCAAAAATAAATAGGTACTTCATACTCATTAAGACTAGTTTGGGAAATTTATGGAAGGGATTTATTCATCCATTCTATAAGACAATTATTTTTTGTGTTCCTAGGAGAATAGATGTTATAACCATATCCATTGTTTAATAGAAATCAATAGATTTATTGATTATATATCACATCCATGATCAATTTATATGGTTTTTTTAAAATTACTATAATTTTATCTACATATTTTTCATACATTGTAAAATTTGAAAATGATTCATTTTTGTTAGATATATGTAATTCCTAAATATACCTAGAAAATTCATTGAAAAGAATATAATCACAATTCTTCTAATTTAAGCTAGAAATTTTATAAGGTCAAAAAAAGTATATGTGAACCGACTCAAGGGGTTGATAAGTTGAAACATATTTCTATGACTTGAAAGAGGTTTTTTGCAATTTCCCTTTTTTATATGGGTTGTTTAATTTTTCATGTAGTAATTCTAGTTTAGGTAGATCTTTGACTAACCCATTACAAGATAGGTTTTCTAGTGAGTGAATTTTAGAAAATATGAGTTTCTAATTCCTAATCCAAGAATCTTTGTGAATGGGATGTAGATATAAATTATTTTGAGATATAAATGAAATCAATTTAAGTGCATAAAAGTTTTCATTTATCTAGTTAGAAAATTTTTTTTTTGAAAATTTAAAAAATTGAAATAATATTTTTCAAACATTAAAAGGAAAATAATTATTCAATATCTTCTAGAAGATATGAATATTATACATTATACCAAATAAAAATTAAACATTAGAAATTATGATAGTGTTATAATTACATATTTGGACAAGGAAAATAATTGTCCCCTTAAATTTTTTAGCAATAGTGACATGAACCCATTCCACATTGATCATATTTTAAAAATGTGATAAATAGCTTTTAATTTGTTTGGAATAGCCATTATTCAGTTACTATAAGTTCATACTGGAGATTATCAAGTATGTTTCCTACAAGAAAATTATTTACACCAAAATATTTGTTGGTAACCAAATGTTCGTTAGTCTAGAATTGTTAATTATCAAAGCTTTAGAAACTCATAATTTATTAATTGTTTTCCTATAATTATATTTTAATCTGTGATGACCCGTCCCCCGGGGCCCATGTCGTGACTACCCCATGCCCACCATTCAATGTACAGGGACTGGGGAATAACACTGAAAGGTATATCCCTAAAAATTAGGAAGGAATTCCCTGTAAACCTGCAATCACACAGTATAATAATTCAACATGAACAAACCACATAGTAAAACTATAGTAGTAAAAAATTTATGTACTAAAAGTAAAAAGGAGTGAGTACAGTATACAAATGGGTCGAAATTCCAAGAATGACCATTTTATGGTTGGTCCTTGTCATGTCACACAACGGCTGATCAACACAAGGTCTCTAGAATGCTGATACACAAAGGGTCACTGGAATGATGACCCGCACAAGGTTGCTAAATTCTTATCCACATAGGGTTTCTGAATGCTGATCCCAATAGGGTCACTGGGTTCTGTCCCACACAGGGTCACTGGATGATGATCCTCGATTAAACTATATAAAACTATTCCTCATCAAATAGCAACAATTTCAATCCACTTATGGTCCCTATGATGCTAATCCACACAAGGTCATTTCTTCAAGACAGCTAGCCACAGGATTCCTCGCACCCGGTGCACTCAAGTTATGTAGAATATTTGTCTGCAGATATAAGTCATAACATGACCACCACTAAGATCCACCAAGGAGTAACCCAAAGGACCTCCTTGTTGTAAGGGTTCCAACCCGGCATACAGCACGTTAATCAGATGCTCGGTCTGTGAGTTATAAACGTTTTAGTACAGATGGATTGGTTTAATCCAGTTTTGATCCAACATGGACATACTGCAAAATTCTATAAATTCTAAGTGGAGTATAATAAAAAGGACAAACTCTCTCCTAGGATACCAGTTCTGCAGATGTTTCGTCAAACGAATATCTAGATTTCATGTTATGGCAATTTAAGTAAAAATGGGCCTTGTAGGGTCCGGGTCCGGTCTCACCCAGTCAGACTTTCCCAGCCCATCCTTGGTAGGCCCTGTTGGGCTAGGCCACAGTGGGTATGGCCACTAGGATACGGTCCTGCCTGACCGGTAGGGGGGCACGTCCTAGCCCATATGGGGCATGGTTCATCCCATAGGGGGCAAGGCCCAGCTCGCAGGCGGTGCATTCCACCCCGTAAAGGGCGCGGCTCAACCCACTATTGGGTGTGGTGCCTGCCCTAGCTACCACGTTGGGGGGGGGGGAGGTGTTTCCGCCTCGTTTTCGGAATGCCTATTCCATTTGGAATTGATGCGGCAATACCAAGTGGAACCAATAGGTTGTCGTGGGACCCTCACAAAGTGAGTCCCTCCTCTATTGTGGAATCAAACCATGAACCCCTCCAGCGGCGCACATCGGCACGCTGCTCTGTCTCTACGGCTAGCCAGTGTCGGCCACCCTTCTCAATTGTTGTGACTGAAAAGCTATAGTCTCTTCCTCCTATGGAAAGTGATGGTCGGCCACACCACCTCTGTGGCAGGCCAGTTTCGACCACTCTGCTAACCACCACAACATAGTGCCATGACCTCCTCTTGCGGTGTGCTACTGCGTGTTGCCTCCACCAAAGCTAGCTATTTTCGGCCACCACCATCACCTGTCGATGTCAGTTTCTGGTGTCGCCATGTCGGTTCCTCACCGACGGTCTCTCACAGTCCATCTGGTGATCTCCAGTGGTCAACATTTTCATCTGATGGTACCTACATGCTTCCTGTGTTGTCTCCTTCACTTCTTGACCCTCAGATTGGGGTTCCATCAAACCAAAAAATTCATCCATGAATAACTCAACGATATACAAGTTGTGGAGGGATGGGGAATTGTTCATTTTTCCCGCTCCCTCCGCAGTAGCATCTTATCAAGGGAGAAGATATATGATTCAATAACTCTTGAAATTTAAACATGGAAAAAACTCTACCTCATGAGTGGTGGGAGAGTGTCCCACATTTGAAGATGTGTTTGTGTTCGTCGATACCAAAGATAGCCGCTAAAGATACCACTCCAAAAAATTTTTTGGTTGTTATTTCACGAATCCCTTCTTCGCCAAGGGGATCATCTAAAATCCTCCTATCATCATCCAATGAAATCAAAAAAACTCATTAGAGAGAGAGAAGAGGTGAGTTATATTCCGAAAGCATAATAAAGAGAGGTTCATTAATTTGTGAAATTAATGAACCACCTTAATTGAAATTATAATGGTTACACACTTTTGTGTAACTAGGAATTTAATCTCCTCCATTAAAATTCGGACAACCCCTTGGGGTCCCCACCACGAAAGCCAAAAATGAGGTGGATGATATTTATAATAAATAAGATTAATTTTATTAATCCTCCATGAAAATCACAAAAAAAAAATATCTTCATCTCTCATCCCACTATGGTCGAGGTTAAGCCTCCCTTATGTGAATCCTAATGCTATGAGCTCAACATTGCCCATATATTTCTATTTAGATCACTGGTTCAAAAGTTAGGATTTCCCACTCGTACATTCAATGAATGTACATAAAAAAGATTATAAATTCATTACAGGAACACCATTCCTCGAAATCTTATGCCATCAATTTTTACAGAGGCATAAATATTCCATATAATTAAAAATATTACATGGAAAATCCGGGTCTTTACATTCACCCTAAATTATGGCTTCTTGTACAAAAAATCCACAACAAGGACTAAGGAAATAAATGGGGGTACTGAACATAAATATGAGCCTCCCACTACCATGTGCTCTCCTGGAGGTCCTTGGGCTACCAAAGAATGTGCACTAGAGATATCAATCATCCAAAAAAGACTCTCTCCTATTGATCCTCAATCTGTACTAGAACCTCCGAAAATTTCACCCCATCATCAGTGTCAAGCTCCGCTCGGTCAATAACGTGGGATGGATCATCCACATACTTCCATAAATGCAACATGTGGAAAATTTAATGCACCTAATGAATTTTTGGGGGAAGAGATAGGCGATACACCACTTCTCAAACTCTGTTGAGAACCTGAAATGGTCGGATGAACCACGGAGATAGCTTACCACCCCGACCAAATATCTGCAAACATCATCGAGGTGAGACCCATAGGAAAACATGGTCTCCATTATCAAACATTAATGGTGTCCATATCTTATCAGTATAAGACTTTTATCTACTCTTTGAAGTATTCATCTACTCTTAGATGATCTGGTCCTTCTCTGTGGTAGCTCATACAAACTGTGTTTCCATAATTTAGGACTCCCCTGGATCAATCCAGTATAGAGGCGATCTACATGGTTGACTGTACAAGGCCTAAAATGGTGCCATACTGATGGTTCAGTGATAACATTTGTTGTACTCGACTCCACCATGGTCAATTGATCCTCCCAACTATGGACAAAATCTAGGATGCAAGCAAGAAGCATGTCCTCCAGTGTCTGAATGATCCGCTACGTCGGACCGTCCATCTGTGGATGAAAGGAGATGCTCAAATGTAGCTAAGTCCTAAATGCCTCATACTATCACTTCCCAAATTGGGATGTAAAATGTCCATCATGATCAAATAAAATATTTGATGGTACCCTATGATGCTGTAAATTCTTTTATACATAGAGGCATCCCAAGCCCTCTACTGATCCTTGCCCTCGGTTGCGTAGAAAGTCAGCTAAAATTGTGTGTCGGTCAACGATCACCCAAAACGAATCGTGGCCCCTACATGTATCGGGTAGCCCTGTAACAAAATCTATTGAAATTCAATCTCACATCCTCTCTGAAACATCTATTGGTTGTGCTAAGCCTATTGGAATCTGATGATCGGCCATCACTTACTGACATGTGAGACATGGTGAAATTAACATTATCAATGTTCTCTTCATCCTTGGCCACTAGTGCTGACGCTGGACGTCCGAGTACATCTACACCACACTAGGATGTACAGTCTAATGGGATGCGTGGAACTCCGACAACACCACCGTGCGTAGCACCACCGATACCATGGTGCATCCTCTTCAGAGGATGACATGCTCCTCTCTTTCAGAAAATCCATCAGGTTCCTGTCCTAAGGATATCTGAGCACATTGATCATTAAAGTCAATGTCCCCAAGCTACGTCTCCTTGACTCGCTATTGGATTAGGGGAGTGACTGTCATAGACTAAAGGTAAGCTGCTCCATCTCTACCCACAAAATATATCTTCCAGAATGCTATCTACTCTTTTGCCTTACTCTACATATGTAGACCATACATCCTACTGAGTGAAGATTCTACCATGTTTCCCTTATCAAGAGTGTAGAATATCTCAATGTCATAGTCTTGGAGGAATACTATCCATTGATGTTGTCTCATGTTCAATATTTTCTGTTATAATATATAATTGAGATTCATGTAATCAGAGTAGATAGTAAAATGTTCACTCATCATGTAGTATTGCCACATTTTTCTAGGAAAAGTCCACTGCTACTAACCCTAGGTCCTGCGTATCATAGTTATGCTCATGCTATCTTATATTTCATAATCCAAAAGTTATAATTTCTTACTCTTGCATCAGGACACATCAATGTTCGTTCCCTGATGCATCGTAGTAGACTACATACCCAACACCTTCTTCTAGTATTCTCAATATGGGAGAACTCATCAGTCTCTATATTATATCCTGCAAACACTTATGGAATATCTCTATCCGAATTAAGGTATGTCACTTCATCGCAAATCTATCAAGGGTGGTGAAACTCTGGATAAGTCATGAACTAATCATCTATAGTACCTAGCCAGCCCTAGGAAACATCACACCTTAGTCACACTCCTGGGTGGTTCCTAATATAGAACATCCTCTAACTTCACCAGATCCACTATATCTCCGACCATCGAGATAATGTGTCCTAAAATGTGGTCCTCCTGTATCGAGAACTACAACTTCGAGTGCTTACCATAAATCTTGTACTCTGAGAGTATATCCAAAACTATCTATATATGGTAGGAATGCTCCTCCTCCATCGATGAGTACTCTAATTTATCATCAATTCCGCAATGTTATCGAGGTATGGATGAAAAATCATGTTCATGAGTCCCATGAACACTGTAGAGGAGTTGGTTATACTTAATGGAATATCCATGAACTCATAGTGCCCATACTGGCCTCTACAGTCTATCTACATCACATCACCATCTCATACCCTAAGGTGATGATAGCCGGATCTCAAGAATATCTTTTCAAAACAACAATCTCCAATTAGTTGATCGAAAAAATCATCAATCCTTAGAAGTGGATTCTTATTCTTCACGGTCACTTGGTTCGAGGGATGATAGTCCAAAGAGAACCTCAAGATCCCATATGCCTTCTTGAAGAACTAAATCAGTGTGGCCCATTGAGAAACATTGGGCCTTATGAAACCCTTCCTCTGCATGTCCTCGAGCTATACCCGTAAATCACAAATCTCCATAGGAACCATCCGATACGCTAGTGTGGATATCAGTGTCATCCCATTATATAGGTCGATGTAGAAATCCACCACTCTATGAGGAGGTAGTATTGGATTACAATCATAGAAGACATCAACATAGTAGTCCACCACTAAAGTATTTCTTAGACTCTCAACATTAAAATATCTGAGTCAAGGATAGCCATCTAATGTTTGATCGGCTGCACCCTCCTTTGGGCATGTCCATCTTGTGCAGAAAAGGTTCCTTTCTCACCGGTGAAGAGAAAATTGGTCTGATACTCAGGGACCCACTACACATTGCGCCTAATGCAGTCATTCAGAGCATGGAATGTGGATAGCCAGTCCATAACCAAGTTGATGTCAGAAGGCCTCGATGCTGCTAGTAGGAGGTCTCACTATAGGCTATCACCTCCTAGAGTGAGCTCACAGAGTCTGCACCAGTGTGTAATCATCAAATTCCCTCCTGTAAGAGTCTATAGCCATGAGGATCTAGCCAATAGTTCCAACAAAATCTTAGATCTCCAAACAAGTGTCATGGAAATGAAAGAGTGACTGAGATCTGTGTCTATAATTACTACATATAAGGTGTAGCAGACATAGATTGTAGCTCTAATAATCTCTTGAGTGTCTTGGTCATAGGCATCAGCTGCCTAGAGCTGACCTCATCTCTATCCACCTGATCCCTATGGTGGGTTGGACCACCTAGATGTGGCGGTGGTAGAACCTTGAACATTCATCCACCTCATGTTGAACGACCTTCTCCTGTACCACTTCTTCCACACTGCAGACCACCTCGCTCAAATATCTGTATCTTCCTCAGTGGTCCCCCGAAAATAGATTGGTCATTAGTGTGGTTGTTCGGGAAGCCACGAGCCATGTGACCCTTCTCTCCACACATGAAGCACAATTTTCTCCACTACTGGCCCACTCTACCTTTTGATCCTCACACATCTGACATTATGTCTTGGGGACATTCACTAGAAGGTCTGGTCTTCATGGACCTCAATGTCATCTTCCAAATACCAGCCATAGATAACTCTGCTACGTGTCGCTCGGTGCTGGGTCTTTCTATCAGTGCCTACTCAGCAAGGATACTCTCCACCAAGAGTACCTCTTCAGCACACCAGCATGCATCGAAATGTAGAGAGAAACCATTGAATCTCTGATCTCCCATCAGAGTCCCTTATTGATGGTTTGGGCCATGAATGAAAGGGTCATGCACCATGTTGGTAGAGTAGCCTGAGAGGATGGTGAACCTCAATGAGTAATAGGCCCTGGTCGGGCTTTCCTTTAGTATATGTAGTTTCTTTTGTATATGCACAGAGCATAGAGTCGATGATACAAACTCTGCCCCTGACGAGGCCATAATAATGTTCATAGTTTATGGTCTCCTCGTAGTGTATCTAGAGCGTCATTCTCCACCATCTTCGTACTTTTCCTTGAAAAATATTGGCATCTATGATCACCATCTAGTCGGTTGGTGTCACAAATTGGTGAAAAACTCTGGCCACAACCTCTAACCAGTCATCAGCCACCTAGGGATCATTCTGACCTTAGAAACTTGGAGGCCACTGCCACTGAATCTTGTGCAATGCGCTCAGTCGGTTTTCACCATCTGCTGAGGGGGATTGTGGAAACAAATTATCAATTGTTTGTGGTGTTCTTAGTACACCACCTGATGGTACTATTGATGTAAAAGGGACCTATACTGAAGCCTCATCACTTGGTGGGACGTTATCTTGTACTCTCTCCAGATTCCTGGGTAGTTGTCTATGCGACGAAATCAGAAAATGAAACAGGTGTGGAAAAATTAAAAGTTATTCCTTGTGAGATTACTAAAAACAGATCAAACAAAAAATAATCCAGAACACACACAATCAGTTTTTTCGTTCACCGAGTCCGAAATCAGAATTCAGGATCCTTGTCTATGGATATGTCGGCCAACACACCAACTCTAGACTCCCTGAACTAGAAACCACACTCAATAAACATTATAATATTACTCCATTGGAAAAATCAGAGTCTTATTTCGTTGATAGATCTGACTTCTATGATAGCACTTTTTCATGAACCGTCGCCCGGTTCTCGTGTTTTGACTACCCCTTGACAATCCTCCTCAGTCTAGGGGTTGGAGACTAGAACCAAAAGGTATATCCCGGAAAAATTGGAATTCTTTACATATAATTATACAAACATACAGTCTAAGAATACAACAAGCACAACCAACATAGATAACAAAATTAGTAAAACGATTTGTACTAAAATTTAAAAAGGGTTCAGTATTATAAGTAAATGGATCAGAATACAAGACAAACTGAATGTACAATAAAAGAGAAAAACATCTATCGGAATCATCTGCCAAGGTTACTACCAGAAGTGTAGGGGAAGCTCATGGTTGATCATCACTACAACACAACACATCTAAAGTTCCACCTATGATCACCATATAGTCCTTTCTCCCTAACCTCGGTCCAAGGTGTCCTCCATCCTCACTAGAAAAAACAACGTGAAAGTGAATCCCATGCAGGGGAGAGTATAACAATACTTAGTATAGACCTATAGAACTCTGAAGGGCACCTAGAGTTACACAAAGGATAAAACCCAATTAAATACCTCAATCAAAAATTACAAAGCAATATCCATCTCACAGTAGGTATACAACTCAGTGTTCAGGAATATATATTATTATTCTTAATATATATCATCTTATTCCATTTAGAATTTCCTCAACCGATCCACAAAGAAGATGTTCTATTATTGATCCACTCTTGGACGTAAGTCGCATTTCCATGATGGGCCACTGCAAAGTTGTTCCTCATCAGGTCATGCTACTGCTGATCCACATAGGGTCACTAGAATGCTGATCCACAAAGGGTCGCTAGATTTCTGATCCACATAGTGTCGGTGAAAACTGATCCACACAGGTTCGTTGATTGTTGATCGACAGAAGGTTGGTAGATGTTGATCCACAAAGGGTCTCTAGAAGCTAATCCTCGAAAGGACACTCTAAAACTGGACCTTGTCGGGTAGCTATAATGATGATCCACACAAGGAAACTATAATTTTGATCCACACATGGTCTCTACATAAAGACAACCATCCATAAGATTCCTTACACTCGGTGCACATGAGTTTCGTATAATCTTCTCCTCAAGATATCGGTCGTAAAATGACCACCACTACAATCCACCAAGCTGTAACTCAAAATACCGTCATGTCTTAAGGGTTCTAACATGACATAGGGTGCTTCAATTGGATGCTCGGTCAGTGAGTTATAAGTGTTTTAGTATCGAGGGCCCAATAGGATTCGGGATCGATCCAGCCCAGCCAAACTTGAAAATTCCCCAAAATCCGAGTGGAGTATACCAAAAAGACAATATCTCTCCTAGTATCCCAGCTCCATAAACTATTTTTCAAACGAACATTTGGATATCATATTATGGAAATTTAATCAAAATTGGGCCTAGTGGGGTCCGAGTCCGGTCCCACCCGGTCAGACTGACATAGCCAAACACGGCCCAAAACGGCCTAGGACGGCCCAGTCAGTCTCGGCCTTGGCAGGCTCCTCTCGATGGGCCACAGTTTTTCCTAGCCCACTGGAGGCACGGACCGACCAGCAGGTGGCATAGCCCATCCCGTAAGGGGTGCGGCCCAGCCCGCAGGGGGCGTGCCCTGACCCGTAGGGGCGCCGCTTGGCCTACAATGGGCCACAGACCAGCCCACATGGGGGTGCTACCCTACCTATTGGAGGATGTCATCCAACCTGCAAGGGGGAACGACTTAGCCCACTATTGGGTGTGGGGCCCACACTAGCTGGCACGGGGGGAGGTAGTTCCCCCAGTTTTCTGAATGGTTATGCCATTCATAATTGAAGCAGTAGCGCCAGAAGTCATAACTAGGTCATCGGGTGACCCACAAGGATAGGGACCATCCTCCGCCATGGATTCATGTCGCGACACCACTAGCATTGCGTGATAGCAAGTCACTCCTCTTTCATGGTTGGCTAGTGTTGGCCACCCCACTCGCCCGCCATGGCTAAAAAACCACAGCCTCCTCTTCATGCGGCGTGCGATGGCATGCCTCACCACCTCCACAACCATCTAGTTCCAGCGGCATTGCTGACCATCGCATCCTTCTCCTAGAGCTTGTGAAGGCCAACTGCCTCCACTACAGCCGACCGGTCTCGACCGCCTCTATCACCAATCGACACTGTTCAACGGTGCCTCCTCATTTATATCATGGAAATAGTCATCCACAGGCCACATGGTGAGTTCTGGTTGTCCATTTTTTCATCCAATCACACCTATGGGATTCCCGGGATGTCTCCATCACTTCATAACACTCGGATTTTGGTTTCGTCCGACCTGAAAATTTATCTGTGGGTAACGCAATGATAAACAAGAGGCTATGGGACCTAGCCTTGTTCGTTTGGCCTATGCCCTTTTTGTTAGCATCTTATGAAAGGAGAAGATATTTTATTCAACATGTCTTGAAATTTAGACAAGGCCAAAACCATACCTCTAGAGTTGATGGATAGTGTCTCGTGTTTGAGGATGGGTTGGTGTTCGTCAATCCCGAAGCAAGCCTCCAAAGATAACACTCCAATGAAATTCTTCCGTTCTTTCTTAATGGATCCCTTCTACATCAAGGGGATTCTCCAAAATCCACCTATCTATTTCCATTGAAAATAAAAAATAATAATAGGGAGATGAGAGGTGAGTTATATACAAAAAAAATAATTATGAAAGGTTCATTAATTTGTGTAGATAATGAACCTCCTTAATTTCATATAGAATGGTTACACACTTTTGTGTAACTGGGCATTTAATGTCCTACATTAAATGCCTAACCACACCTTGTGGTCCGTTCCACCAAAACCTAAAAGGTGGTGGATGATATTTAAAATAAATTAGATTTATTTTATTAATCTTCCTCAAAATCCTTAAAAACCAACTTCCTCTCTCAACCAACTGTTGTCGAGGTTAAGTCTCCATTAAGTGAATCCCGGTGCTATGTGTTCAATGGTGACCTAATATTTCAATTCTAGGCTTCAGTTAAAATGTTAGGATTTCCCACTCACACGATTACGGAATGTACCTAAAAATGTTTATTATTGAATTATTGGCACACCAGGCCTCAGAATCATGCACCTTCCTTTTTCGCAGAATCACAATAATTCCATATATTTAAAAAAATCATGGAAAATCCGTGTGATTACATAATAATTTATAAATAAATACCTCTTAGGTCTATAATAGTAAAAACGTCTAAAATATTTTCCATACCTAGAACTACAAATTACATTATTTTTATTAAACCTCAATTGTCAATGTTTATAATCAATTCTAGTAGTGTACCTATGAGAAATATTATTTAAAATAATATGTGTAATAATATTTATACAAATATTATAATCATTATATGTATTTATTTAGTTGCTCAAAATAAAATTTTAATTCATTGGTATCCTTTAATTGTTGGTCATTTTTCTCTATTTCAATACTCTTTCAAGATATAATACAAGTAGTCAAATCATGATGTTTCATTATGATTTAATATTTATCATTAATATTATTCAATTTATTAAATCTATCTCCAAAAAAATATAGAATTAAAAATTCTCTCCATTATTAATATTTTATTTACTATTTTCATATATATATATATATATTGATAATAAATATTAACAATAGAAGAGGGGAAAACCCTAGATATCACAGATAAGTTTGTTATAAAACAAATTTTATGTCTTTCAAGCTCATCCTCTTATGTTGATTCTAGATCACTCGAGCTTTATTTAGAATAACTCGAAATATCCCTTCTAGATTTATTGTACCTTTAATCTCTATCATAATATTTCAACATGAATTTTAGTTTAGGATTCTCATCTCTGAATATCCTGTTCCCCTTACAAACATATAAGATTATTTCACTTAATGCATCATCATTCTTCAAATATATATCATAGTTTCATCTATAATCATATTTACAATTATAAAAATGTTTCTTAAATAACTTCTTCCTACTGTGGAACCTTTTGAATCCTTGTTCTATAAGGTCCATCTTGTCACCACTTTTAGCAGGTGACTAATCATCACTTGCACTATCATTTTGAATTTTTTCTTTTTGTTTGGAAGTAGTAGAATTACAGGCTAAAGCCTTTTGTTTTGGTTCATCCTCATGTTTTCTATTTACATTGAGTTATTCGTCATACATAATCAAATTTTCCATCAAATCCTTAATTGGAAACTTTCTATCATCACACGATTCTCCTTTTGAGACTATGTTTCCTCCCCATATATCTGGTAGAAACCTCATCATGCACATCACTTTATCTTAATCCAAAATAGGTTTCTCTATTTAGTGAATTTTGTTCATGATATCCTTGAACATGAGATATAAGTCCAAAATAGGTTCATCATGGTTCTTCTTAAAAGTATATTATATAGTAGTATATTAATTTAAACTCGTTTCTTTGACATTATATGTTCCTTCAAGAGAAATAGATAAAGTATCAAAAATTATCTACAGCAGTTATACAAGAATATATTTTATTATATTCTTTATTAACCAGAGAAAAATACAGATCATTCATGTCATCATAGTTACTATCATATTTTGTTTTAGTTACATTTATCTTTGTATCTCTATCTGTTTGAGGTAATTCATATCTATCTTCATTTACTGTCCAAAAATAAAATTGTATTCTCTCTAAATGAATATTAATTTAAATCATCCATGGATCATGGTAAGTTCCATTGAAATAAGGTGGTCTGTTTGTAGAATATCCTTCTTTCTTTTTATTATCCATAATGAGTTAAATTTAGAAAAAAAGAAATTCAAGAATATTAATTGAGAAATATATAATATTTTCAATGATATTTAAAAACCATTGATTCCAAATATATGTTGGGGTGAACAACTCAAAAGGTGGGTGAATTTAGTACCCAGTATAATTTATGTTAAAAACATGTAATAAACAATCCCTAATTTAAATAAAAATGACTATTTCAAAAAACAGATATGTCTTATTTATGAAAATATATCTAAATTCATTATTAAGGGTACATTAAAACAATATTGAAAATTAGTTTATCTATTGAAATAAATTTACGTAATAAAATCCATTATATATAAACTAGTTAATATTAGCTATCAATGTATGTATTGATTATAGTCTAAGAATAAATTTATTTTGATATTTGATGTAGAGGAAACAAAACACAAGAAAAAAATAAAATAAAAAGGGGATCAGTCTCAATACAAGACCAAATCCATTACACATGGAAATCAGCTTTTACCAAGAATATTATTATAATAAATAATCAAATACAAAACCTATATTGGATATAAATACATTGGAACATGTTTTCTATGTTCAAATACTTTTCAAATGTTATATTTCTTAAATAAAACAAACCCATGACATGTAGAGAACTATTCCATAGATTCCATGGGTAAATAGTTAAATGTTGATTGAGTGAAAATTGAGTATTCACTAGTTTAATGATATGAGTTAGTGTGTCTAGAGATATAGATAAATAAATAACATTGATTGAAGTAAAATATGAAAAAAAAATATAGATGATGATATAAAATTCAGAACAGTTTGTAATGCCTCAAATGATCATTGGTCCTAAAATTTGGTGAGGATGTTGAACAAGATCTATAAATGTTTTAGGAAAATAAAGTGTTAGGATATTCTCCTTTATGACTATATTTGTTTTGAGAAATATACACACCTAATTATTCATTTAATAGGTGAATGGTTTTTGATATTTGATGTGTTCAACACTTTCACTGACATATTTTAGTATCATGTATGTGATATCTAGAATCCATCAATTATCACACATTAGGGATTCACAAAAATATATAGTAAATCATATTAAATTATTTTTTAATTATTAATCATGAATATTTCATATATCCTCATACTAAACCTTATGATTTTTCAAACATTATTATATGAAATGTTTGTGGAAGAATAATTATATATATCCACTAACAATAAGGTGTTTTGAGAAACATCCTCACATAAGTATTAATTTAGTATGTGAATGAATCTTTATCTTTGATGTGTTCAACACTTTCAATAAAATATTTTAGTATCTTTTAATTGATATCTAGAATCCATAAATTTTCACACATGAGGGAGTTCCATGAAATGTATAGTACATCATGTTGAATTATTTTTTTATGAATAATCATAATGATTTTATAGATCCTCATACTGAACCTTTGGATTTTTCTAAAATTCTTATATTAAATGTTTTTTGAATAATAATTGAATATAAAAACTAAATTAAATCCCATAAAAATGCTATTGAAAGAATTAAATTCAAATTAATAAAAAACCAATGGTTTCAAGGATGATGTGGTACTATCTAGTAGTATAAAAACTCAATGGTATGACAAGCCAAAGGCATCACACATGGATGTAGAAAATTATAAATAAAAAATCATAATGATATACATTGCATGTGTGGTGATTTCCAAAATCTATTGGTATAAAAAACTGATGTTAGGTAGATTATAGAAGAAGAAGGTGCCTGGTGGTAGAATAAATCTAGTGTTACTAGAGTTATAGCAATAGCATAAACCTAACGTGGTAGATCTAGTGGTGGAAAGGCTGTGATGGTATCACTAATCCGATTTTAGAAAGATCCTAGTAGTATAATGATTCTTGTGTTGGTAGGAATCTCGTAGTGGCATGAGTTCTAGTTGTAGAAAAATTTTAACTAACGGTAAAATAAGTCATGTGGTGGAATAGATCAACTAATAGTACATATTTGTAATATTGGTAGAAAATATTTATTCTAAAAAAAATTTCATCGAATTATTCATTAAAAAAGTAATGTACTTTTAAAAAACAAAAACACATAAGAATCATAGGAATCATGATTTGTGAGCACTAAAATAATGAGGATCCCATAGGGTTGATTATCTAGTAATAGTGAATGTTTCCACTCACATGGGACACTCTCAATTTGTTATGAAGGGTATGTTGACCCTATTATTTTTGGCACCATTAGATCTCATTAAACTACTTTGAAATTATCCTTTTCTGGTTGACTTGTATTCATAATTTTTATTTATTCATTATTTTTTTTATGTTACATAGTTTTATTTGTACCAACAATACACTTCCCATTCGATTGTATAGAAATATGTCGACCATGAGATTACACAACTATGTTTGAGAAACTAGTTAAGACAATGGATTGTACAGATAAGGTACTATATGATAAATAAATTACCCATATTTAGGACCATGGTATTGAAAATTGTACATTAATAAGACATGGGAACACGAATCATTGATGAGGAAGTAGTGGCCTTCACTTTTTATGTGTTTATTAACTTGTGAAGATTTTGGGGATTGAAATATTTTCTTTATAGATATGATTGTATCACCCTTTAGGAAAAATAAATTATTTATTTTGATTTTAGTTATTTCTCTGTGTCATTATAGAGTATTATTTGTGGTATAGGTTGAAAACATAAATTTTTTGAGAAAATAGAGAATGAACATGGTTTTGGTTTATTATTAGTAATGACCTTTTAGTAACCATGATGAATGAATCATTGAGGATCTAGATGAACATTTCACTATTTGAGAAATGTTAGTTAAAATGTTCATATCTATAATAAAACTACATGGTTTTTTGGGTGATTGTATAGAGGTATCACATAGATTGAGCAAGGTTTTACCAAATAATTCTTCTCTTCCTAGGTATTCATGAACCAACATTTTTAAAGGATAAATCCCACACATTTTGGAACATTATTTTTTAAACCATGTTTCCAAATCAAACACTCTATGAAGATGGAATTTACAACCATTTTATTGATTATTTTTATATAAAATGTCCTCATAATATTCATTGGGATTTAACTAAATTTTCCGCAAAACTCTAGGGTATTTTTCCATTACTATTTTAGTGATATATCATTAATGATGGTGGATAACTTCATTAGATTTTCTATTTTAGAGATGTTATTCACTGTTACACTTGGATATTTTCTTGATCTCTTCTCCCCATGTATCATTAGAAATGGATTGTGATGTTGTTTCCAAATCAAAGGTGACTGATGGAGAATTGTTATAGTTTCAAATGTAATATTTTTTTATAATAGATCTACTCATTTTCAACCAGCATTAATAACGAAATATTGATTCCATGTGTTCTTGATGTATATGTATTTATACAATGGATTTAACAAATTAATTTTTTTTATTCATGTAAATTAATTTTTTTTTTATTAATTAATTTTTTTGATTTGATATCAAAGTGGAAATGTCATAGGAGATAGTTTTTTTATGGTTTTATATTTAGAAACATATTTAGGAACACTATATGTTTTATTAAATTCGTCGATTATGATTTTGACTTAAAATAGATTTTCGACCATGGGAGTGGGGTTGCATCATTTTGAAAATGTTTTAAAAATTATGAGAATGGTTTTTAGTTGATTTTTTTTGAAAAAATTGTACATTAAGAACCCCAGGATCATTATGTTATGGACATATGAAAACATAGTGGGTGTCATGCCAAATAGGGTTATTTTTTAATATCTATTGACTATGAAAGGACTCTATATCGTTAAGATAAATGATTTTCTTGGTTTAATGTTACTTTTGGTGTATGAGTACATATCCCCCTATTATAGAGACCATTTTTCTTAGTTTTATATATTGTGGTATATTTCATGATTGGTTCATTACATGTATATCATATAGATTATCATTGGATGGCTTTGTTTTTTATTTCATGCTATATAGCACTTTCCAATCATATCCATTATTTATGTGAAAAGAAACAATTTTTTTGAAAACAAAAGGATCTAATATAAAATGATTTCACATTTCAAAATTCTTTAATAATTTTTTTATAATTATATAAATAATGGTTTCATGTTGTTATACATTGTATTGATTCAGTAGCTATGGTTTATTGGGCTCAAATCCCTCTCCATAATTTTTCCTTTGAATGTTTTATGCTCTAGTTATATTGGACATATGTAAAAGGGTGGACGTAATTTAGTCCTCCAACTTTATTTTTATATTTTACACTTAACATTTGGTTGTGATAGTGGTGATATATGGTCACATGGAGTCTCGACCTTTTTCTTGTCTTTTTTTCTCTTATGTTATAAAATGTGAGTTTTCATTGTATGTCTCATGGATGTTTATTATTATTCTTCATTATATTGTATATGTTTATATCATTTTGTTTATTCATGAGAATCATTTGGTTTTTGTTGATATTAACCCTATAAAGGGACATCATATTAGATGTTTCAAGTATACTAGAGTTGGTTTGTTAAATATAAGGTATAATTCACAAGTGGTTTCTGTGCCCTAGAATCAGTCCATTATGAGTATTCATGTTTTTTACCTCATTAAGATAAATCTAGCCTATAAATACATCTTAAATCCCTCTAATTCTATTTATACACATTTGTAACTAAAACCCTAGAGAGGATTATAGGATCTCATTATTCAAGGGGGCCCTAATGAATTCATAGAGAGGTCAAGAACATTAAATATTTAAAAAACATCAATTGTGATAGGTATTAATATTGTTTATATTCTTCATGCTTCAATTTACCATAATTTTTTCATTTAAAAAAGTTTTTAAATATTTTAAATAATATTAATATTGGAAATTTCTTTTTTTATGGGTTTCTCAAAGAATGATTTCATATAGGGTAATTTGGGAGCCATGAACAACTCTCTATGAATGTAGCCGCCAACAGTACGATGTGTTACTCGAAAAACTCTACACTGATAGACAAATTGGGCTAGGGGTATATAAAGGGGAGGGTATGAAACTAAAAAAATTTACTGTCTCCCTCAAAATATATGACAACCCATATCGTCAATTCACATTAATTCTTAATTTATTATGTAAATATTAACTAAAGACAACCTAGAAGACTGAGGGGCCATGATTCATTATGAAATTTTGTACATTACCTAAAAATATAAAATAGGGATAAAAACAATTCTTGAAAACTTCTTTAATAGACTTATAAAATTCTATAAGTTTTAAAACTACAAGGGACAACTTTTGGACATTTATAATAAAAGGTTGAGATATAAATAATAGTAAGGGAATAAAAAAATTATTTAATTGGTTAATGAAATAAATGTGAGTAATAAGACATAATAATTTAACATAAGAGGTGAGAATCATAATCATGATAAATGAATCATGGTATAACATGAAAAAATTACGGGAACATGGGAATGCAGCAAAAATAATGAAACCTGGAATCATATGGATATGTCAAGGATAACCACCTAGACATTATAACATAATGTTATTCATATAACATCTTATAAACCATACATGTTATATCATGTGACAGAAGAATAACCTAAATAATTAGAGATAAATCTGGGTGTACCCATACATAATCATATCATGTATATTCATAAGGGTGCTACATGGATCACATAAAATAAGAATGTATCTAGTAAATTTTTTCCCCATGATCATGGAGTTTTGTATACATACCATGAAGTCCCCAATTAATAGAGGATAGGTATATCTTGGTGAAAATGGATCTATAAAATACATAAATTCTCATAAAATATATTAATGGGACAAAAGGATCTATAAAAATTTGAACATCAATGATAAATTATTGGATATGTGGAAAAATATATCCAAACATTATTAATTATAAATAAATGGAATAAAATAATTATTTTTCTTGAATTGTATAGAAGAGATAGTGGTCTGTTGACATGATAGGTTGCATCCAAATGTTTAGTAGGAGATTTCAGAGAGCATAGGTAACCTTAAGAAGGCATTAGAATGGTGATGGTAGAGTATGGAAATGTTCAATGTTCTTTGAGTGAAGAGATAAGAAATATTGGTGACATTTATATAATAAAAGTGATGATATTTCTTTATTATTTATCAGATATAGGTTTTGGACTCCATACAATAATGTAATGAAAACAAAAATACATTCTATGTTTTTTCCAAGGGTTTCTACCAAAGGGATGTGGTTTTTGTTATTTTATAAGTAAAATAACATAAATCATTAAAATATTACCCATGGGGATGTGAACATGACTAATATTTAAAAATAAATTATTTTAAAAACCCAAAATATTATATAGGTTTTGGAGGATTTTTAAATGATATATAAAATTTAACATATAACATCAAATAATATTATTTTAAAAGGGAATCATATATTTGGTCTCCGATACATTATATTCTATATATTAAATAATTTTTTGTTCTTTATGATGTAATAATATAAATCATATTATTATATCGAATATAATTTTTACCATAAAATTAGGATGTCTCATAAAATTAAGAAAAAATCAGTATTTGAGAATTTCACTATGTTGAATCGAAAATTAATATTTATTTCATTAAAATAATTATATAAATATGTGAAATTATATTTTTAAATCAAAAATCCCAATTTATTTTAAAAATTCTTGGTTATTTTACAGTAACATTATTTAGAACCTCATAAAATTATATTTTCACATTGTAAACTAAGATAATAATTTATATTTAATATATATTAGTTAATAATAATATTTAATTAATATATAAATTATTATTAAAAATCTTTAATGAAATTAATTTTTTTTGTTGGAACTATATATTCCACAATATAAATATTTTGTTTTTTCGTAAAAAAATTTAAATTTTCATCAAACTCATTACATTGTTATTTATAAAGATTAAACAATATAGAAAATAATAACCATTTTTTTATTTGATATAAAATGAAAATATTCATAATATTAAGGTGATTATACAAAGACCATTATTACAATACTAAACACTATAAGGGTAAGGTGTGTGGAGACGATATTTACATATTGTTGTTCAGCAAAATCAGTTTCATTCTTAATTTTAATGAACATAATCATCATTAATAAATTGTTTTAAATTAATTTATATTCTATATATGAGAACGGTCTTGGTCAAGTGAAAATACCATAGAATATATATCCCACCAAATCTTTGATAAATGGGCTTCATATAGTATGATGATACTTGTCGAGGACTTTACATCATATTTTTGTGTTAATAGGACTTATTCATAACTCTTAATTTATACAAATCATATGATAAATATTAAATAGCTATATTTTTAGTGGTTATGATTCATAACAATGATTCATGTTTTTAAGATATAATATTTTAAAATAACCAAATTAGTGAATGTTTTTTATATCAATACAGTGCATAATAAGGCTCATATCCATTTAAGAATTAAATTTTTACTTATGAATGTCCGGATCATTACATTATTCCCACATTAGATGAATTACCCTGCAAATATTCATCACATATACTAAAAATATTATTTCTAGTTCATCACCTCCTATAATTAGGATTTCTCTTCCTCAATATTGTGTTTCCTCAATAATGTGTATTCCATTACTTTGTAGGATTTTTTCTCTATGATCCAAAATCATCATTAGTTTCTCCTTGTATACATGATATTTTTTAAATGGTATCACCTATGAATTGAATTAATACAAGGGATTTAGTATATACATCTTTAATATGGATATGTAGAATACATCATGTATTAGAGAAAGGGATGGATGAAGTGATAGTTGATATGCCATGTCTGTGATTTGATTGAGAATCTCTGAGGGGAAAATGTACCTTGGAGTTATCTTTCCCATATTTCCAAATTTCATGAATTTTATTCCATGGAGATATGAATAAGAAAACCTTATATACAAGTCAAAATCCAAGTCTCATCGATGATTGTTAGAATATATCTTTATCCATCTTAGAGTAGCCATGTTTAGTTCCTGAATGGTCTTGAAAGTTTCTACCATTTCCTCTACCATTTCAACACCCTACTATTTTCGATCACCAACATCATCCCATTATGTAGTTTCTCTACATATCTTCCCATTCTAGGATTTGAAGGGATCCAATTGGTTACTTGAGTGGAAATAATTATTGAGTGAAAACTCAACCTTAGGTATATGTTGATCACATAAACATTTTATGTCTATTGAGAATTATCTCAAAATTTATTCTAGTTTTGAATAGTTTTGTCATATTGTCCAACAATTTGGGGTGATAAGTTGTACTATAGTTTGAATTATTATTTATGGAATATTAGATACTCTTCCAAAACATGGAGGTAAATGTTGGATATCAATCAGATACATTTTAGAGTTTTTCCCATCACAAAACCACATATCTAATGTATATCCATTAAATTTTATCAAATGATATGTCTTATTATATTGTAATGATTTTTATGGTCATTTTAAGATGATCCACCACATCCCAGTCCTAATTATTTTCATTTAATGTATTCAATAGAGCAGTGAAAAATTACATCATAAGGTTTTCCCATTTCCATGTAGGTATGAGTAATTATTTCATCATCCCCTTCAAATTTTTCCATTAATCCATCACTTTCTATCATACAAGAAAACATGATGTATATTACAGGATCCTTTTATTTATATTTTCCCACCAATAGTGATATCGATGATATTGATATATCACAATGCATCCTGGATTGATGTAGAAGGAAAAGAAACATGTATCACCTAATATATCTTTTATCATTATAGTATTTACGACTAGACATATTCAATTCACATATCTTACAAATAATTCAATAATAATATTGAAGTATATCGATTTCCTTTTTCTTATACCATCCACCTTCTTCTGTATTTTAACATCATCACTTTGACCAACCATTACCTCTTCCAAAATTCATGTATTATATATAATTTGTGGAAGTATTAATTTTGTTTCATTATTATTATTACCATGTATATCATCTTCAAATATAAAAATATTAGATCCATCTAAATCTCATTACATATAATGTTGCAAGATCCTTTATACATTGTGCATCTAATACATTATTATTTTCACTAGGATGGAAGTGGATTGACCCATAATAGTACTTAATCAACTATATCCATGTTCATTATCACATATTCATATAATTCTATGTTAATATATATATAAATATATGATTCCCTTAAGATTTGTGTATACTTTTGAATTATAGCAGCAAAGATAATGAAGAATTCTTTTCAATTCAAAGATCACTATAGAGAAATCTGGGTTAGGCATTGTGTTGTCATATTCCTGATCGTTCAACTAGCTTGAGGTGTAGGATGCCATTTTTTATTTTTCATCCATACACATCCCAATAAAATCTATTTAGAATCACTATATACCACAAGGAGTTCCCCACTTGCGGGTAGTGTATGTATAGGTGTATTTATAAGACTCTTTTTCAACTACTTAAAACAATCTTCACATTCAACATCGCCATAAAAATTGAATCCCTTTCCAGTCATTTTGGTTAGAGGGATTTACAATCATGAGAAATTTCTAACAAATCATCGATAATATTTTTATATTCCAATAAAACTATAGATATTCATCTTATATGTCAGTATCGAACATCCATGAATTAATTATTTCTTAGAAGGGTATCAATATATCCAATTTCCTATTTTATTATTCCAAAATAATGGTAATTCCTTTAAATAGAATATAAATTTTTTGTAAGTTAGACAAAGCACCTCGTTTCATAAAGTCATTAGAAGAATAGTAAAATGATCATTATGATCATCCTTTCATTTGGAGTATATTAGGATATAAACAATATAGAGTACCAAAAAATGTGATGTAATATCTGATGTCTCTTTTCATCAAGCCAATGATGATTGATGGATCATTAGTGGGTCCAAAAAAATATCAATATGAACTCATTTTGACCATAACGTGTTAAAAATATTGTCTTGGGTATATCCTCCTTCTTCACCTTTACTTTATTAAATCCCTAATGATGATCTACTATGGAGAAGTATTGGGATCAACATAGATGATAAAAGAGTCGTCAATTTATGGTAGACGATTTTTGTTATCAATCATGATCATATTGAGCTTGGGATAATTGATGTAAAGGGGTATTGAACCTTCCTTCATCTTGAAAAAGTGTACTAGTGGAACCCAAAGTGATAATCATGGGAATATAAACCCTTTAAACCAATTATCCTATAGTTGTTTATTTATTTTATATTGTTCAACAAATCTCATTCAATATGGAGTCTTGGATAACTGAAATTACCTAGGTATAATATCAGTAGAGAATTAATCATCTCTACTAAAAGAAAGACTAAAGAATTCTATAGGAAACACATCACTATATTCCCTCACAATGGTCATGTATTATAGGACGATAATTTCCATTGAATCAGTCATTTCAGCTTGATACAATTTACGATAGAGACAAAAAATATGTGCTTCTGATAATGGTACCAAAGAAGATTCATCCACCTCCATTGACCTATATAATAATACAGGAGGATTCATGATATGGAGGTTAATTTACATCCCCAATAACTTTATAATGGCTCAATATATGTTAAACCAATACATACATAGAATTGATAAAAATTCAAGTAAATAGAGTATCAAATAAAATTCAACGAATTTAAATCCACAAAATATTTTTAGGGGAGGTGTTACATACTTGGGAATCCATAACATCCCCATTTTCCATTTTCACCAATAACTCTAACTACATTATTTGTAGTGGTTTTAGATTAAATCTACTAAACTAGAATGATATGAAAGATTTCATAAAACATGAATACAAAATACATTATATATTCCAAAATTAATAAAAAAATCTATCTACCACCACTTCATTGTGTCGTTCCACCTCAGGGGTTGTGATGGTATATGATCACTCTTATTTTATTATTTGTTATTTTCATTGATTGTCTCTTAAAACCCTTAGATTTGGGAAGTGGTTCAAATGGTTCCCTTTTTCCATATATTTGAAACATTGCATATTTTTAACTAGGGAATTCCTCTCTTTAAACCCATTGGTTGGTTTCTCCAATTAATAAACATTTGTTAGACACCCTTTCATTCTTCAGCTAAATAAATTCCTTATATTCCTTAGGATATTTATTGGATTATTCTTCCGATACTTTTAAAATGTGGGATATTTTAATTTCATTTCATTATTATATTTATCAGTAATACCACCCAAATAAAACAAAACATTAAACTTATTACCCTCATGGAATCCATGATATTCCTTAGCCTCCCTTTCAACATTGAGTGAACATAAGACAATATATTCATAGATGTGAAAATCCAAAATTTATTGGACATTTAATTAACATGGAATATTGCCAAAAATGTAGTTTTCAACATTATATTTGTGGGTAATGACATTGTTGGATGTGTATCGTACATTTCTCATGATGTTTTTCTTATATGTCCTGATGGATTTGCTATATTTTTTCTTAAGGGAATGTTAATCCATACCCATTTTAAGTCAAAGAGTGTGAGGAAAATAATTCTGAAAAAAAAATATCTTAATTACTTTAACTTCATCACATAAATATATACCCTAAGATTTGTGTTTTCATCAATATCAACTGTTGATTAGCTTCTCCTTCCATATGATAAATTGATAGTACAACCTTCTATTTCACGAATCATTGTCGGATAAAGAATATTTTCTAAACATAGTAGTCCATTATTTTATGATTAATGTATTATATGATCCAATAAAATATTTTTCGTTATTTGTATAGAAGATTCAATTTAAAATTGTAATTTATTAGGGGGTTTTGGAATTCCTCATAATTCATGTTTCTATGTTGAAACTGATTTAATTAAAAAAAATTCATCATTTGGTTTGCAATTCATTCTCCAATAGGGTTGGGCATATAATTTTGATTTTCATTACATTTCAATTAATAATTTTAGTTGGAATGGTTTCCCCTATTTCTAACCATTTTATAGAATAAAGGCTAATAGATGGGATTATTACTTTTAAACTATTGAAAACCTTAATGGGAAACTATTAACATTTATATAATAACTCATAAATGACATATATTCCTTATGTTATGAATTATTTCTTATTAATCTATGTTATTGATGACTTATTACCTAAGATAAAAAATCATGGGAATTTATGTAAACTTAAAAATGGGTTGTAATTAGGTTGTTAATGTACCAACTAATATCCCATGAGAGTGTCAAACTATGTGTGTATAAATTCCAATTTTTTTGCATGAGTTCTCAATCGCGTCTAGCCTAATTTGGTATTTTAAATTTTGTTACCCATTGGTATATATGTTCTAATTCCACATCAACATGTAGATTCCTAACATGGGTGTATTTTCGTTGAAACCTATTACTCAAAATTTGACCAAAATATAGGGATATTTACTTTTTTTCATTATCTCTATATCTTTCACAAGTGTATTCTAATCCATACCGAAAAAATAATAGAAATGCCATTGATAACAACTATTGATGCTCTTTTCTATTTTAAAAATTAAATAATTAATTATTACATATATTTTCACCTAACAAAACCTGGAATTTTGGGAGAACTAGTACCTTTTGGATATTAGTTACAAAACTGAACATCAAAAAATCCGGATATAATGACTTTATATAACCCTACATTAATATTCTTCTTAAAAGTTCATATGTCATAAAAATTAATGGAAAAACATGGGGTTGTTCATATGAAATGAATGAGACAAACATCCTATTAAGGGAATAAACCCATCATGAGATACGGTAAATAAATAAATGTATGTCCAGATCCATAAAAATCTAACAAAAGTGGTCAGAATAATAATCATCAACAGTGAGGCATGATATAATATGCTAACATAATGATAACATGTGAATGTGGGAATAACATTTATCTTGACATCAGAATAATATGTAATGTTTATTAACTAAGGAATCATAACAAAATGTTCGTAGGAGAAAATCTCATACCCCATAATCAAAATCTCATGAGACTAAAACATTACACATGGGATTGGAGTTCTATCTAGTTTTATATATACAAAATCATATCATGTACAAGCATATGTGTGCCACATAGATCATATAACATTATAATTCATTCCATAACGTTTAACCCCATAATCAATGAGTGTGGGTAAAATATATGGATGTACCAAATGAATTTAGGATATCAAAATATAGGTGAATAAACTTAAGTGTAAATGTATTTGGATAATCATAACATAATCATTTGTCAAGAAAAATCATGGAGAAATTTTGACATCATAACATCAGTAAATAAAGATTTATAATATAGTATAATGACACATAAATTGGTATCTAATAATTTCAAGATTAATAATATAGAATGATGTAGTGGTAAAACATATCCAATCATTGTGAATTATAAATCCAAGGTATAAAAAATATGTTCTATGAATTGTAAAGGAAGAGGGAGATATCACATAGCTTGACATGGTGTCTCCAAAATCATGGTAGGAGCATCATGAGAGTTTAGGGATAGCATGAGAGGTATCTAGAGATATAATCAATGAGTAAGTATGTTCTCAAAAATTTTTCAGTGAAGTGAAATAGAAAATCATGTGGGTTTATATAGGAAAACGTAGGATATTTTTTTATTATTCCCCAAATAAATGTTTTGTACTCTACACAATAATGTAATCAAAACAACGAACCTCACCATGGTTTTTCCAATGATTTCATATAAAAGGAAATGAATTTAATTATTTCACAAGTCTATGAACCAAAGTCATTAAAATATTACCCTTTTTTATGATTAAGTGAGTTATGTCTGTAATGCATTTATTTTGAAAACATAAAATATTATCTATGTTTTCGATGATTCATAATGGATTAGTAAAATTAAAAATTAAAATAAAAAAATATTTTAAAGGGGAATCATTTATTTTTTTCTAGGATACCTCAAATGTTCTATATTACATCTTTTTTGGTTTATTATGATATCAAAATAAATATTATATATTTATATCATATTTTATGCTTAATCCAAAATTCAACTATCACACTTTTTTTAAAATATTAAGTATTGAATAATTTTGACAATATGAATAAAAAATATTTATTTTATAAAAATAATTTTATAAATATTAGAAATTAAACATTTAAATAAAAATTATTATTTATTGAAATATTCAGGTTTTTTGGGAAACAATAGTTTTCTAAACCTAAAAAAATACATTTTCACATAATAAAATTATATTAGAACTAATATGTAATATATAATATTTAATAAAATTATTTTCTTAAAATACCTTTTATTTCAAAAAATGAAATGATCATATATATGCTACTGATTAAAACTATATGTTACATAAGATACATTTTCTGTTTTATCGTATCTAAATATAAATTTAATAAACCTTAATATTAAATAATTTATAAAGTATAAATAATAAGGAATAGTATAATAATTAAAGTATTATAAATAAAATGTACTGATTCGTACTATTGGGGTTGAGATACATATTCCTTTGTTACACCGGTGCACACTCTAAAGAAATGGTGTGTGACGATAATATTTTCATAGGGTGCTTTGATAGACATGGATTCAGCCGTGATCTTAATGAGAATGAAATACTTATGTAAATGGTTATTCTCATGATTTAGTTATTGAATCTTATCTTGGTATTTTTCAAGGGAAGATCTCAAAAATTCAATCTCGATCAGATGCTCTAATAAATGGGCTTCATAGGGTATGATCCTACTAGTTTAGGCCATCTCTCTTTTTTCTATGTCAATTGGTCTTTATAATAATGAATAATGTATAAAAAAACATATGATAATTGATCAATGATTGTATTATAGATATTTAAGTTTTATAGTGGTCTTTTAGATTCGATAAAATATAATATCCCAAAATTACCTAAAGTAATTCATGTATTTTATGTATATGTATTACATAATAATGAACATATACATTTTAAAGGGAAATTTTTATTTATGAATTTTCATGTCGTTACATAGTTTAAGTAAATAACAATGCCTATTATTCCATATGGTGACATTTAATGGGTGGAAGAAAACATTGATCTTCATTTAATGTGAAAATGAGTCAAGGATCAACCAACATAGACATATGGGTGAAAAAACTAGAGGTAATAAAGTGGTTTAGTTGTGTGTTTTGTAGTATTTGAATATTTTCTTTGGGGAACAATGACGTTAGTCTTCTGCATGGGAATTTAAAATGGAAGTAGGATCCATATTGAGGACGATGGTAATGATAAGACCTATTGAGGTTATAAATAGTATGTGGGTTAATGTCTAGGGGTTGTAAGAAAATTGTATTAAGGATTTCATCCTAACCAATTTATAAATTATGTATCTTTATTTTATTAAATTATTCATAACATTATTTGACTCTCTATAATTATATTTTATTAAATGTTCATAATCAGTGGGAAATATTCAAGTTTTACTATTAAATATAATTTTTTATAATTACATGAATTAATACATATTCAATTTAATTTAATGATTTAATCATCAACTGAATCCAAATAAACCAAATTTTGTGATTATTATTATTTAGGATGCCTTATTAACTTTCCAACATATCATTAGAAAAAATCTTTTTCTAATAAGGCCATTTGGACGATCATATGATCCACACAAGAAGGACTAATTTTTTTTTAAAGAAACTAGACTAGACATGAAGATTTAATTTCTAGGATCAGTCTAAAAATCCAAATAATTTGATTCTCCACTGAAGTCTGGGTCCAAAAAAATACATATTGGATAAACGTTTCAAGGCCCAACACTACAAAAAATGGGCCCAAATTCAGATTTTTTGTCCATCCCACCATTATAACAAGGAATTAAATGTATCATTCATTAATTGAATTTTATCTTGATATAGATATCCATTCGAGATTACATTTTTTATTGTGAAATCTATAATGTAGGGAGCCTACATTTTAGAATTAATGGTTTAGATTGGAGGGAAAATGTGTATTCAAAAACCCATTCACATTGTGGCCTTGAAAAAGAATAGATTGAAATGGAATGATTAAATTTATTTAATCAACCCCACATAAAATTGTCTCCATAAGTTCAATGGAAACAAAATTTAGGTTAGACTCTACACATTAATATCCAAAACATTACAGAATAAAATTTCTCTATATTCTACTATCTGATGTATGAAATTTTCAATCCAAGTGGAGGGGAATATTTGTAATAAAAACATTACAACTCCATGGAGTATAAATACATTCACCACATCTCCATAAAATGCGATGGAATTTCAGAAGAGGGGAAGATAAATTGGAATGAAAAAATCCTTGACAAGGGCCTTGTAGAACTATCCAAACTCAATTTTCTATTGAGATACCCTTCCTTCTCTCTTTTATTCATTTACTTTTGGGTTCCTTTCATCTAAAATTGGGTATTTTTTTTAATTTTGATTGAATTTTAATGAAAGCTTCATCATCATATACTCTTTTGAGAATATACTGTAACACCCTGAGATTTTATGAGAAATATTTTTTATATCTTATGTTATACGCCACACCAATGGAATCTTTCACTACAAGCAACAAAGGCTTGTCCTATGTTACATGTAAGAGTCGCCTTCCTTGATTGCTTGTGTTGTACGCAAAACTGAGTTTCACTAAACATCGATATGATTTTAAAATATTATATAAACTAGCCATTATAAATAGTATTAACCAACTTTTAAATTTTATATAACATTATAATTCATCTTACATTTTATATGAGAAAAAATTCAATTTTTCGGATAAAAGAATTATTTTTAAAAAAAATTGAAGTTTTTCCACCTTCTGATGGCGCACCCATTTTAAAAATAAATTTAGAAAATATTATGACTTTAATTTGACAATATAAACTTATTAATTTTAATAGGCATATAATTATTTCCTTTGGATAATTTTTTAATATTTTTATGTGAACTTTAATATTTTGATGAATTGTAAAAATACCCTATATTTTAATTAAAAACAACTTTTTTCATCAAGATAATTTATATGGTTAAATTATAATATTTAGTGGTTTGAATGAATAATTAGAATAAATTTTTACAATTTAATATTATATAAGTCATTATCAATAATTTTTCATTGAATTCATAGCTAAAAACATTTCAATCATTTGAAATGTTTTATCTTTTCAAACTCATTTACTCAACAGCGTGATTAATTTTATATTAAATACTGAAACTTCAATGTTTTTAATTTTAAAAAATGGATTCTATATTTGGAATCATTAGGTTCAAATTATTCTAATAGGCTAATTTTTATTTTTAGATATTATGAATAGTAAATATTGTAAATTTTATTTACTACGGTTAAAGGTAAATCGGGTAATTAAGGGTAAAAATAAGATTATAAAATTACCCTAACACCTTCCAAAGTTATATGGGATGATTAATAATCGACCCATAACACCTAAGCGTTGGAATAGAATCATTTCATGGACTTTTTACCATGAAAAGGACGTAATTATTATTATAACCAAAGAAAGTGACAACGTGTCACTCTCTTATATATTATAAGTGTAATAATTTTAATGTAGTGATAAAATTCATATAACATCGAAAATATATAGCCACAAGAAATATAATATAATTATATACATCATGTGAATTTATATATAATTTTTAGGGAAAAAATATATATCATTAATGGTGACACAATAGTGATGTAGAAATTATTTTCGTGATTTATATATCAATGAAATGGTTTTAAAAATATTAAAATAAATTTTATATGAACTATTTCATGTTCTATATGAATTTTAATGATTAATATTACATTTTTGGGATATATTAAATATTTTGGTTTGAGTATATCTTCTTTTTGGGTTTTATTTAAATTCAAAGAATTGAATAGTGTCAAAATTGACAATATTAATATTTTCTAAAAATAACATATTATTAAATTGATTAAAAATAACAAAAATATTTAAAAATTATAAATTGATATTTATATAGTCTAAGATGTCATAATTTAACCAAATATGGACAATTCAGAACACATAAGTAAGTATTTATTAAAAAATATAATTTAGAATATCATTACCACAAATAAAATTATATATATTAAATAAGGATAAAACAAAATTATAAGGATTACAATTAATTCCAGACATTTCTAAATTTTATTAGGTGATGATATTACAACCCAATATCATCTAATCATAAATTTTGAGTCATTTTGGTGGTTTTTAGGTGGGGTTTGCGTTTATTGTAATTTAATTTTTTGGTGGTTTCCGAAAGTGCCCCTCTACTATCTTATAAAAAGGCACCTACATCCTCTCATCTTCACAACATTATGATCCTTCAAGATCAGCCAAACCCTATCCAATTCTCCAATAAACTCCCATATAATAATACATTATGTCTATGTATTCTTCAATTTCCAAATTTAGTGCCCTAATAAGTGCTTTATAAGAGGCGTGTCAAAGAAGAGGTAATATCCTTTACAGATTCTTTCAAAATTATTTCTTCTTATACTTCCTCTTAAATATTTGTTTCACTATAAATTAATAACATATGTATCACACATAAAGTTATATGTTATTATAAATATGAAATAACCCAATTTCACTTTGTATCCATCCTATGGAAAATGAAATCATTGCGTGTGAGTACATATAGAATATAGTCTACCCACCGTGGTGTAATCTATTTTCCAGCACCACATTACATGGATGGGTATAATGGAGTAAATAATAACTATATATGGTAATTATAACATGTTACTATTTCTGAGAAATTTTATCATCCACTCCAATACCATTCAATAATTATAGGAACAATATCGTCACGTGTGCGTACGTACGACTTACCATCTCCAAGGTGAGATGAGATTCATTTTAAATGAGCTTCATTAAACCATGATTATATAACAAAATTGAATGAATAAATATTATATATATTATACTAATACCATTATTTATATTATATAACTATAACCTAAAGTAGTAATATAAACTTATCCGATAAAACATTCATATGAAAATAAAGTAGTTAATACACATACAACGAGTAACAAGGAAATGTTACTAAAAACATAATAAAATATGATAATAAATGTTATCAAAAAAGTAATTATGTTTCTTTAATAGATCTGTAACATTATTTAAATCATTATACAGGAGGTTTGGATACAAACGAAGCATATCTGACCAAAGGTAAGGGACAATTATTCCAATCTCATTCTTAACTGAGATTGTTTACTCGTAAGTATTTACAGAGGATATATTTATCTTCATTGTCCAAGTTTTCTAAAAAAATTCATGTATGTTTAAATTCCATTTTACCAATTTTAGAGTTTTACTACTTGGTATGTAAGTAATCATTATTTTGTTTACCATATGAGGTACTTTTTGATTTTTCTAAAAAAATTATGAGGCTAATGTTTTTTATTTATATGACATGAATGGATTTTTACATTTTCATAATACCTTATTTCCATGGAGCTTCCTATGTATGATTTCATGATTATTTAAAAAAAATTCATTTCTTTTAACATTTTATGTCATTTTGATAAAAGAAAATGATTTTGAAGAAGAATGTTTATTTTCCTCTAGAACTGTGTTCAAGTGTTTAATCAATTTTTTTTTCCATCTAAGATGATATAGGGTTAGGATTATAACACTATTATTACCTTTATTTTATTATTTTATGATGGAATTAATTTTATGAAGTCATTTATCTTATATGGATTATATTATTATGGAATGATGCTCAAAAATACCATTTTTATTTCATGGGTTATTCTATTATGTATGATTTATGATTTTGAGGAACACATAAGAATGGTTTAATTATGAGATGGGTGGGACCAATATCTACCTCTAGTGCATTGGGTAATGATTTATATCTCATGAGATAGACAACGCAGGAATAGAAATTTAATGTGGTTCAGTGATACAGGAATGGAACAAGGATGAACACGGTTCAGTATTGGATTTTGTCCTCTATGATGGTCTTGGAAATGAGTCTTGACTAATATGAAATAATTTTCTATGATTATGTTACAATGACACAAAGTATTATGACTTATGTTAGGATTATTGGGATTACATTTCACTACTATGACTTATCCCATGTCATGATATTATGATCTCTGTTGTAGGATAAGATTTTAGAAAGGATATGTTCTTATGAATATGATATGTATGATATTTCCTTTATTTGTCCTTACTAAGCATTTCAGCTCACCCTTTGTATGTTTTCTTTTCCCCAGGTTAGCAAATGGTATTAAGTAGTATATTTCAAAAGGGACTCTAGATATGATGAAATAAACGGGAGAAAATGTGGATGATTTATGAACTAATAGATTATGTTTCCCAGTTTCTAAAGACACTATACCTATAGAGTCTTATCATGGTTTTGTTATACATTTTAATAAATATGCTTCAATTCTGAAGTAATAACAATGTATGTAAAGTATGTGTCATTATAGTTGGTATTAGAGGAATCGTATAGTCATCCTTTGGAAACTAGGATGTCAAAACCTTAGTAAATACCCTAATGATATGGCAAAGCATAGGAAACAATCTTAGTGTTTTAGAAATGGCAATGAATAACCCATGATAAGACTTAAAGTGTGAAATTTTATTCTTGATTATGTGGTTTTCCTATTATGATTATTGTTTCTCACACTTTTCTTTTTGGTTTTAGTAAATGGCTATAACCCGAAGGAACCATGTTTATTCTGAATGCAACGAAAAATTAAATGACTGTCCCCCTGAGAAACCAAATATTATAGGAGATGGAATTAAAATATTATAGCCATGCTCACACTAATTTTTCAAGCTATAAATTTTGAAGTCCTTCCAAATGAGAAATGGAATGATAAAAATTCAGTTGAATCCTTCATGAGGATAGTACACCTCTATTCAGCAGTTCTTCTGATCTATTTGTGGTTGAACAATGGATCAGTAACACTAAAAATATATTTTCAGTCCTGTAATGTTATGAACATGATAAAGTCAACTTAGCAGTATATCGTTTGGAAGGTGAAGTTGATCAATGTTGGAATATTGTTAAGAATACCAGGAAAAGGGATGAAATTGAGTCCATGGAATGTGATGAGTTAAGGAAACTGTTTTTCAATAATCACTTCCCTTGTATTCTTCGAAAAAAGTTAGAGAGAGAGTTTCTTAAACTAAAGCAAAAGGATGATGAATCTGTTGGTACCTATGAAGAAATTTTTCAAGACATATGTGGTACACTTATAGGATTATTATCTAACCTGAGAGTAGATCAATTGATACTTTAGTGGCATAAAACCATGTCTCTGATGGTCATTATCCATAAGGGACATCAATATATACAATTAAATTGTTCAATGTTCTCTCAAGGTTGAGATGGATATTGGAGTAACCCATCAGTTATATGGGTTTAATATGATGGGGAAAATGGAATTCAACAGAAAATATAAAGATCACACTAAAAAGAAGATTAGTTTTCCTTTGTGATCACAGTGTGGAATAAAACATGGAGGTAATTGTCTTAGAGGGACGAGTAATTGTTTCTTGTTTGTAAATGATGGTCATTAGGGAATTGAATGTCGATGTAAGGGGAAAAATATGTCTAATGATGCGAAAAATTAAAGGGATACACAGAATGTACCTCATACACTTCAATGTTACATGTGTAAAGAAAATGGGGCATTCTGCAAATAAATTCCATAATCCAAGGGTTATGGATGAATATCGACATCAATAATCTCTTAAGGCCTATGACGAAGGAAAGTCACATGCAATTACTATCGGAGATTTGGAGTATGAAAATGAAGTGGTGAAAGGTACACTTACAATCCACTCTAATGTATCAAATGTTTTATTTGATTCTAGATCCACCCACTCATTCATTTATGATGAAATTTCTAAGGGTATCACCATATTACCTCAGAAATTATATATTGAGTTAGCTATGGAAATTCCTAATGGAACAACAGTCACAGCAAAAGTTTACAATTCTTCTCTGATTAATGATTATGGGAAAGTGATTCCTGCAAATCATGTGATCCTTAGTATAGTGGAATTTGATTTGATTCTTGGCATGGATTGACATTCTTTATATGGAGCTCATATCAATTTCCAATAAAGGGAATTCAAATTTCATATTCCAGATCAATCTATGATAATTTATCGATGCAAGTATCAATATAACATTCCGGTGGAAATTTCTTCCATCTTATGGGTCTTGATTTCAAATAATGAAGGTTATTGATCTAAAATGCTTGGAGAGAAACTCATGATTAAGAATATTACCATTGTACGAGAGTTTTATGATGTATTTATAGAGGAATTTCTTAGGTCTTCCCCCAAATTGTGAAGTAGAGTTTTCAACAGAACTCATACGAGGTGCTATGCCCATTTCAATGACACCTTATAGAATGACCCCAATTGAGATGCAAGAATTAAAGAAGCAACTCCAAGAGAATATTGATTGGGGAATAATATTCCCAAGTGTGTCACCTTGGGGAGCAACTATTCATTTTGTTTAGAATAAGGATGGATCAATGAGACTTAACATTGATTATCGAGAATGTAACAAGATCAGTATAAATAAAAAATATCCTCTCCCACACATTGATGACTTATTTGACCAACTACACAGATCTCAATAATTTTCCAAGATTGATCTTTGTTCAGTATACCATCAACATAGGGTCAACATGAGGATATACCAAAGACAACATTCTGTACAAGGTATGGACACTATGAATTTATAGTGACACGTTTTGGTCTTATTAATGCCCCTTCTATCTTAATGGATCTAATGAATAAAGTCTTTTGATACTATCTTGATCAGCTTGTGGTAGTCATTATAGAGGATATTCATGTCTATTCACTGTTAAAGGAAGAACATGAAAATCACTTGATAATTGTATTGAAGACCCTGAGAAAGGAGAAGAATTATTCCAAATTTACCAAGTTTGAATTTTGGCTTCAAAAAGTTTCATTTTGGGTCACATTATCTCAAAAGGGCGGATATCTGTAGTTCCAGCAAAAATGGAGGTTGTTGATAGATGGTTGAGACCAACAATAGGTACTAAAATCCGATGTTTTCTTGGGTTATCTGGGTAATATCAGGTTTTTGTGATAGATTTTTCCAGATTATCTAACCCAATCACCAAATTTAGTCAGAAAGGAGTTATGTTTGTTTATATGGAGGAATGTGAAGAGAATTTCAAAGATCTAAAAAGAAGGTTAGCCAGTGCACCTATTCTCACACTTCTTGGTAGTGAAGAAAGGTTTGTGATCTATAGTGATGCATCCATGAAGGTTCTAGGGTGTGTTCTCTTTCAAAATGAAATGGTCATAGCTTATTCCTCCCAAAAGTTTAAAATAACTAAGAGAAAATAACATACTCATGATTTGGAGTTAGATGTGGTAATCATTGCATTAATGTTTTGGAAGCATTATATTTATGGTGAATGGTATGATATTTATACTGATCATAAAATTTTGAATTAAATTTTCACACACAATTTAATGAACAAGATCCAAAAAATATTGTTGGAGCTGATTAAGGATTACAACTTCTCAATTAATTACCACCTTGGGAAAGCAAACAAGGTGGAAGACACCTTAAGTTGAAAAGACCATGCTAGCTTATCCATGATGAGGATCACAAAGGATGCAATATTTATGGAATTTCAAAGGATGGATCATGGAATTTAAATGAATGGGGAGATATCATATCATTCTCAAATGAATGTTCAACCATCTATACAAGTTAATATTAAAGAGGTGCGAAAGGAGGATATTGGAATTCAATAGATGGTGAGAAATTTTCCTAGATTAAACCTTGATTTTGATTGGATAATATGGCTTAGGAACTCTATCTGTATTCCTCCCATACTAGAAATCAATAAGGATCTGCTGGATAAGGCTTATAGTTCTTCATTCTCTATTCATCATGTAAGTACAAAGATGTACAGGGACCTAAAAGAGTACTTTTGGTGGGATAGTATAAAAAGAGATATCGTCGAATATGCCTCTCAATTCGTTGTTTGTCAGCAAGTTAATGTTGAGAGACAGAAGTATAAGGGGAAGATACAACCATTAACCGTACCAGAATGGAAATGGGGATACATCACTATGGATTTTGTCATCGGACTTCCCAAAACATCCAAATGTATTAATTATATCTATGTTATAGTTGACCGACTTACGAAGTCGACACACATCATTTCTATTAGAAAAATCTTATCTCTTGATCAACATGACATGATATATGTAAAGGAAGTGCTAAAATTTCATGGATTACAACATTCCATTATATCTGATCGGGATTTGTGGTTTACCTTGAAGTTTTAGCGAAGTATACAGCCTGCTCTGGATACAGAGTTATGTTTCAGAACTTCCAATCATCCTCAGACAAACGGTCAGCATGAGAGGAATTTACAAACATTAGAAGACATGTTTAGATCTTTATCTATGGATTTCAAAGGTGGTAGAGATCAACACCTACCTTTCATGGAATTTTCTTATAATAATAGCTTTCACTCCAATATTCAGATGACTCTTTATGAAGATCTCTATGGAAAGAAATGCAGAACTCCAACTTGCTAGGATGAAGTTGGGGAAAGATAGCTATTAGGACCTGATCTTGATGATGAGATGATAGAAAAGGTCAGATCTATTTAACAACACATAAGAGCTTCTTATAGTAGGAAAAATAGTTATGCTAACAACTGTAGAAAATACCCAGAGTTTGAAGTGGGTGACAAAGTGTTCTAACGAATACCTCCCAATAAGAGAGTAATGAGATTTGTAAATAAGGGAAAGATAACCCCCATGTATATCGGTCCTTTCAATATACTGGATCATTTTGGGAAGGTAACTTACCGATTTGAACTTCCACCAAATCTCTCTCATGTTCATGATGTGATCCAGGTATCTCTCCTGAGAAAGTACATGCCTGATCATTCACATGTACTATGCAGAGATATTGTACCATTAGAGCATGATCATTCATATGAAGGACAACCGATAGAGATTCTGGATCATTGTGAAAAAGGTTCTCTAAAACAAAACCACTTTCTTGGTTAATTTTTAATGGTGGAACAACCAATTAGATGATTCTACATGGGATCTTGAGGATATGAGTAGGGTGAGGTATCCTCATCTGTTTATTACGAAGTGATGAATTTCGAGGGAGAAATTAATTTTATGGGGGTAGAATGTAACACCTTGAGATTTTCTGTGAAATAATTTTTTTATGACTTATGTTATACGAAACACCAAAGGAAGCTTTCACTACATGCAACATTGTCTTGGCTTGCGTTACACGCAAGTGCATCCTTCTTCGATATCATGCATTGTACGCAATATCGAGTTTCACTAAGAAATGATATATTGTTAATATATTATATAAACTATCCATTATAAAGAGTATTAACTACATTTTGAATTTTATATAACATTATAATTCATCTTACATATGATAAGAGAAAAAAGTCAATTTTTCAGATAAATGATATTTTTTTCAAAAATGCAGTTTTCCACCTTTTGATAGCGCAATAATATTAAATATAATTTTTGGAATGTTTATGAGATAAATTTTACAATATAAACATATTAATTGCAATATGTATTTAAAAATTTACTTTGGATAATTTTTTAATATTGATCTGTTGACTTTCATATTTTGATGAATAGTAAAAATACGCTAAAATTTAATTAAAAACTACTTTTCCATCAACATAATTTATATGGTTAGATTATAATATTGAATGGTTTTAATGTATAAATATAATATAGTTTTACCGTTTAATATATTTTAAGTAATAATCTTTAATTTTACATTGAATTCCAAGGTAAAAACATTTCAATCTTTTGCAATGATTTATCTTTTAAAACCATGTTTACTCAACAACTGGATTAATTTTTAATTAAATACTGCAACTTCTGTTTTTTGAATTTGGAAAAATGGATTCCATATTTGGAATCATTAGGTACAAATAATGATAATAGTCTTCTTTATATTTTTAAACATTATGAATAGTAACTATGGTAAATTTTATTTACTACAGTTATAGGTAAATCGGGTAATTAAGGCTAAAAATAAGATTATAAAAATACCCTAACACCTACCAAAATTATATGGTATGAATACAAGTCGACCCATATCACGTAAGCGTAGTAATATATTCATTTCATTGACTTTTAACCATCAAAAGGAATTAATTATTTATAAAGCCAATGAAAGTGACAACATGTCACTCTCTTATATATTATATGCTTAATAATCTTAATTTAGTGACGAATTTCATAAAACATAGAAAATAAATAGTAACCATAAATATAATGAAATTATATACATCATGTGAATTTATTTATAATTTTTAGGCATTAATTAAATATCATTAATTGTGAAACAATAGTTATGTAGAAATTATTTTTTTGATTGAAATATAAAATAAATGGTTCTAAAAATATTAAAATAAATATTATATGAACTATATAATGTGCTCCACGAATTTTCAAGATTAATAATAAATGTTAGGGATCAATTAAATATTTTGGTTCAAATATATCTTCTATGTGGATTTTATTTAACTTCTAATAATTTAATATTGTATAAATTGACACTATTGATATTTTATAAAAATAACATATTATTAAATTGAATAAAATTAACAAAAATATTTAAAAATTATTAATTGAAATTGATATGGTAAAAAATGTCATTAATTATCCATTTATATACAATTTACAACACATAAGTAAGTATTTATGACAATTTAGAATTCAGAATCTTATTACAACAAATAAAATTAAAAAGATTAAATAAGGATATAAAAAAATGATAAGGTTTAAAAAAATATTCCAAACATGTATAAATTTTATTTTATTATTATATTACAACCCTATCTCATCTCATATTCTATGTTGAGTCATTTTTGATTTTTTAGGTGGGGTTTCATTTTATTGTAAATTAATATTTTGGATGATTCCAATAGTGCACCTCTCCTCTCTTATAAAAGGGCACATCCTCCCTATCCTCTTCTCAACATTTTGAGCGTTCACGCTTGGAAAAACCCTATCCATTTCATTTCTCCACTTCCTTAGAATCATAATAGAGGTCCTGGTCTTCTACAAAGAAAAACTTTAGTTCTCTAAGAGGTGGTTTAGAAAAAGCGCATCAAAGAAGAGGTAATATTCTTTACCGATTATTTCAAAATTATTTCTTTTCTACATTCTCTTCATTATTTGTTTCATTATAAAGTAATAAAATAAATATAAATCATATACTAATATGTTATTATAAATATTTAACAACCACATTATACTTTCTATCCATCCTATGGAAAAATAAATTACCGCATCATCGTACATACAGAATACTGTATCCACGCTGTGGTGTAATCTGTTTTCCACCACCACCTTATTTGGATGGGTATAATGGTGTAAATAATTACTACATATGGTTAGTATAACATGATACAAATTATGAGATATTCTATCATCCACTATAATACCATTCCATAACTATGGAAACGATATCGTCCCGCGTGCGTACGTGCTACTTACCCTCTCCACAGTGCAATGAGATTCGTTCTACATGATCTTCATTAAACGATGATTATATAAATGAATTGAATGAATAAATCTGATATATATTATACAAATACCATTCTGAAAGTGATATTACTATAGCCTAAAATGAGTAATATGTACTTATCCGACAAAACATACTTATGAAAATAAAGTGGTTAATACCCAAACAACAAGTAACAATGAATATTACATAAAAATGGATGAAATATGATCATAAATTTTATCATAAATAAATTGTGATTATTTAATAGATTCATAAGATTATTTAAATCATTATAGGAGGTTCAGATAAACACAATGCATATATGACCTTAGGTAAGGGATAATTATTCCAATCGCATTCTTAACCGAGACTGTTTATTCTTAGGTATTTACTGGGGATACATTTATAATCCATGTCTATGTATCGAAAAAAATTGTTTTCATGAATGTTTAAAGTCATTTTTACCAATTTTTGAATTTTACTATATGGTATTTAATGAATCCTTCTTTTTTTACCATATTATGTACTATTGGACTTTTCTAGAAAAAGCTTCTGGAGAATTTTTTTTAACTTATAAGGCATGAATTGATTTTTTCGGTTTAATAATGCCTTATTTCAATGAATCTTCATATGCATGATTTCATGATTATTTTTAATAAAAATTAATTTCTTTAAAAAATTTATTTCATTTTCAGAAAATAAAATTATTTTGAAGAAGAAAGGATATTTTCTTCAAGAACTGATTTCTAGTGTTTTATCAAAATTACGTTCCATCTAATATGATATAGGGTTAGGATTCTATCCCTATTATTACATTCATTTAATTATTTTATGATGGAAATATTTATATAAAGTCTTTTATCTTATATGGATTATGTTATGATGGAACGATGTTTAAGAATTCCATTTTTATTACATGGATTATGCTATGATGTATGATTTTTGATTTTGTAGAACTAATAAGAATGGTTTTATTATGAAATGGGTGGGACCAATATCTCCCTCTAATTAATTGGGTAAAGATTTATTTCTCATGATATAAACATGGCGATAATGGAAAGTTAATCCGGTTCAGTGATATAGGACTGGAACGAGGAGTGAACTCCGTTTAGGAATGTACTTTTCCGCTATGATGGTCTTTGAAATGAGTCTTGACTAATATGAAATGATTTTAAATGATTATGAGTGTTTGACACAAAGTTTCAGGTCTTGGTTTATTATTATTGTGATTACATTTCACTACTATTACTTATCCAATGTCATGATTTTATGATTTCTTTTACATGATATGACTTTCAAAATTTTATGTTCTTATGAATATGATATGATTGATATTTCCATTGTTAGCCCTTACAGAGAATTTGAGCTCACAATTTGTATGTTTTCTTTTCCCCAGGTCAGGAAGAAGGGTATAAAGTAGGATATTCTAAAAGGGACTCTAGATATGATGAAATAAATGAGAGACAATTTAGATGATTTAGGAACTAGTTGTTTATGTTTCCCAGTTTCTAAAGACAATATACCTATACAATCCTATCATGGTTCCATTATATGTTGTAACAAATATGATTCAACTATAAGGTAATAAAAATGTATGTAAATTATGGTTCGTTATATTTACCCTATGTTCTTATATATTAATTTTCTTAAAATATTTTAAATCATGTTGAAACCCCTTCCCTACTTTTTCTTCCTCATTCAGTCGAATGTCTAATTTAAATTCACATCATCATTTGTTCATGTGTGTTCAAGGCACAAATCTTTTCTTATCACATTATTTTCATTATATTTATAATTAATCCCCATAAACACATATTACCAGATTAATTACCATCTCAATGGATTTTTATATTTACCATTTGGGTGAGTCATAATTTTGAATATTATGTTATGGAGGGCTTTTTCTCATTGCATATTCCTTAGGTTAACATTGTTTATGTTGAACATAAAATGTCATGGATTAAAGTCATTTTTTGTTTAACATATTAATTCCATGGATTATTGGAACCATAAATATTTTAACATCAATAGTTTTTAATTGATAGTATAACCCAAGTAATGTTAAGGCTTGGATTTATACCTTAACATTAGGGTATTCTGATCAAAATTATCTTGTGAAGTGGGTGTTAATTTAATGCAATATAAAGAAAATATCAATGATTTAATAAGATTATATCCCCAATAATTAATTCAACCAAATATTTATTAAAAATTTATATCAATATAAATCTATCAATGATTTTATATTAGATCTTCAAACAAACCCCTCATTAAAAATACAAGTAAAAAACAATCGACTATGAAAAAGTAACATCACTAAGTATTCGACACGAGTGCTACTATATAAATTATTAGAGCACTATAACTTTGAATGTTTGATAGGTGACAATATTTTGTTCTTCAAATGGGACCATTTTTGGGGATGGTACTATTTTTAGTTTGTAGTTTTTAATTTTTTAATGAAAATGTAGAAACAAATAAACTATAAATTCTAAAAAACACAATGAAAAATAAACCTTCTCATAAAAATCATAAATGGAATAAACCACAACAAAAAACCCTTGTTCATAATACTTCACAAAAATCCCTAAATTTCTTGTATCCTACCAAACAGTCCTTAAAATTTGTTTGATCCTAAAAATTTGGTGAACACTTCACTGAAATAGAAGGGATATTAAGAATAATAAAATTACTCTAAAACAAATCATTGTCCAACAAAATATTCTATATATGAACAATCCTAGGTAAAAAACCATAAAAGAACTATATACCTATGATATTAATTCCGAACCCCTTGGGAATTCAATATCCAAATATTTTTACTAATTTCAAACTCAAATTCGGTTTGATTCACCTTCAAACTCAATTGCACTGGCTAGCGGGTGAGGATTCTCATTATCACCTCAAAGAGTTCCATGTGGTTTTATCTACAATGAGGACTCAGGGGGGATTATGAAAAACAGTTTGAACTTTGAGAATTATATTTCTCCCTAGATAACTCTGCTAATTCATGACTCCACTCACACCCTCCTTGTTCCACAAACTCATGGATGGATAAGAAGTATCTCTTTTTAAAGAAATTCATTCCTACATCTCATATTACCTCGATCCAAAAGAAAATAATTTATATTCATGAATTCCCTAATGATTCACTCCATGATTATTGTGAGAGGTTTGAAAAGAATGTGGAAACTTTACCACATTACCAAATATCTGACCAACTCTTGATCCAATACTTAAATGGGGGTTTATTGTCTATAAAGAGAACATTCATTACTACCTCAAGTGGAGGTGCTCTTGTTGAAAAAACTCCTACAACTAAACAATGATTTCATAAGAAATATGGCATTAAATAGGAAGAAATTACATACTAGAGAACACTCTCATGTCAAAAATGTCCAAGAGAATCAATCTATAGAGATAAAAAAGATGGCCGAGGAGATGAGTGAACTTACAGGTCTTGGGAGACAACTAGCTGTAGATTACAAAGCCCCAGACTCATCTTATTGGCAATCTTTATTCCCTAGACCTATCATGAATTTTTGAATATGTAGATCACCAGCTCATTTAATTAACACATGTCCATAACGTTATGAGGATCCATCTGACTCAACCGAACCAATAGAGCTCAATGCAGCATATGCTCAGAGGAACAACAACCCTCAACAAACAGGTTAGTTCATTAGAAACATTAACCAACCCCACCCTGAGCCGCTCCCTTCCTCCTTTAACCTAGACATGAGATACGGTAATCCCATTTCCCACCCCCCTTAGTTCCCTCAACAAAAAACCAATTGGTTCAATGTGGTGTTAATGTCCTACAAACTTATCCCTTTGATCACCAACATTAACCAATCAATCCCCATCATTCTCCTCCTAAATTCCAGTAAAATTGTGATACTTCTCAATTCCCAACCCAATATGAGATTATTCCCTTGATAAATATGATGGTAATCCCAATGTGGTACATGCATGTTTTCCTATGAAAACATTGTATTGAATTGTGGATGTTCTTGCATCCATCACCCATTTTTGGCTCAAAAACATTGATACACAAATTAGTAAACCTGCATCCCACTTTATAAAGAAGAAACCATCCAATTATTCCCAAATACTAGTTCAACTGTCAACCAACCCCAAGGGTAATCTATGTGAAAATGCACTGATATTGGGAAAACAATTTCCATGACCCCTGATGGATTATCCTGTGACCAATTGGTTATTGATTTTGAAAAATAAAAGAACAAAAATCCGGAAAATAAACTTGAATAATCTACCACACCTCCTTATATCCCCCAAATGAAAGAAATTTGTTTTCGTAAACCCATTTCTATGACATTGAAATAATTTCAACCTGATCCTAAAATGCCTGGAATGTTTAGATGTGTTGAATTAACCATTCCCCTCTTAGATTCCATCAAACAAAATTCCAAACTATGAAACAATTCTTATGGAAATGTGAACCCATAATAGACATCTTAAGACTATTGAGAATTTTTCATCACGATATTCTATTACCTATAAGTGAAAAGATTAGTGGACCTTTATAGTTCCATGATAGATATGAAGTTAAAAAATCAATGATACACTCATAGGCCTTGGAGGCTGGATAAATGTCATTTCTAAATCTATCTTCTCCAACCTTGTTGTTGGTCCATTTCATCTTACAAGTGATTTCATCTAGTTATCCAATTGAAACACAACTATACCTAAGGTAATAATTAAGTATGTCCTTGTCTGAGATAATGATCTTATTTTCAATGCTGATTTCTATGTCCTCAAAATGGAAGGTGATATTTCCTCTTCTAGATATCCCCAAATTATAGGGAAAAAATTCCTCGTAATAGCACTAACTAAGATTGAAATCCATGACAGAATCAAATACATGGAATTTGGTGACCAACTGGTCATGTTCAATGTCGATAAAGCCATGTGATACCCATCGCAGGGTCACACTACTTTCTCAATCCATGATTTTGAGGACACTTTTTAGTTTCAATTAAACCCCATTCCATCATGGTTGGCATGTTAAAACGAGAGTGGTTATTATGATATTGGTACTATGATTAACCAAGTCCTAGAAGGGGAAGCTAATGTTGACCTCTCATTCATATACTCCAACAATATAGAGGATCTTGAAAGCTCAATTGAATCCCATCTCAACTCTATTACATATTTTTCCACCTTGGATATTATTGTGAAAAAACAATATAAAAAATATGAAATCTTCTCCTACAATCATGAGATTTCAATCCCACAAATGGAAGATGAGACTAATTTGAATCCTCTTCCTACAAACCTGAAATATGAATTCCTTTTCCACGATCACTCATATTCTATAATTTTCTCTTCCAAACATACTGAAACAAATGATTCCAAACTTGTTTCGATGTTAGAGGAAAACAAAAATTCCAGAGGTTGGTACATAGATAACATACCAGGAATGAACACCTTCCTTTACATGAATCAAATCCGTTATAAAGAATTATCCAAACCAACCAGACAACCACAAAGAAGACTATATCCAATCATACATGAATTATTTGGGGTAGAGATTACCATGATTTTAAAATATAGTATAATATACCATATTTTTGATAGTGAATAGGTTAGTCCAATTCATGTGGTTCCTAATAAGGGTGGGATAACCATTTTCGGAAATGAACATGGGGAGGTAGTCACAACTTGGGTGAAAAAAAAATGGTGTGTATGCATTGATCATCAGAGATTGAATACTGAAACACAAAAATTTCACTAAGCTCTTCCTTTCCATGAAAAGTTCTAGAATGATTATCCAGAAAGTCACATTATTGATTTGTTGATGGATACAAAAGCTATATCCAGATCCCAATAGAACCTATGGACCAATAAAAGTCTACTTTCACATGACCCTTTGGAACATATGGATATAAAATAATTCCTTTTGGCCTTTTTAAATGTTACTTCATCATTCCAGAGATTAATGTTGGTTATCTGTTCTAAATTCGTTGAGAATTTTGTAGACGTATTCATGTATGAAATTAACATTTAAGGTGATTCATTTGAATCCTTCTTGCATTAACTCTCTATAGTCCTTCAAAAGGGTTTCAAATGAAACATTATTCTGAATTATTAAAAATACAGCTTCATCGTTACTAATAAGACTATTCTAGAATACATAATTTGACAATATGGAATTTAATTTGATCTTGAAAAAAATTTAGTGATCCAATCTCCTCCTGAACCCACAACAGATAGACACACCAATTTATTCCTTATTCATACTGGTTTTTTTCAATGATTTATCCTTAAATTTTGTAGAATATCCCTCCCACTCACTCAACTACAAAAAAATGATGTTGAATTCCATCTTGATGGGTCTTGTAAGAGATCCTTCCTTGAACTCAAAAATTTTCTTACAACATTTCAAATAACCCAACCCCCAGATTGCTCTTCATCCATTGAATTGATGTGTGGTGCTTCTGTTAGGTCTATTGGGGATGTTCTTGGTCAAATAAGAGAAAAAATTCCTCATTTCATCTATTATTCATCAATAACATTGGATGAAACTAAATATGACTATAATGTGGATGAAAACAACCCTTTTAAAAAAGAGCCATACATACTCATAGTCTATTTTTGATATTTTTTCCAACCATTTTGGGGATTAAAAATACATTTTTTCACCTATTTGTTTTTTTATTTTATTTATCAATTTGGATAAATAATCTTTTGTTAATAACAAATGACCAGTTATTGATATGGAAAATGATTCTTCCCCAACCATGAAGAACAAAATTTTCATTCATGGTAATGTAACCTATAACCATCATTTCATTTTGTGAGTTTTTAACCCCCAATTATGGACATGAGTTTCAATACCTAAGAGTTGAAATTCCTAAATTGGTGTTTCTTATTTTGATAGAGGCATTTTACGATCAGAATAAGTATAAAAATATCCAAATAGACTCCCATTAACATTACAGTAATCGTCCTTTTGAATGCCCATTCAATCCTATAAAGAAACTTTCAACGATAGCCACATTACAAGACCAATATTGTGTCCTACATAACATCTATATATAATTATATTGAATTTTTTTTTGAAATTTAAATGTGGGGCTGCTGATTTTTTTCTATGTTCTATTTCCCTGATTTTCAATGAGTGGTCGTATTCTTCAGGACACACATCCATTTTAGTGTGGGGAAGATGTTGTCATTCATTATGTTTTGGGGAATGGACTTTCATAAAAATAATTTAGTAAATTTTATTGACATGTGTTCAATAAAATGAAAAAAACCAAAAAAATGGTTGTGTTATTGATAAGTCAAAATTCAATCCTAATAAACCATTGATCTTGTTATGTATATTAAAATTAGTATTGTGATGAGATCATACATGGTTTGGGATATGAGATTTGGAACATTTTGAATTCATATTTCAAAAAAAATTAAAAAATTAACTAAAAAAAGAACACTTATTAAATTGAGAGATGTTTTTTGTAAATATTTAATATTTTCAACCCCTTTAAATTTTCGTCCTCATTTGTGTAATTCTTCAAACAATATTTCCCTTGTAAATATATGTTTCCATTTCTTTCCAGTTTTAATTTCAAAAAACATTGTGCATTGTTTTACCAATGTTTATCTTTTACCCATATTCTACACTCTATTGTACATTAAATTTCAACCGTCTCACAGCCACAGAAAACCCCTTGAAATACCTCTTTATTATTTTTCACATTAAGATAGGAAATGGATATTGATTGCTCTTTCAAACTCTAATATTTTCACTTTTGGTTTGTGAATGAGGGAACATATAGAAATAAATTTTTATCATCATGAGAGGAGTTTTTTTGAGTTTCACCCATTTTTATTTGTAATTTGATAATGAAAAATGAATTTTTTTTTGAAATATTTTTTCTATAACAATTTGTGGTGGAATTCAGTATAGATGATTGAAATGGTATAAACCGCCCCTGATTTGGGAAAAAAATTATACATGTCAGTGACTGAGAATGATTTTTTTATATTTTTTTATATTTATTTCACATGTGGACATGCACAATACTATGTGTGGGGGAGTTGATGTTATTAACTTATTCATAACTTTTTATTTACTCCCATTAATAATTTTATATGAAAATTTCATAATTAGTGTGAAATATGCTGGTTTTAATTTTAAATATAATTTTTTAGCATTAGTTGAATTAATCTAGATTCATGTATGTTTAATGTTATAACCATAACTTCCACACTACTGATCAAATTTTATGATTATTTTTTTGTAGGTATTCATATTAAATTTCGAACATATCATTAGAATTATGATTTGTCCAATTAGGTCATTTGAAGTGTCATATGATCAAAACAATATGGCCCAAGGAATGTGTAAAAGAACTAGACCCACCATGAAGATTGAATTTATAGGATCAATCTAGAATTCCAAATCATTTGATTCTCTACTAAAAGTCAGGATCCAATAAAATTCAACATGGATAAAAATTTCACGGCCAAACATCATCAAAAAGGTTCCCAAAAGAGGCATTAGTTTAAATCCAATTATTCTGTTGGGGAATTAAACTTATAACACTTTTTTTTAATTTTCTCCTCATATATACATCCATTCTAGATTGTATTTTTAGTGGCATTTTAAACCGCCTCTAAATTGTCATGCAACAGTTTTGAAAAATCGTCGTTAAATCGTGTGTCGGGAATTAATGACAGCTGTTTTTTGAAACCATTGTAGAATAATTTAACGGACATCTTTTATCATCGGTTTAAACTTTCTCTAGATCATTTTTGTTTTTTAAATTTGTTTTTTATTTTTTTAATATTTTTTATTTTCAAAATTTAATTAATTATTTATTTAGTTTAATAATTAGTTCATTCATTTTTTTTTCGAAATTTATTTATTTATTTATTTATTTATTTTGGTATTTATTTAATTAATGTTTTTATTGTTGTTATTTATATATTTATTTATTATTACCATGCTCATTCCCATCTCCATGCACAATTCCAAATAAATGCTCATGCCAATGCTATATATAGAAATTCTGCATTGGGGGAGATTTGAACCTCTTACCTCTTGCGGATTCTCCAAAGACACTACCACTCCAGCAAGATCATAATGTGGTCAACAAATTGAATTTAATATATATATATATATATATATTAGATAAATAAATAATACATTACAAATGTATACATAGTAAATAATTATTAATCAATAATCCATAATTTATAATTTATAATTTATAAATAATAATAACAAATTGCTAATTACTAAATATAATATAAACGATCAATAAATACATAAATAATATTGAAATAAATAGAAATTAAAAAATAGTAAATAATAAATAGTAAATAATAAATAGTAAATAGTAAATAGTAAATATTAAAGACTAAAGAGTAACTTGTGAGTACTAAATACCAAATACTAAATAATATATAATATATAATATATAATATATAATACAAAATTCATCATATATAATATATAACAGGTAACAGATAATATATCATAGATAATAGAAGATACATTATATATAATATATAATATATAATACATAATATATAATAAATATTATATAATACATAATATAAAATATATAACACATAATATATAATATATAATATATAATTCATAATATATTATATATACTATATATTATATAATATATTATATATTATATATTATATATAACATCTACTATATATATAGTGTATAAATTATAAATTAATTTAAAAATAATTTAACATATGATAAATAAATAAAAAATTAATAAATAAATAATAAATAAATAATAAATGATAAATTATAAATAATAAATGTTAAATAATAAATAGTATAAAGTAAATAATAAATAATTCACAATGAAAAAAATAATTAATCATTAATCATTAGTTATATATTAATTAGTAATTTATCATTAAGAATTAGGAATTAATTTTTAATTTTTAATTTTTAATTTTTATTAAAAAATTAAAAAAAAATATTACTAAATAATTAATAATTAATTAATACATAATTAATATTTTTATAAATAAATAAATATATAATAAATATATAATAATTAAATAATGGACTAATATCAAATTAAAATTTCATAAATTAATTATTAATTAATAAATGAAAAATAATAAATAATAAATAATAAAAACAAAAATAAAGAAAAAACAATAAATAATTAATAATTAATAATTAATAATTAATAATTAATAAATAAAAAAATCATTAATCATTAATCATTAATCATTAATAGTTAATAAATAAATATTGAGTAAAGAATAAATAATTTTAAAATAAATAAATGAATAACAAATGTATAATAAACTAAATATAAATAAATATAAATTAATAAATTAATAAATTAAAAAAATTATTAATTAATGTGTTCATAATAACTAAATAATATATAAATAGATAAATACATATTAAATAGTAATTAATTAATTAAATAAATTAATAAATAAAAAATAATAGACAAATAAATAATAATCAATTAATTAAATTATTAATAAGTAATATATATATGATAAATATTAAATAAATAACAAATTATTTAAATAAAAATATATAATTATTTAATTAATTATATAAATCATAAAATTTTAAGAACGTCTAAAAACCGTAAAAACATTGAAATGAACACAAAATATAATCAGTGAATCCTTTTTCTATGCCAAAAAATCAAATCGATGATCCTAAAATTACCTTTGATATGATATGTGGTACACGCCGAACATGAACCTTGATCGAATGTTATAACCCTTTTAATTTAATGATTTTTGTGGTCTGCATCTAAAACCTCTTTTTCAGAGGCCTTTTGCAACTTTTTGGCATAATAAAAATTTGAAAAATACTCAGAATGTTTGTACTTAACATAAACGGCATAGAGATCATCGTATGCTTCGATATTATATGTGGTAGAGCCCAAACAGACACCCGGGGTAAAAGTTATGGGCGATTGATGATTGAGTTTGATTTTTAACTGTTGAAATTTGAATTAATTTTTTTCCTTCCATTATCACAACATTGAAATCTAACTTGGTTTTTCCTCATTTTATAGGTTTCTAATTGACTTTTTTTGAGACGAAATGGACTTCCGGATCATAAGTTATGGTCATTTGATGCTGATGTGTGTTCTTCAGCTTAATGAAGATTTGTTTTCATTATAAAAATATTATTACCTAATAATTATAAATATTTATTAATTGAAACATTATAAGTAATTAAAAATATAATTAATAAATTAAATTTTATTATAAATAATAATTCTTTAATTTTTTTGTATTGTAATTTTTTCCATCAATTTTGTGGCGATTTTGGAAATTATGCCTCAAATTCGCAGCAGTTTTGGAAAAATCACATCTAAATTTTTTTAATATTTTTTGAAAGAAATTATAAAACATTAATAAAAAATATTTTTAAATTATCTAGCGGTGGTTTTTAAAAACATCTCTAATAAGCTACCAAAAAAAATCTTCATTGGAAAAAATTTAACGACGATTAAAAAAGCTTCCGTGAAAAAACTGCCCCTTAAAAATTATTTTCTTTTAATGTATGAGGCTTGATAAATGTCATGCACAAATACATATTCTCCATCTTTCTTATAGGTACCTTTCTAGAAACAGGTGTTTTCATCTAGTTAGCCAATTAAATCACATCCATACCTGATGGAATAATTAAGGATGTCCTCGTCCAAGTTAAAGATAATATTTTGTCGGCTTATTCCAATGTATGGGACATGGATGGTGAGCCATCCTCTTCTCACTCCCCGTTGTTCTGGGGAATCCATTCCTCATAATAGTAAGAACTAGGATTTATATCAATGTGGCCATCTTATCAATGGAATTTTGTGACCAACATGACAAGTTCCATATCTTTCAAGCCATGTGATACCAATCTAAGGATCACTCTGCATTCTCAATCCATAATCTTGAGGACACATTATAGAATCAATTGAAACCCATTACATCATGCTCATCATGCTCAAATGAGAGAGGATCTTATGATATTTATTCCATGATTAAACTATTACTTAATAGGGATGTAAATGTCAAACTCTTATTCATAGAATCCACTAATCTAGAGGATCATGAAAACTCTCTTGAATCACATATCAACTCAAATTTCTATAGATATACCATAGAAAGTATTGAGGAAAATGAATTAAAAACAGAAATCCCATTATCCATTCATGAGGTTTCTATCCCACAAATGAATGATGAGATTGATTTGTAACCACTTCTTACACACATGAAATAGGAATTCCATTTCCATTAACATTCATAAGTTGTCATTGTCTCTACCACACATACTAAAACCGGGGAGTCATAAGTTGTTCAGGTGTTATAGGAAAACAAAAATACCCTAGATTGGAACATAGATGACATACCAAGAATCGACCCCACCATTGGCATGCATCACACCTATATTGAGGAATCACCCAAACCATCCAGACAACCACAATGAAGACTCAATCCACTAATCCATGAGGTAGTTAGGGAAGTGATTACCAAACTTCTATAAGTTTGTATTGTCTACAAAATATCCGATAGTGAATGGGTTAGTCCAATTCAAGTAGTACATAAGAAGGGTGGGTTAATTGTTGTCAAAAATGAACATGGGGAGGTAGTCATAACATGGGTGTAAAAATGGCTTGTATGCATTGATTATCAGAAATTGAATATTGAAACAAGAAAAGATCACTACCCTATTCCATTTCATGATAAAATTCTAGAACAATTATCTAGGAAGTCCTAATATTACTATCATGATGCCTGCACCATCTACATCCAAATCCCAAAAGCACCTATAGACAAAAAATATACTACCTTCACCTACCCCATTGGAACATATGGATAAGGATGAATGCCTATTAGCCTTTTCAATGATTCTACAACATTCTAGAGGTGTTTCGTGAGTATCTATTCTGAATTTAGTGAGAAATGTATGGAATTATTCATGTTTGAAATTTCTATTTATGGGGAGGTATTTGAATACTACATTCATTCACTCTCTCTAGTTCTTCAAATGTGTGTCAACTGTTAACTTGTTTTGAATTATAAAAATTTCCACTTCATAATTACTAGTGGGATTTTTCTATGGTATATAATTTCACAAGATCATATTCAATTTTATCCTGCAAAAATTTATTTGATCCAATCTCTTCCTGAACCCACAACAAGTCAACACATATATTTATTCCTTATTCTTTCCGAATTCTATCTGTGATTCCTCCATATAATTAGTAGAATTTCTCTCCCACTCAATCGACAACTCCAAAATGATGTTGAATTCCATTTTGATGGGGATTTTAATTGATCTTTCCTTCATCTCAAAATTATTCTTAAAACATCCCCAATAATCCAACCCTATATTGGTCCATACTCATTTAATTGATGTGTGATAATTCTGATAGGTCCATTGGGGAATTCTTGGTCAATTAAGATAAAAAATTCCTCATGTCATATATTATTCCTCAAAACATTGGATGAAACTCAATATCACTACACTATGGCTGAAAAGGATCTTTTAGCAGTGGTTTTTTCCAAAGATAAATTCTGGCCCTATCTCTTAGTTGAAAAAATCATCATCATTATAGACCATTTTTTCAATTAATGTTCTTACTCGAGAAAAATGATTCCAAACCGAGGCTAATAAGATGGATCATGGTGATCCAAGAATTTTAAATTATGATTAATGATATACATAGAAAAGAAAACCATATCGGTGATCACCAAAGAAGAAATTCCAATTCTTCTGATTTTTAAAAAGTTGATCCTCAATTTCCAACTAAGGACCTCTTATCAATCACTCCAAATTTATAATGGTATGCCCCATTTTTTAACTACATGACTGCATATATTTTCATGAAATGTTTTCAAAAGAACAAAATCTGAAGCTGAAATGTGATTTAAAATTAAATTTTTTAGAAGATAATAAACATTGGAAAATTGGGGTTGACATGGTAATAATAAGATGTTTATATGAAGATGAATATTCCTCTATATTGGAATTTTTCCACTCAATGCGAGGTGGTGGACACATTAGGCTGCAAAGGACTTCTTGAATGGTCCTTTCCTCAGGATTCTTATTGTCTTCACTCTTAAAGACTCCCATGAGTTCTACAAATCATGTCCCACTTGACAAAAGTTTGTTATAATTTTTAAAAAAAATTAAATTCCCCAAAAGACATTAATTTTCTATGATATATTTGATGTTTGAGTCCTCGATTTCATGGTACCATTTTCTACTTCTAATTGATTATCAATTACTTTTCTGTATATTGATTATATTTCTAGTTGGGATTATTCCCATCCCACTAGGAAGAATGATTCACATAATGTTATTGAGTTTATAAAAACCCACATTTTCCACTAGTTTGGAACAACACGTGCCATAATATGTGATTATGAACATATTTATGTAATCGAACAATGGAATATCTTTTAAAATATTTCATATGTTCATTAAAATTCAATTGCATATCACCCCCAAACAAATGGAATTTCAGAGCATTCTAATATTGTAGTGAAAGAAGTATTTGAGAGAATTGTAAATCCAACTAGAAATGTCTTTCCTAGAAGAAATGGGGTATTGATTTGGGCATATCAAACATCCAGTAAAACACCAATTGGGATTACCCCTTTTAGGAAAGTTTTAGGTATAGTATTTCCTTTACTTGTTTAAATCCAACATAGGTCCTTTTGGAATGTGAAAACATGTAATTGTGATTTTGAATAATTTGGTGAATATATATTTTTACAGTTAAATGAATTGGAAAAGATTTAACTTGATTCTTAAGAGAATTACAATTTCTTCAAAGAAAAGGCATAGTTACTTGATGAAAACACATCTAATGAATGATATTTCATGAATTTGAAAAGTTTATTCTCTTCAATTTTTGATATTGAATTCACACGTGTATGCATAATTGCCATTTGGAAGGTACTTTTATTATTACTAAATTTTACCCATTTTTTGTAGTGTTAGTCGAATACCCATATTCTAAAAGGACATTCACGATTAACAGACATCTGTTAACGCACTATAATAATAGGACACACATCCCGAGAAACATATAAACCTCCATCAGATCATAAACTTCTATAGAAGACCCACCACTGGATGGGGACGATGACCCACTAAATCCAATCCAGGGGGCACATATTTCCCTTTAACTCTCCCAATATTCCTCTTTCTCTCTCACTCTATCCCCCCTCTTTCTTATTCTACCTCTCACTATTATATTTTTACCACAACCTTTATGAAACCTATTCTTTTTTTCATTTTCTTTTTGTTGGGGTGTTTATTTTAAAAATACTAAAAACAGAATTAAAAAAAAGAGTCATACTTACTCACCATCCACTACTAAAATTTTGTCTAACCATTTGAGGAATTAAAAAATACATTTTTTAGTTTTTTTTTGGTATTTTCATCCTGATTTTTTTAAAAATAATCTTTTCTAAAAAAAAATTGAATGATCAGTTCTAGATCTGGGAAATGATTCATTAGAAACCATGAGCATCAAAATTAGCATTCATTCCAAAGTCACCTTTGTCTATAATGTCATTTTGTGGGGTTTTCAACCCCAATTTTGATTCTTGATTTTATAGGCCATCGAGATGAATTACCTACTTTGGGGTTCTTGAATATGATAAAGGCTTTTTCTAAAACAAAAAAGAACAACATTATCCAAATAGACTCCCATTAACATTACATTAATCCTAATTTTGAACAACCATTCAATCCTATAAAAACAATTTCAATGATAGCCTCATTAAAAGCCCAATATTGTGTCTTACCTAACATCTAAATACAATTATATTGAATAATTGATTGAAATTTAAATTTGGGGGATTGGATTTATTTCTAGGTTCCATTTCCTTAATTTTCATATAGTTTTCATATGCTTAAGGAAACACATCCGTTTTAGTGTTGGCAGAAGTTTTTATTAATTGTGTTTTGGGGAATGGTATTTATATTATATAATTTTGTAAATTTTATTGACATGAGTTCCAAAAAAAGAAAAAAATAACCAAAAAAATTGGATGTGTCTTTAGTATGTCGAAATTCACTCTTAATAAACCTTTAATCTTATTATTACTATTAAAATTAGTATCGTGATGAGATAAAACATGGTTTGGAATATGAGATTGAGAACTTTTACAAGTCGACATTCAAAAAAATTCAAAAAATAAAATTAAAAATACATTTATTACACTGAGAGAACTTTTTTTTGTAAATATTTCATATTCTCACTCCCTTAAAATTTTCATCCTAATTTTTATCTTTCTTCACACAATATTGCCCTTGTAAATATATGTTTCCATTTCTTTCCTTGTTTAATTTTACAAAATATTGTTAATTGTATTAACCATATTGATATTTTAAAACTATTCTCCTCTCTATTGGAATTTAAATTTCTAACATCTTATAGCCACATAAAAACACCTTAAAAATACCTCTTTATTAATTTCACATTAGGATAGGGAATGGAAGATGATAGCTCTTTCAGACTCTAATATTTTTACTTTTCGAAGGTGAATGTGGGAACCTCTAGAAATAAATTTTTCTCATCTTGAGAGGAGTTTGTTTTCAGATCCATACTTTTCTATTTGTAATTTGAGAATGAAAAATGAATTGTTTTTGGAATATTTTTTCTATAAATATTTTTGGAAGAATTCAATATAGGTGATTGAAATGGTATAAACATCACGTAATTGGGAAAAAGTTTATTTTTGTTGGTAATTGAGAATGAGTTTGTTATGTTTTTATATTTATTTCACATGAGGACATCTACAATACGATGTGTGGGGGATTTGATGTTATTAAGTTATTCATAAATTTTTATTTACTCGATTTAATTATTTTATATGGAAATTTTATAATTGTTGTGAAATATTCCCATTTTAATTATAAATATAATATTTTAGCATCAGTTGAAATAATCCATATTCAAGTACGTTTAATGTTCAAATCAAAACATTTATCGTACTGATCAAATTTTGTTATTCTTTTTTTGTAGGTATCTGTATTCAATTACCAACATATCAATAGAATTAATCTTTGTCCAATTAGGCCATTTGAAGGGTTATATTATCAACAAAATATATCCCAAGAAATATGTAACGAAACTAGACCTGCCATGAAGATTGTATTTCTGGGATCAATCTAGAATTCCCAATCATTTGATTCTCTTCAAAAAGTAGAGGTCCAATAAAATTCATCATAGAAAAAAATTTCATGGACCAACACCATAAAAAAGCGTCCCAAATGAGGCATTGGTTTTCATCCCACTATGTTGTTTGAGAATTAATCTTATCAAAATGTTTCTAAATTTTCTCCTGATATATACATCCATTAGAGATGGTATTTTTAGTGGTGGTTTAAACCACTTCAAAATTGTTTGGTGACGGTTTTGAAAAATTGTCGCTAAATCACGTGTCAGGAAATATTTAGCAGCGGTTTTTTTAAAACCATTGTAGAATAATTAAGTGGAGGTTTTGCAGTAGCAGTTTAAACCCTCGCTAAATCATTTTTTAGTAATTATTTTTGTTAAATTAATTAATTAATTATTTTTTTGTTTGTTTGTTTGTTTTAATAATTAATTAAATCAATTTTACCTCATAATTTATTTATTTATTTATTTATTTATTTATTTAATAATTAAATAATTAATATTTTTATTCCTATAATTTATTTACTTATTTATTACTACCATGCTTTGGCCCACCTCCATGCACAAGTCTATGTCTATTAACATTCCTATGCCATATATAGAAATTCTGTGTTGGATGAGATTTGAACCTCTAACCTCTTGCTAATTGTCCAAAGACATTACCACTCCATCAAGATCTTCATGTGGTCATCAAATTGAATTTAATATATATATATATATATATATATTAGAAAACCAAAAATTACATAACAAAATATACACACATAAAATAATTATTTATCAATAATCATTAATTTATAATTTATATTTTATAAATACTAATTACAAATTGCTAATTAATAAATAGAATATAAACGAATTATAAATAAAAAATTATATAATAAGGATGTAAATGGAAAACAAAAAATAGTAAATAATAAAAAGTAAATAATAAATACTAAATAGTTAATAGTATAAAGTAAATAGTAAATAGTAACTTTAAATGCTAAATTATAAATACTAAATAATATATAATATATAATATCAAATATGTAATATATAATATATAGTACATAATGCATAATATATAATATATAATATAAAAAAGATAATATATAATATATAAAAGATAATATATAATATATAATAGATAATGCATAATATATAATATATAATACATAATACATTATATATAATTAATATTATATAATATATAATACATTATATATAATAAATATTATATAATACATAATTTATAATATATAATTTATAATACATAATACATAATACATAATATATAATTCATAATATAAAATATATAATATATAATATATAATATATAACATATAAAAACTATTATATAAGTAATGTATATATAATAAATTAATTAAAAAATAGTTTACTATATGATATATAAATAATAAATTATTAAATAATTGAGAAATGAAAAATTAAATAAAAAATAAAAAATAAAAAATGAACAATTGTAAATAATAAATAAAAATTAATTAATAATTAATAATTAATAAATGATAAATAAAAAATAGTAAGAAATAATTATTTATAAATATTACTTATTTATAAATAATAATTAGTAATTGATCATTAAGAATTAATTTTTAATTATTAATTTTTTTACTAATCAAATAAATATTAATAATTAATTAAAAATTAGTTAATAAATAAATAAATATTTTATAAATAAATAAATAATAAATAAATAAATAAATAATTTATAATCAACTAATAATAAATTGATATTTAGTAAATTAAAAATTAATTAATAAATGAAAAATAAACAATAATAAAGATTAAAGAATAAAGAATAAATGATAAGTAATAATGAATAAAGAATAAATATATAAATTAATTAATTAATAATAGTAATAAATAATATTTAATTATAATCAATAATCAATAATTGATAATTAATATTTTATAATTATTAATTAATAATTTAACATTAATATTTAAAATTTAAAATTTAAGATTGAATATTTTATAAATAATAAATATATAATAAATATATAATAAATATATAAATATTGAGTAAAGAATAAATAATTGAAAAACAAATAACTGAATAATAAATGTATAATAAACTTATAATAAATATTTAAAAAATAAAAAATTAATAAAATAAGAAAAAATTAATAATTAATGTGTTCATAGTAACTAAATAATAAATAAATAAATAAATTCATATTAAATAGTAATTAATTAATTAAATTATTAAATAAATATTAAATAAATAATATGTAATTAGTTAATTAATTAATTAATAATAAATAAATGAATAAATATTAAATAAATAATTAAATAAATAATAAATAATTAAATAATTAATTATATAAATCACAAAATGTTAAGAACGTCGGAAAGCACTAATTACATTGAAATGTCCATAAAATACCTTCCATGAATCCGTTTTTTGTGCCACAACTAATCAAATAGATGATCTTAAAATGAGATTTGATATGATATGTGGTACTCTCCGAACATGCACATTGATCGATTGTTAAAACCGTTTGAATTTAAAAATATCGGGGTCCCCCTCTAAAACCTCTATGTTGGAGGCCTTCTGAAACTTATTGGCATAATAAAAGGTTGTACAATACTCAAATTGTTATCACCTGACATAAATGACATAGACCTCATCATAGGCTTCGATTTGATATGTGGTAGAGCCCAAAAAGACACGCGGGTTAAATGTTATGGGTGATTGATGTTTAAGTTCAATTTTTGAATATTGAAAATTGAATTTATTTTTTTCCATTCATCATCACATGATTTAAATAACACATGGTTTTACCTCATTTCATAACATTCAGTTTGACTAGTTGTGGAGATAAAATGGAAACCTGGATTCAATGTTATTGTCCTTTGATGTCGAAGTATGTTTTTAACTTATTGAACATTTGTTTTCAGTATAAAAATAATATTAATCAATAATTATAAATATTTATTAATTGAAAAATTATAAATAAATAAAATTATAAATAATAAACTATATTATATTGTAAATAATAATTAATTAATTTTATAATTTTTAAATTTTATTTCCTTCAATATTACGGTGGTTTTGAAAAAAGTGCCCCAATTAAACACCGGTTTTGAAAAAATAACCGCTATGAAATGTAAATATTTTTGTGAAGCAATTTTAAAAGATCACTTAAATTATTTTTAAAATATTTAGCGGCAGACATTAAAAACACTGCAAAAAAAAACTGCAACTAAATTCATCATCAAAACAAATATAACAATGGTTTAAAAAAACCGTCATGAAAATTGCCAATTAAAAATTATTTTATTATCGTATAAGAGGCATGATAATTGTCATGCATAAATACATCTTCTCCAACTTTGGTGTATGTCCCTTTCCACAATTGGTTTATTCATTCAGCTAGCCAATCGAATCACATCCATTCCTAGGGGAATAATTTGGTACATCCTTGTCTGAGTTATTGATCATATTTTCACGGCTGATTTCTATGTTTGTGACATGGGGGATGAGGCTTCCTCTTAACAATCTCCCCTAATTCTAGGAAATCCATTCACCATAATAGAAATAACTAAGATTTATATCAATGTGGCCATCCAATCCATGGAATTTGGCGACCAATTGGTCATGTTCCCTATCTTTCAATCCATGTCAATACACATCAATGAATCACTCTGCATTCTCAATCCATAATTTTGAGGAGATTTTATAGATTCATTTAAACCCCAATCCATCTTGTTCGTCATGTTCAAAAGAGATAGGAGCTTATGATATTTTTACCATGATAAACTAAGTCCTAAATAGGGATGTAAACGTCGACATCTTATTCATAAACTCCAGAAATCTTGAGGATCGTGAAAACACTCTGGAATCCCATCTCAACTCTGATCTCTATTGTTCCACCTTAAAAAGTATTGAAGAAAACGAATAATAAAACTGATCGCCCATCCTCCATTATTGAGGGTTATATCCCAAAAATTAAATATGATACTAATTTGAAAACACTTCCTACAAATAGGAAATATGAATTCCATTTCCATTAACACTCATTTCTTGTAACTGTCTTTACCACACTTACTAAAACTGAGGGGTCAATACTTGTTCAATTGTTAGAGGAAAATAAAAATTCCCTAGGTTGGAACCTATATGACATACCAGGAATCAACCCCTCCCTTTACATGAATCACATCCATCTTGAGGAATCATCCAAACCAATCAGAATACCACAATGCAGACTCAATCCACTCATCCTTGAGGTAGTAAGGGAAGAGATTACCATGCTTCTAAGAGCTGGTATTATCTACCCAATTTCCAATAGTGTATGGGTTAGTCCAATTAAATTGGTACATAAGAAGGGTGGGATAATGTTTTTCCCAAATAAACTTTGGGAGGTAGTCATAACATAGGTGAAAACAAATGGCTTGTATGCATTGATTATCAGAAATTGATTACAGAAACAAGAAAAGATCACTAACCTCTTCCATTCCAGGATCAAAGGCCTTAATGATTATCAGGGAAGTCAGATTATTACTTTCATGATGCCTACACCGGCTACATCCAAATCCGAATAGCCCTTCAAGACTAACAATATACTATATTCACCGACCCCTAAGGAATATATGGATATAGACGAACACCAATTAGCTTATGCAATGCTTCTGTATCATTATAGAGGTGTATGGTGAGTATATATTTTTAATTCACTGATAATTGTATGGAAGTATTCATGTATGAAATTTCTATTTATAGTGAGTCATTAGAATCCTTCTTTCAATCAATCTCTCTAGTCCTTAAAATGTGTGTCAAATGTAACCTTGTTTTGAATTATAAAAAATTTTCACATCATGTTTATAAATGGGATTATTCTGGGTATATAATTTCACAAGATGATATTCAATTTTATCCTACCAAAATTGAGGTTGTCTAATCTCTTCATGAACTCACAATTGTTATACAAATATGCTTATTCCATGGTCATGCAGATTTCAATGGGTGACTTATCCATAAATTCAGTTGAATTTCCCTCCCACTCACTCAACTACTCCTATATGATGTTGAATTCCATTTTGATGTGTCTTGTAAGAGTTCCAACCATGATATCAAAATTTTCCTTACAACATACACATTAATCCAACCACCTAATTAGTCCTTATAAATTTAATTGATGTGTGATACTTTAGATAGGTCCATTTGGGGTGTTCCGGGTCAAAGAAAAGAAAAATTCTTCATGTCACTATTATTTTTCAAAAACATTGGAAAAACTCCATCTCACTATAGTATGGCAGAAATAGAAATTTTAGATGTGGTTTTTTCCTTAGATAACTGCTGGAAGTATATCTATTAGGTGAAAAATTAATAATCCTTACTTTCCATTCATCTATTAATGTTCTTCCTCAAGAAAATTTTTTCCAAAACGAGGCTTATAAGATGGATCTCGATGATCCCATAGTTGGAAATTATGATTGATGATATACCAAGAAAATAATACCATGTCACAGATCACCTGATTAGAAATTCCAATTCTTCTCATTCTTAAAAAATTGATCCCGAATTTCCAACTGAGCACCACTCATCTATCACTCCAATGTTTCCCTGTTATTCACTATTTTTTAACTACCTTATTACATGTATTTTCTTAAAAATAATTCAAAAGAAAAAAAACGTAATCTGAAATGTGATTTACAATTATATTTTTTGGAAGATAATAAACATTTGAAAAGTGGGGATTACATGGAAATAATGAGATTTTTAGATGAAGAAGAAAATTCCAACATATTAGAATTTTGTCACTCAATTCCTAGAAGAGGACACTATAGACTGCAAAGGACCTCTTAAGTGGTCCTTAACTCAGGATTCTTATGGACATCAATCTTTATGACTCACATGATTTCTAAAAATCCTATCCTATGTGCTAAATGTTTTTTACAATTTCAAAACGAAATGAAATGCCCCAAAATCCATTAATTTTCTATGAGATCATTGATTTTTGGGCACAGATTTCATGCTACAATTTCATACATCCAATTGATTATCATATATTCTTCTGGATGTTGATTATATTTCTAAGTGGGTTGAGGCCCAACCCACTAGAATGTATGATTCACATACTGTTAGTGAGTTCCTAAAAACAAACATTTTCAACTTGTTTTGAACATCACATTCCATGTTAAGTGACTTATGAACTCATATATATTATCGGACAATGGAATACCTTTTGAAAAAAATGGGGTTATATGTAAAAATTCAACTACATATCACCCCAAACAAATGGAATAGAATAAAATTGAAATATTGATGTGAAAAGAGTACTTGAGATAATTGTAAATCCAACAAGAAATGACTGGACTTGCAGACTTGGTGAAGTGCTTTGGGCTTATCAAACATCCAATTAAACACCCATTGGGATGTATCATTTTAAGCTAGTTTTTGGTATAGAATTTCATTTACTAGTTTAAATCCAACATTGGACATTTATTTTAGTGAGAACATGTGATTTTGATTGTGAAAAATCAGGGGAATAAATATTTTCACAGTTAAATGATTTGAGGGAGCTTCAACTTGATTCCTTTGAGAATTACAATTTCTAAAAAGAAAATCCAAAGGTACTCAATGACAAACACATACAATAAAATATATTTCATGAATATTAAATTGTAACTCTCTTCAATTCATGATTTTGACATATCCTAGGTATGCTTAGTACCCATTATGAAGGTCCTTTTATTATTAGTAATGTTTACCATTTTTGTGTAGTGTGGGTCGAAAACCCTAATTTTAAAGGACATTAATGATTAACAGACATCAGTTATTACGCCATCATGAGAGGACACACATCTTGATAACTATATAAACATCCATTATATCCACAACTTCTATAGTAGACACAAATCCGGTTGGGGATGATGACCAACCAAATCCAGTCCTGGGGGAACCTCTTTCCCTTTAACTCTCCCTATCATTATCTTTCTCTATTTTCCCATGTTCTTCTTCTACCTCTCACTTAAATATTTTTACAACATACATTATGAAACCCTTCCTTTTCTAGTTCTACTTATATAGGGGTATGTATTTTTGAAACACTAAAAACCTAAAAACCCAAAAAAAATAAAATAAAACCAAAAGAGTCATACTTTCTCACCATACAATTTTGAATATATGTCCAAAAATTTTGGGGATTAAAAAATACATGTTTTAATTTTTTTTGTATTATTATCCTGATTTTTGATAATGAGTCTTGTTTCAAAACTAAAAATTTAGAATAATTATTTCAAGATTAGAGAAATGATTCTTTCTCAACCATGATGAAAAAAAATTAGCCTTCATTCCAATGTCATATATAATCATAATGTCATTTTTTGGGGTTTTAACACTAGATTTTGAGACTTTAGTTTGTAGACCTTCGAGTTTAATTACATACGTTGGTGTTCTTGAATATCATAGAGGCATTTTTAGACCAAATAATAATAAAAATATCCAAATAAAACCCCATTAAAATTTTGATAATCATCTTTTTGAATTCCCATTCAATCCTAGAAAAACCATTTCAATGATTACAACATTACAAGACAAATATCGTGTCCTACCCCACATCTAAATATTATTATATTTAATAGTTTATTGAAATTTAAATGTGGGGGAATGGATTTATTTATGGGTTCCATTTCCACGATTTTCATATATTTTTCATATGCTTAATGACACACATCCATTTTAGTGTTGGGGAGATGTTGTCATTCATTGTGTTTTGTGGACTCCACATTAATTTATATTATTTTGTAAATGTTATTAACATTTTTCCAAAAAAAAAGAACCAAAAATATTTGTTCTATGTTTAGTAGGTCAAAATTCAATCTTAATAAACCTTTTATCTTGTTATAACTATTAAATTTAACGTTGTGATGAGATTATTCATTATTTGGGATATGAGATTGAGAACTTTTTCAAGTAATCTTTATAAAAAATTCAGAAAAATGAAAAAAATAAACACTTATTACATTGAGATATGTTTTTTTGTTTTGTAAATATTTCATATTCTCGTCCCCTTAAAATTATCTTCCTAATTTGTGTCATTATTAACATTATATTTCTATTGTAAATATATGTTTCCATTTCATTCAATGTTTAATTTCAAAAAACATTTTTCACTGTTTTACCCATTTTGATCGTTTACCCATCCTCTCCTATCTATTGGACATTAAATTTCTACTATCCCATAGCTAAATAAAACCCCATTAAAATGCCTCTTTATTAATTTTCACTTTAGGATATGGAATGGAAGCTGATAGCTCTTTTATACACTAATAGTTTCCATTTTTGTTGGTGAATAAGGGATCCTTCAGATATAAATTTTTATCATCTTTAGTGGAGTATGTTTTGAGTGTCATCCTTTTCCACTTGTAATTTGAGATTGAAAAATTAATTGTTTTTGGAATATTTTTTCTATAACAATTTATGATGGAATTCAATATAGTTGAGTGTGATGGTCTAAACCTACCCTGAATGGGGGAAAGTGTATATTTTTTAGTGAATGAGAATGTGTTTTTAATGATTTTTATTTATTTTATATGAGAACATACCCAATACTTTGTGTGGGGGAGTTGATGTTATTAAATTATCAAAAACATTGTATTTACTCCCTTTTATTATTTTATATGAAAATTTCATAATTGGTGTGAAATATTAATGTTTTAATTTTAAATTTATTTTTTTAGGATTAGTTGAATTAATCCACATTCAAGTATGTTTAATTTTATAAAAATAAATTTCATCCTACGGATCAAATTTTGTGATTCTTTTTTTATAGGTATTCATATTCAATTTCCAACAAATCATTAGAATTATTATTTGTCCAATTCAACTATTTTAAGGGTCATATGATCAACAAAATAAGGCCCATGGAATTTGTAATAAGACAAGACCCACAATGATGATTGAATTTATTGGATCAATCTTGAAATCCAAATCAGTTGATTCTCTACTAAAAGTCGTGGTCCAATAAAATTGAACTTCGATAAAAAATTCAAGGCCCTGTGCCATCAAAAAAGTGCCCAAATAAGGCTGTGGTTTACATCCCACTATTATGTTCAGGAATTAAACTAATCACACATTTTTTGAATTTTCTCCTGATATAGACATCCATTACCTATGGTATTTTTAGGGGTGTTTTAAAGCTCATCTAAATCATTCTACAATGGTTTTGAATAACCATCGTTAAATCGTGTGTCGAAAAATAATTTTCAATGATTATTTAAAACTGTTGTAGAACAATTCAAGGGATGTTTTTTAGCATGGGTTTAAACCATTGCTAAATCATTTTAAATATTTTTTTATTTTTATTAAAAAAATTGTTATTACAATTTAATTAATTAATTAATTGATTATTTATTTTATAATTAATTAATTCATTTTTTCATAATTTATTTATTTTTTTATTTATTTTTTTAATTAATTAATAAATGTTTTTATTCTTATAGTTTATTTATCTATTTATTATTACCATGCTCATGCCCATCTCCAGGCAGAAGTACATGTCTATGCACATGCAAATGCCATATATGGAAATTTTTTGTTGGGCGAGATTAGATCCTCTTATATCTTGTTTATTCTCCAAAATAATTACCACTCCACAAGCTCTTCTGGTGGTCAACAAATTGATTTGAATATATATATATATATATATATATATATATATATTAGAAAAACAAATAATAAATAACAAATGCAAACACGGTAAAGAATTATTAATCAATAATTAGTAATTTATAATTTATAATTTATAAATACTAATTTCAATTTTCTAATTATTAAATAGAATATAAATAAAATATATATATATATATAATTTCGAAATAAATGGAAAATAAAAATAGTAAAAATAAAAAATAAAAAATAAAAAATAAATTGTTTACAGTAAATTATAAATAGTAAAGAGTAACTTGTAAATAAAAAAATACTAAATAATATATAATAATTAATATATAATATATAATATATAATATATAATATAAACTATATACAATGGTTATTAGCAACTTTATGATCCTTTTTCTTGATAGTTTTTAGGGATTTATTCAATCCAGAGTGGGAAGCAGCCTATACTGAAAATCGATAGGTCTCAAAGGGAGTCTGTAAGCCCTCGTGCTCTCAGGACTTCTCAAATATTCGATGGATAAGCTTGTTTTTTATGGATGTTCTTTCTGGGAATACAAACCTGATAAAGGAGGATTCACCTAAATCCACAAATATCATCAAATTATAGAATAGTGGATTCTCGGCGGTGGATGATCCTGATGCTTTGCAACAACGGTTAGATCAATGCAAGTTTTTCTTACTCGGACGTATGATCTATTCAAAAGGAAACAAACTTTCATCACATGTTGATCTCAAAAAAATAATTTCACACTGTTGGGGTATAAGGGATTAGAGGCTAATCCTAGTGGGAAAGGGATATTTTCACATCTTCATGGAGTATGGGAAACCTACAAATCAAACACAAAATCTTAAAATTATCTTATTGGGATGTTAATTTTAACACTTTTACTCTTAAATAATCGAATGCTCAAATTTTGGTAAGACTTCATGGTTTAAATTGGTTATATTGGAATCCTTGAATTCAAAATTACAATGCATCATGTCTTGGAACCCCAATTAGGTTATATCAGCATACATTGGATGGTGAAATTGGATTCTTTTCTAGAATAATAGTGGACATAAATATTGAAGTTAAAAGACCTAGTTTCATTCTTTTTAATGCTAATGGATTCAAAACAGATATCACAATTGAATATGAAAATGTTCCCTACATTTGTGATGTTTTCAAAATTATGGGTCACACAGTTTCTAATTGTAGTATAATTCAACGAAATCCTAGTACTCCAACCAAAGACTCTAATTGGACTGAGGTGAAGAGGAACAAAATATCCAAACCTGCCTTTTGTTGAGAAAAAAGAGATTATAAAAATTCCACTAGTCCCTCATGTAAAAAACCAATCTGCTTCTTAAATTTCGAAGGTTCTGGCTGCAAATCAATCTTCTCTTTCCTCTTCACATAAGGTATCATGGATTGAAATGGCTGAGGAGGAAGAACAGAATTTATAATCAAAAGACAAGGATATACAATCTGTGAATCTAGTCATTGAATGGGTCTGTAAGGATGATTTTGAACTTCTTACTAAACTGTGTAATGAGGTTTATAATCACGTTATAGACGCACAGAAAGAAGATGAGGAGAACCAACTTTTTATTGACTTTATAAAGATATTCTTGTTCTTGTGGTATCCTTACAGGATAGTAAGGAGGTTGTAATTCATTACCTGGATGTTGCATTGATCAGCACTGAATCTTCATCTAATGTGGCTGATATGTATGTATGAATTTCTGCTTTATATCCAGATCATGTTCTGAATTCCTTACCTATTGTTCATGTGAACCCTCTTATTTTCATCCCGGATTCAGCATGTAGTTATTTGAATTCTTCTCATAATAATTTGAATGTCCTTTCTGCTTCGAGCTATATAAAAACAAATTTATCTGGTCCTGTTTCGGTATGCAATGTATTAATTGCTAAAAACATGTATCCCACGACACACAGAACTATGGATTCAATAACTACTCCTAATCTAGTTGAGAATTTATTATAAATTGCTATATATACAATCATTTTAATTAATGATAACCTCGATAGTTTGGGGGCACACTTTTCTGATCAATCTGTTGTTGTTCTGACTAGTTCAGATCCTTCTAATACCTCTTTGATCCCTTCAAAAATAGTGGATGTCAGAGCATCTTATAGTCATTTATTACCTGAATTTGTGACTACTGCTTTCTTAACCACTATGCCTATTTCATGTAACAGAAATGATCTTGCATCTAAGATGACATGTTTTTTAGAGGAACTAAGTAACACCTTTAATGGGCAGGAAAAAATTTCCAATGATATGATGCCCCCTTAAATTCATGATAAAGTCAATCTTAAGGTCTCAAATATTGGTGATCTTCTCAATATGCCAATGTCCCAAAAACTCCCAAAAGTAAATTTGGAAGAACCACTATGGAAAGCAAAATCAAATAGAATGTTTCAAAAAAGGGTGTTCCAACCCTGGGATTATGGTTAAATGAAGATCTTGTATTGGAACTATCCGGGAATGGACAACACCAACACCATGAGATCCCTTAAATATTTTGGCTTACAAAACAGACCTCTTCATAGTGGATTTTCTGAACCCAAAACGATTTTCTCTCCATACATTGCTAGTTTGGATTCTTGTTAATTTCACTTTGTGGACTATAATCTCTTTTTCTCTAAATTCCAAAGCCTTTGGTTTCTGGCTCAATCATCTTTAACTGACATGTCTCTTGTTGATAAGTGTTAACAATATGTTACTTGTTCCTTCAATGTCTCTGGTCTCCAACAATATTTCTCTTTTGTTTAATCCAATACCAGTTATCAGGATCGGAGGAGACTAGGGATAGATATCGATGCCCTTAACTCTGTCATCTCTGATCCATGGATTATTCTTAGGGACTTTAACTCCATTATTCATTCGGCTGAAATTATGGGTTCAATGTTTAATGCTATATCCTCTAGGGAATTTATGTCTTGCATTGATTCCAATTATTTGCATGAGAATAATCTGTTTGGGGATAAATTCACTAGGTAAAAGAGTTTTTTAAATAGAGTTGTTGCTAGCAGGATTGATAGAGCTTTATGTAATGAATCCTCTTTTGACCATTGGGCCTCTAATTCCTCCATAACTCTTCTAAGAATTAACTCTATTCATCATCCGATTCTTGTGAATCTGAATACTAATGAATATAGACCTCCTCTGCCATTACTATTTAACAAGTCTTGGGGTATTCTTCCTGACTGTGCATCTATTGTTCAAAATACGTGGAATTCTTTCAGTTTAGGTCATAATGTGTTTTTTATAGGAAAACTAAAATACCTTAAAATATATTTGAGAATTTGGGGAAATGAGAAATTTAGCTTTATTGATCAGGATATCTCTTCTCTTGAAGACACTCTCTAGCATTTGCAGGTTAAAAATGTAATGAGTAACATTTCCAATGGGCTCAAGAAAGATTTTTAGATTGTTTCAAAGATTAATGACCTCTTGAATATGAGTAATTGTTTTCAAAAGGACATTTTCAAGGGTATTGGTTAAAGGATGGAGACATGAATAATAAATTCTTCAACTCTTTACAGCTAATCAGGAATGTTTCTTAACCACTCTCGATGATCAATAATGGGGATCAAATTATTAACAATGATAGGGATCTTTCAGAACATGTCATCTCTTATTACAATGATCTATTTAATGGCCCTATCGCAATTAATGAGTCGGTGGAGGGTATTATTACCAAATTGGTCAGTCATAAGGATAATATCAATTTAAAATCTACTCATTTGAGCATCTATATCAAAGAGGATATCTTCATCCTCAAATCTGAAAGCTCCCTAGGTCCAGATGGTTTTGGTAACTTCTTCTTTCAAACATACTGGGACATTATTCAATATGATGTTTGTAAACTTGTGATTCATTTCTTTAAGGGTGGGGACCTCCCTTATGGAATAAATGCTCAGTCCCTTCCTCTTATCCCAAATAATGATAATGCTAACAAAATTCATTTGTTCAGACATGTTTCTTTAGTCAACACCATTTACAAAATCATTTGTAAAATCCTTTCCACAAATCTCAAAGGAAATATCTAGTTGTAGTGTTTCCCATAATCAATTTGGTTTTATCAAGGGAATATCTATTCAATATTATCTCATTACTTCCTCTAAATGTGTAAATTTTATTATGAAACCCACATGAGGTGGTAATATTTCCCATATGATTGATGTCAAAAAGGCCTTTGATACTATGAATTGGGGTTTTATTTTCAATGTTTTTCTTATGTTTGGTTTCATTTATTTTTTCATTAATTGGATCAAGAACATATTATGGTCTTCCTGGATTTTAATTCTTATTAGTGGATCCACTCGTGGTTTTTTTGATTGCTCTAGAGGGGTTAGACAAGGTGATCCCCTCTCTGCCATTATTTACTCTATGGTAGATGACTATCTAAGTAGACTACAATCTATCCTGGCTAGAAATGGGAGGATGAAGTCTATTAATTCTTGTAGAGGTATCATTTCCCCCAATCATATTTTATATGCAGATGATATCTTTATTTTCACTCCGGGTGATAAGAGAATCATCATGAACATTAAAAGGACTCTTTTTCACTATACTTCTGTCTCTAGTCAAGATATCTGCTAGGGGAAATCTTCTATCTACTTTGGTAAGAACGTTACTGATCAAAGGAATAATTTTATTGTTCATGAGCTAAAATTCATGTAAGGGGCTCTTCCCTTCAATTATCTGGGGGTTCCCTTGATTTTGGGAAAGCCTAAAGCCTCCTATTTCAAAGAGATTTTCAGTATGGTCAGAAGGCATCCTTCTACCTGGAATGGAAAATCTCTTACCATGGCTGGCAGGGTCTGTTTGGTTAAATATTTTATTATCTCCAAACTTGTGTATTACTTTATGGTTTATAAATGGCCTATTTTTTTATAAAAAGTATCAATTCCTCTCTTAGGAATTTTATTTGGAGTGGCAGTATCTTAAAAAAAAGTAGGCTACAGTTCCTTGGTCTGATTGTTGCAAACCATATGATCCTGGTGGATAGGGTATTAAAAATCATGTGCAATTTATGGAATCTTTGGATGCATCTTTCATTTTGATACTTTTTAACAGCAGATATGATATTTTGAACTTCCTTCGTGGAAAATTCATGAACATGTTAAAGAAGGGTCTTTTAATCCTCTTGATTCCTCCATTTGTCCTGCTTTCATGAAAATATTTTCCTCAATTTATTTTCATTATAGATGGTTAGTCTAAAAAGACTCATCCCATAATTTCTGTAAAACCAAATGGAATGATAATCCCCTGATAGATTTGGTGATGGATGAATGAAACATGGATCTGGATATTACCATAAAGGATCAATTTGAATCCTTGGAAAGCCTTCCATGAAACACTATTATCATTTTTAACAATTATTGTTTCTCTGATAAGAAGGATTTTTTGGCATGAGAGCCTGTGGATAATGTTATTTTCTCTTCAAATAATTATAATGAGTTCTCCTTCAATTCCAGATTTTGGTACCAAATCGATAGGGAACATTCATAAAAACTTTATCAGACCATCTTTCTCCAATTTGGTTTGGAGAATTTCTCATCAAAATATTACAACTGATTATTATATTTATCATTGTGGTATCATTTTATGTTAATCATTTGTTATTTTCCATCAACATAGAGAGGATTTAGATCATTTATTCCTTTGTTGTGCCACTGTGGCCTTAGTGTAGAAGGCTTGGCTAGACATCTTTGAAATATCACATCCTATGATGACCTTTATTGTGGACTTTATTCAATGATGGAACTCTCTTTATCATTATTCACAATGTTTGGATTTATTTTAGGTTGATGATTCTGAATTTCTATATTATTTATTATTCTATATGATTCATATTCTTCATGAGAACCAGCCCTACTCAGTCACTTCGTCTCTGTCTCACATTCTTGTTGAGATACATGCAGCTGGTCTGTCTAAAAAGCATTATTGTGCCAATTCCATTCATGATTTCTCTGTTCTTCATGGAATTGGTGTCAAATGTAATTTGAAACCTTCGTATGGAAATTTTTATGTTCTATGGAAAGATCATATTGTTTGTTGGTTGGAAATTAATTTGGATGGTGCATCGAAATGGAATCCAGGTCCTTTTGGGTATGGTTCTATGTTTAGGGATCCTAAGGGACTGGTGATTGGTTGTTTTCAAGAATCTTGTGGTATTGCCTCTTCAATTGAAGCTGAGATGATAAGTATTATTTTTGAAGTGGAACATGCAAAAAAATCATGGCTGGAATAATCTATGATAGGAGAGTGATTCAACTAGGATTGTCTCTGCCAAAAGGGATGGTTCATGTAATCTCTCCTGGAAACTTCATAATAGGTGGGTTAACTACTTAGACCCCCTTCAATCCATTAATCATATCATTACCCATGTATACAGGGAAGAAAATTCTGTCATAGAAGGATTGGCTAACAAAGGAGTTGAATGTGCTAACTTCATTTGGCATGAAAATCTCCGTGATATTTTCTTCCCCTCTTAAAAAGGGATTTTGATAGATCTCTTATTTTTAGGATCATGTAAGTCAGAATTTTTATTTTAATAATGGGTCCTTTCTTTTCTGGGAAAGGTCTCATATTTTTTAAAAAACTAAGTAATATATAATATATAATATATAATACATAATACATAATGTATCATATATAATATATATCAGATAATATATAATATATAATACATAATACATAATACATAATATATAATACATAATCATAATATATAATATATAATATATAATACATAATACATAATATATAATACATAATACATAATACATAATATATAACATATTATTCATAATATATAATATATAATATATAATATAAAGTATATAATATATAATATATAATATATAGTTTATAAGAACTAATATATAAGTAATGTATATATAATAAATTTAATAAAAAGTAATTTAACATATGATTAATAAATAACAAATTAAAAAATAATAGATAAATAAATAATAAATTTATAAATTATTATTTGTAAATAATAAATAATAAATTTAAAATAGTAAATACTAAATAGTAAATAATAAATAAATAATCATTAAAAAATAATTAATAATTAATTATTAGTTATAAATAACAATTAGTAATTGATCATTAAGAATTAAGAATTAATACGAATGTTTTAATTATTATGTTTTTTTAATAATCAAAAAATTATTAATAAATAAATAATAAATAAGTAATAATATTGTATAGAAAAATAATAAATATATATATAAATAATAAATGAATAATGAGCTAATAATAAATAAATATTTAGTAAATTAAAAATTAATTAATTAATGAAAAATAATAAATCATAAATAATAAATAATAAATAATAAATAAATAATAATTATTTAATTAATTTATTAATTACATTATTAATAATTAATAATTAATAATAAGTAATAATTAATATTTGATAATTAATATTCAATGACTATTAATTAATAATTATACATTGATATTTAAAATTTAAAATTTAATATTGAATATTTAATAAATAATAAATAATTAATAAATAAATAAAAAATACATAACAAATAATAAATAATAGAAAATTAACATATAAATATTTATTGAAAAATAAATAATTGAACAACAAATAAATGAATAATAAATGTTTAATAAACTAATAATAGAAAAATAAATAAAAATAAATAAATAAATTAAAAATATAATTTGTAATGTGTTCACAATAACTAAATAATAGATACATACATAAATAAATATTAAATAGTAATAAATTAACTAATTAAATAAATAATAACTAAATAAATATTAAATAATTGATAATTAAATAATATGTAATTAAATTATTTATTTATAAGTAATAAATAAAGGAATAAATATTAAATATATAAATAAATAAATAAATAAAAATCTATAAATAAATAACTACTTATATATATCATAAAACGCCTAGAACGTCAAAAAACCCTAAAAACATAAAAATGGCTATAAAATTTCATCCATGTCACCTTTTTCTATGCCACAACTATTCTAATTGATGATCCTAAAATGAGTTTCGAAATGATCTATGGTAGACACCGAACATGGACTTGGATCAAATGCTATAACAGTTTGAATTTTATGATATTGGGGTCTCCATCTAAAACCACTATTTCGGAAGCATTCTAGGACTTTTTGGAATAATAAAAAGTTGTACAATACTTAGATAGTTATTAAAATATATAAATGTCATATAGCTTATCAAAGTCATTGATTTTATATATGGTAGAGCCCAAACATACACTCTGGTTAAAAGATAAGGCTTATTGATGTTTGAGTTTGCTTTTCAATTGTTGAAATTTAATTTATTTTTTTCTTTTCATTAACATGTGATTAAAATCTCACATAGTTTTACCTCAATTGATATGATTCATTTTTACTAGTTTTGAAGCTAAAATGGACTCCTTGATCAGATGTTATATTTATTTGATACAGAAGACGATTCATTAACTTATTAAAGATATTTTTTTAGTATAAAAATATTATTAACTAATAATTTTAATTATATTTTAATTGAAATAATATAAATAATAAACTATATATTATTGAAAATTATAATTAATTTATTTTTTATATTTTTAAATTTTTTCTTTAATATTGCGGCGATTTTGAAAAAAGCACCCCAATTTTGAAGTGGTTTTGAAAAGATCCCCACTAAAAAATTGTAATAGTTTTTAGAAGAAATTTGAAAACATTAAATAAAAAATTTAATAAATATTTAGAGGCGGTATTTAAAACTGCCGCTATAAATCCTCCACTGAATTCTTGATTAGATAAAATTTAATGACGGTTTAAAAAACCTGATGTTAAAAAACTGCCACTTTATAATTATTTTCTTGTAGTGTAAGAGGTTTGGTAAATGTTATGCATAAATACATATTCTCTAACATTGGTGTAGGTACCATTCCACCATCATGTGTTTTATTCCAATTAGCCAATCAAATCACATCCATACCAGAGGGAATAATTGATGATGACCTAGTCCAAGTTATTGATCATATGTTCATCATGTTCAAATGATAGAGGAGATATGATATTTTTATAATGATTAACCAAGTCCTAATAGGGATGTTAATGTCAACCCCTTATTCATAGACTCCAATAATATAGAGGATATTGAAAACACACTTAAATCCCATATCAACTTTGATCTATATTGTTCCATCTTTGACAGTATTGAGGAAAACTAATTTAAAAAACTGAATGCCCTCCTCTATTCTTTAGGTTTCTATCCCTCAAATGAATGATGAGACTGATTTGTAACAACTTACTACACACATGATATATGAATTCATATTCCATGAAAATTCAAATCATTTCAATGTCTCTACCACACATACTAAAACCGAGGAGTCATAACATGTTCAAATGTTGGAGGAAAACTAAAATTCCCTATGTTGGAACATAGATGACATACAAGGAATAAATCCCTCTCTTTCCATTCATCACATCCATCTTGATGAATCATCAAAACTAATCATAAAACCACAATGAATACCCAATCCACTCATCCTTGAGGTAGTTAGGGAAGATATTAACAAGCTTCTACAAGTTGGTATTATCTACCCAATTTCAAATAGTGAATGGGTTAGTCCAACTCAAGTGGTACATAAGAAGGGTTGGATAATTATTTTCACAAATAAACATGGGGAGGTAGTCACAACTTGTGTGAAAAACAAATGTCTTTTATGCATTGATTATTGGAAATTAAATACTGAAATAAGAAAAGATCACTATCCTCTTCATATTCCATGATCAAATGCCAGAACAATTATCTGAGAAGTCACATTATTAATTTCTTGATGCCTACACTAGCTACTTCCAAATCCCAATAACACCTCTATACCTACAAAAGACTACATTCAACTACCCCTACGGAACATATGGATATAGACAAATGCTTATTGGCCATTGCATTTCATTTGCAACATTCCAGAGGTGTCTAGTAAGTATCTATTCTAAATTCATTGAGCATTGTATGGAAGTATTCCTGTATGAAATTTATATTTATGGTGAGTCACTTGAATCATGATTTCATTAAATCACTCTAGTACTTAAAAAGTATGTCAAATGTAACATTGTATTGAATTATGAATAATGTCACTTCATGTTTACTAATGGGATTTTTCTAGGGTACATTATTTAACAATATGATATTCAATTTTTTCCTTCCAAAATTGAGGTGATCCAATCTCTTCCATAACCCACAACACTTCGACACATATGTTTATTGCTTTTTGATGCCTATTTATATCAGTGATTCATCAATAACATTAGTATAATTTCCCTATCACTCACACAACTACTCTAAAATGATGTTGAATTCCATTTTTATGAGGCTTGTTTGAAATCCTTCTTTGATATCAAAATTGTTCTTACTACTGTCCCAATACTCCAACCCCCAGATTAGTCCTTAATCATTAAATATATGTGTGATACTTATGATATGTCAATTGGGGGCGTTCTTGGTCAAAGAAGAGAAAAAATCCTCATGTAATCTATTATTCCTCAAAAACATTGGATGAAACTCAATCTCAATATGCTATGGCTAAAATGGAACATTTAGCAGCAGTTTTTTCAATAGATAAATTGTGGCCCTATCTCATAGGTGAAAAATAATCTTCTTTACAGACCAATCTTCTATTATTGTTCTTACACAATAAAATTTATTCCAAACCGATGCTAATTAGATGGATCCAGATTATCCAAGAGCTGGACATTATGATTAATGATATTACTATAGAAAAACCATGTCACTGATCACCTGAGTAGAAATTACAATTATTCTAATTCTTAAAAAATTGATCCTGAATTTCTTATTGAGAACCTATTATGTATCACTCCAAAGGTACCAAGGTATGCCCCATTTTTTATCTACTTGTTTTATTGTATTTTCTTGAAATGTTTTCCAATGAAAAAATACTAAGCTGAAATGTGATTCAAAATTCAATTATTTGGAAGATAATAAACATTAGAAAACTAGGGATGACATGGTAATAATGAGATGATTAGATGAAGATGAACATTCCACTATATTGGAAATCAATAACTAAAGGCATGGTGGTGGACACTTTGGACTTTATGTTCCTCCTTAATGGTCCTTGACCCATGATTCTTATGGTCTTCACTCTTCAAGTCACACCTGAGATCTAAAAACCATGTACCACTAGCCAATAGTTTGGTACAATTCAAATAGAAATGAAATTACCCAAAAGCCATTCATTTTTTGTGAGATCATTGTTATTTGGAGCATCAATTTCATTTTACCATTTCCCTATTCCAATTGATTATCTTATATTCTTCTAGATATGGATTATATATCTAGGTTGGTTGAGGCCCATCCCACTAGAAAGCATGATTCACATGCTGTTATTGAGTTCCTAATAACCCACATTTTCCACTATTTTTGAACACCATTTTCTATGATATGTGATTCATGAAGACATTTCTATAATCAGACAATTGAATATCTTTTGATAAAATTGGGGTTTTATATGAAACATCAACTGGATATCACCCCCAAACAAATAGAATGGTAGACCATTCAAATATTGAAGTGAAAAGTGCAGTTGAGAGAATTGTAAATCCAATTAGAAGAGACTGTCCAAGCAGACTTGGTGAGGTTCTTTGGGATTATTCAACTTCCATTAAAACACCATTTGGGATGTCTCTTTTTAGGCTAGTTTTTGGTATAGCATATCTGTAACACCCTGTGATTTTATGAGAAATATGATTTTTTATTTCATTGATTTCTTGTGTTGTACGGTAAACTAATATTATATTGTGCTATAAACAACACTATATTATCTTTTTGTTTATACACCACTATTCATGGCTTGTGTTACACGCAAGAGTGAACTTCCTCAATAGTGTGTGTTGTACACAACACTGAGTTTCACTAAACAATTATATATTATTATGAACATTCCGTTATGAATAGTATTAAAGAAATTTTTTAATTTATAACAACATCATTCATCATAAAAGTATTCTTGAACATGGTATGAGAACAAAAAAATTTTTTTTGGTAAAATAAATATTTTTTAAAAAATGCAGTTTTGCAACCTTTTGATGGGGCACCCACTTTAAATATAGTTTTTTACACATTTATGAGTACAATTTTACCAAATAAAGTTATTCATTGCAATATGTATATAAAAATTTATTTTGGATAATTTTTTAATATTTTTCTGTTAACTTTTATATTTTGATGAATAGTAAAATTATTCTAAATTTTAATTAAAAAAAACATTTTTCATCAAAATAATTTATATGGTTAAATTATAATATTTAATGGTTTTAATGTATAAATAGAATATATTTTTACCATTTAATATAATTTAAGTCACTATCATTAACTTTACATTGAATTCATAGGTCAAAACATTTAAATCTTTTACAATGTTTTTTCTTTTAAAACTCACTTTCTCAACAGCGGGATTAATTTTAAATTAAATAATACAACATCTGTGTTTTGAATTTGAAAAAATGGATTCCATATTTGGAATCATTGGGTCCAAATTATGTTAATAGGCTACTTTTTATTTTTAGACATTATGAATAGTAACTATGGTAATTTTAATTTATTAAAGTTAATGGTAAATATGATAATTAAGGGTAAAAATAAGATTATAAAATTACCCTAACACCTGCCAAAATTACATGGGATGAATAAAAGTCGACTCAAATCACCTAAGGGTCAGAATAGATTAATTTCATTGACGTATGACCATAAAAAGGATGTAATTATTATTAAATCCAAAGAAAGTGACAACATGTTAATCTCTTATATATTATAAGTGTAATAATTTTAATTTAGTGATGAAATTCCTAAAACATCGAACATAAATATTCACCATAATGATAATAAAATTATCTACATCATTTAAATTTATTTTTAATTTTTATGGATTTAATAATTATCATTAATGGTGACACAATGGTGATAAAAAAAATTATTTTATTGATTGAAATATCAAATAAATGTTTTTAAAAATAATTAAATAAATATTATATGATCTATTTAATGTGATAAAAGAATATTCAAGTTTAATATTACATGTTAGGTATCTATTAAATATTTTAGATCGAATATATCTTATGTGAGTATTTTATTTAAATTTAAATAATTAAATAGTGTCAAAATTTCCACTATTAATATTTTATAAAAATAACATATAATTTAATTGTATAAAAATAACAAAAATATTTAAAAATTATTAATTGAAATTATTTTGGTCTAAAATTTCATAAATTATCGAATTATCGGAAATTCATAACACATAAGTATTTATTTTTAACATTTTATAATTTAAAATCTTATTACCACATATAAAATTAAATATATTAAATATGGATAAAACAAAATGATAAGGTTTAAAATAAATTCATAACATGTTTAAATTGTATTGGTTGATGATATTATAACCTTATATCATATCATAATTTATGTTGAGTAATTTTGGTGGTTTTTATTTGGGGATTGAGTTTATTGTAAATTAATATTTTAGATGTTTCCATAAGTGCCCCTCTCCTATCATGTAAAAGGGCACATCCTCCATCTCATATTCACAACATTTTGAGCATTCATACTCTACCAAAACCTATCCATTTATCCTCTCCACTTCTCTAAAATTTACTAGAGGTCCTGGTTTTCTTTAGAGTCCATCATTTTCCCCTAAGATAAGGTTTATAAGAGGCACATCGAAGAAGAGGTAATATCCTCTACCGATTCATTCAAATTTATTTACTCTTCTAATTACTCTTATTTATTGGTTTAATTATAAAGTAATAACATAAGAATCACTAATATTCAGTTATTTAATTATAAATATTAAACAACCCTATTTCTACTTATATCCATCCTATGATAAATGAAATCATCGCACCTGCGTACGTACGACCTACCGTTTCCTCACCGTGGTGTAATCTGTTTTTCATATCCAACCTACTTGGAGGGGTATAATAATGGATGAAATAATGATATATAAATATTATAACATTATTCTAATTATGAGATATTATATAATCCACTCCAATTCCATTAAATAATTATGGTAATGATATCATCGCTCATACATACGTACAGATTACCATCTCCATGATGTGATGAGATTCATTCTCCATGTTATCCATTCAAGAATAATTATAATGTATATATAATATGTAATCATAAAATATATGACATAATAACACTACTGGATTTTTGTATATATATATTTCATTTCCTTCCATTCAATTTAATAAGGAAACGAAAATAATGTTCATGCGTACATAAGACATACCATCTCCAATAAAAGAGTATTTCATTCCATTTATCGATCTATTATATATATATTTTGAATATATATTATATATAAATCGTGTTTTAAATTATGTAAGCAATTAATCATGATTTAGGCAATCATATAAATTATTACAACTCAAAACACATATGATGAATGAAACAATTTTACCCAAAACGCTGGTTTAACATTGAATTGACAAATGAACGGGTAATATAAATTAATAAGTGAATCATATATGATATCATAAATATTAGTATGGTTCTGATACCAGTTAATAATATGTTTAAACACAATATACAGGTGTCTTAGACACATACTAAAGTAATTTTAAATAAGGTAAGGGGTGACTCTTCCAATCGCGTTTCTATCCTATATCTTTTATACGTAAGTCTTTTCAGGGGTTATATTTATCATCTATGTACATGATTTATAAAAAAAATTCATATAGTTTTTAATATAATTCCATGTATTTTTAAATATATTTTTACCCTTTTGTGACTTTTACCACATGTTTTGGAAGGAATATTTCTTTTGTTTTCCATACGAGGTACTTTTTGACTTTTCCTACTAAAGTACGAGGAGAGTGTTTTTTTGACTTATATGGCATGAACAGCTTTTTAAGGTTTCATAATTCCTTATTTTCATGAAACTTCCCCTATGTGATTTCATGATTATTTTTAACAGAATACATTTATTTTATTATTACAAGGAATTTTTGAAAAGAAAAGTTATTTGTAGAAGAATGGATATCTTCCCCAAGAATTTATTTCAAATGTTTTATCAAAAATATTTCCCATATAAGATGAAATTATGATTATGCTTCTAGTATAATGTCGTTATTATTTACATGGTTAGGTTTTTCATATGAAAAAACTATATCCAATTGTTTTATCTAGATTATGTTATTATGGGATGATGTTTATGAAACCTATCTTATTCTTTGGGTTATGATGAATGATTTATGATTGTTTTGTGGAAAAATTCAGAATAATTTAAATATTATATGGGTGGTTCCTATATCTCCCTACAATGAATTGGGTAAAGATTTATATCTCATGAGATAGAAATTGTTGGAATGGAAAGTAAATTCAGTTCAGTAATATAGGGCTAGAATGGCATGTAAACCCAGTCCAGTAATGGACTTTGTCCACTATGATAGTCTTGGCAGCAATTCCGTGGATACAATGGAAATCCTATAATTTGATTAATGGTTTTCCACATTTACAAGTTTTATTCCCATGATATTTTATCATGATTAATGTTCCTTAGGATCTATGACTTATGTACTGCAAATATTTATGTCATTTGACATGTTTTATGTTCATGTTTTTACTTTCAAATGTTTATGGATTGTTTGATGTTTAACATGTTTACCCTTACTGAGTATTTGAACTCACTTGTTTTATGTTATCTTTTCCCCAGGATATAAATAATGTTTTTATGTAAAAAAAAAGGGGAAGCACATTTTTGGAGATGATAGTGATCTTTCACCCTGATTAAATGATTTTGTTCCGAGTTTCCAAATACACTATACTATTACGGTCCTTGGGTGTATTTTTTTGTTATGTATTAAGTATTCTGAAAAAGTAATGTAATGTCCATATACATCAAGCTTGGGTCACTATAGTTGGTATTAGAGGAAAGTATTAGTTAACCATTGGAAACTAGGATGTGAAAATTTAGTTAGATCCCTAGAGGTATTTCAATTGTATGTCTAGGGATGTCTGTAAGGTTAAGTATAAAGTATAGGTTATAATAATAGAATTAAGATAACGATCGTGAATAACCTAGGATTTATCCAAAGATGTTATATATTGAACATACTCCCCCTTGATTACGTTGTTTTCCTAGTATGATTTTTGACTCTCACACTATTCTTTCTGGTTTTTAGAAAATCCATGGAATCCGGAACGTTCACAATAATGGAGAATAAGATGGAAAATGGGATGCTATTATTAAAGAGAAACCAAATGAAATTGGATTTAGATGTCCAAAAAAAATTATAATTCATAATATCAATCTCAAAATATGATAAATAATCTCAACATTGTTGTGTTTCCTGACTCACCTAATAAGAGAAATATCGAGTTTCATAATGATCATAGAGGAAAGAAAGTACAATTTACATCATGGAAATCATGTGGTAAGAGGAATCATTGAGAATTTTTCAAAGGAACTGGAAGATGCTTTGGGTGTGGAAAAAAGGACACAAATCCAGTAATTGAAAAAGAAATGGTTCAGTTAACACCATGGATAAGGATAATTGTATTTCTAACACATAAACAATGGTTAAATGTTTTAAATGTGGATTTTACGGTCATTATGCAAACTAATGCCCTAAGGGAAAATCTCATGAAGAGAATCATAATGTTCATATGAGTTGTATTTATGTAGATGATGAGTAAGAGATTACAAATGATATATGAGATGAAAGAAGTGTTTAGGTACAAAATGATGAATCGCAGTCGATGGTTGAAGAAGGTAGTGGAATAATTGTATGTTTATCAAGAGTTATGTAGTAAAGGTAATTTAATGGTACTATTGAATAAATAACCATCTAAGGATTGTTACACTATTGTTTTTTCTAATGTATTTAAAATTATATATTGAATGATATCGATAACCATGAAAGGTTTTTCATTATTTTTTGGAAAGTAGATCAGATGCGCATAATGAAGGGATACAAGGATAATGAGATGTTTTATAGTATTAATGAGATAATGAATAGCATAAGAAAAATGTGATAATAATGGTTAGAGTATATAGAATTTTTTTGGGATTTTGTTATGTGGAAAGTGTTCACTTTTGACATCATTGATGTTTTTACTAAGGATCAATGGTAACTCGTGTTTAATGAAAATACATGATTAAGGTATTCACATGTATGGAATGTGTCCAAAAAGATATATCTGATGATATACTTGGATAAATTATGGTATTCACATGCTTGGTAGATGACCTTTATAATAATCATTTTCATTATACTATTAGAATGTATAGAATTTTTTTGTATAAGGCTAAAGATAGTAATGGATTATGTTTGACATCAGATAGAATATTATTTCTGATTGAATTTCTTGATATTATGAATGTATAGTTTTAGAAAAAGGGAAACCAATAGGAAGGGAGAAAATCTATCGCATCGGACAAGGATGTGGGAATTGAACCCACAACCGATGTGCGACAGGACTTTATCACCAACCACTGACCTACAGGAAGTCCCAAGTCAGTAGAAATTAAAATTATTTTATTAAGCGGTATGATAGTTGAAGAATAAGTCCATTTTTTGGAATCATATACAGTTAATCTCACCATACATGGACTTATATATATTTAATAACTTTTTCTGAATTTTTGAGACAGATGGAATAACCTATCATTCTATCATATGATATGATAATATTTCAAGAAGGAAAAATTAAACCTCATATCATTAAATAAGAGATGAAGTGGAAATTATTCATGGAATGACCACTGATGATATTACATAGAAATCAAGTAAGTATTTATCCTTATGAAAAAACTCAACAACTTTATGGAAATGATATTGAAACCCAAAAACGTTGTCCCGGTACCCCCATATCTAATGAATTAGATGGTACCTTAGATCATCAAAAATTTATTGGTTTGTGATTATTGGTTTTTTCATAGCCATGTTCTCTACCACTCTCCATCAGAACTTGTTGGTTAGATTTCTCTTCCATATCCATATTTTCACCTATGTTCTCCTATGTGCAAACCCAGTGAAGAGTTAATTTGGGTAACCGTTATGTTTCATACATTAGTTTTTAAAATTAGGTTTTGGTATTCCTTTTTATGATGTGGGTTTCTATGAAAGAAACTTTCAAGTACTAAACCATTTAAAAACCCGATTAATTTCGAGGATGAAATTCATTATAAGGGGGCTAGAATGTCACACCTTGAGATTTTATGAGAACTATTATTTTTAATTTCATTGATGTCTTGTGTTGTATGATAATCCAATATTATCTTGTGCTATGCACAAAACTGTATTATCTTGTACTATACACAACACTATTGTTGGCTTGTGTTACACGTAGGAGTGACCTTTCTCAATATTGCGTGTTGTACGCAATACCGTGTTTCACTAAACAATGATATATTTTTATGAACTAGAAATTATGAATAGTATTAACCAAATTTTGAATTTTATAACATTACCATTCATCTTATAAAAATTCTAGAACATGGTATGAGAACAAAATAATTTTTTAAGGTAAAAATAAGTATTTAAAAAAAACAGTGTTGCCGCCTTTTATTGGAACACCCAAATTAAATATAGTTTTTGACACGTTTATGAGTTAAATTTGTGAAAATAAACCTATTATTTGTAATACATTTATAAAAATATACTTTGGATAAATTTTTAATATTTTTCTGTTAACTTTCATATTTAGATGAATAGTAAAAATACCCTAAATTTTAATTAAAAACAACTTTTTTCATCAAGATAATTTATATTGTTTATTTTTATTATTGAGTGGTTTTAAAGTATAAATAGAATATATTTTTACCATTTGATAAACTTTATGTCATTATTATTATTTTTACATTGAATTCATAGGTAAAAACATTTCAATCTTTTTCAATATTTTATCATTTAAAACTCATTTTCTCAATAGCAGGATTAATTTGAAATTAAATATTGCAACTTATGTGTTTTGAATTTGGAAAAATGGATTCTATATTTGGATTAAATTGGTACAAATTTTGTTAACATGATAATTTTAATATTTAGACACTGTGAATATTAACTACGGTAAATTTTATTTACTAGAGTAAAAGTAAATCGAGAAATTATTTAAAGAAATAAGATTTTAAAGTTACACAGAAACCTGAAAAAATTTAATGGGATGGATAAAAGTAGAACCATATCACCTATGGTTCATAGTAGATTCATTTGATGGACTTTTTACCATGTAAAGGATGTAATTATTATTAAAACCAAAGAAAGTGACAACATGTCACTATCTTATATATTATAAGTGTAATAATTTTAATTCAGTGATAAACATCATAAAAACGTGAAAATAAATAGTCACCATACAGATAGTATAATTATCTACATCATGTGAATTTATTTAGAATTTTTAGGGTTTAAATAATTATCATTAATGGTGACATAATAGTGATGTTGAAATTATTTTATTAGTTCAAATATTTAATAAAAGGCTTTAAAAATATTAAATTCAAAATTATATTAACTATTTAATGTGATAAACCAATTTTAAAGATGAATAATTTATATTAGAGATCTATTAAATATTTTGTTTCAAATATATCTTTTTTTGGATTTTATTTTAATTCAAATAATTGAATAGTGTCAAAATTGACACTATTTATATTTTTTAAAAATAACATAATATTAAATTGTTTGAAAATAAAAGTGATATTTAAAAATAATAAATTGAAATTTATATGGTCTAAAATGTCATAAATTATCCAATTATTGACTATTAACAACACATACATAAGTATTTGTAACTATTTATAATTTAAAATCTTATAACCAAAAATTAATTTAATTAGCTAAATAAAGATAAAACCAAATGATAAGGTTTAAAATAAATTCTCAACATGTCTAAATTTTATTGTTTTATGATATTAAAATCCTATATCATCTCATATTCTATTTTGAGTTATTTTGGAGGTTTTTTGTGCGGTTTGAGTTTATTGTAAATTAATATTTTGGAGGTTTTCAAAAGTTCCCATTTCCACTCTTATAAAAGGGAACCTCCTCCCTATCCTCTTCACAAAATTTTTAGCATTCAATCGTGTAAAAACCCTCTCCATTTCCTTTCTCAACTTCCATAGAAACATTATAGAGGTCCTGGTTTTTTTTTCAAAGATGAACTTTAGTGCCCTAAGTAGAGGTTTAGACGAGGGTCGTCGAAGAAGATGTAATATCTTTTACCTATTCATTAAAATTTATTTCTTCTTCTAAATCCTCTTATTTAGTTGTTTGATTATAATTCAAATACATAATTATCACTTATATACATATATGTTATTATAAATATTAAACAACCCTATTTCACCTTATATCTATCCTACGAAAAATTAAATCATCGCGCGTGTGTACGTACGGCCTATCGTCTCCACGCCGTCGTGTAATATGTTTTTCATAACCAACCTACATGGATGGGTATAATAATGTAATAAATTAGTATATATGATTATTATAAAAAGATTATAATTATATGATATTATATCGCCCACTCCAATTCCATTCAATAATTATGACAATGATATAATCGCTCATGTGTACGTACGGATTACGGTCTCCCCGATATGATGAGATTCATTCTCAATGTTAATCATTCAAGAATGATTAGAATGTATATATAATAATTAATCATAAAATATATGACATAATAATGCTACTGTATTTATGTATATATATATTTCCTTTATTTCCATTCAATTTAATAAGGAGACGAAAACATCGTTCATGCATATGTACGGCCTATCGTCTCTATGAACGGTATATTTCATTCCATTTACAGATTAATTATATATATATATTCTGAATATATATTATATATAAATCATGTTTTACATTATTTAAGTAAGTAATAATTATATAAGTAATCATATGAATAATTATAAGTCAAAAAATGTACGATAAATGAAACAATTTTACGCAAAACACTGCTTTAACATGGAATTGTCAAATGAACAAGTAATATAAACTCATTAGTGAATCATATATGATATCATAAATATTATTATAGTTATGATAAAAGTTAATAATACGTTTAATTCCACAATACAGTAGTGTTAAACACATATGAAAGAAATTGGACATAAGGTGAGGGGTAACTTTTCCAATCTCGTTTCTATCCGTGATTGTTTGTTCGTAAGTATTTACAGGGGTTTTATTTATAATCAATGTCCATGTATTATAAAAATTCCTTCATAAAGAGTTTACTATTATTCCATGTATTTTTAAATAAATTTTTACCCTTTTGTGACTTTTACCATATGGTATGGAAGGAATCATTCTTTTGTTTACCATACAAGTGACTTTTTCACTTTTCCGACAAAAGTACGAGGAAAATGTTTTTTTAACATATACGACTGGAACGGATTTTTACATTTTCATAACTCCTTATTTTCATGAATCTTACTCCACATGATTTCAGGATTATTTTCATCAGAATCCTTTTTTTTAATATTACAATGAATTTTGTAAAATAAAAATGATTTTGAAGAAGAAAGGAAATTTTCCTCAAGATTTAATTTCAAGTGTTTTATCAAAACATTTTCCCATCAAAGATGAAATTATTATTATGTTTCAAGTATAATTTCTCTATTATAGACAAGGATCAGTTTTTCTTATGATGAAATGATATCCATTTGTCATATATTTATTATGTTAATATGGGATTATGTTTATGAAACCTTCTTTATTGTTTGGATAATGATGAATAATAAATGATTGTTTTGTTTCACACAAAATTATGATTCCAATATGAGATGGGTGATACCTATATCTCCATTGAATGCATTGGGTATATATTTATATGTCATGAGATAGACATGACTGGAATGACATGTAAATCCAGTTCCGTAATACATGTCTAGAACAACAAGTAAACTCGGTTTAGTAATGGACTTTTTCCACTATGATAGTCTTAGAAGCAATACCTTGGCTTCTATGGAAGCCATATCATGTGCATAATGGTTTCCCACAATTATATGTTTTATTCCCATGATATTTTATCATGATTAATGTTCCTTTCTGATCTATGCCTTATGTAATTCCATGATTTATGTCATTACTCATTTTTATTTTCATTTTATTAGGTTCAAATGTTTATAGAATGTTTGATGTGATCTATGTTTACCCTTAATGATCATTTGACCTCACTATTTTTATGTTTTCTTTTCCCCATGATATAAATAACGGTTTTAGGTAAAGAAAGGGGATGAACATTATGATAGATGTTAAAGATCGTTCACCATGATTAGAAGATTTTGTTCTGAGTTTCCCAAGGCACTAAACTATTACGGTCCTTGGAGGTCTGTTTTTGTTCTATAATATGTATTCTACAAATTTAATGAAATGTACATGTACGTCAAGATTGGGTCTCTACAATTTCATTTTCTAGTTTAAATGAATCATAAATCATTTTTTTCAGTAGAAACATGTAATTTTGATTGTGAAAAATATGGTGAATAAATATATTTAATGTTAAATAAAATAGAGGATATTTAACTTGATTCTTATGAGAATTACATTTTCTATATTGAAAAGGACAAGGTACTCCATGAAAAACACTTACAATGAAAGATTTTTTATGAAGTTGAAAAGCTAATTCTCTTCAATTCTCGATTTTGACTTCACATTGGTATTCTTAATTCCCATTGGTAATGACTTTTTTTTATTACTAATGTTTTCCTATTTGGTGTAGTTTGAGTTGAATAACCCTCTTCTAAAAGTTCATTCATTATTTTCAAACATTAGTTATTGCACCATTATGAGAGGACACACATACAGAGAACCATATAAACTTCCATCAGATCAAAAAATTCTATAGTAGACCAACTAATAGATAGGAATGATGACCCACCAAATCCAAACCATGGGGCACCTCTTTCCCATTAAATCTCCATATTTTCCTATCTCTCTCCCTCTCCCTATTTTTTCTTCCACAACTCACTTTCATATTATTAGCGCATCCATTACGAAACCCATTTTTTCATTCATATTTTGTGGGGGTGTGTATTTTAAAAACACTAAAAACCTAAAAAAATAATTCAAAAATAGTCATACTCACTCAAAATCGATATTTTAAATTTTCCCTATCCATTTTGGGGATTAAAAAGTAGTGTTTTCATTTTTTTTGTATTTTCATCCTGATTTTTGAAAATGAATCATGTGTCCAACCAAAAAATTTTGAATGATCAGATATACATAGGGGAAATGAATCATCCTCAACCATGAGGTACATAATTAAATTTCATTCCAATGTCACCTATGAACATAATGTCATTTTGTAGGGTTTTCACCACCGATTTTGAGTCTTGAGTTATTATACATTCGAGTTGAATTACCTACATTGGTGTTCATAAATATGATAGAGGCATTTTATGGACCAAATAAGAATAACAATATCCAAATAGACTCACATTAACATTATAGTATTACTCATTTTGAATTCCCTTTCAATCATCATAAAACCTTTTGAATGATAGCCACATTATAAACCCAATATCGTGTCCTAACCAACATCTAAAAATAATTATATTGAATAATTTATTGAAATATAAATATGTGGGCATGGATTTATTTCTGGGTTCCATTTCTATGATTTTCTATGATATGTTATATGTTTAAGAACACACATCCATTTTAGTGTGGGGGATATATTGTCATTATTTGTGTTTTGGTGAATGGGCATTCATTTATATATTTTTTTAAATGTTATTGACATGTGTCAAAAAAAATGAAAAAAAGAAACAAAAAATTGGTTGTATCTTCATTAGGTCAAAATTCACTCTAAATAAACCTTAAATCTTGTTATGACTATTAAAATTAGTGTTGTGATGAAATCAAACATGGTTTGGGATATGAGAGTTAGAATTTTTTCAAGTCATATTTCAAAAAAATTCAAAAAATAAAATGAAATAATGAACATTTATTAGATTGAGAGAGGTTTTTTATTTTGTAAATATTTTATATTATCATCCCCATAAAATTTTCTTCCTAATTTTTGCCTTTATTCACACCATATTTTCCTTGTAAATAAATGTTTCTATTGTATTCCCTATTTAATTTCATAAAACATTGTGCATTGATTTACCCATGTTTATCTTTTACCCCTCTTCTCCTATCTCTTGGACATTAAATTTCAACCATACCATATCCTAATATAAACCACATAATAATACCTATTTATTATTTTTCACTATATGATAGGCAATGGATGTTGTAAACTCTTTAAAATTCTAATATTTTCACTTTTGGTTGGTGAATGAAGGAACCTCTAGAAATAATTATTTTTCATCTTGAGAAGAGTATGTTTTGAGTGTCATCCTTTTACATTTTTAATTTGTGATTGAAAAATGAATTGTTTTTGGAATACTTTCTCAATAACAATTTATGGTGGAATTCAATATAGATGAGCGAAATGGTCTAAACCTCCCTGGATTTGGGAAAAATTATATATCTTTTGGTGACTGACAAGAGTTTGTTATGTTTTTAAATTTATTTATTATGAGTACATGCACAATAATATTTGTTAAGGATTTGATGTTATAAACTTATTCATAACTTTATATTTACTCCTATTAATTATTTTATATGAAAATTTCATAATTGGTGTGAAATATTCATGTTTAAATTTTAAATATAACTTTTCAGTATTAGTTGAATTAATCCAGATTCAAGTATGTTAAATTTTATAATAATAACATTCATCATACAGATCAAATTTTGTGATTCTTGTTTTCTAGGTATCCTTATTAAATTCTCAACCTATCATTAGAATTATGTTTTGTCCAATTCAGCCATTTGAAGGGTCATAAGATCCGAAAAATAAGGCCCAAGGAATATGTAATGAAACTACACCCGCCATGACAATTGAATTATTGGGATCAATCTAGAATTCCAAATCATTTTATTCTCTACTAAATGTTAGGGTCCAAAAAAAATCAAGTTTGATAAAAATTCCAAGGCCCAATGCCATCAAAAAGTGGCCCAAATGAGGCATTGGTTTACATCCCACTATTCTGTTGGGAAATAAACTTATCACACATTTTTGGAATTTTCTCCAGATATAAACATCCATTCTACTTGGTATTTTTAGCGGTGTTTTATACAACCTCTAAATCATTCGGTGATGGTTTTGAAAAATCATCGATAAATCGTGTGTCAGGAAATAATTAGTAGAATTTTTTTAAAACAGTTGCAAACTATTTAGCGGAAGTTTTATAGCAACCGTTTAAAATGTCACTAAGTCGTTTATAATTTTTTTAATATTTTTAAGTTTTAAATAATTTTAATATTTGTAATTAAATTAATTAGGCAATTATTTATTTATTTACTTAATTTAATAATTAATTAATTCATTTTTTCTTATTATTTATTTATTTATTTATGTAAATAATTAATTAATGTTTTTATTCATGTATTTTATTTATTTATTTATTATTACCATGCTCATGCCCATCTCTATGCACAAGTCCCTGTCCATGCACATGCCAATGCCAGGAATAGAAATTAGGAGTTGTGTGAGATTTGAACCTCTTACCTCTTGCTAATTCTCCAAAAACGTTACCACTCCAGCAAGCTCTTTATGTGGTCAATAAATTGAATTTAATATATATATATATATATATATATGAAACAAAAAGAATACATAACAAATGTATACATAGTAAATAATTATTAATAAATAATTATTAATCGATAATGATTAATCAATAATCAATAATCAATAATTTATAATTTATAATTTATAAATACTAATTACAAATTGTCAATTAATAAATAGAATATCAAAGAATAATAACTAAATAAATATATAACATGGAAATAAATGGAAAATTCAAAATACTAAATAATAAAATGTAAATAATAAATAATAAATAGTAAATAGTAAATAGTTACTTATAAATAGTAAATATAAAATAATAAATAATAAATAATAAATAATATATCATATATAAAATAAAATATAAAATATAAAATATATACGAAATACTAAATAATATATAATATATAATATATAATATATAATATATAATATATAATATATAATATATAATATATAATATATATTTGATAATACATAATATATAATATATAATAAAAAATACATAATACATAATACATAATACATAATATATAATACATAATACATAATACATAATACATAATATATAATTAATAATAGATAATAGATAATATATAATATATAATATATAATATATAACATCTAATATATTAGTAATGTATTAATAATAAACTAGTAAAAATATAATTTAACATATGATTAATAAATAACAAATTAATAGATAATAGATAAAGAAATAAATAAATAATAACTAATAAATAACAAATAATAAATTCTAAATTGTAAATTGTAAATAGTGAATAGTGAATAACAAATAATTAATAAATTAAAAAATAATTAATAATTAATAATTAATAATTGTAAAAATAATGAATAGTTAATAAGTAATAAATAGTCATAAATACTATTTAGTAATTGATCATTAAGAATTAAGAATTATGAATTAAGATTTATTTTTTATTTTTTATTAAATAATCAAAAAACACTTAATAAATAATTAAGAAACAATTAATAAATAATTCATAATGTATAAATAAATGTATAATAAATAAATAAATAATAAATGAATAATGAAATAATAATAAATTAATATTTTTTAAATTAAAAATTAATTAATTAATTAAAAATAATTTGTAATAAATAATAAAGAATAAAGAATAGAGAATAAGAAATAAAGAAATAATAAATTAATAAATTAATAAATTAATAATGATTAATAAATAATAATAATTAATAATTAGTATATTATAATTAATATATATTAATTACTAATAACTAATTAAACATTAATATTTGAAATTTGAAATTTAAAATTTAATAATTAATAAATAATTAATAAATAATAAAAAATTTCCCAATAAACTATAAATAATTAATATATATATATTGATTAAATAATAAATAATTGAAAAAAAATAATTGAATAATAAATGAATAAAAATCTAATAATAAATAAACAAACAATAAAAAATTTAAAAATTTATTAAAAAAAATTAATAATTAATGTGATCATAAAAACGAAAGAGTAAATACATAAATAATTATTATAATTAAATAAATAAACAAAGAATAAATAAATAATATATAATTGATAAATAAATTATACTTAATTAATTTATTTATTAATAATTAATAAATCAATGAATAAATATGAAATAAATAAATAAATAAATGCATAAATCCTAAAACATTAAGAATGTCTGAAAACTCTGAAAACATAAAAATGGCCATAAAATATCATTCATGACTCATTTTTCTATTCCATAACTAATCAAATCGATAATACTAAAGTGAGGTTCGATATGATATGTGGTACATGCCGAAGATGCCCTTGTATCGAAATTTAGAACCGTTTTAATATTAAGATATCGGGGTCTCCATCTAATACCACTGTTTTGGAGGCCTTCTGGGTTTTATTGGAATAATAAAAATTTGTACAATACTTAGATATTTAGTAACATACATAAGAAACATAGAGCTCATCACAAGCTTTTATTTGTTATATATTAGTGTGCAAATGGGCACCCGAATTAAAATTTATAGTTGATTGAATATTGAGTTCAATATTCAACTATTGAAATTTGAATTTAATTTTTTCCATTAATTATCACATGATTTAAATATCACTTGGTTTTACCTCTTTTGATAAGCTTTGATTTGACTAGTTTTGTAGCTAAAATGGAATATCGAATCAGAAGTTATGGTCATTTGATGCGAAAGTCAGTTCATCAAATTATTGAAGATTTTTTTAGTATAAAATATTACTAACTAATAGTTATAAATATTTATTTTTTTTAGACATTACAAATAACTAAAATTAAAAATAATAAATTGTCTTTTATTTTAAGTAATTATTATTTTATTTTTTTATTTTTTTTATTTTTTTCCATCAATTTTGTGGCGGATTTGAAAAAATCACCCCAATTTCACAGCGGTTTTGAATAAAAAACCGGTAAAAAAATTGAAATTTATTGTGGAATAAATTTTATGAGATTTAAATAAAATATTTTAAAAATATTCAGTGGGGGTTTTTAAAAACACCACTTAAAAACTATTTCTACATTCTTGATTGAAAAAAATTTAATGACGGTTTAGAAAAACTGCCATGAAAAATCTATCACATAATTTTTTTTCTTGTAGTGTAGGAGGCTTGATAAATTTCATGCATAAATCCATCTTCTCAATCTTTGTTGTAGTTTCCTTTCCACAAATAGGTGTTTTCATCCAGTTATCCAATCAAATCAAATCCATACCTAAGGCAATAATTGAAGATATCCTACTCTGGGTTAATAATCATAATTTTTGGCTGATATCTATATCTGTGACATGGATAGTGAGTCTTCCTCTTCTAAATCCCCTCTAATTCTTCAAAAACCATTCCACATAATAGTAATAACTATGATTTATACCAATGTGTCCATCCTACCGTGTAATTTGGTGACCAACTGGTCAACATCCATATCTTTTGAGCCATATGATACACATCTAAAGATCCCTCTGCATTCTCAATCCATAATTTTGAGGACAGTTTATAGATTCAGTTGAACACCATTCCTAAATTTTTATCATGTAAAAATGAGAGTGGATATTATAATTTTTTTACCATGATTTACTAAGCCCTAAATATGGATGTTAATGTCAACCTTGTATTCATAGACTCCACCAATCTATAGGATCTTGAAAATGCTCTTGAATCCCAACTTAACATTGATTTCTATTGTTCCACCATAGACATTATTGAGGAAAACGTTTAAAAAACTGAAAGACCATCATCCATTCATGAGGCTTCTATCCCATAAATTAAATATGAGACTTATTTTTAGCCACATCCTACACATATGAAATATTAATTCTTTTTCCATGAACCCACATATCTTGTCATTGTATCTACCACACTTACAAAAATTGAGGAGTCCAAACATGTTAATGTGTTAGAGTAAAAAAACCCTAGGTTAGAACCTAGATGATATACCAAGAATCAACCACTCCCACATTTTTATGCATCACATCCATCTAGAGGAATCATCCAAACTATTCAGAAAACCACAATGAAGACACAATCCACTAATCCTTGAGGTAGTTAAGGAAAATATTACCAAGCTACTAATAGAAGGTATTGTCATCAAAAAAATTTATACTGGATGGGTTAGTCCAATTCATGTGGTATATAAGAATGGTGGGATAATTTTTGTCACAAATGAACATGTGGAGGTAGTGATAATGTGGGTGAAAAACAAATGGCTTGTATGTAATGATTATCAAAATTTAAATACTGAAACAAGAAAAGATCACTACCCTCTTCTATTCCATGTTATAATTCAAGAATTATTATATAGGAACTCACATTATTACATTCTTGATGCATGCACTGGCTACTTCTAAGTCACTATAGCACCTCTAGACCAAATAATGACTACTTTCTCCTACCCCTTTGGAACATATGGATATAGACGAATTTTTATTGTCCTTTTCAATGCTTCTGAAATATTCTAGACTATTATGGTGAGTATCTATTCTTATTTCATTGAGAATTGTATTGAAGCATTCATGTATGAGATTTCTATTTATGGTGAGTCATTTGAATATTTATTTCATTCATTCTATCTAGTCTTCAAATGTGTGTCAAATGTAACATTGTTTTGAATTATGAAAAATTTCACTTCATTGTTACTAATGAGATTTTCTAGGGTACATAATTTCACAAGATGATATTCTATTATCTCCTGAAAATTTTTAGGTGATACAATCTCTTCCTAACCCCACAATAGTTAGACACATGCGTTTATTCCTTTTTCATGGAATTTTCTTTTAGTGATTCATCCATAACATCAGTAGAATTTCCCTCCCTCTCACTCAACTACTCCAAAATGATGTTGAATTCCATTATGATGATTATTGTAAGAGATCCTTCCTTGATCCCAAAACTTTTCATACAACAACCCTAATAATCTTACCCCTAGATTGGTCCATACTCATTTAACTGATGTGTGATAGTTCTGATTGGTCCATCAGGGGTGTTCTTGGTCAAAAAAAGATAAACATTTCATCATGTCATATACTATGCCTCAAAAAAATTGGATAAAAATTAATCTCACTACACTATAGCTTAAAATGATCTTTTTACAATGTGTTTTTCGCTAGATAAATTATGGCCCTATCTCTTTGGTGAAAAAATCATCATCTTTAAAAACCATTCTTCTATTAAACTCCTTACTCAAGAAAATTGATTCAAAACCAAGGAAAATAAGACAGATCCGGATGATCTAATAGTTAGACATTATGATTAATGATATACATAGAAAGGAAAACCAAATCACTGATCACCAGAGTAGAAATTCCAATTCTTCTCATTATTATTAAATTAATCCTGAAATTCCAACTGAGCACCACTAATCTATCAGTCAAAAGTATCAATGGGATGCCCCAATTTTTTATGACATGATTTCTTGTATTTTAATGAAAATATTTCAAATGAACAAAAACATAAGATGAAATGTGATTCACAATTCTATTTTTTTGATGATAATAATCTTTGGAAAACTGGGGATGACATGGTAATAATGAGATGTTTAGATGAAGATGAAAATTCCTCAATATTGGAATTTTTTCACTCAATGCATGGTGGTGGACACTTTGGACTGAAAAGAACCTTTTGAATGGTACTTGAATCATGATTCTTATGGTCATCACCCTCCATGACTCACATGAGTTCGAAATATTATGTCCCACTTTCCAAATATTTGATAAAATTTCAAAAAGAAATAAAATACCCCAAAATCATTTAATTTTCTCTGAGATCATTGATGTTTGGGGAATCGATTTCATGGTACCATTTACCTCTTCCAAATTGAATATCATATAATTTTCTGGATGTTGATTAAATTTCAATGTGGGTTGAGGCCCAACCCACTAGAATGTATTATTCACATACTGTTAGTGTGTTCCTAAAAACCCACATTTTCCACAAGTTTATAACACCACATGCCTTGATATGTGACATGTGAACTCATTTCTATAATCAGACCATGAAATCCGTTTTGAAAAAAATATGGTTGTATGTAAAACGTCAACTATATATCACCCCCCAACAAATGGAATTGATGAACATTATAATATTAAAGTGAAAAGCGTACTTGAGAGAATTGTAAATCAAACTAGAAAAGAGTAGCATTGCGGACATGGAGAAGTGCTTTGGGCTTATCAAAATTCTATTAAAACACCAATTGGGATGTCTCATTTTAGTCTAGTTTTTGGTATATCATTTCATTTACTAGTTGAAATCCAACATATTACATTTTTGTTAGTGAAATCATGGAATTTTGATTGTGAAAAAATCTGCAGAATAGATATTTTATAGTTAAATTAATTAGAGGAGCATCAACCAAATTCTCATGAGAATTACAATTTCTAAAAATAATAGTCCAAGGTACTCCCTGAAAAAAACACCCAATGAAAGATATATCATGATGTTGAAAAGGAAATTCTCTCCAATTCTTGATTTTGACGTCACCCAAGTATGCTTAAATCCCATTGGGAAGGTCCTTTTATTATTATTAATGATTACCCATTTGGTGTAGTGTGAGTCGAATAAACCTCTTACAAATGGACCTTCATGATTAATAGACATCTGTTAAAGCACTATCATGAGAGAAAATACATCGTGTTAAAAACATAAACTTCCATCAGATCGACAACTTATATAGTTTACCAACCACATGATGGGGATAATGACTCACCAAATCCAAACCAGGGGGCACCTATTTCCATTCAGCTCTTCATGTTTTCCTCTCTCTCTCACCCCCTTTCTTATTCTTCCTCTCAAATTCATATTTTTAACACATCCTTTATTAAACACTTTCTTTTTTTCTTTCTGTTTTTGTGGGGGTGTATATTTTTAAAACACTAAAAACCTAAAAAACTAAAAAAATAAAATAAATAATAAATAATCATGCTTACTAACCATACAATTTTGAATTTTTTTCTTACAATTTTGAGGATTCATAGATACATGTATTCATTTTTTTATTTTCATCCTGATATTTGATAATGAATCTTGTATCAAAATAAAAAATATTGAATGATCAGATATAGATTTTGGAAATGATTCTTCCTCAACCATGAGGAACAAAATTAGCTTTAATTACAATGACACTTATGACCATAATGCCCTTTTGTGGGGTTTTCACCATCTATTTTGAATCTTGAGTTTGTATACCTTCAAGATGAATTACCTACTTATGTGATCTTGAATATGATAGAGGCATTTCATGAACCACATATTAAAAAAAATATCCAAATAGAACCCCATTAACCTTACATTAATCTTCCATTTGAAAGACCCATCAAGCCTATATAAACCATTTAATTAATATCCACATTACAAGTCCTATACCTTTTCCCACCTAATATATACATGTAATTATTTTATATAAATTATTTAAATTCGTGTGAGGGGGCATAGATTTAATTTTTGGGTCCATTACCTTGATTTTATATGTGTTGACTTATGTTTGAGGACACATATCCATTTTATTAGGGGTAGATGTTACAATTCAATGTTTTTAGGGTAATAGACTTTTATTTTTGTAATTTTGTAATTGTTATTGACAAGTGTTCAAAAAAATGGAAAAAATGGGTTGTGTATTTACTAGGACAAAAAGAAATCTTTTTAAACCTTTGATCTTGTTATATCTATTACAATTATTGTGGTGAGTAGATAAAATATGGGTTGGGATATAAGTGAGAGATATTTTTCAAGTTCAACATTCAATAAAATTGAAAACATTAAATAGAAAAAACAGATATGTCATTGGGATAAGATTTTTGTTTTGTAAATATTTTATAATCTCACCCCTTAAAATATTCTTCCACATTTGTGTCTTTCTTCACACAATCATTACATTTTAAATATGTTTTTCCATTTCTTTCCATCTTTTATTTCAAAAATATTGGGCATTGATTGACTTATACAGTAGTTTTACCCATCTTCTCCTCTCTCATGGACATTAAATTTATACAATATCATAGCAAGAGAAAAACCCCTTAAAACACCTCTTTATTTTTTTTTCAATTTTCGATATGAAATGGAAGTTTATATGTCTCTCAATAACTAAGATTTTCATTTTTGGTTGGTCAATTATTGAACCTCCAGAATTACGTTTTTATCATCTTGAGAGGAATATGTTTTGAATATCATATTATTCCATTTGTAGTTTGAGAATGAGAAATAAATTGTTTTTGAAATCTTTTTCTATAAAGGTTTATTGGGGAATTCATAATTTTTTGGTGAAATTGTCTAAACCTACCCTGATTGGGGATAACAAAAAATATAAAAATTTTAACGATTTTGAGTGAGTTTGATATGTTATTTTTTTTGTCACAGATGATAACATTCCCAAGACTATGTGTGGGAGAAGTGATGTTTATAAATTTTTCAAAAAAAATTAATAATTCTATTTAATTATTTTCTATGAACATTTCTTAATTGGCATGAAATATTCATGTTTTAATTTTTAATATAACTTTTGAGCATTAGTTAAATTAATCTAGATTCAAGTAAGTTTAATTTTTTAATCATAACACTCAAATTACTATTCCCAATAGTGTGATTCTTGTTTTTTAGGTATCATTAATGATTTTAAATCTTATTTTCTGAATTTTATTTTTTTATATTTGGGAAATTTTAGGGTCTTATGATCCACACAATATGTCCCAAGTAATCTATAATTTATCTAGACCCTCTATGAAGATTGAATTTTTGGGAACAATCCACATTTAAAAATATTTTAATTCTCTACTAAAAGACATGGTCCAATAATGTTATTCTTTAATAAAAATATCAAGGCCCAACACCCCCAAAAAAGATCCCAAAAAATACTTTGAAGTCCATCCCACTCTTCTGTCTGGGATTTAAACATATCACAGATTTATTGAATTTTCTTTTGATATAGACATCCATTCTAGATAATTTTTTCCTTTGAAAGGGAAGATATAACCAACCTAATTTTTATAATAAATGATTCATATTTTAGGGCATATTATTATTCAATAACAAATTAACATTTTGGCTTTGAAAATGTGTGGATTGAAATATACAGACTAAAACTATTTAATAAAACAACTATATATTTAGATCCATAAGTCAAATGGACACAAAAATATTAGGTTAAAATTTAAATATTAATATATACAACTTTGAATAATAAAATTTCTCCATATTCTTCTTCATATAGTATCAAATTATATATTTAATTTTTGGGAATGATTTTGAATGTAAACAGTTCAACTACATGGGAAAAAATAAATCCCCTCCTCTACATAAAATGAGATGGCATTCCAGAAGAGGAAATAATAATTTTTCTTTGCCAATTCCTTTAAAATGTTCATGGAGGACCTTCTAAACTCATTTTTACACATGAGAGACCCCTCCTCTTCTTTTTTTTTCATTTACTTTTTTTGTTCCGTTCATTTGTAATATTGTGTGTTTTTTTCAAATTCAGTTGAATTTTAATGAATTTTTGTTATTGATATTTTATTTTAATCATCCAAACTATGTAAATTGATATTAATGATATAAAAATATAATCAGTAAATATCAAACTCCTTCACTTCTTTTCCTTCCTCATTCAATCAAAAGTCTATTTTTAATTCTCATCACTGTTCGTGCGTGTGTGTTCTATGTACAACTCAATTCTTATCCTGTTATTTTCATTATATTTATAATTAGTCATCATAAACACATATTAATAGTTTAATAGTAATCTAAATGGATTATTAAATGTACCTTTGTGGTGATTTAGAATTTGGGGATATTATGTGATTGCGGTATTTTTCCCATTAAATTTTTTATAGGTATACGTTACGTATGTCGAACATAAAATTCCATGGACTAATGACATGTTTGGTTTAAAATATCGATTACATGGATTATTGTAACCATATATACACTAACATAAACAAGTTTTAATTGATATTATAAACCTATTTAATATGTGTTTTGGATTAATGACTTAACACTTGGGTATTCGGAATAAATTATCCTCTAAAGCGGGTGTTAATTTATTGCAATATAAAAAAAACTCAATGATATCATAAAACTAAATCCTAAATAATAACCTCACACAATTTTTATAAATGTGATAATTTATATAAATAAATAAATAATTTCAATTTAGATCTACGAACACCCACCACCGATAATTAAAAAATTCACAAACAAATAAACTATTAAAATGTATCATCACCAAGAATTCGACCCGAGTACCACTATACACAATAGAAGAGAACATGATCCTTAAATGATCAATTGGAGATAATTTTTAAGCCTTTAGATCCATGTTCTTCATCCATACATATTTTGAGAAGTATTTTTGGTTGAATAATTGACCATTAACTATCCAATCAGGGCAATTGTACAATGGTCTAAAGATCCCATCACAAGCGGCCATCCTAAGGGTGGATAATTTTTAAAGGGCTTTTTCTTAGGAAAGAAGTCTAAGAATACTTTATTGAAATCTAGAATTTGCTAAATGTATCTAAAAGACGTGACATTATTATAATCTTTCTCTAATATGGATTAAATATCAGATGGTAATTCATATAACCATGTCACATCATTAATAATTCCTTTGTTAGAAAGTGTGTCTCACACCATATTGGCTTCAGATTAAGTATGTGTGATTATTAAGGTTATTTCAGAGTGTAATTAGAGAGATTCCATTCATCTAGATAAGATTTTCCATGATGGGTGAATCTTTCCATTATTCATAGCTTGGAATATCATGTTGGGGTCTATTTTAGTCCAAAGGTAGTCCCATACCTAATGTCTAGAAAATTGAACCACATGTATAACAATAATAATTTCTACCTCAATAGATGAGGAAAAACCACATGTACCAAAGAAACATCCAAGATTCCTTCCATTGTGGTCAAGAAAAATAGAACCACAACCAACATGACCACATTTATCATTTTAGTTTCCATTAACTGTTATTTTTATACATCATTTTGGATTAACTTTAAAAAATACCTCAAATAAACCAATTGGACTCTTGAAGATATATGCAACACATGTCTTTCTTATAACCATTAAATTATAGAAATTGATATAGTTGGGATTGAATTTAATTATGTTCGATTATCTATCAATTTTTATGAGGTAATCTAATTCAGAATGAATGTAGAAATAAGTGTATCTATTCATGAAATGGAGAAGCATGTTAGGTCCATAGAATAAAATTTTACGATGGGAGATGTAGGCTGAACAATGGTCTAGCCTCCCCTATGAATCTCATTCCATTTAATCGTGTCGGGTTCAACTTATTAGATAGCTATACAAGGTGCATAACCCATTGACACTCACTGTGTATGATAAGAGGCTCAATATATCTATGTAATGAATATTCCCATATTTATTTCATGTTAAAAATGATGTATAACTAGAAATATAATTCTATGTATAAGTAGTGACATAATTTTTCTAAAAGGTACAAACCCACATGCCCCTTGAGATGCCAACACTCTATATGTGAATAAACCATTCTATATATTTTTACATATATAATGTTTTGGTGATGTAAATTTCCAAAAATTAATGCCACATAATAGAACTCGGAGATCAGTTTTCCACATGGCCTCATTCACATCTCCCCAAATGTAAGAGGCTACCGACTATCAGTAAGGGCGTAGGTGTGTAGTGGGGAGACTACGCCCACATTTGTGAAGTTTAACACATAGGAATAACATAAAACATGAATAAAAAATATAAAACTGATATTAAACAAATCTAGAATTCATATCATAGAAATGATGATGCTACGATTTACATGTTCTAGAAAATAGAAAAACACATAACCAGGATTTGAGATACAATACAGAAGACAAAGGTATAAAAAGGAAAATAGTATCTGAACTTCATCACATGAGTTATCTTGGTCTCATCCTCTCCTACTCCTAAACTGCATATCATGTACCTATAGAAGGGTGCTTTACCTTATAGAAATATGTAATTTTATAATCTGTTTGGGCATAATCAAAACCAAAACAGCGTGTGCATCTGAATCATATTAATCATCCACCTGTGGTCTGTTCCAATATATCAATGAATACAAATAATAGATAGTGTATACGAATTACTGTATTAAGGTAGGAAAAACTCAAAATTAAATGTCTTACATGAACTGGTTTCCATTTCCATTCCATTTCAATTAATTAAAAATTCAATTACATTGAATTTTATGAGTCTCGAGATCCACACAATGCTCAGAATCACCCATATATATGTAAGCACAACAGATGTCTCAAAGGGACATATAATAACGAATACATAATGATTGAATCCAATCATGGGAATTTTCCTTGTAGACACATCATTAAGCATATCAACATACAACATAAACTGAACCCATCCTTGAGATTATTATACTTGGATTCAAGTGTCACTCTAGGTGAAAATCCACCAACAACCTACAAATCGGTCCTGTTAAACCTCATTGGAGCCCAATATCACTATAGGTTTTGTAAGTCCATGTCAACTAATCCCATCCTTAGATATCCTATAGGGATCCTCAGGTAACACTAATGTCTTAATCCCTGACTCTGGTGCTCATCCATGTAATACTATTTGGATCCATGATTCACTCTGTGAGAATGGACCGAAGGCCTTCATTTTTATTCATTTTTGATAACCCCTCTTTCAAGTGATGAGGGGGAACCCTTAAAAGGCCCATATTCCTAGAGATTAATGGACTATAGACTAATGTGATAACATGAAAAGAAGGTCTTAAGCAATTCAACAAGATAATAATTACAAGAAACTATCCCTCCCCAACATTTGCATTGTGATGGTGGCTCTCCACCTCCACATGTCCATCTGGCTAGGCTTCTCGTGCAAGCACATGCTAGTTCTTATAGTGTATCCGTACCATCTCATTCTTCCAAATCCATTTGGTTCTTCTTTGGTGAGTGCACTTTCTTTGTATCCTCCTATAGGGCTACTCCTTTTTCGCTGATTTTGTATGGGGTAACTGCACTAATCATGTGGCCCTAAGGCCTTGAGGTGGCACAAAGGCCTTAATGGTGGCCCAAAATCCCTACTGACCCAAATTCCTTGGTGGTTCGAAGGCCTTAAGGTCTCCAAAACTAAACTGGTGACCCAAGATGAATAGATCCGGCTACTATAGTACCAAACAGAACCTTCTATAGTACCTACTATAGTACCCACATAGTCCTACTATAGTTCCTACTACATTGCCGACTATAGTACTGCTATAGTACCCCTGAAATATTCCTATGTCTGGTTTCAAACCTGGGTCTCATGGATGCACATAATAAGACCTCACCAACTAGGTTGAGGTATATAAGCTTCAGGATTCACTCGGCATTTATTAAATAGCCTCTATGAGCCAGATCAGGGATTCCATGGTTTACTCACGGTTTTAAAATTATAAACAACCCATTAATCCTATCCAAATAATTTTAATGAATCCAAGGTTCACTCAAGGGACCATGTTACAATATAAATATATGCCTATCCATGTAATTCTAAATAGAATCCCTGATTCACCCAATACTATTTACAAATTAACCATAACAGGTTCAAAATTAAAATTCATTAAACAATATACGGTCATCACTAAAATCACCCAATATACATCCTTCCATTAAGGGTGTTTAAACTTGGACCAACCTATAAGGATTGAACATTAATTAATCCCATGGTCGTAATTCATATAACAATACTATCATCTAATCTTAACCATTAAAGGGCCTTGACATGACTTTAATCACATGGTATGGTTCATAGTTTCAACCAAACAGTCCAAATATACGTAAACAGGAAAAGGCATAACATGGATCAAAGGGGAAAATCACAAATCCTAGACCTTAGCCAATATTAATACAATCTGAAAACATGAAAATCCAATTTAATTAATAAATTCTTTTTAAACATCCTAGGAAATGGAATTAAAGGCATACCGCACTGGTATCCTAAGCCGAAATAGCTAAAATTGTAAAACATGTCACTCACTCATGGTGTAACCCTTATTATAGGTAATAAAACTATTATATACTATAAAATACCTAATTAATTACATAAATAATGATAAAAAACCAGTAATATATATAAATCATTGTGATGCCCTAAAAATAAGTTTACTTTACATCAATATATATAAATAGCTTGACGTTAAACTAAAATCACATGGTCACCTACCTTAGACATGTTCTAGATAGCTTGTCCAGTAGCAAGAATTGATTCACCCAAGATTGGAAAAAATATGAAGAATATACAAAAATTGAGATATTAGGGCATATGAGCTGAAATCCAAATAGCTCAAGTGATATCGAGAAGAATCATGAAAGGATAGAAAGTTATCGAGGCATTACCATTGAGAATAAAAGGAGTTGAAAAGAACAGCATTCTTAGATTGGACAATGTAGGGATCTAAAAATATAGAATAATATCAAGGCGGGGATCCCATGCACGGCCCTTACTATGCAACAAAGGAGGATATAAAGAAAAATAAATTAAAAACATTTTGAGTGAAAAATTGTAATTTTTCCTTTATAGAATTTGTTTCATGGTTAAAGATCATGGTTTCCCTATAAATTCACCATTTGTTGCAGTTACTACAAGAGCCTAGGGTGGCTCAAACATTTAAACCATACACTGTGTCTAAATGTGTGGTACCATCTGTCATGTTCTAGAACTTTTTTTGAACAACTGCATCGTCGTGCGGTCTCTAATGCACAATTTCTTGAAACCATGCAAAAGCTACTATGCCCAAGATCTACCCTCACATGGTTAGATTAACTATTTGGTAGGAACAATGATTTCCAATAGGTGGGTATGAGGATTCCAATGATCCCCAGACAACCCTGAGCCTACCATGACCTTAACAGACACCCACGTTAGGTCAAATTAATGAATTTAAAAAAGGATAATTTGGAAACTCAAGATCCGTACCTAAAGGAAAAAACCAAGTTAATGAAAACACCCCCATAAAGATATTAGTCCCCAATTTTCCTTTGCATGGTTGTGAAAGAATATCTAAGAACAAACCTGGATACTATGGTCATTCATCAGCATCACTCTCTGAGGTCACGTACTATACTCATTCATGCTTTCATATCATGTGGAATAATAGAGTAGACTATCCATATAGGACTTTCATGATATGATCAACAATTTGTATTCTATTCACTTTAAAGGACACATATTTCTATGACCGAACCACCTCATGATGAAAAGCCTGAGATGAGTATGAATAAGAATATCACAATTGAGTGACATGGAAGACCTCATTAAAATCCATGTACCTCTACGATATCTACAACCAATAAGAAACTGGCATGACCCTCTCTAGAATCTCAAATGTCCTGATGTATCTTGGTGAATTCTAACTCTATCTCCTAAACCTCTAGTTTCTCATGCTCTATGTGAAAAGTATGAAATATTAATCCCCAACCTCAAACACAGAAAGTATTTTACTGAGATTGGCATAAAATGTTTGATGACATTGTGCTTTATCCATCAACTTCTAAATCAACTGAACCTACTCAGTGTTCTCCAAGACAAGATGAGGTCCTAGGAAAGCTACCTCTCCGCCTCTATCCAACACAAGGGTGATCGGCATGGTGACCAATATAATTACTCATATAGTTCCATATGAATGGTATCTTGAATTATATTATATTAGGTTAACTCCAATGAAGGTATATGTGTCCTCAATGAACCCCGAAAATATAGAATACATGCTTGAAACATGTCCTCAAGGACCTGAATCATGCTCTCTGACTGACCATCGGTCTGAGGCTGCTATGTCATGCTCAGAACCACCTGTGTACCCAATGACTTGTGTACCCCTTTCTAGAAATGAGAAGTAAAATTGAATCCATATCTAATATAATAGAATGAAGGAGGCCATGAAAACATACAATATTCTAGATATACATCATCCCAAGCACATCAGTATTGAAGGATTCCTTGATTGGTAAGAAATGTGAATCATTCGTGAGCCTATCAACGATAACCCAAAAAACATCATTACCTTGATCCGACCTCGGTAATCCTGCAATGAAATCAATCAAAACATTATCCCACTCCCACTTAGAAATTGGTCAGTACATTAAATGTCCAGATGGTTGTTGGTGTTCCACCTTTACCTGCTGACAGGTGGAACATCTCATGAAAAAACAAGCTACATCTATTTTCATACCTCGACAATAATAATGATTTTGTAAATCTTGATACATCTTGGGGACACCCTGACGCACTGTCCAAGATGAAGCATAATAATCCTACATCATCTCTTTTCACATGTTTTCTAAAACCCATTCATAACCACATAACCACAAAACATTATCTTTGCATGTGGACCAACTTGGAGGAGGGTCCTCACAGAACACAATCTCTCATAGATCCATGCATTCAGAATCTAATAGCTGAATCATAATCACTATATCCATGGTAGAGGTAACAAATAATAATTAATGAAATGTTTACCCCTAACCGATATGAACCTAAAAATGAATCTCATAGAACAAATCCAATAGTCTCTTCTACCTACTAACATATTACACAGTATAAAACAGTGTCCTCCTGGCCAAATCATCATCCATGGTATTACATTTTCTAGTAATATAAGAATGTTCTAAATCAAAAAATTAATGGTATTCCACCAACCTACAATTCCATAGATTTAGATTACACTTGGTAAATATGCACTTGAGGCATTTTTGGGCCATGAAATCCCAAAATGCTCTCCCAGTAAGTAATATCCCCAACAGTAAATAGCATGAACAACCATAGATAAATCATGATTGTGTTATGGGTAATTCCTCTCATGTGGCCTCAACTATTGAGTCCCATACACAACGACTCATTCCCCCTGAATAAGAAATTCTCATAGTCTAACACCTAATGCATCACAATAAATAGTGTATCTTCTTCCTTGCTCTGGAAAAATTAGTAATAGTGTTGAAACCTATCAACCATTTACCTCTAGAAAGTCCACCTTCTAGTAATATGTCCAAACATACATCACACAATCTTTAGTTACACCCATTAACGACACTTCAAAATGTGGGAAGTCCTGTATGAAATGATTATAGTAACCGGCTAACCCTATGAATATTTGAACCTCATAATATGTTCTTGGGATACTCATACAAAACATCAGATATCACCTTATCTGGGCTCATTGATACTCCTATATCTAAGATTTTGTGACCAATGAAGTGAATATGATCCATCTTGAAATGGAATTTGCATGATTATCATATAACTAATCCAACCTTAGTGTACTCAATATGATATCAAAATTTTATACATGGTCGCATCAATTATTATAATAGACCATGTTATCATCCACACAAACATGAAAAACGAGTCATGATAAGGATGGAACACATAGTTCGTTAACAACATGAAAACCACTAGTGTGTTTGTGAGTCTGAATGACATAGTAAGAAATAAATACGAACCATAGCTACTCTAAATGGCTGTGTGAGGTATGTCTGATGTTCTAACATGCACATGATGATAAATGTATCCTAGATTGATCATTGAGAAAGCTCAATCTCCATGAATATAGTCAAAGATATCATATATTCTCGGTAAGGGATATTAGTTCTTAACCATCAATTGGTTCTATTTCCAATAATCCACACAATGTCTGAGGGTACAATCCTAATTTTTAAATAAAATGACCATATAAACCCTTGAAGAAGTTTTGGTTTGGATGAAACCATTTGGTTCCATATCTATTAAATGCCTCTTGGGATCTTGAAACTCCATCGTAGACATCCAATTGGGTGGAATGGAGAACAGTGAAGCTCTTGGAACTAGATCGATAGATAATTATACCTCTCTCATTGGAGGTATACATGAAAAGGAAGCCAGGAAAAAAATTCCTAAAACGATCTACCACTAGAGGAAAATCAATCTATCATGTCCCCTTGTAATCCAAATACAAACTCACAATCTGGGATGTAATTCTGCCAATCCATTGATGTTCGGGTCTAAATCATCTTTCTTGGACATCCCATTAAACATTTTGTTGAAATGATCTTACCATTGGGGATATAAAACTCACCCCGTGGTGATAGAAATCAAAATCCTAAAAACAAACAAACTTGTCCGTCTCCAAAATGAAACCGTAGGCAGTAATCTCTATTTCATATTATTCCCATATGAATTGACACCCACCAAACTCAAGGGGGAACTCCTTGCATAGATTCACACCAGCTATTCTAATCCCTAATAATGTGTGTAGCGTAATAACATCATCAAAATTTAAAACCCAAATCCCAAAACACTCCACAATAGGAAAAAAAATATATCACTGTGAACCCCCTATTAAAAAGAACAGAAGCTAAAATGAAGTCTACTATAATAGTAACTCTGACAGTATAAGGTTTTAGATTCAACTTCTACATGTTCTGTTGCACTTAATATGTTTTCCTTGTACCATGTCCCTTAGTCACTTCTTGGATACCCTATGTTAATACACCCTAATATCCCTGATAACCTAGGTTCTGGCTACCATGGCCACGACCACCACTTTGGTCTGAAAGGAATGATGGATTCTAGTTCCCTCACTTGTGAGAAGCTGCATACCCCACTCCAAAACATTGATATAGTACAAGCCCTCTCCCACTAGCTTCTAGAGATAACACCCTACAAAAGCACTGAAGATGACCTATCGTGTAGCAAGATCGACATTCAACTGGGTCCTACAGACAATGTGTCTTTCTATGCCCCATCCTTCTATACTTGTAGCACCACACATGGATACTTGAAGATATGTAATGACTGATATTATCACTATGAGAAATATCCAGATAATGCTTCCCATTATCAGTAGAGACAGAAATAGATCTATGTGTCGAAACACTATGGATTTCACCCCTAGATTCCCTAAGGTTATGCTGTATGATCAACACCTAATTAACTATAAAAGATATGTTAGTTGACATATAGACATATTACTATGATAAGATGTCATATCTAAGACCATCATCAAATCACCTAGCTTTTGATAAGTCACGAACCATTAGAATAGGTGATAAGCACATGAGCTCAGTGAAATGGGAAAGTAGTCCATAACTAACAATGAACCCCACAACAAGTGGTTAAACTCTCGTGATTTATTGGCCCTCAACATATTGGGATAATAGTAATCATATAAGTCCATCTAGAAATATCCCCACACCATATCTCGATGATGATCTTCCTAAATGATAACATCTCGATGATGCTATTCCAGAGTGATAAAAACCCATTTTGGATTTATTCTCACACGCTTTTTGGGAAAGGTCTAGGTGTTAAATGGTGAGAAAAACTACAAAAGTCCTACTACTATGGTTGGAACCTAGAAAAATTTACTATAAAAAGGACATTAAAATTTAATACATTCCCCTCACATAGGGTATCCAAAATGGTATGTGGAATTGCAATCTAAAGGGGTTCATAATCCCCTCAAGTAAAATATTAGCATCCACTAGTAGCAGATCAGAACCCAATTTAGTATAAGGCCAAACAATGGTCAACCAAATTATGATACAACAGGTCACATACACCTTAGGGTCCGAATCTTCCATCCATCCAATTATAACCATAGCATGTACTAATACAACTATAACAATAATAGGCATATCTATCTCAGTACCCATCACAACATTATTCTATTTGTAATTTTCCTAAATGGAATAAAAATAAAGCATGGAATATGATTTATAAAACCTTCCTATATGATTAATGAGATGGAATACCCATATCTCATTGGGTAAAAAGATAAAAAACCACAATCATATCAATAATAATAACAAAAAACAAGTGTGCCACCCTATGGGGATATCTAGTCAACTGTATATAATCAAAATCCAAAATTCACAATACAATTAAAAGAAAATTTAGCATTTCCTTGTACGCATGGTACCTACTCCTGGGAAAACAATTTACCAAATCTCATTTCCTTCCTATCATTGTATACTGATGCTAAATAGTAAATAAAACGAGAAAATTCACCTTTAATACCTCTTTGTAACATCCTGAACCTGAATGCCACATAAAAGTGCTGCAATATTAGTTGGCCACATGTCCTCATGTTCATCTCCCAAAATTGAAGAGGATACAGAATATTATTTTAATCCTTGTTCTGATATTGGGGATTTGATTCCCTTGTTATTAGAGTGTAACATTGTGTAATAACATAAGACCTGACTAAAAAATTGTAGACTGGTAGTATAAATATCCATAAATCATATCTTAGAAAAGATGATGATCCAAGTTACATGTTTTAGAAAAAATCAAAAAAAGTACAAAGTATATGAGACACAATATTGAATCAAATGCTACAAAAAATAAAAAATGTATCCAAATTGCAATGCAAGCCTTGGCTTGGTCCCATTCCCTCATGATTTTAAATTGCATATCATGTACCTGTAGGAGGATGCTTTGACTAATTGACACCTGCAACAATATAATCTATTTGGGAACAAATAATGACATAAAAAGGGTGTGATATAAATCCCAGTTGGAAACCACCCATGTTCAATGATAATATATCAGTGAATATATATAATAGGAAGTGTATTATAATGAAATATGTAAGATATGAATCGCTAAAAATTTAACAGTTCTATAACCACTGGTTTCCATTTCCAATCCATTTAAAATAATTAACAATATATTTACATTAAATTTTATGAGTGTTGAGGTCTGGAATAAGACCATCATCCCCCATATGTTATATGCACAATAGATACCTGAGAAGCCCTTCTTTGTAGGAAGAAGTAATGACAGAATCCAAGCTCGTGCTTTGGCTTGAAAGATACATCAGGAACCTTTTAAATATACAATATAACACAATCATGAACTTGATATTCCGAATATGGAATTTAAGTATCACACTAGGTCAAAATAAAACAATACCCTACAAGCCCCAATAGGGAAACCTCTCAAGGGCCTGATATCACTCTAGGTTTGGAATGTCCTTGTCAACTGAGCCTGTCCTAATAGGTCCTATAGGGAGGTCTAAGTATCACTCATGACATAAGCCCTCACACTTGACGACATCCTTGGAATTCTATAAGGATCAATGATTCACTATGCATTTAGTAAATAGCCTCTATGACCACACCCATGGATTCCAGGGTTGTAGAGACTCGAAGCTTATTGTACATGGACATTACATTACTTTTGCGGAATACTTATTACATAACAAAAACCCACACACAAGGATCGTAATAGTTTAGTGTCTTTGGAAACTCGGAACGTAATCTTCTAATCGTGGTGAAAGATATTCAATATCTCCCATAAAGTTCTTCCCATTTTTTTACCTAAAACCTTTCTTTATATCCTGGGGAAAAGAAAACATAAAAGGGTGAGCTCAAATGCTCAGTAAGGGTAAACAAAAGAAAATCAATCACATCATATTCATAAGAACATAACTTTTGGAAATCTTAACCTGCAAAAGAGAGCATAATTTCATAACATGGGATAAATCATGGCAATGAAATGTAATCACAATAATCATAACTTAAAACATGAAACTTTGTGGTATTCACACATAGTCATAGAGAATCATTTCTTGTTAGTCAATACTCATTGCCAAGACTATCGTAGTGGACAAAGTCCCTTTCTGAATCGAGTAACACTCGTTTCAGTCATGTTTCACTGAACCGGTATAACCTACCATTCCAGCCATGTCTATCTCATGAGATATAAAATCTTTACCCAATTCATTGGAGGGAGATATAGGTCCCACCCATCTTATAATGAATCCTTCCTTATGTGTGCCACATAATCATAAACCATACATCATAGCGTAACCCATGTAATAAAAATTGGATTCTTAGACAACCTGACATCATAAAAAAATTCATATAAGATAAAGGAATTATTAAAAATATTTCCATCACAACATAATCAAATCAATGTAATAATAGGGATAAAAACAGAACCCTTTATTATCTTAGATGGAAAATAATTTTGATAAAACACTTGAACTTAATTCTTGAGGAAGATATCCTTTCAACTTCAAAAACACTTTTCCTTTCTTAACATGTCATACAATTTTAAACTAAAAGAAGTTGATTAAAAATAAACTTAAAAAATTGTAAAGGAAGCTTCTTGTAAATAATGTTTTAAAAATCCATTCATCCCATATAATTTAAAAAAACATTCTTTTCGTACTTTTGTCGGAAAAGTTAAAATGTACCTCGTACAAAAAACGACAAAAGATTCCTATCATATATTTTACTAAAAACACACCAAAGGGTAAAATAGGTTTTAAACAATTGTAGGTGGATTTAAATAATATTAAATATCGAGGAAACATGGATATGGATGATAAAATACACCCCAGTAAATACTTACGAATAAACAATCTCGGATAAAAATGAGATTGTGATATTTCCCTTACCTTAGGTCCGATTTGCTTCGTATGTGTCTGAACCTCCTGTATAATGATTTAAATAATGTCATTGACTTATTACAGAATCATATTCATTGTTATGATATCATATATGGTTCACTTATGACATTATATTACCCGTTCTTTTGTAAATTCCATGTTAAAGAAGCGTTTTGGGTAAAATCGTTTCATTTATCGTAGGTGTTTTGACTTGTTGTTCTTGACATTATTATTACTTATATCATGATTTAGATACTTCCAGAATATAAAATATGATTTATATATCATATATATTCAGTATATATATATATATATAATAGATATATATATGAAATGAAAAACACCGTTCATGGAGACGGTAGTCCGTACGTACGCATGAACGTTGTTTTCCTTTCCTTATTGTCTTGAATGGAAGTAAGTAGATGACATACATATATATATATATATATACATAAATCCAGTAGCTTTATATATATATCATTATTATTTCTTATATATACTTTATAATCATTCTTAAATGGTTAACATGGAGAATGAATCTCATCGCGTCGTGGAGACGGTATTCCGTACGTACGCACGAGCGATGTCATCATTTCCATAAATATTGAATTGAATTGGAGTGGATTATACAATATATCAGAATAAATATGATGTTTTAATAACTATGTATAGTTATTCTTTACACCATTATACCCATCCATGTAAGGTGGTGGTGGAAAATAGATTACACCACGGCGTGGAGACGGTATTCCGTACGTACGCATGCGCGGTGATTTCTTTTTCCGTAGGATGGATAGATGGTGAAATAGGGTTTTTTCATACTTATAATAACATATAAGTATATGAGTGATACTTATGTTATTACTTCATAATCAATCAACCTAAAAAGAAGAAGTGGAAGAAGAAATAAAGATGAAAGAATTGGTAACGGTAATTACCTCTTTTTTGAAGCGCCTCTTTGAGACCTCCTCTTAGGGAACTAAAATTGGTCTTTGAGGAAGACCAGAACCTCTAGGATGTTTCTAGGGAAGTGGAGAAGATATTTTGGCAGGGGTTGGCCGAGCTTGAGTGCTCAATGTCGTGTGAGGAGGAGGGGGAGGATGTGTCCTTTTATAAGGGAGGAGAGGGGCACCTTAGGAATACCTCAAAATATTATTTTATATTAATGTCAAAATCGGTTTATAATGGTTCAAAAGGGTCTTATTTCGAATCTAAAGTGGGGATGGGTCGAAATCCTATCAACCAATATGATTTAGACAAGTTTAGGGTATTATTTTAACCTTATCAATTAGATTTAACTCTAAGTTAAATAATTTAACTTTTACCGTGTCTTTTTGTTTTCTTTCACTATATGGTTAATACACTTACTATAACATGCCAAACGAACCCCAAATTGTTTATTATTAATATATATATCCTTATCTAAGTCATTTGGCCGAACCTTAGATTTTTAGGAATAAAATAACAATTAATAATATAATATTTGATTTAAAAACTATTTTGTGTCAATTTTGACACTACTTGATATATGATTTTTGTGAAAGTCATAACAGAATTATATGTTCAAACCATGTTGATTAAATAAACACTAATATATCATAGTAACCTATAAAATTAGTGGAATTCATAAAAAGTCTCAAATTACATTCATTTGAGCATTTATAACATCAATTATGTTAATATTTCCTTAAAAGGGTAATTACTTCGTCATCGTTGTGTCATAAACAAATTAATTTATTTAAAGTCTAAAAATTATAAATAAAATATCATTATGTAGGAAATCTTTTTATCTTTCTAATGAATATTTATAGTCGAATTTATCTTATGTATAACCCCATATTAAAAATGTTTTAGTTATTAAACTTTGATTTTAACTATTTTAACTATTCATTAAATAAAATAATATTTAATGTCATATTCTAATCCAAGTGGACCTAAATGGTCATATTATATTCATAAGGTTGTTTTTGGTCGAATTACACTTATCCAATAGAATTAGGACATGTTTTATGGTAATAGAAATATCATATTTACCCTTAGTTACCCTATTTACTATTAACCGTGGTAAAAAAAAGTAAAAAGTTACTATTCACCAAGAATTATTTTCATCTCATTGAACCACATTTTAGTCCTTGATATTAACCGTGTCTGTTGGATTTTTGAAATTCCATTCACAGAAGCGGTAAAATTAAGTTTTATGCAAAATTCAGTTTTTAACCTACCACTTAGTGGTTTCACTATTCATCAAAAATTGAAAGTTTTCAGAAAAGTACTAAAATTTCACCCTAGGATATAATTGATATTCCGAATTCAAAAATGATTTCTATTTTACAAAATTCCCAACATGTAAGTTGCATTAATTAATTTTATAATTAATTTCCGCTGTCACAACAAATAGCGTGTTTTTAAGAGAAAATAACTATAAAAAGATTAACACTTGTTTATGTCTGGTGTAAATGTGAAATTACATACAATGACCAAAATTGTATTGAATTGTAAAAATATATTCTAAATATACTTTAAAACCACTCAAATTAATGATTTATCACTATTAATTATTTCGATTAAAAAAGTTGTTTTTAATTATAATTTAGTAATTTTCACTATTCATCAGAATATGAAAGTTATCCGAAAATTACCAAAATTTCACCATAGGCTAAATTTGATACTCCAAATCCAAAAATGAAGTCCATTTTGAGAGCTAAAATTTCTAAAATTTTAAAAGTTGGTTATTACTATTCATAACGGCTAGTTATAATAATATTTTAATAGCATATCGTTGTTTAGTGAAACTCGGTATTGCGTACTACACACGCTATCGAGGAAGGTCGTTATTGCGTGTAATGCAAGGCAAGTCAAGGATGCGTGTTGTGCAAGCTCCTTTTGGTGTAGCGTACAACACAAGACATTAGTGAAATAAAAAAGACTATTTTTCATAAAATCTCGTGCTGTTACATTCTACCCCCCTTAAAATGAATTTCACCCTCGAACTTCGTCGGGGTTATAAATGGTTTACTATTCGAAAGTTTCTTTAATAGAAACCCACATCGTAAAAAAGAATACCAAAACTTGGCTTTAAAAACTAAAGTATGAAATGTAACGATTACCCAAATAAACTAATCACTGGGTTTCCACATAGGTGAAAATATGGATATGGAAGAGAAATCTAACCATCATGTTCTGATGGAGAGTGGTAGAGAACATGGCTATGGAAAATCCAGTAATCACAAATCCATAAATTTGTGATGATCTAAGGTACCATCTGATTCATCAGGTATAAGATTACTAGGACAACATTTTTGGTTTTCAAGATCATTTCCCTAAAGTTGAAAATTTGAATTAGAATAAATACTTTCTTTATTTTGGTACAATCTCACTATTGTTCATGCCTTGAACAATTTCCACTTCATCTCTTAAATAAATGAAGTTGAATTTGTTATTCATGAAGTGTTAGCAGATCACGTGATAGAATGACGGGTCATTCCATCTGTCTCAAACAAAAGGTTAGCAAAAATTATATACATAAGTCGATCTATAGTGAGATTAATCACATATGGTTCCTAAAATGGACTTATACTTCATATATCATACTTCTTAATATAATAAAACTAGTTTCTACTAAACAGGGACTTCCTGTAGGCCAGTGGTAGGCGATAAAGGCCAGTCGCACTTCAGTTGTGGGTTCGATTCCCACAGCCTTGTCTGACGCGAAAGGATGTCACCCGTCCTGCAGGTTTTCCTTTTTCTAAAACTACATTACTATAACATCCCATCAATAATATCGAAAAAAACATCTATCCTTAAACAATACAAACTCATGTCCTACATAATCCATTCCAATCTTTAGGCTTATCCAAAATACTGTAATCCACTCTCATAACATAGTGAAAACGATTACCAGAGATTTAACACCATCGTCGATCCCCATATATCATAAGATATGTTTTGTTGGTCATATTCCAAACATTCAAATTCCTTAATCGTGTATTCTCTTGAATACCTTAGTGAAAACATAAATGCAGTTTAAAGTTAACAATTTCCACATAACAAAATCCAAAAATTCTATATACTCAAACCATGATATAACCTTCTCCTTATATCAGTCATGAGCTCATGAATACAATCAAACATTTAATTTTCTCCTTATCCCTTCATTATGCGCATATTATCTACATTCCAAAAATATATGAATAACCTTTCATGGATACTGGTAACATTAATCAGACAACAGTGTAACAATCCTTACATGTCTCTTTAATCCATAGTACCATGTTATTACTTATACAACATTACACATGATAAACATGTAATCATTCCACTACATTCATAAACCATTGACCGAGCTTCAACCATTCTTTCATCTCACATATCATTTGTAGTCTCTTCATCATCATCCACACAAATACTTCCCATACGACCATACTGATTATCTTCATGAGACTTTCCCTTAGGGAATTGGTTTTCATAATGCACGTACATTCCACATTTAAAACATTTAACCATTTTGATGTCGTAGCAATACCATTAACCTCATCCATGGTGTCAACTGAACCTGTTCCTTTGCACTTACATGCTTTGTGTCCTTCTTTTCCACACCCAAAGAATCTTCCAGTTCCTTTAAAACATTCTCCTTGATGCCTCTTCCCACATGATTTACATAGGGGAAATTGAACTTTCTTTCCCCTATGATCATCATGAAACTCCATCTTTCTCTTATTAGCCGAGTCAGGAAACATACAAAATTTTACTTTATTGATCATATTATGAGATTGCTGATTCGGCATAATAATGATGTTTGGACTTCCAAATCCCATTTCATTTGATTTCTTATGAAGAATATCATTCCATTGTCCATCATATTCTCCATTATCGTGAATCATCTTGTTTCCAGCCATTTTCTAAAACCCAAAAAGAATAGTTTGAGAGGTAAAAATCATAATAAAGGGGGAGTAACTTAAATATATAACATCTTTGGTTTAATCTAATATCGTTACCATAGTTCTAGGACTATATCCTATACGTATACTTATCCTTAGGGGCATCCCTAGACATACATTAGAAATATCTCTTGGGATCTCACTAACATTTTCACATCCTAGTTTCCAAAGGTTGACTAAACCTTTCCTCTGATACCAACTATAGAGACCCGAATCTTATCATACATGGACATTACATTACTTTTGCGGAATACTTAGTACATAACAAAAACACACACACAAGGATCGTAATAGTTTAGTGTCTTTGGAAACATGGGACGTAATCTTCTAATCGTGGTGAAAGATCTTCAATATCTCCCATAAAGATCTTCCCTTTTTTTACCTAAAACCTTTCTTTATATCCTGGGGAAAAGAAAACATAAAAGGGCGAGCTCAAATGCTCAGTAAGGGTAAAAAAAAGAAAATCAATCACATCATATTCATAAGAACATAACTTTTGGAAATCTTAACCTGCAAAAGAGAGCATAATTTCATAACATGGGATAAATCATGGCAGTGAAATGTAATGACAATAATCATAAATTAAAACATGAAACTTTGTGGCATTCACACATAATCATAGAGAATCATTTCTTGTTAGTCAAGACTCATTGCCAAGACTATCTTAGTGGACAAAGTCCCTTTCTGAATCGAGTAACCCTCATTTCAGTCCTGTTTCACTGAACCGGTATAACCTACCATTCCATCAATGTCTATCTCATGAGATATAAAATCTTTACCCAATTCATTGGAGGGAGATATAGGTCCCACCCATCTTATAATTAATCCTTTATTATGTGTGCCACATAATCATAAACCATACATCATAGCGTAACCCATGTAATAAAAATGGGATTCTTAAACAACATGACATCATAAAACAATTCATATAAGATAAAGGAAATTCATAAAAATATTTCCATCACAACATAATCAAATAAATGTAATAATATGGATAAAAACAGAACCCTTTATTATCTTAGATGGAAAATAATTTTTATAAAACACTTGAACTTCATTCTTAAGGAAGATATCCTTTCTACTTCAAAAACACTTTTCCTTTCTTAACATGTCATACAATTTTAAACTAAAAGAAGTTGATTAAAAATAAACATGAAAACTTGTAAAGGAATCTTCTTGTAAATAATGTTTTAAAAATCCATTCATCCCGTATAAGTTAAAAAAACATTCTTTTCGTACTTTTGTCGGAAAAGTCAAAATGTACCTCGTATGAAAAACGACAAAAGATTCCTTTCATATATTTTACTAAAAACTCACCAAAGGGTAAAATAGGTTTTAAAAAATTGTAGGTGGATGTAAATAATATTACATATTGAGGAAACATGGATATGGATGATAAAATACACCCCAGTAAATACTTACGAATAAACAATCTCGGATAAAAATGAGATTGTGATATTTCCCTTACCTTAGGTCCGATTTGCTTCGTATGTGTCCGAACCTCCTGTATAATGATTTAAATAATGTCATTTACTTATTACAGAATCATATTCATTGTTATTATATCATATATGGTTCACTTATGACATTATATTACCCTTTCATTTGTAAATTCCATGTTAATGAAGCGTTTTGGGTAAAATCGTTTCATTTATCGTAGGTGTTTTGACTTGTTGTTATTGACATTATTATTACTTATATCCTGATTTACATACTTCCAGAATATAAAATATGATTTATGTATCATATATATTCAGTATATATATATATATAATAGATAGATAAATGAAAAGAAAAACACCGTTCATGGAGACGGTAGTCCGTACGTACGCATGAACGCTGTTTTCCTTTCCTTATTGTCTTGAATGGAAGTAAGTAGATGACATAAATATATATATATATACATAAATACAGTAGATTTATATATTTTTCATTATTATTTATTATATATACATTATAATCATTCTTAAATGGTTAACATGGAGAATGAATCTCATCGCGTCGTGGAGACGGTATTCCGTACGTACGCACGAGCGATGATATCATTTCCATAAATATTGAATTGAATTGGAGTGGATTATACAATATATCAGAAACAATATGATGTTGTAATAACTATGTATAGTTATTCTTTACACCATTATACCCATCCATGTAAGGTGGTGGTGGAAAATAGATTACACCACGGCGTGGAGACAGTATTCCGTGCGTACGCACGCGCGGTGATTTCTTTTTCCGTAGGATGGATAGAAGGTGAAATAGGGTTGTTTCATACTTATAATAACATATCAGTATATGAGTGATACTGATTTTATTACTTCATAATGAAACAACCTAAGAAGAAGAAGTGGAAGAAGAAATAAAGATGAAAGAATTGGTAACGGTAATTACCTCTTCTTTGAAGCGCCTCTTTGAGACCTTCTCTTAGGGCAATAAAATTGGTCTTTGAGGAAGACCAGAACCTCTAGGATGTTTATATGGAAGTGGAGAAGAGATTTTTGCAGGGGTTGGCCGAGCTTGAGTGCTCAAATTGGTCTGAGGAGGAGGGGGAGGAGGTGTCCTTTTATAAGGGAGGAGAGGGGCACCTTAGGAATACCTCAAAATATTATTTTATATTAATGTCAAAATCGGTTTATAATGGTTCCAAAGGGTCTTATTTCGAAGATAAAGTGGGGATGGGTCGAAATCCTATCAACCAATAGGATTTAGGCAAGTTTAGGGTATTATTTTAACCTTATCAATTAGATTTAACTCTAAGTTAAATAATTAAACCTTTACCGTGTCTTTTTGTTTTCTTTCACTATATGGTTAATAAACATACTATAACATGCCAAATGAACCCCAAATTGTTTATTATTAATATATATATCCTTATCTAAGTCATTTGGCCGATCCTTAGATTTTTAGGAATAAAATAACAATTAATAATATAATATTTGATTTAAAAACTATTTTGTGTCAATTTTGACACTACTTGATATATGATTTTTGTGAAAGTCATAACAGAATTACATGTTCGAACCAAGTTGATTAAATCAACACTAATATATCATAGTAACCTAGATAATTAGTTTAATTCATAAAAAGTCCCAAATTACATTCATTTGAGCATTTATAACATCAATTATGTTAATATTTCCTTAAAAGGGTAATTAATACATCATCGTTGTGTCATAAATAAATTAATTTATTTAAAGTCTAAAAATTATAAATAAAATATATTTATGTAGGCAATAGTTTTAGCTTTCTAATGAATATTTATAGTCGAATTTATCTTAATTATAACCCCATATTAAAAATGTTTTAGTTATTAAACTTTGATTTTAACTATTTTAACTATTCATTAAATAAAATAATATTAAATGTCATAATCTAATCCAAGTGGACCTAAATGGTCATATTATATTCATAAGGTTGTTTTTGGTCGAATTACACTTATCCAATAGAATTAGGACTTGTGTTAGGGTAATAGTAATATCATATTTACCCTTAGTTACCCTATTTACTATTAACTGTGGTAAAAAAAGTAAAAAGTTACTATTCACCAAAAATTATTTTCATCTCATTGAACCAAATTTTAGTACTTGATATTAATCGTGTTTGTCAGATTTTCGAAATTCCATTCACAGAAGCGGTAAAAATATGTTTTATGCAAAATTCAGTTTTTAACCTACCACTTAGTGGTTTCACTATTCATCAAAAATTGAAAGTTTTCAGAAAAGTACTAAAATTTCACCCTAGGATATAATTGAAATTCCTAATACAAAAATGATTTCTATTTTACAAAATTCCCAACATGTAAGTTGCATTAATTAATTTTATAATTAATTTCCGCTGTCACAACAAATAGCGTGTTTTTAAGAGATAATAACTATCAAAAGATTAACACTTGTTTATGTCTGGTGTAAATGTGAAATTACATACAATGACCAACATTGTATTTAATTGTAAAAATATATTCTAAATATACTTTAAAACCAATCAAATTAATGATTTATCACTATTAATTATTTCGATTAAAAAAGTTGTTTTTAATTATAATTTAGTAATTTTCACTATTAATCAGAATATGAAAGTTATCCGAAAAGTACCAAAATTTCACCTTAGGCTAAATTTGATACTCCGAATCCAAAAATGAACTCCATTTTGAGAGCTAAAATTTCTAAAATTTGAAAAGGTGGTTATTACTATTCATAACGGCTAGTTATAATAATATTTTAATAGCATATCGTTGTTTAGTGAAACTCGGTATTGCGTACTACACACGCTATCGAGGAAGGTCGTGATTGCGTGTAATGAAAGGCAAGTCAAGGATGCATGTTGTGCAAGCTCCTTTTGGTGTAGCGTACAACACAAGACATTAGTGAAATAAAAAAGAATATTTTTCATAAAATCGCGGGCTGTTACAAGGGTTCCCTCACAACATTACAATTATAAAAAAAACACACTGAGCTTGTCCAGGGAATTCCAAATAATCAAATGATCACTCAAGAGACCAATGTAAAATATGAATTTAATCCCATCCATGTAATTATAAATATAATCCATGATTCTCAGAAGTATATTTACCAATTATACATAATAGGTTCAAAATAAAAATTCATTAGACAAGCTAGGGTCATCACCAAAAGAATCAAATATATGTCATGTCACTAAAAGTGTCTCAATAAGGACCTACATCTAAGTCCTTTCATAAAATTACTCACATGTGAATAATCCATATAAAAGAATTTAATATTATCAAAACTAATACAATTCCTTAACATAACCTTACTCACATGGGTATTTTCATAGTTCGTACAAAACAGTCCACACACGCTTAAACAAGAAAATACATAAGTTGATTCATTGTTGAAAATCACTAATCCCAACCCAAAAAATTTGTAATACCATCTTAAAAAATGTAAATAACATTTATTTAAATAAATAAATTTTATAAAACCAAGAAAAGGTAATTCATGGAATACCACATAGGTATCTTAATCACAAATGACAAAAAAGGTCAATCTAGGCACTCACTTGTGGGGTGGACCTTATTCTAGGTATTAAACGTATAAAATTCCTTGACACACCAAATTAATTACCAAAACAATTATAGGAAACAATAGGTATGATTTATAAATCAAGGAGACACCCTAAAAATGGGTGTGCGACCCTCCGTAAAATATAAACAACTTGGTCATCATCAAGAAGCACATGTTTATCTACTTTAGAGGTGTGCATGATATCTCATATATTATCATGATCTGATTCCCCCCAGTTTGGGAGAAATCAGAAGAATAGACGAAGAACATGATAATTGGGTATTAGAGCCAAAATACAAATACTGAAATAGTTATCCATAAGAATTGATAAAGGATAAAAGCAATCGAGGAATTACCATTTCAGATCCATGGAGATGAACAGATCTCGATTAAGATATATGATGGATTGATGATCTGAAAAGGTATAATAGGCTCAAGTGGGAGATCCAATGACTGACATGTGATGGGTAGTGAATGTCGAGAGAAAGAAAATTATGGTTAAAACATTTAGATGAAAAAATTGTATTTATTTCTTCTATATGGAATCAAAATATTAAGGAGCATAATATTAATAACTATGAACTATTTTACAGGGTTAGTGATTGTACCTAGTGGGGCCTTTACGGTTACACCGCAATTTATATCTCACAATGCAGTTCCAATGTCGTTCTTTTTTTCATGTTATGTAGTTTTTCATGAACTATTTCACCGTAGTCAGGCCACTACTTTAGGGTTTCCTGAAACTATACAGATGGTACTACCTACACTATCACCCGTAGAGCCATTATATTAACTATGAATCTATCCTAGTACGGTTTCTCCTAACTGTATAAGAAGCCAAAAATCTCCTAGAGTTGGTTTTTAGGTTTCAAATGAGCCATAGACAACCCTTGAGCCTTCCACAAACTCCACGAGCACCAACATTAGGTCATATTAAAAAATTTAAACAAGTATAAATCATAAAACTCAAGATACATACATCAAGGAAGAACTGGGTTCTTTTGGATTAGATATTATATAGTATTAGTGGATATTTATTAGAAATTTTACATGGTTTTAATGTTTAGATCTATATAGATGACGACAATTGATTGGGTGAAATATTCAAATAAACCATGAAATTTATTACTTAAATAAAAATTTACTAATGATAGGGCATGGGTCCACTGAAAAAATTATGTAATTTGGTACTCCCTAGATGACTTTTTTCATGGTCCATACATATTAATAATTGGTTTGGGTACTCAATTGATCATTACTTACATGATAAGTAATGGTCTAGAACATGATTGATGGGATGAAGAAGTCACTTGTCGACTAGACAGTATTCCTCTTTATATTGAGTAAACAATCTGCTAATCAATGTGACTTTATATAATTGGAAGGGATCCTCCATCATGGTAGGTATTCCATCAAATGAAACTCAAAAAATGGTGCAACATTAGCCACACCTTATAAATTTTGGGAGGTAGAGTGATTTTTGGAAGTTGGATAATTTATATAACATGTGTATTATGATTTACTAGATATATCAGTTTTTCTATATCATACTGTCTTCATGGAGATTTAATTTAGTATTTCTAAATCATAATATTATTATTTAAATATTTAATTAATATTCTTGTTCCTTTTATACTTGTTCCTTATCTGTTTTGGTTTTGAGAAATCATGTCATAAAATCCCACATATTTTTTTTGGTGGTTTCCTTCTAGGTATTTTTATACTCGATACCACATGGTTGTTCCTCCAATATGTGTTATATAATATATTGATGACAAACAATTCATGGGTTATCATAGTGGATGGGTACTTAGTGGAACTTGTAATTAGTGGTTCTTGGAAAAAATGTTCACTATCTTTGTCACTTTCTATATTTGTCATGATGAGTATTTTTCATTTTAATGTTCTGTTTAATTATATCATTAATTTTGTTATTGGGGTGATTAATTTTCCATTACTTCTAAATTTTTTAATTACTCATATTGTTATGTATTTTTGGTGTTTTTTACATGCATATTATTCTATATTTTGTTATTATGAATAATATTTAATTGTTTATGTTTTTGTTCTACGACATGTGGTAGTGTATTAGTTAATATGGATAACCACTCTCATTTGTATGTTATGCCTTCCTGGTTCAAGACATTATCCCCTGGCCTATTAGAGTTGGTATTGGGGTGGCACACTCATTATAACTTCCAAAACAAATGAGTACTCAGTGGGTTGGTTTAGGTTGTAGATGGATCAATTGAAGGTTATTAATATGATGGATAGAGTCTGTACATAATATTTATGTGATGTTAGGTTTCTGAATGTTTTCAAAAAGAGTTTCTAAGGGGATTTGATGTCAGTTTTTTTAGGAGGGAACCTAGTATTGTTGTGGGTGGTCAACATATTGGTTTTCTAGGGTTATAATAATTTATTAATCCTAGAAATAATATAATAAATCATTTATAGGGTATGAAAAAGATGAAAGTATAATTTTATATTATATTAATTTTTGTGATTTCATTCTTGATCAACTAACCTAGATATTGTTTAATAGTTTTTGTTTAATCTTATCAAATTTAGGATTTCAAATTAAAGAATTCTCTCATGGATTTAGATGTATGGATATGACAAGATTATATCAGTGATTGGGACACTATCCATTAATTAATTGAGTAATATTGTTTCAATTAATAGATCGGATCATGGGAACCCCTATTAGGAAAATAGAGGGCAATCCATTTTATTATTTTTTAGAGAGTATACTCTCCACTTATGGTTTGTTGGGATGATCCTCCACTTCTTAATAATGGATGGTTCCTAGTTATTAATAAGAGACAACCTATAGGTTGAACATATTTCAGGAGTTTGGGCATTTGAAACCACTCATGTCCAAGGTTAATTTGATCAATAAGTTATCGAGGAAAGGATGAAGGTAGTGATTAATGTGTTCAAATATTTACAGATTCTCATTGTTTAAATGGTTTTAATGGAGTGTAGTCTAATTAATAATTAAATGAGTAATTGAATGTATTTAACTATGATGATTCTGGAAGAAGATACTTTACCAGATTCAAATTTTGAGTTTTTCTTTAGGGGGTGTATTGAACAATGATTTTAAGGATAGTTTGAGTGTGGTTGATGATTTCAATTTAGTATGGTACTATAAAAATGGATGAGTTTGAATCAACACAAACTAAACCATAGAGGTAGTCCATAATCATGTTTTCAATGGATTTGATTAATATTAGTTTTTTTAATGTCCTCATAAGAGATATTTAATATAGGGTTGTTCCTCTATTTAATGTAGCCTCTATCACTGTTCTTAAGAGGGTTTTTATGATCATTAGTTTATTTGGATAAAAACAATCTGAGATCTGGATAATGTTCAGTTTACATAATGTATAGTTTTTAGTAGTTTCATCTTGATGAATGATAACATATTCCTATTAACATTGACATAAGTATTCCCATTCCGAATATTGGGGATTTTATATATGGACATGACCATTAATCAATCCATAATTTATGTTTTAAATAATAATACATTTTCATTTATTCCTAAATATCATACTATGTTTTTTATTTTTAATAATTAGGTGATAAATATAAATTAAAATCCTTTATATTAAAAGATAGACACATCTTATTCGTGTATATTGTTTCAAAAATTAACTAATTTCAAAAGAAAAATCATTTTCTTTTTATAAGATATCATTATTATTTTTAACTATACTTTTTCCTTGTTTCAAATAATCCTTAAAACCAATTATAATCATTTTAAAAAGTGGGTTGAGCACAAAAATCATAGTATGGGAAATAAAAAATGAAACTATTTAGTCCATTTTAAAAAAATGAGATAATAAAAGATTGTTTTCCTTTAACATAATAAATTTTCAGTTTAAATATTCATTTACTTACACATGAAATAATCTTTACTACCAAATGATTTTTGTACGATAATATATAAGATATTATAAAAATATCATAGTCATTAGTGTCTCTATGAATGTATGAGAAACATTGAATAATTTATTCTTATAAAATATCTTTATTCCATATAATGGAATAATAATTCATTTAAAACAAAAGATCATTTTCATACCTTTTAAAATCAAATGATTTCCAGGAAAACCTATTAATATGTACAAAACATTCATGTAGGTTCATTGGGTTATCAACATCATAAAACCCAATAATGAAACCTTAAAATTGTAATAACTAATACATTCATCTTCCAAAATAATCCTCCAGAGAAATAATCATTACACTATGCATTGGGAAGAAATATTGGGTTCATCCATCATCATGAGCCATACCAGGATCACCCATAATCCTGAGATATATCGATATCTCCAATAATTTTAAAAAATATATATAGACCATATCACAAATGAAATATATAAAATCATTCCTTTCTATTATCTAACACATGAAATATTCTTTTTATCCCATAATAAAAATATTTTCAGATAATGATATATCAATTTCATTAAAATCCCAATCATAATAACTAAAATTATAAGAACAATAGTTGTCACGACCCGTCATCGGGGCCCATGTTGTGACTACCCCAATCCCGCCTTCCATAGGCTAGGGGTTGGTGACTAGCATAAAAGGCGTAAATCTAATAACTCGGAAGGAATTTCCTTTATAAAAGTAAACAAAACATCATAGCGTATAAGCAGAAGTAATACACAAAGTACAAAATAAGGTGCTAAAAAGTATGTGCGCCAGAATACAAACCCAACTGAAATTACAACTACAACTGAACGAAAGTAAAATGGAGGATGAAAAACATTTGGAAGAAAAGAAGCAGATCTTGGGTCATCCTCCTCAGTTCCTACCTGAAGGGTAGGTACAGATAGCATAACTCCTGGATTGTCCACCACAGATCCTACCTGATGGTTAGGTATAGATAGAATTCACAATGCTCTCTCCCGTCAACCTCATCTGAGTTTCATCATGTCGTGAAGTCCACCTCTGAATACTGACTCGTCCTGAGGTCCACCTCTGGGTACCGTCTAGTCCGCGAACACTTGGCCTCTATCAGTGTTGCCCGTCATCTGCAACCATCACAACGAGGTACAGGCATAGCCCGTGCAGGGGTGAGTATACGATACTCAGTAGGGACCCCGAGACCCTCAAGGTCTCACTAAATCCAACAAGGATAACCACAAATTAGGGTCTCAATAGATAACCCTATCATGGGTATAAGACCACACTTATACCTAAGTTATCAAGTAACTCATCTCAATCATGAGGAAACACAAAGGTTATGAAATCAACGGATAACCACTACCAAGGTGTATGCCCATACATATACATAAGTTATCAAGTGAACCATCTCAATCAAGAGGTAAACACAAAGGTCATAGACTCAGCTCAAACCAGGATTTTCATTATCAAAACCATAACTACTGAAGTGCCCCGTATCTGATGAGTACAGGATCCTATCACGACTCCGATGTACTTCTCACTAAACTAAGACTGCTGAGGTACTCCTCCTGTCGAGTACCGCAGGTCAGCCACCCAAACACAGTAGTGCATCCCTCGAGGGTCTGCCACACAAACACAGTAGTGCATCCCCCCTAATTGCCTCCAGAGGTACTCTTCGGTCGAGTACCACAGTTCTGCACCCAATCTCAGAAGTGCTCCGTCCTCCATGGGTCTGCACCCAAAAAAAGTAGTGCTCCGTCCACTGGGCTAGTCGACTCACTCCACGTCGAGTCGGTCAAGTAGTAGTCAGGTCTCAGTTGGCTACACGGTCTCCGTACTCCGAACGCTCGTCTCCGGGAGGGTCCGATCCATGATCTAGTGGTTGATACTCTAAGTATCACAAAGTCCCATGAAGAATTATCGCAAAGGACTGCATTGTCACAGGCGTCTCAACACAACAGAAGGCGCATCAATCGGGCGGCCGGTCTGTGAGTTATTAGCCTTTTCGTCCCAGTGGCCCGATTGGTTTCGTTGGTGAACCAACACGGCCATATCAAAATTGTAACCCAAAATCTCATAGGGTATACTCATAGGCACCGTTTCTCAACGTGATCACTAACGCCGCTGACGGTTCGTCAAACGTACGTCCGGTCTGAAAGTTATGAGCTTTTATGTTACAGTGGCCCGGTTCGATTTCAGGTTCAATCCAACCCGCCCACTATCCAACTGTGTCCAAACATTAGGAAATGTATGCCGAAAGTTCTGTCTCATCAAGAGGAATCCAATAATGTCGATGGCATGTCAATCAGACATTCAGAGCTCATGTTATAAGCGTTTCTGCTCCGAGGGCCCGGTTGGTTTCATGTTCGAACCAACTCGGCCCTACCGAAAGTTCTACAAAACATTAAGTGTAATATACTGAAAAGACTGTCTCGATTCAAGGATCGCATCCCCACTAATGGTGCATCGATCAGAGGTCTGTAGCCCATGTTATGTGCATTTGAATAAAAACTGCCTGAATGTAGGGGGTTCGGGCCTGGTCCGACCCGGCCTGAGACCCCCTGGATCAGCCTGAAAGGGGTCGACCCGAACCAGGTCTGGGTCTGACCCGTTTGGGCATGGCGCGGCCCGGCCCGGCCTGGCTGCCGGTTGGCCTGCCGCCCTGGTGCGGCCAGCGTGGCCTGCTCGGCTAGCCGAGCTGAGCAGAACAGGGGGGAGGCACACACCCCCTGATTGAAGTCGCGTCGCCCCCACGTGTGGGCCGCTCCCTTTGACCATTAGGGGTTACGACAACCGGTCTGCCCTCTGGTCCCACGCGGCCGCGTGACAGCCTTCTACCGCCGCGGTCTCAGCCACGACACCGCCTTCTGGCGGCCCGCCGGTGCCGGCTGCCGCCTCCGGCCGCCGGCACTGCCGTATCGGTGTTGTGCGCCAGCAGGCTCTTCCACGGACCACCGGACGCGCTTCGGTGGTCTGTTTTACTAGAGGTCTTCGCCGGAAGTCCTCCCGGGATTGGCTCTTTACTGCGAAGACTTTCAAATGTCTCTGCGGCCCATTCCGTCATCACCCGTCGATCCGCACGTCAAATAAACAAACCGCGGCCTCTTCGTGGTTTTCTGGCGCGGTTCAATGGCACCACAGCTTTGTTTGATTTCAACAGCGTGGTGCGATGGCGCCGCGCTTCTCTGCCCATTATTTATTATTTCAGTGTGGTGCAATGACATCGCGCTGCCTTGCTCGTGCTGCAACAAATTCAAGCATCATGTGGGGAGGGGAGTCACCCGTGTTTGTGCGGTCCGACCTCCTCCCGTTATTATGATAATAGGCGGCCAAATTAGGGAATGATGAATGGTCAAGAAAAAAATAATCACGAAGATGAAACAAATAACCACAACCTCAAAAATGGAATAGCACATCATCGAGTCACGGAAGTCGAATGTCGTCGAAGAACGGTATCGATTCTGTCGACGTCGGAAGAAGTAGGAGAACGTTGTTGTTAGTGTCAGTCTCCACGGTCGGCGTCTCCTTCTTTGTCGTGGAAGAGGAAAGTTTTCATTCTTCGATAAGGAAGTTTTGTTCTTCGTCGAAGAGGCGTTTTTCTTCAACGAGGAATAATTCAATCCTCTTCCTTCATCTTCTTCTTCTCACAATGCGCTCTCTCCCTCCCTCTCTCCCCAAAAACCTCCACACAATGTGTCTCCCCCAAAAATAAAATAAAAGGGCTCAACCAATTATTTTATTAATGCATGCCATTTGAAATTCAAAACTCAAATCGCTTAATTAATTAATTGAGTAGGTTCAATTAATCAATTAGTGTAAGTTGTCAAGAGTTAAGGGACGAGGTTTTCTTTTTGAGAGTTACAAATTAAAGAGGGGAAAAGTTATGAACGGCTGGGGAAGGTGAGGGGTTGGACTCATGGGGGCCCCACCCCACCTTAATCCTCTCAATGGTAGTTAACTACAAGAGGTTCCCACCCCCAACTCCCTTTCTTATGATATAACCACATAAGAGAGGGGAAGGGTGTTGTGACTCAACACATAACCACTTAGCAAGAAATAAAAATAATGATGTAAAACAATTATATTTTTACTCCTCTCTTTTTTTTAACAACTCCTCCCAATTAGACGAAACTCCAAGAAGGGTATCCTTAAGCAATTGTCGGCACTGCGAGTTCATTGGTGCCCTAATATTTCATTTTTGATCACCGGTTAAAAAGTTTGAAAACCAGCTCGTTCGTTCACTAAATGTACCCGAGCCTAACTTCGGGAATTGATTTCGGGCACACCGGGCCTCAGAATCAGTCGCCGTCAGAAACTGCGTTCTTGTAAAATCCTAAAGAAAATTAAGGAAACATTTCCCTTGAATTTTACAGGTTTTTACATTACTCCCACCTCAGGGCTTTATGTCCTCGTAATCATTAACACAAACTATGGATACAAAAGCGGTACTGAGCATGCATCTTAGCCTTCTGCTCCCATTTTCTCACGTGGAGGTTCTCATTCCACCAACGAAAGTGCACAAGAGGAATAGACCATCTTCATTGGACCAGTCATTTAGATCCTCAACTCATACTAGAACCCCACAAAATGTCACCCCATCATCAAAGTCCAGCTCCCCATGATCGATGATATGCATCGGGTCAAGCACGTATCTTCCCAGTTGAGATACGTGGATACCGTCGTGCACCTGGTGAAACTTAGGTGGATGGGTCAAGCGGTAAGCCACCTCTCCTACCCTTTTGAGGACTTGAAAAGGTTCTCTGAACCTCGGAGGTTACTTTCCACCTCGGCCACAACTCCATAGACCTCGTCGAGGAGAGACCCGTAAGAAAAATTGGTCACTATCCTCGAATTCTAGACGTCTCCAATCCTGTTAAGAACTGAATCTCAAAACTCCAGCTTCAACGAGGGTAAGGTGTTCTGACTCAAGATTGATCAGCCGCACCATCCTATGCATGAGTTTGTTCGGTGCTTCCTGGGGTTTCCTATTCGCCGACCACGGAAAACCCATCCCATCGTTGTAGTTAGACCACAACCTTTTTTCCTAATACAGTCAATCTGAGAATGAACTGTGAATCCAATCTATATGGAGACCAACTTCCTAAGGCCTCGACGCTGCCACCAAGATATTCCAACCGAAACTCTCCCCTTGAGGGTCAGATCACACTGTCAGCGTAAGTGTGATTATCGAGTCTCCTTCCAAAGGTATCTCCAGACGTGAGGTTCAAGTCCACGGCTTACCGGAAACTCTAGATCTAGGGCAAGATTCATGGAAGGAAGGAATGATTCATATTAATGTCTGTTAATAGGGCATCTAGTAGTGGAAACAGACTATCCCTTGAATCATTTTTAGTGCCATTGGGTCACACTCCTTGACAGTATGCAGCTACTCTCTTCCCCTGCTCTCCAACTCCCTGATCTAGGTGGGGAAAACTATGGTGGGTGGTTGTGGCATGATAAAATGTACACCACCTCATGCTGCTCTCCTAGCTCTGCCTCCACGTCTACTGCTTCGCAGAATCATATCTCCTTAAAGATTCCTCTTCTTGAAACATTTAACACCCCCGAGTCACTAAGACTGGAGCCATCTTCCTGTTTCTTACTGCACTGTGCAGTCTTTTTCCACTCCTGGATGATCTGCACCTTCTTTTCCTATGATCTTCAAGAGATGCTATGATTTTAACTTATTCGAAAATATTAACTCGGTCTCATCTCCTGGATGAACCACTCCCATTGCCTAATACAGTCAATATTGACATGAATGATGCATTCATGCCATGGACGACGTCATAAATCCTCGATGATACTACCAAGAGATCCAACCGTTACTCTCACCTCTAAGGGTCGAGTCACTCTGTTAACATCAGTGTGAGGCCACTGGGTCTCCTCTAGTAGAAATCTCAAAAGTGAGGTTCATGTCAACAGTTTAAACTGGGACCACTTAGTATCAACCATACAAAAGGACATAAAGAAAGTGTCACTAGGATAAGTGTCTTTTATTATTGTAGGTCAGATTACAAAGAAAAAAATACAACAACAACATGGAACTAGAAGTACCAAGAACAAAAGGAATCCACTAGTTCCGCTCCTGTCCGCCAGCTTCCGAAGCTCTACTGCCTTTTCCACCACTCAGCTGTTGCTCAAGCACCCACCGCTACTTCGGCCTTAGTGGCTCCTCCAATGCCTGTGGATCAACTGTGCGGGAAGTCGGACAATGACGTGTTAGGTGACCCTTACTTATAAATTTAGAACACTTCTTGCTCCTCGTACGGCTAGCTCTAGTCCTCTTGGACCCCTGCATCATCTTTCTACTTCCTAGAGATGACTTGGCTACTGATCAAAAATCATATGACAAAGGCAGTAGCTCCTGAGCATGCTCGCGGTGTAGAGCCACTTGTATAAACTCCACCCTGAAAAAGGTCTTGAAGTCTTCCCATTTGATGGTCATCTCATCGCAAAACTGGAAAAAGTGGAACCACCATCTCTAAGCTGCTGCCTAAAGGAGTCTGGAAGCAAAGATCACCATGACGTCTCAAGGTGTCCCTACTAGCCTGAAGACTCTCACCACATCCCCCAGCCAATCCTCAGCCTCCTGTGGGTCTGTCTCTTCCCTGAACCTCATAGGCCTCTAGCGCTGGAACTCATGCAGTGCGCTCAAGTGACGTGCACTCTCTGCTACTAGGGTTGGTGGCATCGGTGGCCCAATGGGTCGTAGTACCGCTGGTGCCTCTACTGGTGCCTCAACTGTAAGAGGGCCCAGTACCGAAGCCTCGTCACTCAGCAGGCTATCAGTACATACATCTCTCAGAGCTCAAGCTAGTCGTCCATGATAAGGCATCCTGAAAGAAACATATGTGACATGGTCAAATGATTATACCGGGTGAGCTGACCTGGTTTGAGAAGTTTTAAGTGGAAAACCTTTTAAAACACACATGCAATCATTTTTTTCATGCAAAAAGTCTAAAATCAGTTGTCAGGGTCCTGGTGTATGGATACGTCAGCCACCCGCAACAACAATGGAGTCCCTTAACTGAAAACCACACTCAGTACCCTTAACACTATTTCTTCACAGAATGAAAATATCATAGTTATAAGCTCTGCGGAAGAATCGACTCATCTAATACCAATTTGTCACGACCCGTCCTCGGGGATCATGCCGTGAAAACCCCAAGCCCGCCATCCATACGCCATGGGCTGGCGACTTGCACCAAAGGTGTAAATCCTATAACTGGGAAGGCATTTCCTTTATAAAAGTAAACAAAAAATCACAGAGTATAAGAGGAAGTAATACAAAAAGTACAAAAGAAAGTGCTGAAAAGTAAGTGGGCCAGAATACAAACCCAACTGAAAGTACAAATACAACTGAACTAAAGTAAAACATAAAAATACAAACAGCTAGAAGAAATGAAGTAGCTCTTGGGTCGTCCTCCTTAGATCCTACCTGAAGGGTAGGTATAGATAATGCAGCTCCTGGATCATCCACCACGGATCCTACCTGAAGCGTAGGTACAGATAGCCTCCACAACTCTCTCACCCGTCAACCTCCTCCGAGTGTCGTCTCATCGTGAAGTCCACCTATGGATACTAACTCGTCGTGAGTTCCACCTTCGGGTATCATCCAGTCCTCCAACACTCGGCCTCTGTCAGCGCTGCCCATCATCTGCAACCAACAAAACGTGGTGCGGTCATAGCCCGTGCAAGGGTGAGTATACGATACTCAGTAGGGACCCCGAGACCCTCATGGTCTCACTATATCCAACAAGGATAACCACAAATTAGGATCTCAACAGATAACCCTTTCTTAAGTATAAGTCCATTCTTATACCTAAGTTATCAAGGAACCCATCTCAGTCATGAGGAAACACAAAGGTTATGAAATCAACAGATTTCCAATACCTAGTTATATGCCCATACATATACCTATGTTATCAAGTGACCCATATCAATCATGAGGTAAACAAAAAGGTCATAGACTCAGCTCAAACCAGGATTTTCATTATCGAAACTATAACTGCTGAAGAGTCCCGTATCTGACGAGTATAGTGATCCTATCACGACTCTGAGGTACTGCTCACTAACCTAAGACTGCTTAGGTACTCCTCCTGTCGAGTAACGTGGGTCAGCCTCCCAAACACAGTAGTGCTTCTTGCGGGGGTCTGCCACCCAAACACAGTAGGTAATCCCCCCTAATAGCATACAGAGGTACTCTCCAGTCAAGTACTGCCGGTCTGCACTCAAACTAAGTAGTGATTCGTCCGCCACGGGTTTTCACCCAAACAAAGTAGTTCTCCATCCACTGGGCTAGTCGACTCACTCCAGGTCGAGTCGGTCAAGCAGTCGGCAGGTCTTAGATGGCTACACGGTCTCCATACTCCATATTCTCATCTTCGGGAGGGTCCACTCCACGAGCTACTGGTCGATACTCCAAGTATTACAAATCCCCATGATGAAGTATCTCAAAGTATTGTCTCATCATAGGGGTCTCAACATAATAGACAGCCTGTCAATCAGGCGCTCGATCTGTGAGTTATTAGCCTTTTCATCCACGTGCCCCAGTTGGTTTCCTGTATGAACCAACCCGGTCATATCACAACTGTACCCTAAACTCTCATAGGGTATACTCATAGGGACTGTTTCTCAACGTGATCACCAACGCCAGTGATGGTTCGTCAAATGGACGTCTGGTCTGAATGTTATCAGCTTTTCCGTTCTAATGACCAGGTTGGATTTCGGGTTCAATCCAACCCGGCAACTATCCAACTATGTCCAAACTTCAGGATAAGTATGATGAAAGTTCCTTCTAATCAAGAGGAATCCATAAAAGTCGACAGTACGTCAATCAGACATCCATAGCTCAAGTTATAAGCGTTTTCGCTCCGAGGGCCCAGTTGGTTTCGTGTTCGAACCAACTCAGTCATACCCAATGTTCTCATAAACGTGAGTGTAATATACCAAAACGACCGTCTCGATCCGAGGATCGCATCGCAACTGACGGTGCGTCGATCGGAGGTTTGTAGCACATTTTATGGGCGTTTGAACGAAAACTTCCCGAAAATAGGGCGTTAGGGCCCGATCGGACCCGGCATGAGACCCCATGGGTCAGCCCGAAATGGGTCAACTCAAACCGGGTTCGGGTCCGGCCCAGCCCGGCGGCCGGTTGGCCGGACGCGCTGGCGCGGTCTGCATGGCCTGCTCGACTGGACGTGCTGAGCGCAACAGGGGGGGAGGCGAGCGCCCCCATGATTGAAGCCGCACCCCCCCCCCCATGTGGGGGCCGCTCCCTTTGACCGCCGGGGTTTACGACGCACAGTCTGCCCCCTAGTCCCGCACGGCTGCGGGACCGCCTTCTACCGCCGCGGCGGACCCTCCTTGCGGCGCGCCGGGCGCCGCCGCCTTCTGGCTGTCACTTGTGCTGGCCGCCGGTGCTGCCATGCAGGCGGGGCGCACCGGCAGGCTCTTCCGAAGACCACCGGACGCGCTATGGCGGTCCGTTTTGCCTGTGGTCTTCACGGGCAGTCCTCCCGGGACTGGCTCTTTACTACAAAGACATTCAAACATCTTTGCGGCCCATTCCATCATCGCCCATCGATCCGCACATCAAATAAACAAACTGCAGCCTCTTTGTGGTTTTCTGGCGTGTCGCGATGACACCACTGCTTTGTTCGACTTCAACGGTGCGGCGCGACGGTGCCGCGCTTTTCCGCCCATTCTTCATTATTTCTGCGCGGTGCAACGGCACCGCGCTGCTTTTCTCGTGCCTCAAAAAATTCAAGCATCAAGTGGGGTAGAGAGTCCACTATGTTTGTGCGGTACGACTTCCTCCTGTTATTGCGATAACAGGCGGCCAAATTAGGGAATGATGAATGGAGAAGAAAAAAATAATCACGAAGAAGAGACAAATAACCCCTACCTTGAAAATGACGTCGCACATCGTCGAGTCGTGGAAGTCAAACATCGCGGAAGAATGGTATCAATTCTGTCGACATCGGAAGAAGTAGAAGAACGTTATTGTTGGCGTCGATCTCCATTGTAGAGACCCTAATCATGACGTACATGGAAATTACATTACTTTGCGGAATACTTAGTACATTACAAAAACACACACACAAGGACCGTAATAGATTAGTGTCTTTGGAAACTCGGAATATAATCTTCAAATCATGGTGAATGATCTTCAACATCTCCCATAAAGATCTTCCCTTATTTTACCTAAAACCATTCTTTATATCCTGGGGCAAAGAAAACATAAAAGGGTGAGCTCAAATGCTCAGTAAGGGTAAAGAAAAGAAATATCAATCATATCATATTAATAAGAACATAACATTTTGGAAATCTTAACATGCAAATGAGATCATAATATCATAACATGGGATAAATCATAGTAGTGAAATATAATCCCAATAATCATAACAAAAAACATGAAACTTTGTGGCATACACACATAATCATTGATAATCATTTCTCATTAGTCAAGACTCATTTCCAAGACTATCTTAGTGGAAAATGTCCATTTCTGAACCGAGTTCACTCCTCATTTCAGTCCTGTTTCACTGAACCGGTTTAACCTGTAGTTCCAACCATGTCTATCTCATGAGATATTAAATCTTTACCCAATGCATTGGAGGGATATATAGGTCCCACCCATCTCATAATGATACCATTCTTATGTGGGCCACAAAATCATATACCATACATCATAGCATAACCCATGTAATAAAAATGGGATTCTAAAACATTGTGACATCATAAAACAATTCATATAAGATAAAGGAATTCATAAAAATATTTCCATCACAACACAAACAAATAATTTTAAAAATAGGGATAGAAACAGAACCCTATATTATCTTAGATGGAAAATAATTTTGATAAAACACTTGAACTCCATTCTTGAGGAAAATATCCTTTCTTCTTTAAAAACATTTATCATTTTTTAACACGTCATACAATTTTAAACTAAAAGAAGTTTATTATAAATAAACATGAAAACTTGTAAAGGAAGATTCTTTGAAATAATTTTTTACAAATCAATTAATTCCGTATAAGTTAAAAAAACATTTTTCTTGTACTTTTGTCGGAAAAGTCAAAAAGAAACTCGTACGAAAAACGACAAAAGATTGCTTTCATATCTTTTACTAAAATCTCACCAAAGGGTAAAATTGGATTTAATAAATTGTAGGTGTATGAAAATAACATTACATATTTACTAAACATGGATTTGGATAATAAAATACACCCCAGTAAATTTCAAAGTATAAACAATCTCAGATAAAAATGAGATTGTGATATTACCCTCACCATAGGACCTATTTGCTTCGTAAGTGTCTGAACATCCTGTATAATGATTTAAATAATTTCATTGACTTATTTCAGAATCATACTCATTGTTATGATATCATATATGGTTCACTTATGACTTTATATTACCTGTTATTTAGTAAATTTCATGTTAAAGAGCGTTTTGGGTAAAATCGTTTCATTTGTCATCCGTGTTTTGACTTGTAATTTTTAATATGATCACTTAGATCATGATTACTTAATTACAGACTATAAAACATGATTTATATATAATATATATTTAGAATATAGATATATATAATAGATCAGTAAATGGAAAGAAATACAGTGTTCATGGAGACGGTAGGCCGTATGTACGCTTGAACGATGTTTTTGTTTCCTTATTGAGTTGAATGGAATTAAGTAGATGACAAACATATATATACACATAAATCCAGTAACATTATTATGTCATATATTTCATTATTATTTATTATATATACTTTATAATCATTCATGAATGGTTAACGTGTAAAATGAATATTATCGCGTCGTGGAGACGGTAGTCCATACGTACGCACAAGCGATGATATCATTCTCATGATCGTGGAATTGTATTGTAGTGTATGTATACTATTTCAGAATCAATATCACTTTAAAATAATCATATATAGTCATTATTTACACCATTATACCCATCCAAGTAAGGTGGTGGTGGAAAATAGATTACACCACGGTGTGGAGACGGTATTCCGTACGTACGCACGCGCGGTGATTTCATTTTCCGTAGCATGGATAAATGGTGAAATAGGGTTATTTCATACATATAATAACATATCAGTAAATTAATTATACTGATGATATTACTTCATAATGATAAAACTAAACAAGAAGAAGTGGAAGAAGGAATAAAGTTGAAAGAATCGGTAATGGATATTACCTCTTTTTTGAAGCGCTTCTTTGAGACCTCCTTTTAGGGCACAAAAATTAGCCATTGAATAAAACCATGACCTCTAGGATGTTTCTGGGAAGTGGATAAGATAATTTTTCAATGGTTGGCCGAGTCTGAAGGCTCAAAGTGGTGTGAGGAAGAGAGGGAGGAGGTTCCCTTTTATAAGGGAGGAGAGCGGCACCTTTGGAAAAACTAAAAATATTATTTTATTATAAAGCCATATTCGGTGTAAAATGGCTCCAAATTGTTTTATTTAGAATCTAAGGTGGGTATGGGTAGAAATCCTCTAATAAAATAGAATTTAGACAAGTTGAGGTTCCTATTTTAACCTTATCATTTAGATTTAACTTTAAGTTAAATAATTTTACATTTACCGTGTCTTCTTGTGTTCTTAAACACTAAGGTTAATAAAAATACTATAAAAAGAAAAAATAACCCCAAGTTGTTTATTTAAAATATATATAACCTTATATATGTCATTTTTCTGAACCTTAGATTTTTTGGAATATAATAACAATTAATAATATAATATTCATTTTAAAAACAATTTTATGTCAATTTTGACACTATTTAGTAATTTATTTTTGTGAAAATTATAACAGAACGATTAGTTCCAAATAAATTCATTAATTCAGTAATAACATGTCATATTAAGCTATAAAATTATTGTAATTCATAAAAAGTCTCAAATTACATTTATTTGGGTATTTATAACATCAATTATGTCTATATTTCATTATTAAGATAATTACTGCATCATCATTGTGTCATAAATAAATTATATTATTTAATGTCTAAAAATTACAAATAAAATATCATTATGTAGGAAATTGTTTTAACTTTATAATTAATATTTATAGTCTAATTTAACTTATGTATAACCTTATATTAAAAATAATTTACTTATTAAACTTTGATTTTAACTATTTTAACCCTTCATTAAATAAATTAATAATAAATGTCCTAATCTAATCCATGTGGTCCAAAATGGTCATAAGTTATTCTAAGGTTGTTTTTGGTCGAATAAAACTTATCCAATAGAATTATTACATGTGTTAGGGTAATAATAATATCATTTTTACCCATAAATACCCTATTTACTTTAAACCCTGGTAAAAAAAGTAAAAAGTTACTATTCACCAAAAATTATTTTCATCTCATTAAACCACATTTTACTTACTGACATCAACCGTGTCTCTCAGATTTTTGAAATTCCATTCGCAAAAGCGGTAAAATTTAGTTTTATGTAAATTTGAAAATTTTCCAAGCAGGTGGGTAAAAGACGGTGAAAAGTTCAATGAAATTTTTATATATATAAAATTATTATTAAATTACTCCAATGAATTACATTGAACTTATATAGGTAATATGTATCAATTTTGACCTAAAATAAATTTAAATAAAATAAATAATTATTTAAATAAAATGTCGATTTTTAAATAGTAACCCAATGTTTTCACTATTCATAAAAAATTGAATGTTTTCAGAAAAATACCAAAATTTCACCATAGGCTAATTTCAATATTCCGTTTCCAAAAATGATGTACATTTTCAAAAATAAAATTTATAAAATTCCAAAAAGTGTCTATTACTATTCATAACGGCTAGTTTTAATAATATTTTAATAGGATATCGTTGTTTAGCGAAACTCGGTATTGCGTACAACACACGCTATCGAGGATGGTCACACTTACGTGTAATGCAAGAAAAGTTAGGGATTCATGTTGTGCAAGCTCCTTTTGGTTTAGCGTAAAACACAAGACATTAATGAAATTAAAAAGAATATTTTTCATAAAATCATGGGGTGTTACATTCTACCCCCTTAAAATGAATTTCGCCCTCGAAATTCGTTGGGGCTATAAATGGTTTACTACTAGAAAGTTTCTCTAATAAAAATCAACATCGTAAAAAGGAATACCAAAAAATGGCTTTAACAACTGAAGTATGAAACGTAACAGTAACCCAAATTAACTAATCAATGGGTTTCCACATAGGAGAACATAGGTGAAAATATGGATATGGAAGGGAAATATAACCGTCATGTTCTGATGGAGAGTGGTAGAGAACATGGCTATGAAAAATTCAACAATCACAAAGCCATAAATTTGTGATGATCTAGGGTACCATCTGATTCATCAGATATAAGGGCACTAGGACAACATTTTTGGTTTTTAAGATCATTTCTCTAATGTTGAAGAATTTGAATTAGAATAAATACTTACTTTATTTTGGTACATTCTCACTGTTTTTCGTGCTTTGAACAATTACACTTCATCTCTTAAAGAAATGAAGTTGAATTTTTTATTCATGAAGTGGTAATAGATCATGTGATAGAATGATGGGTCATTCCATCTGTTTCATACAAAAGGTTATCAAAAGTTATCAAATATACATAAGCCCATCTATGGGGTGGTTAATCGTATACGATTCCAAGAATGAACTTATAATTCATATATCATAACGCGTAATAAAATAAAACTAGTTTCTACTAACCAGGGACTTCATGTAGGCCAGTTGTAGGCGATAAAGTTCAGTCGCACTTCGGTTGTGAGTTCGATTCCCACAGCCTTGTCCGACGCGATGGGTTGTCGCCCGTCCTGCTGGTTGTCCTTTTTCTAAAGCTATTTTAATATAACATCCCATCATTAATATCTAAAAAAGTTCTATCCTTAAACAATACTAACTTATGTCCAACATAATCCATTCCAATATTTAGGATTATCTAAAATACTTCGGTCCAAGCTCATAGTATAAAGAAAATGATTACTTGAAATGTCACGTAACAATCATGTGAATGCTATCATTTATCCCTCATATATCATAAGATATATCTTGTTGGTCAAATTACAAACATGTGAATACCTTAATAATGTATTCTCTTGAAAAATGAATACCCATTGAACCTTAGTGAAAACATGAATGCAGATAAAAGTTAACACTTTCCACAAACGAAAATCCTCAAAATTCTTTATACTCAAACCATGATATCACTTAGTCCTTATATAAATCATGAGATCATGAATACAATCAAACATCTCATTATCTTCTTATCCCTTCATTATTCTCATATCATCTTCTTACCAAAAATATCTCAATCACATTCCATGGTTACCGTTACCATAAAATTATTGAAAACCACAATAAACCAATACATACATTTTCCAATATTCCATGATAATATATACATCATTATTTTGGAATCCCATTAAATATATACTTAATCATTCCACCACATCGTTGTCATATTCAAAATCACCAATAGTGATCTCATGTGACTTCCCTTTGTCCTTTGCCTTAAGTGGTTTCTCATGTCAATCATCACTAACCCTTGGATTAGGGCATTTATTAGCATAATGCCCCATATCCTTGCACTTGAAGCATTGAAGTGTTGGTTGTGAATTTTCTGCAGTCTTTTCATTATTCGCATCATTAGAAACCCTTTTTCCATTACTTCGACACTTAGCTGCTCGATGACCTTCTTTTCCACACTTAAAACATTTCCTAGTCCCTTTAAGTCAATCTCCACCATGATTCTTTCCACACATTGATCATAAGGAAACATTGATCTTCTTTTCACCATTAATCTGAGATTTCTCCTTGAAATCCATCTTTCATTTCTTGTCAAAACTATGAGATGGATAAGTAACTCCAACTTCTATTTCTACCTTGATAGCACAACACACAATTTCTTCATAGCTACTGAAGTCTCTTATAGCTAAATCCCTTCGAAGATTTGGTTTTATGCCACTAAAGAATCGATCAACATTACTTTTAGGTTGGATGATAAATCCAGATGCATACCTTGCATGCCCTATAAAATTTGCTTCGTATATACCAAAAGATTCATCATCCTTTTTCTTTAGTTCAAGAAACTCCTTCTCCATCATTGTTCGAAGAATACGAGGGAATTACTTATTGAAAAATAAGTTCTTGAACTCGTCCCATTCCATGGACTCAATTTCATCTCTTGGACTAGTATTCTTGATACGATTCCACCATTGATCAGCTTCACCTTCCAAATGATATACTACTAAGATGACTTTATATTGTTTAGAACATTGAAGAACTGAAAATATCTTTTTAGTGGTACTGATCCATTGCTCCGCAACAAGTGGATCAGAAGACCCACTGAAACAAGGTGGACGTTTCCTCATGAAGGACTCAATAGAATATTGTTCCATTCTATGATCATTTGGAAGTCCAGAATGATTCATAGCTTGTGTAAGTATAACAATAATATTTTTCACTCCATCTCCCATAACATTTGTTTGTTTAGGAGGATAATCATTGCATTTTCCATTAAATTGATCAACACGGTTCCTTTGGGTTCTAGCCATTGTCTAAAACCCAAAAAGAATAGTGTGAGAGGCAAAAATCATGCTAGAGAAAACAACATAATAAAGGGGGAGTACCATCAATATCTAACATCATAGGTTTAATTCTAAGATGGTTAGCTCAATTCGAGGACTATAAAATATACTTATCCTTAGGTACATCCATAGACATACCTTAGAAATATCTCTAGGGATCTCACTAAGGTTCACGCATCCTAGTTTCCAAAGGTTGAATAAACCATTCCTTTGATACCATCTGTAGAGACCCTAAGCTTGCCGTAAATAGACATTAAATTACTTTTTCGGAATACATAGTACATTACAAAAATACACACAGAAGGACCGTAATAGTTTAGTGTCTTTGGAAACTTGGAATACAAACTTCTAATCGCGGTGAATGATCTTCAACATCTCCCATAAAGATCATCCCTTTTTTACCTAAAACCTTTCTTTATATCCTGGGGAAAAGAAAACATAAAATGGTGAGCTCAAATGCTCAGTAAGGGTAATCAAAATAAATATCAATCACATCATATTCATAAGAACATAACATTTTGGAAATTTAACCTGTAAAAGAGATAATAATATCATATCATGGGATAAATCATATTAGTGAAATGTAATCCCAATAATCATAAATTAAAACATGAAACTTTGTGGCATACACACATATTCATAGAGAATCATTTCTTATTAGTCAAGACTCATTTCCAAGACTATCTTAGTGGACAATGTCAATTTTTGAACCAAGTTCACTCCTCGTTTCAGTCCTGTTTCACTGAACCGGTTTAACAAGTCGTTCCAACCATTTCTATCTCATGAGATATAAAATCATTACCCAATGCATTGGAGGGAGATATAGGTCACACCCATCCCATAATGATACCATTCTTATGTGTTCCACAAAATCATAAACCATACATCATAGCATAACCCATGTAATAAAAATGGGAATCTTAAACATTGTGACATCATAAAACAATTCATATAAGATAAAGGAGTTAATAAAAATATTTCCATCACAACATAATCAAATCAATGTAATAATAGGTATAGAAACAAAACCCTATATTATCTTAGATGGAAAATAATTTTGATAAAACACTTGAACTCCATTCTTGAGGAAAATATCCATTCTTCATTAAAAACATTTTTTCTTTTCTTAACATGTCATAAAATTTTAAACTAAAAAGAAGTTGATTAAAAATAAAAGATAAAACCTGTAAATGATTCTTCTTGGAAATAATGTTTTAAAAATCCATTAATACCGTATAAGTTAAAAAAAACATTCTTCTCGTACTTTTGTCGAAAAAGTCCAAAAGTACCTCGTACGAAAAACGACAAAAGATTCCATTCATATCTTTTACTAAAAACTCACCGAAGGGTAAAATCGGATTTAAAAAATTGTAGGTCTATGCAAATAACATTACATATTGAGTAAAAATTGATTTGGATGATAAAATACAACCCAGTAACTTCCAATGTATAAACAATCTCGGATAAAAATGATATTTTGATATTTCCCTTACCTTAGGTACGATTTGCTTAGTAAGAGTCTGGACCTCCTGTATAATGATTAAAATAATGTAATTTACATATTCAAAAATCATACGCATTGTTATGATATCATATATGGTTCACTTATGACTTTATATTACCAGTTCTTTTGTAAATTCCATGTTAAAGAGCATTTTGGGTAAATTCGTTCCATTTGTCGTCCGTGTTTTGACTTGTATTTATTAATATGATTACTTAGATCATTATTACTTAATTCCAGAATATAAAACATGATTTATATATAATATATATTTATAATATACATATATATAATTGATCAGTAAACGGAAAGAAATACACCGTTCATTGAGATGGTAGGTCGTACGTACGCATGAACGCTGTTTTCGTTTCCTTATTGAGTTGAATGGAATTAATTAGATGACATACATATATATACACATATATCAAGTATAATTATTATGTAAAATATGTCATGGTTACTTATTATATATACTTTATAATCATTCATCAATGGTTAACGTGGAGAATGAATCCCATCGCGTCGTGGAGACGGTAGTCTGTATGTACGCACGAGCGATGATATCGTTCTCATGATCATGGAATTGTATTGGAGTGTATGTATACTATTTCAGAATCAATATAACTTTACAATAATCATATATAGGCATTATTTACACCATTAAACCCATCCAAGTAAGGTGGTGGTGGAATATAGATTACACCACGGTGTGGAGACGGCATTCTGTACGTACGCACGCGTGGTGATTTCATTTTCCATAGGATGGTTAGATGGTGAAATAGGGTTGTTTCATACTTATAATAACATATCAGTATATTAATGATACTGATGTTATTACTTCATAATGAAACAACTAAAGAAGAAGAAGTGGAAGGAGAAATAAAGTTGAAAGAATCGGTAACAGACATCACCTCTTCTTTGAAGCACTTCTTTAAGACCTCCTTTTAGGGAACTAAAATTGGTCTTTGAAGAAGACCAGGAGATATAGGATGTTTCTAGGGAAGTTTAGAAGATAATGTTTCAGGTTTTTTCCATCCTTTAAGGCTCAATGGGGTGTGAGGAATTGAGGGAGGAGGTACCCTTTTATAAGGTAGGAGAGGGGCACCTCTGGAAAAACTAAATATATTATTTTATTATAAAGACATATTCGGTTTTAAATATCTAAAAATTGATTTATTTAGAAGATAAGGTGGGTATGGGTCGAAATAATCTCATCCAATATAATTTAGACAAGTTTAGGTTCATATTTTAACCTTATCATTTAGATTTAACTTTATGTTAAATAATTTTACTTTTACCGTGTCTTCTTGTGTTCTTACACTATAAGGTTAATAAACTTACTATAACAAGACAAACGAACCCCAAGTTGTTTATTTTTAATATATATAACCTTATATAAGTCATTTGGCTGATCCATTTATTTTTAGGAATAAAATAACAATTAATAATATAATATTCATTTTAAAAACTATTTTATGTCAATTTTGACACTATTTAGTAATTGATTTTTGTGAAACTTATAACACAATTATTAGTTCGAACAATGTTAATTAAATCAATAATAACATGTCATATTAACCTATTAAATTATTTTAATTCATAAAAAGTCTCAATTTGAATTTATTTGGGTTTTTATATAATCAATTATTTCAATATTTCATTAATACGATAATTAATGCATCATCATTGTGTCATAAATAAATTAAAATATTTAATGTCTAAAAATTACAAATAAAATACCATTATGTAGGATATTTTTTTATCTTTCTAATTAATATTTATATTTGAATTTATCTTACTTATAACCCTATATTAAAAATGAATTACTTATTAAACATTGATTTTAACTATTTTAACCCTTCTTTAAATAAATTAATAATAAATGTCCTAATCTAATCCATGTGGGCCTAAATGGACATATGTTATTCCTAAGGTTGTTTTTGGTCGAATAACCCTTACCCAATAGAATTAGGACATTTTTTAGGGTAATAATAATATCATTTTTACCTTTAGTTAACCTATTTACTTTTAACCGTAGTAAACAAGTAAAAAGTTACTATTCACCAAAAATTATTTTCATCTCATTGAACCACATATTACTTAATAACATCAACCGTGTCTCTCAGATTTTTTAAATTCCATTAACAAAAGCGGTAAAATTATGTTTTATGTAAATTTGCAAATTCTCCTAAGAGGTGGGTAAAAGACGGTGAAAAGTTCAATGAAATTTTTATATATCTAAAATTATTATAAAATTACTCCAACGAATTACATTGAACATATATAGGTATTATGTATCAATATTTACCTAAAATAAATTTAAATAAAATAAATAATTATTTAAATAAAAAGTCGGTATCTAAATAGTAACCGAGTGTTTTCACTATTCATCAAAAATTGAATGTTTTTAGAAAAATACCATAATTTCACCCTAGGCTAATTTCGATATTCTGAATCCAAAAATGAAGTCCATTTTCAAAAATAAAATTTATAAAATTCCAAAAAGTGGGTATTACTATTCATAACGGCTAGTTTTAATAATATTTTAATAGCATATCGTTGTTTAGAGAAACACGGTATTGCGTACAACACACGCTATCGTGGAAGGTCGTGCTTGCGTGTAATGCAAGACAAGTCAGGGATGCATGTTGTGCAAGCTCTTTTTTGTGTAGTGTACAACACAAGAAATTAATGAAATTAAAAAGAATATTTTTCGTTAAATCATGGGGTGTTAAATCCATGGTCGGCGTCTCCTTCCATTTTACGGAATAGGAAAGTTGTCGTTCTTCGATAAGGAAGCGTCGTTCTTCGTTGAACATTAGGGGAAGGTGAGGGGTTGGGCTCGTGTGGGCCCCACCCCACCTTAATCCTCTCAAAGGTAGTTAACTACAAGAGGGTCCCACCCCCAACTCCCTTACCTAGGATATAACCACATAAGAGAGGGGAAGGGTGTTATGACTCAACACTTAACCACTTAGCAAGAAATAAAAATAATGATGTAAAACATTTATATTTTTATTCCTCACTTTTTTAACAACTTCTCCCGAGTAAACGCAACTCTAGGAAGGGTCTCCTTAAGTAGTTACTGGCGCTACGAGATCATCGATGCCCTAAGATTTCAATTCTGAGCACCAGTTCAAAAGTTAGAAATTCCCGCTCGTTCGTTCATTGAACTCACCCGAGCCTAAATTTAGGAATTGATTTCAGGCACACCGGGCCTCAGAATCAAGCGCCGTCAAAAAATGCGTTCTTGTAAAATCCCAAAGAAAATTAAGGAAAATTTTCCCTCGAATTTTACGGGTCTTTACAATGGTAATGATGGTTTTTATTTGATGAATCATGGATGATTACAAAGTAATAAAAAAAGGAAATAGTTAATATGTTTGTTGGAAAATTCATTGGCATTATATGAATTAAAATAGAATATTTGTTATATATTTTCTAATGAAATCCAAAACATTTTGTATAATATATATAAAGAATAATTTTTAGAAACCTTTTAAAATAAGTAAAAATAGTTATGACTTTTTCTATATAATTCAATTTTTAAATATAAATTAATTTAAAATGTATTTTTAAATATTCATACATGGAATTATAATATTTAGAAAATAAATCATTGGAAATTATAAATTTTTTTTGTTAATGTATATAGCCTCTTACTTTGAGTCAAACACATCACCTGCACTATTTATCTTAAAAAATAATAAAATAATGCTAATAATGTATTTTAATAAGACAATTATTCATTTTTATAATTACATTTATTTTATTTTTTATGATGTTATATTTAATTTTATAATTAATTAAGCTAAAATAAATTTTTTTGATCAAATTAGAAAAAATATGTGTAAAATGACTTCGTTAGGATTAATATGGTCATGGTGGTCCTTATTACATCATTTAAAGAATAAAAATTAATAAATAGATTTAATTTTTTAACCATTCATGATAGATGGAACTGATTAATTAAGTATATTACATTTAAAGAGATGGTAAGTCATGCATGTGCATGAGTAACATTTACACATTTCTATAAAAATTTTGGATAAAAAGATTACATAATTTTATATTTATAAAATTATAATAATCTAATAAATAACACAATATTTATTAAAATACAGTTATATATTGAATCCATGTGATGTGTTATAATAAATTTATCACATCGCTTCATTGAAGTGGTAATCCAAATATATGTACGAAGTGTGTTATTATTATTAAATGTATGGAATGGTAAGAAATTATATGATATATTATCTTAATATAATAAAACATATTTCAGGAATATCATATATATAATTTTAATCCATCATTTATTAATTCTTAATCGGCTGTGATGGGAATCAATTACATCAGTTCATGATATGGTAGTCCCTCATATACCGAAAGGGTGGATTAATTTACCATTTGATAGAAGAAGGAGGTTAATATATGTTATTTCAGTAAAATAAAATATCTAAATATTTGGAAGATATTTTTATTAATATTTCATCATTTTTTAGAATAATTTGAGGATCTAGAATAAGACATAATACAAAAAACATTTGGTTAAAATATATACCTATTATTCGAAAAAAAAACATTTTCATTACACCTTAATCCCTCTAAAGATCATATTATAACTAAAATTATATCTCTATAAAATGTTTAGGGAGTCATTGAAGGTATTTAGAATGGTATTTGGTGAGGTAGAGTGCTCAAACAGTGTGAGGAAGTGGGGAGGGGAGGTTCCCTATATAAGTGAGTAGAGGTGAATTATTGTAATTTCATAATGTATTAAATTAATATAATTTACATTCATTTTCATGTGGCCCAAAATTATATAATTATAATATAGAATGATTATGGTTAGATATAATCACTTCCAATAGTGTTTATGAAGTTTTACATTATGGTTTTACCCTAATATCTTTATTTAAACACCCTGTTAACCATTTCGATAATTATAGTGATGTAATGTTTTAAATTATTTATGGGTTAAGTAAGATACTATCAAATAAAATATGGCTAATTAGTGGACCATTTTTTAAATAATAAACTATTTCTCATTCACTTGTGTAATGCCTAGGATCTGGGTGCCATACCACTAGTGCCCCGAAACTAGTTGGTCACATAACCTCAAATGAATTTCCCCAAACGCTAGAGGATGCTAACTTGCAGTGAGGGCCCAGGTTGGAAAGTTGGGAAACTATGCCCTCATTTTTCAAGTTGTAACAAAGCGGAAAAGATAAATAGCATAAACATGCAACTGAAATGGAAAACTGATGTAAAAAAAGATCAAGTAGTCATATATATATATAGGGATGCAGCATGTCTCTAATTCTATGAAACGACCAGAACATGATACACTGCAATACAATACTATAAAACTAAATGTACAAGTTACAACAAAACAAAACAAAACAGTGCAACAGGATCTTAATAGCATCACATTACTAAGCTCGGTCTCATGCTCTCCTACTCATCTACAACAATCATGTACCTGTATAGGGTACCCTGCCCCTATAGACACCTGCATCAATGTAGTCTGTTTGGGCCGAAGACATGTCCCAAACATGGTGTGAGAAATAAATCATAGTAGGCAACCACCAAAGGCCTATGCCAAACTATTAGTGTAAATATGAATCAACAATGTGCAATGGTAATTGAAATAAACTAACCAGTACTCAAAAGTAACTATCATTAGAAGTTATATTTCCATTTTCAATATTCATTTAACCATGCTAAGCCCATGATTTAACTTGATAGGTACAACATATGAAAATCACTATGGTGAACATTCATGATAACATTGTCCTCAGAAATACAAATCTTACCCTTAGGTAAGTATAGTCGAAACCCACAGGTGTTTGGCAACATGCATAATGAATATCGCCCATAGGCATTCGAGGTGTCTCCCACAGGCACATAATCTATTTCCGACATGCATAGGAACTACTGCCCGTAGGTATGATAATGGTTTCCTACAAGCTAAACAAACACTGCCCACAAGATAATAGAACAATGCCCATAGGAAAAAGGAACCGGCCAGAGCCAAATTCATAAACAAGAAATTTATAGAAAATTATCTCAATAAAATGTAATGTAAAAAATAATCATGCCATACCCTCGGGTATCCTAGACAAACGGCTAAACAGAGGAACGCACCCGTGGGTGGTCCTGGATCTAAGCAGTGATCCCAAGAAGAAGTTTTATATTATCATTATATTATCTATACAATTGTAGATATCTTTTCAGAAAAGGCCTCATCCATATGACACCCCAAACATGAGTTCGTAGTACAACGGTCTACAAATTCATCTCAACAGATGGAAATAAACACCCGACTACCTACCTCGATCGTCCCTAATTCGAATATGTGAATGTCGCCTCCCAAAACTCATGAGAATGGCATATATATTAGAAAAAAACTACACTATCAACATCAAATAACTTCACCTTGGGAAATAATTTGTAAGAACGGCTCAAGGATAATGGATGGATTACCCGTGGGGTCCCAACATGATCAATGGATATAGAATCTGATTCCCAGTTCACGAGCTGGTGATCTACAAAGCTCTGGCCTCCTCTTGAGCTCCAAAATGAACCCAAACGCCTCCTAGGCTAAAAGATGAAGCTTCTTCCCATTTAAAGTGAAAAAAATAAACTACACGGTGTTTACTCTCATGTACACGCCCTGTAACATTCATTTTTTAAACATTTCTTCTAGAGGATTCTTTCCACCACGACACTGTTCATATGTCGACATGAGTACACGATGTCTATTCCTAATTACATGGCAAGTACTGTCGCTCCACTGGTAGCTGCCTCCACCACATTACCGTTCATCTGCCGAGTGATTACATGGCGTGTAAATACCTTTTACACGGTATGTAGTCAGTTTTTAAAAACATCATTTCCAACATGCCTACACACCCTGTGTACTCATCCCACACGGTCAAGTACAATACCTGTGGAAAAGTACATGGCGTGTACCCAAATTTTTTTGAATTTTTCCCCATTTTCCTTATTTTCTAAAAAAACATAAGGAAAGATGAAAACAAGAAATATGTATCTCACGAATAAGAGTCGGGTTCTTACAAACATCCTCCCTTAAAGAAATTCATCCCCGAATTTCCCTTCCAAGGGTGGTGAAGATAAAGCTATGAACAACTACAGCCACTGAGCACGTACGTCAGTGTCCTACTCCCAGGTTTCGTCCTACACTCGGCCATGCAGCCATAGAACCAATACGAGATGAACTGATCGACCTTGGAGAACATTCGTGATCCTATCCACAATATGTATTAGATTCTTCTCAATGGATGCAATGACATGAATCTAAACCTCCTCGTGCTGAAAAACGTAAAATGGGTCTAAGTGATAACGGCACAACAGAGATACCTGGAAGACTTCGTGCATGTCCTGGTACATCTATGGTAACTACAACCGATAGGCAACTGACCCAACTCTCTCCATAATCTCAAACGGCCCCAAATACCTCGGTGAAAGTTTACCCTGTCTCTTTGTCCACCTGTGTCCCAACCTTAGAGAAACACGCAACAAAACATGATCCCCGACCAAGAACTCCATGGATCATCTGTGGCAATCAACATAAAATTTATGATGAGACTGTGCAGTAGCCATCTCCTTCTGAATGAACTAGTCTTAATCTGAAGTCTCCTACATGAGACATAGTCCCAATAATTTTGTCTTACCGGCCTCTATCCAGCAAAATAGTGACTGGCACTGCCTACCATATAAAGCCTCGTAAGGTTCCATTTACATATTTACATAAAAAATTTATTATATGAAAACTAAACTAGGGATATATTCTTATACCAAGAGCCCCCAAAGTCTAGGATGAATGCACGTATCATGTACTCAAGAACCTATATCATACGCTCTGATTGGCCATCAGTCTGAGGGTGGTATGTTGTGCTCAGAAGAACCTGTGTTACCAGTTCCCTCGGAAAACACTGCCAGAATGGAGATGTAAAACGATCGTCCCAATCTGTACTCATAGAATGAGGGACATCGTGAAGACGTACAACCTCACTGATATACAATTTCCCGACCTCCTCAACACCGAAGGTCTCCTTGATTGGCAAAAAATGTGAGCTACGTTCGTGAGTCTATCCACAACAACACACATGGAATCATTGCCTAATGTTGACCTCAAAAACCCAGTCATGAAATCCATCATGAAATCATCCTATTTCCTCTCCGGAATGGGTAACTGTTGTAATAGTCCGGCTGGCCACTGATGCTCCTCCTTCACCCGCTGACAGGTTGAAAATATTGTAACAAAACCAGCTACTTCTTTTTTCATATCCGACCAAAAATACTAACGTCTCAAGTAACGGTACATTTTCGTAACCCAAGGAAGAACTTCTCATGATGAAGTATGAAACTCCCTCATGAACTCCTCGCATATATCCCATTGAACCCACACTCATCCATGGATATGCAACACCTCATAATCACCTATATTCCATCCAAGAGGAGGTTCCTCACATGCCACTGAATCCCTTAGAACACGGTCTTATGAATCTGATATCTATCTCATCCACACTCTATCAATGTGGGTAGAAGTCATAATTATGTAAGAAAGATAGGTTTTCCACTTACTTTTGTGCACCTCCAAATGAATCTCAGAAAACCAAGCCATGAGCTGCTACTCACTACTGGCCACTAGCACTACCTGTATTTGAGTCTTCCTGCTCAGTGAATCAGCAACTATGTTACCCTTACTAGGTGTATAGGCAAGCTCAATGTCAAAGGATTATAGGTATTCAACCAACCTTCACTGTCTCAGATTCTGGTTACGCTGGGTGAAGATATATTTGAGACTTTTGTGGTTTGTAAACACCACAAAATGTTCTCCAAATAGATAATGTCTCTAACATCATAATTCATGAACAAATACAACCAACGCGAGGTCATGCGCCGGGCAATTCTTCTCATGTGGCCTCAACTACCGAGACCCTTACGCAACTGCTCGGTCGCCATTCATCAACACTACTTCCAGCCCAATACCTGATGCATCAAAGTAAAATTTATAGATCTTACGTTTCTCTGGATGTATCAGGATTGGTGCTGATGTCAATCTACCCTTTAACTCCTGAAAGGCTATCTCACAAGCTTCTGACCAAACGAACTTCAAACCCTTCATAGTGAAACCTGTCAACGGCGTTGCTAAGAGGTTGAAGTCCTGTATAAAGTTCTTGTAGTAACCAGACAACCCCAAAAAACTATGTATTTCAAACACGTTCTTAGTATTCTCCGAAGAAACTACTACTCTCACCTTCTATGGGTCTACTTCAACTCCTACTTCTGAGATAATATGTCCCAAGAAGTCTATCCGGTCCATTAAAAAGTGGGACTTTGAGAGCTTTGCGTATAACCTGTGCTCTCTCAGTGTACATAGAACGATCTCAAGATGGGTATCATGGTCGTGTCGATTGTGATAGTACCCCAATATGTCGTCCACAATGAGTACCACAAAATAATCAAGATAAGGATGGAACACACAATTCATTTGACCCATGAAAACTGTTGGTGCATTCGTGACTCTGAACGTCATAACCAAGTACTTGTATAGACCATATCTTCAATGAAAATCTATATGTGGTATGTCTGATGGTCTAATGCATAACTGATGATATCTAGATCTCAAGTCAATGTTCGTGAATACTTGTGCTCCTCAAAGTTGATCAATAATATCATCAATCCTAGGTAAGGGATATCGTTTCTTGATCGTCAACTGGTTCAGCTTCCGATAATTCTCACAGAGTCTGAGGGTACCGTCTTCCTTCCTATCAAACAGGATTGGAGGACCCCAAGGAGAAGTACTTGGTCGTATAAAACCCTTTTCCTTCAACTCCTCTAACTGTCTCTTGATCTCCTACAATTCTGGGTTATCCATCCTATAAGGAGGAACAGACAACGGTGCTACTCCTGACACTAGCTCTATTGAGAAATTCACCTCTCACTCTAAAGTAAGTCCTGAAAATTCATCTAGGTAGACATCCCTGAAATGATCAACTACTGTAGGGAAATCTTTCTGACATGTCCCCTTATAATCCAGATATAAACTCACAATCTGGGCTGTCATTCCACCTCGCCCATGATTCTCGGGTTCGTCTTGGCTCTCCTGTACATCCCATTCACCCTTGTATAGAAACTCTCCACACTCTGGTGATGTAAAACTCACCCTACAATGATAGAAATCTACAATGTCTCGAAAGGGTACCAACCAGTCCATCCTGATAATAACATCATAGCTTTTCATCTCCAAGACATTGAGGTCCCATAGAATGTGACACCCACCAACCTCTAGGGAAAACTCCATCCAATAAATAATACACTCTATTCTAGTTACCAATGGTGTGTCTATCCTCATGATATCAGAAGAAGAAGAAACATAGAGCCCAAGGCTCTCCACAAAAACCACAGATATAAAACTAGGAGTAGCACCAGTATCAAAATGTAAAGAAGATAAAACAGAAGCTACTCGAATAGTACCTCTGATAGTAGAAGGTCTGGGATCCTGCTCCTGTTGGGTCTGTTTCACTACATATACCTGCGCAGTGCCGCGACCTAGCGACACAGCCTGGCTACCATGAGCTAACCTGCCTTGCTGCTTCTGAGATCCTGGTGTCTGGCTACCACATCTACGACCACCATCTCTGCCTACACACCCAAACACATTCCAATTTTTTGATTGTTAAAAAGATTTTGGTCCTGCTCCCGCATGTAGAGTCTCTATAGATCTTCTCTCACTAGCCAATGGTGGAAACTCCTTGCAAAAAACGTTGAAAATGACCCATCCTGCCGCAAGCTCGACACTCCACTCAGTCACGTGGACAGTGCGATCTCTTGTTCCCCTCTGTACCACACTAGTAGCACATGACATGGCCACCTGAAGTATTTTTCTATCTAGTACTACCACCATGAGATAATTCCATATGTCTCTTCCTCTTACCGATAGAAATAGTACCCGGAACCGGTCTCTAACTGCCCTGGCCCACACCACTAGCTTCCCGTAGGTTCCTCTCAATAATAAGTGACTAGTTCACAATATCATGCACTGTAGGAAACCTAAAAATATTCACTAAAGCTTGGATTTCATATCTATGACCATCCTCAAAGATTCTATCCCTCAACATCTCATCACCCACCAGAACAAGTGAAAAATGCTGAATCTCAGTGAACCAAGAAGAATAATCCATCACTTACCTAGTGCCCTAATGCAGATTCATGAACTCTTGAGATATATCTTCCCTTAGTGTCATTGAGAAGAAGAAGTCATATAAGGATACTTAAAAATCATCCCACACCATATCGTGGTGATTATCAGACTGCATGGTAACATCTCACCACCTCTTGGCAGAATCACATAGCATGTATGTAGAGAGCATGACCCTCCTCCCTGGAGACATCTCAAGATGATAGAAAACAGTATACATAGAACCCATCCAAGACTCTGAAGCCTATGGTCCGCAATCTATTGGAAAATTAGGGGGATGCTGTTTGTAGAAGATACGCGTCAGCTCTGCCATAGATGTGGAAGCTTGCGGTGCTCCCTGGAAGGTCTTCATGAACCGCATGAAACCTTCACGGAACTGCGCCTCTACGCTTGTGTCTGGTATAATGGTTGGTGCCACATCTGGAATTACAAGAGGCTCAACTAGTTCAACATGGCCTACCATCTCAAGAGTATAATCGTGGTCACTCTCTTAGCGAATAACCGGTGTTCGTCTTGGTGGAATGACTCTACAATCTTAAACACACACCTTAGATCAAGATTAACAAAGACTAAAAACAAGGATAACAAGAAGGGAACATGATAAAGAAAGCATTAAAGATTTACAAAACATGAATATATGTCGTGTATAATACTACATGGCGTGTTCTACCCAAGCAATTCACATGGGCGTGTACTCCAGCTAAAACTGGTCGTGTAACACCTCAAACACACGACGTGTACACGGACTACAAGGCATATACATGAATCCTCCTTCCCTTCCCGTGTCCTTCTACATGGATAAGGAACACAACATTCCTAAAACAAAACTACACGATGTGTCCCACAGGTACACTGTGATTACTCGACAATCTTTCACTGGCCTATGTTTTTCATGACATGGCCTGTGTCCATAGGTCACACTACACAACGTGTTTCAAAAAGACACGACGTGTTCAAAGAAGCCCCAGACCGACCTGTTTTGGTTGCTACACAACCGACTAAACAGTTGACACATCACGTCATGTTCTAGATGGACTCGGCGTGTAAAATGAATGATAACACTGACCTGTGTTGTTCGGGACATTACCTAATACCAGGTTACGGTAACATGATGTGTTCAAGGTAGACTAGGCATTTATCTCTTAAGGTTTCCTCCATCCGTGTTGTTAGTTACACGGGTGGACACCGGGTCCACACTACATGGCGTGTACAACTGGTACACAACATGTTCCCCTAAGCCATTCCCTACCCCATGTCCCCACCCGTACAGTCTATGACACCTGAAGAGACTACAGGGCGTGTACTTAGGGTACACGGCGTGTACATGAAAAATTTTCATTTCATCCCTAACATAAGAACACACAGCATGTGTCCATAGAACTACACGTCGTGTATCTTGCGTTTTCCGGACAGTAAGCCTCAAAAACTACTCCGGAGCCTAGAAAAACACTAAAACCAACACCAAAGTGACAAATTCTGATCAGGGGGGCCCATACTCCCCACGAATCAATGCTTGGAATCTTACACATGTTATAACAATGTAAACTTGTCAATGATCCACCAAATTCTAGTTATTGAGGGCCCATACTCCCTAAAAACCAATGTTTGGAGGTTATTCTATCCACAACCTCATACAACAATACCCAACCAAATAGTGGGTTCTTATCAAAGCAGCTATCACAACAGCATGCTTTTCTAGCACATCAACTATCACAACAACATGAAATTTAAAATGCACCTACACAGAATGGAAGGAATGAATGACATGTGATTTTTAGCGTTTGTGTAAATGATGCATGAGTTGGCACACCCTTATCTCATCGGGTTACAACTAAATATAACTCATGTATAACAAATAAACAGCACAACCACAAGTGCGTCACCCAACGTTGAAAATCTAATCAACTTTAAAATTGAAAAACCAATAATAATTGCAATAACAAGGTAGAATGGTATTTCCTTATACATGGGTTTGCAAATTCGAGGCATAGATTATTACCAAATACCATCTCTGTCCTATCCTAGACTAAGTATCTAAATATTACGTCAAAGAAAAAAACCCCTATCATTACACTTTGTAATATCCCAGATCCTGGTGCCACACCACGGGTGCCCCGAACCCGGTTGGTAACATGACCTCAAGTGGATTTCTCCAAATTACAGAGGCTACTGACTTGCTGTGAGGGACCAAGTCGGATAGTGGGGAAACCATGCCCTCATTTTACAAAGCATAACACAACAGAATATATAAATAGCATAAACATGAAACTAAAATGGACAACTATAGTAAAATAGAACCAACAATAATATATATATAGAGATGATGCATGTCACTAATTCTATGAAACATCCATAGCATGATACACTACAATACAATACAATACAACTCAAATTACACGGTACAACAAAACAAAACAAAATAGTGCAACATGAACTCATCAGAATCGCAAGCTGAAGCTCGGTCCCATGCTCTCCTACTCCTCTATAACAGTCATTTACCTGTATAGGGTCCCTTGAACCTATCGACAGTTGCAACATTATAGTTTGTTTGGACCAATGACATGACCCAAATAGAATGTGAGAAATAAATCCCAGTAGGCAACCACCAAAGGCATGTGCCCAACTGTCAGTGAAAATGTACAACAACAGTGTGCAGTAGTAAATGAAATAAACTAAGAAGTACTCAAAAGTAAGTACCATTACCAGTTATATTTCCATTTTGAATATTCATTTAACCATGCAAAGACTGTTCTTTAACATTATAGGTATAACATATGAAAATCACCACAATGAACATTCATGATAACATTTTCCTTAGATATACAAACCATAACCTCAGGTAAGCAGAGTCGATACCCATAGGTGTCTTCCCATAGGCATAAAAACTATCGCCAATAGGAATATGTGGTGTCGCCCACAAGCACAAAATCTATTGCCCACAGGCACAGGAACTACTGCCCACATGCATGAGAATGGTTTCCCACAGGCTAAACGAACACTGCCCCAAGGATAATAGAACACTGCCCTCAGGCTAAATGAATCGGGGCGAGCCAAATGAATAAACAACCAATTTATAGAAGTTTCTCTCAAGAAAATGTAATGCACAATATAATCATGGCATGCCCTTGGGTATCCTTTCCAAATGGATAAACAGTGGAACGCACCCGCAAGGTGGTCCTGGATCCATGCTAGGATCCCAAGCAGTAGTTTTAATTTATCATTAGAATATCTATACACATCTAGATATATATTCAGCAAATTCCCCACCCATACGACACCCCAAAAATGGATTTTTAGAACAATAGTCCAAAAATTGAACTCAAAAGTTGCAAATAAACACTACACCACCTACCGCAATTTCCCTTGATCAGTATATGTGAATGTCACCTCCCAAAACGCACGATAAAGGCGTAGATATGAGATAAACAACTACACGCTCAACCAAAAATAACGTCCCCTTGGAAAAAAAATTTGGTATGAACGACTCATGGAGAAGGTAGGGCATACCCGTGTGATCCCAACGTGATCGACGGATATGGAATCAGAATCTCGGTGTGGGAGCAGGAGATCTCCAAAGCTCTGACCTCCTCTTGAGCTCCAAAACAAACCCAAATGCCTCCTTTTCCAAAAGAATAGGCTACTTCCTGTTCTATGAAAAAAAAAACTAAATGGCATGTAATTTCAAGTACATGGTGTATAAATTTAATTTTTTAAATTGTTCCTCTGAAGGATTCCTTCAACCGTGGCACTGTTTATCTTTCGACATTAGTACATGGTATGTATTCCAGATTATGTGGTGTGTTCTGTTGCTCTGTTGGCGGCTACCTCGACCACCTTACTGTTAACCTTCCGACTGATTACATGGCATGTAATTACCTAGTACATGGAATCTAGTCAGTTTTTACACCCTTCTTTTCCGATAGGCCTACACGCCCTGTGTACTCATCCCAAACGGCCCAAGTACATGGCCTGTGGAAAAGTACACGACGTGTACCCACAAAATATGGGATTTTCCCCCAATTACTAATTTTCTAAAAAAACACTTAAGGAAATATTTAAATATGAAACCCATATAACAAGAAAAAGAACATGGTTCTTACAACTTGGATGAATATTTATTTTTTATAAATTTTATATTATTTAACAAAATGTTTTTTGTTATAAAATATCATTAATTTTTTGTTATTAACTATTCATTAATATTGAATTTAATGTAACCTAGAAAAATATGGAATTTAAATAAAATATTATTAACATAAATAATAAGTTATAAAATAATCAGAAAATTAACTAGGTCACTTTAATTCAATGATACAGTAATACTATTATATTTTCTTAAGATGATTTACATGATATTTTCCACTACATCCACGAATACAGTATCAGCTTTTTATATGCATTTAAGGTAATTATTTTACCGCTAAAAATAAGAAATAAATTAAAATAATAAAAAATAATTATTATCATAATAACCATTGATATTCATTCATGATATATTTTTTCTGTACTTTATCATAATTTGGAATTTAAAAGAAATATATTATCATATGGATTTTTCTTTACATAAAATAATATAATGGTAGAAATCAACGATAAAATAAAAAGAGTTAAAAAATATTATTATTAGATTATTAAAGATGAAATATTGTTATTACATTAAATAATGGAAGGAATTTAAAAAAAATATAATGCATTATCACATTATTTTGAACCCCAATTTACTCATTTAATCATTAGTGTGGTAACAAAACATTATTACGGTTGTTATTCATAATGAATGAAAATTAGAATGAAACTATATAAAATATTAACTCTAAATTCAAAATATAAAATTAATATTTCAATATTTAATTTTATTTAAGAAGAAGAATTTAATTTAAAATTATACTCATAAAGTTAAACAAACTTTTGTTTTAAAAAAAATTATGTTTATGTATAAAAACTTTATCATGCCATATTCAAGTATAAAATTCATACTGATGACCGTAATTGTATTATTATTATATAAACAAAATAAATAAAATAAAATCAATATAAAATAGAATTTTAATATCTAAATAATTTAAATTCAAATACTATTTCAAATATAATTTAGTATTTTCCCAATTAACTGAAAAATAAATAATTTCAGAAATTTATTTAAAATTAAGCACAAGATAATTCTGACATGATGATATAAAAAATGAGGTTAAATTTATGAAATTAAATTCTATAATTTTTAAATTCATCTATTATGTAAAACAATATAATGCATAAAGACCCAATTAAGCTAGTAAGAAATATTTTTTCCTTTTGATAGAAAAATTATGTAATATTCTATTAATGAATAAAACTATACAAAATCTCATTTAATAACTTTAATAAGAATTGGAATGGGTCAATCTTAAAATTACAATGGTTTTTATGTTTTTACATCCCTTTTGGAAATTATGTCCTCACAATTTTATTTACAATTTAGATAATTAGGGATAACATTCCCTCTTAGAAATTTTAAATTCATATAATAAATATTTAATAATATGGGTTTTCTAAAAAATAATAACCTGGTGAATCAAATTATTTTGTAACCCCTTCCAATTTCATTCAAAAATTAAATTAGAATGTTCCTCATATTTATGGTTTTCATCCAACTAAACTGTTTAGGGCTCAAAACATGATATGCATTTCATTCATATTTTCTTAAAACAAAATATAAAATACATCATGTTCCTGAGATAAACATGGAGGCATGGTATCTCAATAATTAAATGATCCAACATTAACCCAGATTTTGTGAATTCCAATGAACCATATACATAGCTTCACTTATATAAAAAAGAAAACACTTTCATGGAGATACATGAAGAAAAACATAATCTCTATTCTTCAAGGAAATATATTTCCTACGATTGTATGGATAAATTTTATTTAAACATTGAGCTATCCTCATATGTTACTGAATGATATTCACATTATCAATGATTTATTCTAGAAATTCTTGTTCCAAAAACATTCTTTTCATATTTCATCACAATATAAATCAATTCATAAATCCACATTCAATATAATGATACAAAAGTATACATCCTTATTTTCGAATGAATTCTATTATTATAAGAAAATTAAACTAATGAAAATTTTTGATCCAAAATTCCATCGTAATCTATAAAATGAGCTTTAATCATATCTTTCAATGATAAAATTATTCACTCTAGTTTTCCATCAGACTGAGGATGAAAGGATATATTGAAATTTTATTTAAAACCCAGTAAATTTTTAAAACCTTTAAAAAAATTAAATGTAAATATGGGATCATGATCAGATTCAATAGAGATAGAAACTCTATGAAATAGGATAATATCATTAATTTGTAATATTAAATATTACATATAGACATATTATATCTAATTGGAATGAAATTTGATGATTTAGTTATCCGATCAAAAATAATCCAAATATATATTTACCTTGAGATGTGTGTGGAAATCCCACCATTAAATCCATATATGTATCCTCCCATTTCATTTATAGAACATGAGAATATCGATTCATCAACTTCAATAATATTCATTTTTTTAACTTGTTTAAAAATCAATAATTATATTATAATGTTAATATTATATATTTTCATTCCACCCCTATAATACAATGAATTATATTTTTTCATAAAGCTGCATAGAATATTAATGAAAAATATGCAACTATGAGATTAAATCAACAATTTTCTCTTCAACTAGTAATCATAAGGCACTAGTAATCTTCTTACAAATCAGAAAAAACATTCTTTATTGACATTAAACTATGGAAACATACCCTTTTTAATAGATATATTCCTTTTCCTATTAAACACGATCATCCTTATGAGCATTCATAATTGCTTTAGACAGAGTTGATTTTATTAACACATGAAACAAATAGCAGATGTACATAAATGAATAATTTATGGGAAAAAATTAATGAAATCATTAAACAAAGGGTTATGATCCAAATGTAACACAATTAAAGTATAATTATATTTCCAACTCAGAGAATTAACTACTCTGTTTAATTTTATAGGATTGAATGAATTGTGATGGAATGATATTTAATTAGCTCTATCCAAATTCTCTACCTCATGTTTTCCACTTTATAGGTGAATATATAAATAACAAATTTGGACTATATATATTTCCAAAATTACTATGTATACATGATACCTCCATATATTTATGGTATTTAACAAATAATTTAATTCCATAACAGTTGTAGGATAATTTAATATATGAGGTTTCAATTGACATTGAGAATATGTAAATACTGATCATTCTATATTAGAATGAAATCAATTCCCCTAAATGAATCGTAATTATAGATAAATAAATATCCATTTCTATTAAAACAACCAAAACTGTATCATTCACAAATCCTATTATCAGTTCTTGGAAAAAATCATCACATGTTTCTTTCCCATAGGAATTTACCCCCTTTCTTATTATCTTAGTGAATGGGATTGAACAGTAAGAATATATTTCAAAAGTACACCAATAGTAACCAACTAATCTAATAAAAATATGAATCAATTTTAAATTTTTAGTTCATGGAAATTCATAAAAATGTAAATTTTTAGTTGGGTTATCAGTTTTTCAATCTTTAGAAACAACATGCATGAGGAAATAAATGTGTTACAACCAAAATATAATCATTATAAAATTTTCATTCGAAAATATTATCATTAATGTTTTGAGAAATAATCCTTAGGATTATTTCATGATACTAGTGAATTTTTTAATATACCTATATAGTTAAAATAATTATATCTTCAATATTATCAAACTAAAAAGGAAAAAATTGATTAATAATATCTAAGCATACATATGGTGCATTAGGAAAACTAAAGGGAATGTCACGACCCGTCCAAGTGGGGCCCTTACCTATAATCACCAATACAACTTCCAATATTCTTGGGTATGGTGACTATCACCGAGTAAGAATATTATTGACATTGGAGGCCTCATTTGAGGTACCTATATACACACACACACACACCACACCACACATATCTCCAAGCCAATATAAATGATGAAATGTATAACCCACTGAACCACTACACATGCATACGTCAAAATATTCTAACAGAGTACAAAAGGATGTAAATTATGAGAATAGGTCCAAATACAATACAACATCAAAGAATTTATAATACAATTCCAAACTGAATGAAAATGGACTATTGTTTGAAGCCATAGGAACAAACCTTGATCTTTCCGGTCTCACATAGCACCTTCTAGTCCTGGTCCGCCTAATACACTACCAAATGCTCAATTGTCTGCACAATACATGACATGTATGGGAAAATAACTTCCAAGGGTGAGTTTAGCAATACTTATAAGGTCACACCAAAATCATATGTCTTAGAAAAAAGTAAAATACATTTTAATCTACACGTGTATATGTCTACAACACAAATAACAATCATATCTAGATATTGTCAACAAATAATTGTGTTCTATAGTTAAGGAACAACCATAGTATACCATCCTAGGATCTCATTTCAAAGGTTCCATGAAGAAATCATCTGGTAAGAAAAACGTTGGAGTCTGATTTCACTGGTTATGTACATCAGATAGGTACTAAACATCTGGTCTCTTCCTGAAATAGGACACACTGATGTATTAATAGATATGATACGTAGACGAGGATCACTTCCAAGATCATAGGGTGATACCAAAAACTCAATCTACATTTACCCACTAACTAGAGAATCAATTCCCCAATAGTGTGGGTCATGTCTACACCATGAATTCCACCTAGTGAATGAATATGAATAAATGATCTTACTATGGTCCTCTTGGAGGGAATCCAATGACTCCTTCTAAGAAGTCCTACTAAAGGGATAATTGTCGTTTTCCTAGGAAAAAATACTATACCAACCATTAGATAAAGGATAATGGGAATGAAACCTAATTTTTTTCCAATTCATTGATGAAAAGGGCTCCAATACAAGTATGAATGATTACACAATGTGTAAAAAGGTTTCACACCATGTCCCCTGACCGTGTATCCTACTCGTGTAAATGGACCATGCCATCAAACTATGTATGTCTAATAGTACAAGACATTTAGGTATCCTGTGTACTCTACATGTGTTCAAGTATAGGGATTCAGATGTTGTACCTATTTTTTACCAATATATAGATTAGTCTGTGTACTAGGTCCAACTGATGTCATGTGTGGTAGTACACATCATGTGGGCAACCCGTGTACTCCAGACTATGTCTGTGTACTTACCAAAGTACAAAATAACTCTCGGGTGAGGTACCACATGTCGATTCATATGGGTCACATTTCATGTGATGTTTAACTTCCTCTAGAGCCCTAGTCAATGCTCGGGTGGGGGGGGGGGGGGCATGTCATATTGATCCAGTTTACAAGTCATGTTCTGTGGTATTTTAATGAATCCCAGATTCTTCCACCATGCATCTGGATGATGAAATGGACATAAATATGATAATCAAATTGTTTCAAAACTATATATTAAGAATCTTTATGTTATGAAAACACAATATCAATAAGATTCAGGCCTTCTATCTGCTTAAAAAATGAGATTGTCTTCGATCATCACTGCATGCTGATGCACCCAAAATCAGGTATCTACAGTCATCTAATTCATCACTGCTTCTATCATCCCATCACCACCATGTCATGATCATCATAGATCAATGATATCTAGTCATTATGTCAATATTTATGTGTGCAATAATCAATTTATTGGGATTTGTGGACCCATGGGCCAAATGAAGAATGCACGTGATGAATGATGATCGAGGGTAGAAAATCAAAAACCAACCAGTAGTAATGATAATCAATTATATTTTGCTTTAGATCTTGGTTATTTATGTTACATAGAAAATTTAATTAATCAATAACCAAAATGATTATTCCCCTGATAAACTTGTCAATCGTACCCATCTTGCACGATGGATGATCTAAGGATCAATATGTTTGTTGATCAGTCTGTGATCGTCGTAGAAATAAAAACCGGGGGATAAAAAATCAAAAAAGACACCCTACATTGATTAGGTTTTATTGTTGATGAAAAATGATGCAAAAAAATTGTCATTGGAAGGATCCGTTGAATCTGAGGTGCATAGATCATCGATCTATGATATTTTTGTCGTTTTCATGAGGGGATTGTCTACCGATATCTATAATGGCCCTGCTACATCTCCAGAGTTATGTGGATAACATTGAAATTATACAATAACATTATATTGGAATATTTTTAGTCACCAGATCAAAGAAAATGAATTACAATAATTTTATTTAATTGTTGTATTCATTTCTATGGGCATGATGCATTTTCAAGAAACAACATGTCCTGACTAATTTTAAGTCACACCTTGGGTAAACCATGTGGTCAGAGCTCCAAAGTGTCCTCTGATTTCTATTATGAGTAACCATTTATTATTTATTCATCTTTTCTTGAAAACCAAACATTATTTCAATTTAAAATATTTATCATGTTTCAAGCATTTATTCCGGGCACACCGGGCCTTAGAATTACTTTTCGTCTATATGGCTAGCCTTGAAAACATCAACATATTATTGAAAATATAATACATAGAAAATATGATATATTATAAGGAATAAATACAATACCATAATTTCCAAATATCTTCTAAAGCATTGTCTTTGTAACATCTTCCTCAATTACATTTTAATGATGGTATCGACACCTAACGTCAATATTTATAATATCTTGAACTTCACGGGGATAAAAATAAAAATCCTCTATATGAGGAAAATGATACTTCTTCTTAATAGTTATTTTATTCAAGCATATATAATCATTACAATGACTCTTGGAAACAATTTTTTGTTAATAAAATAAAACTAGTGAACCCAATGGTGATGTTCTGGGGTGAATGATACCTTTATCTGTCAACTCCTACAACTGATTTATTAATTATAAATGTTTATTTTAAGCCATTTGATCTGGGGGGCTTTAATTAGATAATAATTAGTAAATATTTAAATAGAAAAATAATGTTTTCGATTAGGTATAACTCCAAAAAACTCATCTAGAAATGAATATACATATTCATTCACTATAGAGGCACCACTAATATGAACAATCTCCCTCTTCTCAATAATATGTGAAAGAAAACATTTAGTTACATATTTGGAAATTTTATCATCTAATTGATATGTTATCAAATGTATTAATTAAATATTATATGTAAACTAAAATTAATTTTAGAATATAACGTATTTAGGTATACAATATTTCATACCTTGGTATACAGAAATCCAATCCATATCCTGAATAAAATAAAACTCTATAATGGGAAATAATATAAGGTTTTTTAGTAAATAATTTCCATAAACCACAATATAATATTTATTCTTATTTATTTTTTCCTTAATACTTCCTCAAATTATTCTTACCAAAATATGTGGCTTCATTTCCTAATATGAAATATCTAAATTATCAGAATATTTCTTGGAAATGAAAGAGTTTATATACCCAGAATCAAACAAGTCATTTGAATAATACGAATAAAAAAATAATACACCTAACACCACATAATTATATGGTCCTCAAGTGAAATATTTTCTTTTCTAATATATGTATTACATTATAAGAAATATAATTTTCATGGAAAGGATCATCAAATAAGTCTCATTATAGAGAACTAAACTCTTATTTTTCTCTATTATTCTAAACAATTGAACACCATTGATATGATTCACCATAATAATGGTAAATTGAAAGAGTTACATTTTATTATTTGAACAACCCATAACATTGAATATTTTTTACATGGATTTAATACATACTTCATCAATCATAGGGTCAGATGATTTACTAAATAGGTTAGGGTACAATTTTATTAAATTCCCTTGTACATATATGTTCCTTTATGGTGAACATGTTTATCTCTCACATGGATAACACAAAAATTTATATTATCGTCAAACCGATCCATCATTGAAAAAACTATGGTATTCCAATTTCAACTGTTATATGTTTTTGACATGAATGTATAATTTCCTCTTGGCACCATCCTGCTTCAACTTCCTTGTTTCTTCTATGAAAACTCATTCCAAATAGACATACTTTAGATGAAACAACATAGTAATCTTTAAATTTTACATCTCAGAAACCATTAATTATAATCTATTAAAGGTATTTAATTTCACTATCCTAATCTCAAAAATTATATATTCTTCTACTCAAATAAAAAGTATAGGTACATGACCATTAATCAGTCTAAAATTTCAATTTTTCAAGGGAATTAATTATATTTCCTTATTCAATATCTTTTCAGGTTTTATGTATTAATAAATTAATTCACAATTTTTTTATAACAAAAAATAAATTAATTTTTAGTCTCTTCCTCTTATTATCCATTTTTCACAAATAAATTAATTTTCAAATAAAAAATGTTTTATTTTTATAAAAAATATTTATGATTTAGAACATGAATTATTTATTATTCTTACTCATCCTTAAAACATTTGAAAATATGGGAAGTGCAAAAAAGAATCAACAAGGGTGGAAACACAAACCCATTAGTCCATTTTAGAAACATGAGATACTAATAGATTATTTTATTTTCAAATAATGGCCCTTAATGTTAAGTAATAATTTAATTAAACATAAAAAATAACATTAATACCATCAATTGTTTCATAAAACAGTTTATAAGATAATAAAATGAAAAAAAATAATGATGGTTGAATCAAAAAATAATAACCACTGAATAGTGTTTTCACAAAAAAATTAAATATTACCTAAAAGGGAATAATTAATCCTATGAAACAAAATATCATTAGATAAAATTTTAAAATCAAATGACTTATATGAAACACATTAGTTATAATTAAAAATTCCTGAAGGAGCCTTATGAAATAATCATCTTATAAAACATAAAAAACCATTACAATAACACTTACATATAGAATAACGAATAATGTCATCTTTAAATATAATTTTCTTAATAATATAATCATTATCCAAATAATTGGAGAGCTATATCGGTAATACCCATCATCATTTGTTATATCCTGATGACTTGTCAACATGATATATATTGGGATATCAAATAATTATAAAAATATACAATATAACATAAAATGTATGAAATATATAAATTATTCTATTTCAATCTTTAAATTTATGAAAGTATATTATTTAACCTCTAATAAAAACAATGACTAATATTTATATATCCCTTTCTTTTAAAAATAAAAATTTCCAAAATAAAATTCCCATAAAAATCGAATGTTTGTTTCTTGATGAATCTATGTAATATTATAAATGATTCTAAAAGATGAAATATTTTTTCTATATAATAGAAAATACTTTGATGATACACAAATTAAAATGTAAAATCCCATTTTCCTTTTTTAAACAATGTCAAAACGTTCTGTATAGAGTATGTCAAAAAGATTCCCTTTGAAACCCTCTAATTGAATGTAATAAATACATAAAATTTCCTTCATAATTCATTTTTACAATATAAATATATGTAGAAAAATTTATAAAAATTTGTAAATTTAAGAAAAATATTTAAAAAATAAATGTTTAAAAATTTTAAAATGATTTTTACAAAAAATGTGTCCCTAACTCGAGTTTGAATCTTAATGTATGCTCTTTACCATTCATATTAATAAAAATATTCATATTATTTATATTATTAATATATTTTTTAATTTTTATTTTTCATTTTCATTTATTATATATTGTTTTATATTTAATTACATAATAAATTATGTTCATGTTGTAACGCCCCGACCCCAGTTACCCAGAGTCGGTGTATTATTACATAACATTGGCATGATCACAAGAAAGATCAAATCTCGAAAGACCGATTGATTTAGTATCCTTGGAAACACTAGATATATTCATAAGTTTTTCATTACATCATAAAATGAAAAACTACTACAACAACATAATGTTTCCACAGTCCACACTATAATCCCCTCATAATATCCCTGCAGGTCATTCATAACTAACATCTTCACATCCTGGGAAAAATAAAACATAGAAAAGGGGTGAGCTCAAATGCCCAGTAAGGATAACAATATAGCGGAACATTCAAAAATAAGCATAGACATTTAAGGCAATGAATTACTAAAACAAAAGCCTTTTAAACTTGAACTTAAACATAGTATGGAAAAAGTAAAATGAAATAATGCCATTTACTTATTCACATGGATATTATACTAATCGAATAATCACATGCAAAAATTAATAACCACTTTCATAATGTTGTAATGCTTAATTCCAGACTATCATAACCACATAGCCAAGGCCTCGTGCCAAGACTACAAATAATATTTTTCCAAGGCCTTGTGCCAAGACACTAGTTTGTCTCATGAGACCTACCGATGCATCGGGGAGCTATAGCGGGCTCCACCCGTCACATATTAAGTCCAATGCTTTCCCATATGAAAAGGTTTAAACATAACATAAACATTTGTATTAAAACTAGCATACGAAATGTCAATAATTTCACCATAAACTATGAATGGTATAAAAATAGCACATCCACAGTCAAACATATAACAAAACCTTCAATACAATATAGAAGTTTTGTATCATAATAAATCAACTTTTAATAAGCGTAAAATCCAACAAAGGATATTGACATAGATGAAATCAAAAATATTTTTAGAGAAATATCTCTTTCTATTTTTGAAATCATTTAAGATCCATATAAAATAAAACATTTCCTTGAAAATATTCTTAAAATCTTGTAAGGAAAGATTTGAATATTTTATAATGGCGGAAAATAACCGCACCCGCCGTATAAGTTAAAAAAACATTCTTATCTTAATTCTGTCGAAAAGGTTAAAAAGAACCTTGTTTGGAAAACGACGGAAAGATTCCCTTATAAAACTCTTATAAAAATTCAAAAAAGGGTATAAATGACTTTAACCCACATTCTTTTCAATATCAAAAATGTTTTGAAATACATTTTGATGAAACATGGATGTGGATGATAACGAGATCCTAGTAGATTATTACGTATAAACAACCTCGAATAATGAAAAGATTGTGAAATAAACCTTACCTTGTACTTTTCCTTTGTTGGGGTAGGTTAACCTCCTGTATAATGGTGAAATAATTGTTATTAAATTATACAAGAATCATATACATTAATATGATATCATATATGATCTTTTAACATTGCTTTATTAATAATATCTTAATATTATCGTCGTTTTGGATGATAATCGATTCGTTCTTCTTAAATGATTGGTTACTTAAGACATGTTTGTAATGGATAGATTATATCTTATTCATAATCAGAATGATATTAACATTATTTTTAACCCTAAAATGAGAATAAGACTTGAATGGATACGATGGAGAATGAATCTCATCGCGTTCGTGGAGACGGTAGTCCGTACGTACGCACGAGCGACAATATCATTCTTTTGATATTAAAATAATATATAAATGGATGGTATATCATATATACAGAATCATTAACATGTTATATTTATTATTTACATGATTTACACAACATTATTATACCCATCCAAATAATATTATATTGAATAACAATTACACCACGACGTGGAGACGGTAAGCCGTACGTACGCATGTATGGTGACATGTTATTCAAAGGGTGGATAGAATACTGAATATGAATGTACCATATTTATAATAACATCACAGTATATATATGATACTGGATGTATTATTTTAGAATGGTAACAACAAAGGAAGAAGAAGTGGAAGAAAAAATGAACTTAGAAAAGGGTGGTGAAATCATTACCTCTTCTTCGGGTTCTTCCTTTTGATTTGATCAAATGGGCTCCATAGGTTGGATTTCTGATCAAACTAAGGCCCCTAGGTTGTAGTGAGGGAAGTTGGGATAGTATTTGGCCAGAGTTTGGCCGAACCAAAAGGGTTTGAAGGTGTGATGAAATGAGAAGGAGGAGTGCCCTTTTATAAGAGGGGTGAGGGGCACCTTTGGAAAAGCTAGAGATATTAGTTTATAATAAAATAATATTCGGTTTACAATGGCTCAAAAGTTTACTATTCAAAGGTTAAGGTGGGTATGGGTCGAAAACAACTCAACCAATAGAATTTATACAGGTTTGGGTACTTATATTAACCTTATCTTTAAGTATTAACTCTAAGTTAATTAGTTTCACTTTTACAATGTCTCTTTGTATTTTTATATAATATGGTTAATAAACATACTATATACATCCAAGAGACCCCCAAGTTGTCCATTAATGATGAAACTATCATGATATAAGTCTTTTGGCAGACCCTTAGATTTTTAGGAATTTAATATCAATTAATAATATAATATTTGTTTTAAGAACTCTTTTATGTCAATTTTGACACTATTCAATAGTTTATTTTTGTGAAACTCAAAACAGATTGATTACTTCGAAAAAAGTCAATTAAATCAATCCTAATATATCATATTATCCTAGAAAATTAGTATAATTAATTAAAAGTTTCATATTATATTTATTTGGGTATTTATAATATTAATTATTTTAATTTTTCACTATTCTAGTAATTACTGCATCATCATTGTGTCATAAATAAAATAAATTATTTATTGTCTAAAAATTATAAATAAAATATCATTATGTAGGAAAGCTTTTTATATTTCTAATTAATATTTATAATCTAAAATCCAACATATATAAACCTATGTAAAAATGGTTTTTCTAAAAGATATATGCTTGTGTCATTTTTTTATTCATTTTAACTTAATTAAAATAAAGTGTCATTATCACTTACAAGTGGATCCATGGGGACCGAAAATAGACCCAAAGATGCCGATGGTCGACCATGTATCAACCAATTGGGTTAAGAAACGTTTTAGGGTAATTTAGTATTATTATAATATTATTTTTTTACCCTTATTTACCGGATTTACCCTTAACCAGGGTAAATAAAATATTTACCGTAGTAATTAAAAATGACTAAAAATAATAGTTGCCTATTTACACAATTTAAACATCCTGATTCCAAATATGGAATCCATTTTCCTAAATTCAAAACACATAAGTGGCTGAAATTAATTTAAAATTAATTCCCGCTGTCAAAACAAAAAGCGTGTTTTTAAGAGATAATAACTATCAAAAGATTGACACTTGTTTATGTTCGGTTTAATTGTAAAATTATGTCCAATGACAAACATTATATTAAATGGTAAAAATATATTCTAAATATACTTTAAAACCACTCAAATTCATAATTTATCAATATTAATTAATTTGATTAAAAAAGTTGTTTTTAATTAAAATTTAGTAATTTTCACTATTCATCAAAATATAGAAGTTATCCGAAAATTACCAAAATTTTACCCTAGGCTAATTTCAATATTACGAATCCAAAAATGAAGTCCATTTTGAAATATAAAATATATAAGATTTCAAAAAATAGGTATTACTATTCACAACGGCTATTTTAATTAGTTGTGGTGTGTGTTAGAACTCGAGGTTGCGTACAACACACGCTATCACATTATTCGAAGGGAAACGTACCGTGGAAGCTTTGGGTGTTACATTCTCCCCTACTTCAAATAATTGTATCCTCGCAATTTCTAGGGTATTACTGCATAAAAAGACTCGGGTGGTTCTTCATCATAAGTTCCTCGGGTTCCCACGTTGCCTCTTCCATCTTATGGTTTCTCCACAGAACTTTTACCAGACGCGTCGTCCGGTTTCTCAGCACTTGTTCTCTCGTATCAAGAATCTTGACGGGCTCTTCGCAATAAGACAGATCGGGTTCCAGTTCTAATTCCTCATAGGTGAGTACATGCGTTGGGTCAGGCATGTATTTCCTCAACAGAGATACGTGGAACACATCGTGAACTTTGGAGAGACTTGGCGGCATTGCCAATCAGTAAGCTATAACCCCAATTCGTTCTAGAATTTCGAAAGGTCCGATGTACCTGGGACTCAATTTACCTTTCTTACCAAAACGTATGACTCCCTTCCACGGAGATACCTTCAGAAAAACATGATCACCGACTTGAAATTCCAAATCCTTCCTTCGATTATCGGCATAGCTCTTCTGCCTACTTTGAGCTGCTTTGATGTGATTTTGGATTACTTTCACCTTTTCCACCGTTTCCTCCACCAGTTCTGGGCCTACAAGTTTTCTTTCACCAATGTCATCCCAACAGGTCGGTGTACGACATCTCTTTCCATATAACGCTTCATATGGTGCCATCTGAATACTCGAATGGAAGCTATTGTTATAGGAAAATTCTACCAGAGGTAAATATTGATCCCACATACCCTGAAAGTCAAGTGAGAAAGATCTCAACATGTCTTCTAAGGTTTGAATAGTCCGTTCGGATTTTCCGTCTGTCTGAGGGTGGTATGCAGTGCTCAAATGAAGTTCTGTATCCAGGGATTTCTGAAGACTTTTCCAGAATCATGAAGTAAAACGGGGATCACGATCAGAAACAATTGATAAGGGTACTCCATGAAGTCTCACAACTTCATTAATATATAGTCTTTCTAGACGTTCCAGGGGTAGATCTTCTCTTATAGCAAGAAAATGTGCTGACTTGGTAAGACGATCAACAATAACCCATATTGCATCGTTCCTTCTAGGAGTCTTTGGTAGCCCCATGACAAAGTCCATCGTAATATTGTCCCATTTCCACTCCGGTATGGGAAGAGGTTGCATGACTCCTCCCGGCTGTTGCCTTCCAGCTTTCACTTGTTGACAAACCATACATCTTGACACAAAATCAGCAATCTCCCTCTTCATGTTGTCCCACCAAAAATGTTCCTTCAAATCTCTATACATTTTGGTGCTCCCAAGGTGTATAGAGAAATTGGAACTATGAGCATCATCTAGCAATTCCCTTTTTAGATCAGGTATATCGGGAACACAAAGTCTCTTCCCGAATTTCAAAATTCCATCTTCATACACAAAGTCTCTCAATCTCCCATCATTCACAGCTTTAATCTTCTTCTGAAATTCTTCATCATCGGTCTGAGAACTCTTAATCCTTTCTAGTAAAGATGGTTTGGCAACCATTTGAAAAAGCATTGATGTTTCACCTTCCTTGGTTATTCCCATGTCCGTCTTCACTAGATCCATGAAAATTGGATCCCTTTCAATTCTCATCATGTTCAAAACACCATGGTCTTTTTTGCTCAAAGCATCTGCCACCTTGTTTGCTTTCCCCGGGTGGTAGTGTATCGTGCAATCATAATCCTTTAGTAATTCAAGACATCTTCTTTGCCTCATGTTGAGTTATTTTTGTGAGAAAATATACTTCAAACTCTTGTGATCAGTATAAATCTCACATTTTTCACCATAGAGGTAGTGCCTCCATATTTTCAAAGCAAAGATCACAGTTGCTAACTCGAGATCATGAGTAGGATAGTTTTGTTCATGAATTTTCAACTGTCGTGATGCATAGGCAATAACTCTATCATTCTGCATAAGGACACAACCAAGTCCTTTCTTCGATGCATCACTATAAATAACAAACCCATCATTCCCCGATGGTAGAGTCAATATAGGAGCATTGACCAATCTTTTCTTCTGTTCTTCAAAAAATTCTTCACACTCTTTTGCCCAAACAAATTTAACCCCTTAACGTGTGATCTTCGTTAATGGGTTAGCCAATCGGGCAAAATTCTGGATGAAACGTCGATAATAACCTGCCAAACCAATAAAACTGCGTACCTCAGTTATACTCGCAGGTGCTGGACATTCTTGGATTGCCTTGGTCTTAGAAGGATCAACAGAGATTCCATTTTTAGAGACAATATGGCCAAGAAAAGAAATCTCCTGAAGCCAGAATTCACACTTTCTAAACTTCCCATATAAATCATGCCTCCTCAGAGTCTTCAAGATAATGCGCAAGTGATTTTCATGATCTTCGTAGGTTTTGGAGTATACCAATATATCATCAATAAATACCACCACAAATTCATCGAGATACTCCTTGAAAACTATATTCATCAGATCCATGAATACTGATGGTGCATTAGTCAATCCAAACGGCATTACGGTAAACTCGTAATGCCCGTACCTGGTTCGAAATGCTGTCTTCAGAATGTCTTCCTTCATCACACACAACTGATGGTATCCAGATCGAAGGTCAATCTTTGAAAAGTATTGTGCTCCATGCAGTTGGTCAAATAAATCATCAATACGAGGTATGGGATACTTGTTCTTTATCGTTATAGCATTGATCGCCCTATAGTCGATACATAACCTCATTGATCCATCTTTCTTTTTAACAAAAAGAACAGGGGCTCCCCATGGAGAAACACTAGGGCGAATAAATCCCTTATTACTCAATTCCTCTAGTTGTTTCTTTAGTTCGACTAACTCTACAGTGGCCATTCTATAAGGGGTCTTCGATATAGGCCTTGATCCAGGAATCAAATCAATGGAAAACTCAACTTCTCGTTCTGGAGGATGTCTAGGTAAATCTTCCGGAAATAAATCTACAAATTCTTTCACAACAGGTACATCCTCTATTTGAACATTCCTTTCCTCACCGATAGTTATTTCATTCACTTCCTCCCCAATAATTGAATTAAGTTGAGATACTGGGGGTGGATCTAAATAAGAATTAAGTGGTGATGATTCTGCTCTAAAAATAAGGTGTTCCTTATCATTATCATCAAGAATCGTTACCTCTTTATTCTTACAATAAATCTTCGCATCATAGTCTGAAAGCCAGTCCATACCGAGGATTATATCAAACTCAATCATAGGTATGACGATGAGATCAGCAGATAAAGAAAATTTATGTGCTCTAATGGGGACTGATTCACAAAACATTGTTGCAATGATACTTCCCTTAAGAGTTTTAACTGACAACTCCCTTATTAAATCAAATTGGAAATATCTAATTTTCTTAGCAAACTGGGAAGATATGAAACAATGCGACGATCCAGAATAAAATAATGCATTTTCTAACCTTGAGGAAACCATTAAATTACCTGCCACCACGTCTTTCGGAGCTTCTACCTCAGCAGTAGTGATAGCATAAGCCTGGCCTTGATCCCTTGGCCTTTTCTGAGGTAAGTTCTCCTGACGCTTAGGACATGCATTTGCATAATGTCCCATCTCCCTGCAATTGTATCACTGAACGTTGGTAGCTTCCTTCTTCCCCTTGCAATCACGAGCTTGGTGGCCTTTTTCACCACACTTGTAACAGACTCCCATTCCCTTCAAGCAAGTACCTGGATGTTTCTTCTCGCATTTACCACAAGATGGATATTAAACCTTTTCCTTCTTCCCCTTATTTACATTCCCAGATTGATCAGCAGGTCTCTTTTTCTCTTGCTTTTCTTCAAAGTCATAAGACTTGGAGAATTCCTTTTCGGTCTTGATAGCACATGATACAATGTCTTCGTATGACGAAAAGGATTGTGAGACTAATGCTCGATGAAGAAATGGTTTTAACCCATCAAAGAAACGATCAATCTTACTTCTTTTGTTACGTATATAATCACCAGTGTACCTTGCTAACTTTGTAAAGTTAGCCTCATACTTTGTGACATTCTCATCCTCCTTTTGTCTCAGACTCAGAAATTGCCTTTCCATTTCTGCTCGATGCTCGCGAGGAAAGTGTTTTTCTGAAAACAGATCTTTGAACTCCCTCCACTCCATATTTGATACTTCATCATCTTCCTTCATGTTTTGAATAAATGACCACCATTGACCAGCATCTCCAGTGAGGCGGTAAACTGCCATGATAACTTTTTCCCTTTCACTACTCCCCAAAGCCTGAAATAATTTCTCTAGGGAAAATATCCATTTCTCAGCTACTAAGGGATTTGTATTCCCATTGAACGTTGGTGGTTGTTTCCTCATGAATAGATCTAATATTGATCCTCCACGCTGCGGATCAGGGTGCTCCATACGGGTAAGGTTATTATTCATAACCTGAGTAAGTTGTCCCAGTATGGTGATTAGCTGATCGACACCAGTTGCATCTCCAGCCCCACTATAATTATCTTGAGCAGGAGTGCAATCCCTACATGGAGTGCATGCATTGATACAGTTTCCATTTCTTCCACTAGGCGCCATTTCTAAACAATGGCATAAACTAGATCAGTTTATGAATCAAAATACATAATCCCATACTTATAAAACACTTAACATAAATTGAACTATTTATGGATATAATCCATAATCATAAAAATGTTTTCTTTGAGGAATTATATACTCATAAACCCTTCATAATGATTTGTAAAGAAAATGAGAGTTATCCTAAGCATATCCCCTGGGAGTGTCGTAACCAAGAGTGCAGCAAGGCCCGTTTTCGTGCACCAGTTCCCGTTCGAGTCTAGATCAAAGCGGTGTTTTCGGGTTTTACCCCTAGGTACATCTGAGCCAGAGCCGCCTCTACCTGCTCGTATCCAGAGAGGGATGTATTGCTCAGAAAACTCACAAAATCTCTACAATACCAAAATTCTAGAGAGTTATTCTATACTAATCCTCAAAGTTCATCTTAGGTCTACGTGCTCTAATCAGAGTTTATCTAAATCTAGCTTCCAAGGTTTGTACTAAACTTCCTCTAATACCAACTGTAACGCCCCGACCCCAGTTACCCAGAGTCGGTACATTATTACTTAACATTGGCATGATCACAAGAAAGATCAAATCTCGAAAGACCGATTGGTTTAGTAGCCTTAGAAACACTAGATATATTCATAAGTTTTACATTACATCATAAAATGAAAAACTACTACAACAACATAATGTTTCCACAGTCCACACTATAATCCCCTCATAATATCCCTGCAGGTCATTCATTACAGACATCTTCACATCCTGGGAAAAATAAAACATAGAAAAGGGGTGAGCTCAAATGCCCAGTAAGGATAAAAATATAGCGGAACATTCAAAAATAAACATAAACATTTAAGGGAATGAATTACTAAAACAAAAGCCTTTTAAACTTGAACATCAACATAGTATGGAAAAAGTAAAATGAAATAATTCCATTTACTTATTCACATGGATATTCTACTAATCGAATAATCACATACAAAAATTAATAACCACTTTCATAATGTTGGAATGCATAATGCCAGACTATCATAACAACATAGCCAAGGCCTCGTGCCAAGACTACAAATAATATTTTTCCAAGGCCCTGTGCCAAGACACTAGTTTGACTCATGAGACCTACCGATGCATCGAGGAGCTATAGCGGGCTCCACCCGTCACATATTAAGTCTAATGCATTCCCATATGAAAAGGTTTAAACATAACATAAACATTCGTATTAAAACTAGCATACGAAATGTCAATAATTTCACCATAAACTATGAATGGTATAAAAATAGCACATCCACAGTCAAACATAAAAAAAACCTTCAATACAATATAGAAGTTTTGTATCATAATAAATCAACTTGTAATAAGCGTAAAATCCAACAAAGGATATTGACATAGATGAAATCAAAACTATTTTTAGAGAAATATCTCTTTCTATTTTTGAAATCATTTAAGAGCCATATAAAATAAAACATTTTCTTGAAAATATTCTTATAAGCTTTTAAGGAAAGATTTGAATATTTTATAATGGCAGAAAATAACCGCACCCGCCGTATAAGTTAAAAAAAACATTCTTATCTTAATTCTGTCGAAAAGGTTAAAAAGCACCTTGTTTGGAAAACGACAGAAATATTCCCTTATAAACCTCTTATAAATATTCAAAAAAATGGTATAAATGACTTTAACCCATATTCTTTTAAATATTAAAATTTTTTTGAAATACATTTTGAAGAATCATGGATGTGGATGATAACGAGATCCCGGTAGATTATTACGTATAAACAACCTCGGATAATAAAGAGATTGTGAAATAACCCTTACCTTGTACTTTTCGTTTGTTGGGGTAGGTTATCCTCCGGTATAATTTTGAAATAATTGTTATTAAATTATACAAGAATCATATACATTAATATGATATCATATATGATCTTTTAACATTGCTTTATTAATAATATCATAGTATTATCGTCATTTTGGGTGATAATCGATTCGTTCTTCTTAAATGTTTGGTTACGTAAGACATTTTTGTAATGGATAGATTATATCTTATTCATAATCAGAATGATATTAACATTATATTTAACCCTAAAATGAGAATAATACTTGAATGGATACGATGGAGAATGAATCTCATCGCGTTCGTGGAGACGGTAGTCCGTACGTACGCACGAGCGACAATATCATTATTTTGATATTAAAATAATATATAAATGGATGGTATATCATATATAAAGAATAATTAACATGTTATATTTATTATTTACATGAGTTACACATCATTATTATACCCATCCAAATAATATTATATTGAATAACAATTACACCACGACGTGGAGACGGTAAGCCGAACGTACGCGCGTATGGTGACATGTTATTCAATGGGTGGATAGAATACTGAATATGGTTGTACCATATTTATAATAACAGCAATGTATATATATGATACTGGATTTATTATTTCATAATGTAAACAACAAAGGAAGAAGAAGTGGAAGAAGAAATGAACTTAGAAAAGGGTGGTGAAATCATTACCTCTTCTTCGGGTTCTTCCTTTTGATTTGATCAAAAGGGATCCTTAGGTTGGCTTTCTGATCAAACTAAGGCCCATAGGTTGTATTGAGGGAAGTTGGGAGAGTATTTGGGTAGAGTTTGGCCGAACCAAAAGGCTTTGAAGGTGTGAATAAATGAGAAGGAGGAGTGCCCTTTTATAAGAGGGGTGAGGGGCACCTTGGGAAAAGCTAGAGATATTAGTTTATAATAAATTAATATTCGGTTTACAATGGCTCCAAAGTTGAATATTCAAAGGTTAAGGTGGTGATGGGTCGAAAACAACTCAACCAATAGAATTTAGACAGGTTTGGGTCCTTATATTAACCTTATCCTTATGTATCAACTCTAAGTTAATTAGTTTCACTTTTACAATGTCTCTTTGTATTTTTATATAATATGGTTAATAAACATACTATATAAATCCAAGAGACCCCCAAGTGGTCCATTAATGATGAACCTATCATGATATAAGTCTCTTGGCCGAACCTTAGATTTTTAGGAATTTAATATCAATTAATAATATAATATTTGTTTTAAGAACTCTTTTATGGAAATTCTGACACTATTCAATAGTTGATTTTTGTGAAACTCATAACAGATTGATTACTTTGAAAAAAGTAAATTAAATCAATAATAATATATCATATTATCCTATAAAATTAGTTTAATTCATTAAAAGTTTCATATTATATTTATTTGGGTATTTATAATATCAATTATTTTAATTTTTCACTATTATAGTAATTACTGCATCATCATTGTGTCATAAATAAAATAAATTATTGAAGGTCTAAAAATTATAAATAAAATATCATTATTTAGGAAATCTTATTATCTTTCTAATGAAAATTTATAATCTAAAATCAAACATATATAACCCAATGTAACAATTGTTTTGCTAAATGATATATGCTTGTGTCATTTTTGTATTCATTTTAACATAATTAAAATAAAGTGTCATTATCACTTACAAGTGGATCCATGGGGTCCCAAAATAGACCCAAAGATGCCCATGGTGGACCATGTATCAACCAATAGGGTTAAGAAACGTTTTAGGGTAATTTAGTATTATTATAATATTATTTTTTAACCCTTATTTACCGGATTTACCCTTAACCATGGTAAATAAAATATTTACCGCAGTAATTAAAAATGTCTAAAAATAAAAGTTACCTATTTACAAAATTTGAACATCCTGATTCCAAATATGGAATCCATTTTCCTAAATTCAAAACACAGAAGTGGCAGAAATTAATTTAAAATTAATTCCCGCTGTCAAAACAAAAAGCATGTTTTTAAGAGATAATAACTATCAAAAGATTGACACTTGTTTATGTTCGGTTTAATTGTAAAATTATGTCCAATGACAAAAATTATATTAAATGGTAAAAATATATTCTAAATATACTTTAAAACCAATAAAATTCATAATTTATCAATATTAATTATTTTGATTAAAAAAGTTGTTTTTAATTAAAATTTAGTAATTTTCACTATTTATCAAAATATAAAATTATCCGAAAAGTACCAAAATTTCACCCTAGGCTAATTTCAATATTCCAAATCCAAAAATGATGTCCATTTTGAAATATAAAATATATATGATTTCAGAAAGTAGGTATTACTATTCACAACGGCTAGTTTAATTAGTTGTGGTGTGTGTTAGAACTCGAGGTTGCGTACAACACACGCTATCGCATTATTCGAAGGGAAACGTACCGTGGAAGCTTGGGGTGTTACACATTTAATACATTTTGATGATATTAGGCCCATTTTTTCAAAGTGAATTTTTGGTGTTGAAAATGGTCAATGTTAATTTTTTCATCATTTCAATAATAAAAATAATTAAATTAATATCAGTTATATATATAATTTTTTTAATTCCATTCATGATATATGGTTTTGAAAAATGATCTACGCTATTGTAAAACCCTGAGATTTTATGAGATATATTAATTTTAATTTTTTTGATGTCATGTGTTGTACTCTAAATCAATATTATCTTTTTTTATACGGATCATAATATTAGCCTTTAGTACATGCAACACTATTCTTGGATTGTGTTGCACACAATTTCATGTTCTTTTGGTAGAATTAATTTCATGAAATAGTGACTATAGATTTTCTTCAACGTATAAATGAACTATAATTGGAATTTTATTATATGCAACACCAAAGAAATATTTCACAACACACAAATCTGACATTGCATGCGTTAAATGAAAAATCAACCTTCCTCAATAGGTTGTGTTGTTCGTGATACCAAGTTTTATTAAACAATGATATATTATTATTATATTATTAGTTAATTTGATATAAACTAGCCATTAATAATATAATTAACCACTATTTTAATTTTTATAAAATTTGAATTCATCTTACATATTTTCAAAAATATTATATGAGAACAAAGGAAAATTTTTGCATAAAAGAAGTATTTTAGAAAAAAATGCAGTTTCACAACCTTTTGATGGAAAACCATTTTAAATATAGTTATCATATCATTTATAAGTTAAATATTATGATAAAAACATATTATTTGGAGACTTGACATAGAAATTTTCTTTTGTTGAATTTTTGGTGTTTTTCGGATAAAATTCATATTTTAATGAATAGTGAATAATATTGCATTTTAATTGAAAACATCATTTTAATATAATTTATTTATATAGTTAGATTATATTTTTAATTTTTTTAATATTTAATTGAACTATATTTTTATCATTTAATCTATTTTTTGTCATTGAAAGTAATTTTACTTTTAAATTGGACATAAACACGCATGAATCTTTGGATAATTATTAGTTCTTAAAAACCCGGTTTTTGGTTTTGACAAGAGGAACTAAATTTAAATTAATTAATTATAGATATTTTTTTGAATTTGAAATAATGTATTCCATATTTGGAATCATATGGTTCAAATTGTGTAAATAGGTACCTTTTATTTTTTGACGTTATGAATAGTGATTTTAGTAATTATTTTATTTTCCATGGTTAAAGGAAAAATCTGGGAAATAAGTGAAAAAATAATATTATAATAAAATTAAACTACCCTAACACATTTTATAATCCTATTGGATTTTATATTTATAACCATGGGAATCTGTGGGATGATATTGTGATCCCATGGATTCACATGGATGTGAAAATTACATTTTATAATAATTAATTTATAGTAAATATAATAATAACCTAAAAATATATATTTTACTAAATAGATTTAATTATACTGTTTTATAACTAATCTATATCTCTATAAATATTCATTAAAAAAATAAAAACATTTCCTATGTCATGGTATTTTATTTATAATTTTTAGAAACCGGATAAATAAATTTATTTATGAAGAAATGATGATGTAGTGATTACCATATTAATGAAATATTTAAAAAATTATATTATAAATAATAAAATAAATTTATTTTTAAATTTTTTATTCAATCAAAGAATTTTAGGGATCATTAATACTTGCTATATTTTAATTAATGGTGTTTTTATGAAATAATAAATATGTTATATATTTTTAAATAGTCATGATATTAATATTATAAAAACATACATAAATTAGTTTTAAAAAAAATACTATTTTATTGAATGATATAATAGTCCCAAAAATAGAATATTCGGCCAAATTTCATATATATTGTTGACAATTTCATTAATTAACCTCTTGAGGTTCTATTGTAATTTTATAGTTGCTATATTAACCATATAGTATGAATATACAAGAAGACTTGGTAAGAGTAAAATTAGTTAACTAAGGGATAAATCTAAATGATAAGATTAAATTTTAGAACTAAACTTTATAACACCTATTGGTTGAGAGGATTTAGGAAAATAATCATCCCAATTTCAGATTAATTGAGTTTTTGACATTTTTAAACTGAAAAGAATTTTGCAAATAATTAATATTTTTAGAGTTTCCTACAGTGACCCTCTCCTCTCTTATAAAAGGGAACCTCCTACCTCTAAAATTCATTCTTTTTAGAGCCTTCATGCTTGAACAACCCCTACCATTTTCTCTTCTCAACTTCCCTAGTTACATTATCTATGATTAGTTCTTCTCTAATGGAAAACTCTATTTCCCTAATAGGACATTTAAAGGAGGCATGCTAATGATGAGGTAATATCTTCTAATAATTCCTTAAAATTTATTTTTTATTCTATATTTACATCATTCTCTATTTCATTATAAATTAATAACATATTTAAGAAACTAGATCTTATTTTCAGATATGGATCTTTTTTATGGTTGTTTTTGTGGAAAAGTGGAGTATTTTAAAATTTTAGGAGTATACACCGTGTACTTAAGAGTACACTTCTTGTATCATGTTACCACATATGACCACATAATGGGACTATAACGACAATGAAATGGCCATGTGGTGTGACATGGTAGACTTATATAGTTATGTGTCAGTTGAGGTTAATAAACTGCATGTTCATCAATTGTACACATCTTATAATTTTTATTTTATTTTATTAAATGGACTGGGGTTGTGTCTCCTTCCCAGAATTGTCTTCTTCTAACCCCGTCTCATCTTAGAGTGACCAAAAGTGACAATTCATCTTTGTGCCATCGATTTGACCATTTATGCTCTAAATAAAACTTCATTTGTTTAATTGGAATCACATCGGTGTGTTCTTCCTTCATCTAGACCCCTACTCTTGTTTCCTCCTTTTTCGTGAGATATCCGTGTTTGAGTGTTTCTGATGATTTTGTAGATCTAACAAATTCTAGGTCGATTCAAAGTTTGAGGTTCAACTATATCGATCGTACAATGTTGAGGTAGCTGGTTAGTCCCTTTCTATAGTTTCTATTAAATTATATGTGTGAGAATTTCCCTATACCCTAGTTTAGGGTATTGCGTGTTCAGGGAATTTGACCCTATTAATCAATGCTATCCTTTGTTTTCTTATATAGGGGTGTTTTATTATGAATAGGGTTTATTACCTTTCTATGGATGTGATTTCCAATGTTTCATTGATATTGGTCGTTGGGTCTAGAATTTCATGTTAGGAAGCTTTGTTATCCCTGCCTATTACTGTTTGGATGTAGTGGAAATTATTAGAAAAGCTTCTGATATGATTTTTGATTGTTTATCCAAGTAGTGTTTTAGATTTGCATTGGCTACTAGATATCATTGGTTCACGATTTATTTACACAGGGCTGTGGGAACCTAGGGTAGTTAGACCATTGGGGGAATAGAAGCTGAGGGCTTCCCCAAAGTGTCTGTTATACTTTTCACATTGCGATACCATATAAGGGATGGACCTAAGTGATCCCTAATAGTGTTTGTAGTTCTACATTGCAATACCACATGGGGAATTAGACATTGAGTTATTTCCCAGAGTGTCTATAGTTTATCATTAAGAGAACACATATGGAATTGACAGTTAGTGCTTCCACATAGAATATTTGTTAAGTTGAACCAGATAGTTTAGACTATTAGAGAATTCTAGTCGGTTTCTTGAGATTTTTTGGTTATTTTATTGAACAGATGTAAATTAAATTATATGGAACTTCAACATTGTTTTATATTGAGTAAATTCTTTTTTATAACTTTATTTTTCATATTTCATGCCATATATATTCACTAACAGTTAGGCATAGAAATTTGGGTGGTTTCCTAGTGTGATTTATCTCAAACCCCTATTTGGGTGATGATTTTGGGCCAAAACAGATTATATTTTTGCAAATATATATAATGGAAAGAGCCCTTCTACTTTAGGTACTTGACTAATGTGGAGCTACAGAGCTTGGGACCAAGATGATGCTTGCGGTGATGTTGGAGTTGTTTACTTGTTTTTTACTTATAATTTTTATTCGTAATGTACTCCTGCATTGTGACATGTTTAGATAATTCCCTAGATACTTGAGACACGAATTAATATATATATATATATATATATGATGCATTTGATTATTTACTTTCAATTTTCCAATTTATACTAATTGTTTAGTATTACTGTTTCTTCTATTGTTATCTAATATCTATTCCTCTATGTTACTCTTCCAATGAGGGAATAGTTTCCCAACTATAACACTCATGTCCCTCACTACTAGTCAACTAACTCTCAATTTTGGGGAAATGTGCATAAGGCTATGTGACCAACTAGTAATGGGGCACCGTTGGGCAGCACCTGAAACCGAGATGTTACAATGTGGTATCAGAGAGTATTCTTTTCTTCATGACATAGTATTTGGAGCCAATAGACAGTGTTAGGAATGAATATTTTTTTCGCGATAAGCTGTTTTTGTGAGTAGCTATCCCATGTATAGGGAAAAGATAATTTAATTCAATTGTTGAATTTTTAGTTTTTCCAATTATTATTGTTGATATGTTTAAACCATTTGGTGATTCACATGATTTTTACTCTTATCTATGATCATATTAATTTTATATTATATTGCAATCCTATGAGATAAGGGTATTCCATCTCATGCATCATATAAGAAATTTCTAGAGATCACCTGTCATGTATTCCTATCATTCTATTTATGGTCAATTACCCATTACATGTTGTTGTGATAGATGTTGTGCTGGATATGCATGCTTTTGTGATAGATTCCTTGATATAATACCTTCTAATTGATTGTGTATTGAAAATATGTTTGGTTTATTTTGGATAAGCGCTAAACCATGGTCTCTAAGGTGTTATGGGCCCTCAAGGATTCTAATTTGATGAATCATGTGGCGTATTTCACTGTTATTAATTTTAATATATATTTATAAGATTATAATATTTTATTCGAGGAATGTATGGTCCCTTACTGATCGAAATTTGGATCATTTAGGTTTGTTTTAGAGTTTTTATGGGGTTATGATGTAGTTTATGAGGCTTACTGTTCAGAAAAACCAATAATACACAGTGTATATTAACGAATACATGATATGTATCCTTCTATTTGGGAAGGAAATAATTTTCTTTTGTACACTCCATTTACTATATGTACATGACGTGAAATCCTTGACTATGTGACCGACTATGTGGGTAGAGACCCCTGGTTGGGAAATCATTGGATGAACACACTGTGTACCATATGTACATGATGTGTTGTGGAGACCATGTGTCCACCCGTGTGACAAATGACAAGGATGGATGAAACTCAGGTAATACACATCATTTCCTTATTGAACATTCTGTGTAGAGTCGAGCATGTATCCAGGTGTGTGACTAATGACACAGGTCATTGAAATCTTTCTAGTACATGTCGTGTCTATCATAAACACACTGTGAATATTCAATTATATATCCAACCGTGTGACTAATGACATGGGTTTCTAAAACATAAAGGTACACACACTTTTTGTAACATAAAAGTCATGTATTATAGTTCTATGAGAAATGAGTTTCTTAATCATAAAGAAAAATTCAATAAGGGGAAAAAAATTCAAGTACCTTCCATGTCAATGGAGAACACACTGTGTGTTTGGGGGGTTACACGAACAGTTTTGGATGAGGTTCATGCCATGATAAAAGTATAAGGGAAGAAACAGTGTATGGGTGATACACGTTGTGTACATCTGTTTTGAAAATTTGAATGTTTTCCTTCTCTTGACACTTTCGTGCACTTCAAATATTCATTCAAAAATAATCTTCATCTAAGGTGTGCGCTTGACCTTTTAGAGTCATGACACCGATACGTCCTCCAGTTTTACTCCAAACACAAGGCAGTGATCAAACATAATACGTAGATGATCAGGGACTACTAGTAGATCCTCCAGTCATTCCTATCATGACACCAACCATAATCCCGGATACATGTGACGATGTATAGTTTTGAGAGGGCTTTATGAGGTTTATGCAGACCTTCTAGTGAGCATTGCATCTTACCCCGTCTATGGAAGAGTTTGTGCGGGAATTTCAGCAACAACATCCTCCCACCATCATAGGGGGGGGGGGAGGACCTCAGGATGCATATTCTTGGTTAATAGCCATGTTGTCTATCTTTGAGCTCCTGGATATGCCTCTCGAGAGGAGGGTGAAGCGTGCTATGTACATGATTTGGAATTATGCCAAGAGATGGTAGGATATGAATTCACAAGATGGGCGCCAGCATGGTATCTCATGGGATTGGTTCCTTCATTCCATCTATTATTACTTCTATGAATAGAGCATGAGGGTCGACTGAGCCTGAGAGTTACCAAGTATGGAGAAGGGTAAACTTTCTATAATGCCACAGCCTTAAACATTACATAATCATGAATTATGTTAATAATTCACATTGAGGATCTTTTTGGTTTTAGAAATTTAGGGAATTAGGTCACAACTTACACATAACAACGTGAATATTACATGTGGACACTTCTACTCAGTATCCATTTTTTATAATATATAAACTCTTAAAAAGGAAAACATGTCTAGTTCCATATTTTAGACAACATGAATACTGCATCATATCATCATTGACCCTATTCATCTTTATGTCCTATGGAAAACATTACAATAACTTGGGATGAGAAAAAAAGGATAAGTATTCTTATAAATTAAATAATGAATACATTAGTCCATCAATACATGATAAAACTTATGATCTTATCACACATCATGAAATCATAATATTTATGAATAACACATTGAAATCATAAATCATAAAGGATACTTGTGGCATCCATATCATAAATACATTGTAGCTATCACAACTACATAGGTAGTTATTTTTTTAAATACCCATCATAGAATATTCCATAAATATCTTTGGAGAAACTTTAACATTTTCCCCTGTCATGTTACCTAATGTATTGGAGGGAGATCTAAGGCCCCCGCCCTAGGTTTATCATAAAATCACCTGTATATGAAATCCAAGCCCATGAACCATAACATAATCATAACACATAAAACAATCATAATGTAAAGATAACATTTATATATTACAATAAAAATATATCAGTTCATGTTATTGACATAATCAATCCAGTTTAGAAGACACATTTAAAACATTCAAAATGAATATTTTTGAATCAAAGGGTCCCTTAAAACTTTGAAACGTTTAATGGAATTAAAATTTAAATACATTAATGTCTATATAAATAAATATATAAAACTATTTAAAAAACATGGACATTAATGATAATGATTTATAAAAATAAATCTTCAAAACATTTAAAAAGATATTTTAGTGAAAGAGTCTTATAACACTTGAGAAACAACTGAATAAAAATAAATACATATTAACATAGAACAAAGCTTATAATATCCTGATAATTAATAGAGTCAGGATATAATATTTCATATAATATTATATAGACCTTATAGGATAATAAAGGTTCACAATCTAAAGAGCAAACTCAACGAAAGGTGATTAAGATATAGTCTCTTACAATGATAATTTTATAAATAAAATAGATTGATTAAGTGTATATACAATAGGTCCACATAATTAATGTAAAAATACTAGATAGGAAATAAATAGTTATTTATCACTTAATCATATCACAACATAATCAAAAATTAGAAGATCAAACCAAATAATGGAAATTAGGTTAAAAAGTTATCTTATAGAAATTCGGCAGCCTAATGGCATCTTTAAAAAAATCATAAAATTAGTTAATAAGAGAGAAAATGGTTTCTAATCACATAGAAATAAAATTTTCTGAAATATGGATATATAATAACATATCCCAACTTACAAAAATGGAAATTTAAAAAGACATAGAAAAAAATAAGTCTTTGACAAAAAGAGGTCAGTGAAAGGTTCTATTACTGATTTGGTATCTTCCGAAACATTCACCACATGAAAAAAGGATCATATATTGAAGATTTAAATACTCATAAATTAAGTTATATTACACAAAGGAATACAATAATGTGTAGTAAATACACCACACAAAAATAAAATAGTTTCAAATATAGCCTGAATCTCATGACAATAAAAAGTGAGATGAAGACCCCTTACCTTGTGTTTGACTTGTTTATTATTTACCTTCCTGAATAATAAACTTAAGTTAAGAATAATTAATTCATAACATTCTTCAATTATATTATTCCATTTATATGACTTATTACCTTTCTCTAATGGACATATAATTATTCATGTTTATATATGTATTTTTGGCGATATTCGGTACTTGAGTCATAAATAATGTTGTTATAATTACAAATTGTACATGTTGTCAAAATACCATTATATCCAAAATTATATGAATTATATAGATATCATATAATATATATATATATTTAATATATTTTTATTTTTAATATTCCATATCATTTGGATATATGAAATGAAATTTACCATTCATGGTGATGGTAATTCGTACATACGCATGAACACTACTTTCATTTCATTTATTTTTCATTTTTTAAAAAATTAATATCTAATTCTAGATAGGAATATTATTATTAAAGTATAATATCATATTTTATATAATTTAAATATGTTCATTAACACAATCCTTTATACTCTCCATGTATTGTATTAACGAGTAATATCACATTGAGGGGGCAGTAGTTCGTAATTATTCAAATGAAATTATCTAATTTACCCATTAAGAGAACAATAAAGGTGTTAGATAAATGAAAAATATAGCAACATATATACCATATAAATATAATATATATCACATATAAATTCAGTTCCATCTTAATGTCCACCGTAAGAGGTGCTAGGTGAATATTGAACTATTATCGTTTCGTGAGGCATTAGTTCGACGTCCATAGAAACAATCTGTTTGTATCAATTAGATGGAGGTTTGTGAAAGCTTAGTTTTCATCCTTCTCATAAAATAACCTATTATATTTATGAAACCTTTTTTATGTAATTAATGGATAAGAAGATAATAAGAGTGAATATGTAAAAAAGGATATAACTTGAGGGAAGATGTTACGTTTAAATTGGGTAACTCTATTTTTTTGAACCAAAAGGATTTCATGAAGATACTTCATCCTATGGTAAGGATACTAGTAGGAATATATGGATGTTTGGAGCTTCATGGATCATAGTATGGATGATCCAAGTTTCTTGAGAGGTGTGGGTAATGGGTTATATGTGGAAGCCTTTATTAAGAGGGAGGAAATACTCTTTAGGAAAGATTGAATGTATTATTTTATATTAAAATTATTTTTTATTTAAAAAGTCTAAAAAATATTTTATTCTATTATAATGTGCATATATGTCGAAATAAAATCATCCAAAAAGAATTGGATATGTTTTGGATATTTTTAAAATTTATCTTTTTCATTTAACCATTTGTTAACTTATTTATCTTTTACTGTGTCCTCATATATATTCATACTATATGGTTAATATATATACAATAAAATACCAAGAGACCAAAAATTGATCATTAATTACATATTTAACATCATATATGTAATTTTTCTGAATATTATATTTTTAGGAATATTTTACCATTATATAAAACATTGATTGATATAAATAATATTATATGCCAATTTTAATACTATTCATATCATGAATATTTTAAAAATTAATACAAAATTGTTTATTTTGAAAAACATTCATAAATTATAACAAAACAAGTAATCAGAATCTATAAAATTTGGGTATGGCCTAAAAAGTTTCAAAATAAGTTTATTTTAATATTTATAATATCATTTATTTTAATCCTTTATTAATGAAGCAATTACTGCATCTCAATTGTATCGTAAATAAATTTATTAATATAGAGTCTAAAAATTATAAATAAAATAAAAATATGTAGAAAATATTTTTATCTTTAAAATTAATATTTATAGTCAAAGATATCACTTATATGACCATATATGAAACTTGTTTTACTAAAAGATATATTTTTGGGTGACTTTGGTCTTTACATTAAATTAATTAATATAATGTGTCATTTTCACTCCAAAGTGGATCCATGGGTACCCCAAATTTAACCAAGGATTCCCTTGGTTATCAATATCTCATAAAATTTGGTAATGTCATGTGTAATAGTAATTTAATATTTTTAAAATATTATTTTTTACCATTATTTACCAGATATACCCTTTAACCATGTTAAATAATATATTTACTAGAGTAAATATTCATAATGTATAAAAATAAAAGTTACCTATTTATACAATATTGACCTCTTGTTTCCAAATATGGAATACATTTTTCCAAATTAAAAATAAAGAAGTTTCAGAAATTAATTTAAAACTATTTGTCGTTATCAAAAAAGCGTGTTTTTAAGAAATTAGAAATATCAAATGATTTAAATTTTTTATGTCCAAATTAAGAGTGAAATTAATTCCAATGACAAATATTTCATTAAATAGTTAAAATATAATCTAATTAAACTTTAAAACAAATTATAAATATAATATAACAATAAAAATAAATTAAATTAAAAGTGAATATTGAATTAAAATACTGTATTTTCACTTTTCATTAAAAAAATAAGCTTTATCAAAAAATATAATAATTTATTTCAAAGTAAATTTTTATGTCCCTTATCTAAAGAAGAATTATATTTTGACCAAAATAACATATAATAATGAAAAAACTAGATTTAAAAAGCTTTCACCAACAAATGGTGGTAAATTGAACTTTTAATGAATATTAGAGTATTTATACTTGAAATTGAAAATTTTCACATTTTTATCCTCTAATGTTTGATTGGATAATTGAAAGAACATTTAAAAAAAAGGTGTTATAAAATTTTATTTAGTTATTTTGATTACCTTCAATATAATGGAAACCTGATTACTACAATTTAAAATAATAATAATATTATATTTTTTCGGTATATTTCAACATTGTGTGCAACATAAGATTTCAAAGAAACTCATTTTTTCATGTTGAGTACGCTTTTGTACATAACAACCCCTTTAATGTAAAATTAATATTCCATTCAAAAATATTAATAAATATGAAAATTCCATTCTCTTTTTTTACATGGGATGTTACAACCTTCCCCCATTTTGGGAAATGCGTCGTTACAATTATAATATTGGGTTTGGAAAATTCATTGGAAGTCCCATTTTCGAAAAAGTGTTAATAAAACTGTCACATTATAATAAATAAAGAGATGAAAAAATATCACCAATGAGAACCCATATATAGATTCCATGTAGGAAAACATGGATATGGTAGAAAAATTAAATCTCGTTGACTGAATGAGAGTGATAAAGAACTTGATCCCAAATAGTTAACAACTGAAATACGAAAACTTTATGGTTGGGTAAAAGAATGTTGATAAAAGAAATAATATAACATTTTTTCTTGATTATTCTTTTTAGAGAGTTTAAAATTTTTATTACTACATGGACTACGATCATAAGGGAAGATACATACATTTCATGTAGTGTGTCGTCCTTTAATAAAATTATACCAAAAACTCATCTTTTCTCTAAATGATGACTATTCAAGATTAAATGGTCACACATGATGTGCTAGAATCAAAGTCTAGAGAATAACATAATCCAAAAAATATGAAATATATATTTCCCATGTATTTCAAAAATAACTAAAACCAAACTGTTATGTACAAGATCACATAATCCAAAATGAAAATCCTTTATAAAAAAAATATTACTATTAATCTCCAAAATTTTACAAACTGTACCCAAAGTTCAAAAAAGACAATCCAATACTAAAATTTCCTTATGATCCTTCAATATATTCCAAACTATGATTGAATCGTAAAACATAGAATAATTTAATCACGTATTCTTCCATAAAAAACATAACATTTATCACCAAATAACATCAGTTACTCTTAATGTGTGATTCTGAAAACTAATTAACCAAATACCATATCTTGTATGATAGGTTATCCATTTCCATATGTAACCCAAATTGTCATATGTCCATAATAAAAACATAGATTCATAAAAAATAAAATTTCTACCATTACTCTACAAATGAGATCACATAGTATTCTATGTTCCTTAATCAAATAGTGTTCCCAAAAGAGAGAATGTATACTAACATAACTTTTATCACATAATCACCCATTCATTTTTCTATAATAATGATATCTATTTGATACAACATAAGTTCCCAAAATCAACTTATTCTTTATCCATAATATTATTTAATCAAAAATAACAATTCATACTAACTGGGGACTTCACGTAGGCCAGTAGCAGGAGATGTGCCCTTATTGCACATTGGTTGGGGGATTGATTCTCATGGCCTTGTCGGACCAGATAGGTTGTCACCCTCCCTGCAGGTTGTACATTTTATAAAACCATATAATTTTATAACATTTACATAAATGAGATAAATTCCTCATGAATAACCATAATATATTTTAACCAAAATATTTATCATTACATTTCCCATTTCATTTGGTTGCTCATTATGTTAACCACTATAGTTTCCATCACATATATTGTTACGTTGGTTCCTAATAGAACCATCCATTTACTAAATCCTAAATGTTCAGTGTGTATATATAAGTAAAATCATCATATACTATCTTATGAAGAGGGTAAACACAATGATACACTTATTCATGATATCTTAAACTCATTCGATTTGTCTAAAACAACAGTGACTCTTTCTAATATTCTAACCATCATGGATATTTTACTTGTGATTAAATAATAAACTCACCTCTAAAATTATATAAACCTTCCTCTAATGCCAACTATAAAGTCCCAGCCTTAAACATTACATAATCATAAATTTGGTTAATAAATCACATTGAAGAAATTTTTAGGTTTTGAGATTTAGAGAATTAGGTCATAACCTATACATAACAACAAGAATATTACAAACATACACTTCTACTCAGTATCCATTTTTTCATTAAATTAAAAAATCATAAAAAAGGAAACATGTATAGTTCCATGTATTAAAAATGAAGAATTTTCCATGATCCCATACTTGACCCGGTTCTTCATTATGTCAGGTTGAATAAATTTCAAAAACATGTTATGAGCATAAAAATCTCAATAAGAGTTATAAAATAAATAAGGAATAAAGTAGTCCATTAATACATACAAAACATATTCTCTTAAACATACCTCATAAAATCATAATATTTATGAATAAAAAATTGAAATCAGAAATCATAATAGTAAATTGTGTAATCCATATAATACATACATTGTAGATATGACATATACATAGGGAGTTGCATTTTGAATACCCATCATAGTATATTCTCTAAATCTCTTTGGATAAATACTTATTTTTACCTCCATCACATTACCCAATTCATTGGAGAGCTATCACAGGATCACCTGCCCTATGTTTATCATGGAACCATTTGTATACATAAACCATTCCTAAAAACTATAACATAATCATAACACATAAAAAATCATAATGAAAACATTACATTACCATATTAAAATTAAAATATATCAGTACATTATATTGACATAATCAGTCTAATTAAAAAAACATTTAAAACAATTAAAAATAATATTTTTGATTCAAAGAGTCCCATAAAACATTGAATCTTTTAATGAAATTGACATTTTAAATAATAATTTCTATATTAATAAATCCTTAAAACTATTTTAAAAATATGGAAATTAAGGATAATTATTTAGAAAAATAAATATTCAAAACATTTAAAATGATGTTTTAGTAAAAGATTCTCATAACATATGAGAAACACTTGAATAAAAATACTTTTAGAATAACATAAAATAAAGATTATAATAACATGTGAATAATTAGATTCAAAATATAATATGTCAAATCGTAGTATATACACCTTATTAGATAATAAAGGTGCACAATATCAAGATATACATCCGTGAGTGGATAATGAGATGTAATCCCTTATAATATTTATTTTTTAAATAATAAAAATTGATTATGTTTATTTACTATTGATACACATAATTAATAAAAAAATAGGAAATCAGAAGTTATTTATCACATAATCATATCATGACATAATCGTGACGTAAAAGATCAACCAAAGGAATTGATGTTGGGTTAAGAAGTTCTCCTATAGAAATTTGACAGCCTAATGACGTCGCATTAAAATTCATAAAATGAGTTGATGATAGATAAAAGGGTCTCTAGTCAGATGGAAATACAATTTACAGCAATAATGATATATAAGAACATATCCCAACATAATAAAATGGATATTTAAAAATACATAGAATAAAATATGGCTTTGACAAAAAGAGTACGGTGAAAGGTTCGCTTACCGATTTGGTAACTGACAAAAAAATACACCACATGAAAGAATGATAATACAATGCTTATGTAAATACTGATAAATTAAGATATATTACAAAAGGAATAAAATCATGTTCAGTACATATACTCCACAAAATGAAATACTTTCAAATATAGAATGAATCTAATAGGAATAAAAAGTTAGATGAAAACCTCTTACTTTGTGTCTGAATTGTTCATTATTTATCTCCTTGAATAATAAATATAAGTTAATTATACATACTTCCGAACCTATTTAATTTTCATTATTAATTTTATATCACTTATTACCTTTCTTTAATAATCATATAATAATTCAAGTTCATATTGGTCATTTTATCGATGTTCAATACTTGAGTAAAAAATTTACTTGTTATAAATACAAATTGTTCATGTGGTCAAAATTACATTATATCTATAATTATATTCATGATTTAGATATAATATATATATTGTATATATGTATTTATAATAGTAAATATCATTTTGATATATGAAATGAAATGCATATTTCTTGGAGATGGTAAGCCCTACCTATGCATAAATGCTACATTCATTAATTCATTTCATTTTTTATGAAATGAAAACAATGTGATACATAATTATATAATTATTAAATTTTAATATCATATTTTATATATGTTATATATGTTCATTAAAACCACCCTTTATACATTCCATGTATGTTATTAACGAGTCATATCACTTTCATGGGGCAGTAGTCTGTACACCTGAAATAAAATTATCGTATTTAAAAATTATGAAAACCATAAGGGTATGATATAAATGAAAAATAAAAAATCATTGAAAGAATATAAATATAATTTATATCACATATAAGTAGAGTTCAATCTTATTTTCCACTATTAGAGGTGGTATGAGGAGATTGAACAATCATCGTTTTTTGAGGTATTAGTTTGTCATCCATAGAAACAGTATCTTCCTATCCATTACATAGAGGTTTGTGGAATTTTAGTTTGAATAAATCTCATAAAAAACCATTTATATTTAGGATACTGGTGTTTTTATGCAAAATAATAAAAATTGAATATGGAGTGAAGATGTAAAATAAAAGAAGATAACTTGAGTGAAGATGTTTCCTTTAAATCGGGTAACTCCCTTTTGTTTGAACCAAAACGCTTCCATGAAGTTCCTTATTTCTATGTTAAGGATTTTAAGAGGAATATATGGATTTTTTGAACTTCTTGGATTAGATTTTTGGTGATCCAAGGGGCTTGAGAGGTGTTAGTAATGGGTCAGATTTGGTGTCCTTTTATAAGAGGGAGGAGGGGCTCATTAGAAAAGTTTGATAGTATTATTTTGTTACAAAATTAATTTCTTTCTCAAAAGGTCCAAAAATTGTTTTATTCTAAGAAAAGGTGCATATAAGTCAAAATGAAAAAATCCAATAATAATTGGAAAGGTTTTGTATATTTTTTATTCATTATCTTTTTTATTTAACCCTTAGTTAACATATTTATCTTTTACTATGTAATCTTATATATTCATACTATATGGTTAATATATTTACAAAAAAATTAACATAGACCCAAAATATATCATTCAGGAAAATTTTGACATGATATAAGTCATTTGACCAAATATTATATTATTTGTACTATTTTATCATTTGATAAATTATTGATTGATTTAAAAACTATTTTGTCTACATTTTAAAATGATTCATATCATGTGTTTTTAAAAAATTCAAAACAAATGGATTATTTCGAACAATCATCATTAATTCAAATATAGAAAGTCATAATAATCTAGAAAATTATTATATGGCATAAAATAGTCAATGTAAATTTATTTTAATATTTTTAGTATTATTTATTTGAATCCATAATTAATGTTGAAATGACTACATCACCATTGTGACATAATTAAATTTAATTATTTAATGTCTAAAAATTATAAATAAAATTCCCTGATATAGGAAATCACTAATCATTAAAATTTATATTTTTAGTCAAATAGATCACTAATATTACCCCATATAATTTTTTTACAAAAATATATATGTTTATGTTACTTTTGTCTTTACATTAAATTAATTAATGTAAATTGTCATTATCACTACCATGAGTCTCCATGGGGTCCCAAAATCGACCAAAGGATGAACATGGTCACCCATATCTCATCCAATAGGTTTAAGAGAAGATTTATGGTAATTAATATTATTATAATATTAATTTTCACCCTTATTTGTCAGATTTACCTATAAAAAATGGTAAATACAATTTTTACTAAAGTAAATATTTATAACATCTTAAAAAAAGTTAACTATTTACACAATTTTGAACTCCTGATTTCAAAAATGGAATCCATTTTTTTAAATTCTATAAACAGAAGTGGAATAAATTAATTTGAATTTAATTATCATTGTCAAAACAAAAAGAGTGTATTTATGAAATAATAACTATCAAAAATATTTACCTTTGTTTATGTCCACTTTAATAAAGAAATTGCATCTAATGAACGAAATTGGATTAAATTGTAAAAATATAATCTTTTTAAATTTTAAAATCATTTAAAAATATAATCCGACCATAAATATAAATTATATTAAAAGGAAATTTATATTTAAAATTCATTATTTTTCATTATTCATTAAAAAAATGAACTTCATCAGAATAATAACAAAATTTGACAAAAAATAAATTTTTACGACCTAATTATAATGTTGAATATTATTTTGTCAAAAAAAAAATATAAAAGTGAGAAAAAATATATTTAAAAAATGGTTTTCCATCAAAATCTGGTAAATCGACCTTTTCAAAAATAAAACAGTATTTATGTTTAAAATTGGAAACATTTACATTTTAAGCATCTAACGTTTATAAGATAAATTTAGAAACATTTAAAAAATGTTTAATAATATTTTAGTTTGTTTTTTATTCCCTCCAATAAAAATCCTTCACATTAACTACCTTTTAAAATTATATTATTTTTATATTATTTTTTGGTATATCTCAACGTTGGTTGCAATGTTAGATTTCAATGAAACATGTTGTTACATGTTGATTATGTTATTGGAAATATCATTCCATTTAAAATAATATTAATATTAAATTAAAAAAATTAATCAATATGAAAATCTCATATTCTTTATTAACCTAGGATGTTACACTTTTAATCTTGGAGTATTCTTCTCGCTTAATAGAACAACATCACTTCACACCCATTCCAAGGGTGATGTGTTATTCTGGGAGAGGTAGTTTGAGGATGGACTCAGGCATGTCATATGATCTAAGGATATCATCATTAGGATGACATCTTTCAATTATATAGTCAACCAGGCATTGATCACAGAGCGCATGATGAGGGATTATAGAGCTTTAAGCCATGGCGGTTCAGCATCTGGAGTTGTTACCCCACCGAGTGATAGTAGGAAGCCTCGTAGAAAGTTTATGTGCGGAAATCTGAGTAGGAGAAATATGAATTCCAGTATCTAGTTGGTATGATACCAGTGTAAGAAGAGCAGGCAAACGAGTGCAATTTCACAAGATACCCTGTTGAGTGCCGATCCTGCAGAAAAATGGGATATATTTAGTGTTTCTGTTATATTTTATTACCAGTATCTAGTTATAGGAGTTCTACTATGGCTCCACAATTTGGAACATGACGACTAATTTATCATCAGTCTGGGAATTGGAGTTTGTCTGGCCATTCAGGCCGATGTGGAGGTCATGGTAGCATTAGTTAGACACATGGTATTCCTTAGCCACAGTGTGGATCATCTCAGGGATCCCTGATATCTTCATAGGGTTGTGGCATAGGGTAAGATTTCTCTATAATGAATACCCATAAAGGGTTGGATCTAAGACCCTCTATAGTTATAGGTATGATTCAAGTTTCCGAAGGTTTATCTTCCGCACTTTTTTATACAAGGTCTTTTCATTGTTTCTTATCAGTTTGGTTGTGGAGAGCCTTGGTATCTGTATCATTACCTCTTATAATATCTTGATTCACGACACACTGTTAGGGACTAAAAGGGTACTTGTAATTTAGTTATAGGAGTTGCTTCTTGTGGATGGTGGGTGTCACTTCTTATGGGACATTTATGTCTTGGAAATTATGAGCTATGAATTCATTATCAGAATGGATTTATTAGATCCCTTCTAGGTAGATTTTGATTTCTTTCATTGAAGGATGAGTTTCATGTCACCCGAGGGAAGATGGTTTCTATATATGGGAAAGTAGGATATATAGTTGTGTAGAGAGGGACCTGAGCAACATGGGTTGGGAGGAGATATAGTCATATTTCTAGTCTGTATCTAGATGAACATGGGACATCCTAGAGAGGATTTTATTTCAGTGGATGATTACTTCAGGGATGTCATCTGGATGACTTATCAGGCTTTTCCTTGGAAAGAGAGGTAGAATGTTCAATTGATCTTGTGTGAGGAGTGTAACCAACATCCATTAATCCTTTTAAGATGGTTACACCAGACTTATAAGAGATCAAGAAGTAGTTATAGGATTAACAGAAAAAGGGTTTCATCATACCCAGTACATCTCCTTGGGGTTCGCATGTCCTGTTTTTGAAGATGGGGGACAATGCCCTCAAACATTTTGTGGATTATCAGAATCTGAACCAGTTGACAATAAAGATCCGATATCCATTATTGTGGATATATGAAGTATTAGATCAAATTCTAAGAGCTAAGGTGTTCTAAAATATGGAATTTATATTTAGTTATCATCAGTTGAATGTCAGACCATCTGATATATGTATTACAGTAGTTCGGAGAAGGTATGGTCTATAAGAGTATATGGATATGAATTTTGATCTCACGAACGTGCCAGAAGTTTTTATGGAACTCATGAACCATGTGTTCCATACATACTTGGATTCATTCGCGGTAGACTTCTTGGAAGATATATTTATGTAATATGACACACAAAACACCCATGCCTCTCATATTGAGATCATTTTGAGTACACTAAGAGAGCATCCGTTATCTGCTATGCTCTCAAAATTTCACTTTTGGATGGACCAAATTCAATTAATGGGTCATGTTATCTATGAGATAGGTGTAGAAGTAGACCTATAGAATGTGGGAGCAGTAGTTGTCTATGAGTAGCTGAAGAAAAACATTGAGGTATTCTATTTTATAGGTATGGATGGTTAATAGAGATGTTTTATACATAAATTATCATTTTTAGAAGCACCACAAATGTGCCTAACTAAGAACGATGTGATGTATGTGTGGCCATAATCTTGTGATTCAGCCTTTCAGGAGCTGAAAGGGAGGTTTACTTCAGCAATGATACTAGTTTCTCAAGATCCAGGAAAGAGCTATACTATTTACTATGATGATTCAGGAATCTAGATGGGGATAATTCTTATTTTGGGGGAGCTATTTTTTGTATACAGGTCTCAGCAGTTGAATCCACATTAGAGGAATTACCCAAGGCACAATCCCGAGTTGGCTAATATTGTCCATGATTTACAATGTTGGAGAAATTATCTTTTGGGAGTGCATATGGGGGTTTTAACCGACCAAAAAAGTGTCAATAACATCTTCACTCAGTGCGGTCTGAATATAAGACAGTGAAGGTGGGTTTATTACCATAAGTCCCTTGAATTTGAGCTTGCCTACATGCTTGCAAATGGCAAGATAGTGGCTGATGCATTGAGCAGGATGAATAAGATAAAGGTAGTTCAGAAGGCCTGTAGTGAGTGGAAACATATATTGGTTTTATCTAAGATGCATTTGGAGGATCATGTCAGATAGGGGACGACGTTTCATTCTTTTATAGGTATTACCTATACTCTACCTGATCGAGTGTGAATGAGACAACTTTCAGATTCTAAAGGCCTTGTTCTACGTGATGGTGTTTTAAAAGATAACCATATTCTTGTATGGACCATAAGTGAGGATGAGATCATATGTTTTCATGGGATCTTATTGGTTTCAGTAGACATACACGAGGAGCGGATATGGTATTTTCATTCTTTCTTTTGGGCATTTCATCCAAGTGTCACCAATATGTATCAAGATCTTCACTGTTAGTATTGGCTACCCGGTATGATGAACGATGTTTCTAGTTTTGTGATGAGGTGTTCCACCTATCCGCAGGTGAAGGTAGATCATCAGTGTCCAATATAGTTTTTTAGTAGATACCCATTCTCGAGATGAAGTGGAATGACGTCACGATGATCATTATGACATGTTTAACGAGGTCTCCTCATTTGAACAGTGTATTTGGGATTTTATTGACAAACTCACGAATGTTGCACAATTTTTACCAATAAAAGATACCTTCATTATTGATGTGATGGGAAGAATGTATATCTAAGAGATTGTACTATTTCATGGGGTTTAGCACAACATCATTACAAACAGGGACACCGGCTTTTCTTCACAGGTCTAGTAGGTACTACAAAAGGATTTGGGTTGATAGGTACTTTTGGGTACATCTTACCATCCCTATATAGATGGCTAGTCCAAGCATTAGATTCAGGTATAGGTAGAAATGCATCGAGGATACATCCTAAGTTTTGGATGTTCTTTGGAGAAGTACATACCTCTGGTGGAGTTTACCTAAAATAATATTTTTCATGAAAATATTCAAATGGATTCTTTTGAGGATTTGTATGGTAGGCCATGTAGATCACCCATATATTGTATGGAGATAGGAGATCCAACTATGTTGGTAACTATCTTTTCCATGAAACCACGTCACAAGTAGATTTGATTTGGAAGAGGATGGATATTGCACAGTCATGAAAAAGGACTTATACGGATAAACGGAGATGGCCTTTGGAGTTCGAGTTCAGAGATCAGGTTTTCCTACATGTCACACCGAGTTTCGAACGTAGGAGGATTAATATTCATGGTTAGATTTTTCAAAGATACGTCAGGATATTTGAGGTTTTGAAGAGAGTCGGGCCCATTTCCCGTCAGTTAAAATTATATCAGAGGTATTAGTCTATGCACGACGTCGTCCATGTTTCTCAGCAACTACGTTATTTCTCAGACTGGTCTCATGTTTTTTTACCCAAGGAGGTTGAGTGGGATGTGAATGAATCATTCACGGGGCAACCAAATTGGATTTCTGATCGTATTTCAAAGGTTCTCTAGGGACAATATATTCCTATGGTATGGGTTATATGTTAGCATGTGGGAGTTATGTATGAGATATGGGAGAGGGATACCAATGTGTTATTTCAATGGAAAGATTTATTTGAGGATTCATCTTCATCTCCACATTATTAGGGAAATTATAGGACAAAATTTTTTAAGGGGGGATGTTTGTAATAACCAAGATATCATTTAGTAGTATAGATCATGTTTTCAGGTGTCTTTGAGGAAAAGTGGATTTTGGATATTTTAGGAGTACACTCCATGTACCCTGTTACCATGTACGACCTTGTCTTCGGCATGTAACATCTAATACAATGTTGTGTGGGGTGATGTAGTAGACCACTAATGTCGGGCGTCAGTTGAGGTGAATACACAATGTGTTCAGTAACAGAACATTCCGTGTACTCTTTCTTTTATTTCAGTAAATAGATTGGGGTTGCATCTCATTCCCAGAATTGTCTTCTTGTAACCCTATCTCGTCTAGGAGCGGTTGGAAGCGACAATTATTATCTGAGCCACTTATAGACCATCGTACTCCGAATCAAACTCCATAGGATGTGTTAGAATAACTTTGGTGAGTTCATCATTCTTATAGAACATCAAATTTTGTTTTCTCCTCTTTCGTGGGATACCCATGGTTGAGAATTTTTGATATATTTCTTGATCAATGGTGTTCTTGGAAGATTCAATGGTTGAGGTTCGACTGTATCAATAGTACAACATTGAGGTAAGGGTTTTTTCTTTTCAATAGTTGTATTTGAATAATATGTGAAAAAGAACCCAATAACCTAGTTTAGGGAATTGTGTGTTTAAGAAATTTCACTCTATTAATGGTTGTTATTACTTATTTTCTTGAGTAGTGATGTTTGATTATGAATAAGGCTTATTACCTTGATATGTATGTGTTTTCCCATTTTGATTTTATATTTGTCATTGGGTATTGAATTGCCTCGTAGAGTGAGTTGTATTCCATGTCTAGTACTGTTACGATGTTGTGTATTTTATCTGACATGCTTTTGACATGATTTGTAGATATTTGTCCTAGTAGTATTTCAGATTTACATTAGTTGCTGGATATCATTGGTGCATGATTTCATTACACAGGGCTTTGGGAATCAGGTGTAGTTATACCATATAGGGAATGTACACTGAGGGAATCCACAGAGTGTTTATTATACATTTCATGTTGCAAGACCCTAGGGGGTATGAATGTAAGTGCTCCCACAGAGTGTATATAGTTCCACGTTGTGATACCATAAGTGGAATTGAATGTTTAGTGCTTCCCCAGAGTGTCTATAGATTATAGTTATGGGAATATTGGGGGAATTGATACTGAATTCTTCCTCATAGAGTCATTGTTAAGCTGAACCCGAGGGGTTAGACTATGAGAACATCGCCAAAGATTCATGATATTTTTTGGTTGTTTTAATGAAAAATGTAAATGAATATAGATGAAAATCCGGGATTGTTTACTTTAGAGTCCATCCTTGTTTTATTACTTCATTTTCAATATTGCCTGCCAAATATAGTCACTGATAGTTAGGCATAGTTCATCAGGTGGATATCTATTAGGATTTTTCTCACACCCAATTAGGGTCATGCTTTTGGGCCCACACAGATTATATTTTTGCTGGTAGAGATAAGGGTGAGTACCCTTCTACTTTATTTACATGACTGCTGTGGAGCTGGAGAGCATGGGAATAAGCTGAGGCATGCATTGTTGTGGAGTTATTTACTTGTTTTTCCCTTGAATATTGTTTTATTAATGAATTCCTGTTTTTTGACTGGTTTTGATGATTTCCTAGATACTTTCAAAATGCATAATATATATATATATATGATGCAGTTGTTTATTTACATTCAATATTCCACTATTTACTCATTGTATGGTATTCTTGTTTCAAATTCTATTTTCTGATTCCCATTCTGCTGTATTTCTCTGCTAATGAGGGAATAGTTTCTCCACTATCACACTCAAGGCCCCTACTGCTATTCAGCAACCTCTAACATTTGGGGAAATGATTTTGAGGCCATGTGACCAACCAGGTATGGGGATCCTTTGGGTGGAACCCAGAACCGAGACATTACAAAAATTTATATCTAATATTCTAATATGTTTTTATAAATACGAAACATCCCTATTTCATAATCTATTAATATTATTAAAAATGAAATCACTACTTGTGCTAACGTACGACTAACCGTCTGCACACTACGGGGTAATATGTTTTTCACCACCACCTTACATAGATGTGTATAATAGGGAAAATAATAAATATATATGATTTTAATTAAATTATACTAAATCTAGGATATTATAAACCATCCACTTCAATATCATTCAACAATTATGGGAATGATATTGTTGACCGTTTATACATACAGCTTACCGTCTCCACAACTTGATGAGATTCATTCTCCACGTTTACCATTCAAAAATGATTATAATGTATATATAATAAATAATCATGAAATATTGGACAGAATAATTCTAATGGATTTAAGTATATATATATATATGTCTTTTAATTAATCTTATTATATTCAATAGGTAAATGAAAACTGCGTTCCTGCATTCGTACGACCTACCCTCTATATGAATGGTGTATTATGATTCATTAATCAATATTATATATATATGATATATAAAAAATATATATTATATATAGATAATGTTTTAAATTATGTATATATATAAATCATGATATAATTAATAATATCAATAATTACAATTCAAAAAACATATGAAAACTAAAACAAGTATTCCAAAAAGGTTGCATTAAAATGGAATTTGCAGCTGAATACGTAAAACAAAGTCATAATCGAAACATATATGATATCATAAATTTTATTATGGTTATTTAAAAATTTAATAATATGATTGATCCAACTATACCTGAGTTTTGGACACATATAGAAGAAATTAGACCTAGTTTAAGGGATAATATTGCATTATGACTTTTATACAAGATTGTTTCTTCGTATGTATTTAATGGGGTATATTTATCAACCATATACATGTTTTCTAAAAAGGTTTTCAAAAAATGTTACAATTATTCTATATATGTTTAATGTCATTTTGAACCATTTTTTACTTTCACAACATGGTTTGGAAGGAATTTTTCTTTCGTTTACAATACGAGTTATTTTTGACTTCTCCAACAGATGTATGAGGGGAATTTTTTTATCATATACAACCTGAATAGATTTTTACATCTTAATAATGCCTTATTTACATGAATCATAATTTATAAGAAGCCATGTTTATTTTCAATTAAATTATTTTCTTCTAAAAATGTATGGCATTTGGAGAAAAGAACATTTTTTTGAAGAAGAAATGATATTTTCATTAGGAATAATGTTCCTCTGTTTTATCAAAATTATTTCCCATCTAAGATATCACAGGGTTATGATTATATACCTATTCATACATTTATTTTTTTATTATAGAATTAATTTTATGATGTCCATTTAACTTATATATATTATTCTATGATTGAAATTTTGTTTAAGAATACAATTGTTTCATGGGTTATGCTATGATGAATGGTTTTTGTTTTTAGGAACATGTGTGAAGGATTTCATTATGAGAAGAGTGGAAACTATATGTCCCTCAAATTCCTTGGGTAAAGATTTATGTATCATGAGATAGACATGACTAGAATGGAAATAAAATCTGGTTCAACAATACATGGATGGAATGGCAGGTAAACTCAATTCAGTAGAGGAATTTTTCAACAATGATGGTCTTGGAAGAAATTCCTTGGATAATAAAGAAATCATATTATGTACTTATTATTTTACTACAATTACATGTTTCATTCTAATGCTATTTTATCATGGTTAATGTTCCTTTATGATCTATGCCTTATGAACTTCCATGACTTATTTCATGACCCACCATTTTGATGTTTAAATGTTATTTTCATGTTTTTACATTCAAATGTATACGGTTTTTATATTCTCCATGTTTTCCTTTAGTGAAAATTTGAGCTCACAATTTTTAATTTTTTCCCTAGGATATATTGAAAGGTTTTAGGTAGGAAAACAAAAGGGGATGATCTTTATGGGAGATATTGAAGATTTTTCACCATGTTAGAAGATTATGTTCCGAGTTTTCAAATGTAGTAAACTAATATGGTCATTGGGAAAATATTTGTGTATTTTATTATGAATTTAGTTAAATAATTGTAATGACCATGTACGTCTAGCTATGGTCTCAACAGTTTGAATTTGAGAAAATGTTTATCACACCTTTGGAAACAGTGATGAGAAAACAATAGTGAGATATATATATATATATATATAATTTTATTGTATATCTAGGGATTCCCCTAAGGATAAGTATAAGTATAGGTTATAGTCCAAGAATTATGACAAAGACCTTAAATATCCAATGATTAAACCAATGATGTTAGACATAGAATGTACACCCCCTTGATTATGTATTTTTCCTAGGTTGAATTTTTCCACTCACAACATTTTTTTAGGGTTTTAGAAAATTAATTGATACTGGAGGATTCATGTTAATGGAGAATATGATGGATAATGGAATGATATTATTCATGAGAAAACAAATTAAATGGGAGTAGGAAAGATAAATATCATTATTATACATAATTAGAAGTCCCATAATATGATCAATAATCTCAATTTTTGGGAGTTTCGTGAAGCAGCTAATAAGAGAAAGATGGAGTTCCATAGTGATAATTGAGCAAAGAAAGTTTTGTTTTCCTCATGTATATCATGTTGGAAGTGGAATCATAGAGAATGTTTCGAAGGTACTAGAAGATTCTATGGGTGTGTAAAATAAGGACAAAAATACAGTAATTTAAATAGTATAGGATATGTTAACACAATAGACTAGGATAATGGTATCACTAAGACATCAACAATGGTAAAATGTTTTAAATGGGGAATGTGTGAAAATTATGGAAATATATTTCCTAAGGGAAAATATCATGAAGAGAATTAGTATTGTCATATGGTTAGTTTTTATGTTGTTGATGACGCGAAGACTATAAATGATATATGAGATGATAGAAATTTTGAGGAATAAAACAATGCGGATTGGTCAATTGTTTATGAAAATTGTAGATTGATGTATGGTACAAGGCAATATAGAAACATCTAAGTATTTTTCCTCTTTTTATTAGTGTTACGTTTCTAAATGTATATGTTGAATGGTATAGGTATCCATGATATGTTATTCAGATTTTTTTGGAAATCACATGATACACACATAATAAACAGATAAAGAGAAAATGAAATTTTTGAGAGTATTAATGAGATCATGATAGGTAAAAGGAAAAAGGGATATCATTGTTTGAGTATATAGAATTTTTGGTAAATAGTTGTGTGGAAAGAGTTAATTTTGACATAATGCATGTTTTCACAAAGGTTTTAAGGAAATTCATATTATTAACATGTTTAAAGAGAATAAATGATTAAGGTATTCACATGTTTGGAATGTGACAAATAATAACAACCAAATGATATATGAGAGAAAAATGTTAAGTTTATTTAGTTAACCTCTTTTTAATATTTTGTATTTTCAGTTTTTGGAAGGATTGTAATACTATCCATTTATGGATAGTATATGCTATATTACGATTTAATTTTCACAGAGTATTGTATTATCTCTACTATAGTGGAATTATGGGTATTTGGTAACATGTCCTAACCTTTTTGTTGAGATATATAGAATGACCTATCATTCTATCCCATGTTCTTATAACAATTCAATAATGAAAAATTCAACTTCATTTCATTAAATAATAGATGAAGTGGAAATTGTTTAGGGAATGACGAATGGTAAGAATGTACTGAAATCATTTATGTATTTCTCCTCATGTAAAAAGTCATCATCATTAAGATAAAGATATTGAAACAAAAAATTTTATCCTTGTACGTTCTTATCGGATGAATCAGATTGTCCCAGTAATAAACATAGAATATTGGATTTTTATGTTATCTTTCTCAAAACCATAATCTCTATAATTTTCCATCATTACTAGATGGTTAGATTTCTCTTCCATATACATGTTTGAACTTACCACCTATTTTCTACAATGTATAATCCCGATGATGAGTTACTTTGGGTAACTGTTATATTTATACCATTCCTTTTTAAAATTATGTTTTTGTATCCCTTTTCGAATAAAAGTAGGATTTAAAAAAAATGCAGTTTTACCACCTTTTGATGGCACACCCATTTTGAATCTTGTTTTTGAATCTTTAATAAGATAAATTTTACATGATAATCTTCTTATTTTTTTTGTGGTAAATAAAAAGTTACTTTTGTTGAATTTTTGGTATTTTTCTGATAAAATTTAAATTTTAATGAATAGAGAGAATTATAACATTTTAATTTAAAACAACATTTTCATCTAATTTTTTTATATAGATAGCATAAAATTTTAATTGTTTTTAACGTGTAATTGGGTTATATTTTTATCCTTTAATCCAATTATGGCCATTATTTCTAATTTTACTTTTATATTGATCATAAACACATGTCAATATTTTGATAGTTATTCCTTCTTAAAAACCAGCTTTTGGTTATGAAAATAAGAATTTATGTCACATTATATACTATAACATCTATGATTTAAATTTCGAAAAATTTATTCCATATTTGTAATTATATTGTTCAGATTGTTTAAATATGCACTATTTATTTTTTAGACATTATGAATAATAACATCGGTAATTATTTTATTTACCAATGATAAAGGGTAAATCCTGTAAATAAGGGTAGAAATTAATATTTTAATAATATTAAAATATCATAACACAAGTTGTCATTCTAATGGATCAGATATTTCCTTACCATGGTCAACTGTGGATCGATTTTTGGGCCTCATGGATTCACATTGATTTGAAAATTACATTTTATAAGAATTAATTTACAGTAAAGTCTATTATAACAAAAACATTTATCCTTTACTAAATTGATTATAATATTGTGTTATATAACTGATATATATGGATATAAATATTCATTATAAATACAAAAATATTTTATACATTATGGTATTATATTTGTAATTTTTAGAAACCATATAAATAAATTTCATTATGACATAAAGATTATATATTTAATACCTTAATATTTAATGATTTAAATAAATAATGTTATAAATATTAATCTTTTTAATCTTTTGATTCCATCCAAGATTTTTAGGGATCATTATTACTTTTTATATTTTAATTAATGATGTTTTTTTGAAATAATCATGTTATATATTTTTAAAAAGTCATGATATGAATAGAATAAAAATTGATATAAATGAGTTTTTAAAAGAAGTATTATTTTTTTAAATTATATTAGAGTCCAAAAAATATATGTTTCAGAAAAATGACATAGATAATGTTGAACATGTCACTAATGAACAACTTTAGGATCTTTTGTAATTTTATAATAACTATAATAACCATATACTATGAATATACAAGAAGACATGGTAAAAGTCCAATTAGTTAACTGTGGGTTAAAGTTAAATGATAAAGATAAATTTGAGGCTTAAACTTGTATAAAACCTATTGGATGGGAGGATATAGAAATAATACTCTTTTTATCTTCTAATTAATTTATTATTTTTTTATTTTTAAAATGAAATTAAATTTTTGGTAAATTAATATTTGGAGAGATGCTTAAAGTGCCTCTCTCGTCACTTATAAAAGGGATACTCCTCCCACTACTCTTCATTAAAATTTGAGCCTTCAATCTTGTCCAAACCCTTTTAATTTACCTTCTAAACTTTCATAGTTACATTAAAGGGGTTCCAGTCTTCTAAAAACACCTACTATAGTTCCCTATGAAGACATTTAAAGGAGGCATATTGAGCTAGAGGTAACTTCTTCTACTAATTCTTTCAAATTTCACTCTTATTCTACATTAAATTAATTATTTTTAATTATTATAAAGTAATATCCACAGTATCATTCATATGATTATATGTTTTTATAACTATGAGGAAAACTTATTTCACATTCTATCCATCACATGAAAAACAAAACCACCGCGTGTGCGTACGAACGACTTATCGTCTCCACATTGTGGTGTAATATTTTTTTCACCACCACATTACATGTATGTTAATAATGAGGGAAATAATAACTATATATTATTATTATATCTTGATAATAATTATGATATGTTAAACACAATCCAATTCAATTCCATACAACAATTATCGGAACGATATCGTCACTCGTTTGTATGTACGACTTTCCATCTACATGACACGATGAGATTTATTCTCCATATTAACAATTAAAGAATGATTATAAAGTATATATAATAAATAATCATGAAATATATAACATAATTATTCTACTAGAGTTATATAAACATATCATTTAAATTAAATAAGAAAACAGAAAAACGTTCATGCGTACGTACAACCTACCGTCTCCATGAACAATGTATTCCATTTCATTTATATGTATATATATCTATATACTTAATATATATGATATATAAATCAATTTTTAAATTATAGTAGTAATTAAATCATGATAAAATTAATAATATAAGAATAAAAATTCAAAACACATAAAATAAATAAAACGATTATTACTCAAAACGTGTCACGAACATGGAAATATAAAATGAACGGGTAATATAAAGTCATAAGTGAATCATCTATGATATCATAAATATTATTATCATTTTGTTACAAGTTAGAAATTTTTTAAAACACATTATAAAAGAGTTTTAGGGACCTATTAAAGAAATCAGACCTAAGGTAAGGGATATTTTTTAAAGTCATCTTTATCCAAGATTGTTTATTTGTGTGTATTTAATTGGGTATACTTATCATCCATGTACATTTTTTCTAAAAAATATTCATAAAATTTTTCTGTTCTTCTATTTATTTTTAAAGTTATTTTTACCAATTTTTTTTACTACATTTTTGGAAGGAATCTTTCTTATATTTACCAAATGCGTTACTTTTTTACATCCTTGAAAAAAGAATGAGGGGAATGTTTTTTAACATATACGACATGAATGGATATTTATATCTTTATATCACCCTAATTTCATGAAGTTTAATTTATAATATTTCATGTTTATTTTCAATAAAATTTTTTCTTTTAATATTGAACTACATTTTGAGAAAAAAAATGTTTTTGAAGGAGAATTGTTATTTAACTTAGTAATTAAGTTAATGTGTTTTATCAAAATAAAATTTCCTCCAAAATGACATAAGGTTGTTTTAATATCCCTATTTTTAATTTTATTTGAATATTTTTGTAATGGAATTAATTTCATAATGTCTATTTATCATATATGGATTATGTTAGGATGATATGATGCCTAAGAATCTTATTATTTTAGGGGCTAGGAAATGATGAATGAATTAAGCTTTGTGGAACAAGTTAGAATGATTTAATTAGGAAATGGGTGAGACCTATATCTCTATCTAATTAATTGGGTAAATATTTATATCTCATGATATAGACATTACTGTAAAGACATGTAAATATAGTTTAGTAATGCATGGATGGAACGACATGTAAACTCGGTTTAGTAATGGTTTGTGTCCACATTGATGGTATTCACATCAATGCCTTGGATACTATAGAAATCATATTATTTAATTATTTGTTTTCAACAATTACATGTTTTATTCCAACGCCACTCTATCATGGTTAATGTATTTTTATGATCTATGCATTAATAATAGATATGATTTATTTCATGACTCAATAATATGATGGTTAAACTTTATAATCATGTTTTCATGTTCAAGATTTTGTCGTTTTTATATTATCCATGTTTACCCTTACATATCATTAAATCTCACCATTTTTATTTTTTATTTTCCCCATGAAATATAAAATTGAAATAATTAGGAAAATAAAAGGGGATGATCATTATGGGATATGTTAAAGATCATTCACAAAGTTAGAAGATTATGATCAGAATTTGCGTTGTCACTAAACTAATATGATCTTTGGTAATATATTGGTGTAATGTATTATTTATTGTGAAAAATAAATTTAATTACCATATATGTCTATCTAGGTTCTCTATAGCTACAATCATGGACATGATATATATGCCATATGTATATACGGGTAATGTTGACATATTTAAAAATTTGGAAAGAAGGTATATATTATTATTTTTCATTTTATAATTTTTATTTTATAATAAGTATCACATTGTCTCTTTAAATATATTTATATAAAGATGACAAGTGATTAGGTCATGAATAAAAATAACATTGCTCTTTGGAGGTGGTAATTTACGTGCACACACGAATGGCGTTATCATTCATCAATTTATGGAAATTTTTTAAATCAAAATATTTATTATATTTCAATAATATTATATATTCTATGAGAATCATATAAATACATATTTAATCCATTATTATATATATTTATAATCTATAGTGATGGAAAACGAATAACATTAGTTTTTGAGGTGGTAATCTGCCTTATATATGAATGGTGGATTCATTTTTCATTTTATAGAATAAAGACATGGTAATATGTTATAAAATTATCATAACTACATGAATGAATATGTAATATAATTTTTCAATTATTTTATTTTGTGCAAAAAATAATTTAAAGGGGGTAATAATAAATAAAAATAAATCATTCAATTAAAGGTAATACATCTTCTTCTAACAACCTCCTTTTCCTTACACGTTATTCTATCTAAGTTTGGTATTATACCCAAATCAAAAACATTATAAAATTATTATGGTTATTTATAATGGATTTGAGCAGGTATTTCCATGTTTAGGGTTCTTAAATGGTGTGTGGAAGAGAGGGTAGGTTGTTTTATTTTATAAGGGGCGGGACATTCTTAGAATTTATTAAATTATTAAAATAATATAAATTAATTATTAATGTATAAGTGGATAAAAATATATATAATTATAATACAATATTATTTTGGATCTAAATAATATGATCCAATATAATTTTGACATGTTTAAATGATGGTTTATACCCCAATCTCTTTGGTTTAAACCATATTAACCCATTTGAAAATTATGGTGATTCAATGTTTTTAAACATTTAGATGTTATGAATGTCATTATAACAGTAAAAATGACCCATAAATGGACCATGGATTATATTTTTAACCATATCATATTTAATTGGATAAATAAATATTTTTATGAATTTTATGTCGTTCAACAATATATTATTTATTAATAAATAACATGAATGTATTTTTTAACAATTAATTTACATAAATGTTAATGATATTAGGGTTACAATTGAATTAAAATACAAACCTTTTTAACATTTATATTTTGTTATATTTATATAAATAATTCATCGGTAACATTAACATACCCATTAATTATTATTTTTATAGTTTTTAAAATCAATTCCTTTATTTTATTACTACATTCACAAAAATTTTATCGAATTTCCATAAAATTTACGGTAATAATATAACTAAAAATTGAGAAAAATATAGCATAAATATAAATTATTTATTCTAAAAATAAAATTTAATATTACGTCAGAACTTATTTATTCTTTTTTGAATGCAAATGGATTTTTATATTAAGAGAGAGAAATATTTCATTTTTATATAATTCAAAATAATTATGGGAAAATTGAAAGATAAACGGAAAAAATGTTATATAAAATATTTATTATGTTTTTGAAAGAAATATAATCAAAAAAGGAAATAATTTAAATAGTTTTATTGTATTTTAACAAAAAATAAAGTAGTTTTAACACAAAGTAATTCATTTTACATTTTCCATAGATACAATAATTTACCATATTTACTATTAATTAGGATAAAAAATGATACTATTTACCAAATAATCACCTAATAATTAATAATATGTAATCAATATTTTAATATTGAAATTTTAGATGTTCAATGATTTAATTTTATATGAAACCACCAATATGATGAAAAAGAGTTTTTTTAGAAAAAATCCTTTCGTGTATAAATATGGGTTTTTACAATATTCATGTATAAAATTCATTAAAATAACCATATTCAAGTTTTTAAATAACAAGTAAATAATTATACTTTATAATTAATCTAATACATAATTTTAATTTTTAAATCCCAGAAATGAAAATAATGTTTCAAATAATAATTAGTATTTTTCACAATTAAACAAAAAATAAAACTTTTCTTAATGTTTTTAAAAGGTGGGCATTTGAGAACTTTCAGAAGATAATTTCAAAAACAAAATAAACTTTTTCAAATAAAATTTATATAATTAAAACTCATTTTAAAGAAAAACCCATATAATTCTTGAAACCCCAATATTTTTATAAATAAATTCTTCTCCTTAAAATAGAAAAATTGCATAATATTATTATAATAAATATAACTACATAATATCAAATTTGTGAATGTTAGTAAAAAATAAAAATGATTTATATTAAATTTACTTGTGTTTTTAACTTTTATACCAAATACTGACCGAAATTATTAAACTAGTAGTTAGATAGTATTTTATACACTTGTCATGCTCGAGGAAACAAGAACCTAGACTATAAGACAAAATATGACCTTGTGAGTATCTTTGGTAGCACAATGGATCTACCTCACCTACAGTGGTAGTTGTGGGATTAGAGGTCTTCCCATAGTGGATTAGTTGGGACTATGGATGTTTTTTCTGGGATAGGGAGTGGTGGGATGGTAGGAGAAGATAAATATAGATAATTCTTCAATCCCCAAACATCACAAAAACCGCTAGGTAGTTAGATCTAATCCCATGAATATGGAAGCCATGAATGTGGGTAGATGAACTCTATGGAAGAATTTATTAATTAATTTCTTCTCATGGATGATGGTATGATATATGAATTCTCTAAATATGAACCAATACATATCTATATGGGGTTGAAATATTCTTTTATTACTACATCATTATCTTGAGTGTTATAAATCATGGATGAAATCCATGTTTGATCTATCATAAAAGAGACTCCCATTATAGGTAACCACATACTCAAACACATATGATTAAAAAATATTTCTTTTAATGTAGATATTTTTTCATCGAACCTTATTCTGGATAATATTAATAACTATGATTTAATGCTTTTATGATATTAATATCTTCAATTCATGATCATATATGTTATTATTTCCTAATCCCAAATTAAAATTATGATTATATACGAGCTTTATCTTTTATGGGTGAGTTAAACCTTCAGTTGGGATGAGTAGGACCTATATACCTGAAGATTTAGTAGATTACCCACAATTTAGAGTGCATGATAATGTGTTTGGCGAATGGTTTTGAGGATCAAATTCTTGCTGATGTTGTGGAGTAAATGAATATATTTTCAGTGGATATCATTTTTTCCTCCATTATGAGATTAACTTATTCATTAATAATTATCATGGAATTTTAAAAATATCACCTTTGGCATATCTAGATTCCAATGATAGGATCATTGAATTTATGTTATAACATGAAGAAATTTTAGATAATAGTTTTCGTGGGCCGACTATTCCCCCTAGAAAAATCATATTAGTTATTGAAGAAGGAATAAGGGATCATGAATCTTTTTATTTATTATTACTACCTAATACAATTGAATTTAAATAATGTATAATCTATATCAAGGATTAATAACCACTTTGACCAAATAAAGTGAGTGAAGTAGTTATTGAACATCAAACTTTTTTTAGAGATAACTATCATTAGGTATATGAGGGGAAAACATCAATACTAACATTTACGAATATGTATGGGAATTATGTGTTTTTAGTGATATTGTTTAGAGAGAGTATTTCCCCTTCAATTTTCTTGGAACTCATGAATTATATCATCTAGCCATTCTTAGACCATATTGTAGTAGTCTTTGTCAATTACATCCTTATCTATTATTTTTTATAAGACATGGATATTGGATATTGTAGAATTATCTTGGACTTTATTTGAGAGAAGATGTGACATGGTAAATAATTGAAGTAAAAACCTTATATTCACAAATTGCATTCTCTTAGTGTGTGGAGAGTAAATTGACACCGTAATGATCAACCTAGTTTGATCTCAATATCTATGAAAAAATTCATTCAGGGTGCATTACTTTCATGGTTTGTAAATATATTATCTAGAGATTAAAGGGTTAATTATGTACAATTATATCCTCCATGACCACCATCATAAGAGTTGAGCCATAAGTACTTTAGAACATAATATTTTGAACGAGAATAAAATGTATTAGTAATTGATTAATATTTTGTCAAAATAAGACAATGTTTTGGATGTTATATTATCATGTTTAATGGGTTCTATTTGTTAAATTTGTGGTTTAATTAGATTTTATTTAAATTAAACATCAAATTATGTGTCATAAAATTGGATATCCTATGACCTCCTATTAAATAATGTGTCCATTCTTTTAATCTCAATTTTCACTCTAACCATTTTAAACCTCACTAAATTATCCTAAATTGTATGTTTTAGTATAACCAAATGGATATAGTGATAACAACAATATCAATCCCCATATGGAAATGAGATCGGAGATCTACAATCACACATAGGTCAATACACTACTCATGATTTCATGATGTGGGGAGAATCTAATAGAATATGTGTGCAGTCCATTGAAACATAGAAGATTTATTAATGATTTATAGTGATAAAGAAATCTAAAATTTATCAAAAAAATTAAAATATATGATTATATTTCAAAAGAAGAAATAATCAATTAAAATACATATCTCATTATAAGATTTAATGGGAATATGGAGACCTTATTATTTCATACTTAGATATTTAATCTTATTATATGAATATTAAATACATAAAAAGATTATATATGCTAAAGTAATATAGTTCTTTTGCCATTAGAAACATGGACTCAAAAAAAAAACAGTTTCACGAGGAAACTAATTCATCTCCAACTATGTTCTTTAGAACAAGTGAACTAATTAAAAATACCATTAATAATAAATTTCTTTATTACCCAAGGAATTAATACATATGATTGTATTAGATTATATTCTCTATAAGGGGAAGTAATGAAGATATTAGTATAACAATAGTTTAAGGGTATGCGAACATGAGAATAAAATTTAAAAACCATACACTACATATCATAGATCATAAACCTATATCATAGAAAAAATCAAGTTAGATTATGACTCTAAAAACATTAATGAATCAATGAAAAAATCCATAGGATCATAGAGTTGGAATAATAAACCAATTTTAGATTACAAATATGTATATAAAATATTATTTCAAGGATAACCACCAATACATTAATAGCATGTAAGGTTTCTGTTGACAGCTCATATACCTTTTTTGGGATTTGGATAACCCTCTATATGACTCTTTTATGTTTGGGATATCTTCCTGTGTTCCCACGTATATCGATCATGGAAAAAATCTAATTTACCTACATTTGGGCTTGGTATAACCTCTTATGTACCCTTCGGTATCATAGAAAATTAATCTTTACCCAATGAATTTGATGGAGACATATGTACCAAAATTAACATAATGAAAATCAAATATATTTGTTCTAAAATGTCATTAATTATTATTTATATTATAACCCATGAAAATAAATGGATTTCACAGTCATTTCATCATTTCAAAAACTAGGGAAAAGAAATTGGTTTTATAAAAAATTTATTATTTTATCATACCATAACTCATGGAAAAGAGACAAGTAACACAAAAATATCATTATCCTAAATATAAACCTTGTAATGAAATAAAAACTATGGAATCATTGAATTATATCCCTAGTATTTATAATGTGCACTAAAATAATGTTATCTTATGTGGAAGATGATTTTGAATGATCACTTGGATCATATCTTGAGAAAAATAACCAAACCATTTTGAAATAATTTATTTAAAATAAAAAATTTCTAAAATATTGATGGAAATTTTTTATTTATAAATAAACATGTAATTTTATTTATAAATTATTTATTGGTCAATATGGTATGAAATTATTTTCATTCCTTACATGTCAAAAAAAAATTTCCCTTAAATTTTCAATTAAAAATTAAAAAGTCCATCATCCAAAAAAATAAAAGAAGATTCATTTAAAACCATTTAGTAAAAATTAATAAAAAATTAAAAATATAATTATAAATTATTTTGGTAATACTAAAAACATTCTTAACTATAATTTTTGAAAACATATACAAGGATGAAAAAGAACATTCAATCAAAGATGGTAATAAAGATTATTTTTCCTAGAAACATTATTTTGGTCTCATTAAGCCTTAAAGAGACAAAAATTAGAGGAAAATATTTATTTTATATAATTAAAAATATGATAAGAATATTTAATTTATTTTTTGAGAGTTAGTTCATAACATTTAATCATCATAAAATTGTTTAAAAAAATATAAATAAATAATGAAATTGTAACATAAAACCTTTACCACATTTTTATAATATGAATAATACTCCCCATGAAATAAATAACCACATTTTTATATTTATATCACATAATTTTCATCATAATAATCATGAAATACATTAATGGGAAGTATATACACCACAAAAAAGAAATAAGTGATGAATATGTTATCTGTCTAATGGAAATATTTTTAAGAGGAAAATCCATTACATGCTTTGTTTACATTGTAATCATATGCCATGTTAAGAATAAATTTAAATAAAAATAAAATATCAATATAATAAACGAAACCATGATATAAAATTTTTAATGTGTTTTATATAAACCTCATAAAAGAATATAGGTTTATAGCATAACATATGTGTCAAACAAGACAGTTTGAGACAAAATCCCTTATATCAAGTCTCAATATTCATTAAATAAGTTCTAACCTCTTATTTAATAATTATATCGTTATTATAAATCTATTAAATTATTAAAATCATATATAAAATTACATATATGATTTACTTACAACATTTTATCACATGTTTGATAATAATTCCTTGTAAAAAATTATGTTTCTAGTGATAACTACTTCATTTATCAAGTATGTTTTAGTTTGGTATTTTCAAAACATTTACATTTATAATGATTAAAATAGATATTTTTATATATAATGATAAAAATTATATAAATTTCAAATATATTAATTATATATAAATTTTTAGAAATCTGTTAATGTAAGATCTAAAAAATGAATTACACTGTTCATTGAGATGGTAGGTTGTACTTATACATGTACAATGTTTCTATTTTCATTACTGATGGACGAAAAAAACTTTTTAAGAATAATTTTTATGTAACATAAATATATTATATTAATTAAATTTATCCTTTTTAATATCTATTTCGAAACAAAATGAAAAATGAATCACATCTTTTTACAAATTAAGGTGTCCGTAAATATACCCGAGTGGAATTATTGTTTTCCAAGGGATTAATAGGTAAGAGGTAGATATGAAATTTTAATTATAGAAGTATAAATTTGACATAAATATAATATATATATATATATATATATATATTTAATCCATTTTTATCTCTAGTTTTGAGATACTTTGGTCTACAAAAATTCATCGGTTCGTGGGACGATAATTTTCTGAACACAAAATCAGTAATTTCATTTCCCGTTTGATTGATGAGGATATGGATATATTTTATTAAATTAAGACAATAAAATATTGGTATATGTTAGATTTATATTTTGTTATATTATAATATTTAATGATAATTTTAAGGATGTGGAAGATATAAAGAACCAAAAACACCCGGTTAAGAATGATATCTCCTCTTCAAACAGCATCGTTAGATTTTCAAAAAAACCCATCTTAGGATAATATAATAGTTAAAATATATCCTCAAGGAAGCGAGTAGGTAAGTAAGTAATTTATTTTTGATTTTATTTTCCACAAAAAATATTATTTGGAAGTTTTAAGATGAGGGGAGATGGGGTGCCCTTTTATATGAGGGCGAGTAGATATACTTGGAATTTTTGAAAAAAATATTATACCCATATTTTAAAAAGGAAAAAAATGATACATAAAGGATAATTATAAAATATTATATGATATATGTACAAAACATGGATATCCAATTGTATTTGTACATGTTTTTAGTAAATTTTAACCCATTTTGTTTTTGTTTAACCCCTGGTAAACCCATGTGAACTTTAACTACTGTAAATAATTTTTTATGTTTAAACTATTCACTATGAAAACATTAATTTAAAATTGATATATAATATTAATTATGTGGATTAAAAATATAAAATAAAATTTCCCCATTTGAATTCACAATTTTTTATGAATTTAATATAATTTTAGACCCGCGGAAGGGATTGAAAAACAATTTGACATAAAAAATAATTCAAAAGTTTATGATGTTTTTTTATCAAAATTCAACATTAAATTTTTTAAAATGACATAAATTGGATTAATAATAATTATAAAATTGAATTATTTTTCACTTATTACCCATTATCAATTAGGATGCATATATGTAAATTATTATAAAGAAAATCTTGTTTAAAAAATCAATATCTTTAACTATTCATCCAAAAATTTATCTTTTCAAAAAAGTATTAAATTTTATTTCTATGTTATTTTTGACCCTATTTTTTAAAAAATGTTACTAAAATTTTAAAATAAATTTTATTAAGGTAAAACATTTACTTTTATTATTTTCATAAAGAAAAAACTAAAAATATGTTTTGGAAAAAAGTATCTTCAATGAATATAAATATGTTACTAAAAATTAAAAACATTTTATTAGTATATTCTATAACCCTATAACCATAATTCTTTATTGCAAAATTTTTATTATTCCTATTAATGCAATCAAACATATATGATAGGTTATAAAGGCTAATTATAAATAATAATAATAAAAATAATAATATATTAATGTTCGTTAAATTATAGTATTTCATGTAACACATGTTTCTAGAGAAACTAAATCAGTTTAAAAAAATCATAAAATATCTAGTTTTTTAGGGAATCTATATATCTTAATAACTATTGGATTACTTTTCATTGTACTTGTATTAAAACAATAATGAATTACGATATAAATAAATCAATAAATCCATTTGATTAAGAGAATAGAGAATTATTTCCCTCCTTAGTGAAATGTTACCCATTTTATATTATAATGATTCAAGATTCTTCACAGGATTAAAAATATCATCCACATAAGTACCCTGAATCTCCTTTACATATCAAAAGATTCTAACATTCCGTAAACATTCCTCAAATTCCATTACAAAAAACTTTTGTTCATTCATTTCCACTATATTTACACTTGAGGGACATGATTCCTTCTGCAGGGATCATCGTGAATATTCTAGTTTATTAACACAATTCCAATGGTATCCATCCACACATTGAAGATTGAGGAACCAATTATTTTCATTTCAAAGAAGTGTTCATAGATTTTTTGAAAACATGATGGATTTACATTTAATTTTTTGAATGACCATTATATTTTAGTAATATCTATGTTAATTTAACAATACATGGACTTCAACTACTCGACAAATTTTCTATGGTGGTATGTGTAACGTCCTGATCTTTTATGAATAAAATTATAATATATTTTTAATTAAATCTCATATGGTTATCTAAAACACTTGAAATTATTTTATTATAACCAATTTAATTTTAAATGATTTTTTGTATCATTACAATTGATAATATAGTCATTTATAGTGATCCCATGTATATTATAAATATAGGGTTTAAACAAATACATATGAAAAAAAGGATATGATGCCCTCAAATAGTATGATTCAAATCATTGAATACCATTTATTGGAACTTCCAAAAGACATATAATTTATATGATTTTACCTAATCCAGGCTCAATCCATGATCCAACAAATTAATCATGATCGAATCCATTTATTGTAGAAGTTCATGCTCATCGAGATCATGATCAAAACCATGTTCACCGAACCGCTCCATGAAATCCTCACCATCACACACATTACTGTTAGGAAATATTTTGGCATAATAATGGTATATGTATCAAGAACCTAGAAATATGAATATTTACATTAGTTTCTTATATAATAATTAATATATTTCCTTAAAATTATTGTTAATTTGTAAATGATTTTTATCATACAAATAGTATTAATGGTTAATATTCAAATTCAATTAAGAAATTATTTTAATTAAGTAATTGAATTATTAATTAAATCATATTTTAATAAAGTATTTTTAATAAATTACTTTTTAATAATATAAATGATCATATAATTTTAATGAAGTCTAATATAATTATATTTATAGCTCAAGAACTATTAATGTCAAAACCTATCAATTTTCAATAAATATCATATTTTTATTTTAAAAGTAAAAATTATCATGTTAAGAAGAATATTTATAAAAAATTTATATTATTTTTGATATTAGGATTTCCCAATTATTGAAAGTTGAATTTTTCATAATTTTTTGAGACTGTAGAATTTTTTAGTAAAAATTAAACACTATATAAATATACAGTGTGTCTTATGAAATCATAATGCCATAATAGTGATGTAATAAATACTATAAAAAGAAACCTCATTGAAATATATATTTTTAGCTAACGATTATTCAATTTTATGTTTATTTTATTAATTTTATAGAGCCTTAGTGAGTCCTCCAAGACTTATATTATATTTTATGATTTTAAAATCATTTATTTGAATGTGTGACTCACTTCCACATAATAAAGGAATATAGTTAATTATCATCAGGCCTTTTATATATTAAATATTTTATCCCACAACATTTTGTATGAATACATTGGAATTTACTATGGGATAGTTTGTGGTTTTGAATATTTTATTATGTTGTGTCCAAAAAAATAAAAATAAAAAATACCCCTCCTTTCCTATATAATCCAAACCAATATCTCATTTACCTTTTATAATAAACCATTAATCGAGTAAGAAATATTTATTATACTCCATAGAGTCCTCCCAAGGTTCCCCCATGATTTCAAGAAGCCCCTACCAAGCCTCTGAAGCCACACACACATGTAAGGGATCCTCACCTTCTTCATGTACATTCAATTCAATAACCTTCATTAAAATTTTTAATTATAATTTCAATTTATTTTATTTTTATTATGTTATTATGGTAACATTAATATCTGATTTATATTATATTTTTGTGATACCATTTATAATATACCATTTTGACCCATACCTAAGTCATTACTATGCCAAAATTTCTAAGGTATTCTCTCTCCCCTCTTTTTTTCAAGTGCATCATTTATGATATTCCTTTTTTATTTCCATTTTCATAAGTTATTATACATTATTAAAAATATATATTAAATTAATTTTTATGATTAAATTATGGGATCCCCTTTCACTCTCATTTATCCCTCTAATGAAGCCTTACATACAATGATTATTGTGCCTAAATTTTGTAATGAATATTCCACCATTTTTTATCAATCATTCCTTTCATTTTATTTACATAAATTAATTTTTCCTATTTTGGGATATAATATAAAATATTCCACCTATTTTACATTTCATATCTAAAGGATTATAAACCCCATTCTATCTAATGACCACATTTTATAAATACCAAAATGAGGATGTTAGGGTGCCAAAATTTCACCACGACTAGTGAATACAACCCCCCTTTCTCTGTTAAGGGTATTAAAATTCATTCACATATACTTATTAACTATTTACCTAAATGTATCTATTCTACATTATAATATCGTGTAATTAATTATTATGTTGAATGAAACCATCTTTTATTCATTATGTAGCACACTTAAACAAGAGAATGAATCGATTTTGAAAGATGTTCCCTAATAGTGCTCCAACGCATTGGGTAATGTTTTGTATAATGACACATCATGTAAATTGGCCCTTTAATAATGATCCTCTATGTGAAAAGGTCTTTGACATATGATACTCTATGTTCACTGATCCTCAACTCATGCTCCTCCATGTGCAATGATCCTTGAATAATTCTTACATTATGTTGTATATAGTTTCCACATTTCACCTATTATAATTATCATTCCATATCATTATTTATTATTCAAGTTCCATTTATTATCCTTTAAAATTCCTATTTTCTAAAAATTCTTTTATTCCAAATTTTATAAATTTTCATTCAATTAATGGGCTTTATATCTCAACACTTTTTTATGACCATCCTCAGGTTACCCATGCAGAGTTAAGTTTGAAGGAATATTTTTGTCATGTAATAGATGTTTTGAATAAAGTTGTTTTATATAGTATTTAATGTTATTATGAAATGTAGATAATTTCCAAAATACACTAGACCTCTTGATATACTTAGTTTCATAATGTTCAATATTATCGAATAAATCATGTTTAAATATGATATAATGTATAGGATTGGTATAGTTGATATTGGAGGATAGGTTTAGTTATATTTTTGATTAGTATTAGAAAACACAATTGATAAAAACCTACGAGATATTTCAATGTGTAATAAAACATCCCTAAATTATTCTAAGTATATATATTAGTTATTTTAACAATAAAATACATCACTTTCTGGATATTGCAACTGGACGAGGTTCTTGCACAGATGTACCTAGGAGTAACAACTCTGATAAGATGTTTGGGCTTCACTCAGGATAACCTGGTTCATGAAAATAGGCATTAATTCACACATGAATTGAAACAACTAGAGGATATTATATAGATAATTATTAATCTCATTATAAACAATTATTAATGGAATAAAAAACACATACGAATATATGTTAGGATGCAGATCATGGATAAAAGAGATTGAAACCTAAAAAATCATAAGATAAGTAGATAAATATAAGTATCCCTTTAATTTAATTGGATTCCCCCTTATGTGTTTAAATATTTTAGATACACATCCATAATTTCCTTTTATTAAAAATTATGGATGAAAATATGAAAAAAAATTCTAACAACCAATGTGGAGGGTAGTGTGAGGATTTCCCCAATGATATTCGAAACCTAATGGGATTGGGAATCACAAACATGGTCATGATACTCTCCCACATATCACAATTTATTAATAGAAACCTTGCCTAGTATGAGAACATTCCCCCCACCCCAGAAAGAAAATCCTACAATCGAGTGTATCATGTGACAACAACATCCCACTTTAACTAGATCATCTCATACCATAATCACATAGAAATTGAACAATTCAATTGAAAATATATTCCCCATCCATCATTTTTCAAAAAAGAGAAAGATATATTGTTTTCTAATAATATGGAGTGTGAATATGATCAGTCATAGAGATTGATCATGAATACAATTCCCAATGAAGATATCGAAGCAATGGAGTAGAATGAATTCCATAAAAAGTGTTTGGATAAATATTTTCCCTGCTCTATTTGTCTTAATATAGAATGATATTCACTTTCACGAAAGAAAACTAATGATGAATCATTTATGGTGTACAAGGTAAACTTTATATTACATGAACGATACAACATTATTTGTTTCATTACCACCAAAATCAAGGTTTACTGCTTCTTTGGTGGACTAAAGCCTAGTCTATGAAAAGACATGGAAATCATGGAATTTGTTGTCATGAGGAAATTGTCTGGTGATCCCTCAAACTCAAAATGGATATCATTGAATCTCAAGTTTATCATATGGATAAGAAGTGAAATGTGGAATTTAATTTTATTACTCTGATGGATAAATCCAATGGTTCTATGAAATTTCAGAATCCCACATGTCAACTATGTAGAAAGAAGAACCCTGAAAATTTCTTAAAGGGAACAAGGAAATTCATTAGATGTAGGAAGGATGTGAACCTAGCAAATAATTACCGATTGGAGAAAAAACTATTAATAGGAGAAAAGTAATGCTCCAAATAACACTTGGAAGATTTTTTGTTTCTACAAATGTACAGAACCATTGAACATTGTGAATCAAGGCCCAAAGACAAGGGTTTTCAAAGCCAACCAACAACCTCAAATCCAACAAGATATATCCTTTTCGATCACTACCACCAATGTAAATCCCAACATTTATGTGGTGATAAGTACAACAATTATTCATTCAACAATAATGAAAATGAATTTTTAATATGGTTCTACATGTTCATTTATATCATGAATTTTTAGTAGAACTATAAAAACACCACTACAAATCATGGAGGAAGAGATGTTAGTGAAAACAAAAAATAGGTTAATTATTTCATCCTAGGTATATGTCTCCTCCCCTATAACAATATGTGTATTTAAAATCCCATAGATCCGAGTCAATCTTCCCTTGGTATAATTTAAGGATATTCTATGAATTTATTGGATTTTCCTATATAAATCCAACATAAATTTCTGAATGTGTTAAAGAAATCTCCATATGGTGAATTGACCTTCAATTCAATCGAAGATTCAAGAGGATGGTGAATATTATTTATCATCATCATCTTAAGAATGTATATTATTGATGAATGATTAATCATATCTACCTAAATTCATTCACTCTAAAGAAATAACCATTCTTGAAGACATGAATATTGTGAGGGAATATGTTGATGTGTTTCGCAAATAACTTCTTGGTATTTCCACGATTAGAGAGGTTTAATTTTAGATCGATATTATACCTGGGGTGTTTCCAAAATCCAATACTCTAAATAGAATGTTTTTTGTAAAGCATGATTAACTAAAAAAATAGTTATAAGAGAATTGGGATAAAGGGATTATATACCCATAATCTTCACCATGTGGTATACTAGTCATATTCGTTACGAAAATAGATCGTCCAACGCAACTTAGCATTGATTATTGTAACCTAAAAAACAATGATAATGAACAAGAATAATTTTCCATGAATTTATGACTTGATTGATAAGCTACATGGAACACAATAATTATTCAAGGTAGATATGTGGTTAGGATTTTACTATGTAATGGTAAATAAGGAGGATATCACCATGACTTCTTTTTCATACATGGTACGGGCAGTATGAGTTCATAGTGATGTCATTTGGACTCACTAATTCCCCAAAAATGTTTATATACATGATGAATAGAGTCTATATATAATAACGTGGAAAATTTTTGGTAGTATTCATAGATGATATTCTCATATCTCCCAAAACAAAAGAGGGTAATGACTGGAATCTTGGATCTGTTCTAATGCCCATACAAAAGGATAATCACAAATGAAATGTACATAATGTGAGAGTTATTGTTGAAGGAGGTCCCAATATTAAGGATTATCATCACAAGAAATGGGATATCTATTGACCATTCATGATAAAATAATTTGAGGGACGATCAAGGCCAAAATCTATGACAATTATCCATAGCATCCCTAGGTTATCTTGATATTATTACTAATTTTTGAGTTATTTGTCATGATTATCAATCGATATTACCATGATAACTCTAAAGGGGGTCCAATTTTCTCAGAATGTTTAATGTGAAGAATGCTCCATGGATTTGAAAATGATGCTTAACACTACCTCAGTGCTCAGACAACCCAAAAGTGGGGTACACGTCTTATTTTTTTTAATTATGATGAAAATAAGGTATTAGGATGTATGTTGATGAAAAATGACAATTTCATTTCATACACCACAAGGAAATTGAAAATTAACGAGTAAAACAATCCCACACCAGATCTGGAGTTGGAAGCTCTGATCATCGTGTTGCAAAATTAGTGACATTATCTCTTTTGGGATAACTGTGAAATACATACAGATCATAAAAGTCTTAAATATATATTCACAAATAAATATCTTAATATGTTCCAATGAAGATGGTTGGAGCTCATCATGTATTATGATTGGTCAATCCACTACCATCCAAGGAATGAAAATAAAGTGGAAGATTATCTATTTATAAAAGAACAAGAAATTCTATCCTAAATGATAACTGATAAGTTTGTGATCTTCATATATTTGATGATTAGGGAAATGTGAATCATAAAGAAAACAAAATCATGAATCCTTTAATAAAATATTTTGCAATCATCTTGATTGGAATGGTTTTAAGGATGCTATAAATAATGGCATGGAAATAAGGAAGCGAGTGGAAACTATAAGGAGTGGGAAATACTCAAGGTTCGATGATAATTAAGAAGGAATTGGTTGATTTGGGACAATAATATGTGTTTTATCAAATATGGAGTTAAGGAAATAAATATTGGATGATGCACATAGTTTGAATTTATTTATTCACCCAAGATACACAATGAAGTATAATGATCTTTGAGAACCCTATTGGTGGGTTAACATCAAGAAGGTCAACATGTAATATACATCAAATTGCAATGTATGTCGGAATGCGATGGCTGAAAATAAAAATTTAAAGTGGATGTTAAACCCATTACCCATTCAAAAATGGGAATAGGAAAAAATCACTGTGGAATTTTTTATTGGACCTCCCAATACATCAAAGGGAAACAATTCTATCTCGGTCATTGTTAATATTTTTATAAATACTCAACAATTAATCATGGTTTGAATGGATTTCCCAGTGGATTGATTGTCTCAAATATACATTATGTTGGTTTTAATACTATATTGAGTACCACTATCAATTGTCTCTGATCGAGATTAATGATTAACTACTATGTTTTGGAAAAGTCTATACCTTCCTATAAATAATTATTTGATCTTTTGTATGGATTTTCACACTCAAAATGATATCCAAAATGAAAGAACTATCCAAACAAATTATAAAATGTTGAGATCATGCTCAATATACATTAAAGGCCAATAGGATAGACATCTTCTTTGGTGGGATTCTCTTCCTACAACAGTTACCAATAAGGAATCCAAATAGATCCTTATGAATCCATTTATGGGAAAAGATACATAACACTATCATGTTGGGATGATGTTGGGTAATTAAAACATTTAGGTCATTAAATTTTTGAAGAAATGGTGGGGAAGGTTATGATAATCCAATAGCACGTCAATGCTTCTTAGAGATGACAGAATATATATGATGATAATCATTGACATTACATAGAGTTTGATGTTGGAGATATGGTATTCCTCTATATATCTCCTTGTAAGATGGTGATGATATTTGGGATGAAGTGAAGGTAAAGTCTAAGAAACATCGTCACTTTTCAGATCCTTGAGCACAATAGAGCATATGACTATAAATAATCACTCTAACCGATCTTGTCTCATGTTCATGAATTATTCCACATATACCTCTTATGATATTACGTACGAGTCCCATCACATTTACTTAATATAAATGTTGTACCATTGGATAATGAAATTTCTTATGATGAGTATTCGGTTAAGATATTATATCATAGAGAAATAGTTTTATGAAATAAGGCAATTCCCCATGTCAATGTTTTGAGGTGAATCATCAAGTATGAAGAAGAAACATGGTAACTAGAGTAGGTGATCAAGTGGAGTTACCATCATATATTTTAGTATGGGAAAATGAAATTTCAAGGTTGAAATTACCGAAGGGGGTAGATTTTAACGTCATGAACTTTAATGAATAAAATTCCCTTCATTTATTTAGTTAAATGTCTATTTTGTTATAGAAAACACATGAACATATTTGATTATATCAAATTGGTTTTAAAATGAAAAATATGTATCTTTACCATTGATAATATATCTGTTGAATAATGATCACTAGACTAGATTAAATTTAGTGGTTTAACAAATATTTTTAGCATAGATGAATGATGTGATGGCCTAAACTAGTTGAATTGTAGCCTATGAAGCCCATTTATTAGATCTTCCTCAAGAGATAGAATTTATCGAATTTTCCCTAGACTAATCTCAATCTAAGATCAAACAACTTAATAATGTGTAAAACTATTTACTAAATAATTTTACGTTCATCAAGATCACTACCCAAACCACGTTCACCAAAAATCCCCATGAAAGCCCCGCCATCACATACCTTACACCTTTGGAGTATATTGGTGAAATAATGGGATATGTATCAAGACCATAAAAATAAGAATATGTACACTATTTTTTATATAATATCTAATATATTTTCTTCCAAATATTGTTTCTTTGTAAATTATTTTTGAAGCACAAATAGTATATATGATTAATGTTAAAATTTAATTAAGAAATCTATTTTGATGAATTAATGGATGTTTGAAATAATTAATATATATATAAAATATTATTATTAAATTTATTCTTTAATATATAAATGATAATATAATTTTTATCTATTCAATTTAAATTTTTATTATGGAAAGAAAATTCTTATTGTTAAAACTCATCAATTTTAATTAAATATCAGTTTTTATTTTAAATGTGATAATTCTTATGTTTCAAAATTTATTTCTAAAAATGTAAATTTTTTATTAGGATTTCAAAATTATACAATAGTGATTTTTTCAGAATTTTCCGATACTGTTGAATTTTTGGGAAAATATTAAATACCATATAAATATAGAGTGTGTATTATGACATCATAACTTCCCAATAATGATATATAAAATATTATAGAAGGTATCCTCAATAAAATATATATTTTTTAATTTTTAAATATTGTGATTTTAGGTTTATTATATTTATTTTCTAATTTCTTAGTGAATATTCCAAAACATTTAATATATTTTATGATTTTAAAATCATTTCATTGAAAGTGTGACTCAACTCCACATAATAAATGGAAATATTTTATTATCAATGGTTCCTGGAATTAAAAAATAATTTATACCAGTCCCCTTTGGATGAAACTATATGAAAAAAACATGTTATGGTTTGTGGTTTTGAATATTTTTTTATGTAGTGTCTGAAAACAATATAATAATGAAATCTCGCTCCATTACAATATCAACCATCCCATATTCCAATTTATCATCACTAAAACTAGGTTATTGGCATACAACATCTTATATATACTCTATAGAGTCCTCTCAAGGCACCTCCAATCTTACAACAATATTGTCACATGCATTTGGATTCACACACTCAAGTAAGGGATCCCCACCATCCTCCTTTTATTTCAATTTGAGAACCATATTTGAAATTAGTATTTATAATTTCAATTATTGATATTTTTTATGTTATTATGATTATGTTAATATCCAGTTGATATTATTTGAATTTGAGACTATTTATAACATCTAGTTTTGAACTATACCAAAGTAATTACTATGCGGTAATTTTATAAGGAATTATCTCTCTCCATTTTTCATCAAGAATTTAATTTATGATATTCACTTTTGATTTCCATATGCCAAATATTGGATAGGTTCTTACCTATACCTCTTTCATTACATTTAATGTTTAAATGAAGGTATCCACTTTTAATCTCATTTATCCCTCTTATTAACTCTTATGTAAACACATTATTATGTAGAAATTCTATAAGGAATCTTGCACCATTTTTATCAAGAATTATTTTTCTGTTATGTCTTATAAATTACTATTTCCTATATTTGGATTTGTTGTAAAATATTATTATTATTTTACATTTTATTTGTAAATGATGATATAAATATTTTTTTCTAATCAACCCATTTTATGAATTTCATTATGATGTCATTATTCTGGGAAAATTACACCCCAACTAGTGAATACCATGACCCTTTATCTATGAAGTGTATTCACCTTCATGAACATAAACTTATTAATTTGGGACATACAAATATGTATTAAACATTATTAGATCCCAGAATAAAATTTTTATGTAGAATGAAACATTGTAATATGAGCTCTGTAGTGCACTAAAACATGAGAATGAAATGAGTATGAAGGATGTGCCCCGATAGGACTCCAATGCATTGGGTAATGTTTAGTATCATGGTATATCAAGTCCAATGGGACTTGAATCATGATATTATATATGAAATTGGCCTCGACCGATGATCCTTCATGTGAAATGAGCCTTGACTCATGCTTCTCCATGTGCAATGTGCCTTGACACAATCTCACATCATGTTGTTTATCATTGCAACATTTACCATGTTATAGTTATCATGAAATATCATGACTTATTATTCATGTTACTTTTATTATCCATTAACATTCATATTCCATAACATGTATTTTATTCCTCATGTTAGGCCTTGTTTATTCCATTACTTGGATTTATAGAGCACCCCTTTCTTATGTATGTCCTCAAATTATCCCATGGTATGTTAAGTAAGAAGGAATTTTTTGGTAATGTCAAAGATGTTTTCTATAAAGATGTTGAATTTATTATTTTATGTTTTTATAAAATGCACCTAATTTCTCAAATAGAATTGACCTATCAATATTATGAGTTTTATAAAGTGAAATGTTATATAATAAATCAATGTTTAATTTTGATATCATTTGTAGGGTAGTTATAGGATAACCCTTAAATATCCTTGGGTTGAAATTCATACCATGATGCATACAATGATTGGGGAATGTAAACATTGAAAAAAGAATTTCGAAATGGTAGTTGATTGTTCTCCCGTGAATGGATACCTAAGAGTGGGTCATAAATATTGTTGGAATTTCATTGAACACCTAGTGTGTAGTAATGTTCATACACACAAACGGTGCATTGGGAATGATAGTGCCCTTCCTCTGGTTCAAAATGGCATATGAAATGAATTCTATACATATGAATCAAATTATTTAATTTTTTGTGATCAATATATTTAGATTAGTTGTTTTTCTTTGAGCTCTGGAAACCTTCAATTTTGATCAACATGACTCCAGGTATTGTGTGAAGATAAACATGACCAGGGATTTTCTGGGGAACTGAATCCAAGATTATGGCAGTTCGAGCTATAATAAATATAAATTATGGCATGTTAAATCATAGAGGATTATGTGTGGGATTGTGGATTTTAATGATAGGTTGAATTGGATACTTTATTCCATGGGTGCTCAATATTTTTACATATAGTTGTTAATTCCATTACGTCATTTGTAGTGTAGTCACATAGGATCACTTTTGTTTCAATCATTGATTGATTCTCTACTTGTGGTTGGTTCAATAGCAATGAGAGGAATCACATATTTGTGAGTGAGTATGATAACATGAATTCTCATGCTAGGCTGGGGAGGGTCATGTGGTAGGTTATACAATCATAGTTAGAGGATGGACCACATGAATGAATTACCTATGATAACATGCGTTTTTTATTTTAATTTGATGTTTAATTAAAATAAAAAAACTACGTATAGAATTAATCAATATTATTATCAAATTGAATAAAAAATTTATATATATATTAAAGGACATTAAGAAATGAAACTTACCATTTCTATATAAAAATTTATGGATTAAAACTAATTCAAAATGAATAAACTAGTTAAATGTAAATATTTAGAAATTTTAAAAGTTTAGTTTATAAATTGAGTAAACCAATAAATGATAAAATTGAAGAACATTATATCAGTTCAATTTAAAAATTATGTCTTCTTCAATTAACCAAATAGTTGGGTAAATAATAAAAAAAATTGATTTTGTTTATCTACATAATTCTAAATTTGAAAAAACAATACAATATGTTTGATTCAATAAGGATTTAAATTAAAAATGTGGTTTATTTTCATTTAAATGAATATGAAAATTTTAAAATATTAGTTTACATCACTCCCAAGAAATTGGTTTATTTTTTTATTCATTTGTATCATGTTTTTTTAAATAAAAATCCAGGGAGGAAGAAAATCATAAATCCATATGTTTTTTGATTTAACATAACTTCAATAGGAATTTATCTCACTACCTTTCATTAATTATGTTTATGTTCCAATACCAGGAGTGGAAATGATATATTTTGGTGAATTTAAAATATTAAAATGTGAAACATTTATTTAACCCTTTCCACTATATATCATAAATTAGATTTCAAATTTCTAATTCCTTGAAAAAACTGAAACATAATTTTTATAATTCCATTGCCCCATTCTTCTTCTATGTTCAATATTACATAATATGAATGAATATATTTTTCCATTTTGGACTTAATATATAGTTACTGATAATGATTCTAAAATGTTTTTTGTAGAGAACATATTGAATATAATTAAATGAAATATATTTAATCAAACCCCAGTGCCAAATAACATATAGTTTCTTTGAGGGATCAGAATTCATTATACACTCTAGTTTTAATGTTTTTTAATTTATTTTTTTTCCTGGGTATTTTTTTACAATAGAATTGTATCTTTAATTAAAATAAAAATTCAAATATCTTCATGTTATATTTATAATTCCCAAAATATATTTCCACCTACACTGATTTTACTTATTATAAAACAAAATTCCCATGAGGAAATGAAAATATTCCCTCAATAATAATTTATAACTCATAACATTAGAACCAATGAACACTTTTCACTCTCGAGTGTTATTTTTATTCTATAAAATATCATTCAACTATTGTTTTACAATTTAAATACACTCAAAAATCTGAAATACAAAAAAAAATATGAAAAATTTATTTTATTATTATAAAAATATTCTTTTAATGCAATGTATTATCTTATTTTAAGAATACAAAAATAATATAAAAAAATAAAATTATAGAAAAGAACTTATATTTGAAGTTATTTTTTCTTCTCCAATACAATTACCATAGAAAAAGTTCTAATAAATTCCAAAATGTATATTTTCTACTACAAAAATATAAATTAAAAATAAATATCTTCTAGAATAATATAAATAAAAGAGACATCTTGAAAATACGTTACCCATATATATAATGATGGAAATTTAATTCCAATATTTTTTCTTTCCAAATGAATTTAGAGTAATTCTCAGCATATTTTATATTCACCTTAAATTGTTTCCCTAAATTTTCCCCCACATTCTCAACAACATTGATTAAGAAACTTTAATTCACTATATAAGGACCATTCCACTTATTTTATAGATTATTAAGAATAATAGACATTCAAAAAGAGTGTAAAAACCATTTATTTCCCATAAGAATTATTTTTTTAGATAATTTTTTCTATCATATATTTTGAATTATTTTTATATAAAAGTGAATTCTCATTATCCTCATTTTTTAGATGCTTAAGACCAATAATATATAACATCATTAGTTCTCCATCTTTGACAAACAATTTCGTGCTAATTTATGAAACATTAATCAATATTATGAAACTCAACATTCAAGTTACATTACATTTTATAAAAAATACTATAAGGATATATACCATATAGGGTTTTGTTTGATTTATTGTGTGTGGACATACTGCATTATCAAAATTGTTTCCTTAATCCTTTCTGGTGGAATATCCAGTCTTCTCATGAATCCTACTGATCTCTATTAGACAGCTCTTCTTGCCCTTTTTTGTATTCATAGTAGGAATTTTAGGACTTGCGATACACTTCATATATATTTTGGTATTCATTTTATTATATTAGAAGTGTATGGCTTGGTAATTAATTATTTATCAGGGTACTCTAAATCTATTATAAATGGTTAAAAAATCATATAAAAACTTATAATCATTAGTTCAAGTTGATCATAATTTAATCCACATTTAAAAATAGTCTATTTATAGTATTATATAAAAAAATCCAAATGATACATGAAACGGAACAATGAAATATAATAAACATACACAAATGATTTAAAAAAATTAAATTCTTCTTGGTTATTTCATGTGTTTGAAAACTCCAAAAGAATACATAAATTTTTTGTAATTCATTAAAAAAATTATTTTAGTTTCTAACAATTGGATTCCACAATAATATTGCTTTCAACACCTTACAAGATTTTCTTTTATGTCCAAGAGTTATTCAATATTCAACGGTATTGAAAAAAATAAATCATAGATACAATCTTTTCCTCATGCATACATCTCCTTTTTATGTGGTTATTAAAAATATCACATATGTAAGGATCTTCTCTTACATAATGTTTTGAATCAAATATCAATTTAATTATTTATTTCTTAATCTATATTAGTGTAACTTTTATGTGAAAAAACCCACACTAAATTGGAAAACCATGGAACCCTGGTGACTTTCTATGGATTCACACTTCGGAGGAAGTCATTATTGTTTATTTAGTTTGTCGTTATACTGTAAATGATTGAGGTATTCTACTAATGTTGTCTAAAAATAGATTTTAAAAAGGATACTTTTCCATGGCCTCTAATTTTAATAATTTTTTTATAAATATCTATCATACAAGCCTGGGATATTCCTCATCCTTCTTGATCAAATACAAGAGTGAGGTGTGATCTATATAAATTATTACATTTCCTCGAAACAACTGAGAAATTTTATTAATAAACCAAAAAAAATAAAAAAACATAATTATCATTTGTTTTTTAGTATATTTTGTTGGTTTTCAAGGACTAGGAAGGGTAGGGTATCACTTTAAAGTGTTCATCAACATTTTGATACTGTAAAACTAATATATATTTGTTCCAAGAATCATACAATATCTCAAAAATTTCATTCCATCTTGGTGTGGTGGTTATTGTATTTTATTTGAGGATAAATTTCATATTATTAAAATATTTCATACCTGAACATGAAAAGAAAATTTAGTATCGTTTTTCAGTTTTCTATTTAGGATAAATACTATTTTTAATATCTATATTAAATATTTTTTGAAATCTTTTTTTTCATAAAAATATGTTAATATGTATACTACGGTGGGATATGTTAGTGTAGAAATGATGTAATTTTTTTCAATATCCACATCAATATAATATTTATGAATTATATAGGCAGAAAACATAATTTATTGACCACTAAATGTAATTTATCAATGTTTTAAAAAAATTATCTATTAATTTTTCTAAATAATTTTTATGGAATCGCCAAATCACATTGAAAAAATGTTCACAATGAATAAACTAAATCATCCATAAACATTATATAATCTTTATTTTATGATATTCCATTATTTTAATACATACCATTGACATTTTAAGTATATACATTTACATAATATTTCCATCATCCATAAAAAATATAGATTACATCACAAAGAGGACACCTCTAATATGTATTCATTATTCAAACGAAAAAAAATTTAGTAAATAATAAGTCTTAATTTCATAATATATAATAAATTATTTATTATTTACTAATCCATGTACCCAATCATAAATAAAACAATGTGAAATACATTTTGTAATGTAGTATGTGTCCAACATGACTAATAAGGGGCATATAAAATACTGAAAGAAACATGTTAGTTTAGGAATACATAAAAATGTTTTGCCTTTTTGAAAATTAATTTATTGGAAAACATAAAAATTTTATTCACCAATAAATTAACTTTTCTTCCCAAAAATTTTTATAAATAATTTTTCAAAAATTTCTAAATAAAAAAATTAAAACTCATAAATTTCATTCGTTATATCAAACAATGCATGAAATAATTTAAAAAAAATGTATACATTTCCCACACACAAATTATCATATAATTAACTTTAAATAAAATCTCATGAGTGATCACATGGGAGAATAACATAATAAACATAGAATTTCATGATCATGGAAATATATTAAATGTAGTAGAAATATATAAATGTAACAATAATTAAACAAAGTTAAATACCAAGATATCATGACATAGTGTACAGAGTCACATATTGAATTAGGTTTACTCCCAAATCCCATACATAATCTCTCATGAGAAAAAAAATTTACCCAAATTTATTAGATCTCTGTTTAGGAACACACATCATGAAATATACAATCATATGTGTTAAATAATAAGTAATTAATAAAAAGTCAAAACACTAATATTTTCCAATTTAAATAAATGGGTTTCATAATAAGGATTCCTATAATAATCAATGTAGATTTCATAAATAATTCATTTGATAAAGGAACACGAGGGATTTATGACCCATTATATATAAGGGATAATAAGATAGGGATATATTTTAGAGATGTATATATTTTTGATGGTTGGGGTGGGGGATTAAAAATATACAAAGATAACATGCAACAAAAAATGTGAGAAACATATATACATAATTTATAATCATTATAGAACAGTTATGAGAGTAATAAATTGTGTTAGTTGTAGGGAGTGGGGGTTCATAAAAAAATATAAATTTTTGTTTGGAGATACCCCTTACCTTTAAAAACCAATTAAAAAACCTCAATTTCCAAAAACAAAGTTAAGGTGTGTTATTCATAGAAGAAAAAAAATATTGTAAAATAATCGAATCATGAAATAATGGTTTTAGTAGTGGAAAAACCATTTGTCATCAATTATATTAAAATAGAAAATTATTTTTTCTATTATAAGGAAGCTAAATATTCTATACAATATACCTTAAAAGATTCCCTTTGAAAACCAGAGAAAGAAATTCAAAGGTAAAATATATTTTTTGTCATAATTCACATCTTTCAATATACATAAATTTATAACTTTTATTATGAATATGGACATGGAAGATAAATATTTAGAAAAAAAATCATTAAAATATATAAAAATGTTGTTTTTAAATTAATTTTTCCTTTATGTGATATAGTGAAACATTTATTTTAAAAAACACTATTAATTAAATAATATATGGATAAAAATTAACTTTAGAAAACATGTATGATAAATAATAATTGTCTTAAATAATTTATAAGAACATTGAACTTTATGAAAAATGGTCTAAAGGGAAACATTAAAAGATAATTTCTAAAAGAATTTCTCTTACCCTTAGTATGAAACATCACATGTGTTATTTATCATCATGAATAATAAAATTTTGTTAATTAATTTTGTTAATTAACCAAAATTTTCACTTTCATTTTCGACTTTCATTTTATTTATAATATTTTTATATTCAATTACGTTTCCTTTAACTTTATATTGATCATTTGTATGATATTCAGCTCATCAGCACAAAATGACTTCGGATGGTTGATGGTGGGTTATGAAGTAATTATATAATAATTTGTAGAATAATAATAATGATTTATTATAATATTTTTATATAAATATTAATTTTAAAACCATCCATGAAATATCTTTATGAAAAATGAACTACGTTATAATCATTGAGACTGTACTTCATACAAACACATGACTGACATTTCCATTTTTCAAAAATCATGATAGAAAGAATATAATTGTTACTTTATACTTACATACTAATAATTATATCTTAAATATAACATTATTTTTCAAATAAACATCTATATTAAATCTATGGTATTTATTAATGAAAAATGAATCACATCTCTTCATGGAGGTTGTTATAACCACGTACACATGAAAGATCATATCATCTTTTAATTAATGGAATGGTAAGAAAATATATGTTATAACATTTACTAAAGGATACAAATTTCATGAATAGAAAATATATATATTAATATTTAATACATAATTATATATAGTTGTGATAGCTGATGAATGAATATGGATTACATCATCTCGTGTAGTGGTAGTCTGCTATACAAACAAACAATGATTTCGTTTCCCATTCAATTGAAGATAAGATAGATGTAGGTTATAAAATTAATGTCATAATATTTCAGAAAATATTATATACTAATGTTTTTTTCAGAATGGTTGAATTATATTTTAATTATTTAGAAGAAAAATTAAATAAAAAATGCATGGTTAAGAATGATACTTATTCCTTAAAAACCCTTTAGGTTTACAAAAAAACTCCATATGAGGGTTTTATAACAAAAAAAGGTCTATAAGAAATGATAAGGAGAGTATGTAATGGATTTGGGAAGGAATTATTTGAACTAAAATGATTTTTATATGTTAAGAAATGTAAATATACTGTACTCTTTTTTAAGTGAGTGGGAACAATTTTGGAATTTCACAGAAAATTAAATTTATAAAACTAAATTTTCATTTAAAAATGATAAAAAATACTGTAATTAAATGAAATGTGGTGTCTCGGTCGCAGTACACTGATAAAATAACATTTGGACCAATTTATGTGATTTTTTCACCCGTATCTTTCTAGATTAACTCGTGTTAACATTTTTTCACAATTACATATATAAATCATTTAGAAATTAAATATTGTTATAAAATAAAATTAATGTCATTTCTTGAATTATTCATTTAATTTGTCTTTGAAAAAAACATGAAACGAATGATATTATTTTATATTATATTAAAAAATATATAACATTCTATATGTATTTAAAAATTCATTCAACACAATAATACCTTCAAATTATATAAATTTATTATTTTGTTATCATTTATATGATTTTTTTATTAATTTAATATGTACTATGTTAGCATTGAAAAACAATTTAGGGTAATTTTTTTATTAATAAAAATATAAAATAAACTATAATGATAAAAAAAGTAATAATATTTTAAATAAAACTTTATAACTGAATATATGTTTTTTAATCCATATCATTAAATTTTAATGTTATTAAAATAAAGAATGTGATATTGTTGTCTATACCATTTACATAAATTTTATAATGTAAAACATTAATGTTATATTTCACCAAGTGGACATATATTAAATAATTGGATATAAAAGAACAAAATAAACTCATCCATGAGGAGAAAATAATGTTTTATGGATGACCGTTGTTCCTTTCTCATATTATTTTTAACATTAATTAATCAATTTATCTTTACCGCAAAGAAAAATATGTACTATATTTACTATTCAAATTCCCTAAAAAGGAAATTTGTATATTTAACAAATAATTAACTCTTGATTAAAAATATATAATTATGTTTTTCAAGATTCAATTCATCGAAGTGGAAAAAGATAATTTAATACTAACCATGAAAAACACGATGAAATTAAATTTTCCATTTTTAAGTATAAAAATATTTTTATAACAAATTCAGGCATAAAATTCCTTATAAGAAATATATTTTGATTATATTAAATCAAATAGTACAAATATAATTATAAAAAAAATAAAAAATAGAATATTAATCTATATTCACATTAAATAACAATAATGTTTTATAAAAAGAATTATTTTTTATCTATTCATTTAAAAATATAAAATCTCAAAAAATTATCTAATTACACCAAATGGTAATTATGGTATTCATATTAAAAAATGATATCTTTTTTATCAAATAATATTTCTAAAGTTCCAAAATTTAATTTTGATATTTTTCATGAAAATAAAGAAAATATATTTTTGAATAATATATATTTTTTAAAAATAAAATGTCTTTCCACAAAATTTAGTTATTACATACAATGAATTTACCAATACATTTATATTTTGTAGGATAATTATATATACATCATAAAAAATTTAATAAAATAAATACATTACAATTTAAAATATTGGTTATAATGAATATATCAAAATAATAATATTTCAGGGTCCATTTAGGATCAATTTTTCTTTTCGTATATGATATCAAATAAAGTTTTTTATTAAAAATTCATAGGGTGCTATAGTGGAATGCTGATAGAATTTTCTATGAATCCCCAAATAATGGGGGAAAAGATGCTTACCATGCTTCACTGAAAGGTACCGTGTGTATTGAAAACCCCCAAGGGAATCCTACAATACGAAAATATATCGAATTAAAATTCTAATTTGTTTTTATCCAGGTCCTCTAATGATTTTTGAAAAGGAAAGTGTCTATAAATTTTCCAGGGAAGCAATAGAGACCTTAATGGCTAGTCTTAATAATTTTGTTTTCTATAAACGAAATGGTGAAGTGGCCCTTCTGAGTCACATAGTTATGTTTCTAATAGTCAATTCAGACTCTCCAAGTATTATGAATTTTTGAGTTCCCCTACCCATTTTTCTCATTTCATAAAATTTTATATCATGATTTTCTTAGGAAAATAATTTATTGGACTCTCCCTTAGGTACTATGATATGAGGTATATGATTATGCTCATAAAATTATTTATATATAATTTTTAATACATCTATTTAGGTCTAATTGACCCTCTTATATCGAATCCTTTTAGTTTTGTACTCATATTCAAGGGAAATCATCTGAATAATAGTGGTAGATATACTCAATAGGATTTGTCCTAGTTTCAATCCTATTAACTCAATTTTTTGTTTCAAATTTCATTATATTTTATGTTTCTGTTTGGGTTATAATATTTTTGTGATTATAACTATCAGTTTCACAAAATTTTCAAGAAAATCATAGTTTCGGTTGGATGGAAGGAGCATCAATTGAATTTCATGTGGGTTTTCTAATAATTTTTTCAACGTAGCGTTATCCATTGTTTTTGCCTTCACATGTAATGTATATGTTTTAGTGGTCGTTTTTAGAAAACCATCAAATTATCATTCATTAAAATTAATTTCATTATGAAACATAAATTATTCGTAATTTTACTATTTTTCATATATATATATTCATAAAAAATATAATTTATTCCCAAATATTCTATTAAATGAATTATATCAAAAAAAATTTAAATATATTATTTAATAAATGATATTAAAATGCATCAAAATAAATAATGTTTCAATATCAATGTGAAATTTCATCGAATCTATAATGTTAAAATTCTTGTTATTATATCCAAAGGTCATTGAAAGAGTTGAATTATATCTATTATTACTATTTTTGTAGTTTTTAAAAATAGTATACCAAAAAATATATATTAATTATATTTTCAACTCTCTTACTCCATGTTCATAATATATATTTCAGTAGGGAAAATCATTATACATTTACCAAAACATATTCTTAAAATATTATAAGATATGTAATGGTTTGGATATTGAGTTGATTAACCATTATAGTAGGTTTTAGATCTTTTATTTATCGGGAAACATAAGTATTTTAATAAATTCAATTAAATAATGGTATGTAATCATAATTCAATTCAGTAAAATTCTATTCACCTATAGTTTAAGGGGTATATTTTTTTCCTTGATCATGGAATTTCCTATGTATTTGTTTGTTAATAAGAACATACACATATCATGATAAATTTAATTTTCAATTCCTTATAATAACCTCTTAACAATTTACTTTTCATTGATATTTCATTCATACCCTGGTATTTTATGTATGGATTCAAATAAAGGAATATGTATCAAAATTAATTTTTATATTTCTAGGATCTCATTTTTTATTGTTATCTTATTGATTCCATTGCGTGGTTTATATTTTTAGATGGGTTTTTTCATTATTAAAAATATTTTTTTCACTACATAATGTAATGGATGTGACCTTCCATTTAGGGATTGGAATTTACTACATTGGGAGATTATCTAAAACATTATTACTCAAATCATTGATTTCTATCATCTGTCCATACATTCCTTATATATCATACCATAGTAATATTAGAGTTCTAAGAGTATTTCATTAGCAGTAAAGGACTCTACAAGATACTTCATAATTATATTTTATGGTGGGTTCTTTAAAATTTATTTATATGATTCTTTTAGAAGACAAAGTGATTACTCTATAGAAAACGGGTGGATGGAATTATTGTTGAATTCCTTATTAGATTGATATACTGATGGGTTATTGGTTCTAAAGTTAACATTATGTATGATAATACTAACAAAAACATATATTTGTTTTTGGTTTTTACCTCCATTTCCCCCGAAACATGGAATCATTGGTTTTGATTCCTTGAACATGAGGGAATATATCATTATAATGTTCCTATGAGTATAAATGTTGGAAGAATCAAGGGCCTGTAGTGGGGGTTTCTCTCACTACCTTATCCACAACTAAATATCTGACATGGAAATTTATTTCCACAATTTTATTTCAATTTAATGAGTGTTTTTATGTTTTTACATAATGAACTCAAATTATAGTAGTTGTTTTACTTATTTTTTTTAATTTTGGTAGATCTGTTTAATCAGGTCTCTAATGTCATTATGCTACTCATAAATTAATGATCCTCTATAAGAATATTATATTTGTTTCAAGTATTTTTCTATCAACCCATTGTAAAATTGATCAATGAAATTATGGACTTTAAAGGGTTGTTGTGGGAATAATGTTTTTAGCTACACGAATACCTCCCAAAAAAATATATTATTCTTGTAGTATATGTTTTTTATTCTATAAACCCATTTCCATAGATGCTTAATCCTTGACGAAAAGTAGTATTTCTATAATAAATACTTTTTTAGAATATCCCATGTGGTGAATTATCCTATTTGTAGGTTATAAATCCCTCCTTTGTCGATCCATCATTATAAAAGTGGAAATCCATCAAGCTAATTTATGCCTTAGTTACTGTTGTTGTTCTAAACCCGTTGTAGACTTCTCCAAATTATATTAGATAATTTTTTTTGGATATACACTAGATTAATAATGAAATATATGTAAAATTCTAATAATTATAATTTTAAACTCATAATATTATGAATTATTAATTTGAAACTAATAATTTTTATTGATCATATTAGGAGGAAAAATTTATCTACAAGTAATATTTAATTGAGCTTGATTGTATTACAGATTTTCAATTCCTATGGTTACTCTAGTAGACTTCATAAATGAAGAGGGTGGGTTAGAGAATCAAATTGTAATGAAATATCTCTCTCTATTTCATCGGTAATTTTCAAATTAAAAATTGTTTAAAAATATATTTGATCAACATATAAATCGAAAATAGTGGGACAAGATGAACAAGATATATTAATGCATATTATAAATTTAAAAAAAATTAAAATAAATAATTGCTTCCCTAAATACAGTTATAGATTTTTTGGAGGTTTTTGTTTGGGCCCTCAAAAAATGATATTTTGAAACCAAATATAATATAGTATTAGTGGATAAAGGTTGTGCGAAGTGAGAAATGTTTTTTTGTATCATTTCATTATTTAATGGGTTTAGTTATTCAAATCAATGGTTAAATTATATTTCATTTAAATTATATTTTAAAAAAGTGTCCAAACCATGGATATACTATCACCTCCTATTAAATATTGATTAGTCATGTTTACTCTCATATTTTCCCTATAAACAAGTAAAGCATAATTCAATTTTCCTCACATATATGTTTCTTCTTAATCTGATGGATGTAAATATCAATAAAATCTCTAACCTAACCTAGGTTAGTGTTCAATGATCTTCAGTCACACTTAGTTTAATTTATTTATCATAATTTCATGCAGTAGAGAGAACCTATGTGGTATGTGTTTTAAAACAAGTGAAATAGAAAAGATGAATGAAAAATATATTATGATATAAAAATCTCATAATAATTTAAATATTTCAAATAAATATAATTACAAAAAATATTGAATTAAAATAATTAATTTATTACAATGGTAAGGGGAATCTCTTTTGATAAACCATTGAGGTATTAGTGTACCAAAAAAATAGAATTATTGAAATAATGATAGAGTAAATTAATATATAACCAGTATATTTGAATGAGAGATAACGGATGGAATACATTCCATGGTGAATAATTACCTATTTTCTATTATAATTATCAATGTTTGTTATTGAACATTGAAATTTCAGCCATGTTAGAAGTAAAATCATATTTTATATCTCTAATTATTTTTATATTTTGAATCCATCCTAATATTTTTATCCCAACACCCTTCTTCTCTCATTTATAGAAAATTTATATCTCAATAGAGTTGATTCCTTCAACATCATTCATCATGAATTTTCTAGTTACTTGGAACACTAACAATGATCTTCATCCTTCCTTTGTGGCCCGATGATCCCAACAATTGTCATAAAAGTTATTCTTCCAATATTTAGGAATACCAAAATATTTTTATTCAAATTTTTTATTGATATTTTTTTTGATGTATCCTTACATGCCTTTTGAAATTTGTACTTTTTTCTCTAGTAGTATAACCCATAAATAGCCATAGAGTATACATAATACATTTTTGTTTCATAAGGTAATGGTATGTTTTCCTTGACCTAATTCATGGAAATTATATTGGTTTGTGATATAATACCAAGAGAAAATATGTTATGGTTTTGATTCATGTGGGTATTTGGTCATGAAATTAGTGTGTAGTGTTATTTATACTCACATCAAGTGCAATTGGGTATAAAAAATGAACAACTTGGGTTTGATAAACTAGTGAGAATGACATTAATACCTTCAACAGAATTCATCAATATTTAGTGATAATTAACTTTGTAATAGGTGTGGTTCATTTAGGTTGTTTCATATTCAATTCAGATAATCTTTCCCCATGTTAGTTCATAAATGTGAATTCGAGTGGTGGTCGTCAGGGGAATTGCATAACATTATGTAGTAGGTTGTGACATGATAAAAATGAATAAGGTAAAGGTAAATAATGGAATAGTAAGTGAGGCCCCTAAGTGTAATATAATAGGTTGAATAATTATTGATTGACCATGAGTGATTAATATATTCACTTTTTAATGGTCATGTATACTGATGAATTTTGTGTGTGGTTACATGTGGTAACTTGTGTTCACATAGTATGTTGTGTATCAATTTTTTGTCAAATAAATTTTCATGATTGGAATGGTAACTTGAAGAGGGGGTGTGGTAGCTTAAAAGATCATGGATGTTTGGGGGGGGGGGGTCATGCTAAATGTTTTCATCTGATATTTGATTTATTGACATCATGAATAAAAGTACCACAACCAAAAAACAACATCATTATCCCAGCCAATACAATATAAAATCATACCTCAGTGTAGGTCTACAAAAGATTAAAATTAAATTTTATGAAAACAATGATAGTCATATTAAATTACATTTAAAAATTACACTAAAAATTTTCAAATATCAATTTATGGATTTAAATTAATTAAAAATGATTAAAATAATTAAATACCCATATTTGGGAGTTTTAAAAATATAGTTTCAAGGATGACTTATAGAATGAAAATTAAAATTAAAAAACTTATTAACTATTAATTTCAAAATTATGTCTTTTTCATTTAACCCAAAATTTTACTAAATAATAAAAACATAAATTATTTTCATTTAGAAAAATAATTTCAATTTTTAAAAAAAGCGTAAAATAATTACGATTTTACTGAGATTTACATTAATTAGGGGGGTTAATTTTCATTGAAAAAAATATGAAAATTTTAAAATGTTGGCTCACATCACACCCTCACACAAAATTGTTATCCCTTTGTGTGGTATAATTGATTCCAGAGATATTTATTCAATCTATATATTGGAATTAATAGTATTAATTTTCAATTATTCTTGTAGTATTGTTTTGATTATATAGGTTTCTAAAATGAATCATAGAACAATCTTTGTTTTTTGTTTATTTAGGGAAAGGAAGTGACTTTTTATGGGTACTAGAAGCTAGGAACTTGGGCAAAAGATGATATAAACCTTAATTTAATGTTTTCAATTGTATTGTCTTACTTAATGAGATAGAGGAATTATCTTCTCAATGTATTAATTTTGGCCTACCAGAATCAGAAGAATCTGATTTACATTTTCTAATAGTAAGATCTAAAAAAATACTATTGTTATATATTTATTTCCTCTAGGATTATTACATTGAGAGTGTTTATGATTCTAGAAAAGGAATCATATTTGTTTATTACCTATGTATTATGTATCATTATTATCTGGAGGAGGAATATGTGGAGTGGATGATGGTAGAGAAACTAGCCTCTATGCACCTTGTTATAGTGGAATAAGGATATGATATTTACCAATGATCAGTGGTAATGTATTCAAAATGTCCATACCTTGTGGGGAGGAAATAATTTTAGGTGTTTAATATATTTTTTTTATGAAATAATATTCTTATGTTATTTACATGATGGTTTCTCTTATATAGGGGATAACATCAGCCTCTTCCAATACTGAATAGTGGTTTCAGTTGGGCTGTATTAGGAGGTATTTAGGGTGTTACGTACCACAAAATGATTTTACATCTAGGAATTACCATGATATACAATACATTTTGAATCAACATGATTGGATATAAATGAGACAAAATGTTTCATAGTTAATGTCTTAATATCTCACTTGTTAATCGGGGAAGGTATAACACTTGGATCCATCTAGTTTATGCCAACATATCGAGGATCCATTATTATAGTGGGATGAGATATTGATGGTATTCATAATAGTACATCCATGTTTAATGAATGGTCATTATGTTGTTTGGGTGATCATGGATTAACCATAAAACTCATCTCACTTCCTCCATATTTGAGAGTATAGATCCATAGTGAGAATGATACTTTTGCACATTGATGACATCATATGGATTCATAAAATTCCCAGAGAGATCTTTTTTGGATGAAAAAATAGATTCAAATCCTAGATGTGGAACAATTTGTATGATGATTTTGGTACCCAATTGTGGTTGAGTACAAAATTTCATATTTAGAATAAATTTGGAATTAGAGGACCATTGATGTTATAGAGGTTATATTGTGAGAAATTTTGACATATTTCAATATAAGTAGGAATTATAACCTATAATTTTCATAGTTCATGTATTATAATAGTTATCACTCTATTATTAACATTTCATAATTATAGTACCAGTATGGGAGACCCTAATGGTTTCTTCTCTATTGGTTTAGGACTGGTGAGTCGTCTATTATAGATCCTGAGATGGCTCGATGGATTTTGGGATGGTTTAGTTTATCCAGAAGAATATGTGGATAACATATATTAATTTAAATTTCATTCATAATTAATGATAATGAAACTTGGAGTATAATATGAGGGAGAATTAATTCTTAATGGTCACACCATGACATGGTTTGAAGTGGTTAATTTGGGAGTGAAATATATCCCTGAGTTTAATTAGGAGAATATTGATTCTATATATGCTGGGTGAGGTTGTTTATCACCAATCAATTCCCTTTTAATTGGACAGGGTTCTCAAAAAATTATATATTTCATAATTTAGGTGATTTTTGAATGATGAGTCACACATTATCAAATTGGGTGAGAATGAAATTTGATTACCCTAGTGTTATTTAGGGATGACAGAAGAAATATATTTATGGGTGTGTGAACCCATAGGGTTAAATCATATGGCTATATGGTAATATTTAAGAGATCTCAGGGGAATGATATAATAAGAAGTGAGCTTAGTACCATCACTTATATTCTAGATTTTTTCTTTTTGAGATGAAAATATATGCATGTGGGATTGATGGGGAAAGCTTATTTTTTCATTGACTAGTTTAAATATATTTATTAATAATAAAATAATTTTATAGTTTCCTGTAATATCACGAAAATATTTATTATTTTGAAAAATTAATTTTCTTATTAATACACAGATGAATTAGGTAAATTATTAATATCTTCTATGATGCTTTTCAGTACAGTAAAATTCATGGGGGTGGGTGATAAACCACGAATGCTATTTTCTATTCAGTTGATCAGATACAATATCTTACAATATTTTAATTCCATGGCGAATAAATTTTTTCAAATGAATATTGACATAGATGAATTCAAAGAACCCAAATAGAGGATCTTTCACATTAAATTTATAATAATTTTATTTATGATATGTAAAATGGATACTTATATTTGGGTCTTTCCCTGATGTAGATGTTTATTGTTATGAAATAACCATTTTGGATCAACTTTTTTGTGATCATAGAATCCAAGAGTAGAATATATCTAGTAGTGATCTATAAGTCCTCTATTGATCTCTTAATGATGTCAATGGATTTCTGGGTTATAGTTATTAGATCTGGTGGCCTATAACCAACTAATTTTTAGTTTATGATATTCTTGTATCCATTGATTTGAATAATAATAAATACCATATCACATCATGATTGATCATCTATATCACAATGAACGAGATAATGTCCTAAGGATAGATGTTGCACTAAATAGTCATAACAAATCACTACTATGATGGGAACTCAAAACCCATAACACTATTCTTGAATATATATTCTATGGCAGGATGGTGTTATTTGAGGGACATAAATATTACAGGACTTTAGGGGTGAGGACTCATAAATAATTAAGGCACATTCTCATGGTGTTCACCCTTAGAAATATTTAAGAGGATATTCTGAGAATGAGACCCTCTAGTAGGAAATCCAAATTTCATACTTTCATTGGATGTTCCAATTTGTGGACGTCGTTATTGGCCAATAGAGTATAAGATTATGTGTATTACAACTTGATCACTTAGTTGTATTGATGAAAAATATGATGAAACATTGTTCACATCAAGGATGTATATTTTGAGTGCATCACGAGTAATACCACATTAATAGAGAATGAGAGAAAATATTTTTAACATATGTTCCATAATAGAAGTTGATATCTCAATACTTCTATCGGAATGGAAATAGGCTAAATAAATCCATTACAATGGTAAATAATGGGAAATTTCAATGGCAGGAAGTCAAAGAATGAATAATTCATCACATGGGTTGATGGCACATCCATGAAACCCGATTGATTTGAGATATCGAGACCAAGGGATTACATTACATGGTAAAAGCTCATGGGAGATGATATTTCTTTATGACATTATCTTCTTTCCCTATGGGTACCTTTCCATGTTGTTCGATGCTAACCTTGGACATTAGCTTGGATTTTTCTTAATGGCACTGAGAAAGTGGCCTAGATTGTCACACATTAAGTGTGTCTAAGTATCTCATTTAAATATTCATTTAACAAGTTAAATAAAATTTTTCTCAATTGTGGTTTAATAATTATTCATGGATTCCTCGTCACATTTATTCCGCTAGTTATCTGTGATAATATATTTTGGGAAAAATAAAATATAATTATTAGCAAAAAATGGAGATATAATTATTGATTAAATAAATAGTCATTATTCAAGGTCTAATAAATATGGTGGAGGAGATAAAGTAAAATGGAAAAACAAAGGTACATTATGTGTATATTAACATACATACCATGTGGTTTTTTTGGAATTTGTGCGAAATAATTTTTTAAATTATACAATATTAGGTGTAATTATCTGGGTGAATGTAAAGTAATAATAATTGTCACAGACTATTTTTAGACATGGGGTCTTACTAAGAGATAAATGAATTAACTAAATACCTATGGGTATTTATTTTATTTTATTATTCTCATTATTATAAATCTTAATTACATTACTCTCATTATGGGTATCTATTGGTTGTGGTGGTGTACAATGGATCTGGAAAAAGCCCACATGAAAAGAAAGAATTCATTTCCTAAATGAATGCTCCCATGTTACAAGAGAGATCCTTCTCCACCAGATCATGGAGTGTTCTTTGGATGAGTATCTCAAAGAGATTAAAGTCGGACATCGCAAGTGAAGTATATTCTACACTAACAGCCAAAAATCCCTTTGGTTACATTCCATGATATTTGGAGCATGTGTGGATAACCTCTAGAGGAATCCTACACATGGCTTCAATGATGCAACAATTTATCACATTTGATAGTGACCATAAATGTCAACAGAGAGAGAATTATAAAAAGGAAATACCTGAATTTTAATTAATTTAATTGTAACCAACATATGATAATACTATATATGGTTCCAGGACATCCCACTTTTATTTTTTGTTATTTGTTCTATTCAGAAGATTTGATGTTTTATCATCATTATGGATCTCAGATGGATAATTGATAATAGTAAAATTCATGTTGGTTACACCATTCCATGCACATTCTCTATGACTAGAACCATAAATTGGTATTATAGGGGTCATATCATTGATTATAATTATTTATTTTTTCATTGATGATTTGTACATTTAATAAATTAGTTTTCTCATTTCAATATAATTATTCGGTAAATCTGAATCATGATATTTGTTCCTCCACTTTCATTTCTCCATCACCTTTCAAAAACTATATATTATTTTAATTTTCATTAAAATAAAATAGGGGATTTCATACAGAGGGTCCAAAGGTTCATGTATGTACAACACAAGAACACACATTGTTTATTTTGAAGTACAACCCATGTAGTCAAGGTTCAATGAATTGAGACTAGTCCGCCAAACCAAGCCATGTGATTGAATTTTTTATAATACTAAATGACTTCGTGTGTTGACCAGGAATAGGTGGCACATATATCTTAGATTACATTCCATGTGGCCCACATAACACTACGTGTTTTCCCTTTGAGAGAAGGTTTCATCATGTACCCTATACACATAATGCCCAGTTGGAGACTGTGTAACGCGAATACTACATGGTGTGTGGCCCACTGGACACACCATGTACTCCAAATATTTTCTATGTACATCTACATGATGTATCCCAGAGCATGTACTTCAGATGCACAATGGACGATAGTACATGCCATATAGTTGGAACTACATGTCGTGTACTCAGCCAAATTATAATGATTTATTATAATTTATTGTTATATTATACAATCCCCTGAGAAGTTTACAATGGTGAGAGCATAATGTTGGGGCACAACACGTGATAGGTGTTTTATATATATGTGTTCAATTTAACATTTTTGAAATTACCATTTCTAATTATTTGTTAGTTATAAATACAAATTCACTACGTTTCCTCAAAGGTACAAGTTACTAACAACATAATTTTAAATGAATTTATTTTTTTGAAATGTCGATGGATGAGAATCTTATGGAAATTTAGAAAAGGGTTTTTTATTAAAGGATTGACTAATTAAATATAATAATTAATTTATTCAAGCATGATTTATCTTAAACAAGATCTACTAAATAATTGAAAGGTAGTTTTATTTTTACATATATATTATTGCATTCATGGATGATCATAAGATAGCCCGTGGCCTTTTATGTGGATGGATTCATTTAACTAATTAATTTATATTAAATTTGTTGTCCTTCGAGCTCTCTCCTCATTAATATAAAGGGCATCCATAATCAAGGTGTCTTTTATTTAAAACCCAATTTTTCACCAATATGTGTGTGAGATAAAAGAATATGTACTAGATGGTGCTCCCAAGCAAGTGTAGAGGTCTCAAGTTAGAATAAAAGAAAAAACCGATCCAAGAAGACAAAAAGGTGGACATGTTAAAAGCTGTAAACACAAACCATACTGGTTAAAGACGTTTTCTACCCTAGGTCATAGGTTAGATTATTAATTACATGATAAAATTTCTATAAATAAATCTTATAAACATTCCATTTATTTTATTTTCAACCAGTTTCATGTTTTATTTATTGTGGTAGTGTTATCATGATCAAAAAAATAATGAATTAATCAAGAATGCAAGATGGAAAAAAATAATTCCACCTAATGTGTAAATATTATCATAGAAATTGTTAATAACATAAAAATATACCACATAATATTGACATGTCTGTAAGAAATATATTAAAATTTTAATTTACATATAATGATAAAATCCCTCAAAGAAATATCAAGTCGGTTTAGCCTTCCATAATCTTGGTATGAATCGAATTTTAGCTCAAAGTGATTAAACAACCCAGGTTGGGGTGCATTCAATAATCAAGGAATTATAATTCAATTTTCTGGGTTGACATGACATGGTTCACAAAAAGGGTTGAGTTCCATTAAAGGACTTAGTGTGACCAGTAGTAAAATGTTGAGGAAATCCAAATTAAAAGGATTTTAGAATTCTTATGTCCACTCAGCGGATAAATGATCTATGTGATAATGAATTTTCCATTTGGAATGACTACCTAAAACCATTTAAGATGCTTGAACAATCTTATTTGGGGTAATGAGATGAAAAATATGGATCCTTTCCACTAGAATATTTAGTAAACAGAATGCTTCCAAGTCAATGGTGAGGGCTATTGGATTTCGATAAAATAGTGGGAGGTTAATAAGTATTGATTTATTTATTTCCCTCCGATTTATCATGATAATGTATTGAATAATTTATCATATTAAATTACAAAAATGGATAGAAAAATTACATCAAACATATCATTGGGAACCATACTCGTGAAGGAAAACCTCTCACTCGCGCAAATTTATAGGAGTGGAAGAGGCATTTACCCGTCATCCTTCACTATGAGAAAAAATTGTATGTGATAGAAGATATTTTTCCAATTACTCCTAGAAATGATTATACCGATTAGAAAATATCTCTCTATATGAATCTTTTGGATGATTCCATATTTTTCCAAAGTATCATGTTATTGTCCATGTATAATGATCTTTTGAAGCAACATGATTAGATGTATCTTTATATCATGAGGTCTCACATTAAGGATCTCTATCAAGAGAAGTAGAGACATGAGAGATATGGGATCTACAATGCCTTCGTCCTAACTCGACATGGATATTCTATTATAGTTGGGCCTCAGGTAGTGATGATTATTAGCTACGTTTAATGCCAAGATATCATAGGGATTCAGTTACGAGATGATTTGCGTACATATCTCATCTTATTATCAAATCCAACGACCTTATCTTGCTTTATTTCTAACTACAAGATGAGAAACAATGAGAAGAGTCTATCATAACTTCTGACCTTGATTTTCCAGGTCAAAAAGAACATTGGGAATGAAAACCCCGTAGTCCTTATAGAGAATAAGAATCAGAAGGAAAAAGAAAGGGGTCTAGGATTTATAAACAGTTTGAAGCCACAAAAAACAATCCCTCCATGAATTTAATGATTTAAATGCAGGCCTAAGAATGAGAGGTAGTAGTTTTTTCATGTGGCATACCAGGTCACAGGAAGATGAACTGCACCCAGAAGTTGGGGGATGCAAAAGGTGTGTGTGTTATCGAGTGTAATTCTTCCATTTCTAGAAATTGTGTATTAGATAAAGCATGAGGGTCTCAAATCTCTATTAAAATTCTAGAATCAAGTTGATTTAGAATGATATCCATAATTGAGGGGTATCTTCGAGATGCCAATGGAAAAGGATGGTTGTGTTTGCCATTGGCGATTACCATCACTCTTAGACAACTTGAATTATTTTTGTTTTACATAATAATTAATATTTTCCTAGTATTACTAGGAACATTATATAATTATAATGTTTGTATATGGATGGATTTATTTTTATATTTGGAAATAAGGGTGGGTTCATTTATAAGAACAAATTATGTTATTTTATGGCACATTTAATTAATGTTTTGATTGTATTAATTTATGAAAACCATGTGTTGGAAATCAATGAGGAAACAAACTCACATGAATGACACAACACCCTGTTGTGGCATCACAATCTCAGTCATGTAAAAGATATGTGCCTGAAAATGCTATGCCAAGATATTTATTTAGACTATACTGAGCTAAAACCACTTTATAGATGTCACAATTGTTTATAATGGAAAATGACCAATCCACCTTGTAGTGGATAGGGTGAAAGGGCGCCATATGTTATTAGATTCGTACACATAGATGTGAATGGAAAATTTCAAGAAGAATATAGATATGTATATTCTTACATCATTAATTTTACTAATAATTTTATTAGATATGTATATATATACTTAAATTAGTTAATAGTTAAGTGTCCATAGAGAAACAAAAGGAATTTAAGAATGACGTAGAGAATAATCTTGGTAAGAAGATAAATAATTTTTGATTCTGATGGAGGTGGAGAATATCAGATCCAAGAGTTCATTGACCTTTTATGGGAGTTTGGGTGACTCACTCAACTCACTCCTCCATATACACCACATTAGAATGGTGTTAGTGAAATTGGAACATATCCTTGTTAGACATGGTGAGGTTGAGGTTGAGTCATGCAGATCTTCCATTATCACTTTGTGGATATTCATTACAAACATCAATATACAAATTAAATGGGGTACCTATTAAGGTGGAAAATGGAATTCCCTCCGAGTTATGGAATGGAATGAAACCCATTTTGTTACAAAAACATGTCTGTAGATGTTTTTTTAGGCCTTCTCTATAAAAAAACAAGCCCCCTGGCGCACGATGTGTATATTTATAGGATATTCCAAGAAAAAAATTATTACTTATAGAACCCTTTAGAAAAGAAAGTGATTGTTGATAGAAAAGTAATCATTATTAATAGGGATCATGTACTCAAAAAGGAAAGTGTGAGGAAGAATTATATCAAAAAAGTTTGTTCTCAAGATACACAAGAGTTAGTATAGAAACAAGTTACATTGGTCCTCGTGGAAGAGGTTCCCAAAATAGAAGTACTTCATATGAGCTTAAGAGAGGTAATGGAACCATAGAGATTTGGTTTCCAAGTCACTAAGAATGCTGAATAATTTTTTTGGACAATGATGAACCTCTATCCAGAAGGTAGCAGTAGATAGATCAGAAGCAGCTTATGGCTATATGCTATGAATTATGAGATGTATTCCATGTATTTGATCCAAATTTGGGTTCTGGTGGATGATCTAATTGACGTATATCCTGTTGGAGTCAAATGTGTATTCAAGATAAAGCTAGACTTGTAAGGTCTTGTTAGCACCTATAAATCAAGAATATAGGTTTTATGATTCAGACATCATTAACGAATTGAATATGATGAATCCTTCTTTCCAGATTCTATGTTTAAATCCCTATGAATCGTACTTTCCACAACAGCTTACCAAGACTACGATATTTGAAAAATGGTTGTCAAAATTGAATTCTTAAATTGGAAACATCTATAATATGTCTATATGACACCACTAGATGGGGTTGTGAGACTAGGTGAATCCAAAATGGGTTTTCAAATTTCAGAAATCCATTAATGTATTAAATAAAGCATCAAGGTCATTGAACATTAGATTAGATGAATCCATAAAGGAAAATGGTTCCATTAAGAAAGAATGGGAGCCATGTATTTATATATATTTTAATGGGAATGAGGTTATTATCCTAGTAGTATATGTTGAAGATGTATTACATATTAGAAACAATGTACTAGTCTTATTTTCAGTTAAAGACTGGATGAACATGTGTTTCCTCATGAAGGAATTATGTGATACGACCTACATTCTAGGTATCAATGTCATTCCGGATTGATACAAGAGGCTGCAAGGACTATGTCTGGGTAAATACAGTGACCATTTTATAAATATATTTAGCTGTAAAATTACAAAAATGTAATTGCATCCATTTTTACATAGCCTACATCATTCTAAGATAATGTGACCTTAGAAATATCAAGGGAATGATAGGATGAATAAAATACATACACTTCGTCTATAAGAACCTCCATGTATTCCATGTTATGTACCAGGTTTGATGTAGCCTATGCACTGAGAATGGTGCATAGATATCAAGAAAATCTAGTAGAACATCATTGGACTGCTGTGAAGACTATCCTTAAGTATCTAAGAATATCTATGTATATCATCCTGGTCTATGGAGGAGACAGCAATATTTTTATCATAGGGTATACTAATGTTGTTTTCTAGAAATATCATAATTATCTGAGGATGAAATCTGGATATGTTTTCTACCTCCACGGATGAGCTATGAGATGGAAGAGTTCAATGAAGCTGGTTTTCATTGATTCTACAGAAGAGTCCAAATATATAGAGTCTTCTTATATAACCAGCGAATCCATATGGAATTGGAACATTATCCAAGTGTTTATTATGGTCTGAGCAGTAATGATCCTATCACATTGTATTGTGGTAATACCTTAGTGGTGACTCATGCAAAATAACCAAGGTCCCATCAATAGATAATGAAAATTCTTTGGAAGTATCACCTTATGAGGGATTTCTATCAAAGAGGTGAATTGGTAGTTGGATGAGTGTCTATGGAAGAGAACATGGAAGACTACATGACTAAAGGCATATCTCAGCAGATGATTGAATATCATGTGAGAGCTAGCATGTAAATGGTTTTCATCAGTTGGCTCTAGTCTATGGGGGAGTCTATTAGAGTTGGTGGCCTAAAAACCACAACATTTTACATTATGATAAAATTTAATTCATGTATTTTAATATTAATAAATAACATATCACGTCTTGATTGTTCTTATGTGTGAAAATTAATGTGATAATGATATATAGATAGTTGTTTCACTAAAGTGTCATAGCATATCCCAACTATTCTGAGAACCCAGAAGAGCCATATTACTATAAATTAATATAAAATCTATGGCTGGATGATGTTATATGAGGGAAACAAATAATACATACCATTAGGGGGAAGGACACAAAATACTATAAGGCACCTTCTCATAGTGTGAACCACGGTAATATCTAGTAGGATATTATGATAACATGACCTTCCTGTAGAAAATCAAAATTTCACAATGTCATTGGATGTTCCCATCTGTGAACATGTGTACTGGCCAATAGACTTTAGGATTAATATTTATGGGCATTAAAACTCACACACTTTGATGTATTGGCGGAAACTGTGATGAAGCACTGTTCGAAGCGAGGTCAGATATGTTGGGTGTTTCACAAGTAATGCTACCTTAATAGATAATTTTAGAAATGATTCGTCTATTATATTCCATAATATATGTTGATATCTCATGAGAAATGATTGAATTGATATAGTATAAATAAATCCACGTATATGGTGAGGAATGAGAAAGTTCAATTCCATGAATTCAAAGGAATAATAATTGAGAACTTGGAATGATGGAAATGTTATGTAACCTTCTTTATTTGAGATATCAAGAACACGGTATTATATTACATTGTAAGAGTTCGTAGGAGGTGATACATCATTTCTATGATAGCTTCATTCTCGACGGATGCCTTGGCGTATTGTTAGATACCAACCATGGACATTAGGCATGCTCAGCCTAATGCCACTGAGAACGAGGCCCATAGGGTGAGATAATAATTTTTCCAATGTTTCTCAATTAAATATTCATTTAACAAGTTGAATACAGATTATTCCTGATTGGGGTTCAATAATTATTCAATATTTTTTGACCACATTCATTTCATCAATAGATATTTAAGAGAATATTGTGAGGGAAAAAATATATATTTAGTAGAAAATAATTTTGTGATGTTTATTTAAGAAATAAATAGTCATTATTCATAGTCTAATAAATATGGTAGATGAACTAAAAGAAAATTGAAAAAATAACACGCCATGTGGTTTTTTTTGGAATTTGTGAGAAATAATAATATTTATTTAATTAAATAATATTTTGTGTAACTATATGGGTTCATGTAATCTAATAAAAATTGTCAAATGTGGTTTTTTGACTTCTGGTCTACAATGAATGAAATGAAATAAATAAATACACATTTTTAATTATTTTATTTTATTATGGTATGTATTATAAATCCGAATTACATTATTCTCATTATGGGTAGCTATTAATTGTGGTAGTGCACATAAGATCTAGAGAAATCTCTCAAGACAAGATAGAATTACTTTATTCCAAGAATGCTCTAATGTTATGGGAGTGATCTTGCTCTTCCAAATCAAGGAGAGAGCTTTGGATGTGTCTCTGATGGTGATCAAAGGTGGACATCACAAATGAAGGCACTTCCAAGCTAGAACCCATATATCCCTTATGCGACATCCAATGACACGTGTAGCACATGTGGATCACCACTAGAGGATAAATAAACTTGGATTCTATGACACAATTATGGGTTACATTGGATTGTGAATATAAACATCACCATAGAGATAATTCCATCAAGGTAATTATTATATTTTAATAAAATTAATTATATCTAATATATGATGATCCTCTCTATGGTTCTGGTACATCCCCCTTTACCTTTCCATTAATCATTCTATTCCGAATATGCAGTGTGTTATCATCATGATGGATCTTGGATTGATCATTGTTAACAGTAATATTCAAGTAGGTTACACCCATCCACACACATATAATGTTCCCAGAACCTACAATAGCATGATGAATAATTCCTCATTCATTGTTTTTGTTGATCAATAAAAATTCCTTCAAGCATTAAGAATTATCTATAGTGCTCCACATTCATGATATTGATATAAGAGGAGGAATGAAGATAGATTTATATTTTATGGAATGATTCTCAAATCTAGATCTTTGACAAACCCAACACAATAGTTCTAACAACCCATTTATAGATCCAATTTTTACTTTATGATATTATTTTATTGCACACCTATACTATAATAAAATAAATATTATTAAAAAAACCCATTCTATAAAATATTAATAATAATACTATGATAATATGGATTGTACTAACATATAAAAGTAAGAATAATATTGACTACATTGAAAATAAATATTAATCACATAACATTATATTTCAATGATTTTATTCCTCAACATTTATCGAATACTGAATATATTTGTAATTAATTATTTCATCCATAAATTAACATTATCTATGATTAATGCATGGATAATATTTTCCACAAACATGAGAATTATAATTATTCTATAAATTTAATTCAAATATAATTTTATCAAGATCGGAAAAAACACATACTATGTGGCCCACTTGTATTATTTCATACTAGTGTTAGACATGATTTCCTAATGTTTATGACTACTATTTAACAATGAGTCAGTAAGCATATGATAAATAACATGGTTCTATAATTTTGAAAAAAAAATATGAGGTCTCGCTGTGTAATATAATCTCGTGGTCTCAACGTCACATCAAGCAGCCTATATATCAATGTCATCAATCAATAGGCTTGATAAGTGTGTCATTAATTATCTAACATAAACGCATCACTATACTGTTGAACTTAATTTAAAATTAAAAGTTCTATTAAAATCAAAGGGATGAGATACAAAATTTCATAATAATGTAAAGTAAAAATCATTCTTCAACTTGTCCATTAATAACATATAATGTGTGAAACTCCCATCATACCTTACTTCCCATGAATATAGTGTGTCATGAATTTGTTCTGAAAATATAAGTGTGAATTTCATGATAGGCATCAGTAATAATCAAAATGTATATGGACCATTATACACACTAGAAGAAATGAATATTCGATGAAACCAAAACATAAAAAATTTCTACATGTGGGAATGTTCTTATAATCTCAAATCATGGAGGTTACCAATTGGAAAATTAATGAGAAGAAGAATCATTAGCTTATGATTAATCATATGTGACTATATACATTTTTATGATTCATATCATTGTATGTGTTCCAAATGTAGAACTATATTTATGAATATTTCGATATAACTTCATGGTTATCACCATTCTAGGGATCTTCTATGAGTTTATTAGTGAGATAGATACCATAGGATATTATTAAATTAATGTATTGAAAAAAATAAACTCTATGTAATAATATTTCATGAAAAATTTTAAAATGATTAAAATTATTGTAATTAAATTATAATCAGTTTTTTATAGAACATCATCTACAAAAAACACCAAAATTGATTAGAGATAACGTCTTCTGAATTTCATTCTGCTAGGTCTCACATGATTATCATGGGACTATCCAATTAATGATTTAGTCAAAGGGTTAAAAACATTTTCTATTATGTACATTATGATCTCTACCGCATTATCTCTTTGAGAAAAATCCTTTAAGAGATTATTCTTAAATTGTATATACTTTATCATCTAATTTGACATGGGATCCTTGGTGCGAGAAATTATTCCAGTGTTATTTGAATTGGGTGTGATAGGGTCTTTACAACTAGGTACCACATCAATATTAAAAAAAGTATCTGTACACATAATTATTATTTAACTACATCATAATATTATATATAAAAGTAATATAATGAAAAATTTACGACCATCATCTTCATTGAGATCTTCCAAATCACAACTCCTCCATTCAATATGAAGATGTATCTCACCTATGATTTCATATCTTCTGGATCAGTTTGAAGCTAGAATCTACAAATAAAAAAGATGACTAGATCCTTATATCATACATAGATCCATAATTCATCCTTAGTAAAACATATATTATTATGGATATTCATCTCATTCATTAAATGATAATTATATGGGTCACATTTATATCTTCCTACCGCACTAAATGCATTGAAAACATCAATCCATGTACATAGATTAACATACATGGATAACCCAATCACAAATACATATGGAATCATTTTCATTATTTTCCATTCATCATGTCAGCTGGGAATCATTTTCCAAGAATGGAAAATATAATGTGATATTGGGAATAATCCCCTCTTTGATTATTCCATAATGAACCTCTTTAGTATATTATAAATATATAAACCTTAAATTAGGTGAAGCATTGTCTATGATCATTCAAAATGGATCATTACCCAAATAATGTATGTTCAAATTCCTATTTACATCATGGAGAATCCCTTATTAGTTAATGATTTAACTTATTATAAGACTGGAATTTAATTTCCATAACCAATATGTCACTGATAAAACATATTATGAAACTAACCATGACCCCAAATAATATGTTTATATAAAACAACCTCACATTAATTTTTTTTACAAAAACATATGTTATGGCTTCACATTGACAAATGTTCCATTACATGATTTAATTTGTAACTTCAATCAATGGATCTATTTAATTTCAGAACACTGTTGGAATTCATGGAAGTCACAAACAGTTTAGGTTGTGTCATATCTATATCTTCCTAATTGTTTACCTTAAATAATGCTATTTGGAAATACATTTTTCAAATCTCATAGTCAAGGAAGGAAGAAATATAAAGTATAATTTTAATGTATTAAATCATTTTAACTGGTGAAAAAGTCATTTTTTAGAATATTCCAAGATTAATTTTAACCTTTTTAAACTATTTTTCCACTAATCACTAATTATAGGTACCGACATAGCCATCAATGCCAAGTTTCTTATTAAATACAAAATTGAAGACAATTTTGATATATACTCAAGAAGATATATCAAAATCCAAAAATTTATTTAGTAAATGGAATCAGTTTTAGAATTTATGGATTCATTCCACTTGGAATCTTTTATGACACATATTTCTTATTTGTGGGTTAGAGTATCATTTTACCAACTTATAAGGATTAATCATCACTAGTGACAAGAAAAACATATCATTTTGGTTCTCTAACATATATTTGACACATAAATAGTATTTGTGTCTCTAGAACATGTTCTTATATTTGTATTTGAGGAATTTATTCTTCTACCAACTCTTGTGTACCTTGAGACTCGAATTCATCGAAATCTATCTCAATCCCACAATCTGTTTTAGAGAAATGATTCCTCACAAAGAAAATGTAATGTAATTACTCTATAAACATTACGTATAATTTTTTATATATTTAATAACACCTTGTTTAATTGGGGTATCATATAATTTTATACTTTTTACCTCATGTAGTATGTTTCTTACATTAAGATCCTTTAACAAATGCTTCAAAAACCCCCACATGTAAGTTCGGTTACATGGGTTTTCTTCACTCCACATTTTACATTTAATTCCCTTCATTGATTTAATTTGATCATGGATTAGTATATTTGCTATTTTATATAATGTGTATCCCCAAAAGTATAATGAAATACTCACATGACATCTTTTTTATCTCACAATGTCTAACAAGGTGATGTTCATTATTTTTGTTACACCATTATTTTGAGGTGTATAAGGCGGTTTCAGTTGATATAGATTCCCAAATAGCGTAACTAATAGATTGAAGTATTTATTAAGATATTTTCTATCATATCCTAAGTGGAGTTTCATAATATTATTAACAGGATTGTTCTAACTTCATTCTACAACTCATTGAATTTACCAAATGAATCTAATTTATAACTCATCATGTAGAAATATACATATCTACTAAAAAAATATGTTTTTTTATTAATTTATGAGTAATAACCCCATTCATCAATTGTAAATGTTCCAAATCCATCAGTTGAACTGATTCATAAAGACCCTTGGACCATTCACCTTTCCTCTAAATTGGGTGTTGTTCATTTTTACTTGTAAACATGCATGTCTTACACCTAGTGGATTTAGTTCAATAGAATATAAATATAAATCATGGTTTATATTTTTGAAAAGATATTTTATTACATGACATATTTATTGATTCCATACATAATTATGGTGATGTTGTTTTTCTATCATCTTCTATTACATGGTCTGTGTAATCTAATAGATAAATACCACTATTTAAATATCCTTTATTATATAAAAAATAAATATTTAAAATAGATATATCTATTATGAAAAATTGAAAGACAATCCATTAGTATAATGTATATATATAGAAATAATGTTTTCGATTATATATGAAACATAAAAAAACCTTTTAAAATCTTTCCATTCTCATTAGAATCCTACAGAGTCTATCACTGATAACAAAAATAACATGTTTTCCTCCATTAGATACTTGTAGATATACCTATCAACATTAAATCATTTACAACATAATTGGTTCCTATATATAAATACATATGTGGGAACCACATGATATATCTAATAGCCAATTAGTATAAACATGTAATATGATTTGGATAAATAGTCACCAGAAGATCCCAATTTCTTCTCTGGATGGGTTTAGTTTTTCATCCAGTGACCCTTCATTCATCATGTCAATCAAAAAACATAACACTCTTTTTCTTTACCCTTGATTTTCTGCTTCTTGTATGGCATTTGAAAAAATATTTTTTCTTATAGATCATCACATAAAATTTCCTTTTATTAAACATAAGGATGGAAGTCATCTCATTCTTTTTCTCCATATCTACATGATGAAGAAGAGTGTGAAGCTTTGGAAGATACTATACAAAGATGTTTTCATTAAAATTTACATAAATTCCCGAGAATCTATTTAGGGGTTATGAAATAATGTGGTTGGGGTGATGTTCATTTGTTTTTTTATACACTATAACCTCTTTATGGTCAATATAGAAAACTATATTGAATACATGAGGACCCACTGGAGTACCCTCTCCATGATTACTTTGTAATAACACCTTTGAGATCAAAAATATATTTTTCTAGAACTCTCTAGGTATAAACAAAGGACATTATTTATAATTATATATTATTCCATGTTTTTATCAGACATTAAGAGTTCACTAAAAATAGATCAAAGCATCTAACATACATCATAGGCACATCATTCAGGTTTTCTTCATAGAAAATGTAATATTTATCACTCACCTCCATTGTAAGTGGATCTTGTAGTGGGAATTCTAGAAAAAAAATATTTCAATTCATGAATCAACAGAAAAATAATTTTTCAAAACCATTCTTAGAATTCAATGTATGTAAGGATTGGTTTTTATCTAATATATACCATATGTATAATATGGATGATAACATTCCCATTATTCTTATTTTATAAAAGATAAGATTATTTGTACTTTTGTGAATCAAATTTTATAAAAATCTAAATAAAATCTCTCACTATCTTATCAAGCCTCAATAGCACCCACCATTAAATTAGGAGGGTCTAGTTTCTTGTAAATTCTAGTTCTGGGGATCCATATTACCCTTATAATAACACTAAAATGTTTTGGTCAAGACAGTTGAATGTGTTCTTGTAGGCATGAATTTTCTAACAATAGAATTATAGATCATTTATCTATTGATCAGATTCCATAATCAAGAAATATAGATTTGTATTTCTTCAATAATTGCCTCAAAATTATAAAATATATATTAACGGTTGCTCCTCTTGATGTAAAATGGTTTATTCCACCAAATAAAATCATAATTAACCCCCTTATAATAGTTAGTTTCCCAGTAATGTGTTTTCAAACATTTATTTCAATTTTATTCATTCATAATTGAGAAATGGAATTCCATTTCTGATGTAATATTTAATTGGGATATTTTATTTATTATTCATAAATTTTATCTTCTTTATATTTTACATGTCTTGTCAATATTAAGTGGATTTTTATAATTTATTAAACATGTTTGATAAAATATTTACATAAAATCCATTTATTTAAATTGTATATTTATGTATTAATTTATTTATTTATTTGATATCAATATAGAATAAAAATAATAATGAATAAGATAGAAGTAAATAAATGACCATATAAGGATCTTATCTAACTATTAATTTATTGAGTCAATAATAAATGAACCTTGGAACCAGGGGAAAATCCCTTTGTGTCAGCCTTCGCATGAGATAAAACATTCCACCTATCCACCAGTGTGCCACCTTAGATTCCATTATCTTGGTTTTATCTTGTTCAACCTCCAAAAAATGTTTCATAATCCATTTATTAAATGTATTTGTAACAAAAATTTAGGTGTTGGGAACCATGGGATTGATTAATTGGAATTATATAAATAATTCTACACACATATGTCCAACATAATTGTTACACAAGAAATAGTTTTCAAACACATGAAATTAATTAAATTAAATAATTCCAAAACATTCAAAGGTATTTTTCAATCTCATTGATTCTCATATACGCAAAATTGTTATAAAAAATTAAAATGGATAACATTCATTTATATTGGTTCTTTATTATTAAGATCAAATTTTGTTAATTAATTAATTAATAAAATTTTATATTAATTACCATATGAATTCTATTGGAAATTCTCATCATAAATGAATTATTTGAAAAAATGGATGAACAAATAATTAAATAATATTAAAATACACTAATTGGGTATTTAATACTTCTTAAAAAGTATTATTGAATTTCTAGGATATTAATATATCGATCAATATAATAATGTTTCAATAGATAAATTTGTAATTTATTGTAATTTAATTATATCATTGATTTTGATAATAGATGAAGGGTATTAGGAACTACATTCCATGTACCAATATTTTCATGTAATGAGGTTATATGATCAGGTCATTGACTTGAACCATGGTTAGACTACGTAGAATATATAACCATTCTAGAGACCCTGTATCAATCTTTGCATGTGCCAAAGTGACATGTCTAGGGATTTAGAATTAATCTCAATGGATCAAGAATAATGTAATAACAAGAATATTCCCTATGGTATAAATATCAGGTGTCTTTGTAACCTTCGGAATCTCTTGGTGTGTTTATCAGATGAGGGAATAAAGAACAAGTAAAAACCTACTACACCGCTTCTATAATGCATGATGTGTGATCATTTGTCTCTCTAATTTGCTCTGTGAGTACTTGGGAAGTGCGAAATATTTCACTATATGAGGTATACGCTGACATTATGTCATGTATTTATTTTTTTTCCATGAATTATGTTTCTTGCACTTGTGATTGTCTATTTGACCTCATGGATTGAGTGAATTTTACCACTAAATAGTGTAGAAGACACCACATGCATTCCATCTACACAACCTGTAATCCGAGAGTCCATGCACTAGGTTGGTTGAGTGAATATGTGTTTTATAATGTATCAACTAAATGTAGTAACTTCTTATAAAGGACCTATCCATTTACAAATATTATTACATGGTTTTAAGAGTTACTATACATGAAATAGAAAAAAGATCACAGAATCTAGTTTCATTGGATGATTAGGTATATAGATAAGAAACCTTCCATCCAAAATAAAAATATCTTTTATTTAACCTACAAAATGGGATCCTAACTTTATTTGTGTCCACATATAAATCAGACAAACTAGCTAATAAATGATAAAAGGGATGATCTAAAAATCCCAGTATGGGATTAAGAATAAGAATAAATCATATAACATGTTTTAGAAGGCATAACATGATTACATAAGAAGTTATGGAACAGGAATAAACATATGGATATATAATATACAAGACATGGGATCAAGTAATCATTGAATCGTAGATATGAGGAAAAAACATACAACATGACATAAGCATGAACTGAGGCAAACCAACAATACCATTTCACATAGTAGGGCATATGAAAAGGATAATAAAGACCATTTCACATGAATGAACATGAGTCATTGATAACCACCAATAGAATTAAAAATAGAGGAGTATGAGTCAAGGCTAACAACCAACACCATTTATCATGACCTATCATGAGGAAAAACATTTAAAAATGAATTTGATAACTTTATAAGTTCAAAAATCGTAAAATTATATTTCATATGTGTTCCATGTGAATAATAATAGATAAGGAATCAATCAAAAACAGTAGGTTACCCATGTAATGAATCTGGTAATATAATCTTGTCAAAAGGCATAGAAAAAGGGAATATACTAAAGGTTTCCAATAATGAATTCGTGTAAAAATTGGACATTAATAAGGGAAAATAGTCATTGATCATGGTACGTTACATAAAAATTAAGTGAAAACAAGAAATACGGTTGTTCAAAAAACATTAGAAATAAATAAAATTTAACATGGTTTAAGGAAAATATTAAAGATTCTTTAAATTATAAAATCCATAATTGATTGTATAAAACTAAAAATGAACCAATATAGTTATTCAGGATACAATGAATGATTTAATGAAATAGTAGTGGCTAAAAATAGATTATGGAGTTCCCTTGAAAAGGGTAATAGATCAAGATGTTCCCTTTGATTGAGATTGCTTATTGAGAAAATTGATAATAAAACCTAATAAAAACATGTATTTCTATAAGAAATATATAATAATCATATTTTCAAAATATATATTGAATATACATACAAAATTTATTTTTTGTAAATATTAATTATTTGTAATTACTTTTTTAAGGAGAATTAAAGCAAAACCTGAATGATAAATGGGTGTTTGGAAATAATCCCTTAAAATTTGTTTGAAACTGTTTAACTCTTTTACTAAATATCCAAGATTATAAAATTAAATTAATTAAATAACTAAATAATTTTTTTAGAAAAGGTCAAGGTTTATTATACTTTTAGTATGTTCATTTATTTCCTTTTTTATGGGTTATGATGTTCAATTTCATCTTTTGGGAGTGTTTTTTTCTTTGATATTCATGATCAGATTATTTGTAGACATGTACGAAAAATCATGTAAAAACACAATAGTGGTCCAAAATTGAAATTACATGTTATTAGTAAAAACAATTATTATTGAATGGATTTATATATAATTTTTTCAGATGTGAGGATTATTAATTAGCTAAATGTTTAATAATAAATGTTTAAATTATTTTTGTGTTTTTTCAATCATCATGAACTAGCTATGATTTATTAATTTATATTATGTATATATACTACTTGAAAACCATTTGATAAGCTATAATACATATAATATAATCTATTTTAACTAAAAAATGGATTTATGAACTTTTTTTGAATGTGTTAATTGTAATTGATTTCTCATTTTCCTTGAATGTGATAAATCAAAACAGCACAGATGGTGTTTTCTTTTTTAGAACAAAAAAGGTTCAGAAGAGAAATGATTATGGGTAGTTCCATTAACATAATAACTTTATGGAATATAAATTATAATATATTTATCATGTTAATTTGACAAGGGGAGGTGAAGAGAGTAAAAAAATACAATATATTGAAAAGATATTAAATGGAAAAGAAAGATGTTTTCACATCCAGAATTCTTCTCATTGAGAAACTCCTTGGGGAACTTCATTTTGTTATATTATTGAGAAAAAAAGGCTCATTGACATGGGGGAGATACTTTTCAATTGGTTTGTGAAGAACATCGATAGGTTTTAAGGATTTAGGGGTGTTTGGAGAATGGTTGGTGAGATGAGGTATTTATTATAGATTAGAGGGGTGTCCATTGATTATTTTATCCATTAGTTTATTATATTGGATCAAGACTATAAATAGTCATGATAATTTTTAAAAAATAAAACAAATAATTAAGTTGAAATATATATTATGGGGTTTACATCATAAATTACTCAAGAAATACTTTATTTTAATTAGTAATGATCTATACCGTAAATTAACTTATTTTATTAGTCACAAAAAAATTCAACTATTTTAGAAAAATCCTAAATAAATCACCCAAACAATTTTTTGACATAAAAAATATAAAAATGAAATCAAGTTGTTGGATTTTTTTTATAAATATGAGCATTTTAATTTTCCGTTAAAATCATCAATTTTTCGAAAATACAAATTTTGAATTATAAATTATTTTATAACACGTTGAAAAATAAATAAAGGTCTTATAAATTTACATTATATTCACAAGAAAATAATTTAATAATATATAAATATATTTAATGACAATTATTATTCTTTTATGTTCTTATATTAATTATAAAATTTTAATTAAATATTAATGATTTAAAAAATTACCAAAACTGAATTTATTGTTTCATAATCATTTATTTATATACACCAGTATATAAATATTGATTATTTCCATTTATAAGATACCTAAATTTTATTTATAATTTCATATGTGAAGTTACTATTATATTATCTAGATTTATATTATTAAGGATCAAATTACTATTACAATGTTCGGGTTACTATTCCTTTTATTTAGGTTCCATAATTTATTTAAATACTTTTTATTTCATTCATTATGAATTTATAATTTTTTAATTTTGTAATATATGTAATTTTATGTTATTTATAATATGTAACATAGTTATAAGAGGGGAAATTTCATTAATAGAATTCTGGGTCATAACATTCATCCCCCTTATAAAATTTCCCCCTCAAATTTTCTTTTTATGATCTATATTTAAAATTGGTGAGGGTACTTCTCCTTCATTGCTTTTTCTGGTTCCCATGTTTTATCATCATATTTATGGTTTTTCCATTGTACTTTGACAAGTTGGGTGGTCTTGTTGTGCATAATGTTCGCTTTATAGTCCAATATCATTACTGACTACACCTTGTTTGAGAGATCATTTTCTGATTATACAACCTCTAAAATCATTAAGTGTGATAGATCTGATATGTACTTTCTCAAGATGTACATGTATAATACATCATGTAATAGATACCTAATTATCGGATTTCCTAGTCGATAGGCTGAAACTCTGAAATGATCAAGGATCTCAAAGGGGTCGATGTACCTAGGACTCAACTTTCCTTTATTCCAAAATATCATGATCCTCTTCCATAGAGATATATGGAGGGATATAATATCACTAAAATTAAACTCCAAGTATCATTGATGATTTTTGGCATAAATCTTCTATCAACATTTTGTTTCATTGATATTCTACTAGATGGTTTTCACCTTTCCACCATTTCATTCAACATTCTAGGTCCTTGTAGTTTTTATTAACTAACATCTTCCCAGAACTCTATTGTTTTCCATCTATTCCCTTAAATGGATTCATATGTATCCTTTTGGATGATCTAGTGGAAACTATTATTTTAAGATAACTAGACTAGAGGTAGGTTTTGGTCACATATCTCCTTGATTTTTGTAGAAAACTCTCTCAACTTGTCATATAGTGTCCTAATATTCCACTCATTTTGTCCATTATTTTTAGGATGATTGGCCATACTGAAGATTAGATCCGTTTTTATAGAATGTTGGACACTTTTCCATTACCTAGAGGTAAATTTCATATCTTCATTGGATATAATTTATATTGGTACTCCCTTAGACCGCATCAATTATTTGATGTATATCCATTCAATTTGATCTAATTATTAGTCTTCTGTAATTGTGATAAATTGAGCATTCTTTGTAAGTTGATCAATAATAAACCATATAGCATTTTTCCTATAAATTTATTTAGAAGTTCATTGAGAAATTCAATGGTGTTTTTTCCCATTTCCATGTTGGTATAGGTAATGGTTACATCATCCCCTTTGAATTTTTTCTTTTATCCTTCACATGCTGACATACCAAGCACATCAATTTATATTCAATGATCTCTTTCATCACAGTTTCCAAACATTAGTTGTCTCTGAGATCTCAATTCATCTTTTTGTTCCCTGGGTGAATAGAGAAGGTTGATCTATGTGTGTCATTTTGATGATCATTCATTATCTTTGGATTGGATGGTACACAGAATCTTGATCCAAATCTCATGGCTCCCTCCTCCTCCATTTTGAACTAAACGGATTTACTATTTATGATAGATTTCAGCTTTTTTGGAAATTTTTCATCATTTCTTTATGAAATATTTATTTTACCAATAAATAAATGTTTACCATTCATTTGAGAAATTATTGATGATTTATTTTCCTTAAAAATTATAATTTTTATCCTTTATAGGTTTAATAAGATTGAATCTATTTCAATTCTCATCATTGATAAAGATGTATTATCCTTTATACATAGATAATTCACCACTTCATCTTCTTTACCATGATTGTATTGGATAAATAAGTCACAATATTTAATTATCTCAAACTATATTAGATGGTGAACATTAATGTACATAAACATTAATATATATTTTCGTCTCTTATGATCATTATATATCCCACACTTCTTCTCATAGATATAGTGCCTATGTATTTTCAATGCAATGATCAAAGTTGACTACCCCATATCATTCATGAGATAGTTTTCTTAATGTATTTTTTATCTTAAACAAGGAATAGGTTATCAATTTATCATTTTTCATCAACAAAATTCATAATCCCTTCTTTGATCAATCATTGTACACCAAAAATAGTTCCCCACTTTTCAGTAGTGTGATTATTGGTGAAGTGGTAAGCCACATCTTCAATTATTTGATGTAGTCTTCACATTCCCAGGTCTAGAAAAACATCACTCACATTCTATAAAACATCGTTATTGTCATTCATGATCTTGATAAGATCCACATAAATAGTCATTAATACCCAGATAGACCGAGGTGTCTATGGATGTCCATTATAATTTTGGGTCTGAGCCACTCCTCAGTTGATTTTGTCTTGGTGGGTCCATATATAGTCCTTTACTGGTCATAACATGCCCCTATAATTATACTATCTCCATCAAAAACTCACATTTACTGTACTTTTCGTATTGTTTCCCCCATATCAATTCCTTTATCACGTTGTTCGAGCACTCTTCATGTTCATCCTTTCTCTTGGATTATATCTAAATAACATCAAAAAGGACTACTAATATTTTTATGTAATCTATAATGACTATATTAATTAATTCCATGAATATTTATTGAGTAGTAGTGTGTCCAAAAGAGAATCACTATGAACTCATAGTGTTCAAACCTCATTTGAAAGGTAGTTTTGGGAATACCTTATTAATTGAACTTTACTTTTTTATATCCTGACCAAAGGTCCACCTTATAGAAATATTTGGACCTTTGAAATTGATCAAACATGTCATCTATCAAAATAAGGGGATACATTTCATTATACTTATTTTAGTAAAGTAGTAATAATTAATGCAAACACACATTGATACATCCTTCATCATGTTGAAGAGAACTACAATACCCCAGGTAAAGCACCCGGGCATATAAATCCCTCGTCCATATTCTCATATAGCTACTTATTTAGATCCCACAACTCAATGGTGGCCATTCTATAAGATTTCATTGATATAGGATGTGATTCAGGTATAAATTCAATTGGGAACTCAAACTATTGGTCCGGAGGAAGACCAAGAAATTATTTATGGAAAACATCAGTGTAGTCCCTCACAAGGGGCATGTATTAAAGCATAATACTCTCCTTTTTTGTGATCATTTGAAAAAGTTATTATCTCTCATATGAAAATAATATACACAATTGAGACAATGATTCTTAAAGAGATTCATCATCCTCCTTACACTTTTATTGCATTGGATAATACCTCGGGATGTAAGGAATGATCTCCCTTCCCAGAAAATTAATGATGGATTTGTGTAAAGAAATACAATCCATTACAAATATAGAATCAAAATCCATGAAGGATGCAAGAAAATATTTTCTATTATGTTTATTCAACAATACATAACCAATTAGAAGTTATATAATTTTGATGCAATAATTTCACCATTTTTTGTTCTCACAGATATGTCATCCTCTATATTTTGAGGTGGTGTTTGAATAGTTATACTAAATTTCAAATGAATGAAAAAATTATTGTTTCAAAATCGAATAATTTGTTCAATATTATTGAATAAATAACTATCATAACTATCACCATATTATTTTTTAGTCTCCAACATAGAACTAGTTATAATATATGACCTTCAGTATAGCCTTGGAGGTTGTTTTTGTTGATTTCATCCAACAAAAATTATCTTCGAGAGATGGTTTATATAATTATCTGGATTCATTCAGTAGAAATATTGTACAATGGATTTCGTGTTCATCTGAACCAACCATTATTCATTTAAATTAGTGTGATTCATCATATATCGTTGGCATTTATTACCCATATTCCCCATTCTTCTACATTTGAATCATTTCTTTATTCCCTTTAGGAAATTCCTAGGATACATTGCCCCATAATTTTTATATGATTGATGTTGGGTATTCATTATATCATGGAATTTATCTACTGATCCTACCATATTAAACTCCATTTTAGGATTCTTATCTTCAGGGTCCATTAGACCATTGAGTGTCTATGATATCCATTTCAACCTTAAGGGAACAATGGGGAATATCCTCATAGATATTAAATTCTCAAATCTCCAATGTATTTCAGAATCAACATTAATTCAATAAATAAGTTATCCACATTACATTCAGGGTTATTTTCAAATCTATCGGAATGTCATGTAGGACTTGGAATTTTTTTCTCAAACCCCCTGATAGACTCATCATCCTTCTACGTCAGTCTGATGAACACCCTTCACAACCTAAGATACAGGGTTCGATGAAAATAATTAATGAAAAATGTTTTCTGGAATTCCTACCAATCAATGGAATCAATTTCACCATTGTAAATTGTTTTTTTGATAACATTCCACCATTTATCATCTTCCCCATTAAAAGGATATACCATAGGAACAACTTTCTCTTCATTTATGCATTTCTGGAGAGGGAATATATTCTCAATAGAGTTAATCCATTTTTCATCTTGGAGGTACTAAATATCATTTAAAAATATGAGGCTTTTGAAACATGTTGGATTTGATAAAAACTTTCTCAATGTTAGGATAAGTATTTTCTTCCACCTGATCTATGTTTTTATTTATAACATCACAATTTTAGAATGTACAATCATGAATTTTCTTTCCACCCACTCTTATATGTTCGGAAATTTCGTTAGGTAAATCATCACATTTCATATCACATCAATTATTAGCATGGGTTATCCTATTTATGACTTTTAACTAATCAATATAAATTACAATTAGTAGGGATTTAATACTTTTCTAATAATCATATAAAAATTAGTCATTTAACATAGAAGGATAAACTTGTAAATCAAAAGTATATCATTTCATGTGACATCCTATGTTTCTTTCTATGTAATACATGGTGGTAGAATTATCCCTAGGGTTATTATGAAATATTTCTAGTCCTAATCTCCAAAAATAAATATAACTTGCGTTTGATATGATCTACAATGACCCCATGAATTTAAAAATATTATTAAATTATTTTAAGCATAAATATCAAAAAAATACAATCCATGTATCACAATTTCAGCTATTTTTGAATGAATAGGTACATAAAACTGAAAACATAGAACCAAAATAAATTAGTCTTTTATTTAGTCTTCATATTGTTCTCATTACTTCCATTGATCCCCTACATATGAATTAGATAACCTGGGGAATAAATGAACAGTGTTATGAGCTAAAAATCCATGTATAGGAATAAGAATAAGAATAAAACAGAACACATGGGTTACAAGGCATAACATGATGACATAAAAAAGACATGGAACATTAATAAACATAATTTTTCATAAAATACATTAAAATGTATCAAGAAATTATGGAATAATAGAAATGTGGAAACAACATAGAACCCCAAAAAAGCATGATTCAAGGATAACAACCAAGACCATTTCAAAGGGAGGATCTTAAGTCACGGAGAACCCCCAAGACCATTTCCCATGAAGGAGAATAATATAGGCTACCTAGAAATACCATTTCACATGGAAGAGCGTGAGTTAAGTCTATCCAACAAGGCCATTGCACATGACGTCTCATGAAACATAACATCACCTAATGAATTTCATAAAAATCTAGGTGAACCCGTAAAAAAATGTTCATGAATATGTTTTCTACATGATGAATCATACTTTAGGAATCAAACATAAATATAATGGGTACCCATGGAAGGAATTGGACATCATAATCATGTCAAAAGGGATAAACCAATGGAATACCATAGCAATGTCCATGAAAAAATGGATTTAAATAATATATGGAACTTAATAAGGTAAAATAGGCCTTGATCTTGATAAAATATTTAAAACTAATGTGATAAAATTTATGAATATTTTTTAGTAAACATTAGAATAAAACATTTTAGTACGGTTTAAGAAAAATATTTAAATATTATTTTAAAATGGAAAGGGTATAATTATTTACAAAAAACATAAATGAACCTAGATTGTTATTCTTGATAATATGGGTTATTTTATAAAAATAATTGTGTCTTAAAATATATTATGTAGTGCTCATAAAAATGGGTAATAAATCGGGATGTTCCCATTGATTGGGTATGCCTATCAGGAAGAATTGAGAATGGAACCTTATACAAACATATATTTACACATAAAATAAATAAACATTGATCAAGGAAAATATACATTGATGATATATAAAAAATTAATAAGTGTTTATAAAAATAATTAAGAATTTTATTGGGTTAATTAGAAATAATTAATAACAAATTGAAAAATGGAGGTCTGTAAAGAATCTTTTACATTATCCTAAAAGTGTTATGCCCATGAACTTAATGTCCTATATAATCAAATTAAATATATTAATTAATTAATTAATAACCTTTTATACCCAAATTATATATTCAATAATTTTATTATGGTGAATTATGTATTTTTTATGTGTTGTGATATTAAATTTCATCGTTCACGAGCTTTCGTTTCCTTATTTTTCACGATCACATTACCTATATAAATGTACAAAAAATCATGTAAAATGAGAATAAATATATATAATTGAAATTATATGATATTCATGAAAATATATAATATTAAGTGGTCTTATATGTTAATTTTAAATATATGTGGATGATTCATTAGATAAAAAGTTAATGAAAAATATTTAGATTATTTTGTTGTTTTTTCGATCATCATGATAAATATTTGTTTTATTAATTAATATTATGTATATATAACAATTATAAAACATTAAATAAGATGAAATAAATATATTATAATTTAATAACTATAAAAATGGTTTTATTTCCTTCCATTATGACAAAAATGAAAATTAAAAATTGGACGTTCATGAATGTGATAAATCAACAAATCATTGATGATGTTTTTAATTTTAGAACAAAAGAAGAGGGCAAGTGAAATAATTATTGGGGTTTCAATTAACATAATAACATTATAGTATAATAAATATAATGGTGTTATCATGAATCCATGATAAGGATGGATGATGATAGGAAATGAAAATAAAACTAATTGAAAAGAAATTAATAAAAAACAATAAAGGGTTTTTCCTAGTGAATTATTCTCCTAGTGAACCTCCTTGTGGAACATGTGTTTCGACATTTATTGATACAAAAGGATCTGGGATATGGTATAGATATGTTGGAAGAGGTTTGGGAATAATTTCTATAATATTCATGTATTTAGAGGTGTGATAGTAAGCGGTTGTGAGGGGTTGTATTTGTAGAAAATTATAGGGTTGTTTTTATTATATTATTCATTCCATTATTTTTTATCAATAATATCAGTAGTGTTTAAAAATATCACTAAATATATTAAATATTGAAGGTGATTTATATATTACGGCTCTTACATCAATAATTACACAATGAAAAGTTATTTTAATTTATAATGTTCTATACAATATATTACCACATTTTAATGTTCACTAAAAATTCAACTATTCAAGATAAATAACTGAAAATATACCTTTCAATTTTTTTATATGAATAATAAGTGAAATTTACTACATTTTATGTGAATAATTTTATAAATAATATTAATTATGTATTTAGATAAAATAAATATGTATTCAAAAAAACTAATTTCAAAACTATAACTAATTTTAGAACACTTTAACAACAATTAAGGTCTCAGAAAAAAATATTATAATAAATGAGATCTAATGTTTTCTTTGTTTTTCTTAATATTATCAATGTTTTTCTTGAGAATGGATATATGTGGATCCATCCAAAATATATGTTGTTTAATGTTAGCTGAGACCAAAAATGATAAATGAGATCTAATGTTTTCTTTGTTTTTCTTAATATTATCAATGTTTTTGAAATATTTTTCCAGATCACCTAATATTCTCACCAAAGTTTAATAGGAATGAAGTTATATATTTTTTTGGATGGAGGAATGTGAAGATAATTTTAAAGATCTAAAAAGGAGGATAGACAATGCAGCTATTGTCACACTTCCTTATATAGGATAATGGTTTGTGATTTACAGTGATGCATCCAATATGGTTTTGGGATATGTTCTCCTGAAAAATGATATGGTTATAACTTATGCCTTATATAGTTGAAAATCCCAGAGAAAATTTACCCAAAAAAATATTTGGATATTTCTATGGTAATCAATTCATTAATGATGTGGATGCATTAAAATTATGGTGAAAAGTGTGATATTTATACTGATCATTAATGTTTAATTTATATTTTCACACAAAAGGTGCTCAATATGAAACAAAGAAGATGGTTGGAGATGAATATTGATTATAAATTCTAAACCCATTACCACACTAAGAAAGAGAACAAGGTTGAATATTCTCTATGTCGACAAGATAATGCTAGCCTATCCAAGATGAGGATCACAAAATATATAATCTTTAAAGATTTGAAAAGGATGGATATTGAAATTTTAATGAAAGGGGAAAATTTTATCTTTCTCAAATGAATGTTAAAACATCTATACACATGAAGAATTAGAAGGCACAAAAGAATGATGTAGAGGTACAAAATAAAGTGATACATGTTTCTGAATACACCTTGATTGTGATGAAACAATGAGGTTCATGGATATGGATTATATTCCTCACATTATAGAATTAATGATGGAGCTATTATATGAGGATCATTGTTCTTCATTATCCATTCACCCTAAAACCACAACTATGTATAGGGACCTGAATGAGTATTTTTGGTGGGATGGTAGGAGAAGAGATGTCACAAATTATGTCTCATGATGCTAGGTTTGTTAGCAATTTAAATATGAGAGAAAAAACTCCAAGAAAATTTAAAAACCATTAACCATACCAGAATAGAAGTGGAAAAACATCACTAGGGGCATTGTTATCAAAATTCCTAAAACATATAAAGGAAATAATGCAATCAGGGTTATATTTTATCACCTTACGAATTCGACACACTTCATTCAATTAAAGTGTATTTCACTCTTGACTTGATTGATATGATAAATGTAAAGTAAGAGGTAATATTTCATGTAGTACAACATTCCATTATATTCGATTAGGATATGAGGTTTACTTCAATGTTAAGGTGATGTCTTCAACAAAACCTGGATATAGAGTTATGTTTCACCATTTATTATCATCATCATACAGATGGTAAGTATAGGATTACAAGTCAAACTATAGTATATAATTTTGATAGCATTATCTTTTGATTTCAACGGTGGTTGTGATCAACACCTACCTTTGTTGGAATTTTCCTACAACAATACATTCACTATAGTATTCACATGATCCTTCAAATTTGCTCTATGGAATAATGAGTAGAACATTAACGTTTAAAGACAATGTTGGGGAAATAAATCCCATAAGACTTCATCTAGTTGATGAAATGGTAGAAGAGGTCAGATCAATTCATCAACAAATAAGAGAAGCTCTTAGTTTATAAAAAATATATTCTGAAAACTGAAGAAAATACCCAGAGAATAAGTGAGTGATATGGTGTTTTTATGAATATCTCCCTCGAAGAGAGTAATGGGATTTGGAACTAAGTGGAAGTTGAGCCCTAGGTATATTAGTTCTATTGAAATTCTAGATCATGATGGGAAGGTATATTACAGATTAATACATACACTGAATATCTCTCATTTTCACGATTTTTTCCATGTGTATCTATTGATATTTTATATACAAGATCATTCACATGTACTAGGATAAGATTTTTTTCCACTAGAGCCAGATCGTTCTTTAGAAAAATAACTAATAGTGATTCTGGATAGTAGAGATAATTTTATACGAAAAAAGATGACCCACATGGTTAATGTTTTAGGGAGGAACCACCAATTTGGAAAAGCTGCATTGGATTATTAGGATGTGATTATGGAGAGGTATCCTCATCTTTTTTTACAAGTGATAAATTTTGAGGGATAAATTTAGTTTAAGCGGGGTGGAATGTAACACATGGATATTTTTTATGAAATATTTTCTTTAAAAAATTCTATTCTTCAGTATATTTCATTTCATGAAATCATGTCTTTAAACAAAATTCAATAAATCATTAGTATAAAATTACTGATATATCATAGTCATTTGTTTTTTGGGAATAATTATAACTAACTTATGAAAATTCATTCAGAATTCATTGGCTATCAATTAAAAATATAAATTAGTAATTTTTTTGAGTGAATTATTATTGTTAATGAAATTAATGCATTAAATATGTTATATAATTAATATAATATATTTATAACATTCATCCAATGAATATTTTAATTATAGTGTTTGAATAATCCTTAATTGTTGTATAAAAACCAATATTTTTTTAAAAGGGTACTTGTATGCCTTTGAATGGTGACCCCATTTTAAATTAAAATTATGACACATTAATAATTTTTATATGAAAAATTAAATAATTTCTTTTATATATGGATATAAAAATTTACTTTGGTTGAGTTTATGATATTTTCTGATAACATTCAGGTTTTGATAAATAGTAAAAAGGAACTAAATTTTAACTCAAAACAACTTTTTTCATCGAGATAATTTATGTGGTAAATTTATAATATATAATGGTATTATATTATAAATAAAATATAATTTTATCATTAAATATAATTTATGTCATTAACATGAATTTTACACTGAATTCATATGTATAAACATTTCAATTTTTTCTATGTTTTAACTTTTTAAAAACCCATTTTCTCATTCCGATAATAGGAATGATTTAAAATTAATTAATGTTACTTTTATGTTTTCATTTTTTAAAATTGGACAACATTTTTAGATTCATTCGGCCCAAATTATCTTAGTAGAATAATTTTATATTTGGAAGTATGAATGGAAACATTACTAATTATTTTTATTACCATAGTTGAAGGTAAATAAAGTAATTAATGATAAAATAATATAATAAAATTACCTCAACATGTATAAAAATCCTATTTTAATTTTGAATTATAAAATTATCATCTATTTTGTAAATATAATTACTTATTGGTCACTTACCATTGAATATGACATGATTATATTAATCTAATAACTGTGACATAATGATAAAATCTCAATTTATATATGTATATTAATTTTATTATATGTATAACTATGAAATAATATATATTATATATAGTGGCTATAAATATAAAATAATTAAATACATCATTGAAAATTATTTATAATTTTCAGAAATTAAATAATTACTATTAAAGATGACACAATAGTTATGAAGAAATTATTTTATTAATAGAAATATGAAATAAATTATTTTGAAAATATTAAAAGAAATATAATTTGATTTAATTAAGGTTATAAATGAATTTTAAATTATATTGTGACATGTTTTTAGTATATTGAATTTGTTTGTTCCAATATATCTTATGTGCAGATTTTATTTATAAAAAAAACTAATAGTGTAAAAATTGACACTATTGATATTTAATAAAAATAACAATTTTTATTAAAAATTATTCAAAATTAATAAAAATATTTAAAAATTACAAAGTGAAAATTATATGGTCTAAAATTTTATGAAACATCCATTTATTATCATTTAACACCATATATGGAAATAATTATTACAATTAAATATTTATAATATTATTACCACAATTAAAATTAAATATAATAACAAAGTCTCAATTTAATAGATGTGCATTATATTGAAAAAATAACTTGTCCAAAATTTATTGGTTATTGAGATTAAAACCACATATAATCTCATCTTAGAAATTTGGAAATTTATGAGGTTTTCAGGTAGGGTTATATTTTATTAAAATGTATTATTTATCAACATTCCAAATGTGCCCCTCCCCACAATTATACAATGGAACATCCTCCCTCACCTCTTCACATAATTTTGAGCCTTTAAGACTTTCCATTAAATGAAAATTTTCATTCTAAACATCCCTATATTTATTCTAGAAATTATTTTCATCTTCGAATACTATATCTAGTTCTCTAAGAAGATTTTTTGAGGAATCATGATGAGGAAGATGGAATTTATACTACTTATTGTTTCAAACAACATTCTTCTCCTACATCCTCTTAAATAGTGGTTTCATTATAAATTAATTAATAAAATATCACTCATTTAATGATATTTTATTATATATATGAAACATCCATATTTTTTATTCTATCTATTCTATGAAAAATAAAATCACCACACACACACGTACGTACGACTTACAGTCTCCATGCCATAGTGTAATCTGTTTTTCACCAGTACCTTACATGGATGGGTATAATTATAGAAATAATAAATATATAAGATTATTATACCATGATAATTATTTTTAAATATAATTAACCATCCACATCAATACCATTCATCAATTATGGTAAAGATATCATCTCTTATGTGTACGTACGACCAACTGTCTCCACGATCTGATGTGATTAATTATACATGATATTCATAAAAGAATGATTATATAATGAAATTAATTAATAAATATGATATATATTTTTTCAAATATCATTATTTAAATAATATTACAATAACATAAATATATTAATTATTACTTATCGAATAAAACATGCATAAGAACATAAAAGAGTTAATACCCGAATAATGAGTAACAATAAAATTTTACTATCAAAAAGATAAATCTTTGACCATAAATGTTATCCTAAAAATTATTATCATCATGGAATAAATTAGTAACATTATTTAAATGATCATATAAGAGGTTATTATATATAAATATCATATCGGACCTCAGGTAAGTATAAAATGGTAAATCTGATTTTTATCTAGGATCAATTATTTGTATGTATTTATTGGTTGTATTTATCATATACGTCCATATATCCTCAATATTTACCTCAAAATATTATTAATTTTAATATATAGTTTTACCCATTTTTCAATTTTTAATAAACAACATGAATTGAATCTTTTGTCGTTTTTAAATGATGTAATTTTTGAATTATTCAGAAAAAGTATGAAAAAAAGGTTTTTTTATTTTATACAGCATGAATGGATTTTTACATCATTATAACGAATTATTTAAAATAATAATCCTCTACATGATTTAAATTTTTGTTAAACAAAATTATTTTCATTTAAAATATCACGTCATTTTGAGAATAAATCTTTTTTTAAGAAAAAGTAATTTTCCGTAGGAATTAGTTTCAATTGCTTTATAAAAATTATTTTCCATTTAAGATGATAGGGGGTTATGTTTCTAATAATATTATCACATATATTTAATTGTATCTATTATTGAAATATTTTAATGAAATCCATTTTTCTTATATGGATTATGTAATGATGAAATGATGTTTAAAAACCCATTTTTTTCTCCTTGGGTTATATTATGAGGAATGGTTTATGTTTTTGCAGCACATGTATTAATGATTTCCTTATAATATTTGTTGTACCTATTTATCCCTCAAATTAATTGGATAACTATTTATATTTCATGAGATAAACATAAATGTAATTGAATGTAAATTTACTTTTGTAATATAGGGATGGAATGACAAGTAAACCTGATTCAGTAATGAAATTTATCCGTTGTGATGGTCTCGACTATGTGCCTTGGCTATTATGTAATTAATTTTTCAATATTATATGAATGACACAAAAAATAATTTCTTATTTTATGAATTTTGGGATTATTTCGTTTTATTCATTTGAAATTTTGTCACATGGCATGACATCAATATATTCATATGCAATATATGATTTTAAAATGTTATGTCCTTATGTCATATGATTATGATATGATGGTGACATCCCTTGTATACCCATACTGAGTATTTGAGCTCACCCATTGACAAGTATTTTTTCTATAGGTCATGAATTAGGGTATTATGTAAGCTTTGTTAGGAAGTAGTCTAGTTATGATGGTGTAAGTGGAAGATAATGTAGATGTTTTATGAAACATCAATTTTTGTTTCCCAGTTTCTGAAGACGACATACTTATACGGTCCTGTTATGGATTTATTATATGAATTAAATTCATTTTTTATATATTATCTATTAATTTAATGTATTGGTCATTATATTATCAATGATTGGTGTTCCTTGCTTCTTAAATTAATGACATTTGATCATTTCAATCATACTAGTTAGTCTATTTTGGAGAATAATTAATGTATAAGTTGGACTATAAGAATTTTACATGTTTCAAGTGATGTGATCACCAAATTGGGTGAAAAATGGATTATATGGGAATATATATGATTTGTATAATATATATTGTGATTTACATGTTTATAAGATGATATGGTTATGTTTGATCAAGATCACCCTAGAACCCTTTTTATAATGATTATTATTGATGTTTTCTTATAGTCATATTATTTATTACATATTTTAAATCAAGATTATATATCTTCAATAAAATTTAAAAATAACCATAGGGTCACATATTTAGGCCATAGAAAAATAATAAAATTTTAGAAAAAGTATTTCATCCTAAAAGAATATAGTTTTTGATAAACCATATCTGAAAAATATTTTATAGATTCTTAAAGAGTTATGAAATTTTATATAATTTCCTTATATAATTAAATTATCAACTATAGGTATTTTGATATTCCTTAAAAAAGGTATATCATATTATGAAATATTCAGGAGTTATAGAAAATGATTTGAATATGATGCATATCCTTCATATGGTAATATTATATTGTGTGAATGGATGATTCCACATATTCCACATGTAATATCATTGGTTATTAATCAATGGGTTGATTAATTTATATCTTTATATAAAATATATTATCATTGATATTTTACATGGTCCCAAAACCTAATGAGGATGAATTATAAGAAACACCTGTTAGTTTCCACAAAATGGGTGTATACCCAAAAATCGTTCCTTAAAAAATTATGCTTATATAAACGATGTGGATCACCTTATGTGGGTAGTATGTCTGAGTTAAAATAAATTTGATAATCTCTATAGTTTTGATACTCTATTTCATTCATCAATGAATGTTATAGAACAACATTGGTGTTTAAGGATTCTCCCCTAATATATGAGGATTCTTGTGATTGGGTTCATCCATGTGGAGGAAAGAGTTCAATATTTATCAATAGGTGATCATGATCAGGTTTACATGAATAATAATATGTAGAAACGAACATTATTTATATATAGTATGACTATTTTGATTTATGTTCATATAAAACATGTCAATTTAGTGAAGAATGATTGGTTTAACCAGTATGGTTTAGTTCACATAATTAATCAGAAATCAATAATACAATACCAATCAATACATTGATGGTGGATCAAATAACATTAATAAATCTATCACTAATTTTTACCATTCCATGATGATGACATCATGTTTTTCTGTGGTAGTATAGTTATCAGACCACAAATTTTACTCGTGTCGAACATAAATTTATTTATTATGATTCATTTGAAATTTTATGATATATAAAAACAATTCATGTTTTTTGAGTCCCTTATGTTATTATTTTTCGGAATTTTTAAATGATGAGTTAGTGATAGATGTATATTAGATAGTAATAAATGAATCTACAGTTCGATAACAAAGTATCATGATCATAATACCATTTGATATGGGAATGGAAATGGATGAGGCCATGTCTAAAAATATGTCATTAAAATGAATTAAATATAGAAGTAAAAATATTTATTAATTTCTGATATAAGGATAGTTTTAGGATATTATTTTTGAGAAAATGTTTTTTCATGTGATTATTACATTCCAATTTATACAATACCACTTTTATACAATCATTTCTATTTTATATGTCAAGAATACATAAATATAAATTTGTGTGATTTTAATGATTACTTGGTAATAATGAAATCAATTATAGATAATTTAATTACCCTCATGTGGTGTTTCATTGTATTAATTGGTTTTATATTCATGAAATTTAATCAGAATAATTCCATGTAATGAATCAATATTGACATATATAGTTTTTTATTTAATTCAGAATGTGAATGTGTGAGTAATTTTAGAGACTTGAATGGACAATTATGTTGTGTTCTGTAATAGGTAGTTTTCATTGGATGTTAGATAATTTTTAATAATGTATACATTCATGTTTCATATAGGATATTTTAAAAATATTTTTTAGATAAGTTATATCTTATTGTGAACATGTAATTTTTATAGTTGAATTTTTGATGCACCATTTCATTGTTTTACTATAAAAATATATCATTTTTTCAAAATTTTAAAAGATATTTATCATTATATACTTTTACATCATCCTAGATCAATATAATTTTATTTAAAATATTGAAATAATTGTTTCCCTTTAATTAATCATTATTCATTTATTATTTATGGTTTTTTCGGAGATAAATCCCTTGGATTCACTAGCTATATAAGTCCCTTGAATTCTTATTTTCTATAATGAGACATGATTTCCCTATTATACTAGTAAAAACTATATGAAGAAATCTAAAATATAAATTAGTCCCAATATTTTTCATCCCATAGTTTAGTGTACTATTTGATCTAAAATTCCTAGGGATATGAAATAATGATTCCATTTTATTAATTCAACTCCAATTCCATAATTATATTTATTGATGTACCTTAATGAAAATAAATACATATATAGTAAATGAAAAATATTCATAAAATATATAAAATATATCAATATATATTTAACATAATATATCTAAAACAATTAGTTATCCTCAAATCAAGTGGAAATAAATGAAATCTCTATAGTGATGATATAATCATCAGTGATATTTCCAAACGAAAAGATTATTTAGACCATATTAATGGTTGTTTTATATCTTATGATCCTTAATGATCTTGATTTTTCTTTATATAGTCCCCTTAAACATATCCATTCATCATTCCCTAAATTTATTTTTTTATTGACAATGAAATGAGAAGGAATATCAAAATAACCAGAAAACACTATGCTTGAAATATTTTAATGTCCTTCATTCAACCAAAAAAATCTCGCATAAAACAACTATATTTACCATGAATAATCAATATGATTATTTTCCTTTTGTATATATGATCTCCCTAGAAACCATTCTTATCATACAAACCCAACAATGATTCACTACATTGATGGAAATTTAATAGTCCTTTATTTACTTTTAAATAGATTGAATAATCTTTAATACTATCTTTATTGAGAAGTTATCCAGCCCCAAAAGTATGTATATTATTGTGTTCTAGAGGGGAAAACACACCTAAAATAATATTATAGTTTTTTATTCCATTAACACATGATCCAATGATGATTCATTTACAAGAAATGAATAAAATATAAAAAATATACATCTTGTAGTGATGTACAGTCTTTACAAAACCAGTGGTTACATGAGATCTTTTAGAAGCATCCAAAAAAACTAATCCTCAAACTATATTCCAATAATTATGAAAATATTCTAACACACTGGAAGGGTTTAAATTTTACGAAGATCTGGAAGATCCATAGTATTTAATGGAAAAATAAAAAAAATTACTTACTTCGATGAATCAATCACCACTCAACCCTTTGGTGTATTTAACATTTATAGGAATCTAAGGGCCTTATTAATATTAATGTTATAATATAAATTGACATATAAATTATCAATAATGTTCTCTCCTAAGGGAATATGCCTACATATACAAAGGGAGTTTGAGAATTAAGTGAGGTTAAATTGTTTCTATAAAAAATCATTTCTTTATTTTAGGTAGAAAACTATTGTTTTTAACCCACTTTTCTAGTTATAGAATGTATGAATCTTGATATCTTCCACTCATAAATAAATGACCGTAGATAATGAATTAATGTAAATAGTGACTCATAAATAGTATTTTTAAATGGTTTTTCCACTATTTCCAAAATTGTCCCTTTCCATGTAAACTCTAATTTAGTCATAGACTCTCTAGTATAATAAAAAAACCAATTAAATGGGTGTCTAAGTCGTAAATCCTCTTCCACCATATTACATTTTTTTGTTACAATATCACAACGGTAACGTAACTCCACTGTATTAAACATGTGTAAAGGACATTATACAACACATAATAGTATTTTGGGATTTTTGATACTCTACCACCATCCTCCATATGATGTAGATTAACATATTTATCCATGTATGTTGGTAATCCACACAATATAAAAAATACTTCATTAATCAGAGACTCATTAACATCCTGAATTTTTCAAAATCATCTCATAAAACATGGTGTCTAATATAATACATAGAATCCCTTAATTAATAGAATATGTCACTAAAAAATCAACTCAAATATTCTTTATATGTTCACCTTCTTATAGTAACCCTCATTGAGAATTACCAATATGGAAACGATCAACAAAATTTATAATTATTTATGATATGTAGTAGAAATGAATTATTATCATCAAACTTTCTACTAGTTTTATCAAAATAGACTTCCCCTTTTTTCAAGATCATTAATTCAATGATCTTCAACATATATCTCATAGTTACCCAAGATTAACTTTAGTCACAATTTGTATTATACAAACACTTGGACACTTTATTTTCTTCTCCCCAAGATCAATACAACTCATGTATATTGGAGACTTCTTTAAATGTATTCTTCCTTTTTCAAATACCATAAATGGGAAGTTAAGATGAAAAACCTACTGGTACAACTCAATCACTTTTATAGATTACCCATTATTGGTTTCTATTTAATCTTGGGATTTTGTTTATCCACTGAAATAGTATTGTAGGAATTAACTCCTTTGGTAATGTACATAAATTTTGTTACATATGTTTCGCAAAATTATTTCTAGGATCAATAATATGATTCGTAGAACAAACTCAAATATTGTAACCCACTACATATTAAGTTAATATTAATTATAAAATTTAGGTAAAATTAAACCACTATTAAAAATAATTTAATAACCAATTAAAAATTCATATAACTTTCGACTAGGAACATGTATGGTTTTAAAAGTAATTTTTGTAGATAAATATATATATATATTTAATGATAAATTTATAAATTTTTTGAATTTTATTTATTTATAAAGAACATCATTATTTATTTTATTATTTCAATGTTATTTTATTGTTAATTTTTTATATTTTTCAATGATAAACGATTTCTAGATAAATAGTAAAAAATACAATTTTGTTTAACATAATAAATTTTATGAAATTATCATTATAAAGGAATTATTTAATTTTCTAAAACACTTCTATATTAAAATATATTTTTAAATAAAATAATAAATTTAATTTATTAAACCTTTTTATAATGTTCTTTAATCATAAGTAATATTTAACTACAAAAACTATTTCCAACCACTTATATTAAAAAATATATATCATTAGTTTTTCGAAATAAAAATATCAAAATTTATTTCATAATATAGATAAAACGATAATTTTATATCATATATTTAATTTATTTTCCTTTTTTGGAATATTTATGACTACTAAGATTAATGTTAATGACCCTTGTAATATTAAAATAGTCATTTTTAATAAATTTTATTATTTGTATTTTGTAATATTAATTTAATAAAATAAATTAATTTCTTCCAAGATATTAATTTAATGAAAATTTTCTAAATATAAATAGTTTTATTTTAATTCATTTAGTTGGTAATCAATACTAAATAATATTAAGAAAAAAATAATTGTTGTAAGTAATTTCTAGTCGTTTTTTCCAATATATTAACGGTTTTGTTTAAAAGATATTTTTATCATATTTATAAATTGAATTATATTTATTGGATATTAAATTTAGTTTTAGGAAACCAATATTTGGTAAAAAGTTTTAATTTACATTTTTTGTAAAACATCAGTAATTTGTGAAAAACTAGGTACATGGGAAAAACTGAAAAAATGTAAAAGAAAAAACTATTACATTTAGCGAATTAAATAATGCTTAAAAATTGTGTGTAAATTCACATTAGGTGACATATTTATAAAATATATCCCCAATTACCATTATTTGTTTCACTTTTTGAACCATTTTTCTTTGAAATTTGTTATTCCCTTATTGAAATATAATGGGTGTTCAGAACATTATATATTCTTTAACTAAAAAAGTGTCCATTTGAACCCTTTTATGACAAAAAAAATAAATATAATTTCATCTTAAAAATCAATAATTTTTTATACCTTATAATTATATATTATTTTTTTAAGAATATTTTCTCAATGATTTTTCCCAACACATTATTTTTTTTGGATTCTTCAAAGGGAAAACTAAATTCCTCAATGTGAGCACAAAATTTCCCATAAATTATGTTTTTTTTAACTCTCCCAAACAAAATTTTCTAATTACTATATAATAATTGTGTATTTTAATTATTAATGTTTTATACTATGTTAATAACTATTAACCACTATTTTTTTATTTATTTAATAAAATGTAAAATGCATTCATTTGTATGCATGTTACTGCCTCTACAATGTAATATCACTCATTCTACATCTTATTTCCATATTATTTATTAAATTCATTCATAATCTAATTATAAATACAAAAAATATATAAATAAAATAATTATATCACTTTAATAATGATATTTTTTCCAAAAAAATAATTTCATAACAATACTCCTCTACTAATTATGGTATGTTCATGTTTAGGTTTGTCTTACCACATACCTGAAAAAAGATTTTAAAAATATTACGTATGACCGAAAGAACAGATTTACTAATAATATATGATATACATAAGTGAAAAATTATATTATTCAGTTTATGTAATGGTAACACAAATATTAGTAACATTAAGTAATAAATTGATATTTACTTGTTGAAAATCATCAAAACATACTTTTCACTTATTTCAGATAGAAGAACCGTAGCAAAAAATATTATAAAACAAAATTATAGCATCATGAAAAAATTTAAATCTTAAATTTGAATACCTTATAAGATACTATAATGATGAAATTGAGGAGAATAATGAATAATAAAACATTCATTATGGAACTATTTCATAACCATCATGATTACTCAAACACGATATAACAAATAGATAAAAACTAACTAACGTTCTTTTATGGAATAATTATAATCATTTTTATAAAAGATAATTTATTTTAATAATATTATAATCAAATATAATTATATATATATATATATGTTATATAATATCATTAACTACTTTCTATAATGTGCAGAAACAAGGTAAGGGTTTTATTGTCTCATTTTAAACACCATGAGACTTGTTTGACATTGTCCATTACCATGTCATAGATATGGTGTATTAAATACCCAATTTAGTTCATGTATGAAAATATTTTCCATTTTATGTTATATTATTATATGTATCATGATCTTCCGCTTCTTATTCTTTGATTATTACATCACTAATATAGTGAGGGTTTCATCACCAAACTCATTTTCAAATAGAGATCACTTTTAAAAAATGATCTGACTTAGGAATGTGTATAATTTTATCTCAAAAATAATATAATATTATTATAATAATGCAATTCATATGTTTTTAAATAACTTCATGATATTTCATCATCCCATTTGGTTCATTTTTACCAATCTTTTGGAAACAAACCATGCCTCATTTTTTTATCATGAATTATTCTCCCACAAAACTGACTCCACTGGATGACTTTAAAATCATTATTATATATGTATAAATGTTATATGAAGTCATTTTTTATTAATTTAAATTAGTTAATAAATTGAATGAAATTTTAATAATTTTTTGGGTCATTTTTATCAATATGTTCAAAGAATCACTTTTTAATGATTTCTATGTGGACACATCTTTATATAATTTGATTATATTTATATAAAACCACCATTATATTTTTTCATGTTTTGTAGATGAAATTATTATTAACCTAATATTATAATATAATTCTATCTAAATTATTTTTTTTAAAGTTAATACATTTTATAATTTTTAATTGATTATCCCAATTCTCCAAAAAAATTGTTCTCGATATAACTCAACGCTCATTGATATATTTTATTCCTAATAAATAATATTATTTAAAATCATAAATATTCCTTATTTATTAGTATGAATTGTGAAGTGTAATCTACTATCAAATTAATATTCATCACCCCCTTTTTTCAATACCCAGCATCCACTATGAATTTGAATTATTTTTCTTTATGATTCCTCACCATTATAATGAGTGTATATTTTATTTGTTTGATTGAATGGTTTTTCACCTAGAATCCACTAAGAAATTTATTGGGGGGAAATGGTTGAATAAATGGCATAAATTTTTTATATAAAATATACTTCATATAATTGTATATACCTATAAATTTGTTTATTTTCATCAAATATCTATTTTTATTCCCTTGTTTTATCATGTTTATTGATAGAATTATAAATATTTTACTTATATTATTTCCTTTGTAAAGGATATAAAATAAATTTTGTATGTTGGTTATATATGAGAATATTGATTAAATATAGAACACATACGTTAAGATGATGATGGGTGGGTTCTTATATCAACATATAATGATTTGGTTGTATATTTATATCTCATGATAGAATGAATTTAGGTCTAGGTTTTTTTGTTTTTTTTCATATTATAATGCATGGGAATTTTTTTGATCACAATATGAAGTAGGGATACTTGGTTTTTTCACCACATCAATAATGGGTCTTTTTATTCATTGTGATAAAATTTCACCATTCTAAGGTATTTCCAATATATTATTAGTTAGGTTGTGTTTAATGTTATTTATTTTTTTCCTTGACATATGTATATGAATATGATCCATGGATCATGTTTATTATCTCTTGATTTCATATAATTTTTTCATTGTATTATTTTGTTTATTTTATATTAAAAAAATTATAAAGTTATTAATATTGAAAAATTATTCTTTCATGTAATTCGATAATAAATTTCTCTCTTGAAAAAGTTTTCACATATAATAATGATCGATCAATTTATGATATATTGAATATCTATCACTTACTGGGCATTTGAGATCTCCCATTATTTATATTTCACTTCCCAATATTATTGATAAGAGTGTAACTTTTGAGAAGTCTCTATTGGATTCTATTATGGCTATATTATGTAGAATGTTTCCCAATATATGAAAAATAATTTTCATCTATAAATTGTCTTAACATACTATAACAAAAAACCCTCCCAGTTGTATGATATTATTGATAGTTTTAGAACATAATGTGAAATTTGTGAATGTTATAATAGATAATATCAATAGGTATAAAATTAAATTATTAAATGTAAAATTTATCTCTAGACCTCTGGGTTCTAGTTTTGGATACCTTATATTCAATGTTTCCCTTTTTAAAAAATATTTTGAAAGATCATGAAAAATATATTTAGAAAGCTCATCTTTATATTCTTCTTTTACAAAAGAATTCAAAATTGAAATCTATGTCACAATATATAATGTTAATAAGGAATGTATGAAATTCATGTATGGTCTATCAAATGCATTCAAGGATAATTACTATACATCTATCTCTGTTTCTATTAAACACACTAAAAACCTAGTATCAAGATAAAATAAACACTAGTGTAAAAAATGTGTGTTGAAGTGTCGTTATCTAAATTATTCATAAAAGAATTATGTTAATTTTCTATATAAGGATATATTTACTTTTTAGCTCATAATTTAATATAATTTAACCCAAGATCATATCATGGATTTAATAGGACTCCTGAATTTCTAATCATTTCAGAAAAAAAATTATCATCATCATATTTTTATTTGTACCAAAAATGAAAAGTTTGGAAATATAGAGTTACCTTATATAGATAAAAAACATTAAATATCATTTATTAACTATAGTAAACCATTGTATATATTATTAATATCCCTTATAAATCATTTAATTTTTTTTGTTACCTTTACATATATTTGATGTTACATTTATTTTTGAAAATTATGTCTCCAAGGATAACATGTTTTTCATTGATCTTTTTCTTTCCACACATGAAGATCAGATCGTTTTTTATGATTTAATCAAAAACTATGACATGTTTTTATGAATTTGGTATAATTTAGGAATATAAATTGCATCATCCTATATAGTTTCCTTCATCATCATATCACAATATGGAAATTCTAATTTTTCATCGCCCAGAACAACTATATTTTCCCAAGGTGTTGATGTCTTATTCTGGAGAGTTTGAAAGATAATGATCCAACATTCATATGATGAAGTCTTATGATCTATTTTATAAGTTAATAATCATTTAATAACATTAATTTCATAATAATTCCATGTTATAAATTTCATACTTATTTTTAGTACTCTAAATACTCACACAAAATAGTGAAGACTTATATTTCTACTTGAAATCATACAATAAAAAAATACATAAAATTTGAATAATTATATAAAACACCTAAAATAAATATGATGAAAACTTGAAGTCATATCATCTAGAAGGTAATGTTTTATGTTCATAAAATAGACATTATCTATGATCTCTGAAATTCAGATATCATTAGATTGCTTGTAATAACATGAGATTTTATAAGAAAAGATTCTTCAAAAGCGTATACAACATGAAAAAACACGATCAGAAGAGAATGTGACATAATGAGATATTTATATATTTTTATTTTTAAATAAAATATAATCTACATGATTTCATTTGTTTTATAGTAGGCCAATTTTGTGGTTTTTATAGTGTATACAACATGTAACACCGACTATAAAAGACCTGAGAAATTTTAAAAAATTATAACCATGCCATAAAATTGAAGGGTATGAAGATTATTAACTAATTTATAATATATATATATATATATATGTGTGTGTGTGTGTGTGTGTATAGAAATTTCCATCTCAATAAAAATTATTGACAAAATATTATTAAATTATAAATTAATTTTTTGTAATATTATATTGTCCTCAAAAATTATTTTTTCATGAAAAATTATTTTTAATATATTTTTTTGAAAAATAATAATATTAAGTTTTTGGAAATATTATAAAATGTATTTTATAAAAAAAGTTCATTTTTATATCAGTATATCATAATTGAAATGGGAAATAAATATAGTAATTTAAATGTACCTGTATGATTTAAATATGATTTAATGTGAATTGATTATACATTAGTTTTATTTTATACTAATTATTACATTTTAATCATCTTCATATGTTATTTTCGTATAATTTTATTTTTATTTTTAATATCAAGATTTTTTAGAAAACAGTTTGAAAGTGTATAATGTATAATGTTATTATTTATTTATAATATTAATATATTAGGAATTTATTAAATGAAATTTATATATTTTATATAAAATAATGATTATTTATATTCATATAAATATTATTACTAATCTTATAGTTAATAAAAAAGGATGTTTCTCTTGAAAAAATATAGTTCTTTAAAAACCATTTTTTCACTACATCAATGTGTTTAAATTTAAATTTAAATTTTCCAAATTGGTTAATTTAATTTTTTAAAATGGATTCATAAATTTAAATAATAAAAAATAATATTATTTAATAATTTCAACATTATTTTTGACTATAATGAATAGTGAAAAAAAAATTACAATGGGTATGGTGAAACACTTTTAAAGGGTTGTTAAACTATATCATTAAATGTTAACATGACATAAAAACTTGTATAAAATTTATGTTAAATCCATGTATAGAACATATATTTTATAAATATTTAACAAGGTAAATTTTCGATCCTTTTATGAAATGAAAAATGTTGTTACACCTTTTTCTTTTCAATAATTACATGAGTGACACACACCTCACTTTTAAAAGGTTACCCCCTCTCCTCTCTACTTACAAATTTCAAACCTATTTTAATACACCAATACCAGAGAAAATGTTATCCACAATTCAGTAACCACATCTTATATCCCATATTTTTATCATTAATCTATCATATGATTGATTTCAGGGCTTACCTAAGGAGGTTTCTTGGAGAAGAGGTATCGTGCTTAACCAAGCGCTATTATTTTATTTATTATTACAACTCCATAAAAAATTATTAAATTATTATAATATAATAAAAAATATATTAAATATAATTATATGTTATTTTTTAATTTCATATCATATTTTCATCTCCTCTTCCATCAAATGGGATATGAAATCACCATCCATATATACTGTGGACTACCTCCATGCAAACCGATGTCATTTGTTTTACATTATAGACAAAAAATAATTTTCATATTGACGGATATAAATTTTAAATATGATATTTTAAAAATATTTATTCTTATATAATTATAATTTCATATATTCTTTCTTAGTTTCCATTAAATAATGGTACAATAATAGTGCCCGTGTGTTTGGAGATCTACCACCACATGAAGAGATGTCATTTGTTTTTCACTAACGCTTACCTATAAGGTATTAATGATAAATTTAATTGACATAAGTAATAGAAATGATAAAAATTATCATAAATAGGGAATTATTTTTTTTATTTAGAAAATATATATCATTTTACATCTTATAGTGAAAATTAATAACATCGTTCATGCATATGTACGATTTAACCTCTCCATGATTATATCATAGTTCATTATTCATAAAAATCATTCACGGTTTTTTATAAAAATATAATTTAATAATAAAATTGATAATTATTTTATAATTAATATTTTTATATGTTATAATGTTCAATTTTACCATGATCAATACCCTAATGGAGTTTTGAAACAATGCATAGAACGTACTCAAATAACCAAACATAGACATAATTGAAAAACTATTTACATATATATGTAAAAATGAAAAAAAATAAATGATTTAAAAAATTTATAAATACTTTAATATGTTATCAAGAAATAAAATAATTAATATAATATAATTATAGTGAAGTTAATGGAAATATAAGGAAAGACTGGACTCATGGTAAGGGTTTCTCATCTATCTTTTACATCTATGTGACATAATCCATTTCCACCACTTATTTTTATTATATCATATATAAACTACGGTTGAATGTATCTTATTATTATTATCCCTAAAATTAAATTTATATATGAATCCATATGTGTTTATATCTTCAATGTGTTTATGATCAATATTTCATCAAAGTAGTATGGTATTTTATTAGATTTCCATTCATCAATACATATTTTATTATTATGAACCTATTATTTATATGGTGTATATAATTACCCTATAAAATTTATTCTAATGGATCCTTAATTGTTCATTTTTATTTTTGATTAAAATTTATCTATTTCAGCATATGGGATTTAAATTGATAGTTACCATTTGGTAAATGGTTTGTAACTAAAGATCATTTATTTGGATTATAACTCATATTCATTGACTCCATTTTCAAATTATTATGCGTGAATTTATCTCTATGTATTTTTTTCTATATTTATACATTATTAAACGAATTTATATATATTAGACATAATATATCCATTTATTGGATATTAATTCAATGATATGATATTTTTATGGGTTATTCATCTCAAAAATCATTTCCCAGGGACATACATATATAATATGAAAAAACAATCCTTTATTCTTTATATATAGGATAAATTATACATATATATGAAGAATACTATTTTTTTCAGGATATTTAATGTTTCATTTTATTTTAATTTTTCATTTGATTACGATTAAAATGTTTCTAATATAGAAAAGGCTTTATGTTACAATATCCACTAATTATGGGATTGTTTATGTTTAAGGTTACATTGAAGGATAAATATGATATTATTTTCATAAAGAATATATATTTATTCTCTAGTAGTTATAAATATGTTTTATATGTTTTATTTATGTTTACACCCATATTGAATAATGAAACATTAATGATTTTTTATGTCATATTGATCTTGACCATTATTTTATATTAGGAATCATTCTCTTCCATATACATGATTTCAAAAATGATTCAAAAAATGAAATTTTTTATGAATAAATGATTTCATAAAGATATTTTATATGATCATTTAAATAAATTAAAAAAATCAATGGAAATTACAATATTTTCCAATTAGATAACATTTGGGTCCTTTAAAACATTTTTGAATACAATGTTATCATAGACTGCCTCCACGACGATGAGAGAAGGGACAACATGTTTCCTAACCCTTCCTTCATCAAGGAAAAAGAGAGATAATGACCTCCGAGACCCACCATCAATAGGTCTTAGAGTGGTGACTAGCACCAAGGGTATATAATGGAATATAAGATGGAAGGCATTTCCCTTTTTTTAATAGGATTGGGAGATAATATAGTAATTACCAACAAAACCAATGGTGGAAGTAAAAGTAAATCAAAAACAAAACATTCTCATAAGAATGTTCCAAAAGAACAAATTAGAAAAGTAAAAGAAAACCTAAAAATGAAGTGCCAAGAAGAAAAATATTTGCAGAAACTATCCCAAAGTCTGAACTAGTATGACCCTGGATGATCCTTGAAGTCCACCTGGAATCCTGAATCAGTTTTATATATGTAGGGTGAGTGTAAAAATATACTCAGTATGGAAAACCAAATGCACTCGTGAACAAGTGTGGAGGCATTCTAATGCCCCATGTGAAAAGAGATAACCCAAAACACCAATCAAGGAAAACTGCCCACCCGAGCCTCACCAAGGAACACTCTCCAAATAACATAAGTCAAGAAATATAATAGTAATAACACATCGATTTTTGGGTACCCCGTTCCACTTCCCCACTTTTTATTTAATACATCCTACACATCGAACCTCTCCCGCAATTCTCCCTGCAGTCCTACTACCACACCCCGCTCGCACACACCTAGACCACAACCACACATCCCACCCGCAAACACCTGGGAAACGATAACCACGTGTTACCACACCCGCAAACAACTGGGACAGAACAACAACAACTACGCCTGAAGACACCTGAGCCTCATCCTGAAGACACTTGGGCCACAACCTGCCCGCACACACCTGGGCAAACCACCAAAACTACCTTACTTGATGAACCTTCAACTATAATGGACCTCAAACCATCACATGCTACCTGATGAGTCTTGGGTTATTCCGGAAAGGGAGAAGAAAAAGGGATAATAACGAGCCACTCATAGGAGTGTTGGGAAAAACACCATCCCCCATCAAATGGGGGTGTTCATCACGAACTGCTCAAAATGGGTGGGGTGCGAATAAGATTTATAAAAACTACAATTATATATATAGGTAACATGAACTCATCCCAGCCTAGGGTTCCAAAACCAAACTAAGCACAAATACCGTAATTACTATTCATTCATCAAATAAAGGAACAGCACTTATAGCCAAGTCAAAACTCATTCCCAAAACCAATTCCCCATTGAACTATTTCTTTTTATCATGTTGCGGTTACTCTATTTAGGTAAATTTTGAAATACTAGGGAATTAACAGGCATAACCACTATCCAAGACAAGAACTGAAGGAAAACATCGAAACATCAATTTAAGCATTCAAACCATGTTATCTTATAATGTCACAACATCAAAAGGGATATGTGAGATCCCTTGAAGTACTGGAACCAAACCAATCCCCATGAGACAACCCTTCATGGCCTCAGATCTACAACCAACAACCGTATAATGACATAGGATCCCATCCCCATCCTCATCACCCCATAATCATCGACCTGAACAAATAGACATGCCACCAAGACAGCGTAAGGATGACTCTAGACTAAATTACATCATTCAATATGTTTTCTTCTTTCTGTTTGGTTAACCCGGGTGATCACACAAGGATTTTTGTTCACTAGACATTCATTTAATCAACCAAGATTACGTGATTACCCAAATTCCCATTTTGGAGCTATTCGATCATCCCAGAAGATGGAGGTTCATTACTGCACAAAGAAATACCACAACTACCATAATTTTTACTGGGTATAAGCCAACAAAATTTACAAAATAAATAATCATGGGTAGGAAAATACAGCATAATCATCGATCACACCCTCCCTGACATTCTTTAGAAGCTCGTTTGTTATCTTCGTTAATGATTGGTTTCATCCATCCCATAGAAAAAATATCATAGCCTCCCCGTATGATACACTGTAAAGAGAGATGAAGGAATGACCTACTTGAATTGATCTAGGATGGATGTCTTTCTCCACACGCCATGAACTTAGGTTGTGTGTCTTGGAGGGGAGGAACTCATGGGACTCCATGTATGAGTAGAAAAACTCCAAAACAGGTGCTCCCCAAGCCTCGGGAAAGAGGGACTCCATGGGAACCCATGGAGAAGAATGAAATCCATCCCAGAAGGAGAAGGATTAAATTCTGGCATGATATAAATATGAGATCCTATTGTTATGGGATAAATAATATTGAACCGCATTAAAGTCGGTTCGTGGATTCCCATGTTGTTTGGAGGTAACACACGATGGGATTAATCCTTATTTAATTATTCCCATCGGGGTGGGGGCCATAACAGCTGTGCATTAAACCATTTATTTTAATTTGAGAAGAGACACGTAACATGTGTGGAACTGGAAGGTATGGGGAAAAGGTGTGACACTGAGGAAAAGTCACGCGTTTTGGTAAGTTAAGGGTGACTCAACTCTTTTGGGATTTTAGATATTATTTATTTTCATTAAATGACATTGAAAGGGGGTATTATATCATTTTTTACTTCAAAAGATACGTTGTGGGAGTATAAATTGTAGAATGTTAGAAAAATAAGAAAGACCCTCAGTGAGGACACGGTGCCCGCATTTCAGTGTGAGACCGTGACCGGTGCCACTGTTTTGGTGGAACCGTTTGATGGAACCGTGTTTTTGAAAAGTACTGGACTAGGAGGTTCCAATTCATTACATCTGATACCTCTCAAATCATTATCTTCCTTGAGAATCGAAACTAAACCAGGAAAAAAGGGGTGGAGGGGTGGGGGTCGTTCAAACAGCCTCCTAAAAAAGATAACTCTCCAGAGTAAACCTCATCCATCTTTTGAACGACAATGGATACTCTACTACTCCTCATAAACTAAGTAAGCATAAAAACATTCAAGGGTCATACTGTCCAGTCATATGGATTAGGGAGATTCCGTCCTGCATGTCAAGATAATATCAACATTGGGCGGAACTGACTCACCCACACGAGATTAATCGCATCCACCTTAATGTGTCTTGAAGCGGGATCAGGTCCCCCACCCCATTGTCAGTAATCTTCACACACATTCAGATAACATGGAAAACAACGCATTTCATACTTAACAAGCTAAAAACACTTCTTCACGAGCAAGTACTTATTATAAAATAGAATAGAACTCAAAACAGCTCTCGATACTGGGCGCGCATATGTGCCTTCTGCTTCTAGGTGCTCTCTTCAATCCCACCATTCCTCCATAACAATTGAACCAAAGGGATGGTTCTTCCATGTAGAATCTTTTTCTTGTGATCCCCAATCCTCACCAGTATTTCTACAAACATTGTGTCACCCTCGATATCCATCTTTCCATAGTAGAGGATGTGCCAGTCGTTGTGTAGATACCATCGGAGCTGAGACACGTTGAAGACATCGTGCATTCTCAGTAGCAGTGGTGGTAGTTCTAGCTGATAAACCACTTCACCGACCTGCCATAGTACTTCGAATGGTCTAATGAAAGTAGGAGAATTATTAATCCCCCTACTGAACCTCCATTGCCCACGCCATGGGGAGACCTTCGAGAATATGTGGTCCCCAACCTCGAACTCTAAGGGTCTCCTCCTTTTTTCTTCATATGACATATTTTGGTCCCGAGCCACCTTCATCCTCTCCCGTATAAGCTAAACCTTCTCTGTCATTCTCTGTACCACCACCAGGACAAGAACACCTACTTTCACAACCCATGTCTAGCATACGGGTGAGCGACATGGCCTCCCATACAAAGCATCAAAGGGAGTCATGACAATGGTAGAGTGATAAATATTGTTATAAGAGAACTCTACATGTGTCAAGTGTCATAATCATGACCCTACAATGTCCAAAACACATGCTCGTAGCATATCCTCCAAATTTTGGATAGTGCACTCCGTCTTTCCATCTGTTTGGGTGTGGAAGGCAGTGTTGAGGCATAGACGGGTGCCAATAGCTTGTTGCAATCCTTTCCAGACTCGTGAGGTAAACCGGTTATCCCAATCAGAGACTATAGATCTCAGGACTCCATGAAACCATACCCCCTCATCCACAAACTTTTGTGTTAGGGAATCCACCATACATGACTCTTTGATTGGAAAGAAGTGTGTTGATTTCGTCAGTCGATCCACCACTACCCAGATAGCATTGCAACACCCTTAAAACCTGGGTAGTCCCATAACGAAATCCATCGAGATGTCATACCACTTCTAATCAGGGACATATAATGGTTGTAACATACCCCCTGGGATGCGGTTTTCACCCATCACCTACTGACACACAAGGCACTTTGCTATGAACGCTTCCACCACCAGCTTCATGTCGGGCCACCAGAACTGACCTCTTATACCACGGTTCATTTTGGAATCTCACGAGTGTACTGCCAGGGGTGAGTTGTGGAACTCACCAAGAACTCTCTCTCACATTGTCTAAGTGAAAAAAATCTTCTCTCCGAAAATAATATGATTCTTTCCATCCTCCGACCATCCTTCTGACTCATTGTCTTGGTTAGCTCGATCACACATCACTTCACTCTCTATGTCTCCCCACTGAGACTCCTCCTCCTGCCGTAGTAGAGAAGACTGGACTATCATATAAAAAAGTCAATATCTACCACCATCCACCCTTACATACAGGTTTAGGGAATCCAACTCTTCCATTTCCTTCTAAGAATCCATAAATTCTTGAACAGCTTCAATCCGTGACATTCTGATCAAGGAATCAGCCACAATATTTCCCTTACCTTTATTGTAAAAGATCTCGAAGTTGAAGTCCTATAGAAACTCCACCCACCTACATTATCTCATGTTATGTTCCTGTTGGGTAAAGATATACTTCAATCTCTTATGATCTATGAATACCATGAAGCACTCCTTGACGAGTTAATGCTGCCACATCGTCAGTGCAAACACAATCGCCAGAAGTTCTAGATCATGGGAGGCATGGTTACACTTATGGGGACGTAACTGCGTAGACCCATAAGAGATCACCCCATTTTGTTGCATCTACTCACACCTGAGGCCTTGTCCTAAAGCATCACATAACACCTCATACACTACCACTTCTTCTGGAAACCTCAGCACTGGGGCACTAACCAACTTCCCCTTCTGATAGCTGAAGACTCCCTCGAACTTCCCATTCCACACGAATGCATGTCCCTTCATGTTCAAGGCTATCAAAGGTTCTTAAAAATAGAAAAATTTGGGCACAAACCTCCAGTAGTAACCTTCCAAACCTAGGAAACTCCAAACATCTTCCATGTTCTTGGGTACTGCTCAATAAACAACCACCTAGATCTTCGATGGGTCCACCACTATTCCATGCTCAGACACTACATGTCCAAGGAAGTTCATTTACCGAGTCCAAAACATGCACTTGCATAATTTCCCATAATGTTTCTACTATCGGAGGTCCTTCGAAACCATTCTTAGATGTTTGGCGTGATCCTACATTGATTTTGAGTAGATGAGGATGTCGACGATAAACATGACTACGAACCGGTCAAGGTATTCCCAAAAAACTGAGTTCATGAGCCCCATGAACATATCTAGGGAGTTCGTAATGCTGAACGACATGACTAAAAACTCAAAGTGCCCATATTTGCACCTGATGGAAGTCTTTGAGATGTCACCCTCCTTCACCCTCAGATGGGGATATACCAACAGTATGTCAATCATGGAGAACCACCAAGCCCCATTTAACTAGTCGAAAAGATCATCTATTCATGGGAGAGGGTAATGTTTCTCAACCGTTACCTGATCTAGTCTCCATTAGTCTATGCACTTTCTGAGACCACCATCTGCCTTCGTTGAAAATAAGACAGGATCACCCCATGGTGACACACTTGGTCCAACATAATCTTTCTTCATCAGATCGTTAATCTGAATCTGTAACTCCCGCAACTCAGAAGGTGCCATCCGGTAGGGATCCATCGATATAGAACGGGCACCGGGTTGCAAGTCTATCCCGAACTCAACATCACGTCGAGGGGTAGAGTCACCACCTCTTCTGGGAATAAATCCATGAATTCATTGATGATATCGAGGAATTAAACTGTCTATGTATCTTCCGACTCCACTGATTGTTTAGATAGCAAGGAAAGGAGGGGCTCCACTCACTGATTACCTTCCTAGTAACCCTGCTCGCTGATGAAAAACACACGCCGGCCGCCCAAATCTAAAAACAAGATCCTTCCTCAGAAGCAGTAAATAACGGAACATACAGAGAACAACCATTAAATTCCTAGGATGACATCATATGGATGTATCTGCAATATTAGAAGATCCTTGATTGACTGATGTGTCCCTATCATTAGTTTACACCCTTTAGAAACATAAAACTTAGTTGGTTTGACCTCCGACTGTTGTACTCAACACCAGAGGCACTAGAAGTCTCTCAGTGTCTTGACCAAGAGTAGGGGCTAGACTGGGTGCAACAAAGGAGTGTGAAGATCCTGTATCGAACAAGGCATATTCATGATTACTAAACAAGATGATTTCACCTCGAATGACATCCAACCCTACTGTAGCTTCTCCCTCCACGGCCTGTTACTACCCACGTGCAGCTCCCCTGACCCTCGGCTGTCAGCCACCTACCCTTCCACACCCTAATCGAGGTCCCTGAAGAGCACCATGGGTTTTGCCTCATCTTGCGATGTCTGCCCTTGGAGGAGTGGGAACTCATATCCTTACTACTACTGAGGTGGGTGCTGCATCATACAACTCCCACCGTACAGCACTCGGTCCACGCACTGGTTCCAATGGTTCCCATGACTGCCACAGATGAAGCATCTCGATACCGGGCCCAAAATGAAATGGTGAGGACCAGAAGATTGAAATTGGAACTATTGAGGCATGCTCCCTACTCATTGAATCCTAGATGGCCCTGATGCTAGAGGATTGCTGCTAATGACCATCCCCTTGGACGAACCCAACTGGATTCCTTCTCAAGATACACCACCCATATTGTGCATCCTATCCCCCACATCAACTTTCTTCTGGACCTCCTTGTATTTCGATAGGGTGAAAGAGGTTACCCATACTAAAGGGAAGGTCAGGGTGCCTCCTCTAAACTTCTCGCCCATGACTAATCATCCAAAAATAGGTATGGAACAAAGTGAAGGAGATCCTTGAACATGATCCCTAACTCCCTCACTGACACACTCCCCTGATGGAGGGAGAGTAGTTCCTGCCTCTTATTAGCCTACATTGTGGAAGAGAGGAATTTTGCCCAGAACTCCTTCTCGATGTTAGTCCATGTCACCTCGGCCTCCATTTTCATTCCATGATAAAGCGTCCACCACTGATGTGTTGTTCCCTACGTCTGGATTACAGCCAAAAGATCCTAGTATTCTGTTGAAGCACAAATCATGATGAAAGCTCTCACGAGCTCCTCTAGCCAGCTCTCTATCTCCACGTCAGAGATGTTGCCCTCATACTTCCGAAGGGTTTTCCACAGAAAGTCACGAGGCATCCTCTTCCACGGATCATTATCCTGCTCTCAGTCATCCCTCTATCGATCAGCCAAATCAACAGCCTGGGCCTTGATCACCCACACTACCCATGGTCATTTTCTAGGTGCCATACGTGCAATGTAATCAAGGAATTCCTATGACCGAGTAGTGTAGATACCTTATTTTAAATTTTCATAGACATCTTATTGATTATAAATCACCAAAATACCCAGTAAACCCAAGAACACAATTCATTATGATGCATTCACCTTTCTTAGGGTCTCTACCCTACAATCAGTGTATCTAACCTTGGTCGTTCGGTAGGCCCAGATTCTTTGCATCGAATCATGGGGGGTCCCTGAAATCTTGTGTCCTAGCCAGTCTTCTCTGGACTATTTCACACAACAGGATTTCCTAACATTGTTTCACTGCCATCCCATGAAACCCTCATTATACATAACCCCGAGCTCCATCCTATTTTTCAACATACCTCTGATACCATTCTGTCAGAACCCACCTCCACCAAGATGAGAGAAGGGACATCAGGTTGCTGGACCCTTCCTTCTTCGTGTTGAAAGAGAGATAATGACCCCAGAGACCCGCCTTTAATAGGTCCCAGAGCGGTGAATAGAACCAAGGGTATAGAATGAAAAAAAAGATTTAAGGAAATAACCTTTTTGTTTAATAGGATTGGGAGATAAGATAGTAATTCCGGACAACAACAAAAGTGGAAGTAAATATAAATCCAAAACAAACCATTCCCATATTCATGTTACAATGTATCATAATAGACAAGTAAAAGAAAAACCAAAAATAAAGTAGCAAAAATAAAAACAACAGCAGCCATTGTCCCAACGTCTGAACTAGTACAACCCTACACGATCCATAAATTCCTTCTGGAAACCTGAAAGAAGTTTAATATATGTTGGTTGAGCATACAAGTATACTCAGTAGGGAAAACCAAATGCTATCAAGCAAAAGTGGGGAGGAATTATAATGCCCCATGAGAAAAGAGATAACCCAAAACAATTAGAAAGGAAAACTACCCACCCGAACCTCACCAAGGCACACTCCCCAAATAACGCAACTCATGAAATTTAATAGTAATAACACATCGATGATTGGGTACCCCACTCCTCTTACCCACTAGTTATTAATGACATCATACACATCGAACCACTCTCGCCATTCTCACCGTAGTCCCACTGCCACACCCTGCCCGCACACACCTAGGCCACAACCACACATCCGGCCTGTAAACACTTGGTCCACAACAACCACACATAACCATTCCCACAATCACCGGGGCCAGAAAAACTACTCCCATGTCCGAAGACACCTAGTCCTCATCCAGAAGACACTTGGGAAACAACCTGTCTGCACACACCTGGGCTCACCACCACAACTACCCTGCCCGAAGAACATTGGGCTATAATGGACCTCAGGCCATGAAAACCTGCTAGATGGATCATGGGATATTCGGTAAATAGAGAAGAAAAAAAAAAGCTAATAACTAGGCACTCATAGGAGTGTTCGTAAAAACACCTTCTCACATGTAATGGGGGTGTTTGGAATGAAGTTCTCATCATGGGTGGTGTGCGAATAAGAAGCATAAAAACTAGAATTATATTTATATGTAACAAGAAGTCATCCAAACATAGGGTTCGAATACCATCCTATGAACAAACACCCTCATTACTATGCATTCATAAATGAGAGGAACAACACTGATATCCATGTCCCAACTCATCCCCAAAACCAATTTCCCATTGAACCGTTTCTTGTTTTCATGTTGAGGTTACTCCATTTATTTAAATATTAAACTTATGGGAAACTAATAGGAATAACCACTAGCCAAGACATGAACTAAACGAAAATAGCCAAACATCAATTTAAGCATTCAAACCTAGATCTCTTATAATGTCACAACAACCAATGGGATCTGTGATATCCCTCGAGGTACTGGAACCAAACCAAGCCCCATGATACAAACCCACATTGCCTCAGATCCACAACCAACATCCATCTAACGACAGAAGATCCCATCCCCATCCACATCACCCAATAAGCATCGAGCAGAACAAACAGACATTCCACCAAGATAGATCAAGGAAGTCTCCAAACTCAAGTACATCATTAACTATGTTTTCTTCATTCTGATTGGTTAACCAGGGTGATTACAAAAGGATTTTTTTCACTGTACATTCATTTAATCGTCTAAGTTTACGTGATTAACCAAATTCCAATGTTGAATCCATTAAATTATAATAGAAGACCGAGGATCATTAATGCATAATGAAATACCACCAATTACCATGATTTTCAGTGGGTATAGGCCCGAAAAATTCACAAAATAAATAATTTAGGGTATGAAAATACTACAGAAACATCAATCACACCCTCCCTGCAATTCTTTAAAAGTCCGCCTATTATCATTGTTAATGTTTGGTTTCATCCATCCCATAGAAACTTTAGCATACCCTCACCGAATGATACACAGTAAATAGAGATGAAGGAAACACCTACTTGGATTTATCAAGGATCAACGAATTTCTCCACGTGCCAAGAACTGAGGTTGTGTGGCTTGCAGGGGAGGAACTCCAGGGACTCCAAGGATGAGTAGGAAAACTCAAGAGGTCTTTGAATTCCTTTAATAATAAATGTTCTTTGTAATGGGTCTCCCTCAACCCAGTTAAAATAGGTCTTTTCTTTCCTTTAATAATAAATGAGGCTTCGGCCCCAACCTTTAAAAAAATTATAGTGTGATATAAAATGAGATCCTATTGTTAAGGGATAAGGAATTTTGAACCACATTAAAGTCAGATCATGGTTTCCCATGCGGTTGGGAGGTTACACATGATGCGATTAATACTTATTTAATTATTCCCATTAGGGTGGTGGCCATAACAATTGTGAGTAAACCGTTTCTTTTAATCGGAGGAAAAACATTCAATAGAGGAGGAACTAGAAGGTACGGGGAACGTGTGTGAAACTAAGGAAAAGCCACACATTTTGGTAAGATAATGTAACGCCCCGACCCTAGTTGCCTAGAGTCGGTGCATTATTACATAACATTGGCATGATCACAAGAAAGATTAAATCTCGAAAGACCGATTGGTTTAGTAGCCTTGGAAACACTAGATATATTCATAAGTTTTACATTACATCATAAAATGAAAAACTACTACAACAACATAATGTCTCCATAATCCACACTACTATCCCCTCATAATATCCCTGTAGGTCATTCATAATTTACTTCTTCACATCCTGGGGAAAAATAAAACATAGAAAAGGGGTGAGCTCAAATGCCCAGTAAGGATAACAATATAGCGGAAACTTTCATAAATAAGAATAAACATTTAAGGCAATGCATTACTAAAACAAAATCCTTTTAAAATTGAACTACAACATGGTATGGCAAAAGTAAAATGAAATAATGCCATTTACTTATTCACATGGATATTCTACTAATCGAATAATCACATGCAAAAATCAATAACCACTTTCATAATGTTGGAATGCATAATGCCAGACTATCATAACCACATAGTCAAGGCCTCGTGCCAAGGCTACAAATAAGATTTTGTCAAGGCCTTGTGACAAGACACTAGTTTGTCTCATGAGACCTACCGATGCATCGAGGAGCTATAGCGGGCTCCACCCGTCACTTATTAAGTCCAATGCATTCCCATATGAAAAGGTTTAAACATAACATAAACATTCGTATTAAAACTAGCATACGAAATGTCAATACTTTCACAATAAACTATGAATGGTATAAAAATAGCACATCCACAGTCAAACATATCACAAAACCTTCAATACAATATAGAAGTTTTGTATCATAATAAATCAACTTCAAATAATCTTAAAATCCATCAAAGGATGTTGACATAGATGAAATCAAAACACTTTTTAGAGAAATATCTCCTTTTATTTTGAAATCATTTAAGATCCATATAAAATAAAACATTTTCTTTGAAAATATTCTTATAAGCTTGTATGGGAAGCTTCGACGATTTTATAACGGCGGAAAATAACCGCACCCGCCGTATAAGTTAAAAAAAACATTCTTACCTCAATTCTGTCGTAAAGGTTAAAAAGGACCTTGTTTTGAAAACGACGGAAAGATTCCTTTATAAACCTCTTATAAAAAGTCAAACAAGGGTATAAATGACTTTAACCCATATTCTTGTAAATAGTAAAAATGTTTTGAAATACATTTCGAAGAAACATGGATGTGGATGATAAAGAGATCCCAGTAGATTATTACGTATAATACAACCTCGGATAATGAAGAGATTGTGAAATAACCCTTACCTTGTACTTTTCCTTGGTTGTGGTAGGTTAACCTCCTGTATAATGGTGAAATAATTGTTATTAAATTATACAAGAATCATATACATTAATATGATATCATATATGATCTTTTAATATTGATTTGATAATAATATCTTAGTATTATCGTTGTTTCGGGTGTTAACTTACTTGTTTTCTTTCATATGTTTTGTTACGTAAGACATGTTTGTAAAGGATAGGTTGTATATTATTCATATCCATAATGATATCAAGTCCTTAAACATCATTTTTAAATCATAAAATGATAATTACGCTTTAATGGTTACGATGGAGAATGAATCTCATCGCGTTCGTGGAGACGGTAGTCCGTACGTACGCACGAGCGACAATATCATTCTTTTGATATTAAAATAATATATAAATGGATGGTATATCATATATACAGAATCATTAACATGTTATATTAATTATTTACATGAGTTACACATCATTATTATACCCATCCAAATAATATTATATTGAATAACAATTACACCACGACGTGGAGACGGTAAGCCGTACGTACGCACGTATGGTGACATGTTATTCAAAGGGTGGATAGAATACTGAATATGATTGTACCATATTTATAATAACATCACAGTATATGTGAGATACTAGAGTTATTATTTCAGAATGGTAAGAACAAAGGAAGAAGAAGTGGAAGAAGAAATGAACTTAGAAAAGGGTGGTGAGATCATTACCTCTTCTTCGGGTTCTTCCTTTTGATTTGATCAAAAGGGCTCCTTAGGTTGGCTTTCTGATCAAACTAAGGCCTCTAGGTTGTATTGAGGGATGTTGGGAGAGTATTTGGGCAGAGTTTGGCCGAACCAAAAGGCTTTAGAGGTGTGAAGAAATGAGAAGGAGGAGTGCCCTTTTATAAGAGGGTTGAGGGGCACCTTTGGAAAAGCTAGAAATATTAATTTATAATAAATTCATATTCGGTTTCTAAAGGCTCCAAAGTTGACTATTCAAAGGATGAGGTGGGGATAGGTCGAAAACAACTCATCCAATAGAATTTAGACAGGTTTGGGTACTTATATTAACCTTATCTTTAAGTATTAACTCTAAGTTAATTAGTTTCACTTTTACAATGTCTCTTTGTATTTTTATATAATATGGTTAATAAACTTACTATATACATCCAAGCGACACCCAAGTGGTCCATTAATGATTAACCTATCATAATATAAGTCTCTTGGCCGAACCTTAGATTTTTAGGAATTTAATATCAATTAATAATATAATATTTGTTTTAAGAACTCTTTTATGTCAATTTTGACACTATTCAATAGTTGATTTTTGTGAAACTCATAACAGATTGATTACTTCGAACAAAGTCCATTAAATCAATCCTAATAGATCATATTAGCCTAGAAAATTAGTTTAATTCATTAAAAGTTTCATATTATATTTATTTGGGTATTTATAATATCAATTATTTTAATTTTTCACTATTATAGTAATTACTGCATCATCATTGTGTCATAAATAAAATAACTTATTTATTGTCTAAAAATTATAAATAAAATATCATTATGTAGGAAATTTGTTTATCTTTCTAATGAATATTTATAATCGAAAATCCAACATGTATAACCCTATGTAAAAATTGTTCTTCTAAAAGATATATGCTTGTGTCATTTTTGTATTCATTTTAACTTAATTAAAATAAAGTGTCATTATCACTTACAAGTGGATCCATGGGGTCCCAAAATTGACACAAAGATGCCCATGGTCGACCATGTATCAACCAATAGGGTTAAGACACGTTTTAGGGTAATTTTTTATTATTATAATATTATTTTTTTAACCCTTATTTACCGGATTTACCCTTTAACCATGGTAAATAAATTATTTACCGCAGTAATTATTCAAAATGTCTAAAAATAAAAGTTACCTATTTACATAATTTGGACATCCTGATTCCAAATATGGAATCCATTTTCCTAAATTCAAAACACAGAAGTGGCAGAAATTAATTTAAAATTAATTCCCGCTGTTAAAACAAAAAGCGTGTTTTTAAGAGATAATAACTATCAAAAGATTGACACTTGTTTATGTTCGGTTTAATTGTAAAATTATGTCCAATGATAAACATTAAATTGAATGGTAAAAATATATTCTAAATATACTTTAAAACCACTCAAATTCATAATTTATCACCATTAATTATTTTGATTAAAAAAGTTGTTTTTAATTAAAATTTAGAAATTTTCACTATTCATCAAAATATGAAAGTTATCCGAAATGTACCAAAATTTCACCCTAGGCTAATTTTGATATTCCGAATCCAAAAATGAAGTCCATATAGAATATATATGATTTCAAAAATTAGGTATTACTATTCACAACGGCTAGTTTAATTAGTTGTGGTGTGTGTTAGAACTCGAGGTTGCGTACAACACACGCTATCGCATTATTCAAAGGGAAACGTACCGTAGAAGCTTGGGGTGTTATATTCTCCCCTCCTTCAAATAATTGCGTCCTCGCAATTTCTAGGTTATTACTGCATAAAAAGACTCGGGTGGTTCTTCATCATAAGTTCCTCGGGTTCCCACGTTGCCTCTTCCATTTTATGATTTCTCCACAAAACTTTTACCAGACGCGTCGTCCGCTTTCTCAGTACTTGTTCTCTTGTATCAAGAATCCTGACGGGCTCTTCGCAATAAGACAGATCGGGTTCCAGTTCTAATTCCTCATAGGTGAGTACATGCGTTGGGTCAGGCATGTATTTTCTCAACAGAGATACGTGGAACACATCGTGAACTTTGGAGAGACTTGGCGGCATTGCCAATCGGTAAGCTACAGCCCCAATTCGTTCTAGAATTTCGAAAGGTCCGATGTACCTGGGACTCAATTTACCTTTCTTACCAAAACGTATGACTCCCTTCCACGGAGATACCTTTAGGAAAACATGATCACCGACTTGAAATTCCAAATCCTTCCTTCGATTATCGGCATAGCTCTTCTGCCTACTTTGAGCTGCTTTGATGTGATTTTGGATTACCTTCACCTTTTCCACCGTTTCCTCCACCAGTTCTGGGCCTACAAGTTTTCTTTCACCAACGTCATCCCAACAGGTTGGTGTACGACATCTCTTTCCGTATAACGCTTCATATGGTGCCATCTGTATACTCGAATGGAAGCTATTGTTATAGGAAAATTCTACTAGTGGTAAATATTGATCCCACATACCCTGAAAATCAAGTGAGCAAGATCTCAACATGTCTTCTAAGGTCTGAATAGTCCATTCTGATTGTCCGTCTGTCTGAGGGTGGTAAGCAGTGCTCAAATGAAGTTCAGTATCCATGGATTTCTGAAGACTTTTCCAAAATCTTGAAGTAAAACGGGGATCACGATCAGAAACAATCGATAGGGGTACTCCATGAAGTCTCACAACTTCATTAATATATAGTCTTGCTAGACGTTCCAGGGGTAGATCTTCTCTTATAGCAAGAAAATGTGCTGACTTGGTAAGACGATCAACAATAAACCATATTGCATCGTTCCTTCTAGGAGTCTTTGGTAGCCCCATGACAAAGTCCATCGTAATATTGTCCCATTTCCACTCCGGTATGGGAAGAGGTTGCATGACTCCTCCAGGCTGTTGCCTTCCAGCTTTCACTTGTTGACAAACCATACATCTTGACACAAAATCAGCAATCTCCCTCTTCATGTTGTCCCACCAAAAATGTTCCTTCAAATCTCTATACATTTTGGTGCTCCCAGGGTGTATAGAGAAATTGGAACTATGAGCATCATCCAGCAATTCCCTTTTTAGATCAGGTATATTGGGAACACAAAGTCTCTTCCCGAATTTCAAAATTCCACCTTCATACGCAAAGTCTCTCAATCTCCCATCATTCACAGCTTTAATCTTCTTCTGAAATTCTTCATCATCGGTCTGAGAACTCTTAATCCTTTCTAGTAAAGATGGTTTGGCAACCATTTGAAAAAGCATTGATGTTTCACCTTCCCTGGTTATTCCCATGTCCATCTTCACTAGATCCATGAAAATTGGATCCCTTTCAATTCTCATCATGTTCAGAACTCCATGGTCTTTTCTGCTCAAAGCATCTGCCACCTTGTTTGCCTTCCCCGGGTGGTAGTGTATCGTACAATCATAATCCTTGAGTAATTCAAGCCATCTCCTTTACCTCATGTTGAGTTCTTTTTGTGAGAAAATATACTTCAAACTCTTGTGATCAGTATAAATCTCACATTTTTCACCATAGAGGTAGTGCCTCCATATCTTCAAAGAAAAGATCACAGCTGCTAACTCAAGATCATGAGTAGGATAGTTTTGTTCATGAATTTTCAACTGTCGTGATGCATAGGCAATAACTCTATCATTCTGCATAAGGACACAGCCAAGTCCTTTCTTCGATGCATCACTATAAATAACGAACCCATCATTCCCCGATGGTAGAGTCAATATAGGAGCATTGACTAATCTTCTCTTCAGTTCTTCGAAACATTCTTCACACTCTTTTGTCCAAACAAATTTAACCCCTTTACGTGTGAGCTTCGTTAATGGGTTAGCCAATCGGGCAAAATTCTGGACGAAACGTCGATAATAACCTGCCAAACCAATAAAACTACGTACCTCAGTTATATTCGTAGGTGCTGGCCATTCTTGGATTGCCTTGGTCTTAGAAGGATCAACAGAGATTCCATCTTTAGAGACAATATGGCCAAGAAAAGAAATCTCCTGAAGCCAGAATTCACACTTGCTAAACTTTCCATATAATTCATGCCTCCTCAGAGTCTTCAAGATAATGCGCAAGTGATTTTCATGATCTTTGTAGGTTTTGGAGTATACCAAGATATCATCAATAAATACCACCACAAATTCATCGAGATACTCCTCGAAAACTCTATTCATCAGATCCATGAATACAGAGGGTGCATTAGTCAATCCAAACGGCATTACAGTAAACTCGTAATGCCCGTACCTGGTTCGAAATGCTGTCTTCGGAATGTCTTCCTTCTTCACACACAACTGATGGTATCCAGATCGAAGGTCAATCTTTGAAAAGTATTGAGCTCCATGCAGTTGGTCAAATAAATCATCAATACGAGGTAGGGGATACTTGTTCTTTATCGTTATAGCATTGATCTCCCTGTAGTCGATACATAACCTCATAGATCCATCTTTCTTTTTAACAAAAAGAACAGGGGCTCCCCATGGAGAAACACTAGGGAGAATAAATCCCTTATTACTCAATTCCTCTAGTTGTTTCTTTAGTTCGACTAGCTCTACAGTGGCCATTCTATAAGGGGTCTTCGATATAGGCCTTGATCCCGGAATTAAATCAATGGAAAACTCTACTTCTCGTTCTGGAGGATGTCCAGGTAAATCTTCTGGAAATACATCTACAAACTCTTTCACAATAGGTACATCCTCTATTTGAACATTTCTTTCCTCACCGACAGTTATTTCATTCTCTTTCTCCCCGATAATTGAATTAAGTTGAGCTACAGGGGGTGGATCTAAATAAGAATTAGGTGGTGACGATTCTGCTCTAAAAATAAGGTGCTCCTTATCATTATCATCAAGAATCGTAACCTCTTTCTTCTTACAATAAATCTTCGCATCATAGTCCGAAAGCCAGTCCATACCGAGGATTATATCAAACTCAATCATAGGTATGACGATGAAATCAGCAGATAAAGAAAATTTATGTGCTCTAATGGGGACTGATTCACAAAACTTTGTTGCAACGATACTTCCCTTAGGAGTTTTAACTGACAACTCCCTTATTAAATCAAATTGGAAATATCTAATTTTCTTAGCAAACTGGGAAGATATGAAACAATGCGATGATCCAGAATCAAATAATGCATTTTCTAAACTTGAGGAAACCATTAAATTACCTGCCACCACGTCTTTCGGAGCTTCTACCTCAGCAGTAGTGATAGCATAAGCCTGGCCTTGATCCCTTGGCCTTTTCTGAGGTAAGTTATCCTGACGCTTAGGACATGCATTTGCATAATTCCCCATCTCCCTGCAATTGTAGCACTGAACGTTGGTAGCTTCCTTCTTCCCCTTGCAATCATGAGCTTGGTGGCCTTTTTCACCACACTTGTAACAGACTCCCATTCCCTTCAGGCAAGCACCGGGGTGTTTCTTCCCGCACTTACCACAAGATGGATATTCAACCTTTCCCTTCTTCCCCTTATTTCCATTCCCAGATTGATCAGTAGGTCTCTTCTTCTCTTGCTTTGCTTTAAAGTCATAAGACTTAGAGAATTCCTTTTCGGTCTTGATAGCACATGAGACAATGTCTTCGTACGATGAAAAGGATTGTGAGACTAATGCTCGACGGAGAAATGGTTTTAACCCATCAAAGAAACGATCAATCTTACTTCTTGGGTTGCGAATATAATCACCAGCGTACCTCGCTAACCTTGTAAAGTTAGCCTCATACTTTGTGACATTCTCATCCTCCTTTTGTCTCAGACTCAAAAATTGCCTTTCCATATCTGCTCGATGGTCGCGAGGAAAGTATTTTTCTAAAAACAGATCTTTGAACTCCCTCCATTCCATGTTTGATACTTCATCATCTTCCTTCATGTTTTGAATCAATGACCACCATTGATCAGCATCTCCAGTGAGGCGGTAAACTGCCATGGTAACTTTTTCCCTTTCACTACTCCCCAAAGCCTGAAATATTTTCTCTAGGGAAAATATCCATTGCTCAGCTACTAAGGGATTTGTACTCCCATTGAACGTTGGTGGTTGTTGTCTCATGAATCGATCTAACATTGATCCTCCACGCTGCGGATCAGGGTGCTCCATACGGGTAAGGTTATTATTCATAACCTGAGTAAGTTGTCCCAATACGGTGATTAGCTGATCAGCACCAGTTGCATCACCAGCCCCACTATAATTATCTTGAGCAGGAGGGCAATCCCTACATGGAGTGCGTGCATTGATACGGTTTCCATTTCTTCCACTAGGCACCATTTCTAAAAAAATGGCATAAACTAGATCAGTTTATGCATCAAAATACATAATCCCATACTTATAAAACACTTAACATAAATTGAACTATTTATGGATATAATCCATAATCATAAAAATGTTTTCTTTGAGGAAGTATATACTCATAAACCCTTCATAATGATTTGTAAAGATAGTGAGAGTTATCCTAAGCATATCCCCCGGGAGTGTCGTAACCAAGAGTGCAGCAAGGCCCGTTGTCGTGCACCAGTTCCCGTTCGAGTCTAGCTCAAAGCGGTGTTTTCAGGTTTTACCCCTAGGTACATCTGTGCCAGAGCCGCCTCTACCTGCTCGTATCCAGATAGGGATGTATTGCTCGAAAAAACTCACAAAATCTCTACAATACCAAAATTCTAGGAAGTTCTTCTATACTAATCCTCAAAGTTCATCTCAGGTCTACGTGCTCTAATCAGAGTTTATCTAAATCTAGCTTCCAAGGTTTGTACTAAACTTCCTCTGATACCAACTGTAACGCCCCGACCCTAGTTGCCTAGAGTCGGTTCATTATTACATAACATTGGCATGATCACAAGAAAGATTAAATCTCGAAAGACCGATTGGTTTAGTAGCCTTGGAAACACTAGATATATTCATAAGTTTTACATTACATCATAAAATGAAAAACTACTACAACAACATAATGTCTCCATAATCCACACTACTATCCCCTCATAATATCCCTGCAGGTCATTCATAATTTACTTCTTCACATCCTGGGGAAAAATAAAACATAGAAAAGGGGTGAGCTCAAATGCCCAGTAAGGATAACAATATAGCGGAAACTTTCATAAATAAGAATAAACATTTAAGGCAATGCATTACTAAAACAAAAGCCTTTTAAAATTGAACTTCAACATGGTATGGCAAAAGTAAAATGAAATAATGCCATTTACTTATTCACATGGATATTCTACTAATCGAATAATCACATGCAAAAATCAATAACCACTTTCATAATGTTGGAATGCATAATGCCAGACTATCATAACCACATAGCCAAGGCCTCGTGCCAAGGCTACAAATAAGATTTTGTCAAGGCCTTGTGCCAAGACACTAGTTTGTCTCATGAGACCTACCGATGCATCGAGGAGCTATAGCGGGCTCCACCCGTCACTTATTAAGTCCAATGCATTCCCATATGAAAAGGTTTAAACATAACATAAACATTCGTATTAAAACTAGCATACGAAATGTCAATACTTTCACAATAAACTATGAATGGTATAAAAATAGCACATCCACAGTCAAACATATCACAAAACCTTCAATAAAATATAGAAGTTTTGTATCATAATAAATCAACTTCAAATAATCTTAAAATCCATCAAAGGATGTTGACATAGATGAAATCAAAACACTTTTTAGAGAAATATCTCCTTTTATTTTGAAATCATTTAAGATCCATATAAAATAAAACATTTTCTTTGAAAATATTCTTATAAGCTTGTATGGGAAGCTTCGACGATTTTATAACGGCGGAAAATAACCGCACCCGCCGTATAAGTTAAAAAAAACATTCTTACCTCAATTCTGTCGTAAAGGTTAAAAAGGACGTTGTTTTGAAAACGACGGAAAGATTCCTTTATAAACCTCTTATAAAAAGTCAAACAAGGGTATAAATGACTTTAACCCATATTCTTGTAAATAGTAAAAATGTTTTGAAATACATTTCGAAGAAACATGGATGTGGATGATAAAGAGATCCCAGTAGATTATTACGTATAATACAACCTCGGATAATGAAGAGATTGTGAAATAACCCTTACCTTGTACTTTTCCTTGGTTGTGGTAGGTTAACCTCCTGTATAATGGTGAAATAATTGTTATTAAATTATACAAGAATCATATACATTAATATGATATCATATATGATCTTTTAATATTGATTTGATAATAATATCTTAGTATTATCGTTGTTTCGGGTGTTAACTTACTTGTTTTCTTTCATATGTTTTGTTACGTAAGACATGTTTGTAAAGGATAGGTTGTATATTATTCATATCCATAATGATATCAAGTCCTTAAACATCATTTTTAAATCATAAAATGATAATTACGCTTTAATGGTTACGATGGAGAATGAATCTCATCGCGTTCGTGGAGACGGTAGTCCGTACGTACGCACGAGCGACAATATCATTCTTTTGATATTAAAATAATATATAAATGGATGGTATATCATATATACAGAATCATTAACATGTTATATTTATTATTTACATGAGTTACACATAATTATTATACCCATCCAAATAATATTATATTGAATAACAATTACACCACGACGTGGAGACGGTAAGCCGTACGTACGCACGTATGGTGACATGTTATTCAAAGGGTGGATAGAATACTGAATATGATTGTACCATATTTATAATAACATCACAGTATATGTGAGATACTGGAGTTATTATTTCAGAATGTAAGAACAAAGGAAGAAGAAGTGGAAGAAGAAATGAACTTAGAAAAGGGTGGTGAGATCATTACCTCTTCTTCGGGTTCTTCCTTTTGATTTGATCAAAAGGGCTCCATAGGTTGGCTTTCTGATCAAACTAAGGCATCTAGGTTGTATTGAGGGATGTTGGGAGAGTATTTGGGCAGAGTTTGGCCGATCCAAAAGGCTTTAGAGGTGTGAAGAAATGAGAAGGAGGAGTGCCCTTTTATAAGAGGGGTGAGGGGCACCTTTGGAAAATCTAGAAATATTAATTTATAATAAATTCATATTCGGTTTCTAAAGGCTCCAAAGTTGACTATTCAAAGGATGAGGTGGGGATAGGTCGAAAACAACTCATCCAATAGAATTTAGACAGGTTTGGGTACTTATATTAACCTTATCTTTAAGTATTAACTCTAAGTTAATTAGTTTCACTTTTACAATGTCTCTTTGTATTTTTATATAATATGGTTAATAAACTTACTATATACATCCAAGCGACACCCAAGTGGTCCATTAATGATTAACCTATCATAATATAAGTCTCTTGGCCGAACCTTAGATTTTTAGGAATTTAATATCAATTAATAATATAATATTTGTTTTAAGAACTCTTTTATGTCAATTTTGACACTATTCAATAGTTGATTTTTGTGAAACTCATAACAGATTTATTACTTCGAACAAAGTCCATTAAATCAATCCTAATATATCATATTAGCCTATAAAATTAGTTTAATTCATTAAAAGTTTCATATTATATTTATTTGGGTATTTATAATATCAATTATTTTAATTTTTCACTATTATAGTAATTACTGCATCATCATTGTGTCATAAATAAAATAACTTATTTATTGTCTAAAAATTATAAATAAAATATCATTATGTAGGAAATCTTTTTATCTTTCTAATGAATATTTATAATCGAAAATCCAACATGTATAACCCTATGTAAAAATTGTTCTTCTAAAAGATATATGCTTGTGTCATTTTTGTATTCATTTTAACTTAATTAAAATAAAGTGTCATTATCACTTACAAGTGGATCCATGGGGTCCCAAAATTGACCCAAAGATGCCCATGGTCGACCATGTATCAACCAATAGGGTTAAGACACGTTTTAGGGTAATTTTGTATTATTATAATATTATTTTTTTAACCCTTATTTACCGGATTTACCCTTTAACCATGGTAAATAAATTATTTACCGCAGTAATTATTCAAAATGCCTAAAAATAAAAGTTACCTATTTACATAATTTGGACATCCTGATTCCAAATATGGAATCCATTTTCCTAAATTCAAAACACAGAAGTGGCAGAAATTAATTTAAAATTAATTCCCGCTGTTAAAACAAAAAGCGTGTTTTTAAGAGATAATAACTATCAAAAGATTGACACTTGTTTATGTTCGGTTTAATTGTAAAATTATGTCCAATGATAAACATTAAATTGAATGGTAAAAATATATTCTAAATATACTTTAAAACCACTCAAATTCATAATTTATCACTATTAATTATTTTGATTAAAAAAGTTGTTTTTAATTAAAATTTAGAAATTTTCACTATTCATCAAAATATGAAAGTTATCCGAAATGTACCAAAATTTCACCCTAGGCTAATTTTGATATTCCGAATCCAAAAATGAAGTCCATATAGAATATATATGATTTCAAAAATTAGGTATTACTATTCACAACGGCTAGTTTAATTAGTTGTGGTGTGTGTTAGAACTCGAGGTTGCGTACAACACACGCTATCGCATTATTCAAAGGGAAACGTACCGTAGAAGCTTGGGGTGTTACAGATAAGGGTCACTCGGCTCTTGGGGGACTTTAATTATTATTTATGGGATTTAAATGGCTTTGAAAGGGGGTATTAAATCATTTTTGACGTCAAAAGATACGTTGTGGGAGGGGAAAAAGTCAAATGATGAAAAAAGGATGAAGACCCACGGTGAGGACACGATGCCACCGTCACGGTACCACCCCCACGGTACCACCCTCACAGTACCACCCTCACGGTGCCACCCTCGCATTGCCACCGTCACCATGCCACCCTTAGGGTTCCACCGTCACGGTGCCACCCTCACAATGCCACCCTCACGGTGCCACCCACAAGGTGCCACCATCACGGTGTAACCCTCACGGTGCCACCGTTTTGGTGTGAGACTGTGATCAGTGCCGCCATTTTTGTGGAACCATTTGATAGAAACTTATTTTATAAATGTACTAGTATAGGAGGGTCTGGGCCATTAGAAATTTGTATCTTTAATATATATGGACTGAATTGATATTACTACCTCCAGGACCACTATATTATTTGAACATTATTATGTATTTTTCCAAGGTTTTTTTACAGAAAATTATTTTTAAATTATTTTGTTAATTTTTTTTAATATTGATTTTTAAAGTGAAAAGTTTATTTTTCTAAAGAATTATTTAATGATATTTTAATGGAATTTCCATTCAACAATGAAAAAAACCATGATGTTACATAAAATCCACTAAGTACATGTCAAATTGATACAATGATTATTATTTTTTTCAGGATAGATTATGATATTGACATTGATCCCATTTGTTTTCAATAGGGTAATAATGTTTCAAATTGATTATTATAGAACCCATTTATTTTACATGGGTTAAAAATGTTTCACATATATTGTTATCGAAGCTATTAATTTTCCAATGATTAATCATGATTCAAAGAAATTGTTTTGGAACCCATTTCTATTCTACATGTTATTTATGTTTCATAATGTTTGTTATATAACCGCTTTATCTTGCAGGGGTTTCTCATGTTATGAATGGAATAATGATTGTTAATAAAATTTTTATAATGAAATAAAAAATCTATTTCCATTATTTTTTTTTCGTTGAAATTTTTATATAATGGGTGGTCCCAAAATGTTCTAGGCGAGATATATATAGCACCTACAATGAGTGCACCCAGATAACCCCAGGTAAGCTTGATATACCTTAAACGAAGGTTGTTCCTAAAAATCCATCCAAGACATTGGGATGTTACAATGTTATATATTGATTTATATTAGCAATCAACCACATGGTTATTCATTTTTTATTTGTTTATTATTGGTTTTGAATGTGTTCTATGAGGATGATGTCCCCAGATAACAAAATATTTTTATAATTCTTTCTATGGGTTATAATTGATTCCCTTGATAATGATTGATATCACATTGCTTAGGATTATTAATTATGATGTATCAAACATTATATAAATACTTATGACATTTTTTAGGGTTTATGATTCATATATTTACATGTATGTATATTTTTATGTTATTATCATGCAATTTTTTATGACATCATACAATTATGGTTATCATACATTCCTTATTTACATTAAATTGTAAAGGATTATGTTTAGTGTAACAGCTCAACCCTAGTTATCAAGAGTCGGTGCATTATTACATAAAATTGGAATGATCTCAAGGGATCAAATATAAAATGGATGACTAGTTTAGTAGTCTTGAAATCACGAGAGTGGTGGAATTTTTCACCACACATGTAAGAGAATCCCATTACTTCAAGAAAGTGAAAGGCTATTTCTTGCATCATTTACCACAGGATAAAAATTCTAATTTTCTCTTCTACAACTTATTACCATTTCTAGAGTGTTCAGAACTTTTATTCTTCTATTTATTTTCTTTAAAGTCATATGATTTATAGAATTCGTTTTTTGTATTGATATCACATGATAAATTATCTTCATATGATGAAAAGTATTGTGAGATAAAATCCTCGACATTGAAATGGTTTTAACCCATCGAAGAATCGATCTATCTTACTCCTTGGATTACATATATAGTCTGTTGTATGCCTTCCTAACCATTTAATGTTAGATTTATACTTGGAAACATTCTCATTCTCCTTTTTACTCAGACAATGAAATTTCCATTCCATATCAGCTCGTTGGTTACAAGGAAAGTAATTTTTTAAGAAATGTTTTTTAAACTCACTCTAATACATATTTGGTACTTCATCATCTTCCATTGTGTTTTGAATTAAAATCCACCATTGATCTGCATCTCCCATGAGGTGATAAACAACAATAAAAGCATTTTCACTTTTGATACTACCAAAAAAATGACATATTTTCTATAATGAACTTATCCATTGCTCAGCTACGAATGAATTTTTAGACCCATTTAATGTTGGTTGTTTTTTCCTCATGATGTTGCCTGATATTGATCCTCTGTGTTGTGGATCAGGGTGATCCATAAGGGTAAGGGTATTATTCATAACATGAGTGAGTTTTCCCAGTATGGTGATAAGGTGATTATCACCATTTTCATCACTAGATCCATTATAATTATCATGAGTATGATATAAATCCTTACATGGATTACATGTGTTGAAACAGTTTACATTCCTTCAACTAGATGCCATTTATAATCAATTTCGTACACTGGATTAATTTCTGAATTGCAATACATAATTCCAAACATGTAAAACATATAACATAAATTGAATAGTTTATGGATATAATCAATAATCCTAAAAAATTTATCATTGTGGAGGTATATATATTATAAATCCATAATTATGGTTTGGAAAGAAAATGTGAATTATCCTAAGTATATACCCTGGGAGTGTCACAACCAAGAGTGCAGAAATGCCAAATGTCATGTAACTAGATACCCCGGGTCAAGCCCAAAACTCATTGTTGGAGTTTTCACTCCTAGGTACATCTATGTGAATGCGACCTCTACCGACACATAACAATATAGGGATGTATTGATTAAAAAATTCACAAAACATATTCATTAACAAAATTTTAAGAAGTTCTTCTATACATATCCTTAAATTCTATCTTAGGATGATGTTCTCTAATTAGAATTATAAAAATCTAGATTCCAAGGTTTGTACTAACCATACTCTGATACCAACTATAATGCCCCAAATCTATTTACATAGAGTAGGAGATTTATCACATTACATTGGCATGATAACAAGGGATAAAATCTTGAAATACTGTTCAGTTTAGTAGCCTTGGATGTACTAAATAAAAACATATGTTTTACTTTACTTTATGGAATTAAAAACAACAAAATTTCTATCCTTTAAAAACATTCATATCCCTTTTACTATCCATGCACGTTAACCATAATATACTTCTTCGAATCTTGGGAAATATAAAACATAGAAAGGGGTGAGTTAAGGTGCTCAGTAAGGATAACAATATAGCCGAGACATTCATAAATAATCATAAATATTTATAGAAATGTATAAAACTAAAACACGAGCCTTATATACATAAACTTCATCATAATATGGAAGATATAAATCAAATAATTCCATTTACTTATTCACATGGATATTCTACTAGTCAAATAATGACATGTCATATCAATTGCAAAATTCATAATGATGGAATGCATAATGTTAGACATCAAAACCACATTTTCAAGGCCTAATCACAATACTACAAAAAAGATTTTTTCGAGGCCTTATTCAAAGACACTATTTTGTCTATTGAGACCTACTAATGCATCGAGGAGCTATACCATTCTCCACCCATCACTTACACAGTCCGATGCATTTATCATATGAAAAGAATGAAACATAACATAAATATTCATATTAATAAAAAGAATACATAATGTTAATACTTTAACTATATACCAGGAATGGAATAAAAATTACACATCAATTGTAAATCATATAGAAAACCTTCAATACTATATAAAAGATTTTAGCATAACAAATCAACTTCATATAATTGTAAAATCTAGCAATGGATGTTTATATAGATGAAATTAAAACTATAAGAGGGAAATAATCATTATTTTGAAATAATATACGAGTAACAAAATAATAAAATAAAAAAATTATTTTGAAAATATTCTTATACGCTTTTAAGGTAATATTTTAAGATGTTATAATGGAGGAAAATAGCTATACCCGCCATATATGTTAAAAAAATTCTTTCCTTAATTTTGTCAAAATGGTCATAAAGGACCTTATTTGGAAAAATACAGAATGATTCCTTTATAAATTTTTTTTAAAAATTAAAATAGGGGTATAAATTAATTTATCCCATAGTCTAGAATATAGTTAAAATTATTTGAATAACATTTTTATGTAATACAGATTTGGAAGATAAAGATGTCCCAGTTGATACTCACGTATCAGAATCCTCAGATAATGAAGAGATTTTAGAATTAAGTCTTACCTTGTACTTTTCCTTGATCGTTGGTACGTTAACCTTTGTGGAATAATTGAGAGTTACATTAACCCTTACCAAGATTTAGAGAACATGCATCTTCAGGTTTCTTTTTTATGATGAAATATAGAATTATATTCTATGTCATATAACAAGAATAGATTCATGTGTAAAATGATGATGAATTAATGCGAAATATGAAAACGTTTTTTTGAGTGGGAAGAATTATATTTCAAATACATGGGGATTTATTCAATCAATGTTTGGAATAATTCTATACAACTCTAAATATAAAAGGACCTTATGTATGTGTGTGATTCAATATTTATTTTTTGATATTGTATGTTTTGGATGGTGAAAATTAGGTCAACTTCATAGATATCAAAGAAGGAAATTTAACAATTATGTCATTTGTTCAAGATCCAAGAGTGTGGGTGGGAGGATATTATAATGGGAATCAATGGAGGGATAGGATAAATTTTTATATTATTATTCCATCACGTGAAGTTATCTTAAGAGTTTCTGATTCCAACATGGATTTATTGGTTTACTATTGATCATATGTGTGTGTACATATACACGGTTTTTTATGTTTTAGATAATGAGATCATAATGTGATTAATGAAATGTTAGGGGATATTTTTTGGGATGAGGAATATATAACCCTTAGGTTTAATGGGATGTATTATTCCAAGAAGAATAATATTTACTTTTTGAAAAAACATTAATGGTATTGGTGACGTTTAGGATTTATATGATGTTTGATATTAAGGAATGTATATGGGATCTGGTTTTATCAAAAAAATTACCATTTTATAAAAAAATTATATGGAGACCAGGTGGATATTATTATTTTAGGAAAATAACACTATATTTTTTTTCTATGGTGAATGATTTTATATAACCTTTGAGGTTAGAAAACTATATAATGATTTTATTTGAGGTATAGGGTTAGTTATGTATGGAATTAACTAGTTTTAATATTGGGGATTACAATTTATTTTTTTAGATTAATGTATCATATGAGGGATTATTAACTTTTGGAATTATAATACCATTTTATAAATAATTTTTTTTAATAATTTCTAATGATAAGAATAATGGATTATTATTCCTTTTATGGTAAAATGGTCCTTAAAAGTTTTTTTAGAGCATTAGGGAACGAAAAAATATTTAATACTCATTGTTTATGAAAAAATATAATATTATGATTGAAATTGGATAAAGGATGAAATTATACTTTTTAATAAATTATATTTCACTATTTTATCAGTACTGGTAGTAAAATAATTCCTAAGTTCTAGGAAAATTATAGTGTAGAAATTTTATTATCCTAGTACATTCATTTCGGATTAACCCATTATCATTTCACTCATCATATATTTATAATTTATAGATCCTTAAATTTTTATTGAGTATTCACATTCATATGATCTATGATCTCTATAACTCTCTCCATGGACGAAGACATAAACATCACATGATCTTGGGTTTTACTCAATACATAAATCCTTTCAATTTTAGGATCTTTTTCGGACTAGAGTTTTTGAGAATTAGGCTTCAACTGAAAAATAAAATATCCAGAAAACAAAAGGTGGAAACTTTTGATTATTATTGATTTTTTTAATAATATAAAACCATTAAAAATATATCATTATTTTGATTCATGGGAAATCATCGTGACTTTCAACCTGTCTTATTCCTTTCCTGCACAAATCTATAAACCTTGTGAAAAAACAATCTCAAAACAAGTTATGTGAAAAATAATTAGTAAGGGATATAAAAATAAATGAAACCAACAATTTAGTAAAAACCCGATAACACATAAAATTCATAACTTTACATCAATTTTCTTTGACAAGATGATGTAGAAAAATTTCCCATGAAAAAACATCCACATTTTTTATAATTCAATCCATTAAAACACAAATCCATCTAATAAAAATCCTTTTTATTGATTTAGTGAATCATATTATTAAAAATCATTAAATCCCATTTCAATTGGAATAACAATAAAAATGACCTCTAATATAATAATTACCTAATAAATTTTAGAGATATAATGATTCTCCCCATTCTCAAAATCTATATCGGGATCACACAATTTTTTGATCTACAATGGCGCACAACCTTTTCTATAAGCTATATCGGGATCACTCCTGAGTTATAATGGGTCTCAACCATCATATCTACTACATCTCAGTCACCCATTTTATATAATTCATAAGAACTATATAATGAATAAAAAACGTTCATTATAAAACCCTTTTGAAAAACACTTTTACACCCATATGAAAAATCGATTTTGATATAAAAAACATCACCTATTAAAAATATATTATCATTAACAAAAATCCAAAAAAAGAAAAGATGTATTTTGAATAAATAATGGAATATTTAAAAGTAATATAGACATAAAATATTTTTCATGGTGGTGAAATTTTTTTTATCACCTAGAACATTAATAATATAACATTTGTTTTTTCATTTGTGAAACATTATGTACAAATCATATAAAAATATTAAATTATATTTTTACCAAATAATGTAAAATCAGGATTACAATTAAATTCATAAATCATTTATGTAGATTACTTTGTTACAAAAACATTTTAAAAACATTTACCAGGAAAAGATGGAGTTGCAAGGATAACATTAGAAGTAAATTGATTTAATGAAATGTCGCTTATCAGATTTGAAATATTTGAAAAATAACACCCCTAATAAAATAAAATTAAAAAAAACTATATATATCCTTAAAGTAGATATTTTAATGATATAGCCTATTAATGTGGATGTATATATATCATGTAAATGATTATATATGTATAAAATCAAAACATGCCTCAATGAAAGGAAACATTAGATAGAGTTCCTTAAATTGAGTCGTATTCATCACATGTGTTGTTATCTTCATGAATGATAATAATATTTTAATTATTTACTTTATTTAGAACCCTTTTAAGGTTTATTATTAATTTAAATTCACTTATTAGTATTTTTTATACAACTACATAATAAATTATGTTTTCAACATATGTTTAGACCATATTTGGCTAATGTTTTAAAATCGACTCTGGAATGTTGACTATGGTGAACGAATTAAATATTTCAATATATGAATAATAATAATAATTAAAATTATTATCATATTTATATATCAATTAAATATTTAATAACAATAATAAAAGATGGTTTTGAAAAATTAACAAGATTACAATCATTTAGATCGTAATTCTTGCATACTCATGAGTTACATTTCTATTTTATATTGATAATTATTGAAATATGTTATGTAATATATTATAATTTTATAATTAGGATAACATTATATATACGTTATTATATTATTGTCTTTATCATCCAAGTGGGGTGGTGTTGAAAAGTGACTCATGTTTCTTTGGGAAGGCGATAGTCCACAAATACACGATCACATTATCACATTTTCAGTGAGTGTGAAGGTAAGAAATAAAGTCATATACTACATTTAATGAATGATAAATATGTAATTAAAATAAGTATTATTTAATTTATATCACATATATTAATTATTTTTACACTTATTACATTCCATGTAACATGTTAGTGAAAAATGAATCACATCACTTTATGAGGCGGTGGTCCACCGTACAGACATGCGATGTTATCATATGCCCTACAAAATTTAATATACATGGGTATTTATGTTATAATTAATAAATAGTTATAAATATTATATAAATTATATATATATATAATATATATCCATCTTCATACCTAACAAGGAGTGGAGTTAATGGAAAAATAAAAGTATCAATCCATGAGGTGGTTGTCCTCCTTAATCATGGATGATTATTTCATAACACAATTTACAGAAGTGGGAAATCATTTATTTTATTAAATTAATATAATAACATATAATTATATATATGATAAATATGATATTATATAAGAATTATTTACTAATAAATTATGTGGTGGTGAAAGAAATAAAAAAACTCTTATTGAAGAACATTATAAATTTTCAGGTATCCTTCTTAGGTTTTAACCCAAATAAATCCTAGTTTGGATTTATGATCAAAAATATTATTATAGATTGAGGGGGGGGGGTATATGAAATTTTTATGGGTTTATCACTAAAAATTAATATATAGGTTTCATGAATCAAGGTTATTGAGTGAATTTCTATAATGGTGAGTTTAATTCTTGAAAATACCTAAATGTATTCACTGTTGGGAGGTCTACCTTACCGAATGTTCCAAAAAAAATTGAATAATAATTTATTTAAGGATTATTTGGTTTATAAAAACCTCAATGACATAAATTGAAACAAATTTTTATTATTTAATTTCTTATTTTATATGTTCACTCAATTTAATACTTTTAGATTTAATATGGTTATTATTATCTTTTTTATTTTCCTCGATAATTTATCCATTAAGAAATAAATTAATATGATGTTTCTTATTTATTTTATACCCAATTAATATTAATATTAAATTAAATTTTTTAAATAAATTTTCTATATGTGTGTGAAATATATTTTAACAAAAACACAAGTAATGGAAAAAATCGTGTTTTAACCGTAATCACGGTAATTAATTTCAACTATTTTCAAATATATTTAAGTTATGAAAATATGTTGACATAATTAGATAATAAAAATTCTTATTATTTAAAATATGGAGTCTAATTTTAATTTAAATACAACTATATATATTAATTAAGATTTAAAATTATTTAAACGAATATGTTATTTTCAATTATATTTCAATATTTATAACTACACATCCAAAAAATAATATTTAAAAAAATAACACTAAGATAATTGTTGTATTCTTATATCATAAATGATTTTAAATTTTTTATATAAAATTTCTAGAATTATTATTAATTAGTTTTTAATATAGTCTGTATAATATGAAAAGTATGTATTTTAAAAAAATATAGTATTTTATAAAACTATTTATTTTATTCTATATTATTTTTATTTCCATACTAATAAATAGACAAATATATATTTAACAATTCAGATAGTAATATTCATAACCCCAAATTTAATTACTATTTTATAACAATTAAATTAAACAATAATATTTTAATAACATTTCACATTTTGTTTAAACAAGTGTTTTCTGTGTCTTGTATGATTTCGAGAATAAAAATCATAGGGTTTCATGTAAGAAAAGCTATTGAAGAGATTAAATTTATTCAAAATGGAATATTTATTATTGACTTGGGGTGTTACAATTTCTTCTAATAATTTTGTATCATATTTTTTACACTATCAAACATAATTGTATTTTTTTAAAATCTCATGGTGTTACATCCTCCCTTACCCCATTAATAAATTTCATCCTCACAATATGAACATTATATTAAAAATAAATGGTTTGAAATTGGAAAATAACATTGTTTAAAAATAGAAATCATAAATATGGTTGGAAAAATAACCTCTTTATAGAAGATAAATTATAGTACACCAATTATATGGAATAACACTTTTTTAGGAATCCAAATTTGAGATTATTTGTGTGATGTGATGATTTAGACAAGGAATAAAATATAAAATAATTATAAGGAGTGATTGAGTTCATTGAATAATATAAAGTATATGATAAATGGAAAATCATGGACCTAAAAATCATAAATCTATGAAGATATAAAAGACCATATAATTAAATTGATATGAATTTAATAGAATAAATTTTTTTTTCTATATCCTTTTATTAATGTTGAGGAATATTTATATTGTATTGGAATATAGGAAAATATAATTACCTGATACGTTTCAATTTCATAATAATATTTTCATCCATCGGTTGTGCTTCGATAATCTTCCATTTCATCCCTTAGTCCATGAAATAAATATATAAATTTCATTTTTTTAATGAATGAAGTACTAAAATTCAATTTTACCAGATTGTATGATCAATAAAATAGTCACAATTATTTCAATCTATATCTATTTTTTAAAAACCAATATACGTAGAAAAAAATCATCCAATATAAAATATTTAATCTCTCAACCTAATATGTAACCCCAATGGTTCATTATAAATATTTATTTTTTAAAATTTTTAACTTAAAAAATGTCTAATTAATTATATGTGACATCAAAACCTATAATCACGTGTCTATTGAATTTACTTTTATAATTACTTAAAAACATCTTCCATGAAAACATATTATATATATATATATAATTGAAAAAAAATTTCCCAATGTATTTCCATTAAATAAAACATTAAAATATTCCTGAATAAGTCATTATTATTATAATAAAAATTGAAATATTCCTTGCTCCATGAAGCTTTCACCACATCACCAGATAGACCAACATCCACTATAAAAGTAGAATATTATCTTGTGACCCCTTTTATTTTTATATGGACAATTTTCATCCTGGGTAATTAAATTTGGAGAAATGTTATTATAATGTACAAACTCATTTCAACTAAAACATCTCACTGGTGGATGGATATCTATTATCTCATTATTTGATTGATCAATACACTTGTCTATGGAGTCAAAACCCTTGTAAACAAACTTAAATCAAAATTAAAACATTTTATTTTCAGTATATACAATCTAATAAATGTATTTTACGACAATTATAATATGTTTGTGGCTTACCACCAAGATTCTTGGTGTTTTTCTTCTCTATTCCATGCCAATTTGAGTGTTTCTTATTTTTCCCATCTTATGGAACATTATCATCATGAAAATACATCTCATATTTGTCATCATAAAGGGAAAATTTATCATTACATTAATATTCTCATTTGTTTTTAGATCATAGAAAACATCTTTTTAATCCTTTGTAAAATCTATAAATGTCACAATACTTTCTTGAACAAAATCTGTTATGTACCAGACCCACTTCATAAATTTTTTTATATGATGACAATAAATCATCATTACTTTTTCTCAATTAAAATAATTTCTTCTCAATACTATACCAAAAAACCATAGGGAAATATTTATTATGGAAAATATTTTAAAATTTCCTCATTCCATACAATCATGATCATATTTCTCCCTGGTAATTATAACACAAGAGAACCATTGATCATCTTCCCCTTCAAAATGATAAATGGAATGAGTTACCGTATAATCTTCAAAAAATCCCATGACATCAAATATATTTTCAAAATCATTATTCAATCCTTTATATATCACAAGTCTAGAGGAACCATAGATATATGGGGGATGTGGTCTCATTAATTGATCCATAATAAATATGTTTATTTTTGGTTGATCAGGTTCCTCACTGACATGGATACCACCACCATTAATATTCTATTTCAATTGATCGATGAAAATAACTATTGTAGTCTAATTAAAACCTCCTCAAGATGATGGTTTTGAAAGATTTTTTCCTCTTGGTGGCTTCCGACTAAATCTACATTGTTTCTTTTACAGGAATATACTCTGAAAAGACAATGTTTACATGTAAAAACATAGTAATCATAAAATTATGTATCACTTAATCATATCAATAATGTAAAATAGTCCAATATAATGATATTAAAAATATAATAACCTTTAAATTTTTCTAAAAAATCTTGTCATATCAACTATATGGACCCAACCAAAAACATTACATGATTGTGTGTTTTATTCCAAAAATTACTTTATTTAACATTGAGGATCACTTCAGGAATATTGTTTTAAAAATTATGCCCAAAATCATACTTAAAAAACCATAAAATTAATGGTGGATAGTTATAATTAATATCCATTTACAATAACATAAAAAATTTAAAATATATCATGATTTATTATCATATAAAAAGTCCATTACTATCTCCTTGACATTCCAGATTCTCTTACCCATCCAAAAAAATGTAATTTTTTATTAAAAATATATTGTTAAAAAATCTCTATATGAAACACAAACATAAAAAATTTATTTCCCTAATAAAAAATAAAAAATCTAGAAATATTACCCTTTACATAAATGTAAACATAAGGAAAAAAATAAAATAATTTCACAAGAAAACACACTCATTTTTTTCTCAAATTAATATTTTAAAACCCATATCTGTTAATTAAAACTCATTTTTATTTAATTATAGAATCATATTTATAAAACCACTCCAAATTCATTTTAATTGGAAAAATTATAAGGCTAAATTTTAATATAATAATTATATAATGCATTGGACTGATATAATGGGGAAAACTATCTGTATAATATATATTGAGTTCACCTATTTTTCCATATTCTATAATTGGGATCAATCATTTATATAATCAATATCAAGATTATCCACGAGGTATAATTGGTGACAACCGTTTGTATAAATTCTATGAGGATCACATGTTTTACCTTTGAAAAACTATTTTAAACCCATATCATAAACCCTTGATGATAAAAGCGATATTTCCATTAATATCCAATTTTAAATGATGAAATACACAGTCAAATAGAAATATTCTTTCTGAAAAAAAACATAAAATATTTAAAATGAATATTAAAATCCAATAATGTCCATGGTGGTTTAAATCTTTTTTCCCTCTTACATGTAAAGAATAAAAAATTCATTTTGTTGTTTGTTAATATTGATTGGAATAAAAACCATAAAAATATTCCTTTTTTTAATCCTATAAAAGTAAATTTAAAATGGTTCTTTAAATTTACTTTGTAAATATATTATTTTTATATTTTTCGTAACAGGATTTTATATAAATTTTCTTGGAAAATTTGTTGTATGGAAAACATTAAAACATATTTTTTTATAGAAAGTACCTTATCAAACTAGAAATATTTTAATCATAATACCATTTAAGTAATATTACTAAAATCACTATAAATACCATCATAATATATAAATTCATGATATAACATTTCAAAGGTTATTAACATACACATATTAAAATTGTATAGGGGTATAACATCAAAATATGCTTTAATCAAAGGAAAATGTGATTAAATCCAGAACATGGAGTCTGATGCATCATGTTTGTATTTTGTATCTGAATAATAAACATATTTAATTTATTTAATTAAATTAAGACCTTTTAAAATTTTTTATTACATTTATTTCACATATCATAGTTTTTTATAAAACTACTTGTTTGTTATGCATACGTCATATTTTCTGACCATATTTGGCTAGTTATTAAAAAGAAACATTGGTAAGATGAATATGGTAGAATATATCATTATATAAACGCATAAAAATGAATAATAATTAAATATTTATCATATTTATAGACCATTTATACTTTTAAAATCAATCTATTAATATGGATGTGAAAAATGTACTATGATTCAGTCCAAGAGATTGTAGGTCGTATGATTCCATAAGTAACGTTTCCATTTTCCAATTATCATTATGGAATGATGGTATGCAATATAATATAAATATATAATTATATTAATATTATATATTATATATTATGTACATATTTTTATCATAAATGTGGTTGGTTTTAAAGAGAGTGTCACATTGCATCGAGAAGGTGGTAGTCCATGCTTACCCGAATTATGTTATGACATTTTCAATGAGTGACAAATAAAGAAATTAAAAAATATATTATATATCTAGAATGATAAATATTTAATTAATATAATATTTATGACATTTATATAAGATATATTCACTATCATTACCGTTATTATGTTCAATGTAAAACATTATTGGAAAATGAATCACATCGCTTCACTAGGCGGTTGTCATCTGTTCACACAAGTGATCTGATCGTATCAACAATAGAATGGAATTTAAATATTTATATATGATATTAAGACATAAAATGTATAATTATATTATTTATTTAACATATTTTAGTAAATTTTATCCATTATCATTCCCAATTTTGATAGACCATCCTGTATAAACTAACGACATCGGTTAGGGAGGCGGTAGTCCTCCAAACACCAGAATGATGAATTCAAAACAAATTTGATGGTAGAAGAAAATGATTTAGATAATTCCATTAAAATAATTTCATATATATATACAAGATACATATGTTACTATATCATCATATTATTATAATAATTTATAGATCTAGATAATAAGATAAAAAAATATTGAAGAATGTTGCCTCTACATCGGTTATCCTCCTCAGGATTGGACAAAAAACGACCCTATATTGAATTTAAGCACAAAAAAATTCTTGTAGGATTACATTACAAAAGTATAAATGTTATTTTTTGGGTTTGGGATGATAAATATTGATATATATATATATATATATTAAAAGGGGTCTGTGAGGGGAGTGAATTCTATTTTATAAGGGTGTAGGAGTTACATTCTTTTAAAAACCCACATGTATTCACTATTGGGAGGTATCCATTTAATATTGGGTCTAAAAAATATAATAATAATAGAGGGGAGGGTTTATTTTACAAATAAACACCTCCATCACAAAAATCAAAACATTTTTTTTCATGTGTTTCATTTTTCTTTATGTTGTTTCTATTATACAATTTATGTTTTTTCAATTGTAACTTGTATCATTTTAAATACATAATAAAATTATAATTTAATAATATAAAATTGATTATATTTAATAAATAATTTATAACTATGGATTCAAAATTTTAAATCAAATTTAATAAATAAATAACATATGTATGTGTAACATTTATTTTATTACAATCACATATAATGCAAAAAAACCAATTTTAACCTTAATCATGATAATTCATTTTGGCTATTTTCAATAATAATTATTCTCAAAAATTGTGTTGAAATTATTAGAAAATTTAAATTACTCTTATTATAAATATGAAGTCAATTTTTTTAAATTCAACTTACGTATTTGGATGAATTAATTCTAAAATTAATACCATATATGCGATGAAAAAGCAGGGTTTTAAGGTTAATGAAGTTTAAAATATAGAAAAATTTTATATTAATTTTAAGTATTAAATTTATTAAAATGACATAAATTATAATAATGGATATAAAATTGATATAATTTTACATTAATACAAATTATACATATAATTTATAAATATAAATTAAATAAATGATAATGTAGGTTTCAATTATAATTCATTATTTTATACTGTTCATCTAAAAATGAAAGATCTTTGAAATATCCCAAAAATTACCCCCAATGTAATTGTGTTTTTGAAGTTAAAAAAACTGTTTTTATTTTGTAAAATAAATTTTTAAAAACGGGTTAATATTTGTTTTAAATTATTCCCTCGTAGAGTTAATAATATGTGGTTTTGAAATATATTGGTTTTCAAAAAAAACCCCTTCTTTTTCATATATGTGAATCTTTTTTTATCATTTTTCAACAGTGAAAAATATTTTTAAAAATTATTTAGTAATATTTATACATTACATGATAATATATATCTTATAAAAATTTCATTAATAAAGAAAATATTAATAATAATTAATATTTCGTTTAGTGACAACGTTTTGTGTCTTTTATGCCATCAAGAATAAGAAAGAAAGGGATGCCTGTAAAAAAGCTATTGAATAGTTAAATTTATTCGTAATGAAACATTTAATAATATATTATGTTGTCAAATTATACTATATTAGTTTTCTATGAGTGAAATTTATTCTATCAAACATTATTTTCTATGTTCAAAATAATAATGTGTTACAGTCTAAATAATTATGTATGCTTTTCTTCTGTGTCTATACCTTCTCCTTCGACCATTTTTCTCATATATTGAAGCCTACTTATGCGATGATATCAAATTTTCTCTTTCCTATTTTAGATAGAATGTTTTTGTTAACCCTGTATACATTATGGGTTTATAATAATGTTATTCTCAAATATATAACCTTTGATTTCTAGGATTATGTTCGTATAAAGAGGACACAATTTATTTGGGGGGGGGGATGAAACACCACAATATTTTAAGTGATGAATATTTATAAAATATTTATGAATCAAAATAAACTTATAATTTAATAGAATTTTACACCTCAAGATATTAATATATATTCATTTAAAAACATATTTAAATACTCTGAAATATTATGGTACAAGAAATCCTGATATTTTTGTATTCGATAATGTATACGACATGCTAAATCAAGCTTAAACAACCAACAAAATATATAATTGTTTTAACATAGAAATTAAATTTGAGGATTTGAATAGTTTTATGTACTTTATTAAATATATATATATATCATCATAAATATAAATTATTGATAGTTTTTATTAAATAATCATTCATTTTTTAGTAATGTAATTTTATTCCATAATAATATGTTTTCTTTAGAAATATTTATCATTTTTCTAGTAAAAATTTTATAATTAATTAATGGAAAATTTTGAATATTTATTTTATCAATATTAAATTAAAAAAATTCATATAAAAATTATCATGGGGGAAATTATGTGATTTTTTAATCATATATATTTTCTTTACATGGTGAAAAATTAAGATTTTTTAAAATTTATCATTTCCCATCAATATATTAAGTACTATAAAATTCATAGTATATTTTTAATATGACATCATATAACATATATATTCATTACTTTTATTTAACCCAAATAATTAAAATTTAATCTTATTTATATTGGATTTTAATATATGTTTATTTTTGGGTAACAACTATGATTTTTCTAAAAAGTTTTATAATGAGAATATTGTTTCTAAATATTATATAATAAAACAAATCACAAATAAGGAATGTATTAAATGAAATTTATATTCTATATAGTAATAATTTATAATTTATATTTATATAATTGTTATTAATAGTCATAGTATTAACAAAATAACATTTTCTTGCAAAAATACACTTCTTGGAACCCCCATTTTTCATAGTATCTTTAGTTTTAATTATACGTAAATGTTTTCTACATATGGGAATATAATTCATTAAAATATATAAAAAAATTAATATGGATAATTTATTTTCAAAAAAAACTAGAAATTAATTTGGCCATAATGAATAGTAAAAAAGAAAAATTTATTACTCTGATTACGGTGAAAATGGGTTTTTTTCATTGGGGGGAGGTTAAACATAAAATATAAGGGTAAAAAGGACCTTGAAACATACCTAAAACATAATTTATAGAAATATTTACACATTATAATTAATAAGGATGGATAATACTCTATTATGGTGGATTTTAGCATGTGAGAATTATGGATACACCTTTTTTATTTCAAAAATTACTCGTGTGCCACTCACATAACTTATAGGACACACACTCTCTTCAAGACATCACACATTCAAATCCCTTTGAATCATAAAATATATATTTTAATTTATTCCTTATTTACCTCCCCACATCTGTCATACATTATTTTGATTTTAAAGCCATTCATCAATGGCTATTGGTGATTACATAAGGAGGTTATATAAAGAAGATGTTCCATTATTAATCATGTGTTATTATTTTAATTATTCGTAAAACTCCTTCATATTTACTTCAATTATTATAATATAATTACCCAGTATCTAAAATATACTATGATATTATCATATTAATGGTATATAATAAATTTCCCTAACCCACACTCCATAATGTATACCCTCTTGTGCTGAAAATTAGATAATTGAGATAGTGATTTCCCAAGTCCAACCTCTGGTAGGCCCCATGTTGGAGATTAGCACTGAGTTTATAATAAAAATACATATTGGAGGAATTACCCTCTAATATAAACACTTATTGAAGAGAGAGATAAGATAGATGCCAAATAACCCATGTTCGAACTATAATTTCTAAATCCCTTATACAAAAAATGTAATTTCTTGCACGAACTACTAAAACTAAATGGGAAACTCCAATACTAAAATAAAGTAAAACCAAAATGCACACAAAGCATGAATTTCTAGTGTAAAACCTGTATGTTATTAGTAACTATCATAATATCCATCCTGCTCCAGCTAACCAAAAAATGGATTATATATGTTTAGGGTGACTATTATAGTTTTCTCAGTAGTATCCTCCTTGAAGCCTCTCGTGAAAAAGTAATGAAATGATGTCATATCAAAGTGAAAAACAAGTGAAACTAACTCATTGCATGAACTGGTATACTAATATACTATCCTCACCAGGGGTACTCTCACCATGTATCTCATATAAGAGAATATAAAATAATAATGAATATTAAATGTACCCCTATACTGATTCCCCACTATTTTGCTGCTTTTCCCTAGCGTCTCACATCCAGAGCATCTATCTCTATAAAGGCTAGCCCAAAGAAACCTGGGTAAATCAATACAACATGCACCTCATGAAAATAACAAACACTTCCACATAACCAATGTATCCTTGTAGTTTATAGGGCTAACACATGCCGCATAACATGTACCACATGACATGTATTATACTTCAATCCATCAGAGCCTATGCGATGAGTGGGGATCCTCAAGTTACCACACCCTATAAACGTAATAAATATAGTATACCATAGAAAAATATACCGATTATATATGTATATAAAATTACGACAATCCATTACAGCCCTCTACACACATATTTGGAGAAAAATAACTTCTTTTCAAACCATCACAATTAACTACCAAGAGAAGAGAACAAATCCAAAGGGGGTAGTTATAAATCCATCCTATCACCAGGATGATGGGGAAACACCACTTGGGATCAAAATCCCCAAGGTGTTAGTTTCCCTAACTAACAGGGTGGAGTATATTATAGAAACAAAAAAAAGTACATGATCTAATATAGATCACAACCACACTATAAGAATATCATAGTCTCAAATACAACTGCTGCTAATGTATCTCAGAATCCCAACCACCACTACTAATAATAGATGTCCTCTAATTGAAAAACATTTAAAGAGATGCATTACGTTACATTATAAATTTTTAATAAGTTTCACATTACATTATTTAAATATTTAAAAATTAATTAACCATTATCATTTTTAAATGATATTTCATAAGCATCACAATAAATTCTCATTCCTTCCTTCTATAATAAAACCAAGTCCATGACATCTTATAATTATAACCTCATTATTTCATCACAGTGAAAACCAACCCCATTGGATAAACATTTAATCATTTCATTAAAAATATTCACTTCCTTCCATAGTTATTTATATTATAAGAAAAAATTCTAATTTACCAAACACATGTGACTCAACACGATGAGTAGATGAACTAATCGTCGAGTGTTCTCCACCTATAGAAGGAGCGTATACCCAACCTACATCGAGAAGATAATAATGGAAGACAATCATTCATGCCCTACTCATCTTCAGTACCCTAGGATAAAGAGTATCAAAAACCATCTTCTTCATGAAGTGGGGAATGTATAGAAGATAAAAAATAACAAATTCAACAAGCATCAATCATTAATATACTTGAGTATGCCTATCCTCATCTTGTGCCATCGAGTCTTGTTTCCATGAAATCATATGGCTACACTGATGCATCTTGTCTCACTAGTCATCAACTTCTACCATAACAAACTGGACTCCCTGTACCACATTCTACAAAAAAACCTCGAGGATCAGTCAAACCAGGCTCATGTCACATATGGGATTCCCTATAGCACATACCATGACTACCCTCCCTGTTCATCCATCCCCAAATCACGTCCCATCTAGACATACCTACCCAAAATACCTCAAGTATCATATCAGAGAACATCAATAGTAGAAGTAACAAACATATAAACATGCTCTCATTCCCAAATAAATGAATCAAACCTCAAAAATTCAACATTAACATACAACCCTAATGCATAAAACACTTGGACAATTCATGAAAGAAGTAAAATCAGGCCTTACAAGGTATTATATTTTATCAAAAAATGGTTTTTTCTTCCATATTGAATTAACCGATTCATTATTCATAGGCTCTAAATTATGGAAAAATAAACAACAAGATATCACATGCACTAAAAAATAAATAAATAACTAATTTAACATGATATTAGTTTTTTTATCAAAAAATTCATTGTGATTCAGGTTCATTAACAAATTCAATTAAACATGTTTATGTGGACTATATTTATTTATATCAAATTATAACAAGAATAATCTGATTTGTTAAACATGTCGCTTTAACGAATTATCCAATTAATTATCAATTGATTATGTCTTTTTGTTCTTTACCAATTTTAATCAACAAAAACGTATTATCCCAACAAATATATAGATATAACACAATCAAGAAAATCATGATGAAAATGTAATAATGGTATAAATAAAAAACACCACTATGTGATCGATAACAATTATTAAATATCGTTCATGTATTTAATTAGTTCAATTACATTGTGATACAATGAGATAAATCATGATTACTTAATAATTAAATGTTAATAATTAGAGAAGAAACAAATACCCTATCTCAAAAGGGCTTCGATTTTTTTCACAAGAGAAAAGACCATGAAACATATCATAATACCTCTCCTACAAAAACTTCATTCACCAGAGGATGTCGTGACATAACCACTCCAACAAACAACTATGAAAACCATATTAAAATCATGGAGATCACCTTATATAACATGGAATGAATAAATAAAAAAAAATCAATCGAATAAATGACAAGAACAGATGTAGATAATACCTTATATAGAAGATTTATTGAAGGATGGAAGAGAAGAATCTATTCAAGACAATGGAATCTAAAAATATTGATGTGGGGGGGGGGGTCACTGCGTCATCTAAATTCAGGAGATAAGGAAGAATTTCCCATAGGTTTTGAGAACCTTAGTGGCTATAAAACTCTTAAATCATCATAATAATGGATAGTTACATGATATGTAATCCACATTGACATCGTGTAATGAATCGGGGTCAGTTTCTGCAAAATAGACACTATCACCTTTCTATTTTATTTTAATTTCAGAACCCAGATATTTTACAAATCATGACACACTATTTAAAATTATGTAACTACAATTCATGATGTGGATGATCCATGATTCGCGCATCCAGAGAACAAATTCCTCCAAACACCATTTGATATTCCATTGAGCACTTTTTTAATACCCCAATGTAAATAAATAAATTTAATAATATGAATAAAACTACAAGATTATATAAGGAAACACTTTTTTAAGGAGCTAGTTATTAACTAGATATTAAAAATAACTGTTCTTTTAAATTATTTATTTTTCAAATAAATTATAATTTTATATAAAAATTAAATTTATAATATTTAGGAAATTATTTTCGAAAATAAGAGTTCATTTTTAATTATATATATCAAACAATGGTTTGGGTGATTTGTTTTTGGAATTTTTTAAAATTCTGGAATTTTTGATAAATAGTAAAATACGACAGTATATACATATACATGTTATCTGTTAAATACACTAATCGTGGAATCATGGATGATGTAATTATCCTTGGATCAAATTATAATGTTCTATTAACTATTCTTGGCCACATTAATCAAGAATATTCATAGTCTTAATCCATAATATTAAACTAATGAATAAAATAAGGGTAAACCCATCCTCTTCTCCACTATAAATATCATCATTACCCCACTCCCATCCTTCACAAATCCCACTCTTTTAGAATTGTATAAATTCTAACAAACACACTTCCTAAGGCTATTCCCCATGTCCATGGTTTGCTGCTATCATTGAATGTCCAAAACCGAAGGCCTTAAGGAGGATTTAACGGAAATTAAATCAAGAGGTAAAAATCATTTTCATTTTCATAATTTTTTTTCTTCTCAATTATTTATTTTCTTTTATAATCCATTACACTCCCCTTAAGAAAGTGGAATAAAATATATATATGATAATATATATGATGTATTTTATCATGTTTATAGAAAACATACATCATTTTTCTTCACCTCATCTTCCTTTTATTCTTAAAATAAATACACAGTTCGTGATGTGATGATTTTAAAAAATTATGGAAAATGAGTTTTCAATTTCCATTACATCCAAAAAAATAGAAATAAAACCATTTTATTGGTGAAGTAGATTTTATATTTTCTGAGATAAATTCTTTTATTCATTAGAGTTTATAGATATACATAATATATTGTTATATAAAGAAAAATTTTTGTGATTATCGATGAACCGCCAAAATAATCTAAACCAATATCACAAATGATTTATCAAATGATTCATCATCATAAAATATTACCGAAATTATTTATAGGAACATATAATATTATATAAACATATTAATACAATTTAATTGAAAATCTAGAATTTCTCTTCCATTCTGTAAGGAAATCCAAAACACACCTACCTTATAAATCATGTAAAGAATGCATCGAAACAATGGGTAGAACAAAATATTATTAAATAATCGGTGGAATATTGTAATAAAATTCGAATATAAGGTGTTATAAACATCAATAATTTACATTAAAATATTAATAACACTCTTTTATCCATGATATAGGTTGTTTAAACATGTTTCAATTAAAACAACCCTAATATAAGATAACTATTAACCCAATTTCCATTCTTTAGGTTAAACTTCTAATTAATGAATTATGTGTTGGAACCATGGTCTTATATGCATGGTTTGGAGTATTATTTGTGTTTTTTTTCAATCCTTAGTGGATTTTTATAATGTTTACCTGCAAAGAGATCATACAGTTCAAGCAGACAACAATATTGAAGGTGGCACTGTTTCCCTGTGTTTGCCAAATTTTTTGGGCTGAAAATCGACGAATGGAGAAAAGTGGTTTTGGAAAAGAGACATGCACAACATGTACTTGATGAAGAGGAGACTTTCGTTCCATATGTTTTTAATGAACAGAACATAGGAAAATGAAAAAGGGATAAGGGTCGTGCAAGTTTTGGGCTGGTCGAACAAGTGACCTGTGCGCCGTGAAGAGACTTGCACGCTGATGCCTAGGAGGACTCGAAACTTGTGCGCGTATTGTTTTTCAAGATCATAATATCAACATTTGGCAAAGGAAATAAGGTCGCGCAAGTATTTGGGTGGTCATGCAAGTGAGTAGAGCGATAGAGGCTAGGGAGGATGAGCTGCATGCCGAAACCTTTGCACTGAGGGAAGACTTGTGCGCCGCCACGTAGGGGGTCCAGTTTGCCTATAAATAAAGGACCCCCTACCTCCTCATTTTCAATGAAGTTCAAGACTTAGATATTTTTGGAGCTCTCGTCGTGAAATAGGTTGAGTCGTGCAAGTGGTTGTTGGGTCACGCAAGTAGAGGTTGTGTGTCGGCTGTTGGATGCATTTCCAAAGTGGTTTGGGAATTAGAGGTGACGAGTCACGCAAGTTTAGAGTTCAAAGAGGCAGTGTCACAAATGTTTTTTGGAGTCACTTGCGCATCGAGTTTGCACCGCACAAGTGAATTGCGCTCCATTCCTGAAACATGCGCGCTGGAGCTTGGAGAAGCATGCCAGGATTGTGAATGTATATTCGTCCTTTTGAAGTTGAATGAAAGCTGGAGGATCATCCTATACCCTCAGCACAAAGTGAGAGTCATCTTCATGTGAGATTTGGACTTCAACAGATCATCTACATACAATAGAGGATGCATTATTATGCAATGATGAAAAGACCTTCATGTCTATAAACTGAGCAGGATTTCACTAAGGGCAGTGAGCCAGGGGGAGTCAACGGGAGTGACCCAAGGGAAGTAGTGAGATATCCCTGAACCTTTGTAAAGGCAGTGAGCCTAGGATAGAGTGATTTTTCCCAAACCTTTTTAATCCATGGCTAGTAAAGATTAGTGGAATTTTGTAAGACCGACAACTTTTCGGTGTATGCTCCTTGGACGTAGCCCTTAGTGGTGAACCATGTAAAATGTGTTGTGTCTTCTCTGTGCAAGTGAATGTTTTCCTTCTGATCATATTCATCATAGAGGTTCAACAAGTTCCTACCAACGTGGGAACAAGATCCATCATATTAAAAGAAAAATTTGTCACCCTGATTCCCCCCTCCCCACTCAGGTTGTCCTGGGGTCCTACATTTTGTGCGACTAATATTATTTTTATAATAACTTTGGTATATATTATTATATATTATATGGATTTATATTTTATACACAAATTAATTTCATTATATTAATTATCACTTCAATTTTATTTTTTTAGTGGATTTATTTTAAAAATACTCTTTTTAATTTTTATTTTATGAAATTCCAAAGTATATTTTTATGAAATTATTCATGTTTTATGATTTCGTAATGGTTCTTGTGAATTTTTTTATGAAAAAGCATGGTACCCATATCTACCTCAAATTTATTGGGTATTGTTATGTTGAATTTTGGTTGTATGGTTACTCTATGTGTAACTGTGCCGGTTGAACCATAAGGTAGCAGTGATGGTCACTTTATAATGTATCGTGGAGGGTTTATAATCATAAGGTAACCATGAGGGATAAAAAATTAAGTATGTAATTCCCCATGATACCCTTATGTATATTTGTTTTTTCATTGATTTATTGAAATATCATGTTTCCAAATGTAAGAATATTAATCTTTATGGTTGAGAAGTATGTAATTGTGAGAATGATGTCATATGATTATATGTATTCATGGAATAATGGTTTCTATCCTTGTATTTATTTCCCTTACTAATATTGTTTTCTCATACAATGTATTCAAATGTTTTTCAATAGGTTTTAGAGTGGGTAAGAGAATAGGAGAAGTCAAGATAAATGTTGTGAAGATTGTCCTTTATTTTTTTTAATTTTTTATTTTAAACTCATGTAATATGAAATAAATTGATATTGTATAAAATTGTACCCAAATTGTATAATTGTGGGTTGAAATGTATGATTTATGACCAAACAATATAAAAATCTAAATGAAAATGATCTTTTGAATTGTAAATATTATAAATCCTGTTGATATAACTAGAATATGCACTATATTAGGAAAGATCCTTATAGTTGGTTTTAGAGCATATTTTTGAAAACATTATGAGTTTGTATGATGTAAACATAATACCATAAATTATTTTTACACTATATATATGATGTAATTTTATAGAATTTAAATATTACCATTTTTATTTATCTATGATATGTATGTTTTGAAAGTTTTTTCTTAGATGAAATAGAAAATATGAAGCTATAAGTAACTGAGAGGCTAATATATTTCTGAATCTGCCATCAGGAATTGTGGGAATTGGAACAAAGTAGTTTCTGATAGAAAAGGCTCTCCAAACATTGAAATTAAAGGTGGTGGAAACTATTTCTGAAAATAACTATATCTAAAAGAAATGAACATGATGATAGTTAAATTGTTTTTTAGGAAACAACCTCTTACTTTCTGTGGATATTATTACCCAGTAGCAGCTGAAGGATGGATTAAATCCCCTGAAAAGATATTCAATCTTATGGGATGTTAAATAATCAATAGTAAATTATTTTCATTTATTGTTTCTATGAAGAAGATGATTAGTGGTGGTTAATGGTCATGAATATCAAGGACATAGAAGTGATTGAGGGCTTAGAGTTGTATGAATTTAAAATTACATTACACGAAAAATATTTTCCAATGTTGGTTCTACATTTTGCTAATATAAAATTACTTTATTTGAAGAAAGAAGAGGTAGATTCAGCGGTTGTGTATAAAGCGAACATCACCCATCTGGTGAAGAGTACTCTAAATATTATTCTCAATATTGATATAAAATTAACCATTTTTACTCATTATTGAAGCTGATATATTGAAAGTAACTAGATTACCATGAGTTCAAAAGTTATGAGAATCATGTCCGATGTGAGTAGAAAGTATAAATAATTTTTTTTGATGAAAATGTGTACCATGAAATGAAACATAAGTAGATGACTAGATGGGAAGTGATGGATATGAAATAGTAAAATAAATGTCATTGTAAAAAAAACTATTTATAGTTATTGAAAAGTGTGTTAAAAAGTACATTGTATAATCCCTTACCCAAATACGATAATTTTTTTCAATGTGGTAAGATTTGATATATGGCCTGAGATTGTAATGGAATTAATCAAATGATTAATCCTAATAAGAAAATCGTAATGTGTTTTAAATGAAGTGAGATGGGTCATTATTCAAATGCCTACCCAATGAAATATCCTAATGATTCAAAATATATAGACTATAAGAAAAAGGGTGTTATGAGATTCATTATGACCATGTCAAATGATTTTGGAAATCAAATGATGTTTTATTAGGTACATTGTTTTTTTACTAAGATTTTCATATAGTTGTGTTTGATACTGACTCTACACATTCAAATATTTACGAGAAATTTTTTGGTAAATTGGAAATATCACCACAACCAATGAGACAAGAAATTATTTTTAATATACAAAGGTAAGTATTAAATCAATGTAGAATTATAATAATATTTCTATTTTTGTCATTGGAAAAACATTACTTGTAGTCCGTATCTCCTTCCATTAGTGTAGTGTTATGTTATTATGGGTATCGATTGAATTTCAATTTATCATGTTAAGATTTATTGTAGACCTAAAGACAATTTTTTTCATAAATAGTTTCAGTTGGTTTATAATAATTAACACATAAAATTGATAACATATTTGGAATCTAATAATCTATTTAAAGATAGAAATGAATTTTATCTTTCTCATATTATTGAAAACAAGGGAACTATTTTGATTAATGATTTTCCAGTCGTAAATGACGATCATGAAGTTCTGATGAGTTACCCAATGTTATACATGGCCGGGGAGTTGAATTTAATATTGAATTAGTTATTTATGCTAATCTAATTTCACAACTCCTTTATTGAATTGATCAAATGGAACCTTTATAGCTATAAAATAAATTGTTGGAATTATTAGATAAATGCTTCATCTGACCAATAACTTCACCATGGGGTGATCCTATTATGTTTGTTAAAATGAATGAATGTTCAATGATACTTTTCAATGATTATTGAACCTTGAAAAATATAACTATTAAAAACAAGAATATTTTTCCTCATATCATTGATTTCATGGATTAGCTTGAGGGAACAACGTATTTTTTGAAGGTTGACTGAAGGGTAGGGTATGATCCATTGAATGTAATGGAAATAAACATCCAAAGACTGTGTTCAGTACAAGATATGGGAATTATGAATTTTTTTTCATTCTGTTTTTGTTAACTAATTCTCCTATTGTATTCATGGATCTTATAAATATAATACTTGATGTGTTCTGAGATATGTATATAGTTTTATAATTATTGAAATTATTGTATATTCTAAAATAAAATTTGGGCATGAAAAACATCAATGTCTTGTTTTAAAAGCATTAATATAAAAGAAAATGTATGGAAAATTCAGTAAGTGTGAATTTTGTTTGAAAAAGTTTATTTTCATTGGAATACTGGAAATAAGGATTGAATAATAGTTGATCATAACAAATAACATTGTTGATGTCTGGAAAAAACATAAAAATGTTAAATAGGTTCACATTTTTCTTTGATTAAATCTTTATTATCGATGATTTTTCAAAAACCTTTCATAGTTAACTTTACCATTAACTATGTTAACACCATAATGGGTTAAAATTGTTTTTATAGAATAATGTGATTGTTTGTTTTTAATAACTGAAGAAGATATTGGTGAATGCTCCAGTTTGTCCCCTTCATTCAATAAATATGGTGTTTTTATATACAACAATACTTCATGGAAGGTAATTAGTTGTGTTATAATGATGAATGAATAGGTAATTTTTTATTATTCAATACAATTAAAACCTCATGAGTTAAATTTCCCCACACATGATTTGGAATTAAATGATGTGATTTCTTATTTATAAATTTGGAGGTACCAGTTATATGGAGCAAAATGTAAAATATATATTAACCATTAAATTCTAAAGTATATATTCTCATTGAATGAAATAAATTTGAGGAGGTGAAGAATATTTTAACTTATAAAGTTTTATGATTACATGGAAAATTAACATCTGTTAAAAAAATATGGAAGATCCCTTGAGTCGAAGACATCATGCATCATTAAAAATGTTATGATTGGATCATGACCTGTTGATTAATTATGTAATGACTTTTTACTTGTATGTTGTTAGTGAAAGAAATTATTATATTTCGTTTCAGGATCTAGTGTGGTCATCTTTCTCAGACAGAATTATTAAAGTAGATAAAGAAGACTGCAAGCTACTGAAAAAGGTATAATTGGTTTAAATTGAGTGGTTTCAAGAATTTATCCATGATAATGATTTTGTTTTGAGATTTTTAATAAGATTAAGTGTGCCTTGTGATTCCCAAATGAAGAAGAAATTGGTGTGTGATGCTCAAAGTTCTCCATTTTCAGTTCATCATAAAATTACTAAGAAGTATAGAGATAATAAGGGGTATTACTAGTGGGATGGAATAATATATATTTTATAGAATTTACCATTAAATGTTTTACATGTCAACATGTAAAAGCCGAGCGACAACTACCAAAGGTGATGCTTCATCATTTTCCTGTTCCTAATGGTAAATGGGAGAATAAATACATATAATTCAAGGTGGGTCTACCAAATAATTCTCTTGATAATATTGAAATTTGGGTTACTGTTGATTGGATGAAAAATTCAATACATTTTATTACAACTCTAGAAACTATGTCTTTTGATCAGAATTCTTAATTATACATCATAAATATTATCTGGTTAGATACAATTATTCATTCCATTGTATCTGATCATGTTTCTTGGTTCACATATATCTTTTTGAATGACTATAAAATGTATTTGGTCATAGAATTAAATTTCAGCACTGATTTTCTTCCTCAATCTAATGGACATACTGAGAGAACAATTTAGACTTTGGAGGATATGCTTCAAGCATATTCAATGGTCTACTAGGAATGTTGGGATCATCATCTTTCTTTAGTTTAATTTATGTATTATAACATTTTTCATTCTAGTATTTATATGGAATATTATGAGGTAATGTATGGGATGTGGTGTCAAACTCCAGATTCATTGGATGATGTCAGGAAATGGAAATTGTTGTGTCCAAAATTAGTAGAGGAAGTGGATGAAAAAGTGAATATGATATAGAAAAACATGAGTATATCTCAGAGTATGCAGAAACATTATGCAGATAATAGGAGTAAAGCCTATTCTTCTAAGGAGGGTGATCATGTTTTTCCAAGAATTTCATCACAGAAAAGTGTTATATATTTTGGTAAGATAGAAAATATAAGTCCATAGTTCACTATACCTCATAAAATCATGGAAAAGTTGGATTGGTTTCCTACATAGTAGCATTGACTCCGAGTTTATCATTCGTAAACCATGTTTTTCATGTTTCAATGTTGAGAAGGTATTTTTTAGATTCATATCATGTTATTATCCCAGAAGCATTTCAGTTGTAAAAAAGCATTTATTGTGAAGAGAATGTTATTAAGATTCATAATCAATGAGAATAAGTATTGAGGAATATGTTAATCCAATAGGTAATGGATTTGTGGAGAAACCACATGTTTGAAGAAGAAAAACTTTTTAATCTGAAAATTTTATGAGGGAAAGGTACCATCACATGTTTAATAAGTAAATAAAATTAGTAGGACACAATTTCCCGAATGTGGGGAAAAGGTAACATCCTAGGGATTTGCAAATAAATTTAATAAAATTCATTAATCAATAATAAAATATGAAAAAACATTTATTTAAGAAGATAGTTATAAACTAATTGTTGAAAATAATTTTTCTGCTTCTACAATTGGAATTTCTAAAAACGAACTTCTACAGTTGTGATCATTATGTTATTTGGAGTTTGATAGTAAAAAATTCTTTTTTAAGTGAATATTAACAAAAAATTATGAATTGTATTATGAATAGTAATATGAACCAATTAGATAGTAAATATTACTATTATTCTATTGTTTTGCGGTTATAAGATAATTTTATCTTGTTAATTTATTTTATGTGATATAAAATGAATTTGAATTTTAAAATTGTTATTTTTCATAGATATTATTATTTTATATAAAAATTAAATTATCAATATTTATAAAATTATTTTCAACATTAAGTATATAATCATTTAAATCTACCCTTTGAAAATGAGCAGGGTAGAATTTTAGGAATTTTATGAAATTCTTGAATATTTGATGAATAGTATAATATGGCAATATACCGTATATATACATTATCAGATAAAAAAATATTACTAGAATCATTGATTATGTAACCACCCTTGGATCAATCTCACATGATCTTTTTAATATTTTTGGTCTCATGAATCAATAATAATCACAGTCTTGAAGAAAAATATTAAACTAATGACTAAAATAAGGGAAAACTCCTCCTCTCCTCCACTATAAATACTACCCTCACCCACTATTCCTATAACACGTCTAAATATTTGATCATTTTCTAAATTATACTAAATGCCTTTCCCAATTCACTTCCCAATGTCTATGAAAAACTGATCTCTCCAACAGTCCAAAACCAAAGTCCTTCAGAAGGATATCAAGCAGAATATATCAAGAGATAACAATCCTCTTTCATTTTCTTTTATTTTTATTTAAATTACGTTTATTTTATTATAATCCATTACATTAAAAATATAAAAGTGGAATGAAAGCTGAATAATGTTATATATGATGTATTTTTTCATGTTTATAGAAAAAATTCATCATCATTCTTCCCCTCCTCTTCCTATTATTCTATAAATAAAAAATCATCCATGATGTGCCAATTTTCCAAAATCACAGATGATGTGTTTTCAATTTCCATTAAATCCATAAAAACTAGTTATAAAACCTTTTTAATGGTTGGAAAATATTGTATAGTGTATTATATAACTTATATTATGTTTTTTTATTATATATATATAAATATTATTATGTTATATTATGAAAAAATTTCTTGATTATCGAAGATCCTAAAAAATAATCTAAACGGATATCACTATTGATTTATCTACTGACATATACTCATACTATATAACCAAAATAATTTATCGAATCATTAAATATTTATTAGACATATTAATAAAATTTTATTCTAATTCTTTAATTTCTCTTCTATTCGACATGGAAATCCTTTACGAACCAACCTATGAAATCATTTAATGAACGCACGTGAAACAATCGAAAGAACAATGTAATATTAAATAATTGGTGGAATGATTTTATAAAATGATTATATAAGTTGTTATAAATATCAATAGGTTTGTATAAATATTAATAACACTATTTTTACCAATATATTTTTGTTTTAAATAAGATTCATCTATGAAAACCCCATGGTAATTAAATTCTTAACCCAATTTCCATTTTCTGGGTTAACCTTGTACATAATTAAATAAGTTATACTGATATTATTTGTGTATTAAATTTCATTTAAATTTTCATTTATAATGATAATTTATAGTGTATAAACATAATACTTTCGTTATATTAATTCTAAAATCAATTATATGAATTATGTCAGAATAATTCATTTAAAAATCCTTTTTAAAATTCTAATATATGAAATTCAAATGAAATGGTTTTATGCAATTATTAATGTTTTTTGATTTTGAACTATTTCTTGAGAATTGTTTATGATAAAGGGTGAGAACTATATATCCTTGTAATTAATTGGTTATTTTTATGTTAGTTGTTGGTTGTATGGTTACTCCAAGTTTAACTTTAATGGTTACACCATAAGGTACCCGTGAGGGTTACAATGTAAGGTAGCCATGGGAGTTATAATTCACATGGTAGACGTGTGGGATAAAAAATTAACTAAGTAATTTGCTGAGATAGGTTTATTCTCTATTTATATATTCTATGATTTATAATACTATCTTATTTCACAATGTAATTATATGATTCATTATTGATGATAAATATGTATTTCTAAAAATGATTTCATATTTTTTGATGTATTCATTGACTAATAGAATCTCTCCTTATTTTTATATCCCTTGCGATGATTTTTTGCACATAAAATGTTTTAAAATGATATTCACTAGGTGTAAGAATGGGTAAGAGAAAAGTATAAACCACGATGAATGTTGTGAAAGCTATCAATGAAATGGTCTTCATATTTTTATTTAAAAGTCTTTTATTTTCAAAAAATGGTTTTTGATAAAACAATTATAGACACTTTGTATACATGTGGGTTTATATGTATGATTTATATCCTAAATTTCTAAAAATATACATCAAAAATATATTTGGGATTTTAAATATGTAAAATATAGTCAAAATTACTATAATATTTGATGTTTATATTCATGCCTTATAATGTTTATATTCAAAAACATTCAATTGGTCCATCAATAAATATCCTAGACCATACATCAGATTCCTCTCAAAAAAATGTAATCCTCGAGAATACAAATTCAACCGGAAGAAAAAATAGAAAATTGTTTTTTCTGAATAGAATCCCGATGAGATACCTTTCAAAGCTCTCACAGCCACAATAGATCAACTACACCATCAAAGGAATATTAGGATACCTAAAAACCACATGAATCCCTTAAACCATCTCCAAAGGATAATATCTCTAAAAATAGAGTATGCCACAAGAAGAAATGAGATATCCATATCATAAATAGAAAAGGTAAGTAACCATCAATGAATAATGTTACAAGAGAAGATCAAAATATCGAATAGATTATGGTACGAAGGACGTGTATGTGACACCATTTACTAGGTCTTATCTTCCAGAACAACGTTACACTACAATACACAAATCAATGGGGTAACACGTCTGCAAAACACATTCTCCCGGTGGTTCTGGATATCTACTGTTCACACCTCAAAGGTCACATCGTCATCAAAATCGATATTTCCGCAAAATTTTTAATGTGGGATTCATCATTAAAATAACGACAAAGATGTGACATATGAAAAAAATCACATATCTACATCATCATTGAGGGAAGCACTACTCGATACCCCGTGACTCCAACATGATCCAACACATCGAAAGGCCCAACATTCTCGGGATAAATATTACTCCCATGACCAAAATTTTGTTTCACCTCAATGGGGAGTCACCTTTTGGAACATGTGATATCCAATGTCAAAATTTAGAGGTCTCCTCCTATGATCGACATAGGATATCTGATTATCCTACAACTCCTCCATTCTCTCGGAATCTTTTAAACCATCACCTTCGTAATCTATAATTGTTCTTAGATAAGAATTATTAAATCTCTGACCCCAGACCAACATGATAAATAACAAGAAGGTCAATAATATAAGGCTTAAAATGGTGCATTGTATATGGTGGAGTGAAAATGATTATTGAGAAAAAACTCTACCTTGGATAGTTCCCTCTTCCACAAACCTCCAAAATCCCATGGCTAAGGGTGAAAATTTTCTTCATGAGTCTGGATGATATGCTATGTCTTATCAACCATATATCGATTAAAATCAGTGTTAAGGCATAGCTGAGAACCAAAAGCAAAATGGGGACCTACCCACACAATCAAGGTAAAATGGAGATATCAATTAAAATTATTATCGTCGGGACCCTATAGAGTCTCACAACCTCTATCAGATAATTCCTTGACAAAACCACCACAAAGATGGACTCCTTGATCACTATAAAGCTATATAATCTCATCACATGATCCAATACCACCCATATATCATCATAAAATCCTTGGCCACATGGTATACTTGTACAAATTTCCATAGATATGTCCTCTCACTTCACCCAAGGAACGTATAATGGCTGGATCAAACCACCCAGAACACCATGCTCGATCTTCAACTTCTAGTAGACCAAACATCGATACACAAACTCTAGAAATGTATGCTTCACCCTGAGGCGACAATAACAGACTTCTGAAGGATCGATACTTCTTCATCATTCCAGGATGTACCTCTATGGGAGGACAATGGAACTCTCTGAGAACAATATAATGCATCTCCAAATGAAAAAAACCTCCCCTGAAATAACACTCATTGTTTTTCATCTTTAGACCAACCATCAGGGGACTTACCATAAACATCTTGTTCTCTCTATAGCTCCACCTCAATATCCTACAATTAGGATTCCTCCACCTAATGCCCCAGATATTACTTCACAATCATCTGACAAATTATACATCAACACCCAATATCCCACCTATAATGCTTTAATGTGGATGTTCTTCTATCACTATCCTGGAATCACATGATTCACGCATTTCATTATTGTACAAAATTATACTTATTTCATACAGCCCAATATTCCCTTTTCTAGGTGTATGAAAGATCTAAAAAATTACATCCCCCTATGAATTCCATCAATTGATTCTAGTGCATGTTCAAGTCACACTGGTAGAAAACATATCTCACACTCTTATGATTAGTGAAGACCACAATGAACACACAGATGATATAATGTATCCAAACATATTAGGAAAATAGAACAAATACTAATATAAGATCATTGGGGGAATAGTTATTATTTTTGGAAGGTAAATGATAATATTCTTATGAAATGAAAGATAATTGCTGCATCAAAATAGATCCCAACATTAGACGTGATGTTTCATAGAAAACCAAAAACTGAACTCCTTCTGTTGGAATGAAATGAACTAGAGAACTGAAAAACATATTTATCAGTTACTCAAAATCCCCCAAACACTAATTATTCCACACGAACGCCTGATCATTTATAGTCAACACTCTCAGTGGTGTTTCAATGTGAGAAAATACATCTATGAACATCATGTATTATCCTATATGACCATGTAAACAACAAACATCTACCAATATTTTGGGAATGACCAAGAACGATATTATTCTATCTTTGACTGATATAGAGCTACCCAAATCTGGGATAAAACATACCCCAAGAAACAAACATCTCATGCCCTAAACTCACACTTTGACAACATCCCAAAAAACTTCTCATGGTGAAGAACTCCCAAAATGACATGTATATGCACGACATGATCCTCCTTGGACATAGAGTAAAATGGATTTAATAGATAAAGACCACAATGAACATATCAAAGAACACATGGAACACAAAATTCATTAAATACATGAACATAAAAAATAATTCATCAAACTAGTTGGAATCACAACGAACTCAAAATTTCCATGACAATAACATAAATTAGTCTTCATAATATCTTCATCCTTTAAAAACATCTGATGATATCTAATCTAAAAATTGATCTTTGAGAACCAAAATGGACCAAATAGTTTATCGAATAAATAATTGGTCCATGAAAGAGAATAAAATTTAATCACTTTCACTTGGTTGAAGAAATGATAATCGATACATAACCATAAAATTCCATCATACTTCTTCACGGAAAAAAATTATTACACCCCAGAGTGAAACAAATGGATGAATAGAACAACACTTCAATAATCTATAGGGAAATATATACAGTTCCATCAACATAGAAGGAACAACTCTATATGGGGATATCGAGATAGGAGACACATCTGACTATAGTTAGATCCCAATCTTGATCTATTTTTGAGGGGTTAATAATTCAACTAATTTTGGAAGGTTATCAGGATAGTCATCCAATATCCTAGAAGAAACCAACTCATGGACATATGATGAAATCATCATCAACTCATACATCGAGGTTGAAAAGGATGGAACACAGCTCTGACCCATATGAGGGTCTTGATCACCAAAATAAACTAGAGGATCTACATCTGCCTCGAAGAAAAAAACACTAATTCTAAAGCAATCCACAATATCTGACACTGAATACATCCAATTCATGTAGAGAATAAAATCATATGGTTGTATCTGTAACCCTTGAGAATCAATGCAAAATTGGTTCTTCCCTAGCACTAGCTCATAGTCACTTCATTCTTCAAAAAAGTCAGCTCGACATCCAACTCACATAGTCAATCTCAAGTTCAATGGAAGTGTCTCTAACTCAAGTCCCAAATAATAGAAATGGTAAGGTGATATTAAAGAGTGTGTCTCTCTAGAATAAAATTCATGAAACTATGTAGAAACCAAGGAATGGGAACCTTGAATGACATGTAGATCTCCTATAATTGTAAATTCTAACGCATGATGTTGACCACAACCTACTCCACTTTCTCTCTGATCATGATAACAACCACCACCATTATCCCTCTCTTATTTCAGAGGATGTGGAGCATCACAAGGTTGTCCTCTACCCACCATATTTTCACTATGATGATCCAAAACAAGTGAAACATGTTGCACCTCCATCGAAAGAAACTACTTCAATTGAGGATCCTGAAGAGGAACACCTAGTTCACACTGCCTGCTCTGAAAGGTCGATCACTCTTTTTACTGATGACCTCAACCTCTATATTAAAATCAAGCATTCTCATCCCTATTTATAGTTGTGGGATCCATTGACCCCATTGAAACAAGGAATTATGTGTGACACAACCATTGTTGAAATTGAGTAGATGTTAAATTTTTCTAATTTTCTACAAACTACAGTATAGTGAAAATTAATTTCAAACCCACACGGAAGCAATTGTGACCACTTTTCTAGAAAAAATCTAAACACCCCACTTTAGATAGTAGTGGGGATAATTTTTTTCTTTTCTTTTTTATGTGTTATATATTTTTTTATTTTATGGTTGTAATGTAACACCACATTTTTTTATTTTTTAGCAAAATTTTGATAATATAGGGATTAGATTGAAAACAACAACTAAATAAAATATAGAGCGTTGAAAAACGACCAATTAGAATTAAATGCTCTAGAAAAAAAATTCGACTTATTTTAAAAGGATTCATTATCACTGAAAAGTTGTTACAATATAAAACTATAAGATAATGACATACCATACTCACTAGATGTTAAGTCATAAAATTTTATCTATCTTAGGGTTCACCACTACATGAAAGGCGCTACTGCATAATTTTGATAAAAATTATGAATAGAATAAACATATAATTAATTTTAATAATTTCATTTTTAAATAACTGTTTTAGGAAATGAATCCCAAATCATACTCATCGAATGATTGTGATGTTTTTAGATTATGTTCTATTGGTACAATGGATTTGAATTCTTTTAGAACTGATCTATCAGATCATCTCTTTACACATTAAAATGATAAAGTTAAAAAGCATAAAAGATAACAAACATGAGTAAAAATTCCATGAACACTATGATTTATATAAAAATAATATTCATTATCATTAATTCAATGGATAAAATTATAGAAAAGAGTTCCAGACATTAATACAAGGATAAAAAACTACACAAATGATGCTTCACTTTTGTACTCCATTTACTCTAGTGATTCCCATTGATCCTCCATAATACGCCCCTCAGATCTAATCTTCTCTGATGTGTGAGAAGTTTTTCAATGATCATCTCTACTAGATGCTCATGCTAATCTATTTTTTAAATATTCATTCATTTTCTACAAGTCACTACATGTTTACCACCAACTTAGTTCTGTTCATTATATTTTGACCGTACAGATGAATTTTTTTTTGGCGAATCACACATTGATTCTGCAAAACATGAGTAAATAACTTCTTGTGAATTAGTTTATTGAACATGGATGGGATATAACTCTTGAATAAACCCTCACATTAAAAATTTTTAAACCATGATGAATAGTTAAATAAATATTTAAAATTATAGATGTTACTATTTTAAAGTCTTTAATAAAATAAATAGGATTTAAATTTTAATATTATTTATTATGTTGATGTATTAGTATTATTAAAAATATGTTATTATCGAATTATTTAATTTTAATAAATTTTTTTATTATAATTATTATTTTTTTATTAATAAAATTAAGATATAATTATTAATTAAATAATTAAATTTTATTTAGTTTTTTAATTTAGTTAATAATAAATAATGTATTAAATCCTTAATTATCTATTTTAATGTAATTATTTTTAAATTTTATTTTAGTTGAAAAATAATTTTATTATAAATGATTTGTATTAATTTATTAATTTATTTGATTTTTAAGTTAACATTATAATAGCATTATTATATTTGTAAATTAGATTATTGTTAAATGAATTAATTATTTTAGTTTGTTAAATTTATTATTATTTTTAGTTAATTAATTTTTATTATTTTATATTTTCTATTAAGTTGAATAAATCTCTTCCCCCATTTTTAATATCTATTCTTCTTCACACAGCTGTGAGGGGAGGGTTTTGTGTTCTCCCAAAACCAGTTGTTCATGAACCATATGCAGTGTCAATGTTATGTTGTGTTCTTGCTCCTACATGAGATAATAGTTGGAGGGCTTCATCTATGACAAAAGATTCACCGTACTCATGAACAATGATACAGTGGTTCGAGCACAAGTTGTAGGTGGTGGAATATATACATCGTGATGACCAGTTCCAAGTAGTGAAACATAGCCTCCAAAGACTATTGTGAGATGATGTGGTAGGGGGTACTCTATTGGAATGACTTTGAGTGACCGGTGACAACAATATTTCATATATTGGATTTGTGATGTTGTCAGTTATTTTTTTGTTTTAGTGATTGATTTTGTAAAATCTATGTAATAGGTTCGAAGAATGATATATTCAAGTGACAATTATGGTTTGGTTAAGTTTGTTGCATTTGGATTTTTTTGGAGTGAGGAGAGACGTTATGGGAATGAAAATAGCTTCAATGATGTGGCTTGTACTATTGTTATGAGGTTACTGCATGGAAGAAAAGTGGGGCCGACATCGAATATGGGATGAGACCGAAATTTTTTGGAGGGTGTTGGATGGAAGATACCGACACTGTTGCAACAGTGGTGTGTCATGTTGATAATGGAGAGTAGTAGTGTACGAGAACTATGCAACCAACGATTCAGGCCAGTAGCAAGGGAGTAGAAGAAGACACCGACTCTGAGAGTGTTTCTACATAAGGGGAACTAATGGTGAATGGATATTGGGATGTTGGCATCAATTTTCTACTGACACATAAGCTAGGGGTTGGGTGGAAACCGACCCTATTGGGGTGACATGTCGATGGAAAAGAGAAATGGTAAGGGTGAGTGACCGACACCAATATTGGGGTGTGTGGTTAGCTTGTGCTACCGACAATTATTTTGTGAGTTTTGGTGAGACTGATTGACTAAAGGAACATTGAATTAAATTCCTTACATCATACATGAAGTTATAATAATAAATGTTTTTACAATCTACATTAATAAAAAAATCAATAAAAATGAAAAATTATAATTAAAAACACATTAGACGATTGAATTTCTTAACTTATATAAAACATAAAAAATCAATCATAGAAATTAATATTGATAATTTATTTTAATGAATCTAAATTATTGGATAAAATATTAAATTATAAACTAAGTAAGATAGATTAAAATATAATCATCAATTTTTAGATAATAATCATGTCATATTACTTAGAAATTTTGTAGATTAATATATGTAATAAATTAAAAATATATTAGAAAAAATATTCTGATTAAATTAATTACTTTAAATACTAAAAATGCATAATTTGTTTTAAAAATTGATTATTTATAATTTTAATTATTAAAATACAAACGTGAATTTATATACTAAAGAGTGAAAAATTAATTAATTAAGGTATTTATATTAAATTAAAAGATGTGGAAAATGTATAAAAATATGGCCACATCAAATTCCACCACTCTTAAAAAAATTTTGTCCACAAACAATATAATTTTTTTTATCATTGAAAAACGGAAGTATACATATAAATCAGCTCAAAAAGTATGATGGCTTTCAATATAATATTGAGGAATGATTGATCAATAGGATTTTGAAATGATAACTCAAATAAAATAATTCATTAACAAACTCTCACTGGTAGTCTTGAGAGAAATTAATCATCAAACAATGAAAGTGTCATGCCTCATATGTGATGTTTCATAATGACTCATTTAATTAGAAGCCTATGTTCTATGTCCAAGAATGAAATCAGGTTAAAAATATGTGGAATTCAAAACATTATAGTATGAACTTCATAATTTTAATTTTCACATATGTTCCAAAAATGATTTTTTGGGAAACACCATATTGATACAACCCAAATGATTACCATATAATTCAATTGTCTCCTTTCTCATTTGGAATTCATCATTCCCCTCAACTGAATGTAATCATTTTTTTGCCTAGACAGTTAATTATTATTTTTCCCAAGACATATAAAATGTGCTAAGAACTATGAAAATTCTATTATTCAAATAGTACATAGGGCTTGTCATCAATAGAAATGCACCCATCTTCTAGGGTCTTAGAGATTCACCATGGGATCCCAAATTCCAAAATTAATCTAGTTTCAAATGATTCATATAAAAACCATATATATTGGCTTACTAAGGTTATTAAAGTTGATAAATAATTTTATTCCCCTATAATAAAGTTCAAACTTCTCGTTCCAAAAGAAATGATCTCAACTCCACATGCATGTTACCCATATAACATACAAAATTAGTTCTGAAACCAAACTTTTAATTTAATCACTAGTAATATTCACTCAGAAATCATCCACCAAAATTAATTTAATAATCAATGAAACTATCAACATCCAGCAAGATACTTTCATCTATAAAGATGCATTTGAGATACATCATACAATATAAATTTTAAAGAATTTTAAAAAAATTGATATAATTTTATGTTTATTTTTTGAAAAAAATATTGAATGCGGTGAAAATTTAAGGTAATTCATTTAAGATCAGTTTAGATCAACCAAAATTTGACCCCTCTCCAATTAAAAAAACAAAAAATTTCCACAAAGTTGAATTCCAAAGTGGAGAAGAACAAGGTGAAAGTTAAAGATCAAAACAGATTTTCAATTTAGTAGATTGATGACATGATTATGGGTCTCATAAATGCTCAGAAGAAAAGGTTTTCCCCGAAGGATAATTTATAGTAAATTCTCATCCAAATAAATTCATTAACAATTCAGTCAGTGATAATGATTTTCATTAATTTTCAAATAGTTGTATGTAACTTATGGGTGAAAAATTAATTAGGGTGTGGCCTGCCATAATTTTTCGTTCAAATAAAATGTTCAAAAGAGCCAAAAAAATGATGGATATCAATGCAACCTAAAGAATAATAGTTACAAAAATTCTCATCATTCATATATCCCCCATACCTTTAACATATAATACAGTGATTTGTTTTATTTATCAATTAATTTAACTTTTTAGAAAAGAAGGACCACCAATAAATTTAGAATATAACGACATGCAATAGACTTTTATTATAACACAAGATGAATTTTTTCAACATCATCAAAAAATTTCATGCAAGAAATACATCAGATGTTTTTAGTAAAAACATAATTTTTTATGGATCATTAAATGAGTAACCAATATTAGAACAACGAGTCTCCAAAAATAGTGCATCAGTGACTCAAGTGCATCCGTGAGTCAATGACGCACCGATAACAGGAAAAATGTGACATATAGGGTTTTTTTTAATAATGTGAACAACATCATAATAATATAATTTATAAATTGATGTCATTACCAAAAATGGTTTTTCATTAATCGTCCAGCATTGGAATTCCAATCCATTGTGACACAGCAGAATCAACATAATAATGAAAACAAGAACATGAGGAATGAATAATGAAATAGCATGAAGAACACAAAAATAGAGGATGATTAATTTTATATTAAAAATAAAAAAATGAATCAACAAAAAAATGAAAACATGAACCATGGGTATCCTCCTTTTAATTACTATATTTTTTGTAGGATCAAAATAATGATGTAGATGATCAATATAGAAGAGGGGGGTGAATTGTACACTTTAAAAATTTTCCTCAGACAAGGAAAAATATAAGTATAAAAAAGGTAAACTACGAAAATTCACAACAACTCTATTCACTAATTGTAGGATTGGTATAGGGTATGCTGTTACAAACTTCTAGTTCTATGAACATGCTAGAATCTGGAATGTGATTCCAAAAACAGGTTCCAAAAATATGGATCCGGATATTTAAACATAAATAATGTTTACAATATGAGATTCTACCTTAAAGCATATAGAATCTAAATTAATCAGAGTACGAGTGTAAGGAAATAAAAAAATGTTATACTTTCTTTATAATACAATATGCAGTGGAAAAACAAGTAGTACAACTACAAGTAAAATATAATAACTCTTTTAACCCAAAGATAAGGGTATCCAACAACCTTGGATAAAGGTACATTGATTTATAATTTCAAGAAAGTCTGTCTTACCCACACCAGGGTAAGACCTTGATATGAAGATCAGGGTCTCTATCTTGATATCCCTACAAGCCCTCAACTTCAAGGTAGTTGGATCCTCTGTCTTCCTCAGCATGGAAGCCCTCGAACTTCAAGGTAATTTGCACCTCTGTCTTCGTATCCCTGGAAGACCTTGAATGTAATCACCAATATTCGGAGTCGCATGAAGCAATCTAAACGAGCAGTTCAGTACACACAAGGCATGAAAATATTCTCTCACTAAAAATCACCTAAAGAACCTGTGGTCTCAAGAGTGATCAAATTCATATTGAGCTCTTTCAAATGATCTTTTATTTATAGGCTTGGTTGGAATGATTGGCTAACTCATCCAACGATCATATTTTCCTAGAATATCGGAGGGACCTGTGCACATGTCACTAAACCAACGGTTCATTAGAAACATAATGGATGACATCGTTTTATAAAAAAACATGTGTAACTGAAATCACGACATCGTTTTACAATGAATCAAGTGTAGGAATAAGTAAAACTAGAATTTGGAATGTACGTAAATAAATGTTCTGAGTCTAATCAAAATGGAATTTAGAGTCTATAATAAAGAGATGTATGGATTCTATTTTATAGGAATTCGGAACCTAATGTATTTAGAAGTCCAGAGTCTGAATTTTTAAAGAAATTTGGAGTCTGGTTTCACTAGAGTTCAGAATCTGAACTTGCAGAGTTCGAAGTCAAACTAGTTAAAGTTCTAAGTCAAACGTCATAAGAGTTACGATTCGAACTCCTGAATGTTCGGAGTCAATCTTTTTAAGAGTTCTAAGTTGAACTCAATAAAGTTCAGAGTTTAAATTAATAAGAGTTCGGAGTCTAACTCAGGAATGTTTCGGATTCGAACTTCATAAGAGTTCAGAGTCGAACTCAAGAATGTTCAGAGTCGAACATCATAAGATTTTGGAGTCGAACTCATGAAAGTTCGTATCCATAATTAGAAGTGGAAGTTCATTACAGTTCTCATCCAGAATTCAGAGTGAAACTTTATTACAGTTCATATCCAAAATTCTGAGTGAAACATTATTACAGTTTACATATAGAATTAGGATCCTAAAAATAGAATACTACAATTCTTGACATTATATGATGTTGGGATTTTGGGTATGAATCCGGTTTTTGATCTTAAGAAAAAAAATTGATATGTATAAGAAAATCTAGTTTAGGGTAAATTTCCATAAAGAAGAAAATTTTCCTTATGGAGGCATAATATATATTTTCATAAGTATAAGCTGTTTGTGATTTTAAAAATAAGAAGGAATGGAAAAGTTATAATGAGAACCTTATTGAATCAACAATCTCCCCCTTTTTGGAAAGCAAAAACATCCTTACGAAAAAGAATATAAGGAAATTGAAAATTTTCATTTGACATTGAAATTAAAACTTTTCTCCATTTTTTCATGGATTAATGTGAATAAAACTATCTCCCCCTTAAGAATTAAAACACTAAGGATTGTATTCTAAATTTCTGGAGGGGAGTTTTCATTATAATGGAAATGAAAAACATCATAGTGAGAAACTCTCCCTTTAAGGATAATTCACTTAGAAATTTTACACTTCATTTTAAATTTTTCATTCTCCCCCTTAGGAGTTATTATTTTTCATTCTCCCCCTTTGTGATATTCAAAAAGAATTGAAGGGAATTGAAAGGAAAATATGGTACCTGAAACATTAGTATATAACAAGATACAACCAACCATATTTTCATTAGAGGTGAGAAAATTTACAAAGAAAGATAAATACACCAAAAGGATCGGAGTGAGTTCATTTTTATTCCTTTTCCTTCAGGATCTGCTTCTATATTAAGGTTTTTTGCTTCTTAACGTCTCTTTGGTCTTCCTCAACATGCCTCTCCAAGGATTTGACCTTTTCTTCTTAGAATTATAAAGCTTCTGCCTGAGCCTCTATGGATTCATTTTGCATCTTTATTAATTCATCATGCTTTTCCATATTCTCCTTAATCTCAATATGTAAATCTCTTTTACTTTTACAATTCAATGCTATTAAGTTAAGCTTCCCATTCCAGTCCCTAACCTGTTGATTATGAGAATTTTTCTCTTGGGTCAACTTTTCATGAAGATCCTTAAACTTTTTATCCTCCATGTCAAAAGCATTTTGAACTTCACCCTGAAAATTTTCAAACTGCACTAAGTCTTCATCAACTCTCTTAGACCACTTTGTTACCTTACTACAGGAAATTATATACACATAATAATCGTTAAAGGATCTTTTTTGTTCTACTTCGATCTTCACACACATATCCATTAGCATGGATAGTGACTCTGATTTTTGGTTTTGGCTTAGTTGAAGCATTTGACAACTAGTGTCAATGGTGGGAATGATTGGAATGACGTCCCCCACCTTTTTCAAAGACTCAACAATAAAATCATGATTTTGTGCTGATGACTCCAAATCAGAAACATTGCTTAAAGATTGATATTATTCAACTTGCACTAGCTTTCTTCTAGTAGTACCACAAACCACTTTCTTCCGGATTACATCTTTTATAGGTGTCTCCATGAGTGCTTTCTTCCCCTTATCAGCTTTCGGAATGGGTTCCTCATTAGGAGATACTTCCTCGAATTCAGAAACTTGAATAATGTGGTCATCATCTAGTTTCTCGTTTTCTTATCCATCCTCAAGAAAATTTTTCTCATAGGATTCTTCCTCATCATAAAAAACATTTTATTGTTGTTCTTCCTCAACCACATCTTTCTCAGTTTCTTCTCACTTTCCCGGAGTGACTATCTTTGTGGATTTTTCCTTCTCTTTATTATATTAAACTTTCTTGATCAAGTCATCCAAATCTTCACTTCCCACTTCTTCATCTTCATATTCTTCAACATATTCCTCTACTTCTTTAGCATCTTTGTTTTCATCTTCTTCAACTACATCTTTACCCTTGTATATTTTTGGAGTGATATAGTCCTTAGCTAGAGTTTCTGTTAATGAAGATTATGTACCGAAAGTTTCTGGAATGGGAATCATTTCAAATGCTATTTCAGTATCTCTCAAAAGAGATTGCACCAGTTATTCTTAAGACAACTTATTTTCATCTTCTTTTCTTTTTCTGCTTTTCTAACACATCTTCAGGTCTCTATTTTAGGGACTTATCCTTTGCAAGGTACAATTCGAACTATGGATCCCCTTCTTTCCTCTTCTCTTTATCATCCCCCCACTTGGCTACCACTTCATCTGTATATGCTTTCTGCTTCTTCAGCTTGGGGGGAGCAGACTGAGTTTCCTTAGACTTGGGAATTTCTTTATCAACAACCAATTCCTTAATCTTTCTCTTCTTCCTTTCCTTTTTGGATGGTTCCGGAGTATGTGTATCTTTTCGAGCTGCCTCAAATTATTCCACAGATAGAGGGTAGAATTCTATGGATTCACTAGAAAACCCCATTTTCATCCTCTTCAAAGTATCATCACTTACCAACATAATCTTATAATTTTGAACTTTTGAATTGTAGTCAACCTTGAAGGATTCTAAGAACCAAACTATAATCATAGATAGTAAGGCAGGGTACATAATTATTTGAGATCATAAGTTCCCTTATTTGATATTGTTTATAGTAATCAAGACACGCCTCATCAAATTTATCATTCTTAAATTTACCAAGAAATCTAAGACATAGATATCACTTTTCATCAAATTAAACTTGTCACCTCTTCTTAGTATGAGAAAAAATTTCACCCAGATCTGTAGAATCATATTGTTTGGAGTGAGATGAGAAATCATAGTAGTTGTAGCATCCTTAAGTCTAAGTCATTTTAAAGTCAGAACCTTGTTGAAACTTCCTTGCTCATCTGGAAGCTTATGTGAGAAAAACTCAGCTTCCCCTTCATAGGATAGACTATCCAAGATCGTGGCCTTAGTGTATGATAGCTACTAAGTCTTCCCATAAGACTAAAAAAAAACCAGTCTCTGCCATCTTCCATCTGGAAGGAAATAGACTCATAGAACTCGATCAACAAATTGGTGTAAACCAGATCCTGTTTCTCTAACTTATATAAGCATACATCTTCCCAGACATTCAATTTGATATTTTTGGTTATAAGAGAATCGAACTTGTAGAAATATGGATGAACTAACCTTTACCTGAAGACTAACCACTTAGAGATTGGTAATGTAGTTGACATATCTTGAGATGTAGCTTCAGCAGACACTCAGAGTGAAGAGTTCTGAAGGATTCGGAATGACTTTGCAATGATCAGAACCAGTATTAAGAAGAGCAGTAGGGCTTTGAGACGCGAGAGAATTAAAAAACAGTTGTGGGATGAGTCTTGGGGTCCCCATTATATAGGCGACAGATGTGACCTTTGGTCTTCCAAAATCCATATAATGGTTGAAAAACATTTCGATCTGATCTGACGGTTGAGATCATTTTTTCAAGGATAACTTGACTCTGATCTTTTGAGGTTTTAAGAATAACATTTGGATTTAAGAAAAACTAGAATCCAAATTTTTGTCAAAAAAATATGAAAATAACAGCAAGCCAAATATGATTACGAATACATATGTAAGGAAATCATACCTTTCAGATTGGAAAGAATGATTGTTCGTAATTGGTAATATTCTTCTCAAAAAAATTAATTAAAAAAAGAAAAAACTAATTATAAAAAATCCTCATTACGAAAGTTTATCACTAAAATATCATTATAAAAGTTCCAGTACGAAAATCTCATTATTAATGTTCCAGTACGAAAATCTCATTACAAAAGTTCCGGTATGAAAATTCTCATTACGGAAGTTCCAGTACGAAAATTCTCTTTACAAAATGTTCAGTACGAAAATTCTCATTACGAAAAGTTGAGTATGAAAATTATCATTACAAAAAGTTCAATATGAAAATTCTCATTACGAAATGTTCCCATTTCCAGAAATATCCATTCCGAGAATTTACATTCAACAAATTTCCATTCCATATATTTCTATTCTGAGAATTTTCAAAAACATGTTACGAATAATTTTGTTACAAAAGAAAAAAATTTTCATCAAATATTTTGGTTAAACAAGCACACAAATGTACTCCCCCTATGAAAAGGAGTTTATTACAGTATGGAGTGTTGTTCAATATGAAGTTAGTGGAGAAGGATTACCTTACGATTATCATTCCTAAATTCTGTTTATTGCATTCAAATCTATCGGAGGGTAACGATTGTGTAAAAATATCATCATGTTGATATTGCGTTCTGAAAATTTGAAAATGATTTATCCTTTAAGTGTGTGATCCCTAAGAAAGTGACTCCTAATGTCTATGTGTTTTTTATGAGATTGATGTGTAGGGTTCTAACTGAGTGAAATGGAAGTTGCGTTATCACACAAAATTTGATTCTTAGTAAAACTCAAGCCATAATATGTGAGTGTGTGTTGCATCCACATCACTTGAGCACAACAACTTCCAGCTGCTGTATATTCAGCTTCAGCAGTGGAAAGTGCTACAGAATTTTGCTTCTTGCAGGACCAAGAAACTAATGAATATCCTATGAAATGACAAGTTCCAGATGTACTCTTTTTGTCCATTCTACATCCACCAATGTCAGTACCCTAAAAGATTTTTAAAACAAAATCATTTCCAGAAGTATAAAATAATCCTAGATCCATGGTTCCCTTAAAGTAGCGAAAAATTATTTTTACTGCCTTTAAGTGAGATTCCGTAGGATTGTATTGATATCTCGCACATAATAATACTGAATACATCATGTCTGGTTGACTAGATATCAAGTATAGTAGGATTCATATCATACCTCTAAAATATGTTTGATCTACTGGTTTCCCATCTTCTTCAAGATCTAAAGGGTTTGAGGTACCGATGGGAGTACTTATACTCTTAGTGTTGTAATATCGATACTTTTTATGAAGATATTTAATATAATTATGTTGAGATATATAGGTTCCATCTGGTAAATGAGAAATTTTTAAAACAAATTGAAAATGTTAACTCACCCATAATACTTAGTTCAAAATCATATTTCATTATACTTGCCAAAGAATCAGTTAATGATTGATGAGTTGAACCAAATATGATGTCATCAACATAAATTTGAAGAATCAAAAATTTTTTATTATCTTTCATTATGAAAAGATTTGGATATTAATTTTCCTTAACATAGTTATTTTGAAGAAAAAATCTTGTAAGTTTATCATACCAAGCTCGTGGGGCTTGTTTAAGGCCATACAAAGCTTTGGTAAGTCTAAAAACATGATCAAGATGTTTTATATCTTCAAATCTAGGAGATTGTTCAACAAAAACATCCTCTTGATCATAACCATTAAGGAAAGCACATTTCACGTCCATTTGAAAAAGTTTAAAATTGAAGAATGCTTCAAAGGCAAGTAGAATACGAATAGATTCATGTCTAGTTTCTGGAGCATATGTTTCTTCATAGTCTATTCCCTCATGCTGATTATAGACTTTAGAAACTAGTCTAGATTTATGTCTTACAATGACTCCATTTTCATCACATTTGTTTTTGAAGACCCATTTTACTCTAATAACATAATTTTCCTTAGGTATTTCAACCATGATGCATAATTTATTCCTATCAAATTCATTTATTTCATCTTGCATAGCCTTGATGAAATCATTATCACCTAAATATTCATCAGTGAATTTTGGTTCTAATTGGGAAAGAAATTCTAGATGTTCTATTTCATTTCTTATGGAACTTCTAGTCTTTATAGGTTGATTTACATCACCAATGATACTATCACTAGGATGATTATTAAGAAACACCTGATTTGGGTTTTGTAAAACCTATTCATCAACATAGTGTAGAAAGTATTCTGGGGTAAATGTTTCAGAAATATATTCTTGAACATTTTCCTAATCAGAAGGATCTTCTATCAATGGTTGATAATTATTCTTTGAAAACCCATCCGAGGATGTAGTTTGGTATGTTTTAAAAACAAAAGGATCAGATTCATCAAATTTTACATGCACTGTTTCTCCAAAAGTACAAGTATTTTTATTGAAAACACTATAAGCCTTAGATGTTGTGGAGTACCCTATGAAAATTTCTTCATCAAATTTTTGTGAAAATTTGTGTAGATTATATTTTGTATTTAATATAAATACCTTGCATCCAAAAACCATGAAATAGGGAAGTCTAGGTTTTCTACCATTCCACAACTCATAAGGAGTTTTATTATAAAAAGTCCTAAAAAAACTCGATTTATAGTATAACAAGCAGTACTTACAGCTTCAGCCCAGAAATTTCTAGCAATAGAATATTCACTCAACATGGTTCTAGTTATCTCTTGAAAATTCTCTTTCTTCTTTCAACTACACCATTTTTTTGAGGAGTTCTAAGTTCTGAAAAGTTGTGAGTAATACATTTTCTACTACAAAAGGTTTCAAAATAAGATTTTTGAAATTATCCTCCATGATCACTATGAATAGTTTTTAGTGGATGAATTTTCTAATTTTTAACATGTTCTCTAAAACTTTTGATATAAGAAAATGCTTAAGACTTATTTCCTAGAAAGTAGACCCATGTAAATATTGTGTAATCATCAAATAGAAAAAACACATAGTATTTTCCTCCAATGCTTCCAGTTTGTGTTGGAACAAAAAGATCCACGTGCACTAACTGTAATTCATCAGTTGTTGAGACTTTACCGATTGATTTAAAACTAGATTTATGTTTCTTTCCATATTTACAAGGATCAAAAACTATAGAAGAATCAAATCTATGCCCCAGTAGATCCTTAAATAGTTTCTTCTTAGAATGTTTACATATGTTTCTAAGGTTACGGTGACATAGTCTTGTATGACATAACCATGTATGATCTTCCATTGCACTTAGAATAGGTAAATCATGGCTCCTAAGGTCTTCTATGTTTATAGTGTAAACTTTCTCTATCCTATTGGATGAGAGAATAAATTTGTCCTTGGAGTTGTGTAATAGGAACTTATCATTCCTAAAATTCACAAGGTAACCTTCATCACATAATTTAATTATGCTAATGAGGTTGTGCTTAAGACACTTAACAAATAATAAATTTGAAATCAATGTTTTACCAAGAAGAACAATGTTACCTATACCAACAATTTCTCCCTAAGCATTATCTCAGAAAGTTACCTTTCCTCCTTTCGTCTTGATAAACTTTTCAAAATAGCTTTTGTTACCAGTCAGGTTCTGAGAACATCCACTATCCATGTACCATGTATTGTTGTTGTTACATTCTTTATCTTCCTTAAAATAAGAATTGAATTAGACTTTCTGAATACAAACTTCTTTGGATCTGAGATTTCTAGATAACAACATTTTGGGCACCCACATCTTCTTAGAAAAGTATGTTTTATGAAAACCTAGAGATTCAGTTTTGTTTAAAGAGAAATTCATTGCCCAGTGACCACCACATTGACACTTGGTACAAAATGGGGAACATTGTGGAACAAATTAGTTGTTACTAAAAGTTGGTTTTGCGTGGGTATAACCAAATCCAGACTTGTTTCATAAAGGTTGTATTTTTTATTACATTTTATCAAAATTTTCATTACCAGGGGTAAAATTTGAAAACACTTCTTTAAGGAAAAAATTTTGTACTTGAGTTTTATAACCAAGTTTTTATCTTCAAAATCATTAGATTTATAACTAGAGCTAGTCTCGAAAACAATTTTCTTTGAAATTACTTTTTCTAACTCTTTAGAAAGTTTGTTTTTATCAGAACATACTTCCATAATATTTTTTGAAATACTTATAAAATCAGAATTTTTTCAATCAAGATCTTTAGAATGATCTGATATTTATTTTATAAGAATAGTATTCCTAGATTTTGACTTATCATGTTTTTTATTGAGTTTGTAATTCTCAATCTCATGAAGTTCAGCAGACCTATAAACTTCTTCATTGGTAGGTGAAGTATTTTCTTCATCAGAAGAGGATTCTCATCTGAAGAGGTATAATTTTTTCTATCATTAGAATTGAAAACAACATTGATCAATGATTCAGTATTTCATACCTTAGCTATGTAGCAATGATTGTTAATAGGTAATCTGTCTATAAGACCAAGATTCTTCTGTCCTGAAGAATAATATTCAGAAGATTCATCTAATGAGTCACCACCACTAGCACTCCAGGTGTCAATTGCATTTAGATCTTTGGATTTATAATACTTCTTTCTGTTCCTTTCAGAATGCCTTTCATTTATTTCATTCTTTTTGAGCAAAGGGAAATATGGTCTAATATGTTCATCTCTCTTTCATTCATAACAAGTAACTTCTCCTTCTTTCCTATCTTTCCATTCCTTTTTCTTATACTCAGATTGGAAATTTCTCTGTCCATCTATCTTGTTCATTCTTCGAGAAAGATTTTCTAAATCATTCTCTGAAAATTCACTCTCACTATATTCGGATTGGATAATAACTTTCTTAGACATGGATCTAGTTACACTCTCAAGAGTCATAGCCTTAAAATGATTTGATGTTGTTGTAAAACCAACAGTACCATTTCCATTCTTCGTTTTGATGTTGTCATCATATCTCTTCATTCGTGTTTCATATTGGAGAAGAGTTCCAAATAGTTCATCTATGTAAATTTGAGTAACCTTATTGTTCTCATCAATAGTTATTCTTTTTTATTCCCACTCATTGGGCATAATATCAATTATCTTATCCACAAGAGCTTAATCATCTAACCCTTTCTCTCCCATAGACTGAAGTCTATTCACTATAGTCATAAATCTCTGTTGAACTTTACAGATTGGTTCTCCATACGGAAAATTGAATCCATGGTACACTTCCCTATGCAAACCTCTCCTACATTCAATCACTTTAGATGTTCCAAAGTGTGTAAACTCTAACTTCATCCAAATACAATTAGATGATTCACAAGAATAAATTTGGCTATATATATATTTCTAGTCATTGAACATATTAATGTATTACATACCTTATAATTGAGTAGATATTGATGATTTTACTGGTTAGTGAATGTTCTTACTTCCTTATCAGGAATTTTGTAATCACCAGTAAGCATAACAAAGTTATCAACCCCATTGTTGATAATGAATGTTTTCATTCGATCTATCTAGTCCTCATAATCATTCCCATCAAAATTTGGTGGTCTTTTAGGGTTTAGATTTTCAATAGATCCTTAATTGATTCCTGTCATCCTATGAAAATATTTGGCATCCAATCATGTTAGTAGAAAAACATCATAACCAAAAAGTTCGGAATTAACAAATTCGGAATGACAATTCGGAATGACAATTGTTTTTAAGAAAGGATTAAGATTAATAAAAAAGTGAGCATGAAAAAACTATATATGAGTATAAGTATTTCAGATACCCTCTCTGATACCAATTATATGATCAAAATAATGATGTCGATGCTCAATATACAAGAGCGAGGGTGATTTGTACACTTAAAAAAACTTCCTTAGACGAGGAAATATCTAATATTAACAAAGTTAAACCATGAACATTCACAAAACCTCTAATAAAAAATTGTAGGATTGGTATAGGGTATGAAGTTACAAACATCTAGTTCTATCCAAATAATTGAATATGAAAAGTGATTATGAAAACAGGTTCTGAAAATATGGATCCGGAAATTGAAACAAAACTAATGTTTACAATATGAGATTCTACCCTAAAGCGTATAGAATCTAAATGAATCAAGGTAAAAATGTAAGGAAAAACAAAAATTTTATACTTTCCTTACAATACATTATGCACCAGAAAAACAATTAGTACAACTACAAGTAACAAACAAAAACTCTTTTAACCCAAAGTGTAGCATATCCAAAATCCTTGGACAAAGGTCCCTTGATTTATACATTCAAGAAATTCTATCTTACCCACACCAGGGTAAGCACTCAATACGAAGATTGGAGTCTCTACCTTGCATTCCCAGTATGACCTCAACTTCAAGGTAGTTAGAACCTCTGTCTTCCTCAGCAAGGAAGCTCTCGAACTTCAAGGTAGTCGGCACCTCTGTCTTCCTATCCCCGGAATCCCTCGAATGTAATCACCAACATTTGGAGTTGCACGAAGAAATATGAACGAGCGGTTCAGTAAACCCAAAGCATGTAAAGCTTCTCTCTCTATAAATCACCTTAACAGCGTTCATTCTCTATATTGATCAAAATATTGTTGAGCTCTTTCAAATGATCTCCAATTTATATGCTCGGTTGGAAAAATCGGCTCCCTCCTCTAGTGGTCATATTTTCCTTGAATATCGGAGGTAATTATACATGTGTCGCTAAACCAACGTTTAATTAGAAACAGAATGGATCACATTGTTTTATAACAAAACATGTGTAACTGAAATCATGATATCATTTTATAATGAAAAAAGTGTAAGCATAATTAAAACTAGAATTCATAATGTAAGTAAACAAATGTTCGGAGTCTAATAAAAATGCAATTAAGAGCCTTAAATAAAATGATTTTTGGATTCTATTTTATAGGAATTCAGAACCTGAAGTCTATAGAAGTTCGGAGTCTGAATTTCTAAAGAAATTCAGAGTATCGTTTCACCAGAGTTCAGAATCTGAACATGCAGAGTATGAAGTTGAACTAGTAAAATTTTGGAGTCGAACTTCATAAGAGTTTGGAGTCGAACTCCTGAATGTTCGGAGTCGAACTTTATAATTGTTCAAAGTCGAACTCATGAATGTTTGGTGTCGAACATCATAAGATTTTGGAGTAAAACTCATAAAAGTTCGGAGTCCAACTTCATAAGAGTTCATAGTCAAACTCAAGAAAGTTCTAAGTCAAACATCATAAGAGTTTGGAGTCGAACTAATGAAAGTTCATAGTCGAACATCATTAGAGTTCGGAGTAGAACTCAAGAATGTTCGGAGTCGAACTTCATAAGAGTTCGAAGTCAAACTCATGAAAGTTTGTATCCAGAATTCAGAGTGGAACTTCATTAATGTTCTCATCTAGAATTCAGAGTGAAACTTTATTTAAGTTCACATCCAGAATTCAGAGTGAAACGTTATAACAGTTCACATCCAGAATTCAGATCCTAAAAACCGAATACTCTAATTCTTGTCATTATATGATTTTAGGGTTTTGGGTACAAATCCAGTTTTTGATCATAAGAAAAAAATTGATATGTATAAGAAAATCTAGGTTAGGGTAAATTTCCTTAATGAAGAAAATTTTCTTTTATGAAGGTAATATATATATTTGCTTATGTATAAGGTGTTTTTGATTTTCAAAACAAGAAGGAATGGAAAAGTCATAAGGAAAACCTTATTGACTAAACATTTTTAAATCCATCATCTAAAATTTATTATGAATTAATTATCAAGGATAGGGAAGGAATCCATGCCCTTTTATTTTCCTTCAACGTATAGTTTCACTATCTTCCAATTTACCATCATGTGTTTATTCCCCTCACCAAATATTAATAAAGCTTCATTCGAAAGAACTCTCAAAACGGTAAATGGCCCAGAACACTAGGTCATAAGTTTTCTAGGAAAGATTTTAAGTCTAGATTTATAGTTAAAGTCCTTCTATACAGGTTTGAACTCTTGGGTTTTTATGATAGAATAATGAATGAACATAGACATCTCATTATAAATCATCGAATTATTATAACTCTATCTCCTTATTTCATTCTGTTCACTCAACACGAGCATTATTCTCTGACCACAACTCTTAAAATTAATGTTTTGAGCCTTAACTTACCAATACAATTTGTGTTGAAACTCCATAGGAAAATGGAATCACATTCAAAACAACATCCTATTTAGATACATACCTATTGGGATTTTGAAATTAGTTTTATATTCCCAAAAGGATTCATCCAATTAAATAGTCCAGCCATTTCTAGAACATGAGACAACTATTTCAAGAATTTTTTCATCTCTATATTTTAGATTTATACTTTTCCACTGCACATTTGATGATAAGGAGTTCCTGTCTTATGTGATAAAACAAAATTTTCCATCAAATCATTAAATTATTAATTACTAAAGTGTGTTCTATTATTAGTTATGATGTCTTTTGGGACTCCATATCTGTTAAAGATTTTATTCTTCACAAATCTAATAACACTATTGGCTTGATTGTTAGGAAGTGTTACTACCTAAACCCACATAAACACAAAACACAAAGAATCATGTATGCACTCATTCCCATGAGTTGATGGAACTGGACCAATGATATATAAAACTTATACATAAAAAATCTCAACTTTTAGAATACCATTTTTGGGAAAATCTTGTATCCTAAATATAGTTACAATCCTCTGGAACTTATCACAACCAACCTCATAGCTCATAGCATTCTAAATATGGTGGGCCAATAGAATCCAGATTAAAGGATTTATTGAGCAGTCCATTCACCACCATCGTGACTACACCAATGTGAGGAGTGAAAATTCACAAGAATAGAAATCATATAATCCCTTATCACACACCTCTCAATAATCCCATAATCACTTCTCCTAAAATGAAAATAATCATTCCAATTTTAATACATAATGTCAAAATTAAATTTCCTCACTTGTTTATTGAACAAATATTTGGGAAAGAATCTTGGTACTAAGAAATTAAAAAAAAATCCATACCATTCCAACATCCTGATTGACACAGTGAACAGTTTTTCATCTGTAATGGAAGAATTGATCTCCCTTGGATCATTAAAACGTGTTTGAGGAATCCTATAAATATGGTCAAAAACTAAATTTTTAGCACCATGCTTATCCTTTATTTGTAAATAAAATTCATGTAGAAATAAAATCAATCGAATCATGCTTTTATTGGATACCTTTTTAGAAAAAAACTACTTTAAAGAATAATGGTCACTAAAGATGATCATTTTAGAGCATAAAATGTACTGTCTATAATTCTCTAGGGAAAACAAAACAGCTGTCAACTCCATAGTGGTGGTATAATATCATTGAACATTTTCTAGTAGTCTACTACCATATATACCACATGTAATTTCCTAATTCTCTTCTATCCAAAGACATCACCTACATACATGTCACTAGCATCACACAAAAGTTCAAAAGAATGATTCTAATCTGGTTCATTGATGATAGGTGATCTAGTGAGTTTTTCCATAAAAAGATTAAAATATTTTGAATAGATTTCAACGAAATTGAATGATGAATCTTTGAACCACTAATAATATATGGTATTATTTATTTTAGAAAATTATTTGATAAACCTCTGGTTGAAACCTGTATTCCCAATAAAACATCTAACACCTTTTTCTTTTTATGAGATTGTAATTTTTGAATGTCTTCTATCATTGCAGTATCAACTTCTAGTCCACTCTTTGAAGCTTATGACCTAAAATTATACCATATGTGACCATGAATTGACATTGTTAATAATTAAACAAAAATTCAATATCTATGAATCTCTCCAAAACTAACTCATGATTTCCAATACAAGTATCAAATGTACAACGTAAAAAGGAGAAATAATCCATGAACAGATCAATGATTCTCTCAGTCCTCTTTGAAATGATATCCTTTATACACCCTTGAATGATAGAAGTATCTCAAAATAACCCCAAAGGAATCTTCCTCTAATCAAAATTCTCAAATTGGCATATGAAAGTAGTCTTATCCTGACCCTATGACGAAAAAGGAATATCTTTGTAACAAGAAAAACCATCCAAAAGAAAAAAAATGTATTTCCTGCATGCCTCTCAAAAAATATATTAGGTAAGGGAATTATAAAATAATCCATCCTAGTGGATGTATTAATCTTCTTATAATCATTACAAACACTTTATTTTGTGGCATTCCAAAAATGGATTTCTGCATTTTTTCATTCTTGACTATAGTGAATCCTCTTTTAATATAGAAAACATGGTCAAGGATGACCCATACAATATTAGAGATAGGATAAATGATATGAGTGTCTAACATCTTGATCACTTACTCTCTCACAACTTCTATCATGTTTGAATTTATCCATAATATAAACTCTACCCTAGGCTTATGGTCTGGATTAATAAAAAAATTTCATGAAAAACGAGGCACTAATATAATTGATGTAATCTATGATCTATCATATAGAAGATTTTAAATTTTTACGAATATTTAACAGTATTACTTCTTGATTTTCCATTATATCTATATTGATTAAGGAAAGAAATGTGTAATTATCATTAAAAAATAATATTTAAGATGGGAAGGATATGGATTATGTTCCATAATTGGTGGTTTTTCACTCGAACGAATACTACTGGGACATGGTGGAAAAAGATATTAAAATTATTTCTTATAAGGGGTATGAACATATGAATGATTTCAAAATTCATGTTCAGATTCATAATTTACATTGTTTTTTCTAATGTGGAAAGCTTACTATCTAGATATTCCAAATTGGAATTTAAAAGATTTATTAAAATTGAATCGCCAATTTGTCTTGAAAGATCCCCCTAAAAATAATCAAGGTTTTTCATAGTTTTGGAAGAACTAGATACACAATCAAATTATCACAAATATCTTCTATGATAATAATTATGGGAATCTCCTACATAAAAAATAGGACAATTTTCTAAATCTAAAAAATTTTCTAGTTTCCTTATTTGATCTGAATATTCTACATCTAAATGATTTTCTTCAATAGAGGATTGTTTTTTTATATCTTTCAATATTTTCATATGAACATTTACCTTCTACAAAATCTACCATTAATGTGTTTTTAGGGAATATGGGTCCTTTCAAAATATTGAACACATTAAACTCTTTTTGTTGTTCTTCTATTTCATAGAAACTTTGACCTATAAATACATCAATTGTAGCTCCACCAGTAGACAAGAAGGTCCTACCCAAGAGGATGGACACCTCTTGATCACACTTAATATATATAACTATGTTATCTACAGGAAAAAAACATCTTCCCCTACCCCAACTAACAAGTCATCTACCCTACCCACATGAGGAGTGAATGAATAGTTAGCTAACTGAAGTATGACTGTAGTGGGTTGAAGATCACCCAGCCTCAACTATTAAAATAGGGAGTATAGTAGAAATTTAATTCTATAACCTAGGTCATAATGATAGTTGAGCTGATTTAAATTTCCTAGCGTGCATGGTATATCAATGATACATGGGTCTTTCATTTTGGGTGAGACTTTATTTCAGAGCACAACACTTCATTGTTCAATAAGGATGTAAGTATAAAATTCTTCAAGAATATGTTTTGCAAAAAAAAAATTAAGAGATTTTTGATATGAAGCGATTTGAATTATAGCATGAACGAAATTATATTACTAGTGTAGTTTGGACAAGTGGCTAAGGAACTGAAGAAGATCAGATTTGGTGTTACATTGGGGTTTGAGATTTTACGGAAAGGAATGGGTGGGGAAAACATTTTCAATAATAGTAATAATTTCCATCACCTCTTCATCATATATTTATATCCCTTTCTTATTTTTTTTTAGAAAAAATCAATACATGATTTTCTAGTGTAAATTCTATATTTCTATCATTTTTAATGATTTTTAGTGACTAACAAAATTTTGTTAAAAGATGTTTTTTATTTCCAAAATCATGCAGATATTCATTTTGAGAACTTTCAAATTATTTTTTCAATGGTTTTAGTATTAATCCAACTTCTTGTGACAATATCCTTGATGTTCTCCCTATGAATCATTATAGTTTTACTAGGAAACATACCTTTTTCCCTAGAAGTTAAATATCTAGAAAATTGAATAATTGTGTTTCCATATTCTATATTCTAATATTTTTTTATATTTTATCATATTTATATCTGATTTCAAGTTTATTGAGTTTATTGATGAATATTTTTTGTTTAGAGTTCATTTTATTCAAAATTAGTTCTATTTTAGAAGATATTTTGTTGTCATTATTACCTTGTTAATTAGAACATTCTCCCCATAGTTTATTTTGAATGATTTTTCTTGGTTTGTTTTATTAATTATGGTTATTGGTTTGTTTAATAAGTCCTTGTTCATTTAATGATTTTTTTATTGTTATTATATCCTTGTTTATAATTTATTGGAATTGGATCTTTTTATGAGGAATTCTTGGACTATAATTGAAAAAATATGAGCTCTCTTGTTTTTGGGATGACATGTCAATATTGGCAAAAAAGTATCCATTGTTCCGGAACATCCCACATTGTGAAAAAAAATTTCTATGTGATTGGATGGTGTTTTTACCACCCACTAAATTAACATATTGTTTTCAATTATGGTTCTTTAATTATTAAAGTCTGTTGGAGATTTCAATATGTTGAGCTTGAGTTTCATTAATTGAACTAGTGTTTTAGTTTAAATTTATATTAAATCTCATTTTTGTGGACTTATTATGTTGTTAATTAGGGGAAATGTTGTTGAAATTTTATATCAACTCTTAATCTGTCTTGTTATTGTAATTATCCCCAACGGCTTGATCAACTCAGATCTATCAAGGGTACTATAACACTTCATAAAAGGTTTCCATGAGAAGGCAGGATGGAATTATATAATGCGGACACTACCTAAGAAGATCCATAAATCTATCCTAGGATTATTAAAAATATTCTTTATCAAAATGATACAAACTAGTGATATTTTTCTCAGTTCCCTTTTAATATCTTGGGATAAAATATCTTTATGATTGAGTAGTACACATGATCCCAGTTTTCATAAATATTATCATCTAAGATCAAAAAGTATTCTTACTGTTCCCTTTATGATAAAAAGTAAATAATCTCATTCTTAACTCAATTTTCAATAAAACATATAAGGGGGAACTCAAGTACAGTATTGTTGAAGTCTTTAATGAAGGCATTAGATTCCTCATTAGAGATCCCATTGAATGAATGAAGTAGTGTAATGTGGGCCTGTTTTAGTTCAATGTTTTAGGCTCTATGTGTAAATCTAATTGAATAATGTTTTACTGAATCATAATAGTTTCAGAATGACCTCATCCTAGTCCTTTAATTTTCTATGAGATTGGGATTATTTTAGAATTCATAATGTGTAGGAACTCTATTATCTAAATTCTCTGTTTCCGATTTTTTTTAATTTTATGTTAAGTAAGAAGTTTTTCAGATTCCATGTTCAGTGGATATAATATATCACCAGTAGACCTAGTGTTCATGAATGATGTGATAAAAATTGAAATATATCACACACAAAAAATGTAAAAATTAATTCATTAGTACATGAAATATATGAAATTTAGAAAAAATGAATTATAATTTTTTTAAATAGTTTTCAATTTTCTTTCTTCAAAATTTTATGTGAAATTTTTATGTTTTTTATAAAGGTAATTTCTTGTTCCCTCCTCAGAAATAGAACCAAAAAATGACAAGATAGCTGTTGAAATCGATTAAAAATGTAGTTATTTATAATTTCATACAAACTATTAAATAGTGAATAGTAGGGTCAATCCCATGGGAAGGAATTGAGACCACTTTTCTAAATAGAAAAGCACACAACACCATAGTGTTGTTAGAAGTGGGGATATACATTTCTTCTTTATTCTATTATTTTTAAGAAAAAATGTAACAATGAATTCTATTTGTATTTTTGATCTATGATATGATATAGTAGGAAATAGATAGAGAATACCAAGTAAACGAAATATAGGGTGATGAAAAAAGAACAATAAGAATTTTATGCTTGGAGGAAATCTCTATTATATTGGTTTTAAATGTATTCCTCACAACTAAAATGTTGTCGAAACATAAAACTATAAAAGAATAAAATACCTCCATCCCTAGGAGACAACTCATATATATTAATTAATCATGGAGTTCAGCAATCCTTGAAAGTGTCAACATTAGAAATTTAAATGAAAAGTACAATAGAACAGACTCACCAGTAGTTATGATGTTTTCATTTCAAAATAAATGTTTTATAAAATGAATCCACAATTACACTCATCAAATTATTGTGATGTTTTGAGATTATGTTCTATTGGTATAATGTAGTTTAATGATTTTATAATTGAATTCGAAAATCAATTCTGAAAAAATATAAATGATAAAGTGAAATGGCATAAAAGAAAACAAGTAGAACTAGAAATTCACCAAACTCTTTGATTTATCTAACAATCATGATTGTTTTCCATAATTCAATTGAAAACATTGTAAAAATAGTACTAGAGTTTAAACCAATATGGAGGAATGACTCCCCAAATGATGATCTGGTTCTGTACACCTTTGACTCCATGGATTCCCACCGAGTCTCCAAAATCTGCTCCTCTAATCTGATCTACTCTAATGTGTGAGAATCTTTCAAATTATGGTTCCACCAAATGATAGTTTTGCCCTTTTTTAAATCTTATAACATTTTTGGAAATCATTACATGTTTATCAATGACATAGTTCAGTTTCTCAATTTTTGATCGCCGATGTGCATTTTTTTCCCAAATCACACATCATTTTAGAGAAACACTTGTAACTAACTTCCCACAAATTAGTTGAATGAACATGGACAATATTTTGACTCTAAAATATAAATGCACATCAAAAAATCCAAAAAACTGATAAAAATAAGAAAAAACATATATAAATATTTATTATTAGAATTATAAATTTATTATAGTCTTTAATAAAATAAATAATTTTTAATTATAATATTATTTATTATGTTATTTTATTTCTATTATTAATAAAAATTTAATATAGAATTATTTATTGTTAATAAATTTTGTTATTATAATAATTATTATTAAATTACAAAATTTAAGTTATAATTATTAAATAAATAATTATGTATTATTTAGTTTATCAATTTAGTTTATAATATATAATTTTATAATTCAATGATTTTCAGTTTTAATGTTTTTTTATTAAATATTATTATAGATGTGAAAAAAGTTAATTTTAAATTATTAATTTTTTTACATTTATTTCTTTAATTATTAAATTAACACTATAATATCTGTATTATATTTCTAAATTAGATCATTAAAAAATAAATAAATTATTTTATTTTGTTAATTTTATTATTACATTTATTTATTTAATATTTTATATTGTATTTTTTAAAATTTAACTAAACTCTCCCCCAACTAATTTTTATGTCTTCTTCTCTGCAAAGACACGAGGGGACGGTTTTGGTTTCACCCAAAACTATTTATTATAGAACCATCTATAGATACAATGTTCTCTCATAGTCCTAATCTGGCATGAGATAATGGATGGTGGGATTCATCTATTACAAAATATTCTCCCGACCCTTGAACAATGACATCTTAATTCGATCTTGGGTGGTAGGCATCGAAAAATCTCCAATATGAAGATCAGTTCCAGGTGGAACAGATTATCCTCCTAGGAAAAGTGTGTGAAGACGCAAATCAGTCGTGATGGGGGTACTCTAGTGGAATGATTTCAAGTGATTATAAATAGAAAGATTTTAGATCATGGATTTGTCATTTACAATTAATTTTTTCAGGGATTGATATTGTAAAATCTATGTAATGAGTTTGATGAAATTTCTATTCTGGTAATGATTCAGGTATTGTTATGTGTGTTGAATTTGGATTTTTTGTTGATAGTGGATGAGGGTGGGAAGGATAATTGCAATGGATTCACTGATGTTACTAGATCTGTTAGTATGAGATCACTGCAGGGAAGAAAGGGGGAGGCGAGGTTGAAGAGGGGATGAGACTGACACCGTTGAATGGGGTTGGGTAGAAGAAGGTAACACCGTATCAGCAACAATGTGTTGGGGTGAAGATGGAGAGTATTAGGGTGCGAGACTTGTGCCACCGATGTTGCACGTATGTTGGAGGGGATTAAAAGTCAACAGTAATGCTAGATGTTGGTTTTTTTTGTGGCACTGACACTGAAAGGTTCATGGATATTGGATGCAATGTGATACAAACACTGATGATGGGGGTTTGATGGAAACTGACACTATTGGGGAGACACGTCATTTGAATGAAGAAATGGTAAGGGAAAGTGATAGACACCAATATTGGGGTGTGTCTATAGCTTGTGGTAGTGACAATTAGTGTGTGATGGTCAGTGAGGTAGACAGACTAAAAACAATGAAATTAAATCATTCTCCACACAAAAATTTAAAATATTCAATTTTTAACAATATAAATTAACAAATAAGACAACTAAAAGAAAACATATAATTATAAACACATAAGATTATTTAAATTATAATAATATTAAAAAAATCAAAAAAAATCAAACATAGAAATTAATAAAGTTAATATATTTGAATGAATACGATTAATGGATAAAATATTAAATTTAAATGCATTTATCATAGATAAAATTATACTTATTCATTGATTAAATAAATAATATTTCATATTATGTAAAATATAATAATATTAACACAACTAATGAATAAATAATTATATTAGAAAAATTAATAAGATTAAATTAATTAGTTTTATGAATACAAATAAATAATTATTTATAAAAATATATTATTAAATAAAATTAGTCAAACAATTAAAAAGTGCATTTATTTATTAAAAAGTGAAAACTATTTAATTAAAATTTAAATTTATAAAAAAGGATGTGGAAAAATATGTAAAAATAAGGTCACATCAGAGGGCTGGGACAAACTCCCAGCTGATCAGTAGTTCTTCTGTCTGGATAAATAGGAACCTGGGACCACAAATATATATTCTGTGGAATTCTGTTGACTCTACTCTCAGGATGATTCGATTTTGGCTAACATCCAATCGAAAACCTATGATCTCTTCAGTACCTCATGATATGTCATCAAAATTAATGTGGTGACCTAGTTTTGTATATCTGGATGGAAATTCTCATCGAAATGCCACACACAAGATTCTTCATCCGAAAACAGGTCTCATGCATATCCCAAAAGGATCCAAAAATGGATTCCAAACTATCGAACAATGGGACTCTAGTACAGAATAGTGAGATGCTCTAGTAAAAGTAGCCACTTTCAAAGTTGAAGAAACTAACATGACTACGAACTAGTCTCAAAACACCTCCCACGAGACTGTCAACTACTAATGATCATCGGGAAGAAGAACCACCACTACCTTTTTTCAACATCCAGCATTGTCAGAGAAAATGACACCCAATGCTTCTTTTGAGGATGGATCAAACTAAATGATAAGTCAACCCACTCCGAAAAGTATTATATGACTATATCTGAAATGAATCCCTCATACCTCTACAAACACTAATGGTAAAACACCTAGAATGTACTATTTCATGTTTTTTTCATCAACCTTTATCCTATGATGATCTAATTGTGCGACCTTATGAAAAACCTCCACACAAACATCATGAGGTTGCTGAACTAGATCAATACCTACAAAATAAAGAAAATATTAAATCACCTAAACCATGAAAATTAAATACATTATAATTAATTAATTATTTTCTTTTATTAATATTAGATAATCCTATTACAAGTTCTACCCATTAATAAATAGGAGTAAGGAATAATGATGCATGATCATTTCCTATGTCTCTACACTGCAACCAATATCACCTCATTTAAAATCCCTTGTAAAATAAAATGTATGTGCATCCGATCACAGGGGGAATTTAATACCCATTTCTCAGCCAGTTTCTTTTGTTTATATCGCTTTCAAAACATATATGACACAATTTTATTACCAACCAACGCATCCTCACATGTTCCTATCTCCAAAATTCATCCTACTCCTCAACATGACTTCTCATAACACTATATTATGATCCCATCACCATAATGTGTACACATCAAGGGATGTCAATGGGAGAAGAGAGACAACAACCCCCTGAGTTACACCTCTAGAAGGCCCTGTGTTGGAGACAAGCATGTATGGTATAAGAAACATGCTAATAGTTTACATGACCCTATAAGAGAAACACAGACAAAAGAGAGAGATAATATAGAAACCAACCAACCTCTTCTCATTATACAATAAAAAATAAACCCATTTACACAACTGTAATTTCATTAATGTTTTAATACAACTACAATGAAAACTACAATACTGAAATAAATTAAAATGGTAGTGAGTAGGAAGCCCAAAAATCTCCTTCAAAACTCGCAAGATAGTATTAAACAACAAGTTCCCCATCCTTCTCCCACTAACCTGAAAAATTGATTATATATTCGTAGGGTGAGTATAACAATATACTCAGTAGGATAATCCCTGAATCCAATCATGAATATGTAAGGAAAACATGCAAAGGCATAATGAAAAGAATTGAAACTAAAATATCAGATAAAAATGTATACTAATTTCCAAACTAAACCGTGGTTAAACTCAGAAATAATTTCATACAAGAGAATACAATATAATAAATAATATCAATTGTACCTTTCTAATACTTCCCAACTAGTTTTCTTCTTGTCCCCAACATCACACATCCTGGACATCTCTCTGAAAAAAGGCTATCCTGAAGACACCCAGGTGAAGCACCACAACATGAAAATCATGAAACTCACCACCACATACACATATCCTTGTATCTGATAAAACTGCAGCTAACATCTCTCAAAAATCAGACTAACAATAATAATATGAGGTATCATATAAGCAAACAACAATAAAAGAGAATCATTAAGTCACATTTTCCGTATTTTATCATTTTTATTTATTTTAATTAATATTTATCCATTAATTAACCATCAACATATTAAAAATTAAATTTACATAGAATATCACAAAGTATTCATGCCCACTAGGCATAAGAAAACTGTTTCCATGACTTCTCAAAATTATAACCTTAGCTATGCATCCCTACATGCTACACCCCAAGGGTTTAAAATTTTATTATTTCATTAACAATCATCATCTCTATCAATAATTCTAGATATTCATGAAAAAAGTATAAGATTCCTAACACATGTGTCCCAACACAATGAGTATATGGAAAATTATTCTAGTCCACTCCACCTATAGCAGGAGTGTAGAACCATCCAATAATAATAATATAAACATTGAAAGCATGTGGCAGGCCCTGTATGTTTTCACCTCCCTTGGAAAGAGAGTAGTAAAACCCATCTACCTCAATTAGTGGGGAACACAAAGCAGATAAAAACCTAATACATTCAATAATAATACAACATTAATATCAATGAGTATGCCTAACATCAACCCATTTCATCACCTCTAGTGTCCTCCCTGACACCACATGCATATACGGATGAATCTCTCTACTCTAGGCATGAACTACTACCAAACATACTGGGCCTCCATAACCCCACATTCAAATAGGATCACCCATCCTTGGATCATGTCATATCATAGAATCACTGCCCCACAATCCACATGTCTTGTATCGAGAGAACATCACAAGAAGGACTAAAAACATAGAAATAGGCTCTCATCCCAAATTAAATACATTCAATCATCACACACAATGATCTCTTATGAATCCAAACCATATGGAACTTGGCCTTTACAAGAACGAAGGAAACATAGGCCTAACAATGGCTTTATATTCTATAACACAATTGGTTCTTATTCAATCCTGAATTAACCGATTCATTATTCACAGGTTTCAACTATGCGAAAACAAAACAAAAAGCTATCAAAAATTTAATTAAACAATTAATTTAACATGACTGCAGTTATTTTATCAACAAGCATAAACATTCTTCAGTTTCATTAAAAAATTCAATTAAACACGCATATATATATCAATTTTATTAACATTAAATTATAAAAAATACAATCATATTTAATAAACATGCCTATTTAACCAATTATCCAATTAATTATCAATATAATTTTTATTTTATTTCATTACAAAGTTCCATCGTGAAATGCATTCCAAACCAATTAAGGAATTGATTTCTCACTACCATGAAAATCAAAAGACAAACTGTTATAATGATATAACCCAACCTCATCTCTATTCAATAAATACTAAGTATTTAATAAGGTTAATGGTTTTTATTATTTCAATTCCATTATGATCCCAGGGGTTAAATCCTAATAAATCTACAATTTATAAAAAATCAATATACAATCATTGAATCCCTTATCTCAAAATGTGATTGATGCTGTAAACATTCGAAAGCCATGAAACAGATCATGGTCACCTCTCATGCAACAAATGCGTCCACCTGAAGATATTGTGACACAATCACCCCAACCAACAACCATGAAATACCCATTAGGGTTATTGGGATGAAGTGACATCCCTTGTAAATAAGAGACAAGTAGAAAAAAATCAATGAAACCAAAAGAAAAAATGTAGATTGTACCTTTTATCAAAGACAAATCAAAAGAGGGAAGAGGGGAATCAGACCAGGATAAAGGAATTATAAAACATGAAAGTGTGTTTAGTTGAGTTGTTTGGAGTTTAGGGAGAATGAAGCAGGAACCATAGGGTTTGAAAACCTGAGTAACTATAAAAAACAAAAAACAATACAACAGTAGGGAATTAAATTATATGTAATCCACATTCAAATCGTGTAATTCATTAGGGTAATTTTACAAAAAAAAAGACATTCCCTTTTGATTTTATTTAATTTTTCAATCACTAAAATGTTACACATCATGAGACTCTTTTTCACATCATGTAACATTCTTTCCCAACTTGAATGCTCCCTATTTCCAGCTTCTAATAAACAAAAACCTCCATACATTATCTGAGCCTTCTATGAGAACATCCATCATAATAACATGAAAAAGGATTATTCACATGGATCTAATACATTACCAAAATCCATAGCAGTATCTCTCAAATGGGATAAGAAATCACCATTCATTTATGTGGAGGACAACCACCTCACAAATTGATGTCAATTCTTTTTCTATCATCGCCTCTCATGACATGTTTGTTGATTCCCTCCATGTGTTAATCAAAAAAATAACTAAGGATGAAATACCTATATATGGGTTTCATTTTCATTGTAATATAAAAGTAAGAGAAAGTGTCCACAAGATAATGGATCATGTGATACCCCAATTAATACATGATTGAATGGCCAACAATGATTCAGGTAGATAGTCATGCATAGAACATAACCTATAATGGATCTCATGAGGACACAATTGATAAGGCCATTTAATTTCATGACTAAACCCAAGATAATCACTGGCCATGCGGTGACATCAAGAAAATCAACCAAAGTCCCGTGGCTCATCAAAAAGTAGATGAAAGGTGAATCCTTAAAAAATACTTCAATAATAGATGGAAAATATCAATAAGGTGGGATCCTATAGTAGTGATAAAACTCACCTCATAGATCATCAATGGAGAGATGGGTTGTTTTCAAAAACACCCGAGAAAACTTTTTAGATCCCTACCCTTTGTAAAATAAAAAAAGAAAATAAAAGTAAATTAGGTGGGAGCTGTTTTGGTCGTAAAGAAACATCTGAATACTCTGGTGGTTTATAAGGCACCAATATTCCCAAACAACATTTCCACCTCGTCTCTCATAAATATGCTATTATTTCATCCTCATCATGGGACGGCCCCTGAGAATGTCCAAGTGACTTCGTGATCCCCCTCTTTCATTAAAATGAAAAAATGATGGAATTTTTGTTAATATTCTCTCACATATCCATGAGAAATCTATTTTGCTAAAGCGATGAATCATTAATGGGGATATAGATTTTCCTAGACAACACTCATGAATAATCTGAGAATCCAAAACTATAATAAATAAATTAAAACAAATAGAATGAGGGGAGAGAGCCTATTGAATATGTAAACATCATGTAATGAACCAATAATAACAACAAAATTGTCCTAAAATAACCCTCGACAAGAAGATATGATATGATAGAGGCACCTTCTCTGCAATCCTTATCACACAGAATGTCCCCGATAGGTCACCCAAGATCAAGCAATGGCATTGCGATAATCACCATTATCTCAGGAAAGTAGTTGGACATGTCAAACTAATGATATTAATGTCCCGTAGCATGTATATGTGATTAAATATGACCGATTTAATGTAAAATAATCATATAAAAGATGAATTGAATGGATAATCATGTAGTAAAAGAAATACATGAGACATAACTATAGGAATCTAGGGTAGGAACTATAAAATACGCATAATGTCGAGGCCCTCCTCCATCACCAACATGGATTTGGGTGATATGCACTGTAAAAAGTGGTGACTAACTAGAGTATATAGTCTAATAAATTCCCCATTCCATATTGAAAAAATAATGTTTACACAAATAGTCAAACTCATGGAACCTCGAATTAATGCTTCCAAGCACTAGAATTGATATCACATAGTGGAGGATATCAGCTACGAAATTTTTTCCTTTAGGTACGATACTAGATAATAAATGGAGTGATCATGAAACATGAATAAGTGAATCACATGATCAATAATATGCCTTAATAATTGATTATTCATGGGAACATGAATAACACCACACATAACAACTAAAAACAATGAGATTTAATACAAGTTAGCACATAAAAAATATATGTAATTCACAATATAATGGAAAGTAAAAAAATGGAATACATAAGAATAGAATATATACATTGATCCTCATATGATTCACAGGAAACTAAATGGTCATGTTATAGCACCAGGATGTGTCACCCAGATCATGAAACACACCTTTGGTATACTATTTAGATCATGTGAAGTCCCCATGAAATGTCTGACAAAGTCACATCGAACATCCACAACATGCAACCCAGGATTTTAAAAACCCTCTGGTCTCACCATTTAAACCTTTTTTGACCCCCATACTTATCTCCTAACCCATATTACAACACCGGTTCATGTCAGTAGAGTCTTGTGGTTACACGGAGGCATTCCAACTTTCTTTCACAAAACACTCTTGGAACACTAGCATTGTCTCACAATATCCTCCAAACATGTCAGCGAAGTCGTGTCACAACATGCGAGACCTATCACACTAACCGATGCTATTCCCTCCAATATTGTTTGCTTGCACTTGTGATGACACCATGCCATGTTAGATGCATCAACAACCACCCTCTCGACATGTCAACTGCAACCACACAATGGTTGCAATGGGAAACCATTTTGGAATTGTGATGTCCTCCAAATATGTTTGCATTGATTATGTGCCAAATCTCAGAAATTAAATCTAGTATATGGGAAGTCCATTGAAAATGAAAACATGATTATATGACTCCCATAAGACATGTCAGGCATACATCCTCTTACAAGTCATGTAGACAATCAAGGAATGTCGAGTGTATAATCAACACATGTCAGGAATAAAATAATTATAGGAAATAAGGGAATCAAATTAATTGGTAAACTTGTTCATAAAAAATCTGTAGGACTCTATGATAAGATGAACATTAGTGTGTAATACCCATCCAATTGAACTATTATGAATCTAATTTTAATAGTAACAAGGATACATAAGATTCCTTTATAAGGCATGTGGTCCATATCATGTATCCTAAGGGTTATCATAGTGAATAAGTCTCACATATATAAGAAACGAGATTGATCATTAGATATCCCTTGTTCCACACACTAAGAATAGCTCATATGGGCTCTAGGAGTGGCAATAATCATATCATTTCCACTATAAGAATTTCTCTGGATAAGGGAAACCTAATACTGTATGCCTCGATCAATATTATAATGGGATATGTCATGTATATAAGGGAAAATTATGTGTGCAAGAGACGATTAACTAAAATGCATGAGCTCTGAAGCATTCCATAGCTAGGATACATTAGACACCTTATTTTGGTTTGATCCCTATATCACACCTCAAAAGGTTTTCCTAATATCTAAGAATCTTATTCATATGAAAATGTCTGATTATTTTACATACCTTGTTTGTCACATTGATCATAGATCACATGGTCTCATGGAGTTTAAATGGTCATATAAATTATTTCAAATATATTTAAAAAAGATAAGGTTGATGGCTCAATATAATCCCTGACCAATTGAACTAATGGGAACCTGATTTATTCCGTAACTAAGATACATAGGATTCCTTCCCAAGGACTGATACCAAAATGAAATGGGAATCCACATCAGTTTATTTCCCAATATATATCAGAAATTTCAATCATCAGTACCCAATCATTCCCATGGGATGATCATTATACCTCATCCATCAACAGAGATAGAAACAAGATGAACTACGGTTACACTGATTCCAACTGTATTCGGGATATGTTGGATGCATTTCTAAGGATCAAACTCAAAATTTAAAAAAATATGTTTTGTCAAAGTACATGATTTCTCACATCCATATGTAATAATGATAATGACATTATATCCATTGTTTCTCAGACCAAGAATAACCAATGTGGGATTAGAAAACTACATTTAACCCATCATGGGAATCATGAATCTTCACTAGATAGGGAAATTATAGTATGTAAGACTCAATGAGTGGCATGATATAATACCCCCATATAATTGTATCTAACTTTTTCTCAATCCTAATGTCCTGATCGTATTATGATTACATTGATTCCTTCCATAAACAGGATACGCAGGATGTCTCCTTGGGACTCAACCTCAAATATTTAGTTCTGTAGTTCTTACACATTTATGCTCTCGGTATAGAGTTAATATACATTGGTTTAAAGAAAAAAAATTTGCTTGATTCCTCCAATGATTTAGATATATAGGACACATCATAATTAGTCAAACACCTCCACAATAATTATCTACCACCCTATATGGAAGAAAAATCCAATCTTATTTTTTATATGACTTCAAAATATATGCAGCTAACCATCATCAGGAAATTAATGCAGAACCTAATGTACACACATATGGATTCAATAATGATACTCCTTTTCTTTTAACGAAAATAGACATAATATATAATTAATGTGTTAGTGTAACTGACCCCATATTATGATTAAGAATAGATTCTCGAACAAAAAAAAAAAATATAATAGGTTCATTGAGAAGGAAAAAAATCCCCTAAAATGGGTTTCATGAGACCAACCTTCAATCCTCTCATCTAATGAGAGTCCCTATGAGACATTGTCTTCGAATCCCAAATTGACCACCTAACATTATAAGGCAGGTTCGTACTCATTTACAAATGAGGGAACCTTTGAGAGATTCCATTAAAAATGGTAATAGTGACACAATGTAAATTATTTTCAATGAAATAAAACCCCCCATGATTAACCACATGGATACAATGAATACACCTTAATGAGGGAATCAGGTTAAGTATTTATAATTGAAATCGAATTGATTTACAAAATAGGAATATCTTTAATAATAAAATGATTGGTTAATCATGTGTTAGGTCACTTTGTTCTTCATGTCCTATAGAAAAATCTTATTATATTAATTTATATTATATAGAAGATCATCAATAACATGAGTTCCAATGAAATAATTTTATCCTCACATTGACAAGTCCACATGAGAAAAATGTCTCGATTAGGAATAAAAACAATAAATTTTTAACATTGTTTATCCAGTTGAGAACATCATGCCTATGATATTTCATGTGTCGGTGAAATTGTTCCTTATTTCTTATAGGACATAATATACATCTATCATTGACTACATCCTAATCAGAGATAATGAAATCATCCAGTGATCATTCTGGTATGTTATGTGTGCATGAAACCCCTATGGTCTGCAAAATGTTCTCACTTGACTGACTACATCAATGGAACGTGTAGAATACAATGGTCTGAGAGTACCATCACCATGGTAAAATCCATTCCCTTAATAATACTAATGAGGGTCTCTAATATCTATGTATGATAACTTCTCATCATCTAGGTAATGATATAACTATGCATGTTTCCATCATTTTCACATAAAACGACGTTGGGAGCATATCCAAGCAGCGATAAAACCACCACAGTAAATATATGATTATGGTTGACCAAGAAGAGAAAAAATGTTCCCATACAGTTTAGGGGCCACTAGGTAGGGATCCTATCATCCATTGTCTCATGAACCATCCTAACAGTACTCATCAATCACATGCTGAGGGTACCCCCCATCAAACTACCACGTTTGACGCCAATACATTAGCAATAAGGAATAAACATTGGGAAAGGAAGGTTGTGGAAAAATGTAATTGGTAACATATCCCCACTCTCACCGAATAATACTACCTGTATATTCCAGTAGTATCCAGTAAGCATGTTTACATCCCTACTCACTCAGAATAAGTTTGCAGGCATATTCCTACTACAGGTATCAGGGAGGAACCTATAGCTACCCCCATGCATGAAGTCCATTAGAATATTCTGATGGTGAAAGGAGGATATAATTGTGAACATATCCCAAATTCAATCAATGATATCTAATAGTATGACATAGATATGGAAAATGTGAATTCTTCTAACATTATACACAATTATCTAAAATTCCAATACATCAAAGAAAAAGCTAAAGAACTCTGCCGGTATATTCCAGTAGCGGCATAGATACTGGGATGGAATAATATTTCTATTCTTATAGATTGGAATGCTAAACACATAAATCATCGTAAACATGTGGCTACACTAGATAAAGAGAATGTTTTTACTCCCATCAAGGAGAAATATAAGCATATTATAATAAATCATAGGGAATCAAACAACACTCATATTCATTTTCCAAATGGGGATCAACATGTGAGAGAGGCACATGCCTTGTATTAGCCTCATATCCCTTATCTTTCTAGTTCTCACAATGTGAGAAGGGAAAATATCTTATGACATTATCATATTTTTGATGAAAAAAGCGTCATATTCCAAGGGCCCTTGATCGGGCATATATCCTCGTTCTCCCTGAGGCAATCCATGTTGTAATGGAACATGTCTTAGAACATGCACATATTCATATCAGTGAATCCACCCTTTATATTCTGGTAGACCATAGAATCCATGAACATAATCCTACATTCGTCATTGAATGACTACACCAACTTCATTCTGAGTTATTACATGAGGAGGTTAATATCCCATATCCCATTCTAGAGGATCATCATCACATTCCCATGGGGAATGAATATACTAAACAAGCTCATATTTCTACTCCAAATATGGCTCACCATGTGAGAGGGGAACATGCATTGGTGTAGGATCATATCCAGACAATGAAAGACAATTAGCGTATTCCAATGGCCTATGATCGATATCATATTCATATCATGAACAAGGCTTGCTATGTATGAATGGAACATGCCTTGGGGTAGGATCACATTCATTTCAATAATTATATAGCTCATCGGAATACTCCAACAACTTCTCTATAGTGGTATCATACCCCCACATTACTGGATGTTTATAATATTATTCTTAATCCCTTCCATATATAAGTATAATTTCCCTACACAATTATAAAAGTATGATCAGAGTCTTCCAGCCACAATTTAGATTGATAATGATAGTCCTAATCATGTCAATTCTAGTGACCTTGATGTTTTCTAGGACACATTATCAACACCACAAGGGTCTTTCAACTCTTCATCCAAAGAAGAAGATGATCATTAGTGCGATACTCTTCCTCTTTCTAGTGTGGGCATGGATCGCAGGTACTCTAGTCCTAACATACACTATGGTCACCCTCCCCACAAATATATATCCAACTGAAAAGGAAATCCTCCCCTTTCCCAAACACCTCTTCATAGAGAGGTTTTAAAACCTAAAATTCCTTCATTTATAGAGGTGATCGACACATATTGGTCAACCGCATATAGTTCCTCAAACATCATTATGAAGAACTCCAGAATAGTCAAAAGGAGACCCTGTAAATCATGTTTTATGGCCTAAATAGACGGAGGTGTGTCAGTCTAGTGAAGGGGAGGATGACCTCGAAATATGGAGATAGTTATCATGAAAAAAACTCACCATCATGTTTTTTCATGTCGCTACATCTGACGATGAGATCCATGATGATCTAGAAAATGTGTGCATGCCATATTTATGCAAGAATATATTGTTTATTCACAAACTATTGAATAATTGAAACCACCCTTATATATGATATGATGTTAATCTTCAGACCATCAATATGATCTTTTTTCAGCTAGACAATGATACTATCTCTATGTCCCAAGATTCAAAATCAGCTAATCATAGTACAAATATGTGATTTTCATGGCTCCATTGCATCACAAATCTTCCGAATCATTATATATAAAGACACACCATGCATATGTATTCAAGCATACAGAATATAATGATCAATACACATTTCCACACCCATCGAATATTATAAACCCTCAGATATGGAGTACATTAGTGTTATATCCTCTTGTGAAATTAGGGGACCAGGTAATTCTCAGGGCAGTTAGTCACTAAAATTGAATACACCCTACAATAATGTTTTCTAGGAAACATGAACAGAGGATGTATATGGTAATATGTTCATTTAAATGGACTCCTTAATGAAATATGAATTCATGCTAAACATGATGTCCAATGTTTCAATCATTCTGAAAAATTCCTGTAATTAATGACTCCAATTTTATGATTCCCTCACACCTAACTCCTATGGTATAATAGATGTGGTGCATAAAATGAGCTATAGTAGAATCTTCCATATCATCCATCCATAAGTACACCCAAATCACCAATCAGGGGTAATATCTAACACTTCCACCATCTCTCGAATCATTAGTGATCAAATGATTTTGGACATAATGGCAGTAGTTGTAAGAAAAACCCATCCCCCGAGGCTATGGGAATTTATATATTAATCACCATCTCTAGGTTCCTTATCCCTTGATGAGATCCTATGTAAATTAATGTTGTATCCAGATTAACACCTAACAACCGAGATTTGAAAATTTATATCTCAAACCCCACTAGAAGGCTCATTATCCCGTAAGTGGTTGTTGGGGAAATAAAAAATAATTCATTATTAACCCCAAGAAACTAGGCTAGGGAAATTTGTTTCTTAATGCCCATCCCAAGAGTCATGAAATTTCTGAATGGAATCATTGAATCTCAAAAACATGACAAATAAATTCCATTTGCAACCCCAAATGACCATTGACGTATTGGGATGAAGAAATTTAAATCATCATCATCATGACCAACATAGGGATAATAAATCTTCTCTAGTTTGGGAGGTAAAAATAAACATTGATCATCCCATCTATTCATCCTTCTTCAAGACATGCCTCTGATATTCAGGTCCCATTTGTAAAACATGACTAGAATCTACCTCAAATAAATTATTCATAGACTTAGATTGGAGGAATTTACGACAAATATGAATAGACCCTACTGGTGTTGAAATAAAAAATAGACCAATATGGCCAGGGATTTGAATAACTATATTGATGAAGACAATGGTGTATCATCAAATTTCATTGAATGTAATGGGACAGAAAAATTTCCTGATATTCATTTGGTAATGTATTAGCTATCAATATGAAAATCATTTTGGATAAATATGAAAATGAAGAGGTCCACAAGACAAAAAAATATACCCCAAGAGGAGGATGATATGGATGCAGCAACTAAGGCTACACACACCATGAACCAATGAAGTATCCAAAATCTAGAACCTCTATATATATTTTTCCAGCTCTATAGAGGAACACAAGCAAATGGAAAGTGAAACATGAAGTCACATACCAATCATCACCCAAAATAGGTGAGGTTCCTTCCATAGAGAAATCATTTTCACAATATTAGAGTGTGATACACGCTCTTATATGAATAAACAAATAGATACACTAGGGAAATATTCCTTCCAGTTATCATTTTCTAGAATAGAAATATATTCTCCCTTCTATAAAATATCCCCATGTATAAGCGATATCTAAGAGTTATACAATTTATTAATCTAGGAGTCTTGTTTAAATAAGTGATGAATTCAAAAATGAGCATGACATCACTCCATTGTGGTGACAACCTCTCCATCGCTATGGCTATCATTCAGTCATGTGATGCATTTAGAATCAGTGGGAGGTGATGGAGGGGACACCTTATCAAAACCTTCCAACTCAATATAGATGGGAGGAAGCATAGACAATATAATCCTCAGTGATTCATACTATCATCAAATCATTGGATACTCTCATGGTAGCCATGGAATATAGACGAACACCTATGCATCCTTAGAGGAATCCATAACCTGAATGGGTGGAAGACAAATTTCCTCTACCCAATCAGGTCAGTCCTACCTTTTCTACATGTTATGGTGCATGTGATCCCATACAACATCTCACACACATTATATCCTAATTTGATCCAATTATAGGCCCTTGAGATTAATAGGAGGCCAAATATATGAGGTTTTTTATAGAGACTATTAATTCCCTACATTGTTTGGAATAATAGTCGACAAGTAGTATCTATTATAGTATGGTATGACGCTCATCATTAGTTCCTTTATTAGTTGAGTTCCACAAAAAAGAAAATGAAAATATTTAACATGATGAACTGAAAAAAATGAAAAAATGAGAGGGATCTGGACTACATATCAATTTGTAAGGGTTTAATATATTCACCTGATATAAATCTCTTATAGGAGAAAATGCTGGAACTATGTTCTAAAAATCTCAAGGATGAGTGTTATAAATCATTCATCCCATAGAAATATCTTGGTGGGTTTTGTGAGTTCTTAGAAATGACACAATATCATGAGGACACCATTCAATGAAACTTGACTAAATCATTATTAATGGTATCAAAATAGGGGAAAAGACTAAGAAATAAATAAGTAGTTGTTGTTAATATGATACTCATTGATTTCCCATTCTTGCACTTAAACAGGTTCATAACAGACTAACACATCTTGATGATTGGGGACACCCAAAAAAATCACCATTTTCTAGAAACATAAACATATAAAGGTCACTTTGGATTTGAGGAATGGTTGAATAAAATATAATCCATACAAAATAAAAAAATTCCCTCATTATTTAATTGCAGTTATGGACAATAACCATCTAATAATACAAAAATCTAAGAATATCGATGAGGTTAACCTCACCGACCATCCTGAATACTTCCCATTCCATATAATCCTATGTCATAATATCCTAGATGGATTCATCCTCAATGAATTCCATCATGTTGAATTCATTTTAGAATATGTGGTAATGGATTAATCCTTAAAGTATTTGGCCCACATAACCATTTCTCAATCAGAAGAAGAGTGTGGTTGATTGAAATTATTTTCTATGCATGAGTGGATGCCCAAAAACTGGATGACATGGATAACAGTTGACCAAAATCATTCTACCTTGAGATCACAACTACACAGTCACGTAGTATCTCCACCACCCAAGGAGTAATCCTCAATTATTCATCCCAATGTTCGGTGTGACCACTAATAGAAAGAATAAATAGAAGACTATGTGTTTTATTATTCTCTAATGCATTCTCTAACTCCTGTAGATTTCTTTCCTTCAGCATCACCAACACAAGAATACAACCCAAATTGGGGGGGGGGTAAGGGAAGTTCTTGAATTTATCAGTGGTAATCATAAAGAACTATTAAATGGGTTGCATTTATCAGTGCTAGAGAAAAGAGCTAATAAAAGACCCTATATATCAGCACTAATAAAATGCATATATATATAATATATACTTTATAAGTGATAATAGTATTGTTATTAATTTTTTTATTTGAAAATATTAATAATTTATATAAAATTATTTTAAGTAATATAAAATTAATTTTTTTATACATTCAAAAAACACATGTTTATAATTAATATATATTTTCAAATAATGCAAATATATAGATATATATATATATTATTAAATAATAAATATATTTATTTTTATTATTATAATTATTATGTTTATACGTTTGTTATTTTAATTATGATTATTGTGTACATTATGGATATTATGATTATTATGTTTATTATGTTTATTATGATTACAGTGAATATTATATTTATTATGTTTATTATTTTTAATTAATTTTTATTTTGTTTTATTATATTTTATTTTGTATATTATATATATGTGTGTTTATGTATTTCTGTTTATTTGGGTTTTTTATTTTTATTATGTTTATGTTTTATTTTAGTTTATTATGTTTGTTAGTTTATTATCATTATTATATTAATTATATGATATGTTTATTTATAAATAATTTAATATATATATATGTATACATAATAAAAATATATAACAGAAAAAATCAGTTAGAGAAAAATTATCAAAACATTTATTAAATTAAAATAAAATTACAGCAAGCAAGAATAAAAATACAGAAAATAAAACTAAATATAATAAAAAACTATACCCATCACCATATCCAGGATTGGTTTCTTCATCTGGAGTAGCCAATTCCCACACTGAGATTTTATAGTACTTCAGAGTATTAATGTACTTCTTTAAGAGATTTTACTTTTCCAAATATAGAAACTTCTCAGAATACTATTTACATTTTTTCATGCTGTCAGAATACTTGGTAAGAATCAGTTTCAGCATAAATAAATAAATATTCCTCTACCTTCTTCTTGGAGGAGCGGTCATAACTTTCTAATTCCCTAAAACATTATTCTTTCCACCCTGAACTATGTCAGTATAAGAGGTTCAACCCACACAACTAGCATTCTTCTTTCCTTTATTAGAGATGTCTCCCCATTTACCAGGGATATGCACATTCTGGTAACCATCATTCACTTACTTTTATTGCATGATGAGACTGTTACTATAAGTTATTACTAAATATTGTGGGTTCTTTACAAACTCATGATCATTATTCATCCCCATCTACAATATATCTTCTCCCATTATTACGTCATGAGAATGAATTTCAATCTACACATTTCTAACATCATACCATAGAATTTCCTCCTCAATATTAGAGAGCTTCCATTGATTCAATTCATTCAAGTTGTTTGTTGAAGACTTTTCTTGCATCTTCCCATTCCTACTACCATTATTGTTCCACTTTTTTCTCAGAATCAAAACCATGTTGTCATATAGTTCTTCCACCACCATCTATCGAAGAGATAAAGCATGACTATCTTAATAAACATCTCAATCCAGGTCCAATTACAATTCATCATCCACCAAACTTGAAAAACAATTTCAAAGTGAAATAATAGCTGGATAATTCTCAGTTTGAGGCTACAACCCTGATGAAACCATCACCCATACACCACATTTTTCCAATGAATATGCAACCTATATATTCTAAATAGGATTGCCCTACATTTCCACATTTCTCTCAGTGGGTACAACTTTTGGGTTTATAGTGGCCACCATTCCTCACGGGTTTACCACCCCCAAGATCAAGCTTATTGTTCACAATGGGGTGAGTTGCATGCTTGATAGTGGCCTCCAGACCTCTGGTATTGAGCACCCCAATATCAAGCCTCATTCTTCCTAACCCCTCAGCCACCGTCGGTTTCGAAGGCTCCTCCATTGACCTCATTGGAGGGCCATTTACTATGGTGAAACTTACAGGACAAGGGCCTGACCACTTTTTGTACCCAAGTCCAGCTTTCCTTGCTGATAAATCGAGTCCAACACAACCTGTCATTCCAAAGAGACCAACAGAACAACTCTTCGACCTCTGAAAACTTCCTATAAATTCCCAACATTAAGACACAGGTAACAATAATCAAACCACAACTCAAAACTGCACAAATCGTATTTTAGAACTCCTCACTCACAATAATTAAGAATGATTGAACCACAGGTTTAGATAAATCAACATCAACACATATTCTCTATGAAAACGGATGGAAACCAACACATGTTCTTATGTCTTATTATAGATAGTGGGCATCCAAATTTCTAACCATGTGAATGATAGCAGGGTACTGAAATGGAATTGATAATTCTGGAAAACATACCCAAATTTCTATGGTTAGAGAATCACACCTCATGTGGTGGTCATAAGACCATCAGAAGAGAAAAAATCAGCAGCCATCATATATATGTAGAGTAGAGTACCAGGTCAAAATATAATATTACTTTGAATAAAAACTAGTAATTATGTTCCATGAGTCAAGAAGACCCATAGTGGTGCACTCATATAGATTCCCTGAGTCAAATATGATGCGATCAAAGAGATCCACGAATGAGTGTTGTTGCTTGAAGTGCACAATCAATGTTAGATTCAGTAAAGAGGAGGCATTAGTAAACTCATGGGTCATGATTGAGAGCTGTGGGATCACATCATATAAATTATGAACTTTGGTGGAGATGAATATTTTCAGAAATAAAGGTAGTTAATCGGGGTTTGAGAATGGGAGAAAGCAATAATCACTATAGGGCAGTGAAGATCCCTCATCCTCATATATAGGAGGGATCTTCTAGAAAACCATCACCACCTATGGCGTTGATCATCGTGCTCATACCCTAACTCCCATACATGCCCCAATATATATATATATATATATATATTGAAATGAAAAAAAAATTACAATTAAATTTGTCAATTAATTTATTCGCAATGGATGTTCATATTCATCATGAATTTTCATTTATACATTATACCCTAATGTTGGCCATAAATATATTTGAAGATCTTTTTATATACTATAATTTATTTATTACTGTTCCTCTATATATGATACTTTATGTTCTCAAAAATACTAAAAATCAAGAAAATTATATTTAAATAAACAATACATTTATGTATTATATTTCAAAATATAAATACTCAGGCGTATATAAATATATGCTTTCAATAAAATATATATAATTATAATTATATATAACTAATTAAATATATATTTGTTTCAATAATTATAAAATTAAAAAATATTTTTTAAAACGATAAATATATTTCTTATATTTAAGAATACCTTTGGAATTTTTTATATAAATATATGTTTTTAATGAATACACACACACACACATATATTTAAATACTTATGAAATTAAAATTATATATTTATTTATATATTTATTTAACATTCTTTTGTTGTTAAATATATAAATAATTATAATAATATTTATAAATATAATAAATATATTTATTATTAATACATTTATTATAATTTTATAATAATTAAAATAAATGATAAAATGAATAAATAAATCAATAAAGCAATAAATCAATGGATTAATAAATGGATAAAGAAATAAATTAATAAACGAATAAATGAATATATGAATAAATTAATGAACTAATAAATAAAAAAAATGAAAAAAATGAAAAAATGAAAAATGAAAAAAATGAAATAATGGAAAAAATGAAAACATGAAAAAATGAAGAAATGAAAAAAATGATTAAATTGATAAATGAATAAATGAGTAAATGACTAAATGACTAAATGACTAAATGACTAAATGATGAAATGAATAAATGAATTAATGAATAAATGAATAAATGAATAAATGAATAAATGAATAAATGAGTCAATGAATAAATGAATAAATGAATAAATGAATAAATGAATAAATTAATAAATTAATAAATGAATAAATAATTAAATAAATAAAGTAATAAATGACTAGATTTTTAAATAAATGAATTAATATATAAATAAACAAATAATGTGATGTTTTATCTGACCTGATTTCAATCCCAAGGGGAAAAGGCTCTCTGTAATCCTACATTAGTCTCAGTTTCCTATTCTTCTACGTTGGATTAATTTCATGAAGGTGATCACATAGGCCTAATGCATCTCTTGTGAAGTCAATATTATGATGCATGCATGACACTAGTTGGAGCCTTTGTGTTATGTAATGGGCATTATTCCCACTAGGTCATTTATAAATATATGGTATAAATAAGATTTTATGGATGGACAATCCCTTTAGAGGCAATGGTATGCCTTTCTGTCCTATGTATGTGGATTGTTTGTGTGTTCAATTTAATTGTTCCCCCCAAAATCTAATATTTGATCTATATTGAGAAGTTTAAATAACAAATCCCTTATCAACACTTTTTATCACTAATAAAAAGAAGAAATCATCAGTTTTGATGATAAATTCTTCCCCTGATTTTATAAATGATCCTTAACATCCTCCACTTCCATGGGCAACCCTCATGATCTCATGGAAGCCTAAACATGTTCTACCCCTCCTCTGCAGCTGCTTCTTCTTCCTACTCATCCCCCCTCCTACTCCATCATTGCTCAGTCTTTCTCATTGTCTTCCTCTACCTCCACTACCACCAACTCATCTTTCTTCTCCTCTACTACCACTTCTGTATCCTCATCCTCCTCCACTTCCATTGCTACAACCTTCTTCACTTCCTCATTCACTGTTGTCGTTGCCAATACCATTTAGTTTTTCTCATATCGTTTAGGAGATTCTAAACCATTATGTTTCAATAGATTCCTATCTTGATCAGTGATATATTTTTCACCATTAATCAAGTATCTTTTTTGGATAATTACATCTCTAAAAACATAAGTTAGGATCTGTACAAGTTATATCTCATAGTATTGATGTATTTAATTGTGTATACGATTGTTTAATTATGACAATGTTCTTCATATTTAATATCTTTGTATAAATATTAAATACAATGTCTAAATGATCTATTGGACCATTCATAGGCCTCATGGGATCTGATGTTGATGGGTTGAGAGGGGCTCTGGTCACCCAACTAGCGAGCCACTCCCCTGAACATGATAACTGAATTATTAAATGACGAATTAAAGGGGTTACATGATTGGATCAGTTCTAAATGTTTTTTGAATTATAATATGGAATAATGTGTTCTTCTTAATAACATGAATATGATAAATTATTTATGGATTGAATGTTAGTAAAAATGTTAAATTGATTAAGGGGGAAATGATCATGTGATAAAATTGTTTTGAAGTATGTTTAATGTTTTTTATTATGAGTAAATGGTATAATGGGATAGTTGTAGATTTTGGTTAACAATAATGAATGTTATGGATGATGATAAATATGATTAATATAAGAGGTTCTCCCATGGATGTATTAATGTGGTTAAATGTTTCACTAGTGGTAAACATTGAGATGATTTTAATGATGAAATGAATATAGGTGTTGGTATTTGAGGTCCACAACCTAGAGAGAATATTGGTCATTGTGGTCTATTGAGTCATTCTCACACCATGATTTGGAAATCATTGGGTAACAAAGTAGACATTTTAATGGTTCCATGAGTCTGTATATGGAATATATGGAGCTGTAGAAGAAACCCTCTCATAAATATGGTATGCCTCAATTATTTTGGGAAATAATCAACTAATGAAATTTAATCCCAAAATTATCATTAATCTATGTGTGAAATTGGTAGTATATGAACATTAACTATATTATACAATAGCACAATAAATGATCAACTGTGTTGTGGTGGAATGACATATTCATCATTAGAGGAATCCCAAAAAAATGGGAGGTTAGATAAAGAAAGATCCTATAATAATAACTTGATTTTATATCATATATAGTTACTTAAGGGGATAAGGACTAGTGAATTTTAATTATAGTATAATAAAATGGAGTGAAAAAATTACACAATCATTAATTGGGAACATCATGTGGAATATCGGTATAAGTGATGGTGAAACCATCTCAGAGGATCTCTATGATAGTGTTAAGCAGGGGGAGGGAACCCAATAAAAGAGAATCTAGCACAATATATCATGTAATTTTGTAATGTTAGGACTAATGTTTGTTAATTTTATCATAATGTATAACATATATATATTGGGAATTATGTCTTTGTGAAAATTCCTAAATGGATCTTTTAAAATCAATATAGTGTTTTGAAATGATTCCTAAGAAATTATATGTGTACAACGTACCCTATTTTGATTTTGAATATCTTTAATAATGTTCATAAAAAATTATTTTGTGTTTTGAGAAATGAGGCTTGGAACTAATTGGTTTATTTTAAAAAGAGTGTTATTTTAAATTAGGAAGATGTGTAATTGGTTTCTTTTTTAGTGGGATTTCAACTGCTAATTTTTAATTGGAATTTAACTAGTATTTTCAATGTGTGGGGTTTTTATAAATAGTTTTTGTAATGGGATTTCAACTATGTAAATGGTTTATCTAAATCATATCATTATTATTTTATAAATATTTTTAAAAATATTATACAATTTTAGCCTTGATTAATTTTTATATCAATGTTTTGTGTATTTATATTGTTAAATATTAGTATCAAGAAATCAGTTAAGATGGATATGAATAAAGAATGGATGGATACCAATCCTATGAAAAAGGATTATGAAGATGGAGGGAAATATTTCATCAATATTGAAAAAGACTATTCATATGACCCCTATAAAATTCTTTGTCCGTGTTTACGATGTTTTCATTCACGAAAATTAAATCTCAAGGAGATGGTAGATCACTTGATCTGTCATGGAACTGATTGAAGTTATAAATTTGGGAATAAACATGTGAAAAATGTGAATGTAGATATTGGTTGGGATTGTACCACATTTAAGGGGACTTATGATAAGACTATAAGTGTGGACAATAAAGAATAATGTATCGAGGATGCGATTACAGATGTGAATGATGATAATGATCTTATTGAGGAAATGGCATGTACAATTGAAGATTAACATTGTGATTACCCAAAATTGATTGAGAAGTTAAATAGTTGTGAAAATACTCAATTGAATGGTTGTTTCAATAAATATACATCATTTTTAGCCATATCGAAGCTATATTATATTAAATAAGAAAACATATGTAGTGAGGCTAGTTTTACATAATTACATGATCTCTTGAATGACATGCTCCTAAAATATAATTATCTCTTGAGGTTAACATATGATTCCAAACAAATGTTAAACTAGATGGGTATGATCTTTGAATAATACATGCATTCCCGAATGACTATATACTGAATGTAAAGGACCACAAATCACAAAGGGAATTCCCAACGTGTGGTTATATTTGATACAACAATGACGAATCTGGTCCTTTATATATTGCGTAGTAATTTCCAATCATTCTAAGGTTTAGGCACATATATTAAAGTGATGAAACTACAAGGAAATTGATGTGTAACAAAGACCGATAAACTAAATATGGAAAACTATGACAACCAGCTGACTCTCCTTAGTTGAATATAATTAATCATGAGTATCATGACATTGGAAGCGAGTTGACAATCCTTCGTAATGCGTTATCTATAGTTGAATTGAATAATTTTGGTTTTCAATGAATCACTAATAGTACATGGCCAGTTATGATTGTAAATTTTGACATGCCACCATGTTTATGCATGTAAAGAAAACACAACATGTAATATATTATTATATCAGGACTAAATCAAATGGATAAGGAATGTGATATTTATTTGTCACTATTGATCTACGATTTGTAATTATTATGGGATTCAGGTGTTATGATGTATGATTCATTCCAAAATTAATATTTTACATTGATAGCCATGTTGTATGAGATTATAAAGGACTTTCCTTCTCATGGAAATTTTTTAGGATATAGCATTAAAGGAATTATTGGGTGTTCCATCTGTAAACAAGGTACATAATCAATTAGGTCAACAAATTTATCCAAAACTATGTTTATAGGATATCAAAAATTTCTACCCTAACAACATAAGTACTAATATTGGATAACGTCATTTGATGGATTTTTATAAGAATGTACAACACAATCTTGACTATAACATGATAAACTTTTTGAGAAAAAAAAAAGATGCTAAAACTGATTTTAGAAAACCATTCTTGAAAAACCATATGAAAAAAATTTGGAAAATGACATCCTTTTTCTAATAACCATAATGGAATATTCTATATTTTAGAATTTTTTAAGATGTTGGGAATGTTGAAAAAAATATAGGTGATTGTTTAATTGACATGTTGCTAAATGAACCCAAAAAATTAAGGCATGAATTGAGTCTAGGTTGGACATGATTGACATTGGAATTCGAGAATAGTTGATGCCATTGAAGGGTCAAAATAGGAAATTTCTTCTTTATGCTACTTACACTCTTTCTTGGAATAATATATATAAGTTTTGAAAATTCTTGATTGATGTAATGTTTTAAGAGGTGTATTTATCCAATATTTAGAACATCGTTTCAATGAGTGATTCAAATTTAAAAGGTCTGAAATCACTAAACTAATACTTTTTGATAAAAAATATAATTCATATAGATTTACACAACATTTTCCCCATGAATTTCCATCATACATTAATGAATCTCTGTATATTCTTCAATGTTGTATGTATCAATGTTATAGACAAATAGAAATTGTCGACTATGGGAAGTGAAATTGTCTTCATATTTTTTGAATTGGATATGTTCTTATTGCTAAAATTCATTGATATTAAGGTTCATTTGATGATTCTCTTGGTGAAAGACATTCGACAATGTGGTTCTCTGCACTATAGATGGATGTTCCCCATTGAACAGTATATTATGATTTTTAAAGGCTATGTTAAAAATTGATATTGGCCAGAGGAACATATCTCCATGAGATATGTTATTGGGGAAGTTGTTGAATTATTTATATAATATATATTCAGTATAAAAAGCATTGGCCTAATGAAATCTCATCACATTGGGTGACTTTTCGGTGAAAAAATTTCTATCAGGGAGGTTTTCATAATCAATATTACATATTGAGAGTCGGACCAACTTTATGTTTTTCCTAAGAGTTTAGACATTGACAGAAATGTTGAAACCCACAAATAAATTTGCAGGCATTGAAGCCCATCAAGTTATGAAAAATAGATATAAAATAAATATAAACAATAGTTTATTTAATAGTATCTGGACCATATTTTTCATGATTTAGATGAAAATATAGACTCAATTTCATTACAACTTTGATGGATATCCAGAGGACTGAGTGTGTACATGTTATCATACAATGATTTTGTAATTAATGGTTATAAATTATATAATAATGAACATGATGAAGATAATACTAGAAATAATAGCAGAGTTAAATTTGTGACTGATGTAATGCATATTTTTGATGTTAGGGGAAGAAATGAAATTTACATGAATTTTCAATCTTTGGAATCATGAAAAAAACTTGGGGGATTGATAAAACGACATTTAAAGTGATTATTTTTCAATGGAAGTAGGTTGATAATAAGATTAATATTGAAATAGTTGATTTGGGATTTGTAAATACTGATTTCTGTATAGAATGGTAGAGAGAAAAACTATATATAATTTCATCAAATGTCGTTCACGTATTTTATGTTTTAGATTGCACAAATCAGAAATAGTCAATTATTATATTATCAAACAAAACCACATAATAGTCGGATAACAACTCAATAGAGGATGGAACCTTTATTGGGATGTCAAAATCATTTCACAGTAACCCCACTTAATAAGGCATATTTTAGGACAAATTTGACTAGAATGATGGGATTTGGATAGTTGATAGAGGGGCCATGTCCTATGAACCATTAAAAAATTGAGTTCAATAAATAGGTTATATTTTTTATAATTTTTATTATGTTTAGTTAAATTAATATTTTTTCACAAATGCCTCAATATTATCTAACATAAATGATAATCCACTTATGTTGATAATATCTTTTCACGTGATGATGTTTTCAATCCCCAGGAACAATTAGTTTCTCAACCCGATACAATACATAGTGTACATGAACAAAAGGTTTCCCAACCTATTTCCCTATGAAAATATATATCCACTAATGATTTTATGTATTATAAATTAAATAGTAAACCACATCTGTTGACAAGTGATTTGGTACATGACGATGATCCCAATATCTACACACAACTGGTCTCTCAACCTGTTGCTTCTATTAGTGTATATGATCAATAATTTTCTCATCATATTTATTCTCATAGTGAAGAGGTAGAATTACTATCTACACATACAGATTCTAGCGCTTCAGAGTTGTTGGAATATATTAATGATGCTATATCTAATGAAAAGAAAGCTGAGAAAACAATGATGGAGAAAAATGGAGCACAATATTTTAACGGTATTTGAAAAAATCATTATAAAAAAATGGAAATACATTATATACAAGATTGGATAGAATACATAGGGCCAACATGTTTACACCAAAAATGGAATGTTAAGTAGATACATATAATTGTCAGTTAAAAATTCGAGATTATTGATGTAGCTTCACGGAACCATGTTGTGGTTGACATTAAAACACTAATGTGTGGAGATATTATGGTTACATTGTGATATATATTTTTTAATTTATATAACATTATATTTTGAAAAATTGACTTACTCTTCATCATCCCTTTATATAGTGTATTTTTAATGGATAATTCACACACTGAATATGTATTAATGGTTGTGGGGAGGATTCACAATCTCTTTGGCACAATTTTAATGAAATATTATCTTAATGATACTAAAAGGCAAATAAAACCACACCAACTCTTATTTATGAACATATTATAACCAAAGAATATTGGGAAGTGATTACCGGCCTGTGTGCAAAGCAGAATTTTTAGGTACATTGTGTCTGGAAATATATTGTCTAAAGGTATGTGTATTTATCATTTTAATTGAAAATTTTTTATTTATGAAACAACAATTGACTGATGAAAACAAAAAATGATCATCAAACCTATCATAACCCTAATGTAATTAAATTATGGTATATACATAACTTGAAAAAACATTGGTTCATATTTTGAATTTACCACAACACATTTATGTGACATAAAACAACACAGTAACTACATTACTTTGTTTATATGCATCTTGATGAGTCAAAATCCAAATCCATTTAATCCCAGTGCTTGTTCAATGGATGGAGTACTATATTACTAAATATGGAAATATAAGAGATGAAAACACACAAAAAGTGTGGGATATATGTGTGTGTATGACATAATAAAAAAATTCATTAAACCGCTATTTCATAAAAATGATTACTTATTTTACAATATTTTCTATCTGAAATATTAATAAGAATCTGAAACACCCACAACAAATGTAGACATACATTCAGTTCCTTTGAAGATGCTAGAATGGTTGGTCCATGGTAGATATGCTTGTTTTGGGGTGACACCACAAACATATTTTCAGAAAACAACAATCTAAAAATAAAAAAGGGGAAATGAAAATTATAAGAGAAATATTTGATATGTTTGATGAATAATTACAAATCCACTGAGAGATAATGTCATAATTGATTGGGTGGAGGGAATGAGAAGAAACATCTCAAAAACTACTGGTGTGTGAAGTTCCCTCCTCAACCCCCACCAGTTTTTAAGAAATCCATTACACTCAAAAACCTAACTTAACTAAGGTAGTAAATTTTCAAATAAGTTATTTGCGAGATGTGAGTAATATAGACACTATACAATGAAACCATTCCTGTATACACATTCAAAAGGGTAAAAATTACTCAGAATTATATTTTTTAACACTCACCCATTACCTTCTAGTGAGGGAAACAATGTACAATATCTAGAATGACATGCTATAAAAAATACATATTTTGATAGGTCTTGTCAGAGTGTTGATTACTATTGCCCATTATATGAGTTTCAAGGATATTTTTTTGAATGATGATGAAAATTTTCATAATGTCACACAATCTCTAAGAAAATTCATCTCTTGATCGACCAATCTTATAAAAAAAACCTGTCTATATGGAGTTATTCTTTTCAATTTTAATTTTGAAGATGAACCAATATAATTCAATGAAAAAGGTCTGCACTGATGGATGTTTTGATATAAGGACAAATGGAAGGCTGTTAAATGACAGAACTATTCAGAACCATATCATGGATCAATGAATCAATAGAAATGATCTACTAGAAGAACCTTAACCCCCATTCTATATCCAAATTATTTGTCATTGTAGTCTCATGTGGATATTTATTTTAAATATTATTGGACTAAAATAATTTTTTTGGATAAAATATGTCTGGGAGGATGATCCAAATGTCATTGGTGTTGAGAGTGAAACAGAAATACGTGAAAATTAATGCCTAGGTGGATTAGTTGTAAATGAATACATGAGTTTTGTTTTCATGATTTTATTTACCAAAAGTTGATATACTATGTTAATTATGACTAAATAAATTTCATAATTTTCTGAGGTGAATATTAAAAAAAATTAAGGTATTTCCACGTGAACATTAATTATCACTAGTTAGTCCTTACATCACCTCTATATAACAAACAAAAATAGATTCCATGATAGATGGTGACTTAGTGTTAGTTTTTCTAAATTCATTTGATTGAAGAAGTATAGATTATTTAAACTTATTGATAACAAAAATGCAAGGGTAAAACCCTAAAATTTAATCATATCAAATATAAATTGATTTCATTAATTAAAATTTTTCATTGTTTTTAGGAAACATTGGATGCCCATTGCAGTCATTTTGGATTCTTAAAAGATTTGTATTCTGGATCCAATGCATGTATATCAAAAAAATTACAAAAAAATATGGGGTTGTTCAATTTATAATAAAATACATGACATATTTTCGAACTAAACACCTAGTTATATAATATATATTTTCCTTTAAAGAGGATTCTTTTATAACATGGTGTTCTATCACTATCATCTACATCATGGAATGAGTCTAGGGGATATGGAAATGAAACAAGAAAAGTACTATGACTGGAAAATTATATCAGTATATATAACAATATTTCACTATCCAAACACATATCATAACAAATGTCATAGTTTTCTCAATGATTTTGTAGTTTTTGAAACAAATAGATAGAAAATATTGGGTTTATTATGTTTGTAAATTTATGAAAGAGATCATCATTCATGATCAAACTAGCATTCCAAAAGAGGAATTTCCAATGATAAATACTATTTCATTTAAAATACTTATTAATAATTTGTGAATATGATATATATATGCTTAAAAATGAAAGGTTTTCATACATGATGGAGGAATATAGAAAAATAACATTAAGATATGTCAAAATGGAATCAAAACCACCTAAATATGACAAATGGTGTGACCGAAATGGCTCCAAATTTGTCTTATTATTTAAAATTTATATTAATTCCTGTAAAAAAAACATAACTAACATACTGAAAACATAGAAAATGCATTCAGATTGCTTTGATACTTTGGAAAACGGTCCCTCAATATGATGTGATGTGTATGAATTATCCCCCATAAATCCGATGCACGGTGAGACCAGTATCACCATAAATGATTCATCTTATTTTAAATTGATATCAATTCATGTTAAAAAACAAAACTGACATACTAAAAATAGATAAAACACATTTGAATTGCTTTGATACATTAGAGCATAGATCAATGAGTCATTTTTGATGTGTTGGAATCACCCCAACCTCAATCTAAAAGACGATGTCACAATTATGACACCAAATGTGGATTATTATTTAAAATTGACATTAATTAAAGTATGAAACATGACTAACATACTCAAAACCGAGAAAACACATTCATATTGTATTGAAACTTTGAAAAAATTATCCATGATTGAGTTTTGATGTGTAGAAATCAACCCTACCTCAATACGATGCACTATGTGAATAGTTTCACTTCAAATGTGTATTATTATTTAGAAATAAAATTAATTAACGTAAAAAAAACAAAACTAACATACTAAATACCAACCAAACAAATTATTATTTCTATATTATTTAAAAAATATCCATCAGTCATTTGTGACTTATTAGTATCATCCCCGCCTCAATAATATGCTCTATGTCATTGGTATGACTCAAAAGATGTTGTATTATTTAAAATTAAGATTAATTCAATTAAAAAAATAGAATAGACATAATGAATACTAGAAAAATAGATATGGATTTCTTTGATACTTTAGGAAAATGATCCATGGGATAGTTGGAATGTGTAGAAATAAACTCCACCTCAATATATGGTATGACGTGGCCAATATGACTCAAAATGAATCTTATAATTTAAAATTGAAATTAATAGAAGTAAAAAAACAAAACTGACATACTAAAAACACAGAAAATGCATTATTATTTCATTGATACATTTGGAAATGATCCATGAGTCAATTGTGACATGTAGAAATCAATCCCTCCTCATTCCTATGAGAGGACTAACCAGTATGACTCCAAATGTGTCATCTTATTTAAAATTGAAACTAATTCATGTATAAAAACACCAATAAAATTCTTAAAAATGATAAAATTCATTTGAATAGATTTTATAATTTATCAAAATGCACCATGAGTCAGTTGTGATTTTTAGGAATAAACCCCACCTCAATCAGACACATGATGTCACTATTGTGGATCCAAATGTATATTCTTATTTTAAATTGAACATATTTTAAGTTAAAAACACAAATGACAATAAATTAAAATTAAAAATGAATTCTACCCCTTATTGACACCATAGGGTTCACAAGGTTTCTCAATCACCCCATTAAATATTTAATCCCACTTAGACACCACTTATAATTTAATGCTTGTTTCTTTTTAAAATTTATATAGTTCATATTATTTACATATGGGAGAGTTTCAATAATGATTTTTGATTTAAATAATATATATTCTCCCCATATGACTTTCCTTTAAGATATTCACATAATTTCTATTTATGATAAGCAGAACAACATGAATCATTACTCTTCTAATTTCTATTATTGTATGAACACAGTGACATTAAAGAAATGTATTATACTTGAATTAAAATATAATTTCTATTATAAATGTTTGATCAACTAATTTACTCTATGTCTAGTTGGGATAACCCTTTATATGTAAAAAAGTGTGATGGGTTAATTAAATATGGTTTTCCATAAATAAATCATATGCGATACAAATTTTTTCTGTTTTAAATGCTTGGGGATGCTCATATATATTATTCAAGAAATATAATGAACCTTCAATCCCATTTATAACTATATAAAGTAATATCAATTACTATATATTCCCTACTCAAATAGATAAATACCCCTTGAAGAAAAATTATATATAAAATATTAGATATGGAGGGAAAAATAAAATCTTACCACATTTATTATATTTTAAAAGATTTGTGTATATTTTAATATGTAATAGAGAATATAAATATTTGGAATGTAAATAAATATTTACAGATAACTCCCAAGATATACTCTCAATCGTTCTTCACCTAACATTTATTTCATTTAATTATATAAAAATTTATCTAAAAATAATATGAATATACCAATATCTCGTCGGTTTGAGAAATAAGGTTGAGGATGAATTTATAATTTTGAAACTATAATTCATGAGCATATTAAATTCAAAAATATTTGTGATTTCATTGTATTTGTATTTAATTATCAATTCAATACTGAATATAATATCAATATATCAATTATTAACATAATTCTTAGCTATAATGTTCTTCCAACATTAGAAAATAACTCAGTGAATTTATTTTATTCCTCTTGTAGCTTTATATACAACTCCAACTGATCTATCCATATCACTAAAAACCATTGGGAAAATGCTTAGCTATTTTGTATAATGTGGATTCATTATTTATAGTAACATTTTTGAACATGTTATCATAATTGATTTATATTTTTGTTTTAATTTTCTAGTAATTGTTCTAATAAAATTGGAAAACCTGGTGTCCTTCTTTTTAACACCTTCGATAAACCTCTACATTAAACATATATTTTTTCCATTTTGGGAATCTTATAAAATTTATAATAATGTGGGAACAACCATGTATACCATATAATCTCTTTCATAGACTAAAAAATATTTTATTTTCATTTTAATCTATTTTCTTATTTCTATCATTGAAAACATTTATTTGTCCATGGTATGAAATCTCTTAACAAAATAGAAAAAATTCACCCCTTTTGGTTATACACCAAAATTACCTTTCATCGCTATATTATTGGATGAACATGGTTTCATTTATTTTGAAACCAATATAGTCAACTCTGGTATATTTACCTGATTCTCAGCCTATTGTGTTTATTTATTTTATTTAGTAAGAGTATGATAAATAGAACGATTATACAATTATTTATCACAAATATGACCACCAATAATTCAAATATCATAAGAATCCCTTATCCTTTTAACTATATTTTTCAAAAAAAAATTCTTCCAATTTTATAATGTATAATTAATTTTATGAGGATTTCTCCCCAATACACAATTTCTATTAATTTTTTTGGAATTATATAATTTTCATATATTCATATGTTGTTTAAAAATCAATATCTATTTGAAAAAATATTATTTGGGAAATACCTCATACAATTAATCTATATGATTTTCTTTGGGGGATCTCAATCCAAGGATTTTCACTTGTTTGCATTATGATATAACCTCATCATTTTTGATATTTTTAGGGAATTTTTCATCTTGGAAATTTTCACATCTACCAACATAATATTGGTCGATATTCCCAAATTTTTACTCTTCCATGACTGAGTATTTTTTGAACTTTTTTATAATATTTTCATTATTATAGATTCAGTGTAGTAAAATTTTAACAGATAGTGGGAAAAATTTTATCACTGTGTGTGGATGATTCTCTACATGTTTTTTAAAAAATTAATCCATTATTATGATCCTTCATTAATAAAAATCTCTCATATGATGTAAATTTGGAAACAAACTTTTTGCCTAAATTTTGCGGACTTCCATATTATACATACTCCAAATTCATTAGTTTGATTTTTAGTTACTAAAATTTCCTATTGAGACTGTTATTATAATCATCCACATATATCAACCTATTTTCAAATTTACTCATCAACTATAGAATCTAATCTAGAAAAATTAACATTTTCTATACTAAAGGGATATGAAACACTTTTATAAATATTGAATTTACATATTTTTAGAATGAAATGAAATACTTGGAGGCTTTATGTAACTTCTCTAATGTCTGTATAACCATACAACATTTGGAAAATCATCTTCCTCACATTCAGATCTTTTTAGTTCATCATCAACTAAATAAATTAATTCCAAATATTATAGTATAGATTCATACATGGATTTTTCTATCATAATAAGATTATTAGAGTAGATCATATATTTTTCTCTATTGTTTCTTCCAACTCATATAACTCTTTTTATAACTATAACCATTCATAAATCATTCCCTTTACTAATGAAAACATACATGAAAAAAACATGGTAGGGGAATTGTTTTATGATGTCCTAAAATACAGAATAAATTCCACTAAGTGACTCATTAATATTATTTTATTTATATCTTGAGAAAAATTCAACAGATAAATAATTATTAGAAAATTTAGCAAAAATACATACTGGTTTGAAAATCCTCCCGTATTTTATTTTCCACTTACATCATGAAATAAATTATAAGCATTCTCTATAAAATTGAATGTTTGTTTCTAAAGGTATTTTATATGATCTATATGTTTTTTTGGATGGGAGTGGGGGTAGATTGTTACATTAGTGTTATATAATATAACATTTAATCTTTTCACTATATATACATATTAAATAAAAAATGTGAAAATTTTTAGTGAAATTTTTGGAACCATTTTTTGGATAAAAATATAGATAATCCCAATGATCCAATAAATAAAACCTTCACATTGATATGAGTTATTGTTTCTTAGTGGCTATTTGACACACCTGTTGGGGTGGTAAATTAGGTGTTGTCAAACTCTTTTTACCGAATTATAATTCTTCTTTTTATCTTAAACACTTTAGTATTTGAAAACTAGTAGTTAGTTAATGAATATATGGTTATTGTTTTGATTAACATGTTACATAATTAGAAAATTAAATGTATTTATGTTATAAAATATTATCCTGTGGTATTTTTATAATGTTCATCCATTTGTAGTTTACAAAAACTTTTAATTGAAAACTACCACTGATTCAATGATTTTCCACTATAATCATGTCATTATCATAAATGGGTGTCCAAGGCTCATCTAGAAATATCCTTCCAAATAATAAATGGTATGAGATAACATATTAAACAAGAAACATTTTACTAGTATATTATAAATGTAAGGGGGTCATTAAATTAAATTTCATAGTGTTCAGCTCCTGCTAGTATTTTGGTACCTTATTCATTTCGAAGTAGATTAAAAACATTTTCTAGGGATATAACTTATCTTAAACAATAATTGATTCACTTACGCAATTAAAGAGTCTTTTAATGCATAGATTTCTTGAAATATATCTTATATAACTCATTTTATGAATCAATCTATATCATTCGATTAATTAAATAATCTATCATTTAAAACATAACTGAAATATATTTCTTATCTTCTTCTTCATGTTATAAACTTCATAGAGATAAAAAATTACACCATATTAACAAACTCTAATTTAATTCTCTATATGTTATAGATAATCATTCATAAATTCTTCAAGGCTAATAGTTGAAGTTTATTATATTTATTTTTCTTCATCATGAAATTCATTTCTCGAGGATTCTCATATCTTTCTCAAACTTCACTATGTGCCATTTGAGATTAATTTTTTGTATTTAAACATAGATTGTTCCTCTACAATATCATAAATAAACACAAAACTCAATTAAATATGTGTATTTATTAAACACATTTTTTTCCTTTAATAATAAAAAATCCCTAGATCAAGAAAATTTCAATAATGGTGTACAATATATTTTCAATGTGAATTCATTTTTATTATTCATTAAATCATGATAAGTTCATTTTTATTATCATGAAATAAATTTAATTAAACTTCACCTAAAATATTCCTCTTGATATTCTCACTTCCTAGATTGAATAATCATCATGATATTTTGATCACATAAGAACAAAACTAGAATCATCAGCTTTTCATTCCATCAGTATATCAAAATTATGGAGCCACATATTTTCCCATATTTCAATCTGTTTTTAAATTAAATAGATCCATGTAAAATTAGAAAAGAAATATATAGTGTTATTTTTACTCATATTTAGAGTTAAATATGATTGATATACCATTACATATATAAGGATTTATATTTATATAATAACACATTTTATCCAGAATAAATATGTTTTTATTGATCTTTTTCATTACAACATCATAATTAGGACCATAATCTAATTTATCGAATCAAATAATTTTAAATATTTTAATCTTTCTAATGTGAGGAGTTTATATTAGATTGTTAAAATTAGTTTACATCTTCATCGTATTTCACTTTGGTGGATTATAATTTCATCCATTAAAATATCCAAATTTTCACCAAGTATTGAAATCCTACAATGGGGACTTAAATGAATTATGATCAGTATGTAGTATGATAAATACTTATTCTTTGTATGTAGGTAAGTCCACACCATATTAATTTTAATAAATAAAATATCTATTTTTACGATGAAATATTATTCTTAAAAACTCTATTGAACGACTTACCCGGGTAATGACATGTGTTTTGGCTTGATGTCTAATTATTGAAAACGAATGACATTCTTAAAAAAAAATGTTATAACATAACAAATTATGATAAATTTCTGATGTGATATGATCCAGTAGATAAATCCATATATTTAAAAATTTTGATTTTATCCTGGTACTCAAAAATTTAGATATTTATAGATGGCCTCAAAAGGACTTTCAATAGATACAAGGACATTACAATGTTCTTAAATAATATTATAAAATAATAAAATGAATATAATAAATATTAAAACATATTAAAATTAATTTAAAGGTGTTATATCATATTACATGGTCATATTAGAGTTATTTAATTAAATTATATTCCAACACAAGTGAAAATGTTCTTCAAACACTTCTGATCTATCTATATTCCTCACTCCACATTGGCTAGATATACCATCTAATATTAAACTATATTAATAACTAATGATTACATCCATAAAATCTATCTATATATAGGTTCATCAGAGTAATCATATTTCAGGTCCCTATCATTCATTCATTATATAGAATATAACAATCCAGATGTTCATAGGTCACAATAAATTCTACTTCTTTTTGATAGATATTTTTTCCATCCAATATGATATCTCATTTTTATTATTACATTGATAAGTAATAATAGAAAAACCTTATTTTATTCAAAAATAAAAAGACACCATGGGAAACTATACATAATTTGACTATTGAATCCTTTCGTAATATTTACAACAAAACAATTAATCTAGGAAAACACAAAATGTTTTTTCATTAAAATCATAAGCATTCTACTGTAAAATTAAGGGATTTAAATGGAAAAATAACTGATATAGGATGTTATTAATATATATTTAATTTAAGTGTAAAATATTTTTTTCCCAATCGAAATAACCAAAATAATACCTATGAAATGGTGGAAATGTGATATCTCATATCATTGTATTACATCAAAAATAACTATAAACACTATACCCTCAATGGTTTACATTTAACATATAATTTTTTTATTTATTGACTTGCATTGAAGACATGATTACATTATACACATTTCTACTTATGTTACATCACATGTAACTACAAACAATGTTATATCCAATTACATTATGTACGTTATCTATAAATTATTTTGGATAATTTATCATTTGAATTAGTAATTTTTATACAAACACTTTTTATGAAAAATTATCCCTATTAACACATGTTTTTTATGTCCCCATGGATCTATGTTGTATTTTTAATAAATATAAAATGAAAATAGAGTGTTTCAATCAAGGAATGACCTATAATGTAAAAGCATTTATATTCAGAATACAAAAATATCCATATGAACAATATAACACACATTTATATCTATACCTATATCCACATGATTTATCTCACACTTCAAAAATTATAAAATCAATTTCAATGACATTATGTACAAATATGACTCAAATAACCTATAAATATCATACATACGAACACATATATTGTTTATTTTTCAATTAAATACTAAATAAAATGGACTATTAGATTATATTTTATTCAATCACATAGATGAGTAATTCAAATGCCACTCACATGAGAAGATGGAAACATATAAATTAACTTATCTTGATAATACCAAACTCAACATATGTTTTTTCCAATTGTGGGATTAGTTTTCATACCCAATATAGAATAGGAATATCCAAACATTGTTGTAAAAACAAACCACAAGATCGTAAACATACAAAACCAACCCTAAATAATCCATCATTAAGGATATAGTAAGAAATATATCAAATTATAAATTTAAATATGTGAGGAAATGTGTTTAACTCTGTCAATGTGGATTAGTATAAAACATCCACCAATTGTATAATAAGTGCATATTATATGACATTCTATGTGGTATACCTAGTAGGTGAACCCATAATAGAAAACACATTTTGTGTGTTATGAGTGAATTATGAATCTATATACAAGAACTTACTCATATTGATTATATCATTTTTTACAATCAATTTATATCCATATTGATCATAAACTAGGGAAAATAAATATTTTTAACTCAAGGGGGTTAATTATCATTCCACTCTACATTATATATGTGTTACTCGTATCATCTCATTATCATGCCTTATTGTTTTCATCTTTTTTTCATGTATTTATAATTTCATTTTAAAAGAAACCTCTTGGTGTATTCAATAAGATCTTTTAATAAAAAAAATTTCATTGATTGAAAACATTTTTTACCAATTAAATTTATTCCTTTTATTTTTATCATAATCTATTTTCCCCATTTCATTGATGATTTTCCATCTTGGAGCTATAGTTATTCGTCATCTGTAACATGTTGTTGTACCTTTATTGTGTTTTTATTTTTTCCTATATATCCATTATTATTAATTTCATAATATTTATTACAATAACTCTTACTTATGATATGTATACATTTATATCATTCTATTGATTTCATTATCTTCACATCAATGGTATAGTTATACACTTAGACCCGATTGAATCTTTTTTTTTTCATCAGTACTATAATAATGTGATGCCCCTAAGCCATCAAAATAGATTAAAACCTCATTTCCATAGTGGTACTATTATTTTATGTTGGTTGATTCATGAACCCAGAGTGATTTCTATAGAATATATTGTATTGGAGGTTGTGCTCTCTTGTTGAGCATGATTCAGTCGTGGTTCTCATAATTAGTGGCACTTCTTTATGGTGGATGGTGTGCAATGTGTGTTGTGGTTATATATACAGTAATAATACACAATATATTTATATATCTTTTAGTGTTTACTCTCTATGTAATTTCTCATTCAATGAGGGTTTTCAAGGGATTAATAATTTACACATTCAATACCTTCTTCTTCTTTGAATGTTTTCCTTCTTTTGCATGTTCATTCAGTGGTTCCTGGGTTCCTTTAAAAATTCATTCAAATAAATAATGATGTGTAATATTTTTTGTTGATCCTTATTATATAAGTAATGTTTTCTAAGTCACATTTTCATTAAAAATGCGAGGTAAATCACATAGTGTTTTAGAAATATTGTATGTCTTCTGGAGGACCATGGGTCCATGGCCTAGTTGAGAGTAGGTACACAATTTCTTACTTCACTTCCCTATTAGACCATGAGTGAACCTCTCCAAGATTATCCATTACTAATATCCATCATGGTTCTCCCAATATTCTATACATAATTTAAAAAATATTTCTTTTTAATTTAAAGGCATGTGATTGTTTTATGAACCATTTGAAATTTTATGGTATATTATAAATTATAAAAATCATTGACTAGAAAATAAAATATTGATAAATCCAAATACATAACCATTTTTTCATCACTTAAATAAAATTAATGTATTTAATGACATTATATTGTAATTATTTTTTTCATTTTATTTAAAAATATCATTTATATGTAACACTTGTTACATACCTATTTAAAAAAGACTATATCACCATATATTCATCTAATCAATAAAGTCTCACACTTATGTATTTTTGGGAGAATTCATCTTTTCTGAGACAATATTGGGAATGTATTGATATTAAGATTAATAATCCTAGAATTAATTAATTATTAATTATATGAAAATAAATTTACCTTATAAATTTTATTATTCTTATAATATGTAAATTAAGAACAATTTTTATTATTGTTAAAACTAATTGAGATTATTTGTACTAGGATATAGCGTAACCCACAATATAAAAGAATTCAATTTATCAAACTTATTTAAAATACATCATAATGTTGTTAGAGTATTTTCATAGTGACTTCAGTATGTATTAAATGGGTATCTAAAAAATCTATATTTCCAAAATATTTTTTTGTAGTAAATATTGAACTGATATAAAACAAATATTAACTACAACATTCAAATTAGGAATATATTACGATAAATTCAATATTTCCAAAACATACAAAAAGTTTAAACATGAAATAATAAATCCTATATATCCAATTATAGGATAAAAATAAATTCAAAATCATATCTTATATTGTTTAATTAAATAATATATAATTTTCACATAGATGATTTATCATGACTCTCTAGCCCTAGAGGTGTCCCTTATTGACTATCATTGAGTGAAGATTGATAATGATTCTTGATGCCTGCCTCCTATAGGACATCATTTGGTGAAAAGTAGAAACTATATTTAATACACACAAATGAGAGGAATTTCCCTTTAATAAAAACATGAGTAATGAGTGACAATATGAAAAAACAAAAAAAATATTACTCATAATAAATAAGAAATCCCAATATTAGCAAGTAATTTCATACAAACTATGAAACATCAAAATAATCTAAAATTAATAAAGGGAATCCACAACAAGTACATAAAATCCATAAGAGGTATTGAATAACTACACAAGCTAGTAATGTTAAACCCAATTTCTATTCCGATACTAGATACATGGTAAATAGTTTATATAGACCTCGGGTGAGCATAATAGGTTTAATTAGAATGATCCTCCCTAGATCCTATCATAAAAAATATAATGAAATAAAACTAAATCCCAATGAATAAAAAATTTAAAATAATTCATCACCATAACATGTACCCAATGTTCTCATCCACATAATGAATATCTACAAAAATCACATACATGTAATAAATTAATATTTGACATAATATCAAGTAATAATTCCCCTCTACAACTTCCAATCTAGTTTTCAGCCCTCCCTTTCTATAATTTCTCACATCCTGGTCTATTTATCACTAAATAAGAAACATTATTCCAAGGAAACTGTAAAATAAAACTCACCTCATGCGTCATATATTTTTATATATTTACATTTACATATAAATATAACAACTGAGCAGATTTTGGGAGACACCACATCCAGTATTCCAAAACCATGAGCCTAGTGTCATAGATTATGTGGTTACATTATTTCATTGGTAATAAATACAATGAATAACATACTAATGTACATAATATTTTAGTATTCTTATAAAATTAAATATATACTTGAATTCCATATTAAATATGATAAAATAAGATAACACATAATATTAACTTTATGATCCTCTTTATTCCATGTAGCATATCACTACATATCAATAATTAGACATTTTCTAGAACCCAAGGGACTGAAATATAATTAAAGGGGTTAGAAATGATTCTTTATAATGGGTTTGATATAATAAAATCTAATTATGACATGAGTAAAATAGATGAAATAAATGATAATAAAATAAAGAAAAATAAATAGTCACATAAGATTGAAACTCATCCATGGATACAAAAAATTTAAAATATAATCATTGAATTCATTTACTAATTTCATAATGAAGGAATTAAAAATAAGATATATTTAAATATTACCATTTATGCCTTATGATATGAAATATTAAAATACTATCAATGCTTCACGCTAATAAATAATCCAAAATGTTAGGACCTCAGCCAAAAACCTAACAAATTTCTTTCATGAGTCCCACTAAGGCATTGAGGGACTACATAATTTGATTCCCCACTTGTCACTTAATATTTCCAATTCATTTGTCATATGAGTAATCAAAAAACATAACCAACCATCTATAAAAATAAATAATTTTATATATTTGAAGAAGTAGAATAAAAAATATAAATACTTCCCCAAGACAAACAAATCATAAACCGTCCAAATAAATATGGTAAATGTTATCATAAATATATAACATTATTAATGTATATTATTCAAAAAATATATTTACATATATGAATATATATTAAAAATGTAATAGGATAATCTCTTGAAAAAAATACACTGTTTAACTTCCTAAACACTTGTTTAAAATTTAGAAATGTACTAATTAATAATTAAAAAAATTTAGATAAACCAAAAATTATAAAATTATAAATTAATATTAAAATAAATTATTTTTCATTGTGGTGGGATATTTTGTTCATGCATTATCCTTAAAAAAATCCTTTCACACTTTTTAAAATTTGATAGAAAATACCTCATTCAAAAAATGATATAGAGGGTATATATAAAAGATGATTATAAAAATAATTTCATTAAAAACATTATTTAAAAAAGAATCATATATTTTTTAAAAAAAATTGAAATTTTATAGAAAATATGGACATGGATGGGAAAGATAATAGGTAGAGTAGAACAAAAATGGCGGTTTTTTGATAAAAACAATTTTCATTGGAATCATTAGTACATAATGAGATGAAAAGAAAAGGAAAATTTATAATTTATTAAACAAACATAGGAAAATAAAATATATTTGGTGTATTTTAATTGAATCAAATACTTATTCCACTAGATAATTGACCATCAAAAGTTATAAATAATAAATATATTATGAAATAAACTCTTACCATTATATTGAATTTCATCACATGTGTCTGAAACTCATATATAATTCAAAAGAAATTATTTCATATTTATATATATATATATATGAATAATAAAAATATATATAATTCTATATATTATTTAATTAAAATATTTTATTACCCATTTATTAATAGTTCCTTTTTAAAAACACTGTTTCGGGTGAAAAATACTTCACTTTTCATGTATGTTTTGGTTTGTTTGTAAGAACGCAATTTTTTACTTATGTGTGGATTATTTTTATTTTTCTAAAATTAATTATTTTTGACCTTATATTAATTAATAATGGGTTATATATTTTCTCAGGGGTGTCTAGGGATCGTTCGGTTCCGAGAAATCAATTTTTTTGGAAAAAAGTCATGTCACACGGTTAGAGTAAATTGTGTCGGAGGACACACAATTTGTCAAAATTGTGCGTATGGCCTGCATTTTTTTAGTAAATCCATAACACATGGTAGATTTATAGATTTTCAAACCATGAGGCCTAACAATTCGGGTGACCTCTATTCTCTAGGTACCTATGCTTGGATGGTGCATGATTTGGCCAACAGTACAGCGAAACCATGCATAGGGTAATTTTTGGGTAATTTTACTATTCTAATTTATATCATCTAATTAACAAACTTTTATCCCCTAATCTGATTTCTAGTGGGATGAACCTCAAATTATCCCATTTTTTATTTTTTATGGCCTAACCTTGGGATCATGATATTTCCTTCATCTAGGATCCATTCGAGTATCTGTTCATCACGTTGGATTTACAACCGTACGAACTTGAGTTTGTTTGATCCACTCTTCTTATCTCTTTCTCAGGAAATTGTTATCTAGGATTAAGAATGTTTACTATTTTCCTCAGATCTAATCTGTTCCAAGAATAGTTAGAGGCTAATATTGGATGAGTAGATTCATCAAATCCTAAGGTGTATGGGATATAAATCAGCCACAAGTTCGTTGATTTTTTAGATTTTCCATGTGGGGACAACTGATTACATCAGTTTCTATTTATTGAATTTATATTCCATTAGTATATTCATTAGAACCATGTGGTTATTATTTGTTCTAAAATTTTATTGGTCGTTGTTGTTATCGTCCATAACATCAAACACCCCATATAGGTTAATATTACATAATTGGATTTTTAGTGTTTTGAAACTTCTGAGCCACAGTTCGTGCATGTTCATGATTGATCAGACTAATGTTAAACTTCATTACATTAATTGTAAATTGATTCAAGAAATTTGGAATAGCTTTAACATTTTTTACTTCCACTTAAACTGCTTATTTTTAGTTCTTAAATACATGTAATTCATTAAGATGATATTATGGAAAGAATAATTATGTTTATAGATTTTCCATATTATATGTAAAGGAATGTTTGGTTTTACATCCATAGAAAAAATTTCCATGATCGTGGATGGAAACATAGTAGACCATATTAATTGAAAATGACTTACAAGGTCTTAATTAAAACGATTCATGTTACAAGGCCTTATCAAACTAATTAAAGGAATGGCTTGAACCAAGTGATTTTTTTGATGGCATAACCATCATTTAAACAAATTAATTATAGTTAAATAAATGTACGGTGAATATTAATGCACATGGACCATGAAATATTTATATGATGGATTGATTCTTGTTAGCTCTTGGAATCCCAAGGGAATTCATTAGGTAGATGAGGATATCCTTCTAATTCAAGGATGTTGGTTGCCTGGGGTGAGACCTACCTAAGAACCCAATCCTTGTATAACATTGGATTCTTAGTATGACACCATAAGATCTCTTCATTATTATTAATGGATTACTCACATATAGTCCTTCGATTTGTCATGACAAGAGGTTCCTTTGTAACATCATTAAGCTCGACCACTATTGATACCCAGTTTTACCATGGATGTATTCCTTGGTCTCAATAAGACATATTATTATGGCAATGGATTGGATTATGCTAATTTGATTACACTCATTACTCTTAGATAAACTTATTTACTACCGAGTTAGTATCTCCCAAGGACTAGGTTTCCTCAATGAACACTATGAAACTATATAAGAGTACTCCCAATTATCATTTCCTAGTAATATCATAGTACCTTCACTTTTTATACTATCTTGATATAATGTCAGTGTTGGATATTACTCATGTTTATTATTTATATAAATTGGTAATTAATTAGTGAACATGTTACACATTCAGACACCAACTAAGGGATAATGTATGAAACTGGGTATTTAGTTACATTGTGCTACTTTACGTTATATATATGAATACATAAAAACTATTAAATTTCTCTTACATGACATGGATATTATAGAAACCAATGGCGGTGGCCAACTGGGAATTATATCACACCCCTTGTAGGCATATGTTTGCTACCATGGTAGATTACATGTATGCATGTGTTGATAAAGGGATGTGTTATGTTTCATACATATTACATCTTGTTGTACTACGTTGGATTTTGTAGAAGATTATTGAGCCATTGATTAGGATGTCTGTGATAGTTTATGTATTTATTTTTCAATATTGGGTTCTCCATGTATGAATGGTACATTGAATCCATGTTATCTATATTTATAATGACATAAAATTTATCCTCATCAGCTATTGAATGTTATTATAGTTATTTTAAATAGTTTTAACCTTTTCTCATTCCACAATTCATTATGATTACATATTTTTTCTATTATTTATGTCTATTTTTAATTATCCACTAAGCTACACTCTCTTAATTAGTGAATAGTCTCTCCAGGGACACCCTAGGCCCTCGCTGCTAGACAGTTACCTCGGGTGTTTGGTTAGATATTCCTGACTCCATGTTTCCTACCTGGCATGGGGAGATTCTAAGAGAAAAATGGGTTTGGTATGTCATAGTGTGGTATCAGAGGGGTTTCCATTCTTACATTACTATTTGGAGATTATAGTTATGAGATTAGGGATGCTTGGTAGTTTCTCATAAAACAGGATTGGGTGTCTTGAACCCATGTTTATGGTAAAGGCCTAGTTGCCTAAATTATAATTATTGTTCTACTCCTTCTTGTTACAGTTGATCTCATGTAACCATTGGGAAACACACACGATGTGTGGAGTCCATGATTATTATTATTGTTGGGAATTTCATTTCATTCTTTCCCTGATGATATGAGGGAAATTTTCTTTTTTTTACATGTATAATTATAGGAACATGAAGTTTACAATTAATGCTTATTTTAATTCCATATAAGTATATTTCACTATTTTCATTTTATTATATTCTAATGATTGTCAAGTGAGCCTTTCTTTTATATATTATTTTTCTGATATTGAGATATGATTGAGTGATTTATTATATCAATTAATGAGGTGTTATAGGCCCTCACTGGATGGAATTTGTAATTTAATGAATGAATCCTCTTATATAAAAGTCAAGTTGGTGTTAATCTCATTGATAAAGAGAATGGGTTGTGATTCACTTGGATGGAAACCACAATTTAGAAGAACATTGTTACATGTTATAAGAAAATGAAAACATAAATGTTGAATGGTTACACATCCTTATCCCGCCTTTTCATGTTTATAAAGTTTAAAGGAGTGACCATATTAATCAAATGATAATTAAATTAAAACAGTTTCTAGTAAATGATGTTCCACTGTACTATTTACCATTCAACTACTATAACCCATGAATGATATATCAGATGAAATACTAATACACGGCTTTCAACATGTGTATTTTTGGTATTATTCCATGGGTAGTGAGTTTTCATTTTTTATTCTTCCACTAGTGATTCTATATTTATGATGTTATGTTTGTTATGAGGCATGTTCTTGGAATTTGTAGACCAATTCAACCACAAATTCCTCCTATAAAATTTCAGGAAGGCGGTGATGACCACGCTCCAGACATAGTCAGCCCTTAGTTTCCAATCCTATCACATGGAGTTCCACATGAGGCACCACCTACTAGACCTGATTGGGGAATTGATGCCCATGTTAATGATAGTTTTCTACATTTGATGCAGTCCATGCATCGTGCTCCATGATCTAATCCTACAATAGATGATCTAACTTTTGTGTTCAAGCAGCAGCATCCTCCCACCTTCGTAAGGGGTGGGGCCCACAAGCATATGTGTATTTTATAGAGTATACCATACCTGTATTTGATAATCTTGATACTCTTATAGAGTTAATGATAAAACATTCTACATAGATGTTGTTTTATTTGGCCTAGTGTGGGTGGGATGTGATTACCTTGACTAGTTGTTATCAGAGTATGTTATGGTTTTAATTCTAGACTACACTCTATGATCAGTTCATTCCTCATAAAATAATAACATACTAAGAATGAGTGTTAATGAATCTATAGTATGGTAATATGTTATTTATGAAGTATTCAGTGTGTCTCATAGAGATGTAACATTTTAAATCACTTCTATCTAGTGATTTGATTCTTCATGATAGATGCATCGAGGATGGGATCCAATATTCCATCAATAATTAGTTGAATGTATTTTTCATACCTACCATTTCTGATAATGTAAATCGAGCCCATATCAATGAGCGCAACCTGAGGAATTGCGAGAGTACCGAGCACAAAGGACTTCTATTATGTCATTCCAGTAGTTCTTCCATTGGGAGGAAGTGTTCCCTCAACATTTCTCATCTAGGAAATAACATCTAGGGTACCCATGAAGGTAGCTCTATATTTTCACTTGTGAAAATGTATAGGGCATCTAAATAATTAGTGAAAAATGGACCCTCTTGAGTGTTGGGATTACAATTGTATGAGGAACCATCATCATTTTCATCAGATCATTCCATCTACAACTAGTAAAGGAGTATACACATCCACTCTCCCTTCAAGAGAAGGTAATTTTATGCATCGTCAGACCAGAAATTAGAGTATAACTAGAAAGACTGGCCGGTGAACCTGTCTTGGCCATGGTAGCCATAACCCTGATAACCAGTACCACCAACATAACAAGTTTTATTATTGTAGTATATTTATTACAAAAGGACATGGATCTGGCCAAACACATGTTGTAAAACCGATACAAGGGAATCAGGTTGTCAAACCATCTATAGTATGAGGTACTATTATAGTATCATCCATGAGAGTATCTATTTATTCGATATTGGTTCTTAATAGTCATTAATCTCTTTATCTATCATCGATGTAATTTGGTTGGAAATACAGTTTTATTTTGTTGTTATGACCTTGGATACACCTTTGGGAGTAAGGTAATTAGGAATATGCCAATGTAGGGACTACCCCATTGAGGTAGGCAGTTATCCTTTCTTATAGGACCTCTTTTTTTGGAGATGTTGGCCTTCAATTTCATTATCAGGATGAATTGGATGGTACTGTATCATGCCTTAGTAGAATTTTTTCATCAAAGGGTATCGTTTAAGTCACTATATAGAAGTATTTATTTACACAAGGATGAGAGGGTTATCCAAGATATCATATCCAGAAAGGAGAATCATCAGCAAGGTATCATAACCACCCAGATTCACAATCTCTTCTTGGAAGATGATGCTTTTGGGAAGGTTGAATTCCCTTTAGTAGTAGACTGTTCCCGGGATGTCTATTTTGATGGCTCTTATAACTTTACTTTTTATAGGGAGGGATATTTTATGATTGATCTAGTTATATGAGAATATTGAATGCCCATTACTCCTTATAATATAGAACCTTCTGAGATCTTGGGCCTCAAGTGGAAGATAGTGGACATGGAGGCCAAATGTTTCATATATCGCATAACTTCCTCTTTGGGGTTTCCTATGATTTTTACCATGAATGTGGATGAGAACCATTGATTATTCATGGATTACAGATTATTAACCCATCATAATATCAAGAACCGATTTCCACTACCTCAAATAGATGTTCTCTTTGACCAGCTCCAAAAAGTTAGGGTCCTCTATATGATTGACCTGAGATCGGGCTATCATCTGGTGCTTGTAAGGCCAATAGAAATGTCTCATACAACATTTTTTAGAAGGTATATTCTTTATGGGTACACATTTATGCAGTTTTATCTTACAAACATCTACTCCATTTTCATGGATACAATGAATAGGATGTTCCTACCATATTTGTATTTTTTCATATTTGTTTTGTGCGACATCTTTTTTATTCTAATAATCATATAAGCCATGACAAATACCTTGTAATAAATCTTATCACACTGAGACTGAATCAGAATTATGTCAATCATTCTACATTCCTCTTCAGGATTGACATTTTTCACTTCATGGGTCATTTTATCGCAGAATCGAGAGTCTCTTCTGACCCATAGATATTGAGTGTGGTGGTTTCATGGGAGAAACCTATAAACATGTTTGTTATATTGAGATTCTTATGGATGAATAAATATTACATGAATTTCGTATAGGTATTCTCACACCATTATTCTCTTATTATTGGTCATAAAAATAAGGGTGATGTGTTTCTGTGAGAAAAAGTGTGTGATAAAGCATTTCAGGAACTGAAAGTGATTAATGTCTCGACACTATTTATTATTCTACTAGATCCAAGAAGAGGTTATATCATATTCCGGTATGAATTAGGAATCATACAAGGAGCATTTGTAATGTAGGAGGACATAGTAATTACATACAAATATCAGTTGTTGAGGCCTCAAGAGAGAAATTACCAGACACACAACCTTGAACATCCACAAGTTTTTCATGACTTATGTTTATAGAGACACCATCTGTTGGTTGAGTAATTTTTTGTCTAAACCTACCAAAAGAAACTCAAAAATATATTTTCACAATGTTACTAGAATATCATATAGTGATGTTGGGTTGTATGTCTACATTACTTCGATTTTGAACCTGTTTATACGCATGGAAAGAGCAATGTAGTTGTCGATGTGTTGAGTCGAAAGAAACATGCATAGGCTGTATGGGAATCCGGTGAAGAATTCATGTTAATGAACCTATTTTCTGAGGTGAATATAGAGTTTCATGATAGTTGCAAAAATTATTACCACTCAAAATTGACAGTTACCTCTTCCTTCTTTAATAAGGTGAATGGAAGACACTTTTTAGATCCAATGTCTTGGTTCTCCATTATAGTATATCAGGAGCTGACCCACCTAAAAATTTTTCTTTAGATATTGATGAAATCCAATGTTTCCATGGGAATGCATGAATTTCTATAGAGATGAGATGAGATTTAATGGAAGTGTCACATGCTTCTCAATGGGTAGTTTATCAATAAATCTCCAATATGTATTGAGATATATAATCCTAGTATTAGTGTCCTTGGATGAGATGTCAAATATTAGACATTATCATTATGTGTTCCACCACAACACATGAGAAGGTGGATCACCAATGACCTATAGTATTGTAACAGCCAATCCGAGTACTAGAATAGAAATTAAATGATATAAAATGAATTTTGTAGTCAATGTTCCTAGGTTCTGAGGTGTAGCAACATTATATGGGTAGTTATTTATTTACTAAAAAAATCAACCCACGTTATTCCTATTTTCAAGACCTTCTCAAATGATAACTTGTGAATACTATACGTCTATGAGATCATACCAATATATGTGGTCCCTCGTACTATCATTTAATATAAAGATTTGCGTTTCACATTATTGTTCTTGTGGGGCTTAAAGAAAGATAGTGGTACATAGGTTCCAATAAGAACATATTTTTACCCTTAGACTAATGGGTAGTTATAATGGACGATATTGCTTCTTTAGGAAATGTTTTGATCATGAATCCTAGATATTTTTGGATCTTGGGAGAATCATTTCCCTATAGTCAGGTTCTCTAATAAAAACATATTTTGAGAAACAATTCAGATGGATAATTTCATGGAATTATATATTATTCTATTTCATTTACCTGAATGCCTGCAATAGACAGTGAGGCGGCCCTCCTTTTTCCTCATATTATACAAGATTCGTTGGAGTATGTTCGGCTAATAAAAAATCTATATGTATACTAGTAAGTCTAGAAATAAATTATATACTGATTTTCGATGACGACCTTTAGTGTTTGAGGATAGGGGCCATGTTTTACTATAGGTATCACATAGTATAGGGAAGATATGGTTTCAGATCCAAAGGAAGGTATCCCCTCATTATATAAAGACTTTTCAAATATTGGAAAAGGTCCACTTGATAGATTTTCAGTTGTTACTACCTTATAGGTACCATTCTATTAATCTTTTATTCTATGTTTCATATATTCGTCATTATAATGACAACCCATTTCATAATTTTGATCATGAAAAAATAGAGTTGGAAATTAATGCTTCCATTCAGGAGTATCTAGTATTATTTTTTTACCAGATAAATAAGTCTCTATGTGTCGAGTCTATCCCTCTAGTATGGGTTCCATTAAAGAAAGATTGTATCCATGATGAGACTTGGGAGAAAGAGGCCAACAGAAGTTCCGAGTGTCCGAAGTAGTACCCATAATGTGTTTTTCACAAATGTAATGTGAACTCGAGGATTATTTCCTTTATGGGGAAGACTATAATAAACTTATTTTTAAGTCAGGTATGTAAAAATTATGTTTCCATAAAAATTATTTATTTTAGACTTAATACAATCACCAAATTGTTTAAAAATCGATTCAGGGGTATGGGGTTCATTTAGTGGCCAAAACCCAAAAATTTGGGAAAATTATACTATAAAATTGTTAGAGTATACCATGCTGAGAGGATGTGTGGTTAGTCTAAAAAGTTCATTTGTTTTTCATTTTTAGGGGGATCCATATCACAATGTTGGGGAATGGTTTCTAAAATCGTGTGGCCTAACCATATGAGTTCCCTCTCTTCTCAAGGTACACTTGCATGGTGTGTGAACTGTCTACAAAACCATTCAACCAAACTGTGCACAAGTTAATTTTTGGATAATTATATTATTTTACCCTTAATGATATAATTTTTTTAACCCTTCATCCCTAATCTGATTTTTAGTGTGATAATCTTCCATTTCACCCATTTTGGATAATTTTTAGGCATAACCTAGATATCAAGATATCTCCTTCATCCAAGATCCAATAGAACATTAGTTCACCACATTGGATGTGAAAGGGTATGTACTCATGTTCTTATGTGCCTTTCTTTGTTGCTCTTACTCTTGATCTAGATATCAAGGTGTAAGTGTTTTGAATATTTTCTCAGATTTAATATATTCCATGTTGAATTATGGGATAATACTAGACCAGGAGAGCCATGAATTTCTATAATATGTGGTCTATTACACATCCAAAAGGTTGGTAGGATTTTGGAATTGTCGTGTGGGGACCTCTAATTTTACTGGGTGCCTTTTATTTATTTTATATCCCATATTTGTATTCATTATAACCAAATGGTGATTCTGTTTCCATAATTGTGATTAGTTGATAGGTGGGTACATCCACAACTCCTAACACCACATGTAGGGTAATTTTCCATTATTGTATTTTTAGTGTTTTGACAGTTTTGAGACACCATTCGAGTGTGTTCGTGCATGAACAAACTAATGGTAATAATCCCTATATTATTTTCCTTTTGAATCATAAAAATTTGAATATATTTTTCCTTGTCACATATAAATAACCCCCTATGGTAAGAACCTAAATGTATGTCATTTAATAAATAATATTATAGAAACCATACATAAGTTTATTACATGGCCTTATTAGATGTATTGGAATTTTTGTTTTTGCATCTATATGAAACCTTTAGGCATATATCAAAGGAATCAGAGTGAAAAATATTTATTATTCTTAACTTATAAGGTTTTAGTAAAAATGTTTCAATATTTTTGGCCTTATCATACTAATGAAAGGAAAGTCTTTAACCATGTGAATTTGTTAATTGATTATTAATAATATTACCAAAATAATTATAGTGAAATAATTGTATGGATAATCCTCAAACACATAGACCATGATATCATTACAGGAATGCTTGACTCGAGATTTCTATAGGATTCTTAAGAGAATTCCTTGGGTACTCATGGATGTCATTCAAATTCAAGGATGTTGGATGATGTGGTGAGAACTACATAGGTACCAAAATATTGTGAAAATTTGGGTACCTATTATGATTCCATAGGATCCATTAATTTGTATTATATGATTATATTTGTATTGTACATTGATCCTGTGTGATATGAGATTTTTTAGTTATATCCTTGGGCCCGAACAATGTTTATCTCCATTCTTACTGTGTATGTATTCCATGGACTCGAATAGAAATATTATTGTGGAAATTAATTGGATTATTCTCTTTGGATTAAACTCTTACCTCTTAGTTAGAATCAATTACTACTGAGTTTGTAGAACCATATGTGTAGGTTTCATTGGAGAATACCATGGATTCCCTTCATATTAATTATCAATTTTGGTGCCTATGGGCCTCAACCTAGTTAGTGAGGACTCATTAAGTAAATCCAAGAGAAATGAGATAAAATCTAAGTGGAGACATTTTTATAGGTTACTATAAAACTATTGTAGATGTTACTCTATGGTATTATAGTAGGTACTGTTTGATACATTAACAGTCGAAACTATTCACACATTTTGTCATTCGGCCACCAGTTTGGTCCTGAGGTCCATCAAGGCCTTAGGGCCTCCCATATCATCCAAGACAGTAAGGCATTCGGCCACCTCAAGGCCTTTGGGAACTTTAATTGTAGTTGTTCTGGACTAACATACAATAAACAAGGCCATAGATGATGATTGAGATAATGTTAATTCACTAAATTAGATCTAATCACACTTTGAAGAATTAGGGGTTATGGTTTTTTCATCGTTACAAGGCCTATACATCCATGCATAGGTTAGCTATATTATGAGTCATAATTAGGAGGGGTACTAATCACGATTCACACACTGTGGAGGGGAAGTTTCAAGTAGTCATTATATGGGATGATTTTCTTTATGAAATTTGGGTCTTATAATTCCACAAAGACTACGGTTCATGTATGGGTTTCCATTAAACCCTTAAAAAGGGGATTATACAAAATGAATAAAAAATAAAGGCCTTTGGGCCATTCCTGTCAATTATCTATTATGGGTTCCTTATTACATATTGGAACTATCACTATTTATACTCTTATGAGGTTATGTAATTGTTGGATATTTCTCACATGAACTATTAATATAAATTTGTAAATAATTTATTGATTAATCGGTTATAGGTTCAGACACCAGCTGAGGGATGAATATGGTACTTGGTTATGTGGTTACATTGTACTGGTTTACATTATATATATTCATGCCTACACACTATTATATTTCCATTACTCAAGGATGATGTTATAGGAACCATTGGTGTTGTCCCATTAAGATTTATCCCACACCCTATATGAGAAATATTTGGTACATTGGATAAATTACATGTATCCAGGTGTTGAAAAAAGGAAGAATAATGCTTCAGACACCTTATTTCTTACTCTGATCGGACGGAGAAAGAAGAAGATGACCAAGATATAGCATAGGATTCATGGGATAGTTTAAATAATTACATTGTTACATTATGTTTTTATTGTATTTATATAACATTTTATCCATGTATTATAGCTTTGTAGTTACATGGAATTTATCATTGTCATTAAATGTATGTTATTATAGTAATTTTTTCAATTTTTTTCATTTATTCTTTCCATTATGCATTATATTTACATATTTCATCCACTATTACCATTATTTATATTTTTATATTGTTATACACTCTGGTAATGAGGGAAAAAAATCCACATAGACACGCACTATGACCTCGATTCTTCTTAATATCCTCTAGAATATGGATTGATGTGTATAAAGCCATGTGTGCCACTGGGCTCAGGGGATCCCCTAAGTTGCATCCAGATACAGGATGTCACATTGGTAGTATGAGTCCTTTTACTTCTATCATGGAAATATAATCTCCAAAATATTAAAATTGATATAAATTTCATATAAATTAAATATATTTTCTTTATAGTAATATATAATATGAAGAGATAGAAGAATGGATGACAACATTTTTGGAGATGGTCGGTCATACATTTGTATGGACATATTTTCACTTTTCAAGAGATGGAATTAATGAAATGTAAATAATAATTCCTCTTTAAAAAATTATTATTATAAAATATAAATCATATATATTGATTAAAAATGTATTTATTGCAATTCAAATTCAATGGATATGAATAAAAGACCACTCATCTTCTTAATGGTGTATTTCCACTCATATGAATGAGGTATGTAATAATTTTTCCATGGATTGGAAGCTAAGTAGTTGGAAATGTTATTATTATTATAGAATATAAATTAATTAAAAATATCATATATATTAATTAAAACAATCATATAATCATGCATAAAATTTTGTTGGGAAAAATTATTATATCTCTATGTGGATATACAAATTCATTTGTAAGAAAGAGTGACACTTTTACATTCCATTTGAAGAAAACGATGTTGGTTAATTTTGGTTTCGTAAAAATAATAAACAATAAATATATTAAGGATAGTTAAGTTATTATTTTATGATAAATACTTCTGATTTTGATTACATAAAATAATAAATAAATTGAAAGAGGCCAGGTAATAATATTATAGGTTCTTCGAGATAACTCATTTATATAATTTCTTATGGAAATAAGAGTATTTATTTTGTTGAGAAAATAACTGATAAAACATGAATAAGGATAATTGAATGATAAATTTTCAAGGAATTTTTGGTCTCAGTTACTCAATGTTGTTAATACAATAGAAGGAATAAGTGATCTTTTATAATGGATGGAAAGAAAATAATTGAATTATTAAAAGTAATGAAATATAACTAATCCTTTATAAGGAAAATTTACTCCAAATGTAAATATATTATAATATAGTGTATAATTTTATTTAATTTTCATCAACTAACAAATTTTTTATATGATTTAGTTGTATTTGAAACACTACCTTTGGTTTAACCCATAAGATAACGTAATTTAATCTTAATCACACTAACATATATTTACCCAATAAGGGGAGACAATTTTAATGATATGTTTATAATTAGATCATGTATGGAAAAGTAATGATGTTTTAGACCATAAAATTTCCCCCTTATCCACTTTCAAAATTATAAATATATATTTTTTAATTCAATAAAATATTATATTCTTAAAATTTCATTATTGTCATTATTCAAACCATTCATTTAATTTGAAATTAAATACATTAATAAAATTGTATTATTTGAAATTTTAATTATAAAATATAAATATTATGTTATATTTATCTTACAAATTCATTAATTATAATGAATCACCAAAATTGTGTTACGTTTAATTTTTTTTTAAAAACACATTCTATTTTTGTATTAATTTGTTAAATATCATGTACAAATTATGTAATAATTTAATGTAATTATATAATACTGATAAATTATAAATAATATAACAAAATTAATATTATAACAGTATAATGATAAGAATTTATATTCATTCACCACATGATAATTACCATATGTAAACAAATAAGATATATTTAAAAAAGTGTGAAATATTTTATTTTTATATTCACTTAGTATTATAAATGTAATTTTTAATGAAAAATGTAAAAAAATTTAATTATATTCATAAATGGGAATTTAGATGAAAAATGGTTAACATAACAATTTTTTAACATTGATTAACCTATCTTACCCTTCAATAAGGTTGTAAATTTTAACCAATTTACAATTCATTCATCCTAAAACTAAAAGGGACCTATATAAAAAATTTGAACATCATAATTAAAATATTTAATCTTTTTTATCAAATTCAATACAGATAAGGGGAAAAATAAATTTTAAATTTACTATGAAAAAGCATTGGAAACCGCTTTCCGAAAAACTATAGTTATTTAGCATATAAAAAGATTAATAACTACCTTAGGCCAACAGAAAATATAACATGAATGATAAAAAAATATTTAATATATAATATGTATATTAAATAAAATTGTATCAATAATAGTTATTAATGTAATTTTTTTATATAAAAACATATTTTTTGCATTAAATATATTTTCGTAAAAACATTAATTTCACTTTAAAATTATGTATATTTTTATTTATAATATATTAATTACCAATGAATTTTTATTATACATAATTTTGTCATATAAACGCAATATTATTCAAATCATATAACTTAATGTTTGGTTAATAACTTTATTCTATATTAAACTTCATTTATTATAAGGGTCACACATATTGGAATCTACTAGAAAAAAATTTTGAGATGAAATATTTCATAAAATATTACCACCATAAAATGAATTCCCCCCATATTCTATCACTAAAGTAAAATGTATGAGGATATATCACATTATTTATATTCCATATTTCATATGTATATTCATCAAATTTTTAATTATAATGTGGAACATTTATCAGATCTGATGTCTTCTTCTGTAGCAATTTATCTCTATGATATAATATTTATACATGTTCTTAATTCGAAATTACATTATATAAAGATAAATCCTTTGAATTCATAAAATGTAAAGGGTCAAGTATATACTTATGAAAGATATATGGAACACATTATCAACATGATAGAGGTTCGGTGGAAGAGACATGAGATAATATACATCCCCTATGTGATCTAGAATATATAAAGAGACAATATACTGAGGGCTCAAAATTAAATTCAACATGAAAATAAAATCTTTCTTATAATGATAAATTAAAATATAATAATTCTCACAAACATAATATTCAAGAACAAAATAATTATTTTAAGAATAACATTTCTCTTGTATTTCTGATTCCCTGATTAGATATTGAATGTATATGACATTATCTATCATTTACTAAGCTATATATGGTCCTAATTGTAGAGAACCAAAGCTTGAATTACATGGAAGATACATTATTTTTCTGAATACATAATACATAATAAAATAGACACCCATAGAACGTAATAGTTTAGTGCCTTTGGAAACACGGAACATAATATTCTAATTAGGGTGAAAGATCTTCAAAATCTCCAATAAATATATTACCCTTTTGTATCCATTACTAAAACCGTTCCTTATATCATGGGGAAATGAAAACATATATAGGGTTAGATAAAATTATAAATATGGGAAATCATGGAGAAAATAAAACAAACCAAATACATTTGAACATAAAAACATGAACATAATATTTTAACATCAAAATCATGAGTTGTGAAAAAATGGTGAAATTATGTAAGTCATAGATCACAAAGAAACACTAATCATGAGAAAATAGAATTGGAATAAAACATGTAATTTCTGTAAAACCTTTAATAACAAAATATGATATCCATAGTATCCATGGCATTGTTGCCAAAACCATCATAGTGGACAAAGTCCATTAATGAACTAGGTTTACTTGCCTTTCCATCCATGAATTACTAAACCTGATTTATTTTCCTTCCCATCCATGTCTATCTTATGAGGTATAAGTCTTTACCCAATGCATTAGAAGGATATTTAGGTCCCACCCATCTCATAATGAACCCATTCCTACATCTTCCACAAAATAAACATAAATAATTCATTATAACGCAAAAAATAAAATGGGTTTCATAAACATCATCCCATCATAACGTAATCCATAAAATACAAATGGATATCATTTCATCATAAGAAATTTCAAAACATGTAAATAATAGAGGCATTATACTTGAAACATAATCATAATAAATAATTTCATCATAGATGGGAAATAATTTTTATAAATTCTTGAAATTAATTCTTGAGGAAAGTATCCTTTTGTCTTCAAAATAATTTTCTTTTCACAAAATGCCTTATAATTTTAAAAGAAAATGATTTTTTTGAAAATGACAAAGAAATAACATAGAGGAAGCTTCATAAAAATAATGTATGATGATACCATAAAATTCCTTTCATGTCGTATAAGTTAAAAACATTCTCCTTGTGCTTTTTCTGAAAAAGACATAAAGTATCTCATATGGAAAACAAAAGATAGATTCCTTCCATACCATGTAGTAAAAGTCATCAAAGGGTAAAAATGAATTAAAAAAAATTTCATAATAATAAATATTTTATGAAAATAGTTTTTTTAGACATGGACATGGATGATAAATATTATGCCTGTAAATACATGCGAATAAATAATATCAGAAAGAAATGAGATTGGAAATGTTACCTCTTACCATATGTCAAATTTCATATGCATGTGTCTGAGACTCCTCTATAGTGGGTTTAAACATATTATTAACTTGTAACAGAACCATAATAATATTTATGATATATTATTCACTTATAACTTTATATTACCTGTTCATTTGTTAATTTCATGTTAAAGTATTGTTTTGGGTAAAATCGTTTCATTAGTCGTATCTGTTTTGACTTATAATTAATCATATAACTACTTAGATAATGATTAAATATTTTTTGAATGTAAAACATTAATTATATATAATATATATTTAGAATATAATATATATATATATAATAGATCGATAAATGTAATGAAATACACTGTTAATGGATGCGGTAGGCTGTACGTACGCATCAATGCTGTTTTTGTTTCCTTATTAAATTGATTATGAGTAAGTAAATTACATATAAATAAATCTAGTATCATTATTATTTAATATATTTCATGTTTAATTAATATATATACTTTATAATCATTCTTTAATGGTTAACATGGATAATTAATCTCATCGCATCGTGGAGGCGATAATTTGTATATACGCACGAGCGATGATATAGTTCTCATAATTATTGAATGGAATTTGAGTGGATGATAAAATATATAAGAATTAGTATGATGTTATAATAATAATATAGAGTTATTATTTCCACAATTATACCCATCCATATATTGTGGTGGTGTAAAAACACATTACACCATAGTGTGGAGATGGTAAGCCGTACGTATGCACGTGCGGTGATTTAATTATTCATAGGATGGATAGAAGGTGAAATAGTGTTGTTTTATATTTATAATAACATAAAAGTATATTATTTATACATATGCTATTACTTTATAATGAAACAAATATAAAAGGGGAAGTAAAAAAGTAAATAAAATTGATAGAATCGGTAGAAGAGATTACCTCTTCTTCGATGAACCTCCTTTGAACATCCTCTTAAGGGACTAGGGTTTTTCTTCTGAGAAGAACAGAATCTGAAAATGATACTAGATAAGTTTAGAAGAGTAATGGGTAGGGGTTTTATGATATTTAAGGATCAAAATAGTGTGAGGATGAGAGGGATGATGTGATCTTTTATAAGATAAAACAGGGGCACTTTTGAAAACCTCAAAATTATTAATTAATAATAAAATAAAACCCACATATAAATCTCCAAAAATAACACAATTCGTATATGTGAAAATATAGGGTGGTAATATCGTCAAAAAATAAAATTTATACTTTTTTTATATCTATTTTAAAGCTTATCAATTTTATTTATACTAATTATATCTATTTAATTTTATTTCTGGTATTAATATTATAATTTTTAAATTGTTATAAATACATAAACATGTGTTGTGAATTTTCCATAATTAGACAAATTATTAAATTTTCTACCGTATAATTGTCAATTGGTATTTTGTAAATATTTTTTGTGATTTTCAAAAAAATTAATAATATGTTGCTTTTATAAAATATCAATACTGTCAATTTTGACACTATTCAATTATTTGAATTTAAATAAAATACACACAAAAGATATATTTGAAACCAAATATTAAATAGATTCTTAAAATGACATATTAATCAAAAAATTTCATGGAGGATATTAATTTGTTCATATAATATTTATTTTATGGTTTTTGAAACCATTTATTTGATATTTCTCTTAATAAAATAATTATTACAACATTTATGTATAAATATTTTATATACTTATTTTTGCATAAAAATAAAAAATAAAATACTATGATAAAGATAAATCTAATAGATTTCATAAAAATTATTTTAATTGAATTTATCATCTTAAATTCACAAAATTTAAATTCATATATTTTTTAAATTATGAAGTTGACAACTTTGATACCTTTTATAATAAAATAATATTAGTGTCATAAGAGCTTTTATAAGTCTCCAAATGGTTCACAATTTTATCATTGGATGATTATGGTTTAGATATACAAGACCAATTAGTTTTGGTCAGGGGTTTGGTCCTTTTATGGGTATTATTATTTGAATAAAAACAATATTATTAATTTTTAATTAAATAAATAATTTCTGCATCATTAATGTATGACATATTTAGGTAATTCAATATTTAATTAAAACTAAAAAACTACCATAATAATAAAAAAAATTAGCTTTAAAATGATTATTTATAATTGAATTTATATTCTGTATAAGCTTATTTTAAAAATACAATAATTATTAATGTTTGAGTGAGATATATCTCATTTCCTTTAAATAAAATAAATCAAAGGTCTTAATCACATCCAATTGGGTTCAAATGGATGCCATTTACACCCATGGATGTTTTAAGTAAAAATACGACCATCCAATTATATTAAAACAAGTGGTAGGGTAATTTTATAATATTATTTGTACCCTTAGTTACCTAATTTACCTTTAATTGTGGTAAATAGAATTTACCGTAGTTACTATTCATAATTCCTAAAAAAATTATCTAAATAAATTTTTTTGGACCTACTGATTCCAAATATGGAATCAATATTTCCAAATTAAAATCACAGAAGTTGCAGTATTTAATTTATAATTAATCCCACTGTCGAGAAAATAGGTTTTAAATCTTAAAAGATAGAAAAATATTGAAATGTTTTTACCTATGAATTCAATGTAAAATTATTTATAATGACTTACATTATATTAAATATAAAAAATATATTATATTTCTTCTTTAAAACCATTCAATATTATAATTTAACTATGTAAATTAACTTGATCAAAAAAGTTGTTTCTAATTTAAATTTAGATTATTTTTATTATTCATCAAAATATGAAAGTAAATAGAGAAATCTAAAAAAATTATCCAAAGTAAATTTTTTATTACCTTTTTCTAAGAAAAAAATTTATTTTGTCAAACTGAACTTATAAATATGTCAAAACGGGATTTAATGAGGGTACGCCATCAAAAGTCGGAAATTTTTTTTTTATGAATACTTATTTTACTGGAAACAATTATTTTTTTCTCATACCCTGTACTAGAATATATCTAAGATTAATGATGTTGTTATAAAATTCAAAATGAGATTATTACTATTCATAATGGCTTGTTCATAATAATATTAGAACAATATATCGTTGTTTTTTGAAACTCGTTATTTCGTACAACACACGCTATTGAAGCATGTCACTCTTGAGTACAACACTAGTGAAGAATAGTGTTTGCATGCACTACAAGCTAAAACGGTCTTTCCTAGTGTGCAAGCAAATATTGGTGTAGCGTAAAACCCAATAAGTCAATGAAATTAAAAATAAATTTTCTCATAAAATCTCTAGGTGTTTCATTCTACCCCCATCAAACGAATTCTACCCTCAAAATTTGTCAGGGTTATAAATGGTTTAATACATGAATGTTTCTTTCAATGTATCCCACATCGTAAAAGTTAATAATAAAACCTTATTTTAAAATGGAATGTTAGAAACATAACAAAACCCAATGTAATTCATCAGTGGGTTTCTACATAGGGGAATATAGCTGAAAATATGGATATGGAAGAGAAATCTAACCATCATGCTCTGTTGGAGAGTTGTAGAGAACATGACTATGAAAAAGTAAACGGTCACAAAGCCATAAATTTGTGATGATCTAAGGTACCATCAGATTCATTAGATATGAGGGTACCAGGACATCATTTTTTTCATGATCATTTCCCTAAAGTGGATGATTTTTTTTATAAGGTGAAATACTTACTTGATTTTAGTGTAATTTCCTAATTGTTCATTGCATAAAAAATTTCCACTTCATCTCTTATTTAAATAAATTAAGTTGAATTTTTCATTCATTAAGTGTTAGAAAATCATGTGATCGAATGATTGGTCATTCCATCTGTCTCTATAACAAAAAGGTTAATAGAAGTTATTAAATATACATAAGTCCATCTATGGTGAGATTAATCGTATATGGTTCCTATATTGGACATATACTTCACATATCACACCATATAATAAAACTAATTTCATCCAACCAGGGACTTCCCTGTAGGCCATTGGTAGGCGATAAAGGCCTCTCACACATCGGTTGTGGGTTCAACTCCCACATCCTTGTCTGATGTGACAGGTTGTCACCAGTCCTATGGGTAGTCCTTTTTCTAAAAAAATACTATTATAACATTTCAGAAATAATACCAAAAAGTTATACCCTTAAACAATACTATCTGATGTCTAACATAATCCATTCCAATCTTTAGGCATATCCAATATACTTATGTCAAAAAAAAGAATACATGAGAGGTCATCTACCAAGCATGTGATTATCATCATTTATCCCCCATATATCATATGTTATATATTCTTGATCACATTCTAAACATTTGAATACCTAAATCATGTATTCTCTTCAATCATGAATTACTATAGAACTATAGTGAAAACATGAATGCTGGAAAAAGATAATTATTTCCACTCACCAAAATCCAAAAATTTCTATATACTCAAAAAATGATGTCACATATATCAGTCATGAGATCATTAATAAAATCAAGTATATTATTTTCTATTTATCCCTTCATTATGAACATATCATATTATTTCCAAAAATATTTCAATAAATTATTATCGTTACGTATACCATTTTATTATTGATTCAACAATAAACCAAAACATAGATATTCCAATATTCCATGATACTATAAATTATATTCCACAACACTATTTTGGAATATTGTTACATAAACACATAGTCATTCTACCACTTCGTTTTCATATTCAACATCTCTAATAGTGATATCATGTGATATCCCTTTGTCCATTTCCTTAAGAGACTATTGATGTTGATCATCATTAACCCTTGGATCAGGACATTTCTTAGAATAATTCATCATTTCTTTGCGCTTGTAGCATTGATGTGTTGGGGGTTCTTTATCTATAGTCTTTTCTCTATTCACATCATTGGATACCTTTTTCCCACTACATTGGCACTCAGCTACTTGATGACCTTATTTTCCACACATAAAACATTTTCTAGTGCCTTTAAGACAATCTCCACTATGCTGTATTCAACACTTTGAGCATAAATAAACATTCATATTCTTTTCACCATGGTTTTGATATTTTTCCTTGAACTCCAACTTTTGTTTCTTATCAAAACCATGAGATGGATATGTAACAACAACTTCTAGAACTACCATGAAAACACAATACACAATCTTTTCATATCTACTGAATTTTATAATAGCTAATACACATCTAAGAATTGGTTTTAGGCTACTAAATAATTGGTCAACTTTACTTTGAGGTTGGATGATAAATCTAGATGCATACCACACAATACTTGTAACATTCACCTCATATATACCAACAGATTCATCATTATTTTTCTTATGATCAAGGAACTACTTTACCATATTTTTTCGAAAAATATATGGAAATTACTTATTGAAAAAAAGGTTCATGAACTAGTCCCATTTCATGTATTTAATTTCATCTTGGGGCCTTATATTCGTAATTAGTGTCCACCACTGGTCTACTTCACCTTCTAAACGGTAAATATCCAGAATTACTTTTTCATGTCCCAAACTGAGAAGTATGGAAAATATCTTTTCAATGGTACTGATCCATTGTTCAGCAACAAGTTGATCAAAAGACCCATTGAAATAAGGTGTACATTTCCTCTTGAAGGACTCAATAGAATATTGTTGCATTTTTTGCTTAATTGGAAGTCCCGAATGATTCAAATATTTTGTAAGTATTGAAATAATATTTTCCAATCCATCTCCCATAACATTGGTTGTTCAAGAGGGGAATCATTGCATTGCCTTGTGTATTGTTCTTTAGCATGGTTCCTTCGGGTTCCAGTAATGATCTAAAACCCATAAAAAATTATGTGGGAGGCAAAAATCATACTAGAAAATAAAAACAATCAAGGGGAGTACATTCAATCTCTAACATCATAGGTTTAATACTAGGTTATTGATGATTGTTATAATAATTCTAGGATTTTATCTTATACTTTATACTTAACGATACAGACATCCCTAGACATACCATAGAAATATCTCTAGGGATCTCACTAATGTATTTACATCCTTGTTTCCAACGGTTAACTAAGCCTTTACTATGCTACCAACTATAGAAACCCAAAGCATGACATTCATAGATGTTACATTATTTTTAGAATTACCTAATACATAACAATAACATACACCCAAAGACCGTAATAGTTTATTGTCTTTGGAATCTAATAATATAATCTTCTAATCAGGGTGAAATATATTCAAAATCTCCCATAAAGATATTTCACATTTGTTTCCATACCTAAAATTGTTCCTTATATCATGGGGAAGAGAAAACATATTAAGGGTGAGCTAAAATGCTCAGTAAGGTTAAGAAATGAGAAAATAAAACAAACCTTATAAATTTGAACATAAAAACATGAATTTTTTTTTAATAATCAATATATCAAGATGTCAAATAAATCGTGGATGTACGTAAAGAATAGATCACAAAGAAACATTAATCATGATAAAAAACATGGGAATTAAACATGTAATTGTGGAAAACTATGAAGCACATGCTATTATTTCAATAGTGGTCATGGAATTTCTTCCAAGACCATCATAGTGGAAATAGTCCATTAATGAACTGAGTTTACTTGTCCTTCCTGCCCTGTATTACTGAACCAGATTATTTTTCCATTCCATCCATGTCTATATCATGAGATATAAATCTTTACCCAATTAATTGTTGGGAGATATTTGTCCCACCCATCTTAAAATTAAATCTTTCTTACGTGTTCCACAAAATAAACATAAATCATTTATCATAACCCAATGAATAAAATGGGTTTCATAAACATCATCCCATAATAACATAATTCATATAAAAAATGGATATCATTTCATCATATGAAAATTATAATCATGTAAATAATAGAGAAATTATAATTGAAACATAATCATACTAAATAATTTCTTCTTAAATGGTAAATTGTTTTGATAAAACACTTGAAATGAATTCTGAGGAAAATATCATTTCTTCTTTAAAATTATTTTATTTCCACAAAATGCCATGTAATTTTAAAAGAAAAGGATTTTGATGAAAATAATAATAAAATCACATATAGGAAGATTCATGAAAATAAAGAATTTTTAAACCATAAAAATCCATTCATGTCGTATATGTTAAAAAAACATTCTACTCAATCTTTTTCCAAAAAATACAACAAGTACCTCGTATGGTAAACAAAATAATGATTCCCTCTATACCATGTGGTAAAAGTCAACAAAGGGTAAGAATGATTTTAAACATACATGGAAGAATATTTAATATTTTATGAAAACAGTTTTAGATGACATGGTCATAGTTGAAAAATATAACCCCATTAAATACATATGAATAAACAATCTCAGATAGACATGAGATTGGATATGTTACCCCTTACCATATGTCCAATTTCATCCATATGTGGACGAGCCTCCTGTATAGTGGGTTTAAACATATTATAAACATGTAACACAACCATAGTAATATTTTTGATATATGATTCACTTACAACTTTATTTTACCCATTCATTTGTTAATTCTATTTTAAAGTGGTGTTTTCTGTAAAATCATTTCATTTGTGGTATGTGTATTGACTTCTAATTATTCATATGAATTCATATATTATGATTAATTACTTCCAGAAAGTATATCATGATTTATATATAATATATATTCAGGATATTATATATATAATATATCCATAAATGAATGAAATGCATTGTTCATGGAGACGGTAGGCCGTACGTACGCATGAATGCTGATTTAATTTCCGTTATAAATTGATTATAATAATGTAAATAACATATAAATAATTAAATTATCATTATTATTTCATATATTTCATGATTATTTGTTATATATACTTTATTATCATTCTTGAATGGATAACATGGAGAATTTATCTAATCGCATCGTAGAGACGGTAATCTGTATGTACACATGAGGGATGATATCATTACCAGAATTATTGAATGGAATTTGAGTGGATGGTATAATATACCCGAATGAGTGTGATTTTAAAATAATAATATATATTTATTATTTCCACCATTATACCCATCCATTTATGGTGGTGGTGTAAAAACAGATTACACCACGACGTGGAGATGGTAAGCCGTACGTAAGCATGCGTGGTGATTTTGTTTTTCGTTGGATGTATAGATGGTGAAATAGGGTTTGTTTAATATTTATAATAACATATAATTATATTATATATACTTATTTTATTACATTATAATGATACAACTAAAGAAGATGATGTAAAAGAATAAATAAACTTGAAAGAATTTTTAGAAGAGTTTACCTCTTCTTTGACAAACCTCCTATGAACATCTTCTTAAAATACTAGAGTTGGTCTTTTGAGAAGACTAGAATCTCCAAAATGATATCAGGAAAGATTATAAGAGAAATTGGCCAGGGTTGTCCAAGATTGAAGGCTCAAAATTGTGTGAGTAAGAGAGGGATGAGGAGCCCATTTACAAGAGAATAGAGGGGCACTTTCACAAACATCAAAAATATTAATTAAAAATAAAATAAAACCCCAAAAATCAAAAAAATGACTCAATTAGATTATGAGATATAATAGGGTTGTAATCACATCAACCAATAAATTTTAGACATGTTGTATATTTATTTTGAACCTTATAATTTCGATTTATCATTATTTAATCTATTTTATTTTATTTGTGGTAACAATATTCTATTTTTTAATTGTTATAAATACATACATGTGTGTTGTGAAATATACAAAATTAGATAAATAATAAAATTTTAGACCATATAATTTTCAATTTTTAATTTTTAAATTATTTTTTTATTTTCAAACAATTTAATAATATGTTATTTTATTAAAATATCTAATGTGTCAATTTCGACCCAATTCAATTCTTGAATTTAAATAATATACACAAAAAATATATATTCAGAAAAAAATAATTAATAGATTAATAAGATGTTATATTCCTCAAAAAAATTCATGGAGAGCATTAATTTGTTCATATAATATTTATTTTAATGATTTTGAAACCATTTATTTGATATTTTTCTTAATAAAATAAATATTACAAAATTTATGTATAAATATTTAATATACTTATTTGTTTCATAAAAATAAAAAATAAAATATTATGATAATTATAAATCAAATAGATTTTATAATAATACTTTTACCTGAATTTATAATCTTAAAATCACAACATTTATATTTTTCTATTTATTAAATTATGTAGGAGACAACTTTAACATCTTTTAAAATAATGTAATATTACTACATTAATAGATTTTTTTTGGCTATAAATGGTTTGAAATTTGACAATTGGATGATTATTGTATAGATATACACGTAAAATAAGTTTTGGTTAGGTTTTTGGTCCTTTTATGGGTATTATTAAATGAATAAAAACTATATTATTGATTTTTCACTAAATAAATAATTTCTGCATCATTAATGTATAAGCTATTTGGGTAATTAATTATTTCTTAAAAATTACAAATAAATTACAATAATAATGAAAAACACATTATAATTCAAATGATTATTTATAATCTAATTTATATTCTGTATAACCTTATATTAAAAATAATTTAATTATTAATGTTTGAGTGAGACATAGTTCACATTCCTATAAATAAAATAAATTAAAGGTATTAATCACATGCAAGTGGGTTCTAGTAGTTTCCATTTCGACCCAAAAATATTTAATGGATAATTATGATCATCCAATTAAATAAAAACAATTGTTAGGGTAATTTTATAAAATTATTTTTACCCTGAATTACCTGATTTACTTATAATAGTGGTAAATAAACATTACCGTAGTTTCTATTCATAATGCATAAAAATAAAAATTAGCCTATTAAAATAAATTGGGAATACAAATTCTAAATATATAATCACTTTTTACAAATTTTAAACACATAAGTTGTATTATTTAATTTAAAAGTAATCCCAATGTTGAGAAAACAGTTTTTAAAAGTAAAAACATTGTTAAAGATTGAAATGTTTTCACATATGAATTCAATGTAAATATAATTATGATGAATTAAATTATATTAACCATGAAAATATATTATATTTATACATTAAAAACATTAAATAATATATATTACCCCTATAATTTTTTGGGATGGGATATTTTGTTTTTTATTAAAATATCTCGTATTTTTACTATTCATCAAAATATGAAAGTTAACAAAAAAGTAATAAAAAATTATCCAAAGTAAATTTTTATATCATGATTCAAGGAAGAAGATTAATTTTTCAAATTGAACTTATTATCATGTCAAAATCTATATTTAATGTGGGTACACCATCAAAAGGCGACAAAACTTCACATTTTGAAAAATACTAATATTACCCAAAAAAATATTTTATTCTCATACCATGTTATAGAATATGTGAATAATGAATGATATTTTTATAAAATTAAATTTTTTTAGTACTATTCATAATGGCTAGTTCATAATAATATAATAACAATATATCATTCTTTAGTGAAACTCAGTATTGTGTACAACACACCCTATTGGGAAGGTCTCTCTTGCATGCAACACAGTCAAAGAATAGTGTTTTCATATACTCTAAGCTAATACAGTGTTTCATATAGCACAAGAAAATATAGTTGTAGCATACAACACAAGTCATAAAATAAATTAAAAATAATATTTCTCATAAAATCTTGGGCTGTTACACTAATACCATTATTTCTCTAACTACATTACAAAATTCTGTAGTTATACACTACGTTCCATAATGGACATTATAGGGATCGACATGAATTATCAAGTGAAAGTGATTATAGTATGAAAACATTTATAAAGGGTTGTGTAGATCAAAAAATAATTTAAATCCACAGATCATGTTCTGAATATATATCTTACAAGGATTAAATTATTTTCTTCAATTGAACATATTTTTTATATGATACGTTGTATTAAAACAAAACCCTGTATCCAGAGTTCCCTGGAAAAATTTTTTAAACATAGAGGTAATTATTAATTCCCAATCTGGAACAATATAGTATGGTACAACATGAAATCTTAACCATTTATTAATGTATAATCTGAAAATTTGATCATGATAGAAATATTCACTGATATGGAAGATATTTGTTTACATTTTATGGGGATTGACTACAATACTTACCACATTATTTATTTTAGATATTATTGGGATTCAGACAAAAAAATCCATTATTATTCTTTCAAATTAAAATTATATTATTTTTTATGCTTGAAATGACCCATAGACTTAATTCTATCATCCATGAAAGTGTGACATACTTTGAACTGAGATACAAACACAAAAGTATCAAAATTCATGTATTCCTACCTGAAATCCTATTATATAACTCCATAAATCTTCATAATTCGAGGAATAATATAAATAATAAACTATGTGCCTCATATAACTAATCCTTCTTCTAGTACAGTACTTTTGGGACACATACTCAATTCTTGATCTTTATCATTCAATCATTGCCATATTTGTACTTTGAAATATTCCTCACATCCTACCATAATTCCACACCTTCTCTTTGTACCTTAATAATACTCAATTGGATATATTATTGAATATTAATTTGAGAACGATATGTCATATATTATTAATATCCTTAAATATTTAATTTTTTCAATTATAGTAATGAAAGAAGATGCATGTTCAATTCCACTAATTGGATCATCCACCTTTTGAATGTTTTATAGTGGTAATATATTGAAAAATATTAATATCTAAGTAACTCCTACAATATTATCTAGTTCATATTCAAATATATAAAGGTAAATATATTTTTCAAGATTTTATGATTAGTATATATATCACTGATTTCACAATGTATAAAATGGATCGACATTTTCAATGATTATATTTGGAAAACCTTATTTAAATCATGATTTCGGAAATATTTATCATTATGCATCAATTGGTGTGAGGAATAATCTATCTCAATATCATTCATTATGATTATTCTTCCATGTCCCATATTGGATGAAAGAGTATAGATAAAAAAACCCTTCTCCAATGTAGGGTGTGTATACATAGGTTCCATGAACAACCATCACTCTAGTTAATTGAATCATTCTTCACATTCATCTATCCATATGAAATTAACTCCATTTTGATTCAATAAGGTGTGTGGATTAGAAATTAATTATAAATATGTCATGAAGAATTGTCAGTATTTGACACCCCCATGATTTGTAATAATTAAAATTAATGTTTTTGTTCTTCTCTATTGTTAAATAACATCCTTCATTTATTGATCAAATAATATACCCATAATAAATATTATATGATCCCTGAATGAATATTTCTAAATCCAAAATATATTATTGGAAAATATAACAAACAAATTTTCTTTCCTCAGTATTTTCATCATATTTCTCAAATTTTCTTCATGTTCATACATTTTCATAATATATATAACAATATAATCTATATAAAAAATAGAAATTTATAAACATAATCTCTTATGGATCAATTAGTTAAATCCACTAAAATTGTTTGATCATTAGTTTCTCCTTGCAGAATCACTATGAATTCATAACGACCGTACATTGCATGGAACGATATCATGGGTGTAAGCTCTATATTGATCCATTTTATGATAATATCTAGATCATATATAGGATTAGGAGAATTATATATCTCTTCCTAATTGATAAAATAAATCATCATTACATGATAGAGGATATATGTTCTTAAAACTAATTTCATATGTTCTAATTATTCAATTAAAGAAGCATTGAAACTTCTATTTTATTAAAAAAATAGGTTCACCACATTGTGAAGAACATGGAAGTTGAAATCCAATATTTATATTCTACTAGATTTTCACTTTTAATTCATGTAACTAAATTTGGGAGATTATATATAGAGTCTTTGGAAATGTGTAGCACCATGTATGTTGTTGATTTAAAACTCAACATCATTATTCGAGGATTTCTAGAAAATTGAATAATAAACACATTAGCATAATACAATACAATAGGAAAATATTGAATGTTGAGTTCCTCCAGAAAAAATTGAGATAAATAACCCTAAAAATTTGGTATAAATACCCATATAATGGTTGTAATTTTCATTTATTGTATAGGTTCCTCCTCACAATATTTAATATTGTAGATTTATTTAGAATATAAAATGAAATATTCTTTCCTAAGAAAATGATATGGGATCTATAATAAGATATATAATAAATACCTAAAAATATATATAATTATACTAGGGAAATAATATGATGATAAAAAAGAAGAATAATCCCAAAATCATATTCTGAAATGTTTTATTGACAAGGGATGTCATCATAATACCATTATGAGTTTTCACCGCTAAATCAATAAAAAATTATTTCTGTGGGGATGTAATACCATTTGAATATTCATCATATATAAAATATTTGGTAGATAGATAATAAAATAAATCATTTAGTATTTTGTAGTTGATAATTTGTGTAAATTTCACCTTGTTTCATTGAAATTACATGTCAAATTCAGTAATATCATATTCATAAATGTATCCTATTAGATTTATTTGTGATATTTTCATTTTACATTTTGGGAATTGGATGTAATAGTATCCCATCTACATGGAATTAAATCATTGTAGTTTTACGGATTCCCCCTTAACCATTCATTCATGAGGATGATATCCATTTTCTCCATACATGATGAAAACACATTTTTAATGAAATCATGTACAAAGGTGTTTCCATCCACAAGTATTACATGTTGGAAAATACATATTTATATTCTCCTAGTAATCCATTTTTTACACTAATACAATATTCTTCTACTTTATTCCATTGATTAAAAAAACATGCATAATTATGTTACTATCTTAATATTTCATAATATTATATACTCATATGATTAGGTTGTTAGAGAGATAAATTCGGTATTAATAATTTGGTTTAACATAGAAAATGAATTTTTTTATGTTACTCCATTGATTAAAAACATACTCTAATTCATTCCTAGCTAACAATGTAAATTTATCTTCATACGTAACAACATTTTACTCTTTCTTTTTTCTTATTCTAAATAATTAACTTTCTATATCGTCTCTTTTTTCATGAGGATAATATTTTTCCTATAAATGTTCTTTACAGTTCTTCTATTTAATTATCATTATTTCCTACTCATTTATTGTTTTTTAAATCAATAAAATATATCGATACACATCAACTGAGAAATTATAAACTACAATGAAAACATTCCCAATTTTATAAATTATCAATATAATAAATATATTCTCTAAATAATTTATCCATAATTATACTAAATAGATATATTTTTAATCCCCTTTAATGATGGTGGCAGCTGATTTATAATGCAATGAAACACTGTAACACTGCATTATGGATTAGTAGGCTATTCCATATGGGAAATTTTATATCTTCAGATAGTATCCCCAATATTGTTATATCATATTTATCTCCAACTACAACTCCTTATCCAAAATCATTATCTTTATTTAGAGGAAAATCCCAACATGGAATATGTTCATTAATATGGTTCAGATTCCTTCAAATATGAGCCATTTCTATAAAATGACACATGATATATTAGATCATACCTCTATTAATAATAATTCATCTTTCCAAAATAAGTACCACGGATATAATAAATTAAAATATTATCTATAACTAATCTCTAAATCATAAGCTTTGTTTCTTTTCTAATATTCTCATGGTCCACCATAGGGTTAATTTCCATAATAAATGTTTTCCTAAATATTTTTCCCACCGTATATACTAAACATAACCTGATACCAACTGTATAAACCCTAAACATAGTTTTCCATAGCTACTGGTTTAATACATTCATAATAAATAAAATCAATCACATAAAAAAGGATAGAATGGTTCAGTTTTCTTAGAACACTAAAGATACATATGAATCCAAAATTATAATGAAAACATGAAATTAAAAAATATATTTTATTTGATTGTATCATTATTCCCTGATGAATATCCATTATTTATAATCACAATTCTTTTTTTCACATTCTGGTGAATCCAAATAGATGAACGGTATGAGGTCATTTTCTTATTAATGGAAGACATACCATAGAATCCAAATAAATCATGAATAATATGGAATAAAAAAATAATGATCAAATAATGGTATATAAATAATAAAATGTGTTCAAAACTAATCAATGTATATAAAAAATATTCATATATACTGATGGAAATCAGTAACTAATTTCAATAAGATGAATTTAATAATCACACTCATTAAAAACATACCAACAATACCATGTTCAATGAAATCTAAAAATACCATCAAGTCCTTTAGCCCTTAAATCTATATGAATATATAAGGCCCTATCCAGAAACCCAATCTTGTTTGTCTCATGATACCTACAAATTCATTAATGAGAAATATTATTATACCCCACCCATCAATTAATAATTAATATTTGGTAATCATATTATTAAATAACATAACATAATCAAAATACATTAAAAATTAATAAATATCATTATTAGAGGAACCAATATACAAAATATCAATAATTTCTATAGTCAAAATATTTATAAACAATCCATAAGAATATGATGGATAATATCATAATATTATAAAATCATTAAATCTTTATATTCAAAAACATATGATTACATATAATAAAATACATTAAAAACATCAATTTTCTTATTTTAATAGAAAACCCCGTTTTCACTTCGAAAGCATAGATATAAAAAATTTAAAATTCCCAAAAATAAAGAGTAAAATTCTCTTTTAAAGGAAAATTATATATTTTTAAAATAGTCCTTAAATAAATGAGTGGTCATGATATAAGGTAATTTTATTCCTGCCACATATGTTAAGGAACATTCCTTTCACATTTTTGTAAAAATGTTAAAAAGTAACTCATTCTAAAAAGAAAAAGAACAAAAATTTACAAATTCCAAAAATAATCATACATGGTTAAAAAATATTTAATAAATAAATGGATAATTTTAAATGAAATATTTTATAATTTTTAAGTAATATGTGGAAAATAATGTGAAATATTACTCTATGAGTAGAAAAACATTATTGGGTTTTACATAAAACCATTATTTTTGAATCCTGATTACATAAATAGTAGAAAATTAAATAATTTTTTTTATTTATATAAATAAAAACCGCATGAGAAAATATATTTAGAATATTAAATAATGAAAAAATAATTCTCTTATAAAATACATAAACACAAACAGTCCAATATAATGATGGGATTTTGAAATAAATCATTACCTTTTGTTTGACTTCCCCCATATGTGTCTGAACCACCAGTATAAAAAATATTGATTTATTACCAAAATATTATGGATCCATAATCATATAAATCATACCATCTATAAATTAATTATAAAATTTTATCAGTAATTTATTAGAATTTCATTCTTAAAATCATTTTTATGAATAATAACTGAATCATTTTTCATTTTTTCGTGGGTTTTTGATTTTCAGTCATATTACCTTTATAATGGTTCCATCATCACATGTTTTTTAAAAATAATATAAATATCATATATATTCATTATATATCTATTTATATATCGCTTTATATTATTTTATAAATGGTACATATAGGAAACTAATGTACACTGTTTATTGAGATGGTGGGCCCTACATAAACATTAACATTGTTGCAACTTTTATATAGATGGAAAAAGGATAATTAATTTTTAATTAACCTACACAATACAATTATTATAAAATATAAATCAAATATATCTATTAAACATTTCCTTTATTTCATTCATCTAAAATAAAATTGATAAATAGATCACATCTATTTAGGGAGGTGGTGGTCCATATATAAGCATGAGGAACGTTATAGTTTTGCATTAAACGGGAAGTTAAGAAGGTATATATGATATTATATTTTTTGGAGATAATTAATCCATAGTTATCATAAATAAAATATAATCCTATATTAAAAATATCATTATGGAAAATAAATTGTATCGCTACATGGAAATGGTAATCCCTACATAGAAATGAGTGATACTTTCACATTTCATTTGATTGAAAAGAGGGTATATAATTGGGGATTAATTATGATAATAAAATATAAGTATATTGAAGATATAATGTTATTAAATAATTATAAACAAAGTAGATTTATAAAATGATAAGTAGTTAAAAAATTAATGTTTTTGTATAAGGTCGTAACCTCATCATCGGGATACCTTATTTAGATCATTTCTTATAGAACAACTTGTTGGTATTTTGAGGTCAACAGAACCACTAGACTATTGATAAGTATTTTTATAAGTCAACCTGTCAAGGATCGGTTATGATGGTTTTATTAATGTGTTGTAATGGTCAGAATTAAGGGGTGTCATTTTATATGTGATGGAAATGAAAAACAAGGAATTATAAATGTATGGACTTGTGTTTTTTCAGAATGGAATTTTGAGTAGAAATGTTATTTTTTTACATATAATGCTATTGAGGTGTAAAATATTTTTTTCACCATTATTGTAGCCTCATATAATTATTCTGAAATATTTTTTGGTCTTATAATAGGTTTTTACCAAAGGACATGGGTTTTTTGGAATTTAGAGCAATTCATATTTTTTAAGAAAAAAATTAAAAATTAAAATTTAATTAAATAATTATTATTCTATTATTGAATTTATATCAATTTTATTTGATTATATCATTGGATTTATATTTCATATCCACCATTGATAATGGAGTATTTATTTTTTCCTAGGCGGTGATGAACTAATGTAGGGAACATGTGTCAGTCAAGGTCCTTTTTCGTTTCATTCTTATTTTTCCACTTATTTTCGTATTTGTTTTCATATATTCATCCTCTCTACTCACATAGTCATCCATGTGGGATTCATAGTTTGGTTAAAAAATGATAGAGGTACTAAGAAAAATATATTTATGGGGATGGGAAGAGAGGTACAATCTTGAAGCTGAGGACACACTGGATCATCATACGATTTGCGTGGACTAAAGAAACAGGAAAATCATTGATGGATTCCACCCAAAGGTAGGATGTTTTTATGATTCACTATAAATTGCACTATATTTATTTCATTATTGTTTTAAATACATTTTATATTATCCTATAACACCTTATTGGGTCGTTCTATAGAATTTGAGGAGAAAATGGGGTGATTCATAGTGATCTAGGGGTTTTCTATTTCAAAAAACACAAGAATAGGGAATGTCATTCAAATAATGCACACAGTGTTTTATATTCATTCAGGTATGAAGATTATTTTAAATGAAAATTCTATTTTGGTTTTTATAGAAACTATGTTCCAGGACTCGGTCGTGTAGCTGGGCACCTGGTCAGACAGCCTGTATAGGTGTACATGGCTATATAGATTACACGAATAGGCCTCGTGCTAGTATCACATCATGTATATATACATTATTAAACAAAACACAAGGATAGTCAATGTTAAGTTCCATGTAAGGTACGTTATGTTTGATAAAAAAAATTAAATTATAAAAACTCTATATGAATAAGCTTTTAAAAGCCATATTTGTAATTAGTACGTACACATGTGGGGTCATGAGGATACACACCATTTTTTTTGGATGACACATTTTTTAATCCTTCTATACTACCCTTATTAGTTTTTTCATGTTTTATTCCCCAGAGTGAAAACTATATATAAGTGGATTCTATTATGAGCACTTTTATATGTAAATTGATATTTTTAAACTATTGAGGTAATTTGGGGGCTCTTAAAGGGGGGATTCTATCTAAATGGAGAGGTTATTCCCATCATAATTAACAATATTTATCATTGAAGACTGAGATCATTGATATGATATGGTATGTAGGATACCTTCCATGGTTGAGGATCGTGTATAATTTTCCTTTTGGAAAACTCCCTCGAGAGACTTGCCTTTGTGACCCAGGTGGTTATAATGTTTGTTTTTCTAGAGGATCCCGTGTACAATTCCTCTACATAAATTTCAATCTAGAGGATCCCATGTAGAATTTTACTCTATTTTTATATCATTTGTGGATCCTATTTAGGGATCCATTTTCTTATGTACTATTCTGATGATCCTATGTTGGATGCCCCTCTTAACATATTATCAAGTATCCCATGTAGGATTCCTTATTTTTCACTACAGAAATGTGGATCCCAAGTTGGAAATCCTTTCTGATGTATAGAAAAAGAGTATCCCAAGAAGAATACCTCTTCAAGTATTTTACTTTAGGGATATAGCGGTTTCCTTGATTTTGACTTACCATGTTCTAGTGCTTTCGATTTTGGTAGATATGGTAGGGGTTGCAAACATTGAACTTGATATGTAATTTTATGCCCATGGTACTGTTTAAGTAGTGTGGGGTTTAAGAAATTATCCACCCAAAAACTTTTTAATACCTTAAATTGTTTACTAATGATTCATAAATGGTTATCTAAGGTGATTCATAGTTGGTGGCTGATAATCCTTATGTGATTCATGTTCCTATTATTTGGGATGACCACATGTATTTCTATGGATCTCTCTAGTTTCTTTAATGGTATGTCGAAATGTATTCCCATGAATTACAAACAGAGCAACGTTATTGATTATATTTATTCAAATTACTAGATTTACTATATGGGATCAAGCCATTGATCTTGTATATTGGATTAATAAGTTATTAGGATCCCCATCTGTTCTTCAGTGGATACAAATTTTGATCCTATGATTGTGATATATGGTAATGGAATCCCCAGTAATGATACTATGGTATTATTAGGATATTTTTATAGATGATGATGATTTATATTCCCTCTAATTTTCATGTGATGAGGTGCATTATTCTCTCCTCAATCATGTTATTCTCATGGATGATTATGATCTCCCAAGAAATATAAATTATTACTCTCTCCCTGGTTGTTTTAAATGAATATGATGTTAGACATGGAATTTCAAATTGTTTGATACTCGTGGAGGAATCAACTATCCTGAGTGATAGGGAGGGTTATGATATCCCGTATTACAGACCTTGAGGGGTTGACATAGAGTCTCACTTGTGATATATCCTTACATTTTTCATAATAGTTAGACCATCATGGTTCATCTGAGTCACAATGAAATAACTTCCTATGGACCAGGACCTAGGACAGACATTGGACTGGATTTATATGGAGTGTTTTGTATGAAATTCATCTATGTTCTATATTTACGTTATTAGTAGATGTATCTATGGAATGATCTATTATAATAGTTGAAGGTGACTACCGTTTTACCCCTGGTATCGACAAGTAACCCCATTGTGGTGAAATAGCTTAGTCAGAGTCATTTTCAACACTAGATGAAGTAGGTTATGTCTATTAGGATTGAATACCAAAAGATCTACTAAATTATGCACAATATGGGTGGCACAAAATCCCATGAAATTCACATTTCAATGGAAATCTAGGTGATTGGGATTACGTACCAAAGGACTGGATACTATTGATTTATGAATTTTCATTAACCTAACTCTTGTATAGTCATATTTAGCTATATATTTACAATTTTTTGAATATTCATATATACACATATAAATAAAAATATACATGATTGAAAATTTACTAGTAGACTGATAGAAAAGACCTAGGGATTGAATATGGATTCACAATTATTTTATTTATCATATCAGTTGAGTCTCGGCTAGGCTGTGAAAATCTCATGACTATACACAAATGATACCGGACATTTATGTTCATCATTAGGTTGTATTAATGAGAATATATTTTCTCCCATGTACATGAACCATGGTGTGTGTTAATACCATATGTCTTATTTTAATGTTTATAACATATACATGATGGATTCGGATAAGTCCCAGTGATTTAAAATCATGCTAGGCCACTCAGGTGGATTCCTATAATCGGGCTATTCGAGCATATATGTGTCATGGATACTGGAACTATGGATTGGATTAGAATTTGTAATATAGAACTGAACATTTATTTAGTTTTTGGATTTAATCCAACATATGTGGTTATCCTAGTGGGTGACCAATGTTTTATATTGGACATGGTTTTTTGTGATTTTATAGAATTTCATTTTTTATTAAAACATGTTTCCATTTCAGATTTGTTATTTCATCCATATTCTATTCATCTTATACCTAGTTGATATATAGTTATATCTACTAATTGTTACTTGGATATGAGGGAATATTTTCTCCATAGACACAAACTAGGACCTCAATACTAGATGGAAACCTGAGGCATATGGAGAGATTTACATGAGGCCTCATAGAGAATATGATCAAATCACCGATTTAGTGGAATCAAGAATTGGATGTTACAATATATTATGATACTTATTTATTTTATATTGTCTTACTACGAGGGATATGATATGTAGGAGGATTAGGAATGTGTTTGAACCTATGATGAATATAAATCTACTGTAATAAAAACACTTGATCTATTAAAAATTTCTAGTTCCCATGGATATGGGATTTAAATTATGAATCTAGCTGTTATATTCATATTTGATTTTCACTTTCAGGAAGGAATATGTTGTCCTGACGTTATGATTAAAAATTGGTATGTGGGTCATGGACATTTTTCAAGATGCAAGGGATGTATTTTGACACATGGATATAGAAGGAATGAAGAATATCATGCATCATGTTTGTAATCTAGGATTAAATTTTTATAGGCCCAGCAATGTGTGATTATTACTGATGATAGATATGGATTGTTTAAAGTATAAAGAAAACATAAATTGTTTTTCCATTATAGGATTTTGGATGAATTATACTAAATTTACCCTAGTTTATTATATTTTTGTATAATTGAAGGACATTTATTTCTATGTTGAGGTATTTTTAATGTGGTCGATGACTGAATCTTCATGCATGAGAGGTGAAATGACCCTAGTAGGTCTGTAATGAACATGATTTTCATGTGTTATAACACATTGGGGGTGTTTTTTCTTTTTTGATGTAATTTTTATTATTTCTATCAAACTATTTAGTGTTTTTTTACAAGAATTACAATTAAATTCTACTTAAAAGACCATCATTTGTAGTTATTTGATCGGATCAATTAGTATGATGTAGTTAAGTTAAAATAATATTCTTATTGAATAGAAAAAAAATGGGGTATTAACATATAATGATTCTTGGTGAGTGTAAATTTAGCATCTTTTTTATGTTGATATCCTAACCTCTAGGGGTAGTTAATTAATGTATTCTCAGTAAGGATTAGGGGGCTAGTTGGTTGATGATATCAAGTTTTACCCATGTAGTTCGGTTTCATCACTACCTTCCATGGTGTAGTTTGATCATTTGGGGTATGTATTAACACCTTTTTACACTCATGTGAGACTATATTAGAAATACATGATTTTAGGCCAATAGGTCCACAGTTGCGACTAAGAATCATGTTAGTGTTTTTTCATTTTAATCTTGGGAAAACTACATGATAGTGGATGGATAAGGTTTATAATTACTTTTTTGTTAATGAGATCCTTGTTGCCCTGAATTTTTATCAATTCATATTTATTTCATGGGTTTTGTGATATAGGTCTGTTGATGCATTTTGGTTTTGGTGAGCACCAATGGTGAATAGTTAATAATATTTTCTTTTATGGGAGGTAATGTTTATGTGCATGGGACTATTGAAATGTGTTTCTATTATTGCTAATGTAGTAAGAACAAGGGAAGATTTTCATTGCTAGAACGATGTTTGATGGTATGTTGGTATTAAATCTTGGAAATGATAGGGTGATTGTTTTTGATGATTAAGGGGGAATCCAAATTAATGAGACTAATGAATCATGTATCATGCTCATTTTGGTTTCTCTAGATAATAACACCCAAGAGTATGAGTCTGGTGATATAGTACATATATGTTACAGATGATACCATTTGTTCTAAATAGTGTGATTTGTAGTCTGTGAGTCAAGGAAAGATGATTTCATGAATTACCGTTTGTGTGGTTTCCCTAGAGTTTTAGTTAAATGAGAAATGTTCCACTACGGTAGAAGAGACGTCAAGGGTTAATTAGGCTCTATTAGGAGATTATATTTTTGTTGGATGTGGAGACACATTATTGGAAACATGGTTCCCAGAGTCGATTGAAAGAAATTGTAAACTATTTTAATGTGATTTTTGCACTAGATAGCTATACATGAAATTCTATAGAATCTATATATACTAATGGATATAGGTGATCATGATCTATAATAAAATTTTTGTATGTACAATGATAGAGAATCAATTTTATAAAAACATTATATTATTCTTAAATGTCATTTATAGTTTGATAAAGGAAAATGTTGAGGTTACTCACAAGGAGAAATATAAGGTTTTCCATGAGGGGAACCATTGGTCATCTAACTGTGGCGACTTTCATTTTCAGTTGAATTTTATAATTTAATGTGGTCTGTTAAGCCTTGATTTTTGTTTTGAGATAATGATAAGGGTATTCATAAGGTGGGGAGTACCAAATTGATCATAGTTAATATTCTCCCACAAGGATAACCTTGTATATACTATGCATATATCCATTGTATAGTTCATATAAATTTTCATAAATATGCCCTATATGAGAAAATTCCCATTGATGTTTCCACCAAGACTTCACAGAGATGATAGGTTCTCATATGGAGATATTGTAAGGACCATTTATTTTTAGGAAAAATGTTTAAGTATAGATTATAATTTTTTCATTCAGATGCTTGTAAGGGTTTAAATGTTCATTTTCCCCTAGAATATTGATAGAGAATATTTTTATAACCACTTTATTGGTCCAATAATATTTTTTATCACAATGTAAGAGATAGGGGGAATTATGATCCATTTGAATTTTATCAAAATAATTAATATGTATTATGTAAATAAATTTTTATTATTTTATTCTATATGTTCTTTTCAAAAAAAAAATTTAATGGATAATGAGATTGATATTCATCCTCCTTGTTGAATCTAGAGTGTGGATTTTTTCATTGTCGGGCCATAAAATCAAGCCGAGCACTATGGAATACCTGAGCCAATTTTCTTTTCACTTTATTCCTTTTATTTTATTATTTTATTTTATTATTTTTTGAGATATCATCTCTCATATTCCCCCATGATTTATTCTTGGAAATGATAACATGTAATGTGATGGAGAGGTATAAAGAGGAATAGGGAGAGATGAAAATATATACCACCCAAAATATTTGTATAAGTCAGATAGTAGTGCAGAAGTAGTGGACCACAGAAACTAGTGAATCATTGAAATATTTCATAGAAAATTACTCCATTTTTTATTTTTTACAAAAATATATATATATATTTTTCTAGTTTTTATTCCCATTTATGATTTCTTTGGACAACTAGCGGGTCACTCTATAAATTTTGGGGAGAAAACAGCGGTTGAAGGCTGATTTAAATTTTTTTGTTTGGGAAAACCCATGTATATAACATGTGTTTCAGAGAACACACATCCTATGCTTTTACCATTTGAGGAAGATGAGATTTTTAAAATTACATTGCATGTGTGGGTTATGCATGTTGTGTAGTTTGACTAATCAATGTGGCCGAGTACTTTTCTAGATAGCCTATGTATGGTATATAGCCATGTAGATTACATGAGCAGACCCTGTAAGGGTTTTTCATAATGTATAAATATACAAACAGATGATATACATGTCCATTCTATGTGAGGTTAATTGTATTTTATACCATGTAGGTTACAAAAAAGGTACATGATCAACCCACAATGCCCTTGGGTTTTTTTTTGAAAATTATAAACAAAGAACATGCAGAGGTGGAGCTCTAGGGGAACTTGTTTTATAATAGGATATCATTAAATTTAACACTATGTTACATCCATTTTTCATTCTTTTATCCTAATTCATGACCTAAATATATAACTGGATAGAAGAGGAATCAATTTTTAGCAGTTTTCTGCAATTTTTTTTTGTGTTTGGTGTTTCAATCTAAATGGAGTGGTTCTTCCTCCGATAATATAATCTTTTTTACTCTTGAGGTTGGGACTATTTATCTATGATAGGCCATGAAATATCTCTCTTGACTGATTCACCTTTACTTTTTACCTTAAGGGCATCTCCCTTGTGAGTTGTGCCTTTCTTCTACAAGTGGTTATAAGGATTTTTATTCCCATTGATCCTATATAATACTCCATGGATTAGGTTTAAATATAATAGATAACATATGCGATTCCTCTATCCTATTATTTATTTGGAGGGTCCCATTTAGGATTCCAATTCCAATAAATGTTTATGAGAATTATAAGTAAGATGCCTCAGTTTACATACCATCAAGGAACAAATGTGGGATTCCTTATTTTTTCTTCATAGCTGAGGATCCCAAGTATGATTTCCTTTGATATGCATACTACATGAGGATCAAAAGTAGGATGACTATTTTGTGTATTGATTTGAGGTACTCATTGGGTTCATTGATGTTGACTAACCCACATATAGTGCATTGTGGGTTTGGGAAGAGAGGACAATGTTTGTAACCTAAGAACCTATAACAGACATGTTAAACCTTGGGGATGTGGATATAGTGTGGATTTTAGCTGTTTGATCACCCCTAATCCTTTTTAAAATTCCAAATTTTATTTCTAATATTGATATTACTATGATAGGTGATTTCATGCTGGTGGATGATGAGCTAGATGTGATGCATCTTTCATTAATTTCCAATGCCCATAAATATTTCATGGGATCCACCTTATTCATTTATTGGGATACCAAGATGTATTCTATGAAATCTGGATTCATGAAATATTATTATTTATATTTATTAACATAAATAATACTAATACATGGGATTTAGATATTGATAATGTATGTTTTATTGTTATGTTTTCAAAACCTCTATAGGTTCTTCCTGGGATCTATGTTATGAGAATACGATTATGTAATAAAACAATTGAATCACTAGTAATGATACTCATGTATGATTACATTACCTATCTCTCTCTCTCTCTCTTTCTCGAGTGATGAGGATTATTATTTTCTGGTGTGTTTGATATGTGATTATGATTATTATGAACTCCTTGCTCTGATTATTCTGGAGGACGATTATGATCTCCTAAAGGACATGGGTGATTACGCTCACCCATATCGATTTACCTGACTAGAATTTTGGAGATGTTTTTTCACATCGATGGATACTCATGGATTATTACCCACTCTAGAGTCATAGGGATACTTTTTCACACCCTTAAGAGAGACCAAGATGTATTGGCATGGTGTCTCCCTAGTTTTGTCTCCTTTCAGTTCGCCTAAGGGTATGACTTTAGGGATCGTCTGGGTCAAAATTCCATGACCACCTATAGACCAGTACCTAGGTCTCATACATTAGATTTTATTTACAAGGTGACCATGGTATAAACTCTATATCTGAAATGTATTTATATGATGTCCTAATATATTCACTAGAATCCCTCATTATAGTGACTGTATTTGAGTATGGGTGATTCCAATGTTAGGAAGAGTATCCCCCTTTGGTGATGTATCTTTGTCAGATACATTTCTAATGATGGAAAACACAAGTATATTCAATTTCAATTATAGTCACAGTGTCTTACTTAATGATGAACAACTTCAGTGGTATTAAATCTAGTACAATTATACTTTCATAGGATGTCCAAGCGATTAGTATTACGAGTACAATGATTCACTGGTAATGATTTATGATATTTGATTCAACTTACTCATGTATATCCATATTTATGAATATATGAATATGTCTGGGAATATAAATATATATGAATATAAATATAAATGTACATCATAGCCCATTTCCTAGTTGACTAGGATAACAAACCTATATATCAAATTTAGTTGAATGTTATTTTTTTCATTTATAATTTAAATTGAGTCTCATCTTGGATGATTATATTGCATGAGCAGGATGTTCAGATAGTATATTTATAGGTTCGTCATTATGGAGGACTACAATGATTATATTTGTGGCCCTATATTTATACATAGGTGTGTATATATACATTATTTCTTGTGTTACAGTTGATTACATATGCGTGATGAATATGGTTGCTGCCTAGATTATTGAAATATCGAGTGGAGACACTCTTTTAGAATCTTATTAATAGGCTTGGCCCACATGATTATGTCATGGTAACCGATTATGTGGTCTGGCCCAGAGTTATTAGTAGATCCATGAACATTTATATCAGTTTCCTTTATGTCTCAGGAATGTATGCCCGACCTACTGGGTGGCTCGTGTAGTTGGTATGACATGGATGTACATACATTTATTTCATTTTATTTATTATTAAATCATGTTTATCATTTAGTTTATTCACATCTTCCACACTTTATTTATTTACAAATTTTACGATTTCTAGTAATTTCTTCATTTCTTACTTTGATATGGTGGAATATTATCTCCACATATATTCCCTAGGCCCTCGCTACTAGTTGACATCCTCTGGTATATGGAAGGGCACAATTGATGCCTTGTTGAATCCCTTCTTGGTGCACCAATTTAGTTTCATCTCAACCGGGATGTTACAATGAAGAATATAGTACAAAAACATAGTCATTCTCATGTAAAATGATTAAAAATAGACATATATTATATTTGAAGGATTTATATGGGTGAAATACAATCAAAAAATAATATTTAGATTACTATAATTTGTATTATAATCCTTATCTTTTGGTTTAACCCTTTTGAAAACCTAATTCAACTTTAACCATTGTAATGTCATTGTCAATCTCAGGAAGTTTTAATTTAACTTATAAGGTTATAACTACTTTATAAATGATAAATTCATGGAATATTTTGCCTTATATTATCCCCAAATCCTTCATATAGGATATCAATAATTTCTAATTATTTTAATAACATGTGTTTTTTATAAAAATATCTTTATTTCAATTTTCAACACAATTAATTTTATTAGATTTTAAATACATCAATAAAATCTTTTACTATAAATTTAATACATTAACATATCTTTAATATTTTATATTTATATTCAAAATTAATCATTCAAAAATTTTCACCAAAATTTCATTACATTTAATAATTCGAAAACAATTTTTTTTATATTAATAGAATAAAACTGTGTCATCCTTTCGTAAGCATATAAGGTAATCATATAACACCTAAAAATTAGAATTAAATTACAAGAATGAAAAAATAATAATTCAGAAGATAAAAATTTATATTCATTCAACACTTTATTCATTCCAAATGTGAACATATAGGTGATATTTACAAGTAAGGGAGTGAAATTTTGTATTTTTCATTTATTTAAATATTATATAGGTCATTTCTATATAAAATTGCTCCTTAAAAATAAATTTTTTTACCTATGTTGATAAGGGCCGTTTTAAGCTAATATAAGTGCAATTTGGATGGGACGTGGTGACCATTACAATTATTTTTAACCTAGATTATCTAGATTTACCCATTAATGATTTGATAAATTTTACCAAAGTCTTTATTAATATTGACTATAAATAAAGTGGATCAATTTATGAAAATTGAACTACATGATTATAACTTTTGAATCTTTTTTATTAAATTCTATTCCTATAATTGATAGATAATAATTTTAAAATAATTTTTCAAAATGTGAGGTAATCATATTTTTGATGAAATTCAATATTAAAGTATAAAACAAGATTAATTCTTATCTGATGATTAGTAAAAATATAAGATGAATGGTAATTTTTTATTGAACATATAATATATAAATTTGATTAATATATTACATAAATTTTGATTAATTAAAAATATAATGAAAAAAATTATGCTCATAGAAACTATTTTTTAGAAAAACAATTCTTTTACATCCCAGTGAAATTTATTTTCTTTTATAATTAGTTGATAATTAATGAATTTATTTTATACATAAATTTTCAATAAAATTTTTAAACCAATTAATACACTCCAATTTACCAGATATGTTATAATGATATATTATATTAAATTTTATATATGAATGGGGTTTTGTGTGTCGTAAGCAATCATATTTTTTTTTGTAGAAAAATATGTCAAAATATACCATGTTCTCACAATTTACATCTTTTATTATAACCCAAGGCAAAACATTCTACACTAAATCAAACTTATAATAATATTTAGGACTCTAAATCTATTAATACATGTTTTTAAAACAACTACTAGGTGTTATTGTCCACTACACATATATCTAGTTGTGTAACTACAATGCACATCGAGATATAATAATATTCCCACCAAAAGAGATTAGAGTCGATGGGGTGCAATCAATCTATCATAAAAAACTAAATTTTGGAAAACCATTTCTAGAGACTACTGGGAATTGAACCCCTTATATACATGGGTCGAGTAGAGTATGAAATCACCCAACATAAGAAATATATATAACTCAAAACCAAAAATTGGAAATTTTATATCCTTATCCACAAATACCGATATTATATATTTGACACCCAACTTCCTATTGTAAGGACTTAATATAATATGGACATGTAAACATTTAAATAGAATATTTCAGTTAAATATTCAAATTTTTACACAAGATTTTGAACCATAATTTTCTCCCTCTAGGCATAGTCCAAATATTTCCATAGTTCATTTAGAGTTGTCATCATTTAATATTCAATTATTTCTCAAACACCTTTTATGTAATTATTTAGCATTCATTGTCATTTCATGATTCCTTTTACTGTGGGAATCATCCGACAATACCAAAAAAATATGCATAAACCTGGCACAACCATGTGCATTAATTTTTGGGGAATGGAAATCAGAAACAAGGAACCAAGAAATCTAGTAATCGAGATGATAACCTATCAAGAAACAATACTATAATTTAGAACACTAAATTGAAATAAATCCTAGCTTTAAACCATCCCATCCATCCTGATTCCATCTCCTACACCACTATGTATATCACCATTCATACCACCATTATAGGCACTATATACTTCCTTTAACTGGATAATCCCAATACATTTATCATAAAACTATCCACTATATGATGCTCAAATAACATCACATTGTAAGGATCCATTTGGAAAGAAATCACATGAAGCATCAATGAAATAAAATGTATCCAACAAGATAGTTATTCCCAAGTACCAATGATTCCATTCTTTAAAGGATAAATAGATCATCAACAACAAACAATAATATTTATCAAACATCCATTTGATTACTATCAGGAATTAATTAGTTTATTAAAAATAGGATACAACTACCTGAAAACTATGGAATCGTCTATAAACCCATGTGGATTATTTTAACATGATTCAAGAAATACATATACTTTCATCAATTTCTAGATAAATAGTGATAAATTAAAATTCCTATGAATTATTTAACATTCAAGAATTACCGTATTTATATTCATTATTAAATTAAAAAATATATAGACCATGGTAAACATTAGAATAAAAAATGCATAACACACTATATTAAAAAATAGGAGGTAAACAGATAACATGAAATAAACATTTGTGATAACAATAACCCAAAACAATTTCATTCAATAATATTGATTTACTATTTATTATACTCAATTATACCATTACAAAATTATATAAATAATGAATGTTTAATTATTTTACATTAAAAAAGATGGACAAAAATTCCCCTACCTCAAGGATTTCCATAGACCTATAACTAGAACATATCAATAATAATGATATTAGATCACATATTCCACGTGGATCTGATTGTCCTTATAGTTCTTGTCTAATGAACACACCACCATAAACCAAAATAACACCTTTTGAATGGATAAGAACAACAGAAATATCATGAATAAGTATCTAGAGAATAAAATCAATTTATTTGACATGAAATCACAAAAAATATAATGGAAATCACCTCAGCACACTACTTACTGATGTTAGGATCATAAGAATCGAACCAGTGAAAATTTCATAAAAACAACCTAATAGAGAACCTATATCCCTATAGATGATTGTAATAAATATTAGGGTTATGAGAGAAACCATAACTGTGATAGGATTTATAGGAATTTTGAAATACCCAAAATAACAATGTGAATGTATCATTTTTAAAACCCACTAAGAAACATAAATCCTATATCATATTTTCCTAGATTAATTCATGTTTTGAACATCATGATCATATAGTTCAATTTTTGAGATTGATTCAAAAAAATTGAACCATCATCCATTAAAATCATGAACCGATGGTTCGTTTCATGAATTCCACCATACTAATCACCCTTAGTGAAGCATAAATTTAGTATTTAAGTTGTAAACTACATAATAACATTATAATAAAACATCACATATCCATCTTCTATATTTCATATAAAAACTCCACTGAACCTTCTTCACGATTCCATTTTGACTGAAGGTCATGTAAACAGTAAAAGGAAAGGGATACAAGGGTCCAATACATTACATTAGATACCTCTTAATATATTATTCCCTTGAGAATCTAAATCCAATCCTTGAGATAATGGATATAAAAGGGTTTCATAGATAGTCACTATATGAGATACCTCTATTGAAATATTAACATTACTAGAGTTCAACCACATCCTTTTGAAGATCATGTTGAAAAATATGAAACAATATACTAGGGTAAGATAACTCATAAATTAGATAATGACCACCAAAAAGACATTAAGGAATAGGTAACTATAACATAATCCAAATAATGTTGAAAAATGAATAAAAATATTTTCAAAAGGGCTAAGAATCAAATACCACATCATAATGAGTGCATAGATACTATTCACATTCTTATGTTATCTCTTAGACACCACAAGTTTAACACAATAAAAAAATTAAGGAAATAACAATCCCACGCATGAAAATTTCATAGAATTTATATATCTATATGGGAAACTCCTTCATGATTGTATCATCCTCAATTTCAACATCTAATTAATTTATTATATGAGATTCATAGTTATGATAATGAAAAAATATGAAACTTTTGATGTAAATTATAAGAACAATAACTTGAGATCCATAATAATCAACTTCATGGGGATGTAACTTTCGAGACACCTAATAAAAAATATCTATATACTACATCCATACATTTCCCAAGCCACGATGTAGAGTAACATAGTAAACATCAAACTGGATCCCCGCTTCAAGAAAATATTGAATTGGAGATGTTTAAATATTCTACCATATATAATAAAATGAAACTTGTAACTTTTTTGTTTGTTAGAAGCCCAATCCTTTCAAGTGAAGGATCTCAATGGAGTCCCAATCAAAGATAAGTCAGGTAAAAATATACTATATCATATTGTAAGACTGAGGAAGAAACATACAGCCCCAGAATTCATGGGGGTGTATCATGAAATAACCCCCATGAGAAAAGAAACTTATGTGATAAAAACACACAATTTAATATCTTCTCAAATAATTTCTAATAACGTGGAACACTTGATACATCTATAAGAGGATCTATGTGATCCTCCTAAAAGCCATCATAATCATGGATTTCACAAATGAAACCCACGATGAACCAGTCCATAAAATCAAGGAAATTGTATTCATTAATCCCATGTATACTGATGGATTTTTCATTGTACCGAATGATATTAAAATACAATCATAATTCCCATAACGAAATCAATGCTTGTTCTTTAGAATATCCATTTCCTTCACCCGCATATCAAAATATCTCCATTGTAGTTTGATCTACATGAACCAACTATCTACCTTAAGTTGATTAAATTATTTATCTATACATATAAGATGATATTGATTCATCACTATTTTTTATTCATGTAGTTATTTTCGATATAACATTGCAGATTACCATAAATAATTTTCATGAAAAAATAATGTGCATTCCAAGGTGACACAATCAATTGAGAAAAGGCTCATTACAATGGATAATTGATGTATATCTCTATATCCCACAATTATGAATCCATTATACTATATATATACATATTTAATGGAGAACCAGCCAACCATAGATTTATACAAATCTCAATCACCTGTTTAAGGGGTTAGACCACAACCTATTCAATAAAGACATAAAGTAACTCATCTGAAACCATAAAATAAATTCATTCTGAACCTTTTATGAACTAGGAGTCAAATAAACCCAAAATATATGATATGTTTTGATCAAATATCCAAACTATATAAGGGTATCACTATCTAATGAACATGAAATACTCTCCATTAGTATAATAGAACATAAATAAGATTTTAAATCAATTAATTATTGAATACATTGTATAAAACCCATCGATGATGAGGATATATTTCGTTAGAGTTTTCTACAAACATAAGAATTCTTTCCAATTGAATTTATTCCCCAGAACTATCTCAAATTATATATATACTTCAAAAAAAAGAACATGATATCAAAATATCATAGTAAATATAGATGAAACTGGATGTATAACAACATCAATTCCAAAATCAAGGACCACTATTGTCAAATAATTGAATGAATAGATTCAAAATAAAATAATTAATTCACACAAATAAAAAAAGTTAAATTGGTACCTTGAATGGCGATCATGACCCAAGGCACTCAAAAATATGGACAATATATTTAAACATGAATTTATTCTTTAACTTTAATAAATTATTTGTGAGAACCTCCACCGCCACACTCTACGTTATATGAATGGAGATAATCATATGGATATCCTATACCTATTCCATAAAACCTGTATTTTTCAATCTCTAGAACTCCTTGTTGTTTCTCAATCAGATGAAAATTAAAAAAAGAACAACCTGAAGTGGAACAACAACCCCACACATCCAAATCAAGAATGTATGGTATTTTTTCCACTAATGATGTTATAATACATAATAAAAAAATGACACATCCTTTGGTTAGGGCCTCATAGATGACACACCCATTGATATTAGATAAATTTTATTGGGCAGATCCTCAATTATCCAAAGACCAATCTATCCTTGAAACAAAGAACCAAAGAAGACAACCATTATATGTGGTGAATCTCATTGAATCCCCTATCATGTCATTCTGGTTCACACGTACAACCACTGAACAACATCTCTTATCCCAAGAACCATTATATATTATAGGATCATAAAATTAGTGACCCAATACTGAATCACTAGGATTAATTCCTCTTCAAAATGCCTCTCACTTATCTCCTAATTTTGTAATAGGTCAAAATCATATCAGAGAATTTTTCTAAAAAATATATCAAAATTATGAACATTGGTTATTCACAGTTTAAGGGTTAGAAACTATAGTCGACTGTCTTCCCTTCCACTACATGAAGGTATTTCAATTTAGAAATAAAATAACAACTTCTCCCATGATGGAAATGACTCTTTTTGATCCTTGAGGAATAATAACCACCACTACCCAACTCCCCCACAAAACATTGTCACACATAATAAAATAGAATTTCCCTTCTTTGTATTGATCAAATTACAGAATATTTACACCACCTCAAACAAGTCCTTTGATAATGAATTTGATATAGATACATCATACTTTTGTAGAATCTATCACTTAATCACAATGTGTATCCTCTCATATGATTCATTAGTATTTACCTCAACTATATAGTGTTATCCATTCACATCCAACTTGAAATAACTATCATAAAACTAATGGTGACACAAACATGGTGAAATTATATTAAAATGACCAATGGTTAGGGAATTATAATCATCAATTATAGAAAATTTAAAATTATTGAATTAAGGTTCAACCTAACTCTAAATTTTATAAATATTTAGTAGTGGAAAAAACAATAATTATATATGCTCCATTCCCTAGTCATTATCCAATATCTAGTTTCACTTCACATTGTTCAATCTATAATCATGAAGTCCCTTGAATTGGATCACAAGGGGTACTAAATACCCATTTATTATCTTTTCTCCCTTTTTTCATTTCATACTATATCTAGATGGAACTATTTCCATGCCAACAAATGTAGTCAATTACTACCTTTATACCCCATCCAATCCCTCAACCATTCCTTTGATAACAATTTTTATTCAACATATCCCCAAAATTATCCCCACCTAGTAAAAAAGTGATGTAAGAATGATAATAAAACTATAATCCAACCACCAATAGGCCATGGGTTGGTGTCTAGAATTGAGGGAATATAATTCAATATATATGAGAGGTATTTACCTCTCTGAAGAACGTGAGGAATGAGATACTAGATTATAACTTGAAAAAAAATATTGTTCATAATAAATAAATGATCATTATACATGCATTCTATGTTACAAAAACTAAAAATATAATATAGAAAATAAATGTACCAAAAAATAATGTTTAACATTAATATCCAATCATAAAGACATCCTTATTAACTCAATGATATACTAATATCCATACCAATATCCATTCATCTCATCCAAACCTAAAATTATTCTATATAGATATAGAGTGATAATAATAGGTATACTTAATCGGATCCTCCACAAATCATATCATTCGAAAGAAAGAGAATGAATTCTAATGACCAGTGAATAAAAATTTTAATGTATCTCATCATCTAAATAGGTATGATAAGTTCCGAAAATCACCATGTATATATCCCGAATAATATTATATAATTAATAATATTATATCTAATAAAATATCAAATGAAGGTACCCCACTACCACTTACCCACTAGTTTTTCTCTGTCCCCCCAATGTTGAACATCATCAACCATATATCACAAAATAGTCCATTTTTTTGATTGAAATTGATTAAGAACTAGAACTTTATTTATTATATAAATTCATCATCATGTATAGATAGTATCTAAATTGTTTTTAGGATCCTCTATATTCCATACTTTATGAATTACAAACCAATCTATAAAATTCGATATACAATTTACATATAATAATTTAGATGATGTTATATTTGGGGATAAATGTGTTTAAACTAACCAAAATACATTAAATAACTCCACACACATATATTAGAATGTATACACTATACATACAATCGAATAATTAATGTCTAAGGATAATATAGAGGGGGAAAGGTATAAGTCAGATGTACACCATCACTGACCTAGATGTTAGAGAAAACACCATCAAGTGTCCACTAGCTGTCAATCATTTTTTGATGAAAATATCTTTCTAACTTAACTATTGAAGATAAAAAATCAAAACATTAAAAATTTCATAAATTATAAACTTTATATTTTATATATTTATAATATTTTCATTGGATGTTAATTTGTATTACATGAAGGAAAAATCCAATACAATCAAACAAATATGTACATTGTACATCAGTCAGATGTATACCATGTACAATAATCAAATGTGTTAAAAATACATCACAAGGACCTAAAAAATGTCTATTTGGAAAATAATTTAAAAATACCATTAGATAATGTTCTATGAAGTCCTTTGAAAAATATCCATTATATTGAGTTTGATGAAGTATATCAGATAGTGTTTTATGATCTTTATCAGAAAAAGGCCATTCAACCGAGTTCTATAAATAACATCTGACCAATTACATCAAACTGAGGAATACAATTTATAGAAAATTAATATATACAATGACTATTAGATGGTGTCATGTTAAATTTTAATATAAAATGATATAATATTTATAAAAGAACGAATACTTATATACATTATAATATCTCTATATATAATTTCTATTAGAAACAGTGATGTTGTGATAATGTGAATGAGAGAAGAAGGAAAATTTCAATGATTTTGTAACTCATTCGTTGTAGTGAAAAATACTATCATTCAAAATTTTAAATAAGTAGTATTCGAACCACAAGGTGATGAATAATCATGCAATTTGACGATATAATTTTTTGATGTTTTGAAACATATTTTTATGGAGTTTTAATGAATAGATATATTTATATAGTTTCATTGAATTTTAATTTTTTAGAGTTTCATTTAATATTAATTATTTTCAATCTATTGTAATCATTTCTTATCAATTGACCTAGGATCCTTATTCATAGAGGTATATTTGTTTTCCATACCAGTTTGATTTATGTATCCTAGTGGTAGAGAGATATAAAGTATTTTTGTTGTGTTGATTGAGAGATTTATAGTCCTGGATGACCGGACATACAAAATTTTATATCATGTATAGCTAAATTTAGGTTTAGATTATTCATTATCACTATGGGTTAATGTGAATATCATTTTAATAAATTATTCTACATGTTTTTATTACATTATTTGTAAAATTCATTATAATTTATTATCCATTTTTATATAGGTTATATATATATGTTATTAATTTTATGTAATTTTTATATGACATGGGATTAAAATTCCTTAATTTTATTTGATAAATAATATCAAATTGATCTTTTTTTGATATACATATTTATAAACATTGTATTGAATAAAATTTAAGATATTTTTTTTAAATTATATTCACCCCCTCTAAATATTAAATTGAATAATATTATGATATAAAATTTGTTATTAGAAAAGGCCTATATATAATAACATTATTAAGCTATCAATTTTGGTTGGGAAGAGTATCATTTATTTGTGTTGGAAAGTTTATTAGTAGGTACTTTTGAGAAACTTAATCCTAGAAGACGCCAAATATATGATGGTGCAAAATATGAATATTGGACATATATAATGACTTTTTTTATTAATTTGACACCCTATGATCTTAAAGATCAAATTTTATTGAAAATGGGGTATTTAATGTAATAAATAGTCCTGATTTTGGTATGCACAATAATTATTCTCTTCAAAAGAATTCAGAACATATACAACCATTTTTTACCTAACAAAAATATAATAATATTATTATTATTATTTAACACGACAGTTATCACATATCCTCTAAAATAGAGGGTCTTAATATGTAATTAATTAATGAAAATATATATATTTGATGTGTTTATTATTTATGTTCATTATTAATAAAATAAATATCATTTAAATTGAAATGAAATTTTTCTGGAAAATGTCATTTCCGCTAAAATTGTTTTTCATTCTGAAAACAGATATCATAAAATCAGTTTTTCTCACATTAAAAAATTAATCTGATAAGAAAAAAATAAATTTTTCAATTTTAAAACAAAAATTCTCTAAAGTAATATTTTGGTTATTAAAAAAAATTCCTTTCTTAATGAATACTGGAAAACAAGTATTTTTTTATTAATAATTTCTTCATTGTTTAAATAATTAATACAAGTTAAATTATATTATTAATTGGTTTTAATGTAACAATAGTTAAAATATATAAAAATTAATCCAATTTATGTATTTGAAAAAAAAATCATTTTAAATTTTTATATAAAGACATTGTAATATTTTGAACATTGACACTTTGAATACTTTCATTCTTGCCACTTCTGGGAGATTAAGATTAAATTTAATTCATACTCATTTATGAGTTGAATTTAGAAAAACTATCTCTATATTTCTAATAATAATAATAATTTATATTATCTAATTTGTTGATATTAATTTTTCACCATAATAATTAGTTAAAATATTTAAAATCAATTACTATGAGTTATTATAAATTAGGATTTGGGAAATACTTGCATTTTTATTAACATTAATTTTACACAAAAATTTTATTTTAATTTAATAAATTGGATTTAATATATAGAATAATTATGTATAAATTATCTTACAAAAACAATTTTTATTGTAATCTTAATAGATAAATTAAATAGGTAAATAGAATGATATAAGTTATCATGGTAAAAACTAAACGTGTGAAATTGAGTAAAATTATATACTAAGGGTTAACATGATAAAAATATGTTTTTTCCATTGAGGATTTTCATGACCTTATAACCCCTAATCTTCCTTATTACTCTATTTTTTTGTATCATGTTGTAAGGGAGACACCCCAACAACTAATATAATTTAGAATTTACAAAAATTCGACTACTCAATTATAAAAGGTCACCCACGATCCCCTCTTCTTCACCCATTAAAAAATTGTATCAAGAAATACCTACCTAAAAACAATAAAAAAATTCAATCCAATAATCATAGAATAATTTTTTTGGCAGTGGAGACACCATAGTAAGGCTTTTTATGCTAATATAAAGAAGATACTTGAAGAAGGGGTCAAATTTTTCAAAGAGCATTTTTATTTTATTTCATTCTTCATATACTTTTTTTTTTCTAAACCATGATTATATAAAAAAACTATATATTAAATATACTAAGACATTTTTATTTAATTTTAGTTACCTTAAACCATCCCCACATCCTTCAAATGGGTTTTTAAATTATAATCTATGTGTATGGAAAACTATTGCCTCGCGAACTGACGCCATTCATTTTTCCTTTGGAAAATATCACAGTTAGTTATGACAGTGGATATAAAGTATATACACAATATTTATATCATAATTATACCTCTAGTGTCATTATATCATATATTCTATTTTTAACTTTCCATTATATAGGGTATACGTTAATTTTTCTCAGGGGTGCGGCAGAATACCGCCACATGATGTGATGTTATTCATTTATCTATAACACATTATATGGAAGGAAATAAGAGTAACGATAATTAATATATGTTATATACATTATATTATTAATATAGTAATGAAATATTTATCATTTTTTGGAAATAATTTATCATTTCATTTTTTTCATTTTCACTAAATGAAAAAAAGATAACGTTTATCATAGACATGTGGACTATATTATTTTCTTAGTGTTGGGTATCCTTTTTTAATTTCCATATAAGTAGAATGATTTATATATATGTATGTATATATAATTAAATAATATGTTTTTGATGATGTTAATATCATTTAATAAAGATGACTTTTAGTTACCTTCTTTCAATCATCATCATTGAAAAATAGATATGCTACTAATTCGTATGTATGGAAAATTGTCTCTATGATCATAAAATATATCATTTAACAAACAATACCTTAATATTTTGTTATAAAAGTATAATATATGAATAAATATGTTAATTATTTCACTATTACGTTTAATTGTATATAATTTTAAATAAAATCTTAATAAGATATATAAAATTAATGAAAACATTAAAAATATTCATTACAAATAAAATAAATAAAATAATATTATTATTCTCAAATATAAATACACATGTTATAGGTTGGAGTCATGGTAAGTGATTTCATCTCAATTTCATTTCATTGGAATATTTTTTTGATGTTATCCACCTATATTATTTTATAATGTGTATATAAAACACATTTAACAATATATATCATGAATTTATATATTATCATGATAGTTAATATTTTTAATGTTATTTTATAATGGGACTTATGGTTCAAGTGTTTCTCAAGTGATAAGGGTTTTTTATTTAAAAATATCAACATTTAATGTTTTCTTACTTAATTTTTCTCTTCCATGTCCACGTTTTTAAAATGATTATATGAAACCTATTATTTTAACATAAAATATTTGTAATGATAATTTGTTTTATCTTTATAATTAATTTTAAATGGGTTTTCAAAATGTTATTTTTTTCTTTTTTTATATTGATCGTTTTGAAAAAAGTAGAAATATGAAACTGCATTGAATTTACAAAAAAATTTATCATAGAATGAATTAAACACTGATTATATTTAAATAAAACACTTTTTTATATAATATATTTATATCCACGCCAATAAAATAATTTCTCCTCATCAATGTCTTGAATTTTGAAAAATAGACATTCATTATTGTGATCATTAATATATTTAGAATCTTATACGACTGAAATATATTTTTAGTGAACAGTGTGATGTCATTTTAGAATATTAATTTAGTATTATGTGTACTAATATGACCCTTAAACTCACCAATTTATGTATAAATAAAATTTATGAAACTTATAAATCACAGTGAATATTTTAAAAATTAATAATTAAATATTGGTAATTTTGTGAGTAATAAATATTTAATTATAAATTTAATATAATAAGTTGATTCCAAATGAAATTAATTTTAATAAAAATACTTCTTAAATAAATATATTTTTGTCCTATGTATTTAGGATAATTTTATAAGACCTAAATTAATTATTGTGAATACTAAAAAAATAGTTGTGAATATAATATCTGAATTTTTCATTTTAATAATGATTTTATTTAAAAATTTAATTACAAATATTTGGTAAACTATATTCATAAAATGGTTTCATTTTTTATTTCTACACATTGAAAAATATACATGGTGTTTTTGGTGATTTTTCAGAAATTCCAGATTTTTATTGAATAGTAAAATACAATAATTTTCGGTATAAATACATTAGAATCCCAATACACTATTCCTTGAGTAATAAAAGATGAAATAAAACTTTGTTAAAACTCATATAAACTTATTTCTATATGTGTTAACATATATCAACATTGTTGGTGTTTGAGCGAAACAATAAAATAATGAATTGGATATTCAAAAATCACTTCTCTCATCCACTACAAAAGTCACCCCTCGCAACCTATTATTACCACTTCTTTAAGCCTTGATTATTGTAAATGATATACCCAAATACTCCTACAATGCCCCTCCCCATATCCAGGTGATATTGTTAGTTACAAAAAACCAAAATCAATCCCCTCAAAGACAATCTAAAAGAGTTGCATCCAAGAGGTAAAATTCTCTTCTATTGCCTTTTATTTTCTTTCCAAGTACCTTATTAATTTATTATTATCTCCACACCCACTTGAAAAAATGATCAGGAAAACTCTAGTATAATTTAAATACTATAATTATATCATTTTAATGGATGATACATCACCAATATCCTTACACTCCATCTCTTTTATTTTAAAAAAATCCAACTTATGAGATATGCCAAATTACAACCTTTCTAGATGAAAAGCCATTGTTATTCATTTTAACCTTCAATTATGGTAAAGAATTTATTTTTCGAGTTTCAAATGATTCCAATATTTGTAATATATCTTATTTAATGATTATGGAACAATAATTTGAGCACGATAGTAAATAATTGAATAAAAATAGTTGGTTGTGATCGAAAAACTACCATAAATATCTAAAAACAATTCACTAATTGAATTATCTAATGATTAATAATCATACCATATAAACAAATCAGTTATATGAGAATTTTATATTATTTATTTTCATTATTATTATATTAATGAAATTATAGAAAAATATTCTAATTCCACTAGAACTTTTATAGTCATATACAAGTAATATGATCTTGAAAACCAAGGAATCGACCGCACCTGGGTGATAACATTTTATCATATAACTCACAAAATAAACCTTAAATGAATATAATAATATTATAATACATTAAATAAATTTGTCTAAATTTATTAATGAATTAATTTGTTCATTTGTTTTTATTTTCCAGGATGTTATGTCCAAGTGCAGAACTCATTCAGAAATAAGGTCGGTTTTTTCAACCCAAATATTCCTTTTTGTTCAGGTTATGCTTCATTATTATTATTAAAAATTGATTTACTAATTATTAATAATCACTCCTCAAAAATGATATGTGAATTTTTTTTATATGTGTAAAAATAATATTAATTATTTATTTTATAGGTTGTTATATTTTTTATAATGATCTTTTGAAATTATTTCCCAATAAAAAAGCCTTATTGAAGAGAAATTTTCATGTTAATACCATTTTCAATTACACTCTATACTATATTTTAAGCCACCATTATTTTTATAATTCCACTAATTTCATCCTAGAAAAAATAATTTTTTTCATTTCAGTTTTATGAAATCTTTTTTCCAAAAAGAACTCATATTTTCAAAGTAAAAGTGCTTTTCTATAAAAAAATCATCGTTAATTATATTGGTGTATTTTTTTCTATTTTAACTCATTTGTGTAATTTTATGTCTTATTGGGGATAATATATTCTATTTATCATCTAACATATTGAATTATATTGTTTATGATCTATTTGAATGTGTATGTTCAATTTTAATACCATTCAATTCATTACTCAGAATGGTTAGTGATTATGCTTATAGATTGGGGTTATTAATTTACATTTAATTTTAATATGAAGTTCATTTTTAACCCCATTAATTTGAGTAATTCATTGGAATTATCAAGTGATGTGAGGGACATTATATATCCCCTCAATTCATCATTAAATCTCAGGAGAGAAAACTGAATTGGGTTTTAGCCGAGCCTTACCATATTATTTTCATATGCCTTGGTCGTGGCCTTGAAAATATGTTTCAAATATCTGACATTATGCATTCCTGCATTAGGATATTATCATTTGAAAACCCATTTGAAATTCAACTTTTAGAATATCAATGGTTATATTTGGATCACTTGTGATCATTTAATTGGCCTTATTTAATAAACATTCTTTCGATCCATATTCTGATCATTTATAATTTTTAACGTCGTTTGTTTTTAGTTAATCATCATTCCTAGTGATTATGTTTATGATAACTTCCACTATATTACATACCATTGTTGAACATTTGATCTCTCACCATTATTATGTTTTATTTTTTCCCAGGATTCTATGATGAATATTATGAATCACGTTCAAGGAAAATCTAGGATTTATAGATTATTCTTATGGAATAGCCATTATGGGTTTCATTTCATGTAGTAATATGGAACTTAGGTTTATATATCATATTCCAAAACTACCATACTATTTTTTCCATTAGGATATAACTTTTTTATAATCATTAAAATGTATTAATATAAGCCCCAAGCTTTGGGAAACTAGGTTTTGGGTCCTTATAGTTGGTATCAGATGAAGTTTAGTTGAATCCTTAGAAACTGGTTTTAGAAAATGTAGATTTGAGAACAAAACCTAATGACATACTTTGATGATAAGAATACATGAAAATACTATAATTTTTATAAGGTACAGATTATATGGAATTACAACTAATAAATATCCCTATTTGGATACTACTAGTGGATTTGGTTGTGGAAAAGAGGTACCTTGGAGTAACATCATTGACAAGGTGTTCCGGGATTGACTCGATATAACCTGGTACACGACAAAGAGCCCTAATACACACCTAGTTTGATGTCTTTTGTTTTTATAGTTTGATATTATACATCAGGATACAAATGCTTATAAAGTGTATTCCATTATTTAGAAATTTTATCTATTGGATGTAATAGAAACTTCATGAACACATGTATCCCATATAGGGGTTACCCACTTATGAAAAATAATGATGTTTGTTTTGAAGCTATGACTAGTACGAAGAAAAAAATAACTACTCTTGGACTACTGAATTATGTTAGAAATCAATAACCATACTTGTGTGAAGCATCCTAATCAACAATATGGATGATAAATGTTAGACCGCTTTATGTGACAACATCCTTTATCATTTAGTAGAACTACAAAACCATTCCTAGTGGATCTGAGGATAAGTCCCTTAGAGAAGATATTTTTAGAATTTGGATGTAAATAAAGGGTTAAATTTATAATGTATATTTATCATCTATCATGAGATATAGATAAGCGGTGGTCATTAATTCATATTATGGAGGAGGAGGAAGAAATTCATGAAATGGAATGGTTTTTTTTAAGTAAATATTCTTACAGTAAAAAAATTCTCAAGAATATAAAACAAATAAGTAGAAAAATTCCTGAGATTGAAACCAAAAGAGGATGAAAAAATTACCAATTATGAAAGAAATTTATACCAGGCTATCAAGGTATGACACATATTATATATGTAATTTGATGAGGAATATTGATCCATTCATTGATATTTATAAACCATTCCTCCAAAGGGCAATTGTTTCACAAATGTTCTCATCATACTAATATATAGTCTGAAGTGGAATGAATATATAGAAAATATTATCTATGTCTTATAAATTTAAAGGAATGTAAGGGAAAAGAGGGATTTAGAGGAGATAATGGATAAAAGGATGAATAAAATGTGGAGTTTTATCAAATTTGATACGTGTGGAATGAAACACTGTAGAGTTTCCTTAAAATTAAAAAGAATCTGTTACAAATTTGGAAAAAGGTTCAACCAATATCATGATTTCATGAGAAGGAAATAAGCTTCAAATGATAAATGATAAAAAAATTAAAGAGTTGGGACGTTACACTATTGATTTTCCAAACAATCGTGGAATCATTTTCTAGAGAAGGCTAATGGATAAAGGAATGTTCTATGCGATCACAAATACTATAGTAGAAGATCCTATCGATTTGGTGGAAAGTATTATAATTGTTTCCACAATCATGTCCAATGAATTTTTTGATTCTATATCATTATATTCATTTATATCTTCCATGTTTTCTGTAAAATTATATATTTCTAATTATCCTTAAAAAGAGAATTTTTAGTCAAAACCCCTAAGGGAAATCACATTGCAACAATTACGTGTCCGGAAGTCCACATTATAACATATAAATGTTAATTATCTATTGATTTTATCATCATACCAATGGTATAATTTGACATAATCCTTGGTATTGACATGTTTTCAAAATATGATTCAAAAATATATTATAAGATGTAGGAAATTATGATTTTTGAAAATGGTGTATAATCCATTATCATTATAGAATAAACGTCAGCTTCTGAATCTTACCTTGATCCACCCATATTAGAAATTTTGAATTCAGTTATTAGGGGAGGAAGATAATGTGATATCAATGGGTGTTGGAAGTAATATTCAAATGGAGGTCATACCTATTGAGTATGAATACATTGATGTGTTTCCATAGGATCTACCTAGAAATCGTCTAGAGTGGGAATTTTTGTTTTTATTGAATTAATACTTGGTGAAACGCCTATTTCCATGAACCCATAGAGAATAGGCCAAAAAGAATTAGTAATTTAGATGGAACAACTAGAGGAATTGATTGATAAATAACATATCTACCACAATGTTTTTCTATGGGGAGCCCCTATTCACTGGGTTAAAAAGAATTATGGATCCATGAGGTTAAGAAATGACTACAGAGAAATAAATTCTTTTAAAATAAACAGAAGGCATCCATTTCTATAGATTTATAATTAATTTGATCAACATCACGGAGCCTAATATTTTTTTTAAGAATGACCTTCAATCTGGATATCATCAGTTTCTTGTGAAGAATGATGATAGTCCAAAAACAACATTTTGAACTTGGTATGGGCATTAATTGTTTACAATAATGCCTTTTGGGATTACTAATGAACCTTATTTTTTCATGGATATTATGAATAGTATTTTATAGAAATATCTAGATGACTTTGTTTTGTTATTTATTAATGATATCTTGGTCTACTCCAAAAGATATTAATATCATGAGAATCACTTAATCATTATATTTAAGACAATTATATGATATAAATTACATGGGATGTTTTGAAATTTTGAATCTTGGCTTTAAATAGTATTTTTTCTTGGAGTGATAGTCTATAAGTATGGAATATCTGTTTAAAATATGGTGAAAAAGGATGTTTAGGAATGACCTACTTGAATGAACATAACCGAGGGGGATAGTTTAATTGGTTTATAATGTTATTATTAGTATTTCATTCAGAACGTCACCTGATTATCCAACCTAATAGCAGAGATTACTAATAATGGGGTTATGTTTTTATGGAAATAAAAATGTGAAGAAAATTTTGAATTATTGAATAAGTTGTTATTTAATGCTCCAATATTGACTCTACTATTGGGAAATGGTGTATTTATTATTTATAGTGATGAATCAAGGAATATTCAATGATGTGTCTATATGTTTAATGATATAGTTATTTCCTATGAATCATGGATGTTAATAATTAATGAACATAACTATCCATCTTCGGCTCTTATGTTGGATTCTATAATATTTTCTCGGACGATATGGAGATATTATCTCTATAGTGAAATATGTGTGATATGTACTGGTCATATGATCTTAAAATATATCGTCTCCCATAATGAAATTAACATGTGAAAATGGATATTCCTTGAGATACTCAAGGATTGTGATTTTTTCACACACAAACATATTGGGTGTGAAAATAAGGTGGCAGATGCATTGACTAGGAAGAATTATAAGGTTATGAACAAAATGTGGATTGAAAAGGATCCCATGTACATGTATCTTGCAGGGTTGAATAAAGAAATTGTCAAATAAAGTAAAGATTCATTACATTATCAATTATTTTACCTCAATTATTTATTTGAAAAAAATTAAAACTTCTCAATCTAATAATGATAATATTCAAAAGAAAAATAAAGCTGGGAATGATGGGAATTTTATAGACTACGTGTTTGAGGATGTCATTCTAAAATTTGGGAGAAGGCTATGTGTTCCCTATATAGATGAGATAAAAAGGTAATTATTGGATAATTTCCATAGTTTTAATTTCTTTATAAACCATTCTATCACTAATATATATAGATATTTGAAATAACATTTCTTGTGGGAGAAAAAGAAGTTTGAAATTGATGAATCCGTATCAAGATGTTTAGTATTTCAACATGTGAAGGTTGAATCACACCGTCCATAAGGTTTCATGAAACCAATACCTATTTATAAATAGAAATTGGTTGTAATTAACATGTATTTTGTATTCAGATTACCCAAAACTACAAGAAGTAAGGATGAAATATGGTTAGTTGCGGATTGGCTAACGAAATTTAAAAAATTCATATCTATAAGAGAAGATTTTCCAGAGGTGAATCTGGAACTACTCTATATCAATGGATTTTTAAGACTTCTTAGAGAACCTCTATTAATTGGGTTTTATCATGTTCATGATTTAACCCAAAATTCTAGAAATGTATTTAGAATGCTTTGGATACTGAGATTCATTTGAGTTTTTCTTATCATCCTCAAACAAACAGGCAGTCAGACAGGATGATCCAAAAATAAACAGACATGTTGAGATCATGCTCACACGATTTTCAAGGAATGTGGGATTAATATTTACCTTTAGTGTATTATTCATATAATAATAGTATCTATTTTATTATATAAAGGAATTCATATCAAGCATTTTATAGAGAGAGATTTCACACACCAACATGTTGGAATAAATTCTGTGGGAGGAAGCATATAGGCCTTGAGATTGTGGATGAAACAACAACAAAGTTAAAGACTATTCAAAACCACATGAAAGAATCTCAATGAAGGTAAAATATCTATGTTTATAATCGAAGGAAGGATTTTTAATTTCATTTGGGAGATAAAGTTTTCATAAAATTATCTCGTTTGAAATGTGTTATATGATTTGGGAAGAAACGGAAAATGAGTCCAATGTACATTGATTATTTTGAAATTATGGAGAGTATTATAGATATGGCTTACCATTTGGAAATGTTTCCTAGCCATTCTATGCTACACAATTAGTTCTATATCTCATTGTTGAGAAATTAAATTCTAGACCAAACACATATACTCAATTTTGAAGGTATAAAATTGGAACATGACTTATCTTACTCTGAAGAGCCTATCGAGATTATGAACACCAAAGTATATGTATTTATTAATTAGAATAGTTGGATATTATAAGCAATTTATAATTATCATAAAATTGAATATGTGATATGGAATCCTGAGGAGCTTTTGATGAATAACTACCAAAACCTTTTTAAGAGGTATTATTATGGCAATGAAGAGGTTTTAATTTTTGTATTAGGGGATGAATTTAACACCCCATGGAATTAAAAATAAATTTAATATAGAATGAATGTAACACTGATTCTCTATGAAACAAACTCATTATTATATAATATAGTTTTTACCTAGCTGTTAAACACAATTTTTCCACTTCTATGTTTTGAATTTCAAAAAACAAACATACATGGTTGCGATCATTAAGATATTTACAGTCTAACAGAAACAACATACATATTTCTTTAATAGTATCATCACCCTAATAAATAGTAATGCACACTTATGAATAGTAATATTACAATTAACATCACCCATGACTGCATAAATAAATTTTAGGCACAATATAAATGAGAGTGAATATTTTAAAAATTAATATTTAAATGTTGGTATTTCTGTGTGTAATAAATATTTAATAATAATTTTAAATTAATAAATTTATATTAAATAATATTCATATTCATATATTATATTCCAATTAAATATTTTTTTCTGTGAATTTAGGATAATTTTATGATACCTCAATTAATTTTTGAATGTATTATAATATTAGTTTCAAATTGAAAATATGTATTTTTAAGTAAAAAATAATTTATTTTAAAAATTATATTTCACACATTTAGAATATTATTTTGAGAAAATAATATCAATTTTTGATTTCTAAAACTAATATAATGGTAGGGGTAAAATTTTGGATTTTAAAAGAAATAATTGAATTTTTACTGAATAGAGAAATACAGTAATTAATGGTATAAATACATTAGAATACAAATATATTATTCAATGATTCATCGCTAATGCTAGAATAGTTGGTTAAAAGTCACATTAAATTATTACTATTTATGTCACAAGAATCAACACTATAAGATGTATTGAGAAAAATAATTAAATAATGAATAATATAATCCAAAATCACTCTTCTCATCCACTACAAGACACCCCACCCTCCCCCTTCTTATCATTTCTATAAGACATGAATCATGAAAATGTTCTACCCAAATACTCATCCCTAGTGTCTCCCCACATCCATGAAATCATAGTATTTCCAAAATATCGAATTCAATCCCCTTAAGGAAATTCACAAGGAGGAGTATCCAAGAGTTAAAATACTCTTCCATTTCCTTTTATTTTATTTTCATGTTCTTCTTTATTTTTTTTATCTCCTCATTAATCTATTAAAATTATCATTATCAATATATTATCATCTATATAATTTAATTATATCTTGATAATGGAATATACATCATCAATTTCTTTACTCTATGTCTCTGTTATTTTAAAAAATAAGCCATTGTCTGAGAGGTGACAAATTACAACCTTCATGGATGAGGATCCTTCTTTCTTGAATTTCTTCTTAAACGATGTTCATGAAACAATTTTTATTGTTGAAAAAAATTCTTCAATATTTATTATATCTCATTTAAATTATTTTGAACAACAATTTGTGAATGATACAAAATTATAGAAAAAAGTAGTTCCTTGTGATTAAAAAATCATCGTAAAAATCTAAATGATAATCACTAAATGAGTTATCTAATTATTCATCCTCATACCATGAAACAAAATGAGTTATATTAAAATTTAATAATATATATTTTAATTAGTATCATATTAATTAAATCATTTATAGTTATACAAATTCTACACTTACTTCTATACTCTTACACAAGTATACTAATCCTGAAAATAAAGGATCAAACGATGCCGAGCGATAAAATTGTATAATACAAATCTTGTAAAAGGTGGTAAACAAAAATAATGAAATTAAAATAAATAAAATAAATTTAGATATGTTTATGAATTAATTATTTAATGGATTTAGTTTTATTATCTAGGATGTTATGTTCAAGTGTTTAACACATTAGGACATAAGATAAGGTTTTTCTACACGAATGTCCATTTTCATTCAGGTTTCTCCCTGACTCCGTTAATCCCAATTGAGTTCATAATTAATATTATGTACTCCAAAAAATTATCTGTTAATTTTATGAACATGTGTAATAATCATATTCCGTCTTTATTTTATGTGTAGTTAAATTGTTTATGAATATCATTCTCAAATGTTCCCGATAAACAATCCTAATTCAAGGGAACATCTCAGGTTCATAACTAATTTCATGTACACACTATAAAATGTTTAATGACACCATTATTTTTATGAAACCACTCATTTCATCATTTAAATAATACATTATCTAATCTCTAGTTTTATTAAAATAATTTTCTAAAAGAACTCATCTTTTCAATGTAAAAGTGTATTTATCTCAAAATTTCCTCAATGAATGTACTATATTATTTATTTCTATTTCAGCATCATTATTGAATTTTATGTATTATTGTCTTTAATTTATTATTTTTATAATATACTATATTGTATTAAATGGTTTATGATCTGTTTTACTAAGGATGTTCTATTTCGATACCATTCAATTGATTACTTAGAATGATTTGTGATTTTCATTACAGATTGGGAAATGTTATTTACATTGTATTTGTATATGATGTTTATGGTTAATCCTATTCATATGAAGAATTAATTGGACATAGAAATTGAATGGTGGCTCATAATATATACCCTATATTCAATGGTAGGTCATGTTTGAAAAAATGAAAATGGGCTTGGATGAGGCCTTACCCTTGTATTTTACGATGTCATGGTCATGTCCTTAATGATATATTTCAGATGTCTGACATTATGCATTCCCTCATTATGGTACTAACCGTTTTTTAACCATGTGATTATTCTTCTGGTAAAATATTTATGGTTATTTGTCATTGTTTGACTCCTAATGTATTAATCACGTTTTAATGATCACAAATCATATTACTACTAATTAATCTAAATTTTAATTGCACATCTTTCTAATTCTCCTCAGTCTCAATAATAACTACCCATCGTGTTTTAATGCAAACAAATCTTATTGATGTTAATTACTCCCTTTATTATTTACATGTCTTATGCATGATCACAAATCTCACTTATATTATCAATCCGTTATATTTATGATTCAAGTTCTCTTAATCTCTACTGGTTAAACTTAATTCATATTCTGCATATAACTGTCTAAGTCTAAATACCGATATTTGTCTAAGTATAGAGTCACCGAGATTTTTGACACAGTAAGATAGACTGTGTACAGGACATAGTCACTGTCAGACAGACATTGAGAAGGACACACCGTGAACCAGACACACCGTGAAAGACACATTGTGACCTAGACGCTGTGAAGGACACACTGTGACCCAGACACAGTGAGCTACACACCGTGACATGGAGACACCGTGAATCACATACCGTTAAGCACATACTGTGAATCACGTACTGTGAACCACATACTGTGAATACCATACAGTGAAGAAGACATTGTTTACATAATCACTGTTATACCATTTCTTAACATTTTTTTCAATATTAATTAAATAATGCTAACGGCCATATTTGATATTTTTAATGAAGTTAATGTTATTTAATGATAGTTAATGGAATTTCAGGAAACCGTATCTTGTACCTATGAAAGGGGAATCATTCCTACTACTAGAACTTGTGGAATATAAGGACGATTGAGATGCAGTACACAAAAAAAGTGAAAGTGTGACGATACAACAAGAAGAACTTATATACGCCTGAGAGCACTGTGCTGAATAAGAAGAACAATCTTGATAAAAGAAGGAGATTGAAAGACATTAAAATAACACTCATGAGTGCAATCCAACACCACTGAAGAACACACGAAAAATCAAGAGATCATTTTCACTTCTGTAGAACAAAAGCTAGACTACGACATTCTATCATTCAACAGAAAAAACCAGAGAATGACTCAGAAGCATTTCTAATGAATCCAACAAGTCCAGAGCTGCATTGCTAATCACTAAAGATTTATAAACTCTTATATTTTCTCTCTAAGTTATTTTTTTATTTACTTTCAAGCATTGTCGTGTACTCTGTATATCTTACACACACACTGTCTCCTGCACTGAACTAGAGGATATCAAAATCCTCACTCCAATACTCTTAACTCTTGTTTACCCATGTAAACTGTGGAAGATGTCCTTGTGTGGCCTGGTCTTTGTTTTTTCTCCCACGAAGAACTGTAGTAGAGGTCCTTGCGTGGCCGAGATAATTTTGTAAATTGTTGTTAACCCCGATCTAGTGTGTGGATCAAATTTATACAAATTTGTGGAGACTATGTCTCGGCGTGAGACTGAACCTCTTGTTATATCTTTTGTTCATCATTAGTTTATGTTTAAAGTATACTCCATATATCTTTTATATTCCACTACTATTACATTGAAATACAAAACTATTTTAAATATACTTTGAAAGTTAAATTAGAAAGTGTTTACACATATTGTAGATCAGTAAGTTAGTTTCAAACATTAGTTTAATCTATTGGTTAAATTAACTGAGACCTAATCAGTCTTTGATAAGCTAAGTGAACATTTACGCTATATATAAATTCAATACAGTTTATCTTGATTTATAAATTAGGGGATATTAAATTTAAAATATTTTAACAAAAAATTTAATTGGAACTCAATTCACCCCCCATCTTGAGTATCCACATCGACCCACATTTGGTATCATAGGATTTGTTTTTGATAAAGGATTTTTGAAATACTCTGTTTTTCAACTGTGATTTTAGTTTCATCTTTAAAGATCATAAATTTCTATTACTTCTAAATTTTTTTCTCTTTAAATTTATATTCTAAAATCTTGTTATGGATAACAGACTATAGGGTCTTGATACTAACATGTCTGCTTTCTTCAATGGCACAAACTATGCTTACTGGAAATTAAAAATGAAAATTTGTTTAGAAAGCATGGGTTTTGATATTTTGACTGTTATAGAATCTCAATATAAAATTCCAAAAACCGAAAGAACAACACGAGATGATCCTATGAAGACTGCTTACAATAATAATTGTAAAACCATGAATTCTATATACTTTGCACTAGGAGATAAAGAATTTAACATAATTTCTGCCTGTAAAACTGCTTTTCAAATTTGGGATACTTTGGGTGTTTCTCATGAAGGAATAAATAATGTTAAATAAATAAGATTAAATACTTATACTATTAAATATGATAATTTTAAAATGAAAACTGATGACCCCATTTATGATATGTATCTCAGGTTCAATGAGATAGTCAATACAATGAGTTCACTTGGAAAAGTTGTTCCAGCTAAGGAAAAAATTATGAGGATACTAAAATTTCTTCCAGAACGATGGAAAAGCACATCTGTTTCAATCAAAGAGTGATGTGACAATACTGCTCTACCAGTCAATGAACTCATTGGTAAGCTTATGATGTATGAGGAAGAACTCAAGGTGAATAAAGAGGGAGAGGATGAACCAAAAAAGAAATCAGTGGATTTCAAGACTACTTCTTCAAAAAATAAGGACATTGGAAAATCTCAAATACAAACTGACAGTTCAACAAGGGAAAGCTCATACTCTAAAAGTCATGCTGAAATAGATCAGATAGCCAGAAGGTTTACAAAATTTTATAGGGAGATGAAATTTTTCAGAAAATCATATTATAAGGGAAAGTATGAAAATTAGGGACACTAGAATAATGACTAAAAAAGCCTGATAAATGTGATGAAGTTGTTTGCTACGAGTGAAAATGAAAAAGACACATTAAAGTAGACTTCACAAAGATAAAATTCATGGAGAAATATGGTTACAAGGACATTATGTATAAGAAAGAAATGAAAGCTACCTAGAGTGCTTCTGAAGACAGCACAAGTGAATCTGAAATGTCTGATTTTGAATGAAATCGTGCCAACATGTGTTTCTTGACTAACACATCTGAGGTTACCGTAGATACTCCTGTTTATTCTAGAGATGATGTAGGCTCTGATTCTGATTCTAAAAACATGACCAGTGAGGAATTATTTGAATATTGTAATATGCTGGATGAGACATGAAATGAAAATAAGGATAAAGAAAAATCGTTGAAGAAACAGCATGCACTCAATATAACTGTTAAAACCAAACTTAATATCGAAAAAGAGAAGAATGCTCAACAGTTAAAAGAGAACACTAAACTGAAAATGTCTAATGACCAACGTAGAAAAGACTTAGAGAAGTTCACAAATGGAAAGGATACACTAACTCAAATTCTAGGAATGCAAGTGGCACCAAAATACACTACTGGAATAGGCTACAAACCAGAACAGAGACAGATTAATAAGAATTGATTTATTCCAAAATTTGGATAGAATAGTGCTAATTCTAGTTCTAAACATTCATATACTTCAACTAGTTATTCACATAGTTATCAATCAAATAGAGTTTATCCCTCAAAATCATTTGACTCTATAAATTATATGAGACCCATAAGACAAATATGGGTACCTAAAGCTTTGATTGCTAACCTGTCTGGACCCCAGAAGATCTGGATACCAAAATCATTTTCTATCTAAATCTGTTTTATAGGAAACCTGTTTGAAGAGTTCCCACAATAAGACATGGTATTTGGAGAGTGGATGTTCAAGACATATGTTTGGGGATTACTCATGCATCAAGAGTTTAATAATGGTTGATGGAGGCTATGTCACCTTTGGTGATAATTCAGAAGGAAAGATCATCGGCCAATGCCAAATTGGTAAAAATAATTCAGTTTTAATTTCTAATGTTTTATTTTCTAATGGACTGAGATATAATGTGTTAAGTATTTCTCAATTGGGTGATGATGGATTTAATTTCAAATTTGAAAATTAATCTTGTAACATTTTTAATTCTAAAAATGTTTTAGTATTCTCTGCTTTAAGGATTGAAAATGTTTATGTTGTTGATTTAAATTCCTTATCTAAGCAAAATGTTACCTATTTAAATTCTTTTCATAAAGATTCTTGTCTTTTTCATAGAATATTAGGACATTGCAACATCCACTCACATAGGAAACTAACTAGGAAGAAATTTGTTAGAGACCTACCTAAACATGAGTTTCCAAATGAAAAATTGTGTAATCCTTGTCAAAAGGGAAAGAAACACAAAATTTATTTTAAACCAATGAATGAAGTCTCAACTTCTCAACCTCTTGAGTTGGTTCACATAGATTTTTTTGGACCATCTAGAGTTTCTAGCATAAATGGGAAGCACTATGTCTTTTTCTTAGTAGATGACTTTTCAAGATATACATGGGTATACTTCTTAACTCAAAAAAGTGAAGCTTTCTCTTACTTTGTTAAATACTACATGTCTGTATAAAATCACAGTGGACTTAAGATTAAAACTCTAAGAAGAGATCATGGCCGTGAGTATGAAAATCAAGGATTTGAATCCTTTTTTCTCACACAATGGCTATAATCACAACTTTTCTGCTCCTAGAACACCTCAAAAAAATGCTGTAGTAGAAAGATGAAATAGAACCCTTCAAGAAATAGCTATATGTATGCTTAATGAGTATGACCTTTTTATTTATTTTTGGGCTGAAGCTGTAAATACATCTTGTTATATAATCAATAGAGTCTTGATTAGACCAGTTCTTAAGAAGACTCCTTATGAACTTGGGAACAACAGAAAACCTAATGTCAATTACTTTAGAGTCTTTGGTTTCAACGTATTTATTCTTAATACAAAGTATAGTCTGGATAATTTTTCTTCTAAGAGAGATGGAGGAATATTTTTAGGATATTCTTTAACTAGAAAAGCCTATAGAGTTTTAAATAAGAGAACCAAGTATGTGGAAGAATCTGTTCGCATCAAATTTGATGAAACTGATCTACATGAGTCTAAAACCACTGTGAAAATCTTGAAGAAGATTTGATTGTTCTAGAACTTAATGAAAAATCTAAGGAAACTGCTATAAAGCCAACCAGTTCTGGACTTATTCCAGAATCTGCTCCTAATGAACCCAAACCTAGAGAAGAACCTAAAATTTCTTTCCCTACCATTACTAGATCAACTAGAATTATAATGAATAATCCTTTAGATTATGATGTAGGAAATCTGGATAGAGGGACACAGACTAGAGATTCTCTTAGAAATGAGTTTTAACATCAATCCTTCTTGTCACAGCATGAACCTAAAAACATTGATGATGATATTAATGATAAATTTTGGGTTATTTCCATGCAATAATAACTCAATCAGTTTTAAAGAAATAATGTTTGGAATCTTGTTGAAAGACCTAAGGACACATTCACAATAGGCACTAAATGGGTGTTTAGAAATAAAGTAGATGAATCTAGAAACATAACTAGAAACAATGCTAGGCTAGTTGCACAAGGCTATAGTCAATAGGAAGGAATTGACTATGAGGATACTTTTTCTCCAGTATCTAGAATAGATGCTATTAGGATCTTACATGCTTATGCTGCACATATAAATTTCAACCTATATCAAATGGATGTCAAGAGTGAATTATTAAATGGATATATTGCTAAGTATGTTTTTGTTGAACAACCACCTGGATTTACAAACGTCATTTTCCAAATCATATTTTAAAATTCTCAAAAGCTTTATATGGTTTAATGCAAGATCCAAGAGCTTCGTATGACAAATTAAGTACTTTTAAAGGTAATAGAAAGGTATAGATGACCCTAGTCTTTATATAAAACAAATTTCATAATATTTTTTAGTTGCACAGAATTATATAGATGATATTATTTTTGGATCTTGAAGAAATTCTCTATGTATTTATTTTTCTAAAATGATGCAAATTGAATTTGAAATGAGTTAAATGGGTGAACTCAAATTTTTTACTTGGATTTAAAATCTTTCAAAATGATGATGGAAATATTTTAACACAATTTAAATATACTAGAGATATTTTAAAAAGTTTTCTATTAGATAGCACAGAAATTAGTGACACTCCCATGAGTACCACATGTATGTTTGATCTTGATGAAGATGGTAAATCTTTTGATCAAACCACTTATTGAGGAATTATTGGAAGTCTACTCTACCTAACTGCTAGTCATCCTGATATTTTTTTTAGTGTTTGTATGTTTGCTCATTTTCAAGAAAACCGTAAAGAGTCACATTTCAATGGTGTAAAAAGGATTTTCAAATACCTCAAGACTACTCCCAATTTCAGACTATTCTATCCCAAAGGACAATCATTTGATTTAGTTAGTTATTCTGATGCTGATTTTTCTGGATGTAAGTTAGATAGTAAAAGCACCTCTGGAACATGTCACCATTTAGTCAAGTCACTAGTATCATGGTGTAGTAAGAATCAAAATTCTGTTTCATTATCTACTGGAGAAGTTGAATACATAGTTATGGGAAGTTTTTGTGTGCAAATTTTGTGGATGAAACACACAATACTAGACAATGGATATCAATTCAGACATGTCCCAATAAATTTTGACAACAGAAGTTCTATTAATATTTCTAATAATCATCTGTCTCATTCTAGGAAAAAAACATATTTATGTAAGACATCACTTTTTGAGGGATCATTATCAAAAATGTGATATGAATTTGAAATTAAGTGGTACTGAATATCAACTTGATTATATATTTACTAAACCATTAAATTTTGAATGATTAGACTACATCATACATGATCTAGTTATGATTAATAAATAATAGATATCTTACTGATATAAATTTTTAATACTTTACTGTTTTTTACATTACGATTTCATGCTCACTGTTTCACAGTTACTGTTTCATGCATACGGTCTCACCGTCAAGACCTTGTGCTCATGGTCTGTCAACTCACTGTCTCACAGTGACTACAAAGATTGGTCGTTGTCTCACCGTGACTCCACATATTGGTCACTGTCTCACCATGAATGCACAGATTGGTCACTATCTCAACATGACGACCAACAACTGTCTCACTGTGATGACTAGTTTTTGTCACATCGTAATGCCCACTCACGGTCCCACTGTGAAGATTAATTACATTCTTATTTTTAACCCGTATCTTTGTAATTTTTATTTCACCGATATTTGACTTCCCGAATTTTTGTTTTTATGACGTTTTACATTACCAAATGTTAAAACGTAAAGGTTTCATTCGATTCATTACACGAAATATCTCCTGAATCTTCCCACTCTTGAAGACCTTCTCTTATCTTTCCCAAACCTTTAGTGGATGCCAAGAATGAAGCGTCCGTCTTCACCCTCTTCTGAGAAGCGCCGCTCTATGAAATTGAATAGAATACCAAGGATATCTCTTGAAGGACCTCTAAACCCAAACATGGTAATCCGTAATATTGTACCTGAAAAAGTGATTTTCCATGAGTGGCTGGTGACTAGCAAGTCGTTAGTTTTGAATGTTTTAAGAGAACAAGGATGGATTGAATGGTTCTCTGGACAAAATATGCTGATTTACATGAGGCTAGTATCTCAATTCTATCATTATGTGAAGTTTCCATTGATTTTGGAGAAAACATTATGGTGACCAGCAAGATCAATGGTCAGAAGTTTTCTTTCACATCGAGGATGTGGGATGCATGCCTATAGATTCCTCATGAAGGAGATTTTGAAGACTACTAGAGAGACCCTCCTCTATCCTCTGATATCTTCAATATGGAAAATGCCTTGGATATTTTAACTGTTAATGGCACCAAGTGAAGGGTTATAGCTCTAGAATTAGATAGAGAAACCAGACTTCTATTCAAATATGTTCAGAATTGGATCAGTCCAAGAAAAGGGGATTTTTCTGTAATGAAGTATCAGGATGTGTTCCTGATTAACCTATTGAATAATGGTCATAAGATCAACCTATCAAAGTATCTTATTAACCATATCTGTGAGCTGATTAAAGTCACTTACAAATCCAAATCCTTGTTTTACTAAATTATGATTTCATCCATGCTAGTTTCCAAAGGGATTGTTAGACCGAATGAAGAAATGCTAGAGGACATTGATTTCTGCTTATCCAAGCCTATCAATAGAAGGGTGAAGATTAACTGGATCCCCTGAAAAAATTAGTGGGTTGAGGATAATGATCAACATTATAAAAAGGTTAATACATTTGATTACCGAAAAAGGCCTAAGAAACTAGCTGATTCTAGTTTGGAACCAGATGAATTGGCTGAGTATTCAGAAAAAGAAGAATAGGAAGTGACAGTTGATGTTTCACCTAGAGAAGAAGCAGGAATACCTCCAATGGAAATAGCTCCTTTTGAAAAAGAAAGGGTTTTTTTCCCTGTTATTTTCCCTTCAGAAATACCTCAAGGAGAGGAAGTTGTTGTTGGTTTGAGAGAAGAGGATGATCCTACTTCTACTAAGGATGTTAATTCAAAAACACATCCTACGGCTATAAAAAATTGGTTTTTCCTGATTTAGAGAAGCAAGCAGTGGTGGACATAGATCCTATTGAAGAGTACCACCCTGTTGAGAGAGAAGTCAATCTGGAAGCCCAACCTGTGGAACAATCAGTTCCTTGGATAATTACCTCTACTGAAGAGAGGATGGAAATTGCCTTTCAGCTGGCAAGGGAAGAGTTTGTTAAAGATATTAGAGATGATCTTGTGGATCTTGAACATATTGTTGAGCCTATAGTCTTTGAAATTGATGCACAAATTGAGGGGGAGGAACCTTAAAACCTTGAGATTTTGGAAGCTGGATCTATTGAACCAACTCAACCTACTGTCACATATTTTGTGTACACCCGTTATGTTTTACCAAGATATTATGATGTGAATGAGTTAGAACATGTGAATATAACTGGAATGGATCTCTCTTCTATGTTTGAACTGAAGTCTGTAGCTCATCCAGAACTAGAACAATAACCAGAGCCTCAATCTGAATCAAAAAATGAGTCTGAAGATAAATCTGAACCAGAACCAGAACCTCCTGCACTACCTTTACATGCACTCTTACCCGAGCAACACTCCTTTGTAACAAAAGATGATGTGAATGTTTTTGTATAGACTCTTTTAGCTGGAGATGAGAAAATCTTATCCACTCAGCCTTATCCAGTGACTCAGTTATGTCAAGAAGATGCATCAATTCTCTTAGAAAATATTATATTGGATATTCAACCAAGGATTATGCAAGAAATTCATGAAGTTAGAATAGAAAATAAGATGCTGAGTGTGGATGTTGCAAACCTGAAAAGTATTGTAGTAAACATGCAAAATGAGTGTTCTTTGAGATCAAATCATGCTCCTATTTCTGCCCCTCCACCTATTGCAGCTTCTCCTGAGCCAACTAATTCCACCCTTTCTAGTGAATGTGTGTCTCGTGTTCATCCATATATACTATCTTTTGATGAAATGATTGGAAAAAGACACACAAAAATGCGGGAACATTTGAGGGGGCTTGTGAAAAATTTGAATAAAATCACATATGAGTACACTAGGTGCCTGAAAAAAGTTTTGAAACAGCTCAAAGTTCTATCCATAGCTGTAAAATCTTCTCCTGCTTCAGGTAAACCTTAGCTTCCTCCTTTGGATGATTATCTGCTAAGATCCATAATCATGGAAGAAATTTAGAATTCCATTAGTGGCTTGGATCTATATTCTTTGTCAGAGGTGGTTAAGAACAGTGATCGAGCATTACAATTGCTTAGAATTCATTCTGAGATAGCCAATGATGCTCAACAAGAGATCACTATGAAAATAGAATTTTATCTCACCCAGATTTTCTCTAAAAGTGATATAACAGATCACTTTAGATATCTTGTGGAAAACCTGAAAATCACTCCTATAACTCAAGCTTTTAAAGATCATGTTCAGAAGCATACATAATTCACCAGACTATTGGACAAATTCAAGGAGAATATGTAAGACCATTAAAAGGCTATGCAATATTGTGGAGAAATCATTACAGATTTCATCAATATTTTTGATGCCATATCTTCATGTGTGGAGTACTGCTAGAGTTGCTCCAGCTGCTGCACCCCTTAGACCCGGTCTTCCTACCCTTGCCTCCACTGCCATGTCAGTTAGCTAAGCTCTTTCACAGATTCGGCCAGTCATTCTTGACCAACCACAGCCTAGATCTTCTACTTCTTCTACTTTTTCTCCATCCGTTTTTGAAGGTCTACCCTTAACATATTTATCTACCACATGTATTCCTTCTTTACTTCAGTACCATCTCCTGTTGTTGATAATGGCAAGGAAGTGGTGGATCCCTAAAGACTCCAGGGACTGGTTTCTTTTTGATGGGATGTCATTTGTTTTTTACTATTTGTATTTCTCTTGAAGGTTATATTGTGAACCCTTTTTAATGTCAAATGCATTGTTTCATTTCATTTTCTCTACATTTTGATAATACCTAAAGGGGGAGAAAATAACAAGTATCAATACTATAATGAGATATGTTATTATCGAATCTATTATTCTCTAATTTTTTCTACTCTAATATTCTAGTTTCATCAATGATTCATTTCATTTATATTTTTATTATAAATGATTTGTGATCATCAAAAAGTGGGAGATTGTGGGACTCCTCATGTATTAATCATGTTTTAATGAGCCCAAATCCTATTCCTGGTAATTAATCTCAATCTTAATAGCACAACATGCTAATGCTCTTCAGTCGGAATAATAACAACAAATCATGTTTTAATGCTAACAAATCTTATTGATTTTAATTAATCTATTTATTATTTTCAAGTCCTATGCATTATCACAAATCTCACTAATATTATCAAGACTTTATATTTATGATTCATGTTCTCTTACTCTCTACTAGTTAAACTTAATTCATATTCAGCATATTATTGTCTATGTATAAATACAGATATTTGTCTAATTATAGAGACATCGTGATGTTTGACACAGTAAGACAGACTATGTACAAGACACAGTCACATTAAGACAGACACCGTGAAGGAAACACCATGACCTGGACACACCATGAAGGACAAACCGTGACCCAGACACCGTGAAGGACACACCGTGACCGAGACACTGTGAGCTACACACCGTGACATGGAGACACCGTGAATCACATTCCGTGAACCACATACCGTGATGCACATACCGTGAAACACATACCATGAAGACCATACTGTGAATAAGACATCGTTTACATAATCAATGTTACACTATTTCTTAAATTTTTTGTCAATATTAATTAAATAATGATAATGGTCATATTGGATGTTTTAATGCAATTAATTTTATTTAATGATAGTTGATGGCATGATAGGAAACTGTATCTCATACCTATGAAAAGGGAATCATTCCTACTTCTAGAACTCATGGAATATAAAGAAGATTGAGAGGAAATACACAAAAAAAGTGAATGTGTGACGATACAACAAGAATAAAATATATATGTTTGAGGGCACTATACTGAATGACAAGAAAAATCCTCATCATGAAGGAGAATTCAAGACATTAAAAAAACTCCCATGAGTAGAATCCAACACCACTGAAGAACACACAATTAATCAAGAGATCATTTTCACTCCTTCAGAACACAAGCTAGACTACGACACACTGTTTTTCAATAGAAAAACCAGAGAAGGAATCTGAAGCATTTCTTATGAATCCATCAAGTCCAGAGCTGCATTGCTAATAACTAGATATTTCTAAACTCTTATATGTTCTCTATAAGTGATTTGTTTATTTACATTGGAGCAGTGTGGTGTACTCTGTATATCTTACACAGACACTATCTCTTGCACTGAACTGGGGGATATCAAAACCCTCACTCCAAGAATCTTAACTCTTATTTACCCACGTCAACTATGGAAGAGGTTCTTATGTGGCCCGGTCTTTGTTATGTCTTCCATGAAGAACTATGGTAGAGGTCCCTACATGGCCTAGACAGTTTTGTAAACTGTTGTTAACCCCGATCCAGGGTGTGGATCAAATTTATACAAATTTTAGAGGAATATGTATCGGCTTGAGACTAAACATCTTGTTATATCTACAGTTCATCTTTAGTTTATGTTTAATGTATACTACATATATCTTTTATATTCCGCTGCTATTACTATGAAATACAAAACTATTTTAAAGATACATTGATAGTTAAATTAACAAGTGTTTACACTTATTATAGAAAAGTATGTTTGTTACAAATGTTTTTGTAATCTAGTGGTTAAATTAACTGAGACCTAATAACTATTTGATAAGCTAAGTGAACAATTATAATTGGTATAAATTCACTACAATTTAACTTGTTTTTTAAATAGGGGGATTTTAAATAGAAAATATTTTAACAGTAATTTTAATTGAAACTCAATTCACCCCCCTATTGAGTATCCACTCCGACCAACAGTAATTTTATCATAACCAGTTATATGGCATTATTTAATCATATTTTATTCATGTCTTATTATGGTCAATTATAATTTTTAAAGGACTATTTTTTTAGTTCATCACCATTATTAGTGTTTATATTTTTTATAACATCTACTGTATTATATACACTTACTGAGAATCTAATCTCACCACATTATTATGTTTTATTTTACATAGGTTTCTAAGATGAAAATTATGAAGGACAAAAAAAGATAATATAGGATTTATAGATTATTCCAGTGGAATTGCACTTATGTATTTAATTTCGAGTTGTAATGTTGAACTTATTTTTGTATCATTAAAAAAAATGTTAAACTATTCATTCATATTTGATACAAATTTCATGTAATTATTCTTATATATTAATACAAGGTATTGGATTTGGGAAACTAGTGTTTGATTCCTTAATAATGCAATGTTTAATTCTTAACGTAAGATGTTACAATGGAATTTCCCCTACAACAAATCTTATTTGATTTATAGATAGATTTTAATGATTTAATTTTTATTTAATGAAATATACTATATATATATTTTTTGTGTATTGTTATTGAATCAATTTTTTTAAATGATGGTTGTGTTTTTGAATTGAAAATAGGGTTTTAAAATAAAAGGGTATTTTTATCCAAAAGCATTTTTCATACTGGTTTAAATGTTTTATTAAAATGAATAAATGATGAATGTGTTTTATTCCTGATATGGTACATGATCATTATATCAAATATGGGAGACTGATGAATCATATATGAAGGTTTTTCGCCATTATAACTCATGTGTGATCTAAATATAGTTTATACGATGGTTCACGCCCTGTTATATACCAAAACAAATGCGTGAACCTAATATATCATACAGAAATAATTATCCACATTAAATATATACAATAAATTGAACCAAGATTATAATTAAATTATAACGAATTATTATTCCAGTTTATATTGTTTTAAAATTGTTTTATAAATATGATAATTTATGTTACCAAAATGGAATTTAATTTCATGTATGGGGTTTTAATGGTTTTATTTAAGAAAAACGTGTGTGTGTTTTTCATGTGAAAATGTTTCAATTCTTAAATTCAAAAAATATTGAAGGTAACAATAAATGTTATTTTAGTTTTAATATTTCCCAATGGTTTGCTGGTTTTTTTTTATTCTGTGATTTTCATGCTCATTCCCCTTATTAATTGATTTTCATTGTGTTTATAGATGGGTAAGGGAGAAAAAGAAGTAATGTTGAATGTTGTAGTTATTTTCCATGGAAATAAACTAGGATTTATTTTTAATGGTTTTATATTATGGGAATAATGTACACTATTCAGAAGATTCAATTTATTATTTTATGATTTTCCTATATATGAGTTATAGCCAAATTATCTAAAATTATAAACCTAAAAAAATATTCATAATTATTTATGTGAAATATATACATAAAACTCATGACTAGGTAATGATCAATGATAATACCTTAATATTGGTTTCGAAAAAAATATTTCGATAACAATTGAGATTATGATTTTCGTCTTTGAGTTTATCTTAAGGGTTACGGAAACAATCATAGGCCAATATGAATATGGTTGATCAAAATTTTAAGGATTCAAACACCCAATTTTATGGTTTTATGTGTTAAAATTTATGAGTTTTTTAATGAAATTTGGGTGTAATTTTTATTTGGTTGGGGTATTTGTAACCCCAATTATCAAAAAGAAGGGTAATTTAGAGAGAAATTTTTTTTTCATGTGAATAAATTGTCAGCAAAAATGTTTTGTGACATACCGTCACTTCTCAAAAGTCTACGATGCTTAAACACAAAACTAAAGGATAAAAATTTTGTGGGTCCTACCACATGCCTACCTGATTTCATGGTTAGTATGACATTTTTAAAATTAAATATTACGTTTATTCTGGAATCATATGAGATATTATTTTTGGAATATTAGTTGATTTATCTTAAAAGAATATATGATCAAATAATTCAAATATTAGTGTTCTGAACATAGTCTAGAAATGATCGAATACTTTTAAGGATAGTAATTTATGGAATGATTTGTACTGAATTATGGGAAATAATTTTTAAATTTGGAGATTAATGTATGGAAATTTCTTTATACCAGATATTATATTATATTATAAACATTTTGGTTCTAATTACTGTATAAGGTAATGGGGAATATAATATCATACATTTGGGGATTATAAGAAAAAATAAAATTTATTTTTAGTGTATTATAAATTACCAAATATTTCTAAATACACATAAATTAGGGAAAAATATTATTTGGTGGAGGGAATTTATTAATTAAATGAATTTTACTAGTCAAATTAGAATATTTACATATAAACATAGTTTAGCTGGTGAAGGAATTCAAAAAATATTGGAAAATGACCATAAGAAAGTATTATCATAACACCAGAATTTATTTGAACCAATGGACTTTTTTAATCATCTATTGTGTGTTGTTCCAAATGGCCTTCATAAATCATCTTATCTCTTATAAAGAATATATTTTTTAACCCTTTATATGTGGTTGTATTCTGACAAATGTATTTTGAAATGTCCATACACTGATTACATAGATAATGTTAAAATTATAATGAGACATTTTATTAAGGGGGGATGTAATACAATTATTTTTTAAAATAATAATTTTTTTTAATATAATATCTCTCATAAAAAATTGATATCTTCTTATAATACATGAAATAAATAGTCCCATTTATAACTTTGGTTATACACAAGATCGAGCTTTACCAAACAACAACAGGTTATTTCTATTTTTATATTATATCAATGTTACATTATATAATTTGGAATGGAGTGAATGAATATGATTAAATAATTTAAGAAAATCTATAATTTTAATATTTTTATTATTTATATATATTTTTATTAAATAAATGAGAATAATTTAAAATAAAAAAAGTTTATTTCTAAATAAATTTATTGTTTAAAAAAACGATTTAGTTAATATTTGTACATATAATTTAATAATGATTTTCCCCAATTTTATTAATTTAATATTTTAAAATAAAATTTATTTTTCATAGTAGGAAAAAATTTATTTAATTTGAAATTTTGTGTTTTCCTGAAAAGTCTCAAATTTGGATAAATAGTTATAATAATGAAATTTAATTAAAAAGTTTTTTTTTCAAATATTTTATATTTTTAAATAATATTTTAATTGATTTTAATAAAAAATTATTTCAATTTTTTAAAAATTAATTCAATTTAGATTATTGTAATAATTTTATTTTTTAAAATTTGATATAAAAACAATGTAATGTTTTGAACGCTCTCAATTTCAAAAGTTATTTCTCATCAAATATATAGGATAATTATTAAATAAAACTATTCTACTTTTTGACATGAAATTGAAAACATTGATTCCATATTTATAATCAAAAATAATAATAATTTATATTAAGGTAAAATTTATGGTTTACCATCACTATTAGGGAAAAAAGTAAGAATTAATTGTCGTGGATAAGGCTAAAATAATGTTATACAAAATACATCTGTTTTTATGAAAATTAATTTTACACATATAGTATTTTTATTCAATAAATATTATTTAAAATTTATAATTAATAGGTCTACTATATCTACTAAACTTCTTTATAATAATAAGATTAAATGTTAAATTACCTATGCAAATAAAATGATAAAAGTTACAGTTTTAAAAAATAACAGGAAAAAATGATTAATGTTAATTACTAAGGAATAAAACGATAAGAATGTGATTATTATTTTTGTGGTGGAGGTTTTTTATTTTCAAATAAAACTATAAATCCATTATTATATATTTTTCTAGTAACATTTGGTATGGAAAACCTCCCAAATGTGATTACATTGGGTTGTTTAAAAGAATGCCACTCCTCATAGATTATAAATGTCCACCCAATCTCCCTTACTTTTAACATCTTAAAACCAATTTTTATCCAATAAATAGATAAAACACATTGAGAAATGCATCACCTAATCCTAGACATATTATTTTTGTGATAATTACCACCCATGAATGATTATTATGAAAACATAAGGATAATACCGGAGTTGGAGGTAACATTCTTCAACATGCATTCTTTAATTTATTTCATTCAACACCACCTTAATTTTTTATTAAACCATACATATATAATAAAATTACTATATTTCATATAATTATATGTTTTTATTACATTTGGAAAACCTATAACTATCCCCAATTCCATTAAAATGGGTATGATATCAACATTCATTTGTATAGCGGAATACTGCCTTGTGAACCGATGTCATTCATTTTTCCATTACAACCATTCATGGTTGGTTATGATGATAGATATAAAATATATATATGATACTTTTATAATAATTATACATATGGATTCATTATATATAATATAACTTTTTTACATTTCATTTCATATGGGATAATATATCGTAAATCATGTGTGTGATAGACTACAACCTCAAGAAGTAATGTGATTTGTTTTCCAATAACATATCATATGGAAGGTAACAAGGGAAATATATTGAATATATATATATATTTATACAAATGTAATATTTATTATTTTATTTTAATTATTATAAATCATTAAATATAATATATCATTTTTCATTTAATCTTTTTCACTATTAGAAAAAAAAAGATAATGTTGTTCATGAACGTGTGGACCACTACCTTCTCAATGTGATGTGATACTTTTTTCTTCACCACATCATAAAAAAATTATATATAATGATTTATAATTAAATAAAATTTTATATTTGGTATTATGATCACTCTATGAATATAATTTTTTACCTAAATTTCATAATGAAAATAAAAAATTGAAAACATTACTTATGCATATGTACGACCAACCATATTTTTGATCGTACCATAATTTATTTCATAAAATATTAATTCATGTATTTTTATAAAAGTATAATTTAAGAAAAATATGATGATTTTTTCATTATTATTATTCATTACATTCTTAAATAATAACATCTTTTACCATAGTCAACCAACAATATACTTTTTCCAACCACAACCACAATATTCTCAGATCACATGAAAAAAAAAGAACTAATTAATTAATTGTAGACTAAATGATAATACATTAAATAAATGAAATAATAATTATTAAAATTGTTCTCAATAAATTAAATACATAAGATAAATTTATTATTTATTAATATAAATAAACAAGTTAAAAGACAAACTCAAGGTATGTGACTTTGTTTCAAATTCCTTTCACTAACATATTTTTTGAAGTTATGACCCTAAATTCTTTTATAAGGTTTATATAACTCCCCTTTAACAATATATATCATTAAATTATCTATTATCAGGATAGATAATGTTTTTAATGTTATTTTATAATTGGTTTTATGATTCAAGTGATTCCCATTTGATAAGGTACTTTTCACATAAAAATATTATCTTTTAAATTATTCCTTCCTACACTTTCCCTCCAATGTTCAGGTTATTAATGTGACATTATGAATAAATTAATATAAAAATTATATTTTTATAAATTAAAATTACTTATTATTTTTTACTTTATTTTCAACAGCTTATAATAATTATTTTTATAGGATATACATGTAATTTACTAACAACTGACAAAAATAATGTCATATTTATAATATACGAGATGATAAAGACTATTCCATTATTGGGGAAAATATTTTATTTATGTATTCCATTAAAATAAGACATGTTTTATTTAATGAAAATTTTACATCATAAATTTTTGATTTTTTTAATATAAAATGGCGTTTCAATGATAAAGGTTTATTGTTTTGGAAATGGAATTTTTAAGAGAAAATCGTGTCTTTATCCCGAGGTGTTTTCATATATGTATAAAAGAGTTATACAATGATATTTTTGATTAAATTTTTTAATTCATGATGTGTTACTTGAGTATTTTATGACATTTTTGAGTTTGATACGACTTATATGAATGGTTGATCACCTTTATGTCTCATGTGCTAGACATATATAACATATACAATTGGTTTAGACACAGTATAGCTCCTAAAAATTGGTTGAGCTTAATAAATCTTATAATTATGGGGATCCCCATTACATCTCTATAATTCATTGGGTAATTATTATATTATATATATTGTAAAAATATACTCTAATTAAAAATGTTTTAAGGGAATTATTTCTATAATTATCAATGTTACCAAAAATGTATTTATTTTCATGAATTTTTTTTAAATTATTTCTTTGAAACAAATATGGTATCTTTTTCATGTGATTTTTTTACTTCATGCACTAATATAAAATTGAATGTAATTGTTAAATTTATATTATTTTCATTTTTTCCAATAGGCTAATAATTTTGATCCTCTTTTTATGTCCCTTATTGAGAATATTTTTGTTATGTAATGTTTCAAAAACTTTTTCAATAGGTTTAATGATGTGTACAAGAAATGAATATGTGGGTTGAATTTCATAGATATTTACATGAAACTAAATCATGATTTATGCTGAATGTTTTATATTATTCTAAAAATGGATACTAATTAGATGTTTCATGTTTTTATATTATGGTTTTATTATGTGTCAGTTATAGCTTAATTCTCTATATATAAAATCATTCAATGATACTAAAATTTAAGAGAATTAATTCATCACGATACACTCCAAATTATATATTGTTTAAAGTCAGTTACATATAATTATCACCAGCTTTTGGAACTTTTTAATTGTTGATTAAAGTTATATGATTCCTAATAATGATGTTACAAATTTTTCTTGAAAAGTGAAGTGATAATATTTTTTAAACAATAGAGTTCATAAAATTATGTTCTGTTCTATGATATGGCACACTTATTGTCAAATATATTATTAAGAATCATATATTAATATTTAAATGATGATATAATTTTATAATTATGGAACATGTTATGTTTTGAAAACAAGAAGACCAAAGATTTGAGAATAAAATAATGGTTTTAATTGATTTATGGGTGAAATAGTTACAAACAATAATTAAATTTTAATGTTATCATATAAATGTTTTCAGTATATTGAAAAAAAATAAGAGTTATTATATTAAAAAATTATAAAAAATATTATTTATTTTATTTATATGGAATGGGAATACAATAATAAAATAAATAGATGATATTAAAAATCTAATGATGACCAGTTTGGATTATTTTACTAGAACAACCATTAATTATGAGAGTACATTAAAACGATACAGTAATAAAGATAATAAAATTAATAAGGTTGATCGTTCATCAATCTCTACCTCTATATATAAGAATGAAAATTCTAATTAAAATTATTCAAATTTCTCAAAATCTATGTGAACTGTTATGATTATATCAGACGGTTGTTCAATAAAAAAATTTGAACAAGTATTTTCATAGATCCCGGGGAATATGAATTAGAGAGTTGAGATGAATTATTTTATGTTGAAATATATTTAGAATAAAAATTATATTACAAATAAGAAGGTTACTACTTAGAAATTTTTTTATGAATTTAAAAAATTAGGTCACATCAGCCAAAATTTACCGAAGTAGAAAAGGATATAAATTTAAATGAGTAAAAATTATAATATCAATCGTAATAATAATTTTAAATCCATATGCAAATGGAGATCTAGTTTTGGAAAATTTTCTTCATAAATTTCATTAGAGAAATGTTGTAATAATTATAATGTTTTGGAATTCCATTATATAATTATGAATAATAATTCAAGATACATGTAAAAAATATCTAATAAATCTCATATGGACATAAAACTAAATTAAAAATACTCTAATTCTTATGATTAATATTGTTCTACATAATATGAAGAAGAATTTTTTTTACATCAGATGTTTTGGTTAATATGATTGTTTTTAAATAAATTACTAGATATGTAATTTTATAGAGAAAATGAATAATAATGTTATTAAATTTTATGATTGTTTTAAAGTAGAGATTTATAAATCCAATGGTATATTTTATAATCATACATGAGATATTATTAAATTTTAGATTAGTTTCTGATAAAAAATCTAATTCGGGCTTAATGAGTGCTGATAAGAATATAGTTGGGAAACATATTTTTGAAATCAAGAGTCTTATTTTTTGTAAAAAAAATTACCTCTATGATGGAATATTTTGATAATCTATACAACCAATTGATTCCTAAAGTAAATACTTATAGAATAAATTTTACTTTTAAAAATATCATTTTTATTATAAATATTATACTATTAAAAATACAACCTTTAGTATAAAACATCAATGTGGTTGACATTGGAGAGATAGATGTTCATTACATCTTTTACATTGTGTTGGTTATTATAAAGATTATATCTCAATATAATTTGGTGGAGTTCAACATAATAATGTTGGTATGATGTAGATTTTAAAATTTATTTTTTCTAATAAGATTTGAACCAATAATGCATAGGTTCGATATGGATAATATTTTTATTGAGAAAAGTTGAATAACAAATGTAAAAAAATTGACCATATACAATATTTTATCTAGATTTATTATTTGTACAACAAAATTTATTCATATGTATATAATGATAAAACATATATTTTTTTTAGTGAAAATGATCATGAATAAATTTATTAAATCATTGATATTTAATTGTGGTGAAATTCATTAATTTTTAATGATTCATATGTTACAAGACATAAACAAAACTACTCAATATGATTCAATTATGGGATAATGGTTATCCATGGATCTTTTCAAATAATAAATGTAATGTTCAAATTCCAAAAGGTAAATTTATTCATTATTATGATAAGTATGATAAATTTTAATCATTACATATTGAATACCTTATAATCCTAGAAATACCTCACCTATGTGTAATGAAATATCAATCTTCATTTTCACCTATAATATTAGGACATTATAGAAATATAAATTTAATAAAAGTTTATAGGAAAGTAATTGTAATATATTTTCCATATATTAAGATTAATTCATCAAATATGTGTAAATATTTTTGTATATTTTAAGAAAAAATAAGGCATGAATTATATCAATTATTTAAGTATCTACTTCTGAATCATTATAGTCAATGACAATTTATATAATATGTCAAATAAAAATATGGATTTTCTGGAGTAAAATACTATGTATATGTTTTTGTTGATGAATATACTTGATATATCTTTGTATATTTTCATTCTAAAAATTCATTAGAAATTATTCTTATTAAATATTTTTTAAACTATTCCAAAAAAAATTCAGTAAAATCATCCCTTTGGTTATTATTAATAGTGGCCATGGGGGTGAGTTTTAAAAAAAATTGAATCTATTTTTGGTACAATTCTTTTATACACAACTTCCAACATTATAGGTCACCATAGGGAAATTATGTAGTTAGAAAAATAAATATAATTCATTAAGAGATTACAAGAGTCACATTGAGTAACGGAATAATTGAAAATCAGTTTTGGAAAAAAGCTTCAGTTACTACATTTAATTATATATATTGAGTCTTGGTTAGATATTTTCTTAATGAAATACCTTATGTAAAATGGAAAATAATAAATGTATCTCTTTCTTAAAATACTGTTCCCAGATGCATTGTTTTCATCTATATTACAAAATATAATTTACTTAATTTTTTTCTATAATATGATAATGTAATTATTATTGTAAGTTCTATAATAAAAGTGTAATCAATTTTTTAATATATGATCAATAATTTTTTTGTAAAAATTTCATCTTTGTTTTTATAAAACCTATAATTTTACTTTAAAAAATCTGGAATCTTTTTCTTTGGATGATATTTTATGAAATTATTCTCAAAAAATGTTAGAACGTTATTTAGATAAAATAACATTTTAAAAAAAATATCAAAAATCTTATAATTCTAGAATATGTTAAACATATTTTTAAAGAAAAAATATTATATTATCTAAAAAATTATTATATCTAATTAAATCATCATAGTGATATTATCATAGGAGATATTGATCCAAAAGTAAAAAGTAATAGTTCTATGAGAAATTAATGTGAAATTTGTTTATTCCAATACCAATTTTAATGTAAAACTATTAATGTGGCTTTTTTTGATGAATATTTTATTTGGGAAATATAGGAATAGCTTAATGAATTTTAATGTAAGTGATTCTATACATTGGTATAATGGAATAATGAACTTCTTACTAATGGATGAAAATGGGGTTTTTTATGATCAGAATGACTAAAATGGAATTATTATATGAAATAAAGTGAATCCTATTTATAAGGATTATAACCCACTAGATTTAATAGAATATGAATAAATTTTTTCACCCTAGTAATAATACTAAAGACTAGTCATATAGTTCTATCCTTTAAAGAATACCATTATTTTACACATATTCAAATGGATGCGAGGTTTTATTTTACAAACGGTTATGTTTATGTAGAATTTTTTTTGAAAACCGACTGGTTAATGAAAATATGAATATATTTTTAACTCATAATAAGGATATTTATTGATATAATCATGCTCCAATAACCTAGTATGATATACATAATATTTTTTTATATAATAATTTTTTTGTTAAGGGAACTATTAGTCAATCTATTTTAATTAATAATTATTTTAAATAAATAATAAATATTAAAATTTATGATGATGTAATTATATTTTGATCTTTCAGAAAATATATTTCTGATTATTTAGTAGAAGTTGTGAAATATGAATTTTAGATGAGCATATTGGGTGAACAAAAATTTTCCCCTAACATTTAAACTTCTCCAAAACTAGATGGTAATTTTCAATCAAAATAATATAATAAAAATAATTTTGTTTAAAATATTTATTTTTTGATAGTGTGAAAATTATACATATTGATATTAAAACTAGAAAATTCATTGATATTGGGGAATATAATAAACCAACTAATCAAAATATTCTTAGACCGATGATTTTAATTTTATTATATCATATATAAATTCAATCATAAAATATGTTTTATATTTTATTTTTTAAAATATTTCATGAAAATAATTTTGAATCCAATCATAATTTTTGAAGAAGAAACATTATATATGTTCAAAAAACAATAGATCTTAAAAATTTTCATTTTTCAGAATTTTTTTTTTATTTAAACACTTTTCTATTATTTACATGGGTGGATGTAAAATGGATAGAAAATATACATCTAGAAATTCTCATTTCTTGGTAGAGGATTTAATTTCATGGTTATGTAATAAAAAACAACAAGTATTTCTTTCTATATATGAAGATGAAAATTAATTAGAAGGAACTTCTAGCACTTCGGTGTTGTGGATACAACACAAACTCAAATACTTTTTCATGAGCATTACTAAAACTAATATTTTGAATGAATTATAACGTTCCATATTATTATCAATAAAACAATCACATAACTCATGAGAAAAACAAAAACATATAATACACAATTTTTATTCGGATCTCATAAAAGACAGAAATATTATTTTACAATTCATTGGAATACATGTTCAACATTATGACATTTTTACAAAACCACTGAATTATTGATGATTTGAATACATTAAATTGGCACATGGTATAATTAATAAAAAATCAATATTCATCTGATTAATTTTATTCATATCTTCTTATATTGAGAATATCATTATGGAATGGTAAAAACAATTATCTATTATTACATTTAAATTTTTTCTTATGTTATATTATATAAATGTCTACAAATATATTTTTATGAAAATAAATTGTTTCAACGAAATAAAGCTCATCGAATGATTCATCCGAATAAATCTATTCGACTAAAAATTATTATGAAATCATGTTTTTCAATTAACTGTAAGAACATTAATAAGTAATCTAATTTAAGAATTATTAGTGAGGAACCCCTTTAATTATTTTTAAAATTTTTTAAATGAAATTTTATGAATGTGTTATAAAATATCATGACGTTCTATCAAAATGGTGTTTTTGTGATAAATTATAAAGTTGTTTAACAAAAAAATTCATTAACATAATGAGTTCAAAGACTATAATTTATTATAATTTTAATATCATTATTATGTTATATAAATTCAATGATTTTTGTTCTTTTTGAATTCAAACTGTCAATCACTTTCCTATATATAGTATAGGAGTCTTAGTACATTTTTATCTTTGATTAATTTTGATGATATATCGTTCCAGCTTGATTCTTTTATATCGATTCATCACTTTGATTTTTCCATTTCTTATAATGTTTTTATGAAAATTTTGATGAAAAAATTCAATGAATTTTCTAATCAATAAGTACTAAAGGAATGATTGAAAAACTAATGTTGGTTTAAATGGTACAATTTTTTTTAAATCAATAGTTCAGTATCAATGTTAGGAATCAATATTTATAACCAATGATGACAACAATATATATAATCGACAAATAGATTATACATTTTATAAATTTATAGTACTTAATGTTGTTAAGTAATTCATTAATGTAAATTTAAACCCATTTGTAATTATTTAGATATTGAATGTAAGAAAAGATAATAAGCATGTTAAAATTCCTTTGGAATGAGAAATATATTTTGTCCCATATTTCACCATATGTTGTTGGAAAAGATTTTAAGGATCATGTGGTTACACTTAGAGGGGTGAATCAGGTGTGACTTGTTTTCATGAAATTATTTCCATTTCATAAACCCATGATAAACTCTCTCAATTATAACAATGATTGTATCTTGTATGAAATACTGAATGTAAGTGAAACACCACATATGATATTTTTACACGGTTTTGTATTAACACTTACATGTTTCAGAAAATTGGTGATTATTCCTGGTTATTGATCCACAATTATATATAGATGGTTACAAATAGGATAAGTCCCATTCCCATAAAAACTGAGTCCTACAATGTTCAAATCTTGATTCCCAATAGAGTTTATAAGATCCCACCAACACTGGGGACTCCTGAGTCCCATAAGTGGATCCTTATACTACATCCTATATTGTTACCAGCATCCCACTGGCTTCCCCAGAGTGCCATTGGATACTTCCACTACATCAGACTCCCACTAAATAATTCACAATATTTATTCCCATAAGATTTGATATACGAATAAGTAGATAATATTATCTTATAACATGGTATTGTTTGATCAAAATTGACCATGAACTATTCACGATCCCATTCAATGATGATGGTACAGATCAATGTATTCTGATCACCTGATGATGTTTAGATTCCTCAATACATCACTACTCAGAGAATTCCATATTATAAAGAATACTCAAACTCATTAAACACTGAAAACTATGGTAAAAAATATTTCAAAAAACTGATAGAATGACTCCTAAAGCTTCCATCACAAATACTGCTCTCCAAATATGTAATTAATAATTCAGGCACACATTATAAAACTTCATGAAAGTATTTATAATATCACATGACCTTATAATATTATTCATTATGAGTGCATGATAACATTCATTAATTCATGTATGTTTTCTTTATTACATATCCTCAAATACTCATACTTGTTTATCTTTCACACTTTCGCAATCTAGAAACACACTATCCACATTTTTCACTAACATTATTACGCACTTATAACATGTACACTTTTTTTGTAAACCACATGCATATACATCATGCATAATAATATTTACTTTCATGCATATGAATTTACAATATGAAATCATCATAGTGTGTACAACTCTTTTAAAAACACTGATCACTTATAAAATTAAAATTCATACAAAGCATGTGTGAAACCTTCTTTCTTCATGATATCCCACTGAATGTACATTGTTTAATTTCTAACATTGTATGCACACAATGGCAAGAATTTGTATAGATATTTTTCAATCCTTCAAAATACCAATGGGTTTTGTGATATGAATGTGCACATGTATCCATCGCAAAATAGTAAGTGATGTTTTCTTCTTCATGATAGAATATTAAATAACAAGTTCAATATTTATCCAAACCTTGACACAAGACACACAAGTATTTTTTCGTAGTAACCTTTGACTAATCCTGGTATATGCGTATGTGTATCATGTTATCTCAATTTCTTCACAGAAAAAATTTCTTCACGAATTTATTTGAGTGTGAAAATAATGTGTCAATTAATCATGGGATACTTCACCTTCTTACTTCAAGTATGAGATGTGGGGACCCTCCATGAACTAGAGAATTCATGAAACACATTCTCCCTTAAAAAATTAATATCTGATGTGATATAAAATGCACCTGAAAATTAGATTGAAATCCTTTATTTATTGGAAATGATCATCAAATTATAAGCATCTAAGATCATGATGGCCTAGTAACTAATAACATTCTAGAATCCAATATGAACTACCAATTCTGTGATTTGGTTGACGTAGTATGTGCTTTGGGTGAATAGAGTCTCTATTGAATCTTGTTAGAGAAGTCAACATGAATAAAAAAATTGGATGGCTAGGAATTTTAGTTGAGTTGATCTAATGGTTGAAATTTGTATAGGAAAATCGGATTTCTCACAACAGTCAACTCAATTAATATCATTGGCCCAGATTCGTCCTGTGTTTCTTTAAATGTAGCAAAAATTATTGATGACCTGGATGATGCATTCAAGCAATCAAATGGCCTTGGTTAAAAAAGACATATCCAAAAATTAAGCTTCATGAGTTTTACCATTCCTTTATAATTCAATCCATGAAATAACCCACTATAAATATCATCACCCTCCTATGATATTTCCCAGTACCAGTTCACTAGGTCCTTGCTCCTATACCCACCTCTACCATAGTTCCTCCATGCATGGTTGTGCTCTACTAATGTTCTTTATCACATAGTTGTTCCCATGTTATCTTGAACTACCACAACCTCTTGATGGATGGCTATGGTTGGGATTATCCACCCTCACAATGGTGTGTTCTCCTCCCTTGGTTGGATAGCTAGATGGACTATATTTATTTCTATATATCATCTTTTAAAAAGAATTGGGTGAAAATCCATATAAATGACCACTCAAAATAAAACACCGGTAACTTCAAAAAAACCATATAAAAAATGAATCACATTCATCAAACATATTTAAATGATCAAACGTTGTGAATACATTTTCACATGTATTTAGAATAAAAGAACAACTTAATGATCATCAAATCTAAAACCAATTGATCATTCAACTATATAAGTAATTGGAAATAATTTCTATATCCCTATATCACATGATCACTTAAATATCTGCCGTTGTATTTTTTATCAATACCAAATTCATTTTGAAAATTCAATGAAATATTCTCCCCCATATTGGAATGAAATTCAATGATATAATAATGAAAATGAATTCTCATATCCATGATTCAAATTATTATATTCTCTACTTCTCTTCAGAAATATATTTTCTAATTTACATATGAGAAGGATAAAATTACTACATACATAGAAAAGAGCTAAAAATAATTATCTCGACATTTATGTGAGAAATTGTCTATTTAAAAAACAAGAGAGGTCAAATTTAACATCAATTATATCTATTAACTTCCATCTTGTGATACAAAATACTGAAACCTCTTATATGGGATTGCTTAAATGGTTTCCAACTAATTTCATAAATACATCTCACAAAATGGATTATAAAAATTCTTTTGTATGAATGTATTTCATCATTATAATTACTTTCACATTTTTGATCGAGTAATAAATATCTTAATTATAGAATTTTTAAATTTATTATCATGAAAATAATAGTTCTAATCAACATTCCTCAATTATGAAAAACATTAATTTCCAAACACTGATATTGTATAATTATCTATAGAAAAAATCAACATAATTTTATGATCTTCATAAGATCTAAACTGAAATATAAATATCTGTTGGTTGATATTCTGTGATCCCCTTCAAGAGATTCACACAATACTTATTCATGGTGATTGAATTTCATCAAGAAAAATTCCAAATGTCTACTAAAATTATTTGAGTGGTTGAAAATCTACAACATTATACTAATAGTCATATTTGATGGACATAATTATAGATTTAATATGTTTATATATTCTACAAATTTAGGTCTCCACATAAATATATACTTCATCTTAAATTCCCTACCTAAAAACAATTACAATATATACGGGATTATGGTGGTTCTTGAATACTCCTCAGTTAGAGAAAAAATGATGAGAAAATCTTCTCAACAAAACAATATTTTTTGATGAAAAAGGTTTCTTTATATTTTCCAGCAATTTAGTTTATGTTTTCTTTGCTTGAAACATATTTATTACCTCTTCCAAATTTTATGCCCATATGGTAAAAAAATCCTTAGGATATTTTTTATTCATAATTATGTGTGTAAACATATTTTTCAAAAAATTTGAAGTAACATATTATTTCCCATTATTTTTCAATAATTCATTTTGACTGGATAATAATGACAGATAATTTTTAATAGAATGTGATGATATGTTTCAATAGACACAAACATCATTATAATTCAATTTTTTACCCTTTTTAATAAACCTTACAGATTCTTAATCAGTAATTTCATTCACCTAATCATAGTTTTATTTCTTATCTGGACTAATTCATTATTTGATTCGAGCTCACTTCTTATAGTATGAAGTTTAATTGTCAATATCTAAAGGTACATTATGAGACATTTCATTTAATTATAGAAAAATCTCTTAATTGGTGATGCACGCTTCTAATAATTTTTTACAAACATCATAAGGTTTTTTTAAAAAACATTAATTTTTCACATCCCAAGGTTGACCTGTCATATTTATTTGTTATGTACTTCAATTTCTGTTATGATATTTTATTTCCATCAATAGTTGATTTTTTAATGATTGGTACATACCATCACCCATCATAAAAAGATCTTATTCTATTGCAATAATCATAGAAATATTCCATGTAATCATATTTTTTCTTGATATAATGATTTTATTTATTTTAATTATTGTTTTATTTTGTAGGATAGAATTTTTATTAAGATTTTATACCTCTAAATGGAGGAATTTTTTAATTTTAAAATAATGAAATATTATTCCAAAAAGTAAATTCCTAATTCCCAGACTTTAAAAAACACCCAATGTAGACCACAATTTTTTAATTCTTCTTCTGTAACACATTCCAACTCTCTTTGATAGAGTTTTTGTTTCACATTTAGAATTCAGTGATTTCATTGGGGAACATGAATTTACACACATCTTCACATCCAAATTTTATGATTTTTTGGAATCCATGGTATTTTTCATCACCCATGATTTTCCAGTTTTAAATGTTGAATCTATATAAGCCCACAAGACAACATTAGTACACACAAATTTATAAGAACAAATGATTAACTTCTTAAATGATCTATTTGTATATTTATCTTTAGATTGTCTAAATATTTTACATCTAATAGTTTGATTCTTTTTAGAAATATGACACATATAAGATAATAATTTTTAAATAATTAATTCTTCAACAACTAGGAAAGTAAATCTTTGTCTCTTCTATATTCATTAATATTACTTATAGTTCAAGAATCATTATGTTGAAATCAATTTTCTAATATTTTACTAATTTCATGCATTCTTCCCGCTAATTCTTCATATTTTGAGTCTCACCTTCATGCATCTGATTTTCCTATGATAAAAAATTATCACACTCTTTGATTATTTATACTTTATCATTCATCTAAGAATATTTGGAATTCATAAATATAATTTGTAGCATTTCATGTGCATGGATAGAATCATTAAAAACATTTTCAAAAATTTATTTCTCACAAAAATTAATTTTAAATTCTTCCACAGATTCAATATTACTTTTTATACAATGATATATTGTCTCTTCATTTTATTTCCCATGTCATGTGAGAGTGTTGCAAATGACAAACTATTTAGTCAATGATTCTTCCATAGCATCTGAATCTTAGTCTAGCTGTATATTTTAATCTCGATGATACAAGAAAACACGAGTCATACATATCAACACTTCATTGGGATATTTCTTCAGTTGTTTTCTGATTTTATAATTGAAGATATCAATATCTTACCTTGAACATGATTCATCAAAATTATAACCAACTGATTTTAGTAAACAATACCAAATTTGAGTGTCCTCAGATACGAGTTGATTTTCATTCATCACTAAATTCTTATTTTGATTTAGGGCCACACATTTCTTAATTTTTTTCTATAATTTGTTTGAAACATAAACATGTATAAAATTAGAAGTAGAGATAGTATTATCCAACTAACGAACATTCGAATTACTTTCCAACTCAAATCTGTAGTTCATATTTATATGAATGGAAAAGTAGAGTGCATGAAAATTGAGTTGGTTCCTCCTCTAATAACAAATTGATGTGACCAAGGATCATTAAATCACACTATTTTGTGGTGAGAATCTATTAGACTGGACATGTTTTTTAAAAAAATATATTTTCTTAAATCCCTTCAATCTTCTATCATTTGCTAGGATGGGTGGATATTTTATGCAATGCATAACGTAAATGAAATACAATAAACAATATTTTTAAAAGGATAGGTTCTATGTCCTACATCATGACTGCAACTACTGATTACCCCTAGTTATATTTAAGTTACTGTATGTAGATGGTTTCAACCCGAAAAAGTCTCATTCCAATCAAAATAGTGTTCCACATTATAATCCAACTAGTGATTACAATTTTCCACCAATATAAGTTTTTGTTGAGTCATATTGGTCAATCATTATATTAGATCCTATAATTTTACTGGAATCTCATTGGCTTGATCCAGAGTCTTACTAGAGACTTCCACTATGTAAGAGTCCAGCATAAGACTTTATAATCTAGAGTCCTAAAAGATCTGATCCATTGATAGGATAATTATATAATATTCATCCAACAACATGTTGGATCGAACTGTAATTTTTACAATTCAAGATCCATTGAAATGTTGTTGGTATTTCTCAACAAATTCTGATCACCTGAGTATGGATAGCTGCCTCGTTACATCACTACTTGCGAAATTCATTATTTTAATAAAGAACATACCTCACTAATCATTGAAAACTTAGATACACAATTATTACGAAACAATGATAGAAATATTTACATAGCTTTAGTATCAAATAATGAACGTTGAATTTGTAATTAATATTTCTTGTGAAATTTATCAAACATGATGCATTTTCTTATATCATTGAACATATGTCTCATTTTATTCATCAAGAGTTCATATGAACATAAATTAAGGCATGTAAGTGTTCATCAATAAGATTCCTCAAATACACACATTTTCTCACCTTGAACACTCTCACAATTCACACACACACATTCCACATTTTTTCTCCTACTTTCACACACACATATAAGTGGAAAACTATTGTCATAAACCATATGTATATGAAACATGTATAATAATCATGAATTTCAAGAATATTCCTTTACAATATGCCTTATGCCTCATGTGTAAAACTCTTTCCCAAACACAAAACACATGTAGAATTCACATGCATTCCAAACATGCATGAAACTGTCTATCTTCAATATAACCAAATGATTTTCCACTGTTTTATTTTTATTAGTGTGTGTGTTCATCATGAAACTCAAACTATTAAAAAATTTAAAGAATGTATAAGACTAAATGGTTATAGGTTATGAATGAATGCATGTATCCTTCCCAAAATAGTATGCATTTTTTTCTTCTTCATGAAAATTATAAAATCATGAGTTCAATGTTTATCCAACACTTCGCACAAGACAGTCAAGTGTTTATTAATAGTATCCATCATCCTAGACTAAGATATGCACATATATAATCCATTTTCTCAATTGATTTTCAGAAAAAAGTTCATTGTAAAGCTAATTAACTGTTTAATGAAAATGTTAAATATTCATGGGAATCTTCACCTTCTCCACAAAAATAGAAGATGCTCAGATCCTTCATGAACCATAGAGTTCATAGAATTATTTCTCTTAAAAATCACTCTTGGGGGTGTGATAAAATAGACCTGTAATGGAGATCGATATCCCAAATTTTTGGTAATAAATCATTAGTATAGAAGATCCAGGTGTCATGATAGACCATTCGACTCAAAACATTTAGGAGTAATAGATGAACATCCTTCATTGGTGCTTCGATAAACATCGTAGGAGCTTTGGGTGAATCTATGCTTTGCTGATGATTACAAGATAAGACTCCATGAAGAAATAATTGGACAACCAATAATTATTGTTTAGTTGATCGAATGGTTCTAATTCTGCAGGGAGGATCAGACTTCCCACAAAATTCATCTCAATTTTGATCTATTTCCAAAATTCTTCCAGTTTTTCATTAAAATTTTAAAAATGGATCGACATCCCAGATGATGCATTTGAGTGATTGGTAATTCTGGTTAAAACGAACATATCCCACAACGGTTCTGCATGAATTACCCAATTCTTATATAGTTCAATCCGCGAAAAAACCTACCATAAATCGAATAAACCATCCTCTTGTACCCCCACATACTGAATCTCTATACGAATCATCATATACCCACCTACACTTCCATTCTACCCCATAAGATAGCACTTGGTCATTGTTCTACCTCACATAGGAATGCTCAAGCACCCACACAATGCTTGGCCCCATGCTGGTTGGCTTGGGCTAAGCTCTGCAGCCAATATGGTGGTGTGTTATGCTATATTTCCTCACATTATAGGTATCACATAATTTTTTATAAATATTATCTTAAAAATTGTTGATCCATAATTCCATAAAATAACCGACTCAAAATAGAACACCATTAACTTACAGAAAACATTATAAAAAATAATTCATTTTTATTCGATCTTCTTTAAATGTTATAAGCATTATGCATCCATTTTCAAAAGTCTTTGGAACATAAGAATACCTATAAAATAATTACATATAAAACTCTTTAATTTTCACCTACATAACAAACTAAAAAAATTCAAATTCACCAAATAAGATGACCACTCCTGTTGGTTCATTCGAATGACACATTTCATAAATTTTTTTCATCAATTCTAATGAGAAATTAAAAATCTTTCTCATATTTCACCAGACATAATAGTTATATCATTATGGATAGAAAACTATATTATATAGAATTAATAACATACTGACACTTTATAGAAGAAGATACCTATGTTCAAGATTCATATTTCAATTTGAGAATGTTTAACATTATAAATACCATATTGAACAACATTGAGGAATTAAAAATGTAATCATTAATATCAATATTTTTTGTTCAAAATTTTAATTAACATGGTTATTGTAAATTTTATAAAATTTCAATAAATTATGAATAAATATGATACTATCAACGATAAAGGTCATAAAAGAGAGGTGACCCAATTTAAAATGTATGGATACTATTTCTATTCATAAATGAATTTCATTGCAAAATATATAAATTTTCCTTTAGATAAAGTGTTATCTTTTTTTAAAATGAAGAAAAATGATAAAAGGAAATATCAATGATTTTATAAAAAACACTTTATTTTCCATTAATGAAGAAAAATGTGATATATCCTACATAATTTCTTAATTTTTTAAAGAACAATAAAAAAATAGAGACAATGATGCATGCTTTTTGAGTGATATTGATGACAAAAAATAGCAAAAAAAATATTTTCTGATAAACATAATGAATATAAAACAACCAATGCAATTTTATGTTAGAAAGAATAAGACTAATGTTGATAAGGATTTAAAAATCTAAATGGAGAATTCATATAAATTACTAAGGATGAATATGGATGAATATCTTATGTATGTTTCTATTTAGAAGAAACATAAACTTACTCTATATATTCTGCATATAGATCGTTTTTACATCCCGTCTGATTTTGATCCTTTAATTGTTTCATGAAAAAGGAAAAAATATAATGGAATATATTGAGAAGAATATTTTTCAATTTTTCAAAAATGTTACTAGAAAAAAACTTTTCAATGTTGTTGAAAAAAATTTTGATCCTAAATTTAAAACATTACTATATGGGAAGAGGAATACATTGTAAAATTTATTTGAATTTTTTAAACCTATTATGTTATGTTGATATTTTGAAGAAAAATATTGGCATATTACATAAGCAGTGAGTTCAAAACATGAAGAAGAAGAATAATATCTCCTAGTACTTAGAAAGAAGATTATTCAGATAGTGAAAAGATTGAATTAAAATTAAGGGAACACAAAATTAATTACTATGATTAATAATTAGATAATAAATAATATTATACATAAAAAACATTCTAAAAGGGGATATTTTCCACCCAGTTCAATTAAACTTTCCATGTTATATGTTTTAATGATTTTATAACACTATACTAAGGACAATGTCTAAAGGGATAGAACAGAAGCTGATTAACATTAATGATGTTACCATTCATCTTGATAGAGTAATATATATCATTATTGGAATATTACCTTGATTTTTTTTGGAAAATTGTATGTTATTGAAGGTTTGATTTTCCTTAATAAAACTATAGAAAATCTTATTCTGAATAATGTAGAGCGTAACTATCTCAATGGAAAATATTTAGTGGAGATTATAAAGTTATATAACATAACTATATGTATTAATCACACTTCACATGATATTATTTTCATTGTTGAGGTGATATAAAGAATCAATAAGTTATCAATTTATGAATTAGTGTCCCTCAATGATACCAACACTAATGATTGAGATTTTTCAATTAAAGTTGATGAAATAAATTTTATTTTCCTTAATATATATATATATATATATATCAATAAAATAATATTTTGGGGTTTTTGAAGAAGTAATGGTGAATATTGAGTTGAATTATGTATGAATTAATAAGAAAATGAAGGACATAAATAAAATGTAGTGAACCATCAAACAACATTCAAAGAGACACTAAATATCATGAATTCCTATTTATTTATAATAAATAAACCTATAAATTTATGGATCATTATTACAACATTATTAAATATATATAAAAGAATGTTTTATTTTCATTACTAAATATTTACTCCTTATATCTAATTTAAGATTATTTCAAAAAATTTACGAAAATGTTTCTATTACTTTTATTTCCCCTAAACTTCAATTTAAAAATCTCTAATAATGAGTAATTATTACACTTGATTTATTTTTTTAAGGGTCATATAGTTTTCATAAAAAATAATTTATTTATCATAACTAGTGTGTATAATGTTTTTCAAATAGTGGGATATTTTTAGGCCAACAGATCTCATTATAACCATAAATTTGGAAACAAAAATTCACTCTTTAAATGATTAAATAATTGAAAACATTACCTTTTACAATATTATAATCTTATTTTACGAATTTATTCACTTTTAAAGGATAGAATATTAAAATACAATTAGATTGATATATAATTACTACAATGGTAAGACTTGTACCATGTACAATACAGAGATGTTTATAAATTACATTATATGTATGTATACAATGTTTACTAGATATATGTGGACTAGGTATATCAAAAAAATATAAAAATTATAACAATTACAAGAATATAATGACTATCGAATGGAAGAATTATAAAGTATAATAAAACTATTTATATAGGTTCATTGGAAAAATATCATCATAATATGTTTTAAAAAATTTATATACTGGAGTTCTACAATGGCTATTTGTTGGAGTTCAATAATTTAAATTTGAAAAATTCAATAAAATGAGAAAACAATATTCCATATGTATACATAAAGTTTCTATAAGATAAAATCTTATAAATAATTGTAATATTTATTTATCAAATGTCCATCATGTAGAGTGATTATATGAAAAAACCAATAAGAGAATAAGATTAATGTGTGACAGTTTTCCAAATGTTCCTGAGAAATTCCTAATATGAACCTTTGATGATTTTCTATAAATATGGCCACAAATTTTATGAAAAGAAAATATTTTCAACAAAATATTTTATAGAATCATTTTTTTATAAATTTGTTTTTGTATAGGATTCATAAATTATAATATTTAAATATTTTTATAAAGTCATGGTTTGTTTTAACTTCATTGTAGAAGCATTTCGAGGTGTTATTTGTAATTGTTGTTGGTCAGATCATGTAACTAAGGGCTCTCATTGACTTAGAGATCAAGGGTGGTACAACATATTTGATTGAGGGATCCTAGTGATAGTGAGGAAAATATTTTCCCAATATGGTCGATCTGAGTTTTTATGGTGTGTAAGATAGACCTTATTTAAATTTAACGAATGGAAATGATACCTCTGGTTGAAATTTATCCCTATCACTTTTGTTTAAATTGATGATATTTCATAGGAATGATTTTATGATATTATGTTAAATTGTTTGATAAATCCATTATAATATGGTTTTTATTGTACAATACAAAACATTATTACTATTATTTTACAATCTTTATTATAACAATAACTTTTCTGGAAGACATTCATATAACATTAGTGTAGGTAATGCCATAACATTAATTTATTATAAAATAAAATTGACCCACCTCTTGTAATACATTGAATACATGTATTATCACATGGGTATTCATATCTATATCTATGGGGTATCCAATTAAATCAAATAAAATAATGAATATTTATATCTCATAGTCTCACAACGGTTCCCTACCTGGCCATAAACTCAAATATAGTTCTTACCTCTCGGAAACCTAGATATCAATACAATTAAATATATATACTATCTAAACATAATCATTTAAATACATATTAAACTAATTCATTCCATCTCAAATTCAATTTTATATATTAAATACCCATCAAAATTATTTTCTATCCATGCATAATCCGAATGTTTCTTTTGTTTTTAAAGAGATATAATAATTAAATATTATATTAATCCTCAAAAATATTAGTCTATATTTTTTAACATTCCATATCATACCAAAAATCCATGTAATATAGGATACATAGTATTTCATTGAAAAATATGTATAAAAATAAAATATCCAACTCATTAGCCATGAGTAACGAAAAGAAAAAAATAAACCCAAACATCCAATTATCATATAGATTAACCATCAATAAATCATCCAATCATTTAGATCAAAAAAATAGGTAGGCCCAACTTCTTCCCCCTTCATCAATTCCAATATCAAAAGAAAATTCACTATCCATATAACCATCCATCCAACCATTAAATAAACATTCTATTACAAAAAACATCAGCATCCCCACCCTTTTCATAGAAAACAATCATCCATCCTCGGATCACATAACCTCAAATATAATGGTTATTTAACCAGATAATTCACATATGTTAGAAAGAAAAAAAATATTCAATAGGGAATATTCACCCTCTAATGTCACGAATCCTTCCAAGTCGAATATGATTTCTTATCCTCAAACATGTATCTTTAACCAAAAAGTAATTGTTTTCCATAATTAATTAATATTTTTATTTAACAAAAGTCTTAGACAAAAAAACATATGTACTCATTTTAAAATGACTATTAATTATTTAAAAATGATTCTTCAATGACTTTATATTTCATTAATTACAACAGGTTCTGTAAAAAAATTAACTTTTCTACATATTATTTAACTGATATGAATTACATTATTTATGTTCATTATCAAAATTCCAATCATAAAAATTATTCTAAGAAATTTCATAAATAACATAAAGAACACTTTACATATAGACATGTATAAACCATAAACACTATATAATTAATTTTCATGGATACATCCCATGACCTATTCATTCAATAATTATGGTAAAATATTAATTATGGTTATTTCCCCCATTACCCAATGAGATAATTCATGATAAATTTCTATTTCACATTAATAATATAGGATAATTATATCCCCAATTTATTGGCTTCATAATTTATTCAAATTAGAACAGGGAAACCATAAAAATATCAAATCACCCATCTAACATGGAATCGAGGTTCCCTGTGGTAACAGTACAATAAAATCCGAAAAATATAAAAATAACTCTATGATAATGATTGATATCAAACTATATTTCATGGAAAGGAAAAAATATAACGTGATAATAAATGTGAATAAGAAACTAAAATAATATAAGGAGATTTTTAAAATAGTGTAACACAATGTATGAGATTTTTGAGAACTCAAATTCATGATTTGGTAGGTGAATAGGAAACTATTCTATAAATACATTAAAAAAATCCCACATAATAGTCATATACTCAATTTTTAGTTTCTCTTGATCCATTTATATAGAAAACCCATTATATATAAGAAATAACAACAATATAATGGATTTAAACTCTATTGGAAGTTCATAGATATCATGACTTTGATAGAAAATCAAAGTTTGGTTTGAAATATCAAGCGTAAATTCCCATTCAAGATTTTTTTTCTATTGAATTTATGTAGGGTATTAAATTCCAGGAATAATAGAAAATCTAATTCAACCATAGTATGAATGAAATGATTTTAAGGAAGCACATTGCCACTATCTTCTACTATAGTATAATCATAGACTTAAGATGAATTCATCATACCATAAGGGCTTTCCACTCAAATTATACATCCAATCATTTGTGCTAAATCTAGATATCCTTATGAAACGTACTAGATATAAAAAATTGGTTAGATCCAATATCAAATAAGAAATTAGTATTTCTAAATTGGATGGTAAATTTACATTTCAAAAAGTCTCTATCAATCCCCTATATAGATATACTAAGTGTAACATATTTACCCTTGTCGATCTAATAAAATTTTTTCTAATGTCAATCATCATTGTTAAACTCTGGTTTTGGTACAAATTATCATAAAACCCATTCATTGTACATGTGAAGAATTGATGTATGTGAGGTTCATTCTCTGTAATATTACCTATATGCCTAATTTTATCTATCCTCTTCCAATCACCTCATAAATCAATTTCCCGATGACCTTCCCATCCACACTAAATACATATATTACTCCATATATGAAAATTTAATAAATGATTTTTCCATGATTTTGAGCCTAAAGATAATATCATATTTTCCTCTGTATGGTTATTAAATTTTCCATTGAACTCCATATTTGAATATCCAAATAACCTCCTTGAATCAATGAAGTTTTTAGGATACTAATATAATTGCACAATATAATTTTCATTCTTCAATTTTATTGGTCATAAAGCCCGAAAAGAATTATAAATCATATGGTACATTAATTTGATGTTAGAGTACTTAATGTAATTCTCGTACCCCACATTTGTGATGGTCTACTTGAGGAAGTCCCTTTTAGGTAGGTCCCAATAAAAAGGATACATCATATTGTTCTAGTTCTCATAGGTAATATCATAATCTACAGACAATAATATATGGATTCCTGGAGTGCTATTCAAGCATGGGAAGGATTGGAAGTTGATCTTCAAGAGAGAAATTAAGAGTCACAATGCCCCACCAACTATCAATGATCATAGAAAATCATGAAGGACCCAAATAATCACAAAACAATTTTCTCTACAAATATCCTAATATTTTCTTCATTACATAGAGGGGAAGATGAATCAATATGTGGTAGTGATATATCAATTAATAAATCTTTATTGGGCTTTGTGAACTTTTAGAAATCATTTTTAATGGGTAAATCTGTTGTAAATTAGAATTTCAATAAAAGCTCAATTTTTCTCAAACCTCAAAATACGGGAAAAATAATGTTTTCGAGAACAATTTTGATCCCTCCATTAACTTTTCAAAATTACTAAACATTCGAGAGAACATATTCACTACGAAGTTGTATCTATCTTATAAAATCCCCCAAAAGTTTCATGAATGTAAGTTATGTGAATCCCCAACTTGATGAGATCCTAATCTCCATGAAGGCCCAATCATTTCAATAACCTATGCTCCAAAAATTCCCATACATCACGAAGATCCTAAATCTACACCCAATGGTCAATATCGAAATTTCTATTCCCATGAAGTGTTAAATGAGATTATTGTTGGGATATGATCATGGTAATTTGAACTAGTCCCTTCACATATATCATTAACCTCCATGAAAAAGGAATAATGATAAAAAAACATTTTATCCTAGACCAATGACATTTTGGGTTGCACACTTTTACATACCCAACGTCCACCCCTAGAATACAATGATTCAATATACTCCTCTACACTCAATAAAATTCCTTGAGTATACTTACTACTATTGTTCCAATTATTGTGTTGTTTAGTAGATATTCTAAAATAGGATTCCTTATATACATTGAGTTGTACCACTACCCAAGAAACTCCTCAATCTAATTCTTCTGAATCCCATGCTTGGTCGATCCAAAATGTATTCTCTAATGTAAATCCCACAATAACCTTTGTTAAGAGTATTCCTCCTAGTATTCCTCACTACATGACTCTATAATGAAGCATTCCCTATATGACATGTGTTTGATTCCCCCTGTGAAAAATAAGAGGTTAATTATGGGTTAGAAATAAGAGTTATCATCATGATACAACTCCCCTTATCCCTCACTCCATGAATTTAAACTACAGTATACCTAATATTATTTGAATTTGATGCCTCATTTTAAATGAAAGTGATTCTTTATGTTTAATTAATATGATTCATTATGTAATGATAATGAGACGAATACAAAATAGACACCACATGATTCCATCTCTGGTGTAAGACCCAATCATATCCTATGACCCATTAAAATGTTGAGATTCCCTTATGACCTAACACTAGGAAGATAGAATGGTAATTTCAATGGAAAAAAATCAAACACCACATCATTCACATGACATTAAACTGTAATCTTACCCCATGTAGTGTACATGATATTCCATCATGGAAATTCCTATGGAAGAAATAATGGGTATCTCAATTCATAACACCCAAACACTGATTCCTTAAACAAGATGATAAACTATAATCTTCCATATTCAATAGATATGGATCGTTCTCATTATATGACACGAGGAAGAAAAAATGGGGAGTTTAATGAATAATAACTACACATAAAAATGGTAAACATGATTTTAGATTGTAATATTACCTCATATAGTAGAAATGGGATTCCATATTGACCAGAAAAAAGTAACACATAATTGGAATCTCAATACATAATACCTACGTTATCGGAGTCCTTACTACAAGAAATTAAACTGCATAGATCATTCCAATCAGTGAACATTAAAATAAGGCATTGAACTATGTGGGTTCTGATCTCTATGTTCTAAATAGAGCATGTAGGACGCCTTCATAGGGTTCAATACTAAAAATTGTCAACCAATGTGTGAAATATTCTCTACTAGTGATTCTCCTTCTGGATTAGGCTGATGAGGAATTCTGATCCCTACTTCTCAGATTTTCCTTAATTGGTGTTTTGATCCACAAACCATAGATCAACCTCAAGTGGTTTTCTGACAAATCCAACAAAAATATTCCTCATGGTTCATTCATATCCAACAAACCTATATCCGCTTCTATAGGAAATTATGATCCATTGGTAAACAATCCTGGTACTCTCACCTAGTGATGTAAATCGTGGTTCTTCCTCAATGGGGTGTTCTGATCCACCAAAAAAATCATAAGTGACATCATCCCTCTTAGGTACAGACCACCCTACTTCGGGTCCATGGGGTTTTCTAATCCATTCATAAATTCTGTTTTTGAATATTCATTCATAAGGAAGAACCTCCCTAGTCTTCCTCCACAGGGAACTATGATCAATCAATTATTTCCCCAAATGAAATTGAATGTATGCCTCGATTCAACCCTAAATCACATTATAATTAATCTCTATAAGATATAGAAATTGTGACTTGACATAGAATACATACCCTGCGAACTAAAAATCAAAATACATACCCCGATAACATCAAATATCTTGTGCTAAACATGGTATTCCTTATGATATACAACTAATATAGATCATACTATTTTCCCAATAAAGAGTAAGATTCACAGGTTCACAATGAATCTAACATCTAATGATGGAAATATATTCATGAAATTACTATCTTCATTTATGAAATTTTTCTCAACTATTGATATAGAAGATGCATAATTCATAGGAATCCAAAAAAGGCAACACAAGGAATGAGTTGCGTGAACATGACATAATCTATAAGGGAGACCCAAACCTGGAAATAATCTCCATGGAGGAATATATGTAAGGATGAACTGATATCCCAATATCCCATTTTGATAAATAATTATATATCACATATGGAAGTGATGAAGGATTCCCTCATTTGGAATGTGGGAATACTGGGCTACAAATTCCAGTGCACACATTCATATAAATTAATATTAAGGTCTATAGAGAAAGCTTAAAAACACACTATATTCCCTTTCTTTTAAAGACCACTATATTGATACATATATTGAACATATATTTCCACATCGATAGCATAACATGTAATCCATTCATTTATACTGAAGTATCTAATTGATAATTCACTTTGAAGAATTCCCATTTAGACACTTCTGAATAGATATCCCTTACTTTCAGGTTGGATTATAATACCAGAAGTGTATATCACACGTATTGTAAAATATTAATCATAGGTAGAAATGGAATCAATATTCGTTATTATTTAACTTGATTAACTCCTAATCCAAATTCATATAAGTAACAACCGAAATCCTCATATTGAAAAATGTGTTCTTGAACTCATACAAATAAATGGATTCAATTTCATCATTTATCCTTTTATTCTATATAAGTGCTCACCATTGATCGGGTTCACCTTAAAAAAGGTATAAAAATGAATTTATCATTTTCTTAACACTGGAAAACGGAAAATAGATTTGTAAGTGTATCGATCAATTGTTCATCAAAAGGTTTACCAAAAGGCCCTCATTAAGAAGTTTTATGTTGACTAATGATGAACTCAATAGAATATTATTCCCACCTATTCACATTTGGAATTCAATAATGATTTATGGATTGATAATTTTTCTTGATAATTGAATTGATATTTTTCATTCTATATCCGTTAACATTCGGATTCCCAGAAGGTCTATCAATGCATTTTTCATCCAACTAATCCTTAACATGGTGCATTTGGTATAAAACAATTGAATAAAAACACGAATCTTAGTGTATTATATTATAACCATAAGGTGGGATTACATAATCATGAAAATTTAAATATATATTCTATACATTTTTACACCTTCATTTTAATCTAATACGTTTAATGTTTATCCTTGGACATTCATAGTCATCATCTATTTGATTCCTTTATGATGGATTGTAAATATTTTTTGAATTTCCAAAAAGATTGTATGGGTTTATTAAACAATGTTTTATGTAAGACCGATTTTGAAGCACCCATTCCCAATTTAGTCTACAACAGTACTATGTTTTCGGTGTTATTACATATATTTACATCCCTACAAAAAACAAATCCACTTGTAGTATCCCAAAATTGATTTAATTTTTTTGTATCACTCCCTCTATCATTTACTATAATTCATAGAGATTTTCCTATAGTTTATCTCATCCATGAACATATCCCTAAATGCATACAAAGGGGTATCACTATTTTTTATCATCTATGTTCCAAAATTTTAACTAAACAAATCCTATGATACCAAAAATTGTGACCCTTGATTCATATAAAATGAAATTACATCCTTCATTTGGAATATTAATTAAATTACACTGACACATTTAGGGGGTCCACCAAATGTCAGTTTATATGGAAATATAGAAGCATTAACACTAGACCAAAAATGAGCTACAACATCTCCCACTACATTTTTCTATTGTAGATATATTATTAGACATGTCATAAATAATAAATATCATCATAGCTTTGGGAAATTAATCCTAATAAATGGTTATGATGCATTATCACTAAGGGTAAATAATGGAAATATATAAGAATAAAATGGATAAAATTTTATAAATACATGAGATTAATATTTTTAAAAACCATACTCTTTATATCAAAGATCATATACATGGGTAATGGAATCAATATTGGTAGTTCATATGAAAAGAATAAGAAGGTTAACAAATAACATGGTCCTTTAGGGAATAAAATTGGCATTGGAAATGGATTTATGGCATACACTTAATCATTGGAAATAATTTCAATAATAATAATGGCTCATTTCCTTGTATATCATATTGGGTTGGTTTTACTCCCTAAACCTTTATAGTATTAATTTATCACTTCCATGACCATCAAAGAACAAAAAATCCTTTACTTAACCATGTTCACACCTAGTTAAATTCATGCCTATATCATGAAATATAAATTATTACCCAATTCAGTGGAGGGAGATATCGGCCCCACATGATACATAATGAAAACAATATTTATCTATTCCACATTATCATAAACATTCATCATATCATAACCCATAAAATTAAATGATTATCTAAAACATTTCATCATATTATAACTTGTTGAAAAGAGGTAGGTTTCATATTATTTTCATCATATAATAACCCATGGAAAGATTTCATTTTCATAAAAAATTAGTCATATTGGTCATAAAACATTCCTATAATGAATAATAATAGTATCCTTGGATAATATCCCTATTATGTAATATCATAGACTTTATCCTTGATTAATAATGATTTGGATATATCATTAATAATATATATTCTGGAAAATATAGTTTACATATTGTAATTTTTTTATTAAATAATAAAATATTAAAAACATTTAATTATAAAATAATATTCATAAAATATAAATGAATATTAAAATAAATATTTTTTCATGATTTCAAAAAAATATGTTCATACTCTATTAGTTAAAATCAATATTCCTTTCACATTTTTATTAAAATCCCAATGGCTATTATTTTGGAAAAATACATAATGATTGCATTCTAAATTGTTTTATAAAAAAGTAATAAAGCGGTAAAAATTATATTTAAAACTGCAAATAGACTAATAATAAATTTGTGAAATCCTTTTTAGAAAAAATTGTATTCAATGAAAATATATTTCTATAGAAGAGATTAATAAAGTATGATTTTTTAATAAATCATTCTATTAATTATATAATGTAATGAATAGTATACACACGGTACCATTACATTAATATATCATTAATAACATGAGGATAATAAAATTATTATAGTTTATTGAGATTTAGATATTGATATTACTGCATTCATGTCTTAATCATACACAATACCGATAAAAGTTGAGATTGCAACACAAAATTTTAACCACTTTGGCAACATTAAATCATAATTTCGATTAATTAATAACACAATATGGATATTAAAATTTCATTATGATAAATAAATTCATTTTTTAATAAATAAAAGGGGCCTTATAAACTCCTCGTAATGGAATATGGGTCCATGACATTCTATACAACTAAAAGAAGGTAAATTGACATAAAATAACAATAATGATTTGGTAAATATAGAACTATAATCCTAATAAAAGAGATATACCTAACTAAATATTTTAATCAACAAAAACATTTAAGGTATGAATCATAAAATACATTCCTATGAAGTATATATGAAACATATATGAAATAGGTAGTGAAAATAGCATGTGTCTCACAAAGGTATGAAGTGGGACAAAACTCCCTTACCTGATGTCCGGACTTATATCATGCATGGTCAAACTCTTATATTGTGAATATTTGTCCGTTATAAATATATTATAGAACCAAATTAATATAAATAATATAATATACTATACAATATGACCTTTTATTACCCGTTTATTAACATTTTCTTGTTAGAAACATATTTTGGGTAATAATTGACTTGTTTTTCATTATGTTTTGAACTATTATTAGTTTTCCTCATAATTATATCATTATTTTATTATCTATAGAATTTAAATAAAAATATAATTACAATATATATTCTCTATAAAATAAAATATAATAAGACCTAAAATGTATTGATAGAAAATGAAATAAGTCGTTCATGGAGATGGTAGGTCTTACGTTAAAAAAAATTCCATTTTTTTATTATATTGATATAATGAAAATAAAATGATATATATTAAATTTAAAGAATAAATATTTTGTAATATATGTCAGTTTATTTTTTTAAAATCATCCTAAAACATTCCATGTAAATCATGCATGAATCAGATAGCTTTGCATGGCGGTAATTAGTTATACATATGAATGGATTTATTATATTCCCACATAATATAAAGAATTAATGTATGTATGATATAAAAATTAAATAATGACAATAAAATCATAAATAAAATAATTTTTATATGTAAACTATAAATCCATAATTATTCGAAACCATGATTTGTGTTAATGGAAAAACGCATGGCATCGGTACGTGAGATGGTAGTCCACCGTACACATAAACAATGATTTTTTAACCCATTTTATGGAATTCTGTGATGTTTTCGGTAATAAAATTTACATAAAACTATCCACGTATAGGGTATATAATTTTATTATTATTACATAATGGAATAATAATATTTTAATGTGTTGGAGGAAGATATAACAAAAAAACCATCGTTGTTGAATATTTTATATTTTTCTGGTATCCTCTATAGGTTTTCACTAAATGCCTTCCCTAGTTGGATTTATATAAAAATATTTTTTAGAATAATACTATGTTTGTTGGTATGTTTATTTTAATTTATTATTTGAAACAAATATGTTTGATGGTATGAATAATAGTAGAGAGGGGTTGGCCATTTTTAAGTGAGGTGAGTGAAAAGCATGGAATTTGAATAAAGAGGGAATACAATCCACATTTCTCATTTCTCACAGGGATCCGAATTAGGAAATTATTGATCCTTATTGGTGTAATCATAATTTGTTTTTGTAAAAATGATTATTAGGAAATTATATTTTTTATTTAACACTTATCATTTTAGATTTACGGTTGGGAAAACCCATTTCAACATAACAATACTAATTAATTTTTACTGTATTCACTATTTATTTTGGATGAAAATTATGTTTCAATTAAAAAACTAATAAATCAATATTACAAAAACTATAGAATCTGTTTTATTAATTTTAATAACATAATTGGAATAAATTAATTTAAAATTATTTTAGTAGGCATTTTGAGAAAGAGGGGTTTTGAAGTGAAAATGATCAAAATTTTAGAATAGTTCTACATATAATTTAAATATGAAATTTATTATGATTACCTAAATTTTAGTATTATATGTATAATTTAACTATTTACAATTTTTAAATAATTAAATTATAATTTTTCATTATAATAAAATCAAAAAAAAAAGAGGTTTTCAATTAAAAATCATTATTTTTCACTGCTAATCAAAAATTGAAACTGTTCATAAAAATCTCAAAAATTAAATCTATGATAATTGTATAATTATAAAAAAAATTATAATTTTATAAATTTACTTATTTTTAGTTTGTGATATAGTTATTTTATAATTTATCACAAGAATATATGAAAATTGTTTTTGAAAATATTATTATTTTTAAACATGTATTGTTTGTAATGAAAATTTAGAATATTTTATCATTATATATTATTTATATAAAACCATTATAAAATATTTTTAATTTTCTTTCTTACTATTCATATCATTAATATTAATGGATATGTTATAGTGGCCATATTTATATTAACATCTTATGGTTATGATAAAATTCAATGTTGTTTGGAACGCATTCAAAGACATTATTGTGTGTAGAACAAGATTAACCAAGTGTTTTATATAACATAATACTAACATGGTGTGACATGAAATTCAAGAAATTGAGTAAGATTACATTATTGATATAGATAATTCATTCATAAACACATAGGTTGTGTCATGAATTGTTTTCATAACATTTTTACAGACACTCCAAGATTAGGCCGAAGCTGGTATTGTGGTGGTTTATTTTATTTACATGAAAGTGTTTTAAAATTTAATTACATAATTAATGTAAGGATGACACAATATCCTATCCCAAAAAATAATGGTTAGTGTAAGACCATATAAGTGGTATGTTACTGGTCTTTTCTCTCACACCATACTCAGGCTGCATTTCTAGGTTGGTACCCAATAATAACTAGCATGTTTATTGAATGCATTGGTTAGGCGATGAACCATGATTTCATAATTGAGTTGTATGAATCAAATTATATAGAATAGTGGGACATAGTATGTCTCGGAGACTTCATGAAGCTAGTTATTTATTCCACTATTCATACTTGTATTACAATATAACCGACCATGTTAACGGTTAGTGTAAATTTGACATCGCTGTTCAATCCCTTAAATAATTTCATTTATTATCATTTATGTTATCATTTATTTCATATGATTTCATATAATCATGGCGGATGGTAGTTTTCAAAATATATTTTCTTCTAATATAGGGGGTAATCCCTCTACATAGTACCTTGCTAATCCCAAATTAATATTTGGAAGACTTTATCCTTTATAGAATGCCTGAGGTCACATGGGGAATCATAATGAAGAAATAGGTGAGTGGGATATTACCATAAGATAATTAATAATGGGAACCATATCTAATTTTATTTTCTCATACTATTTTTGATTTCATAAATAGGAAAAATGGTATATGTTAGAGCTTTTGATGAAACATGGGAAGGTGGATAATAGATTGTTTTCCTAACATAAGTCTAGTTAACCAGGGATGAGAATAATGTTCATGAATTGTTCCTTTATGGTTGATATAACTTTCAACAATCATGACACACAGAATTTTAGAGACATAATATTTATTATTTATTTTATTCTTGGATCTTAGCCCAATAGAAAGTGATTAATTAATTGATTTTTTATCTTAAATCAAAAAATTAAAGTTGTTTTTGGTGATTTAAATAACACACATTGGATTGACATTATATTATTATACTAGTTTGAGTGTTTTCATTGATGCTAGTGTCTTGATTTCTTAATGTTCCATGAACTTCTCATTATGTGTATTTTCATATATATACGTAGTGAAATAATATTAAACAGGGTCCACATTTGTATATATACTTTATTTTTTTGGAAGGTAATATTGGCTTGATTATGATATGATTAATGATGTTAATGGTCATACAATCCATTTAGTAAGAGGATTATATACCCTAATGGGTATGTAAATTAAATATATACATTGAGATGAACCCTTATGGGTGAATTATGTGTAGGTATTATTATTTAATGTGTTAGTAATATCCAATACCGAATGTTACTAGACATATTTTAATTAAAAACTACATAAAAGAACAATATGATTGTTGATCAAGGGATATAAATCATATTAGGTTAATTTCAATTTTATTTCTATACCCTTATTGTGTGGCCATATCCTAGAGTGAGTTTTCTAACATGAAGATGCCATAATAAGGGTTGATTCCCAAGGTTTTGTTTTTTAACATTCATGTAAAAACATATATGATGTTTATTCCTATAACATGAAATTTAATTATATATAGATTTTACATGGTAATATGGTCCCCTGAAATAGATCATCCTAGATGATGCCATAAGGGATTATCCTGATTATGTGGTTTTTGAGGGAGCAGTCCTTTATGAGGATGTTTGGAGAGAATCAGGAACTTGATAGGCAGATGAGATGGTATTTCAGGATGTTATGTTTAGAAACCCTTGAAGGGGGTTTTGGAATATGAGATATATTATCTGTATAAATGTAAATTTTATATTTTCCAAATGATTTGTAACCTTTAGTGGGTCCTGTTTTACGGGGTAGGGGGATGGAGATATAGACATTGTGCTATAACATAGTGCCTAGTGAGTCAATGTCTTGTATTGATCGATGAAAATCCACAGTATAGATTAGAATAGGATTATGTGTTCATTGATACAAATTTCACATGTTGGGGCTTTGATATATTAATTCAATCATGGGAAATGATATTAGGTTTTTTATTAATGAATTTTTATTCCTTGGGGTGTTATGGGATCAAGTACAATGTGTTCTAGCACTGTGGTATTAATACTATCATGGAAGGGAAATTCTAATTGTGTTCCTACAATAATACTTATTAATGGTGTTGATATGTATTCAGAGAACTAGTATATGTACATGAAATTGAGTCCTAAAATATGATAGCTTAGTGTTTATTTTGAATTTAAATGGGTGGAATGTCATGACATTGTATAAGAAAAACTATGATACACATAGAATGATGATCGAGAATCTTTTGAGGCATGACTAGTAATTTTTAATAATATATGTATTACAAGAGCATGAGTCAGGTGATGGATCATGTCGTATGGGATTATATTCCTATGATGTATTGTTATTTGGTAATGATATGAAAATATTACATGTATTTCCATTTAAAATGTAAAATATTGGGAAATTATGTGTCAGATAAAGAAAAAGTAATTTTAAGGACATGTCATGGGGCCTAGTAACCTGTCTTATAGTAGAAATTAAGGATTTCCTATATATATGGATGGAAATTTATTATATTAGGCCTGTGTTTTAACCATTTTTATTGGGACATTCATGTTATCTTTAATGGTTAATGTGATGGGTGGTAATTTCTAATGAGTGGTCAAATATATGTGATAGTGTTCAGATTTGATCAGGTATGGCCACACAATTTGATCTATCTAGGGGTGGTTGGGGGGTCAACCATATTGATCTAAAACATGGTTGGGTATGGTGAAAAAAATATGCTACTATGGTAAATATGAGAAGGTCATTCAATGGAAATTGACAATCATTCATCGTGGTTCTTGAGATTATCTGATTCATCATTGGATGATCAGTTTTTCAAACTGATTCTAGTGTGTAATGAATTCAATGTGGATTTGGAATCCTCATGAAATAAATTTTGGGGAATGATATATGATGTAGGATATAGAATGACTGTTTGTGATAGGACAATGGTAGAATTTAGAGGGATTATAGTGTTCTTAAATTATGAAAAAATTTGTTCTAATGAAAATAACGATATGGGTACAAACATTAGAAGAGAAAAATGAGGAGCTCACATTGGGTTTCATGTATGGACATTGGTATGGGTAAATGGATGAACATGGGATACCTATGGGGATAGAATAATTAATATTAGATAATTTTAGAATTCATAAGTGGTCAGGAAGATAAATAAATCATATATTGTATAGAGGTTTTCTATATGATCTTTTTATTTAAAATTAAACGATAATTGATAGGAACCAAATCAGGGGTTTCAATTTGTATAGAAAGGGGTTTTCATGAATGTATGGTGATTATATATTGAAAAATTACATTATTATGTTATTATTTGATGAGGGGGTATCATCCGTTTATTTTTAATTTGATAATTGAGAAATAAAATATCATTAAAATGATAGTTTCATATATGTTCATATGTGATAGGTCAGAAACCACTTTGAAATGTCATTGGAACATTAGTACGAAGTCCATTAAGTAATTATAATAGTGTTAGTACCATAACATTTTAATTATCCAATTTTTTTATTTTTACTATAGTGGGAATAAATATAGGACTAATGATGTTTTGGAAAATGTTGTGATAATGTTCCAAGATAAATGAATCATGTAAATTATATATCAATGTTTCTATAATTTTTATGAGAATTGTATGATTGTTCAACATATTAAGAACATTTATTTTTAAGTGATTCATTATAATCATGTTTTTGGATTTATAATTGAATGAGACAAATTGAAATTGAATTGGAAGAAAATTTAGACCAGTATATATGGTTCAATAACTGTAATGTGTTCTTGGGGATGACATATCTTAGGGTGGAGAGATTTTATGAGTCCATTTCAATATGGATGTGAGAATTTCAATATAAATGAAAATTTTCATTTATTATGTGGGAATAATGTTTATTTAGGGTTTGGAAAATAATTATGAGAGTCTATGTATCTAAAACATGTGTATTTAGTCTTGGATAATGGTTTATAAAGGAACTTATTGACTCAAGGAATCTCAAAATGATGCTTCGGGATGATACGTTATATGGTGGTTAATCCTAGCTAACATTGATTATTCAGTGGGTAGGTTGGTGGAAAGGTTTTCTTCCTAGGAAAACTAGATATCCAGTTTCATTTTAAATGGTGTTAACAAAATTTTAAACCCCATGGTTTCTTGATGGGGGGAAACCACTTTCCTCCACATTATTTCGCAGGCAAGGAAGGGGGTTAAAACCCCCTTACCACCTTCAACACCCTTATTTTGGAGTGTATATTGCATAATTTTCACTAGATTTTGAGGTAATATTCTCCCTCAACAAGAAACATAATATTTTGTGGTAGTTTTATTTTTTAAATATGTTTAGTCTTTTTGATATATTACATTGGAAACTACTTCTATTTTAAAATAACAAGGAAATATTATTATATGATTGTTATAACCAAATAATTAAATTGGTAGGAATGGATAATATTACCCACATTATGAAATACAAAATAATCCAAATATGTTTCATTTTATCAATGACTTCATTATTATTAATAACTTAATTTTAGTAGAGTAATTTTAATATTAAAAAATATATTATCTTTAATTTTTTTACTTTTTATGATAAAACACTAGTATAAGTTTTATGTATTTCAAAACATTGTATTTTTCTAAAAAAATATCATTATTTAAATAATCACTTTATAAGTATGTTATGGTTATTTTTTTCAATTTTCTAAAAATATTGTATTTCTTGTTAATATAGAAAATAATTTTTTTATAAAATATCCATTATTATTATATTATGAATTAATGTTAGGATTTTGATTTGATATAAAATTAAAAAAATAAATAAATATTTATTTATAATAAAATTAATTAAACATTATTCATAATTATATCTTATTTCAGTGTAAGCACATTTTTTCTCTTCAAAATCCATTTATAGTGAAAACTATTTTTTAGGCGTTTTATAAGATCAATTTTAAATTTAATTCTAGGAAATGTATTTTTTTAATTTGAGAAAATATTTTAAAATTTGGATTCAAAAAATAAAAAAAAATAAAATAGTTCCCTTTTAATGTTGGAAAATTTGTAAAGTAACTTAGGTAATTTTTGTTACGACGGTAAAGGGTAAATTTTAAATTTAGAATAAAAATAAGATGATAAAGTCTATAAAATGAACCTAACACTTTTCTAAATTTATTGTGTGGATAATATTCATCCATAATCATTATATGTTTTCTTATATGGATATTTTTATGATATTATGACCATTATATAATTTTATTTAAATAAAATTCAATGATGTCAAATTCATGATTTTAATAACATTAACATTTTTATGTGGTGTTATCCCGAAGTAATTTTAGACTATGTAAATTATTAAAAAGTAACATTTTTATATCTATGGTTAATTTTTTTATACATTAAATAATTATCACACATTGTTATAAAACAATTATACAATCATTATTTATTTAATTGAAAAAACAAAATAAATGATATATTTTATAAAAAATTAATATAATTTGAGATTATTATGATGATAGATGAATTATTATGATAAAATGACCAATTAGGGATGTATTAATTTTTTTTTAAAATATAAAAATTTTATATTTATTTTATTTATTTTAATGTAATTAATAATTCTAATATTGACATTACTAACAATTCATAAATATTATAAATTTTTAAATTATTTAAAAATCATAAAATTTTGAAATAACAACTAAGGATAATGTATGGTCAAATAATACACCCCCTTTTCATTTATAATTTATTTTTAATAATTTTTATCTAAAATATTATTATTATACATTAATGTTTTAAGAATTTCAAAAAGATCCCCTCACCTCAATTTTCAAAGGGAACACCTTACTCAACATATTTACAGTACATTGAACCATATCGATTGACAAAAATACTATCATTTATCATATTAACATCCTTATAAATGTTATATAGATAATTTTCTTTCCAAAAATCCTACCCTATAACCCTTAAGGAGTGTTCTAAATGTAGTCTGTCAAAAAAGAGGTAATCATCTTTACCAACTCATTCAATTTGTTTATTCTACTTCTTTTTCTTAATGTTTCGTATACATATTAAATTAATAAATCAAGTATAATATACATATAGATATATTATTATGGTTATGATACAACTATATTCAATCTTTTATACATCTTATAAAATGAAAAAGAATTGTGCATGAATACATAAGACTTACCATTTCCATGCATCGATATAATTTTTTCCATCCCCACATTACGTGGATTGGTATAATGATAAAAATAATTTCTATAAATGATAAATATATTATGATATTTATCATTTAAAAATAATAATTTTTTATGTTCAAAATGGTATAATAATTCAAAATTATATCTTTACTTGTGAGTATTTATGATATACCATCTCCATTAAAAGATTCGATTCATTTTCTATGTTCAACATTACTCAATGTTGATGAAAATTTATTTTATGATTAAATATGATATATATAAAATTTAAATTATTCATTAAATTAATTATATATATATAATTCATGAAAATATAGATATTCAATAAACAAATTCATGATAAAACAATGTAATTAACACTGAAAACTATAAAAATATTGAAATATTACTAATAACCGAGTGGTATGATATCATAAAAGGATAATATAGATGTTATAATTATTAATATGGTTTTGTAATTAATTAATAACATATTTTAAACCATTATACATTAGGTTAAAACATTTCCAACTAAATTATTTTACCAGGTAAGGGATTTTTTAATTGAATTTAAATTTATTTGGTTGAAAATCTACTTAATTGATTATGCCATACTAAGATTGTGATTTCCATTTATTTTGAGAATATTATTTTTTATTTTCACCTTTTTATGTGGATTTATATAGTATAAAAAATATATTCATATGATTAATTCTCACATCAATGACATGATCTTTGTAAGCGAATTTATCACATTTTTATTTCGATGAGAAATATATTCATGACTTCCACATATATTCTTTTATGAGGTGTATATAATATGAATTTTAAACTTAATATCCTTAATATATTTATTATCATGTTATTATTATATTTTAATCATTCATTCATGGAAAATATGAAGATTTATTACAATGTGGTAATAAATTAGTTCATTGTCGCATCATTATTCAGTATAATTTTTGTTTTAGTGTGTACTAAGAAATTTGTATCTTCCATGACTATATTTTCAAAAAATGTTTCCAATTGATTTTAATATTCCTAAATTAATTTTTAAATGATATTTTTATCAATATATGATTTTATTAAAAAAAATTAAAAAGAAATCATTCTATCATTTTCCAAATAAGGAATATTATGAATTTTCTTATGAATGTGTGGAATGATTTTTTCAGCATATATACGATGAACATAATTTCCCACCTTCATATCTTAATAATGATTTAAATCATAGTTTACATTTTTTAGATTTTTATTTCAATTTAAATAATTTCTTAACTATGTACATTGTTTTTAAATGTTGAAAATAATTTTCAATATAAAAGTTTATTATTAATGAAATGTTAAATTAATATATTTAATGTACTATCCTATATCTCATCATTCCTTTTTGAATCATATATTTAATATGTATGTTATTGAAACATTTCATATTATTTCATTGAATGATTTATAATATATTTAATTGGGGAAATAATTGATATTACTTATGTCAATTTTTTTCAATATGGAAAATTATAGATTTTGGTAATGCATATTGATTAATATGAAATATTTATTCATATTACGAATTCATTGGACTTATTATTTGATGGTAAGGGCCATATATTTCCCATCAAGTTATAGATAGGTATAATCAACAAAACCATTTGGACAAATTAGATTATTTTCTAATCATAAATTAAATTTAAAATAAGGATAGCTCATGATAGTAAAAATATTTTGGATAAATAGTGATATTTTAGACACCTAACACTATATATTCAAATAAAATGAATTCATTTATTTTTATTCCATGTGTTTTTTAAATTGGTATATTATACATGGTTTATTTTCATTGTCATGTTATTATTTATATGGAATTATTTGATAATAATTTATTCTAACCATTTTATGAACATTTTATTGATTATGTGGCATTAGATTCTATTATTTACCTTGAAATATTTTTTATTCCTTTTTACTCATATATTCTTCAATATGCTTATCCTTACTGATCATTTGACCTCACCCCTTTCTTCTGTTATATTTTTAATATGGATACCAATAATTCATTTAATATTTCCTATGCAAGGTTAAACTAATGGAAATAATTGTATTCTTAATAATTATATTTTATTTTTTAAATACAATTTTAATTTCATGTAATTATCTAGTTTATCATGTCTAATAGAAAATTCAGTCCGTTAGAATGAGAATCATAATATATTATTAAAATATAAAAAAAAGGAATAGAATATGAGAAATATGGGTCATGGTATTTATAATTGGAACTAATGGGTGTTTAGTAGAAACCTTGGGAAATAGTGTTAGAAATCAATATATTCGAGAACTAAACCATATGACAAAATTCTGAAACATTCTCAAATAATCCAATATTATGATTTATTGATTAGTTATACCTAATTTTCCTATTTATATATTGCGTTTCACTAATTTTGAGTATAAATTTCATGTTTCATAATGTTATGATTAATCTAGTATATGAAATAATCTATAAATACTACAAAACTAAAACAATGGGCACCTATCCAATTCACATAATAAAAAATTAAGAAAGGACATATATTTTATGGCCATAATACAATTCATAATAGGGAATTAGTATCCCCAATAAATCATATGAGGACATATTATCATTTTTTAATAAGGAATAAAAATAATTATATAAGTCTTAGGACTTTGATAAGAATAATGAGTAGAAAATAGTGGATGATGAAAATAAAGATAAAGGGATGATGGAAAATATGGATTTTCTAATAAGTAATAATTATGGAATGAAACTCCCATGTACATTATTTATGGAAATTAGAGTTTTCAAAAAGTGTCGAGTGAAAATCCATCATTTTTTTGATATCAAGGGTAAGAAATAATATTCCAATGTACAATGCATCGACTATATGGTGTTTGGGAAGTACAAAAATAAATTTACCATGTGTCAATAAAATATACACCCAACGAATATAAGGGTTCATGTTCAGGATTATGATGATGATATAACTGATGTTGAATGACTAATGTATTTTTTATTAATGTAATATGTTGGGAAATAACTTTATCAATAATATTCTATTTATAAGATTAATGAGATATATAAAAATTAGACTACTATAATTATTATTTATGGATATGAAAGCATGCGATAAATAGTATCAGTAACAACAAGATGTGATTCTTTTTCATGTTTATCTTTTAGAGAGCACTTTATTTGAGAATGATAACCATAAATGTGTTACTAGTGATAAATAAATTATTTTGGGAATGAATGGATTACATTGAAATTGGATTTTAATTTAATGTTTCATGTTATCATTGATAAAAATATAACATAATTATTTAATGAATGTATTAAAAAACATGGGATTTTGTATTGGTAATGTTTCATGTTTTCATTATTATTTTAAGATGATAAAGATATTAATATATTTGTTGTGTGATATTAATAAAAATATTATGTTTTTCAGAAAATTCTATTATAATGTTTATTTTTTAAATTTAGTTTCCTTTTTTTAAAATTTTTCTATTTCGAATTTGGATAGATGTATTTTGGATGACTATTAAGGTTAAATACTTATGTAGTGGATTATGTTGAATATTTGTTATTATTATTTGAGGATAAATTGTGAGTTCTAATATTTGATAATTTTTTATTGTCATTTTGATTTTAATAATTATTTATTGTTTGAAGGATTGACTTATGGGTATTTTTATTCATTAAATGTGTGTCATGCAAGAAAGATTATCTTGAAAATCCATCTCTTGGTATAATAAATGAAGTGGTAATAGATCAATGAAATAACAAAGATGAGATTATTTAGATGACATTGAAATAAATATTGTTTGTTTATTTTATTTAGTGGTTTATCTAGATAGTAAATGAATTTAAAAAACATAGTAAAAGAATTTTGAATAAAAATAGTATTAGATTTGATATCTTACTACGAAATTAATTTTCTATTAATTAATCAGGGTCATACAGTTTTATGATTGTTATCTTCCTCACACCCATTTTTAAATCACTCTTGATATAGAAATTATATATATATTTCCCTCCCATGTATGTTTTTTTCAATTCCCACTTATGATCTCCATCTTGAATCCCATATTTTGTGGTGTCCTTAGAGTTTCCCTTTCCTTTTTAAGAGGGTGTTTTTATCCTTTTTTATGATGTTGGTTTTCAATAAATGAATTTTGAAATAGAAAAATTATATTTTAGAAGTAAAATTTCATATTTTTTAATGAATTTTTTTAATTAGGTGATAATCATACAACCCAATATTTTTCAGAATATCTCTTTTTTAAATAAATTTAATCTCTTTAGTTACTTTTGTTTCATGTAACTCCATGATTTAAAGAGAAATGAAATATTATTTTGTTTTCACCATAACCTAGATGTTACGTTGGAAAAAAGGAATTTTATTAAACACATAATGAAATATTTAATTTTAAAAAATGATTTAACTATATTAATTAATTAATTGTGAATAATTACTTAGTTTAATATATCTATTTTAATCTTTAAAAAAAGTATTCTTAAAAAAATGTATTTTATTTTTATGAGTAAATATTCTAATAAAAATAAATAGCTTCTATATATTTGTTTTATAAAAATAATATAATTTTTTAAATAATAATATTAAAATTTCCTTATTGTGAATTTCATGAGACTTTTATGAAATGAATTATTTTATAGTGAATATTGTAAACTAATTTTTTTAAACCTACCATTTTCATTATAATTGAATATCCATTTATGATTTGAATTTATAATAATGTAAAATAAGTAAAATTAAGTTATCTATAATATAATTAACAAAATATTAAAAATCCTTGTAACATATTTTAGTATACCTATATTTCTAGACATAAAAGTCATTTTTAGGAAACAATTTTTGGTTTCTTTTTGGGGGATTATTTCTACATAAATTCTGAAAAGTAAGTGTTTTTTATTTTGAAAAATTTATTTCATATTTGGATTCATAATATTTAAATTTATTAAATATATCACTCTTATTTGTGTCCAATGTTAATAGAAACCTTGGTCATTTGTTTCAAAATTTTATGGTAAATTAGGATAAAAATAAAATGATAGGGTCTATAAAATCATCCTATTACTATCATAATTTTTATTGGATGAATAATATTAAAAAATTAATTCAATGTCCGGTTATATAACCATTTATGGCTAGTTGGATGGGATGAAACCTTTATAATATTTATTTATGTAAAAATGAAAGACGTCACGTTAATGATTTATGAAATCATTATTTTTATTAATTATAGTTTATATAGAATTTTGTATAGAATATAAGTAGTTTTTAAGATATAAATTACTTATCTAAATCCTTGAAATATATTTTTAATTTTTTGTGATAAAATATTTACTTTAAATAATGTACATAATGATGATGTATTTTTTATTCATTTAATGGAAGAAATCTAATAAATTCTATTAAAAATATTAAAGGAAATATAATTTTAATTAATTAAGGAGATACATGAATTTAATAGTTTTATATGACTTATTATCATTATATTAAAATATTATTCTCAATGATAAATTGATGTACTAATTTTATTAATGTCAACATAATGAATACTTTCAAAATTGAAAAAAATGATCATTCATTAATATGATATATTAATAAATTATATGAAAAATTAAAAAAAAAATTAAATAATAACATATTGGATAATATATGGTATAAATAGTAATCTTCTTGGAATTTATATTTTGTTTAAATGAATTTTCAGGATATATAGTACTATTTTTTTCATTTTTTGAGTCCAAAAGTTCCCCCTCACATAAACTATATTAGGGTACACCTTCCTTAATTTATTTCCACTAAATTATCCATATATAGAGAAACAAAATAATAATATTTCTTATTAAAATTTTAATCCATATTATAGAGGATTTTTCTTTCCAATAGACAAACTGTATTTCCCTTAGTAAGAGGAATAAAGGATGTCTGCTGAAAAAGAGTTAATCGTCTTTACCAACAATTTCAATTTACTTTTTCTACTACATAGCCTAAAAGGTTTTTTCCCATTATAAAATAATAATTTTATTATAACATATTTAATGGGATTTTAATATTTCTACAGAAAAAAAATTAATTCTTTTATCCATAATTTGAATAATATAAGCTTTGTGGGTGCGTACGTCAGACATACTGTATCCACGTAGTGGTGTAAATTTATTTCCAAACACTTCACATAGATTGGAGTAATCATTAAAATAATCTATATATATTTTTTCAAAAATAATATTATAACTATTATAAAAAATTAAAATAAAATCCATTTCCCTACCCTTTCAACCATTTAGAAATTTAAATGTGGCTTGTGCATACACGCATCTAACTATATCCACAAAGCAATGTGACATATTTTCTATGTTCAACAATAAATAATGTGTATTAAAAAAATTAATTATTAAATAATATAATTTTAATATTAGTATCATTCTGGGGATTATGTATCTATATTAATTGAAATAAAAATAACACTTTCATGAAAAAACATTCATGAGAAAATAAGGAAATTAACACATGAAAACATGAAAATAGTGAAATATTATCGATGAGTGAGTGGTAAGTTGTTATAAAACGGTCATATATGCTAATATAAATATAAAAATTATTCATTAATAAATTAAAAACACATTTATAACCATTATATTTGAGGTTAAATCATGTCCCACTAAAGAAAATATCAATGTATGTGATTTATTTACTCAAATTTCAATTCATTGGGTAAAACTTCAACAACAATGAATTTTTTATTCTATGAATATTTGTGAAATTACTTTTTAATATTTTATGTTGTATATAAATTAAATTTAGCTTTATTTATATTTTTTATAGATAATTTGTTCATTTCTTTAACACTAACTTTAATTATATTATCTTTATAATGGACTTCGACTCATGTATCTTTAACTAAATAATATTTCATGTTATGCATCAATATTATTTTAATATGTATATTTAACATCCCATTTATATGTTACAACTTGAATATATTTATTCAAAAGATATTTAATGATTAATAAAAAAATTAATTCGTGCAAAATATGATTCAACATATTACAATATTGTATCTATTTATTTTACAATATCATTATTATTTATGATTTTACATGTTTAAGAATATATTTTAAAAATATTAACATAAATGTATATATATATATATATTAAAAATGTTAACAATTTCTTTTACTCTTAAAAATTTATTTTTAATTTCATTTTTATCCATATTGGATTTTTTAATTTTTTTAAAAAAAGAATCTTTCCATTATTTTCTAAACAATATACCTTATGAATTTTCATATGGTTGTGTAAAAATAATTGTTTTTAAATTATACAAAATGAATAGAATTTTCCACAATCATTTCACCTTAATTATTTGTAACTTAATTTAGGAATATACAATGTTAATTTCAAATAAAATTATTTCCAAAATATATGAAAAAAATTTAGATTAATTTTTTTTCAAATTAAAAGGTGTATTTTCATCAATACATATTCATTAATATCAATAACGTATTAAAATATATGTCAAAATTCATTTATTTATCTTGTATAAAGGATGTACACTAATTATAAAATGCATCATATATGTTTGGATGGTTTATGATCAGTTTGACAGGGGAATGATTTGATATTCTATGTCACTTGTTCTTCCATTTAAGACAATTATTGATTTTATTTTGACATGATCATTCAGTACAATTATTAATTCAAAATTGGAATTAACAAGATTAGTTGTATAATTAAATGGGACCACTATATCCACCAATTAATAATTATGTTTCATGAGACAAACTATATGTCCAAATAAGATAGGCTTCTAGAAACTGATTTAATTTATCTTTAGGATATGTCTTGATTGAAACTATATTGGTGATAGATCTCAATATTTCAGAATTCAGACACTATGAATTCCAATATTATGAATTTGTAAATTTATATTCTGTGTTATTATTCTATTATTATAATACCCATGGTTATTTTTCATTATCAATGTATTATTTATTTGTAATTATATTATTACCCATTATTTTATTGATATTATGCCTTTTTTATTAAATAAATGGAATTTTTTATAGTATTTAAACTGTAATATTTTTATACCTTATTTACTTGTATATTTCACTGTAATCTTACTCTTATTTTTAATTTGAGGTCACCCCTATCCTATGTATTATTTTCCCCCAAACTACCAGGAAGTATTTATGATAAATTATGCAGGGTTTTGCTCAGGGGAATAATGGTGTTATCAAATAAAATACTTTGTTTATTTTATTATTGAAATTTCATTTTTATTTCATGAATATATATAATTTACCATGATTAATATACTATTTATTCTATCAGGATGCAAATCCTTTTATCTTATGTTAATGTAATATATAAAGAACTTGATAGGGTATATTGAGGATTTTTTCGTTACACCTATGATGATCTTCACTTATCTCATCTTCCCCCATTATAATTTTAATCATTTATAGGATTAGGATTTGTATTTGTTTATTATTCCAATTGATGAGGGTGGAATAAAATGAGACATATGGGGATTCACTACTTATTTTGATCAGGGGATCCAAATATTCCATCTATTATTAGTTTCTTATTGAATCAAAAATATATACCACTATTATTGATATAATATTGTTTTTTTAAAATATCAATTAAATTATTTATTTATTTTGGGTTCTAATGATTGGGAATTTTTTTATTCAAGGACATTGTAGTGTTTCAAAAGTATTTGAAACCCCATAGCTTAAGGTTTTGAATAAATACATATGCTCGAGGAGTTATCCAACATTATTCATAGTTAAAATTGGATTAATTAATTAATTACAAATATTTTAATTAATTAATTTGGATTGTATTATTTTAAGATCACAGATTTTTTTGATGGGATCGATTGACAATGGGAACTGTTGGATGGGTTCTGAATAGCTTTGACAGTTACTTCTATCTTTTGGAATTAAACAAGGAAACATCGTTTTACTTTTCTGATCATGAATATTAATACCATTGTTATTATTCTTTGTTATATTGAATTTTAGGTGCGGGATCTCCACTATGGTAGTTCTATTATGTTAAATATTATTTTTTAAAGGAATTATCAGGTGTAAAGTGGAATCGTTAATTAAATGAATACCTTGGGAAAATTTAATGATGTTATAGTTCATTACGGTATATGGAGGATAATATGATGTTCTTAAAATTAGTGGATAAATTATAGCCTATGATTTATGGGTTATATTATTTATATAACCAATAGTGACAATAAAGTCCATGATGGGTTTTGAGCCATCACATGATTACTGCATATTTGAAGAACCCACATGCAGTCAAAAAGGTTATTTTATCCTGTTGATGAGATCAATGAATGTGAGGTCATAAAATAATTAGTTGTTGTATTAGGACCATAAATGATATATATGACCTAGTTAATCGTGTCATTTCTAGGTTTATAACTTGGGGGACATAGTGCATGCCATGATGACTGACTACCCAAGATATAATATATTTTTATGTGGGTTGTGACTGTTGTATGTTTCACTAAATAATTAAAAAAAACATATAAAACTAGTGGGGATGAGATAATAGTGAATTTCTGGGTAGTTTTATATACTAGGATGAAAATTATTTAATTTATATAAATTCCAAATGATAAGTGACATCCTTAGATTCAATGTAATCATCCATTTGGCCAAAAAGTTATATGATTGTTGGGGATGTTGGGAATGAATTTTTATCAATGATAAGACCCTAGGATTCCCTATATTTTTGGTATTTGGTCCCATGAATTACTTGGTCAAAGATTACGTTCCTGTATAGTATCTATAGATAGGGAAGATATTAGAGTGGAAGCATATATTTGGTCCATATAATCCAACATTAGTGTTATTTTTTTTCTCATGTATATGAATTCTTAGTATGTAAGTGATTCCAATGATTTAGTGTTATATTTAGGAATACCATGGTGATAAGATTCAATTGAGGATAATAATATACCATTTAATATTCAGAAAATGACTATGATTCTAATTAATTTTTTTTCTAGGTGGTAAATTTCCCTGAGAATAACTTGAATACATCAAAATTTTGATATTTACATCATGTCTATTGATGTCTATGTTATAACCATTGATTGTGTGGATTCACCATATATTCATTTTATGAGGATAGGTGAGTTATTGGATCACAAGGTACAATCCGTCGGATCCAAAAGGGTATTCAATTAAATATACTAGGTCTTTCTATAGTTATTAATTCCTTGACATACTTGATTTGTTAGGTCCTCTAAATCTATGAAATTAGACATTAATAAGTCATCTAGAATTAGAAGGTACTATTGTGGGGTTTATTCTTTCGTGGTTTAGGATGGATTATTTCATGTGACCCCCAATGATCACTACACATTATGGTAGAGTTTTACCATGGGATACCAAATGATTGAATAAATATTTACATTGGGATATTTTCATGGTTAGACATACACTATCCCTAAATGAAATGGGTATGGTCGATTAGGTTGATTGGACTTAGGATCTATAATGGTTATTGGGAATCGACCAGGTCATATATGTATTCCCATGGGGTATATATGATACTATGGAGGTGTGGCCATCATGTCTTTCATATATAGACATTAGAATCATGTTGAAGCTGGTATTGATGTGGTTTATTTTTTTATTTTTTTATTGTATCATAATTTATTCCAGCTGATACCATCACATTAAAATATCACAGAATTTACTAGTTATTATTAGAAATCTTTTGTGGTTACCTATTTTTTTACACCCACCTTTCATAGCTTTATATTATAGGTGGGCAACCGAGAACTACTAACATGGGTTTTGTAAGATCATGTAGGACTTTGGCCCATGATAACATGGTTTTATGAGATATCATAGGTCAGAGAAATGATTGAGATGTGCTATGTCTTTGATTCATTAGTGGGAAATAACCTTATTACCTTTTTTGTAATTTTATGTATATTTTATTTTCATAGTGGTAAGTTAGTATATTTTTTAGTATGGTTTTCTAGATTTTACTATATAATATTTTGTTATCAATAAGGATTATATTTATTTAATATTATTTTATTTTATCATGGTGGATAATATTTCGTAAATTTTTATTCTATTTAACCCTCTAACATAAGGGGAATAACCTCATTATATTACTCCCCTAATATCCCACTTCTTTTTATAACCCCCTAAAATTTGGGGAGATTTTATTGAGGTTATGTACCGAACATGGTTAGGGTTCCAGTGGAGTATCCTATTATAAAGGGTGTTTCAACAACAAATATGTATAATTATTATTTAACTTTTATAATTGAATTCATCTAAAAGACCATAGTATAGGATGAATGGAATGGAAAAAATTGTTTTACATAAATTTTAATGCCTTATATACATGATAAAAAATTTATATGATGAATTGTAACTATACTAAACTATAAAATACATCAATTTTTCATATATAAACATTATATCTATACATAAAATATCTAATTATAAACATTTCATAAACAAGTAAATTAAAATAAAATAATAATTGATAAGTAAGATATATATTAATTATAATATAATTTTATTCATGACCTATTATTACAAAAAAATAGTATTAATAACTATTAGTTTACATCTCTTAATATTGGGTGCATAATATTAAAATATATGATTTTTTAAAACATGAACTTGGATGATTTTAAATCCTTATTAATTTCATATTACTAATGTACAAAATTAACTATATCAAAAAATAGAAATTATTTTAACCATTAATGTCATCCACTAAATTAGTTTTTGTATACGTAATTGGAAATTTTAAAATAAGATATTTATTATTAGCAATTCATAATAAAAATTATTCATATTGCATTAAATAATATAATATTTTTCATTAATTATTAATTATTAATTTAAAAAACATTATGAAATAATTTATAATTCTAACTAAAACACTCTATATTAAAACTATAAAGTTAAAATCAAGTAAATTCAATATATCATCACCTAAAAAAATTCTATTGACTAAATCAAACAACAAATTTAGCATGGTCCAATAAGACTTATGTCAAAGAAGGGTATTTTTTAGATATTTACTAATATCAATAAATTTTATAATATATATTTTACTATTTTATTCAATCATTATATAAAAAAATATAGTATCCCTTTAAAACTAACTGAACAATATAATTACTCTAAATCATGTCCCCATAGGGTAGTGTTATACCATATTATGTTGTTGTGTTTTGTAATCAATGATTTCCCATTTCATTGCCTCTATTCAAATTTGGTGTAGGATTATTTCCACAACATTGTGCTTTGAATTAATAATACATGGTATTTTCATTATAAAATAAAAAACATTCCTCACAATATTAATTCTTTAAAATGACAATTTTTTGCAACCAAATTCAAGAAATATCGTTGGATGTGTTATCTCATAGAAATGTATGTGATCTAATAATATGTGATTTTTTTTTAAAAAGTATCCATCTAATAACAAAAGGTTTATATATTATATTTTCCACCTAGATATCATAATTTTTATATTATTTTATATGTTAATTAAAAATAAAATATCATATATCTGTAGAATATATAATTGATGGATTTTGACGAGGGAGGCCTTTAACAAAATAATGTGTAAATTTTTTAAAAAAACCATTACCATATGATATTAACATGATTTAAATAAAATAATTTCATAATGTAACAACATTGGTAATTTTACTAACATCCGATTGTAATAACTTATTAATATTATATTAATTATATTTTTTAATTATTATTCAATAAAATAATATAATGTTATATTACAAGAAAAAATGAAAACAGTTTTATTGAATCAAAATTCATATATTTGTATTATATTGACTAGTATGAATGTTTAATTTATAAATATTATATTAATAATATTATAAAATTAGATTAAATTTTTAAATCATCAATCAAATATTAACCCATATTGAATTTTAGGGAATTTTTTTAAAAAGAATTATTTTTAGTGAATAGTTTTTTTTTGAAACTTATTTTTTTTTAAATACACTTTTTTGGGATAAATAAGAAATCACAAGGTTCAACATACACCAAAAATAAAACCAACCTGAAAACCAGAAAGGACTTGACCAAGCAATGATAACAACTGCCAACCCCAATAAAGGACCACTCGGCGATCCCATGCTAGCATGGTCCCTCCTGAAGGAAAATCCTTCCCTCTAAGACAGCCAAGTCTCGAATGGCCTACAAAGTGGAAGGAGGTGTACTCCAGCCCATTAGAGCCGATCTGGCCCTCAGACATTCCCACACACATCAACAGATATGGAAGAATCATTGAAAAACAATTTGATCCTTCTAGAGCCCATATCCCTAAATAACTTCCATGATAAGATGGATACCTGATAGTGTGGATCCTCCCTTAACAGATATTCAAGTGCAGAAGTCATCTTGTTCAATACCTGGATATACTCCTCTAGTTTGATCACCCCTTGTTGAATCCGCCAACCAGAATCATATCTTGTTTTTCAACCCATTTTTACTCCTTGTCATTGAGATTAACGTCAAGGGTCCTCCCCATAATCCTGGATGCATCCTCCTCCGAAGCATTGAGAAATAGAACCTGCTCTTTCACATCCTCGTCCGAGGAAAATATCAAGTCCAAGGATGGTTCAGACTTACCACATGGAATTAACTGGAACCCAACCCCGTTGTCCAGCTCCACAGTCACTGCCCTTTTTGCTGACCGTGTCCTCATAGGAGGTGGAAGAGAGGAGTAGTCCTTCATACCCCTCCTCCTCCTGTCACTCCTATTGCTATTTAGAACTTTTTCTCCTTTAGAATAGACTTTACTGACCTCCAAAGGTTCTTCATGAGACTTCTCTTTATACTCAACCTCAGCAAGACTAGAAAATCTGTAGCTCAAGGTGACCAGAGTTCTGGTTGAAGAAACTCCTCCCCCTACTTGGATGGCCAGGCTCGAACCCCCAACTTCCCCAACAGTAGTTAGGAAAGGAATTTCCAAGACATCCTCTTGCATAACACCAGTTTCTTCCTCCCCTATCCCCTCCTGAAAATTCTGTTCTACACTGCCAACATTACCCAGACCATCTTCAAACTGTTTGTCTCCCACACCAGCCTCCATTGAGCAGCTGGCCCCCCATCCTCCTCCATTATCCACAATCTTCAACAAATTGATTTTTGGGTTTTGAACTATGCTCACTAACTTTCCGGGTTTGTGTGGTATCTCAAGACCCCTGCCCATAAACTGGAACGCAACATCAAGGTTCAACACCTTTGAGTGTCCATTTTCCCTCCTACACAACTCAGAGAAATCCGATGGAAAAGCAACAACATCCTCAGAAAAAGGTGCCTTCTCTTTTCCCTTATCTGAACCAACCTTCTCCTGAGACACCCCCGGCCCCATTGAGACAATGACATCGCTTGACTTAGAAGGGTCCAAATCAGCATGGTGCCACCCTGCAGGAGTGTCCTGGACACCACCATGTCCAGCATCAGTGGTGATCACACCGCCCCTCAGAGATACATCAGTGGACACATCTGTGACCACAAAAGGTCGACTATCCCGAGACCTTATTCTACAACCATGTTCAATATGAACCTATATGCGACAATAAGAACAGAAGTCAGTCCAGGATTCATACAAAATCGGATGTCCATACCTGTACTCCTCCTCAACAACAATCCATTCTAGCTCTAGTGAAATTCTTGAAAGATCCATTTCAACACAAATTCTTGCCGACATGGGATGTGATGAGGATACAGTTCCTCGATCACTAAACACAAATCGACCTATATAACTACCAATTTATCTCAACAAACCAAGATTCTAAAACGGGAGAGGAAGGCCATGGAACTTAATCCAAATTGCAGTAAAGGGAGGGTCACGGTTCACGTGGACATCAAAGACTAGTGGAGCAAATGGAAAGGAAGGCCGGAGAAAGATTTCCTCTTTCTTGACCAAGCCCTTCCCAAATTGTCTTCATCAGAAAACATAAAAAGAAATTGATGTGTACTTATAATACCTACCTGCGCACGATGTTCCAAGACCCAATCCACATTGACAGCCTTGGCAATGTTTTCCACCAGAGGTCGTCGCCGCGCAAAACGCACAATCAGAGCTGAGGAAAGCAGCGCCGACACATCAGTGATTATTCAAGATATACTTTTTTATCACGTTTTTGGGATTATTTTAAATATAATTTTATCAAATTATTGTAATTGAATTTAATATAATAGATTCAAAATTATAATTAATATTTTATTTTTTAAGGATTATACTTTTATTTTATCTCATTTTGAATAGATGATTTGGTGAATAACATTTACCAATATTAGAATTAAAATTAGTTAAAATGGTTAAAATAAATATAATAAGAGGATAAATGACCGAAATATATTCCAAAAAATACATTATGTTCATATTTCAAACCTATATTTTATATTTTTTAAAAATGGCCCATAGAGGTGCTATTTTTTAATAAGACATTAATATGTTTTAATCTTTTGAAATGTTTCATGTGTGTCGTCTCATTCACTTATAACATGTAACCCTATATCCTTTTTTATCAACATTTTAATAGAATTTTATCTTAGCCAATACATATCCTATTACCTTATAAAATCTGTTATCACATATATTCGGTTTTGAATTGGTCAAAATATCATCCTAGGAAGGATTATGTCTTCAAAATAAGGATGTTGTCGAAAAAGATTTGTAGTTTCAAAATGAGTGTTTTCACTTAATTTCACCTTTTAAAACCATATAACATATCATAAAAATTTTAATATAAGAAAATAATTATTTAATGTATGCTGTAATGTTTTATTTTTAATTTTATAAAATTATTCATCTTAATAACCGTCTGACACAAAATAAATATATCACTAATGAGTACGTGAAGATCATTGTCTAATGAGAGGTTGTATTCCAATTTTCACCACAGATTGACATAGATGATCATAATATATCAAAATATCTAATATTATTATAAATATTATATTATTTCCTTTTCAATGTGAAATTAATATTTTACTTCCTTCACACCAACTGATTGAAAATTATAATGTAACTCATGTGTCTCTGTTGTCTATTGCCCCCAAAACCAATGTATTTTATTCTACCAAATATATTCAAAATGAATTGTATACATTAGTGTATATAAAGATAAAATAAGGTACATAATACATATTTATTCTTCTATAAATATAAACTAATAGATAACTTTTTTTCTACGATATTTGTATAAAAATGGAAACTTCATACACACGTATGACCTACCATTTCCATTATTATATTATAAGTAATTTTTCATTAAAATCATAGTTGGTTAATTTTTAATATATTAATAGATTAAAAAATAATAATTATATCATGATTATTATTCTATAAATGATAAAATCCATTCCCTTTTTAACATAGTCATTTTACCCTGCAATTTCTAGATAATATGTTAATGATTTTCAAAATATCTCACATGAACATAATAAATTATGTAATTATTTATAAGTCGTATTTTAGGGAAATAATATGAATAAATATATTTTTAAATTTCATTTAAAAATTAAATAAACAATATAATTTTATTATTTCGGAAGATAAATAATATACTTGACAATTGAGAATCGATGTATGATAATTTGAATATAAATTATTATAATTTTTTAAAATTATTCCTTAAAAAATACTAATATTCCAAATAAAAGTATTGATTAAATTGTTTTATTAATGTCAATATATATTCAGAATATTTTTTAAAAAATATTTTTCTGTTAACATTTTCTTTCTTTATAAAGGTTACAAATATGAATCTTCTTATAATTTTCTAAATGAGGTAATTTTTACCAAAAGTGTGAAAATAATTCATTTTATATTATTCAACATGTATATATTTTCCCAAAGTCATCAATGTTATCATTTATAATGATTCATATATATGTGTTTGTGACTAATTTCATAGAAACTTATTATCCAACTATTTTTATTTTTTGAAATATTATGTATAATTTTTATTTCTATTATTCTCTGTGAAACACAAATTGATTTTGAATATGGTTTATAAAGTATATTTTTATGACATTAATAGTGAAAATTAAATATTTTATGTTTTTAAATAATTTTATTATTCATGAAATTTTTTATGATAGTGAGGGATCATGATATTTCTCTGCAATAAATTGGTTAATGATTATGTTCTCTAGAAAATTTTACTGAATTTAACTGAGTAAATTCTTAAATTTGTAATTTTTCGTGTAAGGGTTCTATATTGATGAGTCCCAAATAATTAAAATTAATTTTTCATGATTATTAATTATTTTTTATAGAACTCCATGGATTTAATAATTTCTTAGAACTATTATTTTTGAAAAAATTAATATTCTCTTTATAGATAAAAAGGTCTGTTTTGATGAAAATCATTTTGATGGGTTCTCATGATTCCCAATAAACCCTCTTGACTACTATTTTTCTTTATGTATTTTTTATATTTTGTTTTTAGAAAAAAAAATTGGTAGAAAATATGGTTTAATGTGTATTTAAATTAGAATTTGAACACAATTTTTAGTATGTCAATGAAAATCTCTACTATACAATATCATTTTTTCATATGGAAAAAAGTATTTGTTTTCTAAAATATTTATGTTATTTACAACTATTTTTTTCCATTCCTATTTTTTGAAATATTTTATAGGGTGTCAATGATGGTGAAAAAAATAATGAATTCACGTGGAAATTTGTGAATATTTTTCCTAAAAAATAATATATTATTTCTAAAAGTTTTTGTATTGTGGATATAGTAGATTGTGTGTTGAAGTGTATACATTGTAAAGTATGGATTTATAAGAATCTGTTAGGAAAAAATTATCTAAATATTTAAATTATTAATATGTCATACAAAATAAATGAAAATGAATTCTTGATTAAAAACCCAAAATTATGAAACATTTTAAGTCTAAATCCTTAGAGTCAATACTATTGGAGGGTTTTGATAATTTTAGAATTTTGGATAATAAACATATATACAATTTTAAATATTAATTTATGGTTAAAATAATAAAAAAATTTAATATTGCAGTGTTTTTTATCTAAATTTTGTCTTTCTATATTGGTTTTCTACAAGTGAGAAAATAATGATAAAGTTAGAAGAAATCAAGAGAATAATATCCTTCTTAATCAAGGACCAAGAAGACTAAAAAATGGATCAACTACATTTTTTATGTGTTGTCTTATTTGAAATAATATATAAATTTTAGTGGTGTTCACAAAAGAATGAAAGCACACCCACATAAAACGAATATGTCCATTATAGAACAGTTTATGAAATAATATCATCTATGATTTAGTATAGCATAAAAAACATTCATAAAAAATGATCGGTTAGATCCCTTTAGAATATACTCAGTGTCATGGTTTTCCCATAACAAAAAAATTACTCTTTCTAGTTACTATTAAAGAAGTGAAGATTAATAGTTGTTTTCAATGTTTATCAATATCAAAGAAAGATAATATATTTATTCCATGGAATATAAGGGATTTAAGAATATTTTATTAAATAGGTATTTATAAACAATAGTTTAATGTAGAATGGAAAATAAATTATTTAAATCAAGGAATTCGATGAATGATTTAGTAGACACATTTGAAGAAAAATTATCTCATTTGTAAATTTATGCACCAAATTGTAATATTGATTTTGATAGTAATATTAATTTGTAGAATAAGGTATTAAAGAACAAATATCAAATAGTATGGGTTTTAAATGACTTAAATATTAAAAATATTATTGATTTAAATGTTTATAGTGTATAAATTGTGTTTTATGATGATTATTAAATTTATAATAAAATATTTAAAAGAGTAACATATGATATGAAATGGGGAACATCTATAATAAGATAATGTAATGTAAGAATACCAATTTTTTAATCAATGATTACTTTGTTAAAAATCATACAATGGAGTTTTTTAATTAATAGAATATTTTTATATTAAATGACTAGAAATAATTCTCTTAAATATTAGGAAAATTATCAAATAAATAGTGATAATCTAACTGAATGATTCTTAAATTATAATGATATTGGACATTATTTTGAAAAATTATAAAGACATGATTAGTGGATAGATGATTTCAATATTAGAAGAATAAATTTGTGGATATGTTATTTGATAATAATATAGTAGTTGTTGGAACATCCAAATTCACTATGCCGGGTATAATAATTTTTATTAATATTATTCCAATTTTTCATTTGAGTTTGGTCATACAAATTATTCCATTTTGATGAAAATTGATGTTAATTTTGAAATTCATCACAATGAATTAACTCACAACATATTATAAAAATACATGGGGGTATAATTAAAGAATATATAAATTATATAAATCATACACTTTTTATTAATGGAATTTATTAACCATAAAAACTAATTTTCGTATCCATTGTGTCTTTAGATGTTATTATAGGTATATATTGGATTTATATTTTTAAGTTTACGATATATTATAGAACTATATAAGTTATTTTTTTGGAATTATATTCAGTTTAAATAGATTAATGAATTCAAACTTTGATAATATATCATGATTTTGAGAAAATGATTATAATATAAATTACAATTATCTTTTATATTTTGTTATGATGAATGAAATTATTCAAATTATTGATAGTCCTATATTTAAGTAATATATGAATGTATTTTCTGAAAAAATCAATAACTATTATAATTGAATGGGAAATTGAAATTAAAATTTACTATTATCACATTGATAATTTAATTTCAAAACAAGCTTATTGAATGGCTTAATTAGTACTCTTGGAATTGAAATACCAGTTATAAGACTTGTTTGATAAATATTTTATTCATTCGTGAACATAACAATGTGGTGATCATTATTTTTGTTAAAATTAAATATGGTTGAATGAGGACATATATTTAATATATATTTTTAGTTAATTAAATTTTATGAATAAATATTCATTTTCTTATATCGACAACATCGTTAGTCAACTCTATGGAGGTCTTTATTGATTATGGCTGATATCAGGTTTGAGTATCGTCTACCGTAGGTGAAAAATGAATACATTATAAATAGATTATTCCACACTAGGTAATTACTTTATTATTTTTTCATTTGTTGATAATAAATAATCTATCCATATTTATAAATCATATGAATATAGTATTCCATTAGTTCATGGAACGTTTATATTTTTATTTACTGATTATATTTTTTGTATATTCTAGAGGAAGTGTGTATCCTAAAAAACAATTTTGGACCGTTCATTAAAATATCAATTAAAGAAGTTTTATTGAAATTTTACTATATGTGAATTTGGGTTGTGAAAAATTTCATTCCATAAATTTAAATATTGATAAATATCAACAAAAATGATTAAGAGTGGATAATACCCACATTTGTCACATGTATATATATTTTTTCAAGGATTATTTTGTTATTATTGATAGTTTTTTGATAATGTTTATTGATTTTCTCTCTCTCTAACTACAATAATTACTAAACGAGTAAAATTAATATAGATGAAGGAGTGTTTTGTTGTTTCAATGGTTTGAAAATAATACTACTGAATGCTGTATTTGTTACATCCAGTGTTTTGAAATGGAAATAATTTTTGATATCATACAGGATATGACACATTGAGCTTAAAGAAATGCCTAAAAATCAGTATTTAAAAGAGACCACTAGAAAATATCTTTTATAATATATGGTATGAACATAATTAACTAAATTATGAAAATAGTTTCTTCACATGTATATATAATTAATTATTTCTTGACTAATTGACTATAAATTATCAAGTGTGTTTATAAAATAATAAAATCAATATTGTTGGGTTCTATCAATGATTTATATTTAATATATTCAATATATTGTTTAAAATTAATCATATATGTTATCTAGACATGATATATTAACAAATCCAATTTTACGCATAAAAGAATTATTTTTCAAAAATGAATGTTTTGTTTCCTTTTGATAAAGAAATTGTTTTAAATCTAATTTCGATAAATTTTCTAAATTATTATCAAAAAATCCATTTATTGAAATTAAAATAAAAAAATTACTTTGTTATATTTTTTGGTAGTATTCTGATATGTTTCTCATTTATACAAATAGTGTGAAATACATTATTTTAATTGAAAAATGACTTTTCATATAAATAATTTGTAGTGTTAAATTAAATTTTTTATTAGAATTATTGTAAAATTATTTATAATTATATCATTTAATCCAATTTATATCAATTAAAATAAATTATCATTGAAATTGGATTTAAAAATATTTTGATCTTTTGATCATTTGTACATTAAAACTCATTTTATCATTCAAACAACAAGAATCATTTTCCATTATTTCATTCAATTTTTGTTTTCGGTTTTTAGAAAATCGATTAAAAACCTGGAAAAATATGGTTTAAATTTAGTACATATTTCCAGTTTTATTTTGGGACAATATAAATAATAGCTTTATAAATTCTTTAATTGTCATAACTAAGTGTATATCAGGTTGTTATGGGTAAATATAAAAATACAAATATTAGAAAATTACCCTAAAAGTTGTCATAATTTTATTGTATGATATTTTTCATCCCTAATAACTAATTTATTTGTTTTTAGATCATTTATGTACTTTTAATTGAGAATAAAACCTTTATAATATTATATTTAAAGGAAATTTAATTGTGATATAGATTTTTTTTAAAAAATTAATATTTTTTATTTGGGTTTATATGAAAAAAATTTCTACTATAAATATTCTTCTAAATTTAAATATTATATATAAATATATATATTTCATGTTAATTTATATTTATTTTATGTGATAATATAATTACCTTAAATATTGACAAAATGAAAATGCAATTATTGATTAATTAATGGATGAATCAAATAAACGATATCACAAATACTGAAATAAAAAAATTTGATATAATTAATGTCATAAAAGAATTTTATTGATTTAATTTGAGATTTTTTAGATTATTTTAATGATATTGTTTGAGTATATCATGTTTTCATAATTTTTTTAAAATTTCATGTGTTGAATAGTGTCAAAATTGACATTAATGATATTTTAAAACAAATCATTTTATTAAATGATATAAAATTCATAGAAATAAATACAATTACGAAATATAATTGTTATAAGTATTAATGTTTCATAAAAGACCCATTTATTGGTATTTTTCCATCTTATAGTAAGTATATTAACACTCAAATTGTAAATTGCATGATATCATATTAAGAATAAAAAATGAAAAAATAAGGGTTAAAACAAAAATATAAGAACAACAAGAGTTGAAATTTGTTGAATATTAATTTTATGAAGTGATTTTAACCCAAATTAATCATATATTATAAACTTATATGTTTTTAGACAATGTATTATAATATTATTTTATATTAATTTCTTATTTTGATGATTTCCATGAGTGCAACCCTCTCTTATAAAAGGGAACCCATTATTCTCATTTAAATACACATAAAAACCTTTTTCCACAAGAATTTATATACCCTAATACCTTAATTTACCAAATAAAAACATTCTAGATTAATAGTTTTAGGATGAACACCCTCATTGGAGGTGTTTAGGTGTTAATAAATGATGATCGTTCGAAGAAGATGAATCATTTTAAACAAGTATTTCAGTTTTAATTATTCTTTATTTACATGAAAATATCATTAAACCATAATTATATAAATTATGAAATATAAGAATTATAATAATATGTTTTTATGATAATATCATCACTAAAATCCATCTCCAATTCCATCAAATGGTAAAATAATTAATAATTCGTGCGTACGGCAGACTGCCACATTACGAACCGTTATTATTCATTTTCCATCACCATATATCATGAATTTCTATAATTATGGAATTTATATTTTTATAAACTAATAATGAAATATTTATCATTTTATAAATATAATATATAGTTTTACTTATTTCAATTCCATTAATGAAAAATGGATACTTCATTAGTGAGTATGTGTAAACCATCACCTCCAAGAAGCGATGTGAATCATTTTTCATCACCTAATCTCATGGATGATATATATATAGTTATATATAAGTATATTTAAATGTTTAGTATTATAATAATTTTATTATTATCATTCAATAATGATAAAATATAACATACCTTATTTACAAATAGATTATTAAAAAATGGAAATGTTACTCATGTGTATCTAACATATCGTCTCCATGATTATAGCCCTTTTCATTTTTCATATACATATGTAATGGATCTATATAAAAATATAAATAATATATAAAAGTTAATATTATATTTTTAATATTATTTTATTAATATTATTGAAGATATGCTTTAATTATGGCCACATTGAATTTTTACATCATACCGGCTTCATTTTTGTATCAAGTACCGAATATCAACAAAATGTTTGACATGAAAATAAATAATTAAGTAATTGTTATAACATGATAATAAGTCATATAAATGGAATATAATATTTGAAACCTATTCTATCTTAAGTAAGTAATTAGCATATGTTTATTATTCAGGACTATAAATTTTTTACATGACAACACAGAATCCAGGTAAGAGATTCTTTAACTAAAACCTAATTTTAAATTTTTTTAATGATTTATTCTTAAAAATATTTCTCATTCATGTACATCTCTTTAAAATAGATAATATGGATGTATTTATGGGTAAATTTATGTTCTAAAATCGAAATTTTTGAGTTTCTTTCAAATTTATCATAGTGGGTTTGGGCACTAAGATATAAATATATCATTTTTAAATGTTTAAAATGATTCCTAAATTGATTGGTTCTCTAAATAATGTGAAATTTTTTATATGTGTGAAAATGAATTTTTCAGAGTGGCTTGTTGAAAATTTCAATATTGTATGTTTTATGATAATATAATGGTATTTTTACATTTGATGGGTTGTTATGGGATAAAGCAATGATTGATGGTTATGTGATAAATAGATGATGGGTGGTTATTTTATGACCTATAATGCATGTGTTATTGATGATGGCTGTATTTTTATTCAATTTGTATGAATGATATATTTGTAAGTTGACCACATGTTTATTCCATTTTCGTATAATTATACATCAATTGATCCACATATCTTCTATATTATTATTTTTTGAGTTTTCATGAAATTGATTAGAGTTCCAAAATATAAGATAATGATATTTTTGAAATGATGATCCATTTTTATGGAAAAAAGGTATGTCTTTAAGGAAATTTTAATGGGTTTTCACTAAACTAATGGATTAATTTCATTTATGTCCCTTTTTAGGGGATTATTCTAATCACATGTTTAAAATTGTTTTTCACATAATTTTATAGATTATTTGATTCACAGATAAGAATAAAGGGAAATATTGAAGATATATCACCATAAGGAATCTTGTTTTTTTAATGGTTTTTGTTATATGAAAAAATGGAAACAATTTGTATGTGCCCACATTTAATATATCAGTTTACTATATAATAGTTTCCCAATGTCTCAACATTTCTAAACATAAAAGATATTTTGGGAATGAATTTGACTTCTAGTTTTAAAATAACAAAAATATGTAACGTTTATTGATTAATCCTCATAGTTGGTATCAGAGTAGTGATTAGACCAATTTTGGGATTAGGATATTTTATTAATATCTAAGGGTATCATCATGAGATTATTATTTTTAGGTTTCTCAAATGATTAATGTATTTGAAACCATTTCTAGGCTGTATGTTAAGAAATTTTAAGGTGACTAATTGTATTTCAGGAGACATTTATTTTTCAGGTAATTATGGGTTATTAAATTTTGGGATTCAAAATGAAAAGTATAATTTAAAAACTGAGGATAAAACATGTTTCAATTATTTTTAAATAATTTATCATTTTTTTGGAATTATATAATAATTATATAGTTTTAGAAAAAGGGAAATTTGATGAATTGTTGACAACTCATCACATTCGAAAATTCTAGGTGTTTTGAACCCACGATAAAAGGGAAACAAAGGTGAATCCCCTACACCAAAAACAGATGAATTCATAATTAGTATGGAGTGCTGTTTTTAGTTAAAAACATTATTAATGAGAAAAAATATGAATTTTTGGGAACAAATGTTTGTCTAATAGATAACCTCGGGGATAGAGAATTAATTAGTTATAAATTCATTAATGTTATTTTGAAATACATTCACTATTCATTATAATTTATATATTAATGGAAAATTGATTATTGTGAGATTTTATTTGAATAATTGCAGTTGAATTATCTTTTATATGTATATATTATTTTATGGTTATAGATGATATTTATGTAAATGAATATCATGATTGGAGATTATGTGATTTAAGAAATTGCAATTTTGTTTTGTGACATTCATAATGATTGATATTATTAAGTGACAAGTGTTAAATTTAAATAGGAAGACCATGTGTTCAAATAGTATTTGTGTATTAATATTGTTTTTTAATATTTTTTTGAATAATTTTAACTATATATGAATTATATATGTTGAAATTTTAGTATCACAGTTGAATTTTGAAATATATGAGGTTTTTCATCATATAATGTTATATTATTTTGGGAGAATTATATTATCTAACTCGAAAATATTTTGGTTTAGGTTAATATCTAAATATTATATAAATAGATAGTTACTATTTTTTTTGATTTTGAGATTCTCTAGAGGTTGATTCCATTGCTTCATGTGTGAAAAAACCTTCTTAAATACTCATCATTTAATGAAAAAGATGAGTTTGAGGGGAATTTTATTAATGGATAAAACACTACTTGTAAATTATGTATATTTCCTTATAATCCAAGTCGAGGTAGTAATATAATTTCTCAACTACATGAACATTATCTTGAAAAAACGTCATCAATTTACATCTCTTACAAAAAATTCAATGAACTTCTAACCCATCACATATTTATGGTTCTGTAATTGTTAACCTTCTGATGACCATGTTACTTATAACTCTTCATCAAAACTCAGTAGTTTGTTTTTCTTCGATTTACAATTTTCCTTACATGGAACCTTCTATGTGTTATCTCAAAAAACATTCATATTTCCATCGAATTTTTAATGATAAGGTTTCATTAATCTTTTTTAATGATTTTTGATTTCTATAAAGTTATTTTCAAAATTCAAACAAAGTTTTTTCAATCACTTGATAAAATTGTGAGGAATAAATTTATTAAATGGGGGGAGAATTTGACTACATAATTTATTAATGTGAAAAACTATGATTGATAGCATAGAGAATACACCAAATCAAGCATAAACAAACAATTTATCATTATTACATAAAAGTTATCATTATAACCGAGATGATTTAATGGAGAGTATGAACAAGATTAACTGAATTATGAAAATAGGTCTCACACATTCAAATATAAGTAATTATATGGTGACCAAATAACTATAAATGAATGTATACCATTTTTTAAAATAAATTGTATGGTTTTTCATGAAAATCAATTTAAACGAGAAAAAATGAATTTATAAAATTATAAGATAATCCTTCTTGAATTATATAAATGAATTATATAATTTTTTTAATCAATATAATTTTTTAAATTTTATCTTACATGTATTCTCGACATTATTTAAAAACAAATCTAATATTAACCATAAATGTATTATTTTTTTAAAAAAGATAGTTTACAACATTTTAATAGAATAATTGTTTCAACTAATATTTTTGAAATATTTTAAAATTATATTTTTAAAAATAAAAATATAATTTTAAATCAAAATATCAAATTTTTATTTGAATTATTTTTTTTTTGTATTTTTCTGATAAGATTCATGTTTTAATGAAAAGTCAAAACATAATAAATTTTAATTGAAACTATTTTTTCTAAATAATTTATACTGTTAAATTGTATTTTAATTTTTATTTGATTTAAAATTTGACTTATTTTTTATCATTTAATACAATTCTGTTCATTGGAATTAGTTTAACATATCAGTTTGATATTAAATCATTGCTAACTTATGAAATTTTTAACATAAAAACTAATTTTCTCGTTCAATCAACAAGATTAATTTTTAATTAGTTACTTTTATTTTTTATTTTTTATAAATGTATTCCATATTTTGAATCATAATGACCAAATTTTTAAATCGGCTAGTTTTTTCAAAAAAATATAAACAGTAACATTAGAATTTTGTTATCACAATTAATGGTAAGATAGGTAATTAAGTGTAATGATTAAATTATAAATATAATAAAATTTCCCAAAAATATGTCCTTATTTTATTGTATGAGTTATTTTCATCCCTAATCATTGTATAAGTAGTTAAGAAGATTTATTATTTTAATTAATTATTTCGAATTTATATACTAATCTATTTAGTTCAATGATTATTCAACATGGACGAAATAAAAAATTCTTTATCCTCAATATAATTAGATTTTATTAAGTTAATATCATCACCAAAATTCATATACCCTTCCATCGAATGGTTTAATAATTAATCATCCATGCATACAGTGGACTACCACATTGTGAACCAATTTAATCTTCTTTTACCACAATCTCTGAAGACTAATTATAATGATCGAATTTTTATGGACAAGCCCGAGAACCCTATTAACCCAATTGGTAACATGGCCAAGATATATCTCAAAGAAAACTCCTAACACCCCATTGCTTGGAAATAGGTACTTAATATCATAAAAATTGAATGGGGGGATTAATTTTACACTAGAATTGTGAATGTTAGAGGATAACTAAATTTGTATATAAAAGAAACTCCACTAGAAGAAGTCTACCAGAAGTGAAATCGGTATAAAAATAAAAATACTATAAAAATATACTAGTAAATATGGATAAATAAACCGTTAAATTCCAGATAAATACAACTCTACTTGTCTATGGATCAATAGTTTGATCCACCTCCATGTGGTGTTTTGCCCCTGCTCAATCCTATAAGGTGATAATATAAAAATGCCAAAAGGAAAAAGTATTGTGTGAGATAAAATACTTATTTTGTCACAAAATGAATTCAATAATAATATTACAATATTAAATTAACCAATTAATGTCCATTCATATTATGTAATGGTTTTTTCAATTTGGGAGAATAAATCAAAAAATCATACTTTACATTACAAATGATAGAAATAAATTTCAAATGCTGTAAATAATTTAATAAAATGGTTTTTTACACAATTATCTCATACAAACACTCCTTTGAAAAATTGTTTATATAAATAAAAATGAATGAAGAATTTTTTAGAAACAATTGAATACATTTATATCTCATATGTAAACAATAAATAAAATTTTTCATCCTCCAAATGGATTAATAGTTTATGGTTTTGGGATCCCAACACTGTCATGTAATAAAATAAAATATGTATACACATCTTTAGTCACTGGAAAGAGTGGAATCATCTATGTCACATTGGGGAAATAAATTGTTCTATCCATGGTTTTTTAGTGATGTAAATTATTAATTTGGTATCAGATCTTTCTAATCATAGTCTGTTTGTCAAAAATAACAACTTAACTAATTGTGATTGAATGTTCTCATGTATAATTCAATGATGGGGAATTAATTTTTAAATACCTTAAAGTAATGATAAATACAATTCACCAATTTCCAAAATTTAAATTTTCCATTTCAAAAACAAAAAAATAAGTCAAAAAATAACTTTTCACAAGTTAAAACCCAAGGTTTCTATTAAAACCATTTTATTCCATATAAAGAAATATGATTTTGAAAAAAACTAATAATTAAATTTCTCTATTTACATTCACAAATTAAATTCAAGAACATAGTTTCCAATAATTTCTCTTAATTTATGAGCAAACACCCAATTAAATGGAATGAGGTTTTTCAAAAAAAATTCCATCAATACCACTACATAATTGAAATTAAAACAATTTAAATTTAACCAATTTCAATAAACACCCCAAAATTTAATAGAATTAGGGATTTTTCTAATACCATGTTAAAAACCCGTTTATAAAACCCCAATTTAGTGGAATTGAAAATTTAAAACAATTGAATTAAAGAAATAAATTTAATTTAAATTAATTTATTTTAATTAAATACATTGATTAATAACATTAGGTTTAATTAAAAATGGTCATCATGAAGGAAAAACCTACCTCCAGATCAATAGACCTTGAACCAACAAACGCACCTCGTGATTTTCTAATGAAGAAAGATAATAACCAAAATTGGGAATCAATACTATGTTTAAGAATCAAAACCATAGTGTATTATATCGACATAGAAATGGGACGATCCAAAGATCCCCAATATAGAGAGGAGAGATAAAGGTGAGATAGAGAAATGGTTGAGGAAACTAACTATGAGAAGATTGATCATTTTTCATCAAGCTTCGATCTGCTTCTAGGAGGTTTGAGTGGGGCCAATATCATTTCATGGGTGTCCCTAGGGATGAAGAAATAATATGGTATTGTGATAGGTCACTAATATATATAATTTGAGGGTTTTATTGTTTAAAATTTATATTTAATGATTAATTAATATAAGCCTATTGTTACCTAGGATGATCCACATTATTAGAGAAAATCATGCCTCTTGACAATCTTTCCAATTAAATAGTCCTCAAGGTTTTTCTTAAGAGGTTTCACAAACTGAAAAACCATTCAACACCTTTAGAAACCCCCACTTAATGAGTTTTTATGGTTTTATTGGAGAGGGCACATTGTTTGGGAGAACTATGAGCCAACTATTCACTATAACACAATTTTCAAAACATAATATTTCAAACCAAAATAACCCCAAATGAACCCCAACCAATTAATGATTAAATATAGTGTTTTGAAAAAGATAAAAATAGTAACTTGATGTTACAACCTCCCCACAATAGATTGATTTTCCCTAGAAATCAAGCTCTTAATATTCAATACTAAATAATTGAGTCACTATTATCCCACCATTTCCTACTACCCCTATGTATCATTATCATCAAATCCATGATAACTTATAACTAAAATGAAAGGTATCTTCTTCTCATGATGTACATTAGTTTCAGAATCAACTATCCGGAATTTTTATTTAGTACAGGATAATCTAGGATCAGTATGAATATCATACATGCTCGGATAATGAGTTGGATCAGATATATACATTCATAGCTGTCATACATGGAACAAATTATGTATATTTGTCATCTATTGGGGATGTGATAAATGGTAATATGATTTTACAACCTTCTCAAAAACCTCTGAAGATCCCATTAAATTGGGAGAAATATTCCTTTTCTTACCAAGCATTCTATGACACTAATGGGGTTAAAATTTCAAGAACAACATTCCACCAACTAAAAAAAATATAGTGGGTGATGAAAATTAATATTGGACTTATACCAGAATTATTTTGTTAACATTATTTGAAGAATCAGCTAAACATTTATTTTGTCTCTTGAATTAGGCTTTGTTCTAACCATGGAATATTCATGAATCTCTAACCAACAGAAAACAGATTTATAATGATAGCCATATATGATCACAAATTTATCCATTTTGTTCATGGACTAGTAAATGATGTTATATGTTAACTCAACCTTCCCAAAATGATCATCACAAACTCTCAAAAAGTCAATAACTCAATCATAAGGAATATAATAATTAATATGTATAGCTCCCCCTATATGTACATCTTACTATAGATCATATTTCATATTCAAGTGGATGTGAATACCAATGACTCTTTAAGGCCTCTCAAAATACAATAAGCGAACCATGGATCCATATCAATGAATATAAAATATGTAACTCCATGAATATAAACAGTCATATTCATATATTGAGTTCCCATATCTTTAACCATTATTGTATCATGACTGGGTGGAAGGTTGTCTGAATGGGTCATCATATCATCAATAACCATATCACAATATTCATTATCTACGTATGCAGAATCATATCAACAAAGACCATATTGATATCATCCCACTTCCATTTTGGCATGGGATGTGGTAAGAGAAAACCCACGGGTTTCCGGTGCGTGACTGTGACATGTTACATCATATAACAATGAGAGAAAAATTCAGTAATACCCCATCTCAAAGCATTCCTTCAGAATCCATGTTGCATTTACTAAATGATATTCATGATTCTTGGGTGAACTACACAATTGGAATTATGGAAATACCCTATTAATTAATTCCATAACATTAGCAGGACAACCAATTGATTTAGATATCCTAGAATGATTTATATGGGGAAAGAAAACACAACCAAAGTCTCCCAGATATAAATATTCTCTCAAATTCAAGATAATTCATCTTTATGAATCTATTCTAGAAGAATCATCTTGAGAAAAAAGGATGTAAACTGATAATTGACCAAAGAAACCCCAACCTATGATTCTTGGACACCAATATGCAACTATGTAATGATATCTTTCATGTGACACTCTTCTGGAAATTATATTATATCCTAGATTAGATGTTTCATTTTTATATAATCTATGATGAAATTTCCTTTCCTTGGGGTATTGGTATTGTCAATGTCGAATGGATCTACATATTCCACCCACTCCATAGGAAGAGAATCAATTTTCTTATATGATATAACTCAATCTATTTTTGTTTAAAAACATTGTAAAAATATTTATATATTGTTAATGTCACCAAATCATATGAGTATTTATCATGACTACAAGTTCAACGACATGGGTTAGATAATTCTTCTATTGTGGCCTAACCTTATGAGAACCATAATCAATGACATAATCACCATGTATAATAATGCATCCCAAACTAGAACATGAAGAATCATAGATGGACACAAAACCCTAAACAACCTCTATAATAGTCAAACCTAAAAAAATATTCAAAATTAATTTCATATCAATAAAATAATTCAAAAAATTATCATCTCTAGAAAAAATTACTCTTTTTAGAGTCCGAGAATTCATTGGAGAATCCATCATTGAAAAGTACTTTATAACCGATGATATTAATCATCTAGAGCATATATGCTATGAAAAATGAAATCATTTCATCTCTGTTACCATATCATAAAAGCATTTACCTTCTTCGGATAAATTTAAATCTTATGTCCCAGCACCATGTGCCCTAAGTATCTCCAATCGAAAATAAAGAAATCACATTTGGAAAGATTCTCATAAATTCAACTACTTAACAACATTTTTAGAACTGCTCTCAGAAGACACACCTAATCCACCTCAGACACAGATTAAAATTAGATGAAATCAAATATACTTCCAAAATGAATCAATATACTAATGGAAAATATTTTACATTAAATCATTTAAATATATGGGATCATTGGTTAGTCCAAATGGATTGAAATGTAATTATAACCATTGTACCTACTCTAAAATGATGTTTTCTAAATTATATATTCTTTTATCCTCAACTCATTGTAAATAGATCAATGATAAATCTGCAAGAACCACATTTACCCTTTTAGATAATAAAAAAGGTCGTCAAATCTGTTGAAATGGGAAATTTTTATTTATCATAACTCGATTATGTTTTCTATAATCTACATAGCGACTGACTGACAATCAAATTTATTCACAAAGAGAACTGGAGCTGCCCATGGTGACACACTCGGGCATATAAATCCTTCCTATAGAATATCATCCCAAAAACTCATCATATATTTCATTTCATCTTCTTCCATGATGTAAGAAGGAATATATACAGGTTACTTATTAGGCACTAAATCGATAGATAACTATACCTCCCTTACCGATGACAAGATAGAAAAGATAGAAATAAACTCAACGGGAAAATAAATGACTTTAAGTGGGATATCATAATTCAAATATTCTAATTCTAGATATAAATAATACAATGATATTAATTTTCACAACTATGTATAAGAAAGTGTAAACCATATTTACCTTAGGTCTCATTCTACTTGAAAGGCACAATACAAACCGTTGGGTGTAGTAATGAAGTCACATCAGAGATAAAAATCAATCTGGGGTTCTTTGGAAATGATCCAATACAAAAAATATATGACCAAAAAAGGTTTCATGTAGATAAACAGATCTAAATACATGGAAATTCCATGTAATTATTTTAATTAAATGGAAATTTTATGAGTCTGTGAATATTTAAAGCATGTGATTATGAGGCCCGGAGTGCTTATAATGAATTTATGAACTTTTTCTTTCATGTATGTCATGTAAATGGGTGAGTGGGTTTTTGTTACTTTTGGACCATAGCTCGGAATTGAAATTTGAGGGAACTGTTGAACTCGTAGTTCTGATATTCTCTTAAGAGAACCTTCACCTCGACCACAGTTGGTCGAGGGTGATTTATAAAGTGTTGTATTTTAGGAATGAATTAAATAAAATAAAATTGTGTAACATTTTATTTTCTGTGGAACTCTTATGTGGATGTTGAGAGGTGGGGACCAACAGAATTAAACCTCCCATGTGAGGTTATGGTGGTGGGGACAACCCGAGACAAAAAACCCCCTTGATCTCCCACTTAACGATAGAAAACCCTTGAAATACCTCCAACATTTAAATCTTCCAACAACATTCATTAATTGGTGAAATTAATTATCCCAATGTGACAACATAATTAATCTATATAATTTAATTATATTGGCACCACTTCGTTTTGGAGGATTTTGGGTTGGAAAAGAACTTCCCTAGTGGGAGAAAGTTCTCTAATGAATAATGCCATGAAATAATGTTATTCAGAAATCAAGAAATAGAACGACGTTTGAGCCCATAATTCTAGCGGGGTTTCATATGCAACGATATTTGGAACCCCCTCCGCCATCTTCGACTTATTTCTCGTGCCAATGTCAATGAACAATCGAGGTAGGGTTTATTAGTAAATTCATGAAATTTCATGATAAATTTACTCATTCATGGAAAGAATGGAGAATACAGATCAACCAAAACAATTTGATGTACAATTAATATGAAATTGTTATATTTGGCAATATTGACTCAAGATTTTGTTGAGTTTCTTGTTACCGCTCTAATTCGGAGGGTGCGTGCCAAAAAAACATGGCCTGACCCCTCCGCAATTCTTTTTTGTTATTGTGTTCTCCACAATGGAGGAGGATGGAAACCAACCTCAGTGGGGCATGAGAATTGCGGCTAACCCCATCGCCAGCCGCGATGAAGGTGACGATGCAATGAAACCACCATGTGGTCGTTGCGCCACCCCCGGTCTCTGCCTCCAGCAGCCACCACAGCCCCGCGGCCCGCACTACCCCATGGCCTCTGTCCTCTACGGCCAGCGCCGCTCTTTGGCATCTATATTACATGGTCGTTTCCACCCTATGGCCTCTGCCGTTAGTGGCCAGTGCTGCCCCACGACCCCCACCGTCAGTGGCCACTGCCGCACGCGGCCTCGCCGCCTCACGACCCTCTGTGGCCTCGCAGTCCCTCGACCTTACATTGTCCACTGTCTCACCGCCCTCATGGAATCAGGGTCACCCTCACTGCCTCGCGCTACTCTGCATCCGCCACTGCCCTATGGGCCACTGCACATGTCAGGCCACTAGGCCAGGTCGGGCAGGGTGTGTCCAACCAGGTTGGACATGACACAGACCAGTTTCGACCCTTCAAAGACACTTTCGGCCATATCATTGGAACTGAGTGTCCGTTTGATGAACCATATGTGGTTACTAAAACCATGGAGTGAAACGATCCCTTTGGTATATCCCAATGTATATTTGGGTAAATTTGGCGAATGGTCTGGATGGATCAAGAATGAATCCAACTGGGACCTCTGGACTAATAGGTTAATAACATACAGATCGGGCATCTGATTGAAGATCGTCTGTTGCATTGAGTCCCCTATAGTGTGGTATTACATTGGGATACTTCTTCATGGGACATAATTGGAATGGGAGTATCCACCAGTAGCTTGAGTAGCAGACCATCCAAGAGATGAGAAAGCATGATCGGGAACCTAGAAGTTTGGTGTTACGAGAAGAATGAATAGCGATCATGTGTGGGTCAGTATGTAGTGATCCTGTGTGGGTATACACCGAGCGATCATCTCTGGTTCATCACCTAGAGATCCTCTATGGGTCCGCACCAAGAAATCATGTGTGGGTCCTCACCTAGCGATCATATAGGGGTCATCACATAGAAATCTTGTGGGTCAGCACCGAGCGATCCTCTGTGGGTCAGCACCTTGCAATCTTGTGTGGGTCAGCACTGAGCGATCTTGTGTGGGTCAGCACCTAGTGATCCTCTATGAGTCCGCATTGAGAAATCCTGTGTCGGTGAGCACCTAGTGATCTTGTGTGTGTCAGCACTAAGAAATCCGGTGTGGGTCAGCACCAAGCGATCTAGTGTGGGTCAGCACCGAGCAATATTGTGTGGGTCAGCAACCGAGCATCAAGAGAGAATAAGATGATATAGTAGTTAGATTTAATCATATCTACTATTTTATATAAGTTTCACCATGTCTATGTTGAGTCGGTTCCTTGTGTTGCATCCCTTCATGGTAATATCTTGGTGGTATTCTTTTGTGTGGGATACATTTGTGGTATATACCTTTACGGTATTCCTTCCTTTATGGAACAGTTGAGATTTGAGATTTTGGGTAGGACCCTGTGTTTCCTCATGATTGAGATGTGTATAATAGAAAACTCAGGTTTATGTATGGGGATATATTTATGTATGGTTGAATGTTGACTTCAAGATTTGTGATTTATCCTTGGTTGATTTTGTGATACCATGAGGGTCTGAAGGTCCCTACTGAGTATCCTTATAATCACCCTTGCACGGGTTTTGCCAGCACTTCGTTGTGTTTGGTGTAGAGTATGGATATCACTGACTAAGGATGAGATTACTGGGGCTGGAGGTAGCCCAGAGGTGGACATTAGGCGAGGAAAAATGCATAGACGACCGTTCATGAGCTGTACCAACCCATCATGTAAGATTCATGGTGGATGATCAAAGCGTTTCTTATCACGTATCAGTTATCTTGTACTTTCCATTACTCCTTCTACATTCTAGTTGGGTTTGTATTCTGGCCCCTTTTACTTACGTTATTCACTCTATTTACAATTCAGTTTACTTTATATTGTATCTTGCTTTGTGATTGGTTGTGTTTTCTTATAGGTTATAATGTCAATTCCTTCCCAGTTTTAGGGAATATGACTTCAAATCTAGTTTCCATCCCCTGGCCTATAGAAGGTGGGCTTGGGGTAGTCCCAGCATGGGCCCCAGGGTATGGTTCGTGAAAAAAAAACAATCAATGAATGATTGATATCTTATAAAGAAAAAATTCAAGGGGGGATATAGAGTCCATTATCACTCTTTGTACCGATGTGTGTAGTATTAAGCACTACATAAGACAAAATCACAATAAGAAAATATATAATATTTAAAGTGAATGTTATAATAAATGAATGAATGTACCAACATCAAATAAAATATTTAATAATGATGACGTTATTTTGATAGTTCCTCTCACGGTCACTGGACCCCTATCTGCTTCCTTGGGAGATTCTTTAAAAGCATGACAAAGTGTTGTTCTAGATACCTCTGTTTGGAACACAATAATACATGAAAAATTTGATTTCCCCATTGTATTAGAACGATCTAATGAACTCATACCACTATAAATTGTGGAATAGACGTTGAATAATTTTTTTACAGGATCGTAAAGCACACAATAACCATATACCTTGGGTACCTCATTACAATCCCATGTAGAATTGTCATGATTTCCACACTATAATCAAATCAATATGAATCTTATAGGTATTTTAGTAGGTCAATATTGACCCTAATATTGATAAACACCCTGATTGGAAAACATCATAGCCTTAACCAACAACATCAACTTTGCATAAAACTGGTCCCTGAAAATAATTGTCTAGTCCTTCCACTCAAATCCCGCATGCTACTTCACTATCAAAATAGTACCCCATAATCTCCATCTCTATCCATTTATCATGATGTTATCACACATGAGATTGATTTTTATAGGTTTCTCTAAGAACCTATATAATCATTCCAACATTCTCAACCATTCCTTAACTTCTTTGTGATAATTTGAACTTGGAATTTTTATATATTATAATAATTGAATTCCTAAAAATTATTTTAGATATCATCCCTTTTAGGTTCCACGGATGGAGGCTAGATATGAATTTGTAGTAGTGTATGCCATAGACCATGGATGGTACACATAATCACCTTAACATGATTCATGTCCAAAAAAGTATTTTCTCAGTGTGGTTCAAGAAAAGATTTATCCTAGATCAAATTCACATGTCTTATAGAATGTATTATTCTACTAAAATTCATATTATAATAAGTTATATAAAACATTAGAACATAAATAGAGTTAAATGGGGATATTAATAGAAATATATAGACAACATGGTTTGGATTTCACTCTATGAAAATAAAAATTATGGGTAAAACATGATCTAGTCTTCACGATGCCTTTCTCAAACCACCCCTAGTAACATATGATTTATTACGGTGAGAGATATACATTCACCCAATCATTATTACCCTCTATATACAAACATGATTTCATAAAATCATACTGATTTTAAAACCAAAAGCTAAACATAGTGGTGTGATACCATTTTTTCACTATCGATCCCGAGTAACCTAATGACCTGAAAACTATACCGGTCATGACATAGCCTGAAGTGTGTTTTTGATCCCAAGGGTTTGTGATGAGAACCAGACATCATACAAAAAGAAACAAGGAACAAATTTTACACAAAAAATAAAGATGTAAGATAACAAATATGTATGCATTCTAAAGAAACTCCACTAGGAGAAGCATAGTAAATGTCAAATACATAAAAATAACTCATGTAAGTAAACAATGTAATAATAAAATATATTAGATAAAAAACCCTTGTACCAATAGAAAAAACACTCTATGTACAATGACAAATATCAAGAACCACCTCCATGGGGTTCATTACCCCTACTCATACATCAATGGAGATAATCTAAAAACACCCAAATGAACATGTTGGGTGTCAGCTAAATTACCAATAGGGTCTCACAAAGAATTAAAAAATTAAATTCCTATATTAAATTAATCAAATAAATATCATACAAATAATAAAAAATATGTTTACCATTTCAAGAACATATTTAAAAAATCATTATTGACATTTAAAATTATTGAAATTCATTTAAAATTATTAAAATTATATAAAAAATTGTTCATCACATAAATGTCTTAAAGAAACACTTTTATATAAATACAAAGTCATTTCAAAATTTTAACAAACATTGGGATAAAATTATACATTATATATAAACATGAAAAAAAACATGGTAATCTTCCAAAAGGTATAGTAGTTCCAAGTTATGGTATCCTCACAATATGAAGTTATAAATTGCAATGTGTACACACATCCCTCAACATTGGAATGAGAGAACTGATTTATGTTGCACTGGGGAAATAATATGTTCTAACAAACTTTTTTTTATTGATTTAAAATATCAATATAGTTCTAGATAATACGCATCCTATCATGATTCCTTGGGATGAATAGATCTCAAAACATGAAACCCTAATTGGGGGTTTCTATTGAATAATGGCCAAAATGGATGTTCTAAATCCGGCATATGTTTAGGATCCCAAAGAAGAGGGTATTAGATCCTTAATGAAACATTTGTATCAATGGAATCATAAGGATAATATGAGAGATAATAGGAGAGAGAGAACATGGTGAAGAAACAAATCTGGGGGAGATTGAACAATGTTCATAGAGACTTGATCCATTAATAAGAGGGTATAAAGGGCCCAATATAATCTATTGCGTTCACAAGATTAACAAACCATAATATTGGGTCATTCATGGTCTATCTGTTTCCTAAAGTGATGGTTTATCAATTTTAATTAAATTTTTATGATTAATACATATTTATTGAGTGTTAGCTAGGAAAATCTCCACAGTTAGACCAAACCATGTGTCCTGGCTCTCTTCCCCTTTAAATGGGATTCATGGTTTGTCCTAATAGGTCACACAAATTCAAAAAACAGGCTCCAAACATGAAAAACAACATTTTATTGGTTTCCACGTTCGTTTGGATAGGGCACATGGTTTGGAAAAACAATGTGGCAACCATGTACTAGCCAAGAATTTCTATAACATTTATAATATTAACCCAAAATGACCCTAAAAATAGAATCCAAGGAATGTTTAAATAAAGGTGTTTAAGAATAATTAAAAATAGTAACAGGATGATATATTATTAATTCTTATATAAGATATTAATCAAACAGTTATCATTATAAAATTGTAGTATATCATTTACAATCATACTATTCTGTGAATTGTAAAATGATAATATCATTCATGCGTACATGGGAATCACCACCGCACTGGCCTCCTAGTGTCCGAAAATCTCTCTATAGTTTGACCCGCAAATGGATATATTGATTTATTGAGGATTTGTTATTTCTGTTGAAAACTGATTTTCGGTTTTCGATTATTTCTATTCCAGTGTAATCTCAATAAAACTCGTGCTTTCATGGTACATTTTTATTTGTATAAATTATTTGTAAGTGTGAGATAGTTTTCCAATACACACTTAAACCTGTTTAAAAAAATGAATATTAGAAACGTCAACCAGGTGTATGTGTGGCCTTCCATCACCAGGATTGAAATGTAGATCAATTTTCATATAAATATGTAATGTATGGGTTTAAAAAGTTAATTAATATATAAAATTGATTATTATTTAATCGATATTATTTTAGACATGATGGACTTATGATCACCTGGACATTGGATATCATACAGATATCATTTTCTACTCAGGTAGCAAAAATTGAAAAAATGACTTCCATGAAATTAAATAATTATGTAGTTGTTATATCATGATTATATGTGATATAAATGGAATAATAAATTTGAAATAATTATCCTCTTTTTATTATTTATGAATATAAATATTATACACGATTAGTGAGACACTTAGTAATGGATTCATTAATAGAAACATTATTTAAAATGTTTTAATGATAAATTATTTTAATATTTCTCTTTCATGTGAATTTTTTCAAAAAGAAATTTATGAGTGTATTTATATGTAAATAAATATTTTAAAATTGAATTTTTTGAAATTATTTCAAATGTTCCAATGTGGTTGAAGAAAACTATTATTTAAAAATATATTTCTTAATTTTTAAAATGGGTTTCGAAATTGATTTGTTTTTCAATAACATTATTTGATTTATATGTGTGAAAATGAATTTTTTGTTGTTAAATGTTTACAATGGAAGAATTTTATACTTTATGATTATATAATAGTTCATAGAAATTTAACAAGTGGTTCATCAAAAACCAATGATGGGTGATTATGTGATAAAACAAGGATAGTTTGTTACATTATAAACCTCCATTAATTAGGTATTGATGTTTCTTATATGACTATTTCATTTTGAAGAGTGGCATATGTAGAATTTTACTATATTTTTACTCCATTTGAGTGTAATTATTCTCCAATTTACACACTTATCTTTTATTTTATTTCTTATGTATTTTCATGAATTTCATTTAATTTTAAATATGTAAGATAATGATATTTTTTTAAATAATGATCCCTTTTTTAGTTAAAAAATGTATGTTTTGAAGTAAATGCTTAATTGATTTTCACAAAATAAATGATTTCCATTATTTAAATTCATTTGAGGAACTTTTGTTCCCTTACAATGTTTTAAAAAATTCACAAGGTTTAAGCATGAGTTGATTAAAGGATGAGATGAAGGTAAAATTATGAATATAATTCAACATAAGAAATCATGTTATTAACAAATGTTTAATGGAAAAAATGAATTCAGAGTATAAGTGTCCACTTGTAATGAATGTTTTCAGTATGTATGAGTTTGTATTAATTCTATAAAATGGTAAACCTAAAATATCTTTGGGAAAATAATGTGTTTTCTAGTTTTAATATTACTCGAATTTTTTAAATTTAACGCCAGATCCTTACCCCAGTTTCGGCCGAACCATCTAATGATAGTGTATTTTTTATCATTAATGATGCTTCTTCAAAGTTACATGTTTTTAGAATAATGAATGATATGTTAATTGATTATTAGTCAAATAAATTTATACAGCAGCAGATAAATTATCATACACATGACCTTAAACTAGATGCTATAGGTTTTTATTTAAATAAATGGGGAGATCATTTATATAGTGTAATGTGAGAAATTAATACTAATAATTTTTTTGAACAATATATTTAATAAAAATGTGATAAACCTAATAGACAAGTGATATATTCATTTTATTAAACATTATGAATACCAAATTCATTAAAAACCATGAAATGAAAAAAAATATTCGCTTACGATTATTGTCAAAATAAAATATCATCATTAACTACCCAAAAATTGGCAAATTATCCTTTGCAAATGGATTTGATTAATATTGGATTAGAAACACTATATGAAGTAAATACTTATATTTTTAGGTGATTTTTTACTTGTATTTGTAAAGAATAAATAATCAATATTTGATATAAAATCTTGGTATGCTGGAAGGATTAGAAATGATCAAGAAGTGTATGTTTAGTAATTTTAATATTAAGAAAAAAGTTATCCTCATATTTAGAAATATGTTTTGTGTGGATATAGTTTCTTTATTGATGTAATAACTATTGGGTTAAGATATTAACTCTATGTTTTATGTTTATATATTCATTATTATAGTTTATAGATAAATTTGAGAAAATTTCTATTCATGTGGAATGAAATGATTAATTGTTGACCATAGCAAGAATTAATTAATTTTAAAAATGATAAATCTGAATAAAAATAAATGAAGGGGATGATTCATAATTTTAAAGTTATTAAATGGATATGGGAGAATATTTCCACTTATTTCATGGTTAGATTTCCAAAATAATCTCAATGTAATACTATGATAGAAGTTATTATTGTTTGTTTAAATAAATTTGTGTAATTTAATCTTATTTGAGATAATATATCTATAGACCATTATTCTATATATTTTATTTATACTATTTGATTTCATATGGTCCTTATTCAAATTTTATATAATAAGGCTCTATTGTTTATGTAATTTTATTTGAAAATCCTACAATAAGTCATTAGGTATTAAATTAAATATTATTATAGATTTTAATCCACAATATTATGAATTGTTATAGATAATGATTATGAATTTTGATGATATTTTTTGGGAATATTCAATGGATTCCTATGGATTTTTTTTTAAAATCTATTGTTTTTTTATATTTTTTCTAATAACTTTTTCATTGTTGTATATAGATCGAATAATATGATGCATTTTATGGAAATCATTATCTGAAATCATATTTTTGGACTTATTTCTATGAAAAAAATATATTGGATGAGAAATTGTATAATTAATGTGGTTTATGGTGTTTATGATTCAAAATACTATGAGGATGGATCTAAGTAAGTGTAATGTTAATATAGACATCTATTGGAAATATTATTCATCTTAAGATGGTGACCATTTTTTTATATTTTCATTAAGGAAAATTCTTATTCATTTTATCATAAATTTATTGTTATGTATATAATTCAATTGACCTCATAAAATCATCGATATGTTTGGATGAGTTTTACAACTACTGGCCTTATCTCTAATTTTATCCCTGGTACAAGATTTGATTCAGGATTTATTATTATGTAATTATGTACCTGATGTGTATCATGTTATTTGTAATGATGTTGTATAGATGGTATAGAAAATTTCATATGAGGGAAAAACTATTTACATTATATACTTTATAGAGAAGGTGTTATGAATTAAGAAGATTCCCTATGTGATCTTTTAATGAAAAAACATTATGATTGAAGTTCCAACATGAAGATTTGATATTTCTATAAAGTAAAAATACACACAAATGATTATGTATTAAATAAAAATGTGAAGACACAATATTTTAAACAGATAAATAATGTAACAAACCATGTAATGTTAATAATGGTTTGTTTTCCTTTATTATTAATATACATTTCCGATATTTATAGAGTTACATTCTTTATAATAATAATTATTATTATTTCAATAAAAAATAAAATCATTTTATTATTACTAAACAAATTTTTCTTTATTATCTTTTTTTTATATATTTAATAAATTAATATAATAATATTAATTTCAAAATGAAAAATTAATTTTTGAAATCATCAATCCAAAATTTCATAGTGTAATTTCTTGGGGATTTAGGAGAAAATTTTATTTTTTGGGTAAATAGCAGAAACTAGAGTTTTTTAAGAAAAAATTCTTTCATTTTATAGTATTTAAAAATTCTCATTAATATTTGGATTAGGTTTGACATTTAATTATTTAATTTTTATTAAAAATTCCAATCAATTTCATTTTTATCAACATTATACATGATTTTCACATTTTTTGTTGGTAATAATGTATTTTATAGAAAAAAAATTTCTTCACGTTATGCATGTTTAATTTAAATTTAATTTATAATAATTATATAAAGTGTATATTATATATTGGAAATAATATTTAGAATAAACATGTGAATATTGTTTAATGTGGATAAGTTCATTCTTCAATACTATGAATAGTAAATTATGTTAAAAAACCTCAATTACTATTTTAAGAGTAAAAAACAGATAAATGGGTCAAAAATGTTACTAGAAAAAATTACATATGTATTTATATTATTATTATTTTAGGGTTATATTTTCCCATATATTATATCTTCATAAAACTGGTGAATTTTAGAGAGATATTTATTGGGTTATACATTAAGAAATTATAATCTATTGAAATAACCATAATGTATCCTCCCAATAAATTATATATGGACCCATCCTCTCATCAATTATCCACTCATTAAGAACCTCATATCTCAATGTATATACCCTAATCTGTTTTAAACATATAACCCACAGCCAAGATATCCTTATTTGTGAAATAACCATTCAAGAAACGTAGTAGAAATTAACTTAAGAAGGTTTTCTAATGAAGTGGTATAGTTCTTAATCATGATATTTTAATTTTAATTATTTTTTAAAACCTCCCAATATCTTAGAAACAAATAAATTTCTTTTTATTCCATATATATTAATATAATTATTCATGTCTTATCTTTTTCTTTCTTCTTAATCATCTAATGATAAGTAAAATAAATGATCATGTGTACATACAGAAAATATAATCACGAGATAATATATTTCAATTTTCACCACAGAAACTTATAGATCATCATATGAAAAGATAAAAAAATAATATTAATATATATATGATATAAATTTATTTCAATAATATAAAATAATTATTATACATTATAACTAACATTCAATGAAAAATAAAAACATTTCATAGGTGTATGTGTGGACTAACTTAATGTGAATAGATGTATTTTATTATTCATCTTTACATCACATGGATTCTATATATTTGTGGATTTAAAAAAATAAAATCATATAAATTATATAATTATCATTATTTAAAGTTATGATAATACTTATAATCCTTCCATTTTTTTAAAAATGGAAATGTTACTCAATTTTACATACGACTAACTGTCTCTTTGATTGTATCATAATTCATTCTCAATAATTTATTTTATGATAATGTATTTTATAAAAAAGATATGTTTCAATATTAATATAATGTTTAATGAAATTATTATTTGAGATCAATGATTATTGTGTAGAATTAAAAAACCAGTATATAATATCATAGTCTTCAATTGTTCATACATGTGTCTTTTTGTACTTGTTTATTTCCATTATTGTGATTTTTTTCACATACCACATTTTCAAAAAAAAAATCAATGGATTTTAATGAATATTCACATTCATAATGAAATAAATTAGAAAATAATTAATTTTCTTCTGGGAAATAATAATTGGTTCATTTTTAAATATATATTATTATGTAAAAACCAGGTACTAAGTGGAAGTGTGCACTTTATAATGTATGTGTTTTTTATATAGGAGTAAAGAAATAATAATATAATAATCAACAAATTAAAAGGCCCACTAGAATTAAATAAAATTAATTATTATTTGAATATATAGATAATGTTATGTTTTAAAGGAACTAACATATAATAATAATATACCCAAATTCATTTTAATTGATGTTTAATCTTCACTTTACATGTCATTGGGTGATATGTCTATACAGAAGAAAACAAATTCATTCTTCAAAGTGTAGTTCATAGGTCATGTGATTAGTTTTAAATTTTAGAGAGATATCACTCAATCCTATGAAATTCCAAGACAATATACTTATAGGGAATAAGGAAAATTATATTCAATGTTGTTTTTCTTGAATGAATCACACATCACCCAACACATGGGAATGATTATATTTTACTAATACAAAAGAAAAATCATATTATAATTGTTAAAACATTAATAATTTTATGTGTTACTTATAAAAAAACATTATAACATTATTCAATTTTTAGAAAATAATATTCTAACTAATAGAAAAAAAATATTTTATTATTCAATTATTAAAATAATAAATTTGAAAAACATAAAATGAAAACATAAGAATGAATGATATCTTGAGTCAAAATGATACACGGTGGATCACATTCGAATATTTTTATCAATATTTTTTATATGAAATGGTGGTAAAGTGATATCATATACAATTCTATAACAAGAAAATGATTATTAGAATAATTTTTATTTATTTATTTTTAAATTTATTCCCTATATTTTATCATGGTTTATAAAAAAGACATGTAAACCCCTATGTATTTCTCAATTGAAAAAATGAGTGAAATTTTCATTTTTCTAGATTTATATGTTTATTAGGGGTTAAATAGACATTTCACTCTAAAAACTGATCTCATAAGATGGTTATGACCACCCCATTAGTCCTAGAATGAGATTTTTACTCAAAGAAAAATGTTTTTTGAAATTATAAGATGTTAAAATTTTGAAATAATAATTAATAATATATTAAATAAATAATAACTAATTTATATAAATTTGAAGGATGATATCTATTGAATGGGGAATTGGATTGAGAATATGACTTTACAATTATGTATGTAATGGGGGTTTTACATTATTGAGTTGTAAAACCTTTTCAGGTTCATGGAAATGGTATGTGCATTTTAAATAGGATTTTAATTTAAATAAATTATTATATTAATTAAATTAATTTAATTAAACTCCCCTAATTCCTTATTACACATTATAGGGGGGATTAATTATCTAATTTTATTGAGGTTTGGGATTAGAGGTAAGGGGGGAGGAGCTTCCACCAAACATCGTCCAAAATGGGGATCATAACAATATTAAGCAATAGTGGCTATCAGGTATAGATTCGGACTTGAAGCAAAATTTTCACCATAAGGTAATATGTTTTATATTTTTAATCCATGATCCACATATATTTTAAATTTATTTTTTTTTAAATTTTTATTATGATTTATAGGGATCCAATTAGAGTTAATTTCCACCAAATCAATGAAATTGGGGGTTTTGGTAAGTTTGTTGGGGATATAGTTTGTGAAATCATGATCATATGGCATGTGGTTTGATGAATATATGTCATTTTTTCTTTTTATTCATGGAAGACGAAGTTCAGGAATCTTTACCAAATGTAATTATTGTACACATCATGTAGGGTAACAAGTCCATTTATTATAGAACCTCAAAAGATGATATTTTTTAAACAACATGTTGTGTGCTACTACATGGTTATTTGGCTGAGTGCTTGGGAAGATAAATTTTTGGCAGTATAAAACGTGTACTCTATGTACACACAATATTATGGGACATGTCAATGTGGTAGGGTAAATGATAATACCCCCATATAAGGGTAAATGACTATTTATTAGCATACAACAAACTGATGGGTGCCCCATGACCCTATTGAATTACACTAATAAACCCCACAAGTTCCCTAGTTGTACATTACAATATATAATAACCACTGTTACAGCTAGTCCATTTAGAAGTGCATTCCTAGTTTGGAGGATTTGTAGTATACACAGTATTTGAATGGTACATCCCATGTATTCCACAACTATTACCCAATTGAGGGCTAGGGTTTTTTTAAATACTAAAGTCCAGAAATTACCGAGGGAGCCTATTTTGAGTGTTTTTTAATATAGAACATCATTTTGTCGATATTGGGGAATTTTTATGACTTTTAAGTGATGTTTTAGATAAAAATGTTCTAATAGTCACATTTCAGTCCACTAATTGAATCCATCAATCTATTATTAGTTTTTGTAAGACAAAAAATTTAAAAAGATGTACATATTATTTAATATATTATGTTCCATGAATGACCATGCTAAAACAGCACCAAAAATATATTTATTTAAATTTAATATATTCGATATCTTATAGAACACATAACCCCGAGCCTAAAAGAATAATAATATAGTTTATTATTATAACTAATATATTAAATTAGTGAGTATTAATTATACTTACTAAATTAAGAAAATTATGGTTATGTATTGATTAAAAATATTATAAGAATCATTTAAATGAGAATGAAATGTTTTTTATGACCTATACTTTTCCCACAAAATGGTTGAGTCAAAAATTGTGAATTTATATTAAAATTAGTTTTCCAAAATTTATAAAATTTATTTGATAAAATTAAAATAATTTGATAAATTTGTGAATCAAAATATTCATATAATGAATTTGTTTCGTTTATTTTTTAAATTATCAATGTTTTGTTGAATTGTGAAATATATAGATTTTTATTGAAAATTGAAATTTCATTTAAATAATTCACATGGTCAGATTACATTTTAAATTAGTTATTAAACAATTATGTCAATTTATTTTAAAATATCACAATTTTATATTATTTTAATTGATATTAAATTAAATTTTGAAATTTAAACCATCCTTAAGAATTATCTCTTAGAAAACAATATTTTTCATCGCGTGTGTGGGTATAATTTTAAATAAAATTTTGAATCATTAATCAATTGAATTAAAAAATGGATTGTATATTTTTAATAATATTAATTTATTTTATTTAATATTCTAAACATAATGTTTTACCATTATTAATTTTAAGTTTATTAAAAATTAATTACCACTGTTATCGTGAAAACGGATTTTCTGAGGGGTTAAACTAAAGAGAGAAGTCTAAAAAATGACAGAAAAAAGTAGAAAAAACATATTTTAAGGAAATATTTTGTCCTTAACCCTTAAAGGGGATATAATAAACCATTTTTATGTCTCCTTGGATGAAGAAATGATTCTTAAATTCATTTTTGTTTTTTAAACAATCCATGTATGACCTGTCCCCAACATATAAAAGGCCTCCCACTCCCCCCCCCCCGCTTCACACTTCCTATTCCAATTATTTTGTCCAATAGAAAAAAATACCATAATTAACCCATAACAAATACTAAATCCCTTTTATTATCATAAATCCTTCCCATGAAGTATTATAGCGTAAACCTGAAAATGTTGTATAAAGAAGAGGTAATGTTCTTATACGAGAGTTTTTTTCCTCTATTTATTCATAAACTCTGATAAAATATTTTCAAACACACAAATATAAGATATTTAATGTCATATCTCTTCATATATTTTAATGCTTTAGTTACATGACATGTATCTATCTCCTCTTACATCAAATGAAAAATTAAACTTTCGATTGTGTGTATGGTGGAATACTACCTCATGAAGAGATGTGATTTGTTTTACATCATTATATTTGAGGAAGAGATATAATTATTAATTTGAAACAAATATGTGATATTTATGATATTATTATATTTTGAATATTATAATATCACATATACATTCTTACATTCCAAGCAGTTATAATTAAGATAGCATTGCTCATGTGTTTGAAGGACTACCGACTCACGATGTGATGTGAATTTCTTCCACATAAATATCAAATGAAATGAAATTGGGAAAATTTAATCAATAAATGTGATATATATGACATGATATTTATTATGTATGGTCAATATATAACCAAATTCATTATCATTTCACTCGATAATGGAATTATATCATTGCTCAGGCGTACATATATCCTATCATCACAACAAAACGATGTGATTTTTTTCTATGAATGAAATTATATAATTATTCTTAAAATGTATATAATTAGTAAATATGATATTTATAACATCAATATATATTTGGAGAATATGGATCTAGAATATATACCCCTAAACATGAACATTCATTATAAAATACCAATGTGAAAACAAGAAAATTTACAACTGAAACAATAGAAATAATGGAATATTATGAGTAAAAAGGTGATAAAATGTTATATGAGAATCATATATTTAATTATAAATAATTATATGGTTCTATTAAATATTTATATAATTCATAAAACTGTGGTATATGATTTTAATTCATGTTCAACAAAATGTAATTGTGAGGTAATTGACATTTCTTGATTTCAATTCATGGAAACATATCTAATTATTATTTGCAAAATTTCATTTATATAATTTATAACAAACCATTATTCACGTAATATCATGAATACATCATAATTAAATTTATTTTTTGTTTATTTTTAATTACATAATCACTAGGTTTTTTACTTTAATGTTACCATGTGGTGATGGGTTTATCCATAATTTATATTTCAGTGAGACATATTTATTAATATGAACCTATTAACATATAAGTGGTGTATATAATGAAACATTTCTTTTGTTAATTCGAATATATATTTATAAACTATAAATAATGTATTATTTAATTTTTATCTTTAAATACGTTACAATTTAATATTTAACAAACATTTAATGAGTAAATTGTACAATATCACATTTTTTGTGATTGTTTACATTCTCTTGAAACAATCAGATTATTGTGGCCATTTTTTATTGAAATTGAATTTATAATTTATATCGACATTAAATTATTTTGGATACAATTATTTCATAAATATTATAACACTTTTACCAATAGTCATTACATGGAATGTAATATTTTTTACTGTGGTAATATTGAAAAATTTGTATCCTTTACTTAAAAAAGATATGCGATGATATAGAATATTGATTAATGAATTTAATTGAATTTTTCATAAATGATAAATTTTTTGGACATGATGTTATAGGTGGGGGATAAGTATGCTACAATCTTGATACATATATTGGTCTTATGAGACAAATAAGCTTTCCAAAGATGATGAGTTTTTATATAGTAGTTATAAAATATTTATTGAATGGTCTTGATAGTAGAGGTATCAATATGTATGATATCATGATATCCATTAAATTAGTATTTACATAGTCAGCATTTAGTTATTTTTATCCACAAAACATTCACTATGATATTATCACTAGATTCATTTTACCGTTGTTATTTGATTAAATGATATTTTTTTCTATTATTAACCATTCCATATTGATGATTCCATATCAAGTTCGGACTGTCATGTTATTGATTAAATTTCATGTGATATATGTTATTTACTATACTATATTGATTATTCTAGAAAAATGTTATAAATGTAATTTGGGTTTAGTTATTTACCTTTCTAGGTTTCTGTTATTTGTTTCATGATATACTACATTATGCTTAACCCTTAATGATCATTTAAACTCACCCTTTATTTTACACATACCCAAGAATATAAGATGTTTAGAAAGAATGATTTGAATGTATATTATATAGTGAATAATGATATTCTTGAAAAAATATTTTAATTATATTTTTCAAATGTGTTGTTGGATTAATGTTTATATCTTGTATACAGAGATTACAAAAATATTTTTTTCCATTGGCATGAGATTCATGGTATCTTATTTCAATGGAAAAAAGAATGAAAAATTCATAGAGATACTAGAGTTGGGGTCATTACAGTTGGTATCAAATAAATTTTAATATAATCCTTGGATACTATATTTAGTATATAATAGATTAAGGATCTGAATCATCAGATATAATCTGAAGAAAAGTATAGAATAAAATCATGAAGATTCTTAAAGAAAGTGATTACATGTTTTTTTGGAATTAAATTTATTTTTTTATTCTACATGTGGAAATGGTTATTGAATATATGTACCACGAGATAAAAAAATTTAAAATGGTGAATAATACATGATCCAATCACCAAATGGTTCGTGAATACAAGCCATAATATGAACCTAGATTGAAATTCCTAAGGGATATGTTCAGGATAATTCCCATGTCAATAAAAATATTCATAGAGGATTGGAAGAGATTATGAAGGTAAATTTCAATAGTTAAATATAAGGAATATTATAATGAATATTGGTAGTCCTTTTTAGATATATGAAAAAGGAATATATGGTATTACCACTATGATAATGGTTTATCACACTGATTTTTGTTTTAGTTAATGGATGGAACCCAAAGAATTCATATTAAGATTGATCATGGTTGAAGACATGAATACTAAGAGAAAATAAATGGTATGGTGATGGGATTAAAAGATATATTGTCTTTTATTAATAATTAATCAGGAAATATAAAAAACAACCACCACCTTAAAAAACTCATGGAGTCTCCAAAGAAAAGAATGACAGAATTTTCAAAGATATTGAGTCATGGGGGAAATAAGGAGTGATTTACTTTATGTAAAATATATGGAAATGGGAACACAAAAAAGGCATTGATGGGAAAATGAAATTATTTATGTGTGGAAAAGAAATGAATAAATAAATGAATTTATGTTGAGAATTACGAATATGATGAATGTTAATAAATACGATCCTAGGGAACCAATTATTGTTCTTTGTCTTAATTGATAGAAAACTAGGAAATATATGAGTCAATTAAAACTTCTAATTGTTAACCACAACAACAAGGAACGAAATTTTTAGAAAAAAATGATGAGATATATATTCATTGGGATTCTAGAATTGAAATGTATTATTCTCTTTTTACTGAAGGTGTTTTGTAAATAATAATTATGAATAATATAAGGATTGTTAAAAATTTAATAAACTCATATATCATCATTTATTTAAGATCACTGGATACTATCACATGTTTATGGGTTTATGATTGATCAAATGTTCAAATTTTTATACATCCCTTATACTGTTTTATATAATGGGAGTCTACCATTACTATTTTTACTTTGGGTTACATTTATAGAAATACATACCAATAGTTAAGTATGTGTTTTTGTAATAATGTTATTTAATGAAGGAATTACTCAATTTCTATTAGAATAAGTTAAACAGTATAAAAATCATTTCGGGTAAGTAATGTATATGATGTTATAGTAATTATGCATTATTATACATTTGTAATGTTATAATAATTATATCAATATCCTTATAGAGAAATTACACCAAGAATTCTAGGTGACAACCCAACACTAATAGTAAATCCACAAGGCATGAACCCACATGCGAAGGATGAGAATGGTTTAGAACCTTCCACTAACTTATTAGACATCCTGGTCAATAGTTCATTTCTTATTGATAAATTATTTGGAAAGAAAAAATATTAATGATGAACTAATTTTGTCACTATTTTGGTTTTCATATTAGTTTTTTATATTTGGATACTTGTGCTACCCATATTGTTTTTAAATATTAGGTTGAGAAAAAAATGAATGACATGTCACACATTTATGGATCTTATGATATATGCTAAGTGAATTTTTGGGTATCAAGAAAATAAATTGTTTTTTGGATATTTATTTCCTAGATTATGTGATGAATTATTAATTTCTAAAATCAAAATCAATAGATGAACTTGTTCATATGAAATAGAAATGTTTGAAGAAAGTATTGCTCCTTCTATTCATATATTGTAAAATAATTCCTCAAAATTGGGAAACTTATATTGTTTTATTATACTATCACCTTAAGATACAATTATTCAAATGGTATTTTTAATGGACCCATATTTATTTTTTTGAGTTCCTCATCTTTCCCTTTATTATTTAGTTTTCTTTGATCAATAGACTCTTCAAACTCTATAATTTTTTTCCATTTTCTTGTATATACATATCATGACTTTTCAACAATTTTAATACTACAATGAAACTTATTTATGGGCCATTCCATGAAACTTTTTTACATCCCATTATATTGAATTAAGATAATATTTTATTATCCCTTTTTTACAATGTCGTCTCTAAAAAATAGAATTTTAAAATATCAATCCCTTGATTTTTGATCACAAGATGAAATTATGGGGGTTATTTTTTTAAAGGTCCTGATAATTTACCACCATAAAGTAATAAAAGAATATAATTTTGTTTAAAACATATCATATATGAACCCCAAATCTTAAATAACCCATAGATTATAATTTTTTAAATTTAATCTCATTCATATGTTGTGGTACATAGACCCCCATATCTAAATGAATCCCAATATAGTATATTGGAATAACCCATATGTTAAATTTGTAATTATGAATAATAAAACAAAATTATGAACATTCTGGTTATTTAATTATTTGAAATATTATAGAAATCATTTAAAATAATAAGAAATGTTTTATGAGAACTTTATTTTTTTAAAAGGTGGTTTAATCGCACATTGAACACCTAAATATAAATTATTTCATAAAAAAATTATATAATTTATTTGATAATATTAAATAATATTTAAAAATAATAATATCATAATCATCAACTACTGAATTATATATATTTTTCTATAATGTTTCATTTTTTGACAAATGATGAAAAATAATGATTTTTTAAATAAAAATTTCCATTTTTTAAATAAATTACCATTTTTAATTACATTTAATATTTAATTTCAAATAAAATTTGATTATATATTTATTAGATAAATATTTTAGGTCATTGGTATCATATTCCTATTAAAACAATCCATATTTATGAAAATCTGTTTCTTTGAAAACATGTTTTCATCATGTTTATAAGTATACTATTTAATTGGATTAAAAATTTATATTATTTGAATTTATAAAAATGGATTCCACACTTGGAATGAGAATAATTTATATTATTTAATATCTTCAAATAAAATTTTAACCATTATGAAAAGTAAACGCAGTAAAAATTAATTATAATGGTTAAGGTAATAACATGTTATTTGGGGGTCAAACTAAGAACATTAGGGTTAAAAATTACATTAAAAATTTATAACACACATTTTTTATATCATTAAACCTTATCATATATAAGGATCGATAATGATCCTTTTTTATTTATATGGGAATGATTAAAAAATTTGTGTAATTTCATTTATAATTTTACATGAGTTCACTTTCCCCACTGATAAAATTTCACCCAAATTCGTCCCCTATTCAGACTTCCATAGCTATTTGGTTTGTACAATAAAATTTCAAATAAATTCTTTACTCGTCTCCCTACATTCTAGAGCCCTTGGCTTGGTCATAAATCCCTCATTGTATGGAATTAGTTGTAAATCTAAAGAAGATATTCATAGAAGATGTGACATTCTTAAACGAGTTGTTTCATTTTTTTTTTCAAACTTATCATTATAATAATATTAAACAATTATTATATAATAACTTTAGTATCCTCCATATAATGATATTTTTGTATGATTAGGGGATGAAAAATATCCATATCCTTTTCCATTAAAATTTAAATGAAACTGTCAATCATATGTTTTTAGGACTACCTCCACGTTGAAAGATTTAACTAATTTTCCATCACCACATTAGAGGATTTAAATCATGATAGATTTAACACATGTATAAGATAATTATGAAATTATTATACTTCTAGATTCAATATATTAGTTATACATGATAAATTTTTAAAATAATATTATTTAAACTATACTATTATAACATCGCAATTAAAGTGTAACATATGAATAATACTGACTAATTTAAGTAAAATATATATTTTAAAATTTTATAAAATATAGAATGGAAATATTGATGAATTAGAGATAAAAGTAAAAACCGCATAAAATAAAAATATATGTTTTCTAAAAAAGATTATTTTTCAATATGACAGTTTAGTCATGCACTGCTCACATTATTTATTATAAATATTTACCACCATTATAAAAATTATTGTAAAATTGTTAATTCATTTTCGAAATAATAATATCTAAATTAAATTATTGTGAAATCTTAGTATTATTATGAAAAGTTTAATTTTTTGATGAATGTTGAAAAATAATCAATTTTAATTGAAAACATATATTTCATTTAAATTATTTTTAATTAATATTTATATTATTGATTTATTTATATGTAAATTTAGTTTAATTAAATATATATAATTCCAAATTTTGTCATATGAATCATTTTAATATATAATTTTTATATTAAAAAAATGTAAACTTTTGAAAACTTTTATGTGTCACCCCAATATTCCACGGTATGCTTCTCTTTGAATAATATAATATCATGTTTTGTACGCAACTTAGAGTTTTAACACACCATAAGCAATCAAACCAGCCGTTATGAATAGTAATACCCACTTTTTGAAATTTTATAAATTTGAACATTCAATGTGAACTTCATTTTTGGAATTGGAATATAAAAATTAGCATTGGTTGAATTTTTGTTATTTTTCTAAAAAAATCAATTTTTAATGAATAGTGAAAAACACTGAGTTATAGTTTAAATCCAAATTTTTATTTAAATAATTATTTATTTTATTTAAATTTATTTTAGGTCAAAATAGATACATAAAACCACTATAAGTTAAATGTAATTCATTACAGTCAGTTTATAATAATTTTAGATATATAAAAATTTTATTGAACTTTTCATCTTCTTTTAACCACTTCCTAAGAGAATTTGAAAATTCACATTAAACATAATTTTACCACTTCTGTGAGTTGAATTTCAAAAATTCAAGAGACGCGGTTGATAAAATTTTATTATATTAATTGATTTTTCATTCCTAATAATCTACGGATTGGCCAAAAGACATATATAATGATAGGTAAATCATTGATGAACCATGTCAGGTTCTCATGGAAGTATATAATAATTTTATTAACCATGTAATATAAAAATACAATAAGACATGGTAAATGTCAAACTACTATAGTAAGAGTTAAATCTAGATGATAATGTTAATATAGCTACCCAAACCTTTCTAAAACATATTGGCTGAGTGGTTTGTGACCCATCCCCACCTTATACTTTAAATAATCCATTTTGGAGCCACTAGAAACTGAAAATGATTTTATTATAAAATAATATTTATAGCTTTTCCTAAGGTGCCCCTCACCCCTCTTATAAAAGGGACTCCCACTTCCCTATAATTCAAATCATCAAAGTCATTTTTCTAGGCCAGCCTATTCCCAAATAACCTCTCAACTGTCCTCCCTTAATCCTAGATGCCCTCCTTTAGTCATAAATCCATTCTAATGAGCCCTTTTGATCAAATCAAAAAGAAGAACCCGATGAAGAGGTAAATATTTAATCACCTCTTTCAAGTCCTTTTCATCTTCCACTTACTATTTCATTGTTGTTTCCATTATGAAATAATAAATCAAGTATCTTCTATATACTATGATTTTATAATAAATATTTTACAACCAAATTCATTATTCTATCCATCCTTTGAATGACATGTCATCATACGTGTGTATGTACGGCTTACCATATCCACGTTGCGGTGTAATTGTTATTCTATAAATTATTATATGGATGGGTATAATAATGATGTGTAATTGATGTTAATAAGAAATATACCATGATAATGATTCTTTATATATAATATACCATCCAATTATGTATTATTTTAATATCAGAATAATGATATTGTCTCTCGTGCATAATTATGGATTACCGTCTCCACGAATGCGATTAGATTCATTCCCCATCATATCCATTCTAAATAATTTTCATTAGATGATTAAAAATAATGTTTAAATAATTGATATAATTCTGGATATGAATATGATACATCCCATCCATAAAAAATATGACTCACATAACAAGGAATATAAAACAAAAACGAATTTGTTAACACCTGAAACAATGATAATATTAAGATATAATAAACAATGAAATGTTAAAAAATAATATATGATATCATATTAAGGTATGTTATTCTTGTATAATTTAATAACAATTATTTAACCATTATAAAAGAGGTTAACCTACCCTCGCCCAAGGAAAACAATAATGTAAGGGTTAATTTCACAATATATTTATTATTTGAGGTTGTTTTTACATTAATATCTACTAGGACCTCTTTATCATCCTCATCCATGTTTCTCAAAAATATATTTTTTAAAAATCATTATATTTTATAGACTATGGTTGAAATTCATTTATACCCCTGTTTGAATTTTTATAAGTTGTTTTTAAAGGAATATTTACGTCTTTTTCCAAATAAGTTCCTTTATAAACTTGTTGTCAAAATTAAAGTAAGAATGTATTTTTTTAACTTATACAGAGGGTATGGATATTTTCGGCTGTTATAATATCATCAAATAATCCCTTACAAGCTTATAAGCATATTTCCAAAATAAATGTTTTCTTTTATAATTATATGAATTTTAAATGGTTTCAAGATTGAAAGTGGAATTTCATTATAAAAAGGTTATGATTTCATCTATTTCAACATCCTCTGATGGAATTCATGTTTATTTGAAGTTTATTTGTTATACAAAATGTCGATATTTTATTGAAGGTTTTGTGATATGTTTGACTGTTGATATGCTGTTTTAATAAAATTAAGGGTTTATGGATAATATATTGAGATTTCATATTCTAGATTTAATTGGAATGTTTATGTTATGTTTAAAACTTTTCATATGAGGAATGCATTGGGCATATTAAGTGACAGGTGGAGCCCGCTACATCTTATCGATGAATCGGTAGGTCTCATGAGTCAAACTAGTGTTTTGGAACATGGCCTTGACAAAATCATATTTGTAGTCATGGAATAAGGCCTTGACTATGTGGTTATGGATTTCTGGAATTATGCATTCCATCATTATGAAAGTGGCTATTGATATTTCATGGGATTATTCGACTAGTATAATATACATGTGAGTAAGTAAATGGAATTATTTGATTTAATCTTTTCCATATTATGCCGAATTTCCAGTTTAAAAGTCTTTTTTTAGTCTTAAACATTTCCTTAAATGTTTATTCTTATTTAGGAATGTTTCAACTATATTTTTATCCTTAATGATCATCTGATATCATCCCATTCTATGTATTATTTTTCCCAAGATGTGAAGAAGTATTTTATGAAAGACCTGCAAGGATAATCTGAGGGGAAATGAGTTTGGAAAATGGAAATAATGTAATATTAGTTTTTCTTTTTATGATGTAATTTAACCCTTAAAAATGTATCTAGTACTTCCAAGGCTACTAAAATAATCAGACTTTCGAGACATGATCTTTTGTGATCATGAAAATTTTATGTAATAATGCACAGACATTGGGTAACTATGGTCTGTGCTTTACATTTTATATGAATGAAATATCATTATTTCCATGTGTGTGATATTAATTTTAAAATATTTTTTTATTATGTGAATCAAATTTGGAATCAATTATATCCATATTTTTAATCAGAGTAATTTTAATTACATAATAATGTCATCATATATTATTATCAAAATAAATAGTGAAAATTGTTAAAATATATTTCCATTTTATAGGTAAAAATGGATTTATGGGGGGTTAATCTAAAATGATTAGGTTTATAATGACCTAAAATATTTCCCAAAAACTTTTTTTGTTGATGTATGATTACTCTATAATGTATTATTATGTATAATAATCTATCTTCTACAATTTTTAACTATGAAAAAATATTAGAACACTTTTAATTTAAAAAAAAATACAAATCTGGTGGTCGCCTTAATTCTAAAACGTCAGTCGATATCTAATATTCCTAAATCATTCACATAATATTATTTCATCAAAAACATAATTAAATCACATCCAAACTTCAATAACCACATCTTATATACTTGGTTTGTGAAAAATTATATATTTGTAAGTCTTTGGCTTAAGCCTAATGAGTTTACCAAATGAAGGGGTAATGTTCGTCAAGGATATTTTTTATTTTATTTTTCCCTCCAACACTTTGAATTTTTACTAAAACGTCTTATTAAATTATAATATGTATCCTTCATAGAGTTTTTTTTAAAATGATTTAATTTATAAACCCGTCTCCTCTACCTTATAATGGGTAACAAATTCACCATTCCGGTGTACGGTGGACAACTGCCTCACAAACCAATGTAACTCATCGTTCTGATACCTCATTGCATTGTTTAGAATGATGATAAATACTATATATATATATATATATAACATTTAAAATATATTTATACCTATTTATTAATTATAAAAGATATATCATTGTATGTCAAAATCTGTATGGGATATGAGAACATCGATTGTGTGTACGGTGAACATGTGCCTCTCGAAGCTATGTGATTTGTCTTACACAAACAATTTATATGGAATTTGATAAGGATAATGTTAATGATGTTATATTATATATATTAATTAATTATAATTTTAAATACATATTAATAAATGAATTAAATATAATATATCATTTTTTCTTATGTTTCAACTAACAAAATGATGAAATCATTGTTCGTGTTTGTGTGCACTACCACCATCAAGAAGTGATGTGACTATGCTTTTATCACCAAACCACATAGATTAAATATAAATAAATATATAAATAAATAATATGGAATAAATTATATTATGATTATTATGTAATTATAATATGTTACTTCCCATCATTCCACAATGATGATTGAAAAATGAAAACGTTAGTCTTATGTATATACGACCTTCCATTTCGATGATTATAAAATAGTTAATTTTTCAAAACTATCATAAATTATTGGTAATAAAATAATTGTTGATCTTTAAATATTATAATTAGTTCATTATTATAAATCTATTGATTATGGATATGTATAATATTTATAGGAACGAAAACTCTGATAAAAAAGCACGAATTTGAAAATAAGGTAATTAGAACCCATAATAATAAAATTTATGAAACATTATTAAAAAAAGGTTTATATTATGATATAAAATGATTTTATATTATGTTATAAATTTCTATAAGGTTATTTAAAAGGTTATTAAAAAATTTAAAACAATTATACATGAGTTTCAATAATGATCAACTGAAAGGATGTGTGAGGTAATGGTTTCTAATATCATTTTTACTTTCATGAGACAAATTCGATATCACAACATAATTACATTGTATACTATATATACTACCCATTTAATATATTATATCATGATTATTCTTATATTCATGATATTTAATGATTTATTTTATGTCATTTCTTTTGTGGGGCTTTCCATTTATATGTCAACTAAGAGGTAATGGGTTTGTTCCCAATCACAACATTATTAGGAATTTTATTTGTTTTAGTATATCGTGGGGGAAATATTTAATGTTTTTACCATATAATAAATAAATTTTCATCTAATATGGTTATTCAAAAACATTCTTATGTAGTAATACCATATTTAACCATTGGAATTTAAAATAATTTATAATGTTTTTAATAAAATCTGATTTTTTTCTATCTCTTATGTCGGGAATATGATTTCATCCAAACTAACATTATATTAAAATTATTTGAAATTTTTTATACTTTTAGATGAGTATTTATTACTGGTGTTTATAATCATTTTTACATTTTAGAAAAAAATCAATGGAATATTCATATCATTTTAAAAAAATATACTCTTAGAATTTACAAAAAATGAAAAATGAATCTTTGGTTTGACATACTCAGTATGTATAGAATTTAAATTATTAATGAGAACTCAATTATTTAAATATTACTATATAATTTTAAAAGCATATTTTCAATTAATATTATTTTAAAATTATTTTATCTTTTATTTTTAAAAAGACATTTTCAAATTGAAAAATTTATTTTTTTTAATAATGATTGTATTTAATATTTTTTAGTATTTGTAATAATAAATTAATCTAATCATTTAATGAGAATATTTTACAATAAGGATATTTTTTATTTATATCATCATTATAAATTCATATTTTTGTATAAGATCATATTAATTGATCATGTACAGTTTTTTTACCAATCAATTTGTTTTTACATTAAGTGGTTTATGATTATGTTTGTTGATTGAAGTAGATATGGAATTTTCAAAAGAGAGTTATTCAATAAGAATGATTTTAATGATTTTGTTTCATAACTACCATATTTAGAAGTAATTATACTTTTTAACGGATGTGTTGGTCCTCTTTGTCCGGTTTATATATGATGAGTTCAAATGAATCAAACTGAATATGGATTTGGTTGAGGCCTTACATGTTTTTATAGATTTCAGGTAAAGCAACTCGATGGTAACAAATTTCATAGAATATGCCTCGATGGTATTAGATATCTTGTTACAATCCTCAGTTGTATGTTATTTATTTCTATGCTCTACATTTCATAATTTTGAATTTAGTTTTGGATACTCCATGTCATTATTTAATTAGTTAGAATTTACATGATTATGTTTAAAATATCATCTGATTATTTATATGGAATTGTTTTATCATAATTTATTCCTACCATATTATACCAAATTTATTGATTAAATTGAATTTTATTTTGTTATTTACCTTTTTTATATTTATTGTGTTATATTTAATTATATAACATAATGCTCACATACCATTACAATGAATCTGAGCTCACTGCATTCTAATGTTTGATTTTCTACAGGATTCTAGGAAGTTTATTATAATTTTAATTTTGGGATTCACTAATGAAAATAATGTTATTCTAAGTGAAATTTATTTTTTTATTTTAATTTTTAAAATTTAATTGGTATTTTGTGTATATATATATTGTTTCATGACTATTAAACTATTACATCATTCCAAATGTGATTCCATGTATTTAATTCTAATGTAATAAATCAGATACCTGATTTGGGCATCTTGGGTTGGTGTCACTATAGTTAGTATTAATGGGAGTTTCGTAGAAACATTTTGAACTAAATTATACCATATATACATAACAATCATAACCCCATAAAAATTATAAGGATAATAATGGGATAAAATACATGTTTTTTGTAAGGAAAATTTATGTTGGTTTTCCTTATAACACAAAACTTTTTTGATATTTTATGTTGATGTTGTTCTGGAATAGATGTGACTAAGTGCAATTAATCCAAAAATAATGCATTGAAATTGACCTTATTTTCACATGGTGAATGAAAATAGTCCTTATTATGAACCTAGTTTGACACTTCTAGAGGATATTCATAGAGAAATTCCTATTTTCATTACTAAAAAATTTTATTGGATTTGAAAATTATGATTTCTACAAATAAATCCTTTTTATGGTTATTAAATTAGATATGCATAAATTTTTCTATTTATCTTATGTGTTTCACTATATTTTTATATTATAAATAATTGTTCATAAATTTACAATATAATATATTATACGAAATTATTGTGAAATATAGCATAATGGAAGGAATGTAGACAATATCAATAAACATTCTACATGTTTTTAATTCCTTCTTGGGAAATATAATGAAGTTGGAGCTAGATTTATGGTTGAATATTTTTGAGTTATAACCATATTGCGGAAATTGACTCTAGTTATTAGAAACAACTATTTCTATATGGTGTAGTCTACTGATCTACCTAGTGGTGTGACAATGTTAGAATTCTACATGCATTAGAATCAATTATCCATCAATTGGACAAAAATTACATTTTTATTTAAGAAATGAATATGTTCCATAGAGAATATATTTCATTCCATGAGATATTGGGAAAGGGAGAGAGTTGTTATGGTAGTTTATCATCTCTCCTGAGATGCAGATCAATGGTGGTAATCCATTCATAACACTACAAATAGAGTGAAAATGTAAAGAATATAGAGGAATGATTTGAAGCTAATTGTCATGGAAAAATGTTTTCCTCATAATAAATGAGAATAAACAAAAATGTTGTTCTTGAATCTAACTAAAAAAGACTAGTAAAATGTTACAATGTATAAAGACACCATTCAAGGATAGAATGCAATGAAGTTGAATTCATATATAATACACAGAACAAGATTTACATTTTTATGGGAATAAGACAATCATATAAATAGAACAAGTCTCTGAAACATTCTCATCATATGAGAAAATAGTATCAGGTTCTAACAACTTTGAGAAATAATTATCCAAGCCTTATGGTTTTTAAGGTAACTAAGTAATGAAGTGGTTGGAAGTGAAAAAAATAAAATTATTAAGCTAATTAAGACTTTTAAATTTTTTGATACATAAGGAAAGAAACACCTCTTTACATTCTTACATGGAAATAGTGTTCACTATATGTGTAGAGAAAAATGACACAATTATCATGATTTCAATTTCATGAAATAATATGCTGCTGTGAAATGCATCCACTATAAAGAGATAAGGATCGAAATAAATGAATTACATAAGTGCATGGGAAAATTAATATAATAGAGATAACGAGTAAATTATGTTAATATAATTCTAATATAACCAAATTATATTGATTAATTTCCTTATATATTTGAATCTATGAAACATGTTGTAAAATTATTTTATTAGATTAATTTTGGAAAAGTAAGAGTATTGTACTATATTAATTTTTAATTATGGAGTTGAAAGCATATGTTAAACATTACCAAAGAGTCAGAAAAATCATTCAATGGAAAATTATATATAATGTAAAACACATGCCTAAGAAAATTATAACCCATAATAATATCCTAATGTTGGGAAAATGATATTGGGATAATGAGGTGATTAATATGGATAATGTAAATTGAATTGTACTCACTACCTTGGAACTGATTAATGAATTGTTTATTTTTGAATCATTGTGAGCTTTTGTATTTTGTTTTGGAACTTAATATTTTTTGAGGGTCATATGGTTAACTATTTATGACATTGTTAAAGTTAACCGTTGGTTGAGTATTTAGAAATTAATGTATTTATTCAACATATTACAATTCCTTCATATTATATATCTTATGTGAACCTTTTTTACAATCACATGTAGGAGTCATAGGAAGGACATATCATTCAATTATAGATCTTACAATCTATTAAAATTTATTTTTAGTGCATCAAGAATAAAAAAACACCTAGAATATTCACTTATTATAGTATTAAATGATGGGAAAATTGATCAAATACAAACCAAAAGATGAAATTATGCATATAAAATATAATGTTATCATGTATGTATATTTTCATATATTCTCAATCGTTGTGGTAAATCAATTAATCAAATCTAGGAATAGGATGTTGAATTAAAATTATAATCTTATTACATTCAGATATAATGAAATAGAATGAAATTTAAATCAAGATAGGTTTATAATTTTGAGGCCATGGACATTTCATAAATCATTCACATTCATTTAATCAATTTCCCCAATAACCCTCTATAACTAATTATGGTTTTCACCAATGTCCATATCATTACATTCCACTAATGTTCTCTTATATAAGTAACTACTTATATTGTAATTCCCCAACCCAAGTTACCCAGAGTCAGGGAATTATTACATAATGTTGGCATGTTCACAAGGAAATCATGACTCAAAAGACCGATCAGTTTACTATTATTGGAAAAACAAGATTCATACATAACTTCAACTATACAACATTAAAAGAAATACAACACGAATTTGTTTCATTGGAAACATCCAAACCTCCTAAATAATTTTTGAAAATAACTCATAACTAACTTTTTAATTTCTTGGGAAAATGAAACATATGAAAGGGGTGAACTCAAATGCTCAATAAGGGTATGAAATACAGGGTAATATAACATAAATATTAAGCATGATGAATAATTTAAACAACATTCCTTTACCAATAATAAACATGAATACTTTTATGGAAGGAATATGAGCTGAGAAAATAATTCCATAATAAAAAATAATCATAGGTATTATACTAGTCGAATGACCACATGAACCATCAATATTATTTTCATAATGAGTAAATTTATAATGTCGGACATTCTAAAAGATTTTCCCAAGGCCTCGGCCAAGAGGTATAAAATTGATTAAGGCCTCGGCCAGAACCTTATATCAAAATTGGGAAATGTCCTTGACCAATTTCACATTTATTTTTCTCATTAGACCAACTGAGCATCGAAAAGCTATAGCAGGCTCCACCCGTCACATACTAAGTCCAGTACATTCCTCATATGAAAAGGTTTAAACATATCATAAACAATTGTATTAAAACTAGAATATGAAATTTCAATACCGTAACCATAAACCATGAATGGTATAAAAATAGCACATCCACAATCAAACATTTCACAGAAACCTTGAAGAAAATATGGATGTTTTTATCACAATAAATCAACTTCAAATAATCTTAAGATCCATCAAAGGATGTTGATATTGATGAAATCAAAAACCTTTTAATAGAAATACCACTTTCTATTTTGAAATAATTTATGACTCACATAATTATAATGAAAATGAATATTTTGAAAATATTCTTATAAGCTTGTAAGGGAAACATCAATGATTTTATAACGGTGTAAAATAGCCGCACCCACCATATAAGTTTAAAAAAGGCATTCTTACATTAATTCTATCGAAATGGTTAAGAAAGACATTGTTTGGAAAATTATGCAAAGATTCCTTTATAAAAATCTTATAAATATTCATAAAAGTGTATAAATGACTTTAACCCAAAGTCTATAAAATAGGATGAATGATTTGAAATTCATTTTTAAGAAACATGGAAGGGGATGATAAAGAGGTACTAGTAGATAATTATGTATAAACAACCTCAGATAATGAAGATATTGTGAAATAAACCCTTACCTTGTACATTTCCCTAGTCAAGGGTAGGTTATCCTAATGTATAATGGTGAAATAATTGTTATTAAAATATAAAATAATCATATTCAATAATATGATATCATATATTATCTTTTAACATTGCCTCGTCAATAATATCTTAGTATTATTGTTGTTTCGGGAGTTAAAAAATTCATTTTCCTGTATATTACTTGTTCTGTGAGTCATAATTGTTATGCAAGGGATGTATCATATTCATATCCAGAATTATATCAAGTATTTATACATTATTTTTAATCAACTAATGAAAATTAATCTTGAATGGATACGATGGGGAATTAATCTCATCGTGTTCATGGAGATGGTAATTAGTACGTATGCACAAGCGAAAATAACATTATTTGAAATTATAATATTATATAATTGGATGGTATAACATATATACAGAATCATTATCATGTTATATTTATTATTTATATGAATTAAACATCATTATTAAACACATCCAAATAATAATGTATTGAATAATAATTACACCACGATGTAGAGAAGCTAAGTCGTACGTATGCACCTATGATGAAATGTCATTAAAAGGATGGATAGAATAATGAATATGGATGTAGCATATTTTTAATGGCATAATAGTATATAGAAAATACTGGAGTTATTATTTTATAAGGGAAATAACAAATATAGTGGAATTGGAAGAAGAAATGAACTTGAAAGAGGGTTGTGAAATTATTTCCTCTTCTTCGGGTTCTTCCTTTTGATTTGATCAAAATGGCTCCTTAGTTTGAAATTATGATTAAAATAAGGACTCTAGGTTGAATTGAGGGAAGTTGGGAGGATATTTAGGATGGGTTTGGCCAAATAAAAACGTTTTATGGTATGAATTAGAAAGAAGGGGGAGTACCCTTTTATAAGAGGGGTGAGGGGCACCGTAGTAAAAATAAATATAATATGATTTTAAAATAAAATAATATTCGGTTTCTAATGGAACTAAACTGATTTATTTCGAGTATAATGTGGGTATGGTTCTAAATACATTCAACAAATTGGTTTTAGATAGGTTTGGGTCACTATATTAACTTTATCTTTTAGATTTAACTCTTAGTTAATTAGTTTGACATTTACCATGTCTCTTTGTATTTTTATATTATTTAGTTTATCAACATACTATAAGCTGCCAATCGAACCAAAAGTGTTTTATTAATGACATAGCTATAATTTTATAATTCCATTGGCTGAAAATTATATTTTTAGTCATAATATATAAATTAATAATATAATATTTGTTTTAAAACTCCTTTATGTCAATTTTGATATTATTTAATAATGGATTTTAGATAAATTAGAAAAAACACAATTATTTCAATAAAAATTCATTTAATCAATACTAACATGTCATATTACCCAATAAAATTCGTGTATGGCATCAAAACATTTTAATTTCATTTATTATAACATTTATAATACCAATTATTTTATTCATTCATTAATAAGGAAAATACTACATCATCATTGTGTCATAAATTAATTTAATTATTCAATGTATAAAAATTAAAAATAAATACCATTACATAGGAAATATTTTCAGATTTCTAATGAATATTTATAGTAAAAAATATAACATATTTTACCCTATTTAAAAATTGTTTTGCTAAAAGATATATGCTTATGCAATTTTTGTTTTTACATTAACATAAGTAATATAAAGAGTCATTATCACATAAAAGTGTCTTCATGGGGACCCAAAATTGACCCAAAGATGCCCATGGTCAGAAATATATCATCCAATAGGGTTATGAAATGTTTTAGGGAAATTTATCATTATTATAATATTAAATTTTTACCCTAATTTACCAGATTTACCCTTCAACCATGGTATATTAAATATTTTCCAAAATAATTATACAAAGTTTATAAAAATAAAATTTACCAATTTACACAATTTGGACCTCTTGATTATAAATATTTAATCCATTTTTCTAAATTCAAAACACAGAAGTGGCAGAAATTAAATTAAAATTAATTCCCACTGTCAAAACAATAAGCATGTTTTTAACAAATAATAACTATAAAAAGATTGGCACTTTCTTATGTCCAATTTAAATGTGAAATTATTTAAAATGACCAAAATTGGATTAAATGTTAAAAATACAATCTTATTATACTTTAAAATCACTCAAATTTATAATTTATCACTATTAATTATTTCAATAAAAATAGTTGTTTTTAATTAAAATTTAGTAATTTTCACTATTCATTAAAATATGAATGTTAACAGAAAAGTACAAAAATTTCACCCTAAGATAATTTCTATATTACGAATCCAAAAATGAATTCCATTTTGAATGATTAAATGTATAATGTTTCAAAAAGTGGGCATTACTATTCATAACGGCTAGTTGATTGGTTGTGGTGTTTTAGAACATGAAGTTGCATACAACACACGCTAATATATTATTCAAATAGAAGAATGCCATGGAATCTTGGGGTGTTACATTCTCCCCTACTTCAAATAATTTCATCCTATAAATTTCAAAAATACTACCCCATGAATAGACTCTGGTGGTTCTTCATCAAAAGTTCATTGGGTTCCCTCATTGTGTCTTCCATCTTATGGTTTCTCTATAGAACATTGACCAAAGGATTTGTCTGGTTTCTCAGCACTTGTTTTTTGGTATCAAAAATCCAAATGGGATCATCGTAATAAGGCATATTGGGTTCCAGTTCTACTTCCTCATAAGTAAGTACATGTGTTGGGTCAGGCTGGTATTTTCTCAACAGTGATATGAAAAACACATTGTGAACTTTGGAGAGACTTGGTGGCATTTCCAAATGGTAAGCTACAGCCCTAATTCATTGTAAAATTTCGAAAGGTCGTATGTATTTGCAACTCAATTTACCCTTCTTAACGAAACATATTACTCCCTTCTATTGAGATACCTTCAATAAAACATGATCTCCTACATGAAATTCCAAATATTTCCTTCGGTTGTCACCACAACTCTTCTGCCAAATTTGTAATGCTTTGATGTGGTTTTGGATTACCATTATATTTTCTATAGATTCCTGCACCAGTTCTGGGCCTGCATGTTTTCTTTCACCAACATCATCTAAACAGGTTGTTGTGAAACATATCTTTCTGTATAAAGCTTCATATGGTAGCATCCGAATACTTGAATGGAAGCTATTATTATAGAAAAATTCAACAAGAGGTTAATATTGATCTCACATACCATGAATGTCATGTGAGCAAGATTTCAACATTTATTCTAAGGACTGAACAGTCCGTTCATATTTTTCATCATTTGGGTGGGGGGGGGGGGTAGGCAGTGCTCAAATGAAGTTCAGTATCAAGGGCTTTCTAAAGACTTTTCCAGAATCTTGATGTAAAATGTGGATCTCGATAAAAAACAATCGATATGGGTACTCCATGAAGTCCCACAACATCATTAATATATATTCTTACTAGACTTTCAAGTGGTAAATCCTCCCTTATATCATGAAAATGCTTTGAATTGGAAAAATGATCAACAACGACCCATACTACATCATTCTTTCTAGGAGTCTTTGGTAGTCCCATGACAATGTCCATCATGATATTATCCAATTTCCACTCAGGCATGGGAAGAGGTTGCAATACTCCTCCAGGTTGTCTCCTTCTAGCTTTCACTTATTGAAAAACTGTACATCTTAACACAAAATCAGAAATCTCCCTTTTCATGTTTTCCCACCAAAAATGTTCCTTCAAATCTCTATACATTTTGGTTCTCCCAGGGTATATAGGGGAATTGGAAATAAGAGCATCATCCGAAAATTATCTTTTTAGATCAGGTATATTGGGAACACAAAGTCTCTTCCCAAATATCAAAATTCCATTATTATATACAATGTCACTCAATCTCCCATCATTCACAGAATTAATCTTCCTTTGAAACTCTTCATCATCAGTCTGAGATCTCTTTATCCTTTCTAGTAATGATGGGATGGAAAACATTTAAAATATCATTGATGTTTAACCATCCCTAGTTAATCCCATATATAAATTTACTAGATCCATGTATATATGATCCTTTTAAACTTTCTTCTTGTTCAAAACTCCATGATCCTTTCAATCCACATTTGTAGCAAACTCCTTTTACTTTTAGACAATAATCAGAGTGCTTCCTTCCACAATTATCATAGGATGGAATTAAATTCTTCAATTATTCCCTCTTTCTTTATTTCTATTCCCATAGTGTTCAGCAGATCTCTTCTTCTCTTTCTATGGTTTAAAGTCATAAGACTTAGATAATTCCTTTTCTGTCTTTATAGCACATGAGAAAATATCTTTGTATGATGAGAAGGATTTTGATACAAATTCTCGATGGAGAAATGGTTATAAACCATCAAAGAAACGATAAATATTACTTCTTGGGTTACATATGTAATTTGTTTCATGCCTTTATAACCTTGTAAAGTTAGCTTCTTACTTTGCGACGTTCTCATCCCCCTTTTTCCACAGACACAAAAACTGTCTTTCTATATCCGCTCGATTGTCATGAAGAAAGTATTTTTCTAAGAGAATTTATTTAAACTCCCTCCATTACATATTTGATACTTCCTCATCATCCTTTGTGTATTGAATCAATGCCCCCCATTGATCAACATCTCCAGTAAGGTGGTAAATGGCTATGAAAACTTTTCCCCTATCACATATACGACAAGCATGGAACATTTTCTCTAAGAATTTATCCATTACTGAACCACAAATGGATTTGTACTCACATTGAATATTGGTGTTTGTTTCCTCATGAAGAAATCTAACATTGATCCTCCACGTTGCGGATCAGGGTGCTCCATATGGGTCAGGTTATTATTCATAACCTGAGTTAGTTTTCCCAATACCGTGATAAGATGATCAGCACTAGTTATATTACCAACTCCACTATAATTTTCTGGATCCATAGGGAAAACACTACATGGAGTGTGTGCATTGATACAATTTCTATTTCTTCCACTAGGAACCATTTCTAAACAATGGAATACACTATATTAGTTTATGAATTGCAATACATAAATCCAAACTTGTGAAACACTTAATATAAATTGAACCGTTTTTGTATATAATCCATAATCAAAAAAATGTTTTCTTTGAGGAAGTATATACTAATAAACCCTTCATAATGGTTAGTAATGAAAATGAGAATTATCCTAAGAATATCCCCTATGAGTGTCGTAACAAAGAGTTCTGCAAGTCCCGTTGTTATAAAAAAGTTCATGTTCGAGTATAGCTCAAAGCGTTGTTTTTTTGTTTTACCCCTAGGTACATATGTGATAGAGCCTCCTCTACCTGCTTGTATCCAGATAGGGATATATTTTTTTGGAAAAATCAAAAAATCACTAAAATACCATAATACCAAGAAGTTATTCTATATTAATCCTCAATGTCTATCTTATGGCTATGCACTCTAATCAGAGTTTATCTAAATCTAGATTCCAATGTTTGTACTAAACTTCCTATGATACAAACTATAACGCCCCGTCCCCAATTACCCATAGTCGGTGCATTATTACATAACATTGGCATGTCACAAGGAAATCAGGTCTCGAAATCTCGATCATTTTAGTATTATTGGAATCCAGATTCATACATAAGTTCTAGTTTAGAACGTGAAAATAAATACAACAAGAATTTATTCCATTGGAAAAATTCAAGCCTCCTAAATAATGAATACAAGTCACTCATAACTAAATTCTTCATAACCTGGGAAAATGAAACATAAGAAAGAGGTGAGCTCAAATGCTTAGTACGGGTAATAAATACAGAGGAAGATAATATAAATATTAATCATGGTGAATAATTGAAACCACATGCCTTTACCAATAATAAATATGAATACTTTTATCGCAGGAATATGAGTTGAGTAATAAATGCCATAATAAAACATAATAATCTATATTCTACTAGAAAAATGACCACATGAACCATAAATATTATTTTCATAATGAGGAAATGTATAATGCTAGAAATTCTAAAACATTTTGTCAAGGCCATAGCCAAGACTTCTAAAAATGATTAATGCCTCGGCCAAAACAGTATATCAAAATTGGGAAAGGGCCTCGTCCAATTCCACATCTAGTTGTGTTAAGAGACACACCGATGCATCAAGGAGCTATAGCGGGCTCCACCCGTCACATACTAAGTCCAATACATTTCTCATATGAAAAGGTTTAAACATATCATAAACAATCGTATTAAAACTAGAATACGAAATTTCAATACCATAACCATAAACCATGAATGGTATAAAAATAGCACATCCACAGTTAAACATATCACAAAACCTTGAATACAATATATATGTTTTGTATCATAATAAATCATGTTTAAATAAACATAAGATCCATCAATGGAGGTTGATATAGATGAAATCAAAAACCCTTTTTAGAGAAATACCTATTTCTATTTTGAAATCATTTAAGAGTCACATAATTATAATGAAAACAATTGTTTTGAAAATATTCTTATAAACTATTAGGGGAAGCTTCGACGATTTTATAATGGAGAAAACTAGCCGCACCCACCGTATAAGTTTAAAAAAGACATTATTACATTAATTATGTCGAAAAGGATAAAAAGGAACTTGTTTGGAAAATGAAAGAAATATTCATTTATAATTATATTATTAAAATTAAAACAAGTGTATAAATTAATTTAACAAATAGTCTGTAAAATAGTATGATTGATTTCAAATACATTTTTATGAAACATGGATGTGGATGATAAAGTGGTCCTTGTAAATAATTACGTATAAACAACCTCAGATAATGAAGAGATTGTGAAATAAACCCTTACATTGAACATTTTCTTGGTCGATGTTAGGTTAACTTCCTTTATAATTGTAAATAAATTATTATTAAATTATAAAAGAATCATATACATTAATATGATATCATATATGATCTTTTAACATTGCTTTATTAATAATATCTTAGTATTATTATTTTTTTGGTTGTTAACAGATTTATTTCCCATTATATTCCTTGTTTTGTGAGACATAATTGTTATGGAAGGGATGTATCATATTCATATCCAGAATTATATCAACTCTGTATACATTATTTTCAATCATATAATGAAAATTAGTCTTGAATGGATACAATAGGGAATTAATCTCATCGCGTTCGTGGAGATGGTAATCCGTACGTACGCACGAGTGACAATATCATTGTTTAATATTAAAATAATATATAATTGGATGGTATAACATATATAAAGAATCATTATCATGTTATATTTATTATTTACATGAATTAAACATCATTATTATACCCGTACAAATAATAATGTATTGAATAACAATTACACCACGATGTGGAGATAGTAAGCCATACGTACGCACATATAGTGACATGTCATTCAAATGATGGATAGAATAATGAATTAAGATGTAACATATTTTTAATTCCATAATATTAGATAGAAGATACTGGAGTTATTATTTTATAATGTAAATAAAAAATTACAAAGTGGAAGAAGAATAGAACAGGAAAGAGGGTTGTGATATTATTACCTCTTCTTCGGGTTCTTCCTTTAGATTTTATCAAAAGGGCTCCCTAGTTTCAATTTATGATCAAACTATGGACTCTAGGAAAAATTGAGGTAATTTGGAAGCATATTTGGGTAGAGGTTGGCCAAACCAAAAGGCATTTATGGTATGCATTAGTGAGAAGTTGGAGTACCCTTTTATAAGATGGGTGAGGGGAACCTTAGGAAAAACATAAAATATTATTTTATAATAAATTTATATTTGGTTTATAATGGCTCAAAACTTATTTATATAGAGAATAAGGTGGGTATGTGTCTAAATACACTCAACCAATAGGTTTTAGACCGGTTTGGGTCACAATATTAACCTTATCTTATAGATTTAACTCTTATTTAATTAGTCTGACATTTACCATGTCTCTTTGTATTTTTTTAGTAGTTGGTTATTAAACATACTATAAGCTGCCAATATAAAGACAAGTTTTTCATTAATGAAATTAAAATAATCATATAAGTCTTTTTTCCGAACCTTAGATTTTTCAAAATATTATATCTATTAATAGTATAATATTTTTTTAAAAACTCTTTTATGTCAATTTTGACAATATTTAATAATTCATGTATGTTAAATTCTTCAAAGCATTATTAATTTGAACCAAATTAATTTTATCAATAATAAAATGTCATATTAACAAATATAATTCGTTTATGGCATCAAAACTTTCAAATTAAATTTATTTTAACATCTATAATACCAATTATTTGATTCTTTCATTAATAAGGAAATTACTACATCATCATTGTGTCATCAATAAATTAAAATTTTCAATGAATAAAATTTATAAATAAAATACCATTATTTAGTAAATATGTTTATATTTATAAAGAATATTTATAGTCTATAATATATCATATATGACCCTATGTAAAAATTGTTTTTCTAAAAGATATATGCTTATGTCATTTTTGTATTTGCTTTAACTTAATTAATATAAAGTGTCATTACCAAATACAAGTGGCTCCATGGGGTCCCAAAATCGACCCAAAGATGCCCATGGTCGAACATGTATCAACCAATAGGGTTATAACACGTTTTAGGGTAATTTAGTATTATTATAATATTATTTTTTACCCATATTTACTGGATTTACCCTTTATCCATTGTAAATAAAATATTTACCGAAGTAATTATTCAAAATTTCTAAAAATCAAAGATACTTATTTGCACAATTTGGACATCTTGATTCTCAATATGGAATCCATTTTTCTAAATTCAAAACACAGTTGTGGATGAAATTAATTTAAAATTAATTCCCGTTGTCAAAACAAGAAGCGTGTTTTTAACAAATAATAACTATCAAAAGATGGACACAATATTATGTCCAGTTTAAATGTGAAATAATCTCTAATGGCCAAAATTGGATTAAATGGTAAAAATATAATATAACTATACTTTAAAATCACTCAAATTAATAATTTATCACTCTTAGTTATTTATATTAAAAATGTTGTTTTTAATTAAAATACACTAAATATAACTATTCATCAAAATATGAAAGTTATGAGAAAAGTACCAAAATTTCACCCTAAACTAATTTTGATATTCTGAATCAAAAAATGATGTAAATTTTGGAAGATAAAATTAATTAAATTTCAAAAGGGGGTTATTACTATTCATAATGGCTAGTTGATTGGTTGTGGTTTTTTAGAACTCAAAGTTGTGTACAACACAGGCTACTGTATTATTCAAAGAGAAGTGTACCGTGGAATATTGGGTGTTACATATATTCTCTATCAAATATTATTTTAACTAACATTTGTCTCTTATTTAGTGTAATTATTGTTAACCATTTTATGATATGGGTTTCTATATAATGATATTTCTATATTTCCATCAATTTATTATTAGGACCATGATTAAATTTTTAGGACGCAATTTATTTGATTTGGTAGAATTTAAAACCCATTATTTTAAAAAAATTATCATATTATATAGAGTGTATTATAGGAAACACCATGTATATAAATAATATAACAAACTGAGACATGATGATATACATTGTTTTTTAATGTAAATTTGATCTTATGAGAGTTTGAAATGCACCTAACATTGGGTTGTAATGAATCATGACACATTATTGCAATATTATTATTTAAACATTATCATTATAAATGAACTGTTAAATTAGATATAATGAATTGTAATATATAAATTAGAAAAAATTATGCTTTATCCTTTTATAAATATAATAATCTTGGTATTTATTTATTATAGATAAATTTATAACAATTTGAATGAAAAAGAAATATTTTCTGAAAAAATATTATGTTTATATAAGGTGGTTTAGTCCAAATTTGATAACATAATTTATAATTAAAATATAATAAATTTTGAAAATTTATTTAAAAAATATTTTTTTTAAATTAGAATATCAAAATTATGTTATGGTGATTCTTTTAATATTTTTATGAAATGATTCTTTTTTGGATGAAATAAAGGAAAATTGTGATATTTAATTGAAACAAATATCATTTAAATGAAATATAAAGTGAATTTATATTCCAAATTGGATTAAAAGTATAATTAGTACAATTATATATTTAATAATTCAATTTATTTTATTGGGGACAGTTTCATATTAAATTTTTATATAAAATGATTTTAAAATGGTGAACATTTTCACTTAAATAACCCCTTTCATGTGGTGTCTACATGATTAATTTTTTATTAATATTTTCCTCTTATATGAATGGAATTTGGGAAAATGGTTTCTGTATTTTTATACAAAATAATTTATATTATTAAATAATAATAATAATTTGTCTAAAATTAATAATGAATATATAAAAATTAAATTACCACATTTAAGTTAAAAATGGGTTTATCTGGGCTCAAAATAAAATTTAAAGAGTTAAAATGATCTACAATCATGTCGAATATATAACTAATGGGATTACCTCCACCATAAATTGTATAATTATAGATTATAATCAATTTTTTATTCTTTTTAAGGACAAAAACATGGGTACACATTTTTGTTTTAAAATATTACATGTCTTCAACCAACGTTAATTATAAAAGGAACCCCCATCACCTGACCACTTCTCATCTTCACACGCTTTTTTATAACAAATTTCCTACTTAATTAAATTAATAATATCCCTACCCCCATCATAGATTCTATTTTTTTATCAAATCCAACCTTCTAGTGAAAACATAAGCATGTCACATGAGGAGCATGTAACATTATTTAATGAAAATTTTGATTTTATATCTTAATCCACATATATAATTTATTTATAAAAAAATTATTATATAATTACCTAAATTTATTGAATAAACATATATTTTGAAATAATTACTTTATTATCTAAAACCATCCATGATTCTGTCAAATGGGTTTTGAATTCATCAATTATGTGTTCGGTGGACAACCGCCTCGAAAAAATATGTCATTAATATTTCCATTAGCACCTCTCATTGTTGCGTATGGTGATGGATGTGACATTTATATATGTGATTTATAATATATTTATATCAATTATTTCATTATATAATATGTAAATATTTTACATTCCATTCCATAGGTGATAAGATTATACAGGTCATGTGTTCATTGGACCACTGCCTCATTAAGCGATGTGATTAATCTTTCAATAACAGTACTACATTGAAGTTGAATAGTATAATTTTAACATTTATATATGATATAATTTAAATAATTATGATATTCATTACGAATTTATTATTCTTTAATGAAAATATATCATTTTATTTATTTCCTTTTCAATAACATAATAATGACAACATCATTCGTATATGGGTGGACTACCACCTTCACGGACCAATGTGACTGTATTTTCTTCATAAAAACATTAATGATATATATAAGTATATTTATTATAAAAATATGGAATAAATGATATTATGATAATTCTATAGAGATAAAATTTAACCTAATTTTTTTCAAAATGAAAAATGAAAATTTGAAACATTACTCAGTTGTGCATACACCCCACCTTCACTATGACTATAAAATAGTTAATTTTTCAAAACCAATATTTAAAAATGGTGATTAAATTATAATTGATATATACTTATAATATTTATGTCATGATTATTATTCTGGATATGATTGAACTATATAATATTCCAAATTACCATAACCTATTATGAACCTATTATACATGATATAATTGAAATATATAATAAGAGTTTCTTGTGTCACAATAATATCATTAAAAAATCTTCCATATTAAACATATTTTTAATTTGTGTGTTGTATATAATAAAAAATTTATATGTCATGTAACGAAGTTATTTATCATCATGTTATTTAATTTTTCATTTAATGTCATTTATTTTTTTGGGTTTCGATTGATAAGTTACCCAAGTGGTAAGGTTTAATTTCAATATTTCATAATTATTCCATATTGTTTTTGTTTATGTCCCCCTAAAGGCAGTCATTTTTTTATATATAAAAATAAATATAATTTATTATAATATTTTAATTCATAAAATTTAATAATTAATAGAACCATTTTAAGTCATTTTTACTTAAAATTATTGGGAATGGTTTTTAAAAAAAAATAAATCATTATTTATCTTTTCAGTACAAAATTCATTTTCATAAAAACCCATGTCTTACAACTATAATTTCTAAAAGGGTTTCCAAATTTCTAATATCATTAATTAAAGATATGTTTAAACATTTTTATATAATAAAAAGTGTTTTAAAATGAATAATGATTTCATTTTCAAAACAATCTTCATTATTCATTTAAAAAAAATATGAAAGGAAACAATTTTTCAGTGTTCTCATAAATTATTGTATTTACATAATTAAATAACAGTCAATTTTTTAAAAAGGTTATTTATATATATTATCTTAAATTTAAATGTAATGTGTTTTCAAAATATATATTGAAATTTTTTTATGAAAAAATTATTTTCGTAATGAAAATGATTTTTCCTAAAGAATGTTGTCAATGGTGTTTTTATAGTATTTATATTTATTAATGAAATCAAAAAAGTCATGTACATATATATAGGGTGGGTATATTTTATTGATATCATCCTTATTATTTATTATGATGATTTATGATAAGTTTAATTGACTATGTATAATTATATTACCATTTAACATTTCATCTCTAAGTGATTTTTGATTATGTTTACTAGTTGTGGTAAATTTTAATATTTCATATATTATTTTTACAATATGAGTATTTATGTTTATAATGTTTCCCCCCATTAATCTATTGAATTAAATGTATGTTTTAAGTGATGGGATGACCCGATATACCCCCTTTATATGTTAGTATAAATTATTAAAAAATAGATATTTTTTTGGATGAGGGATTACCCAATTTAATGGATGACTTAGCACACACCATCATTGTATTCAATGTCATGGAACAAGACTTGAATGATTTATATTTATTTCACAAAGACAAGTGTAATTTTTTTTTGATTTCCATCATTATGAATTATGTTATTGATATTCCATGTGATTATTCGATCACTTAAAATATATGTGGTTACATTTTCAAGATCATGTTATTATTTACATAGAATTATATGACCATAATTTACACCTACTATATTATTATCATGTCATTAATTAAATGTATTTTGTTTATGTTATGTATTTCTTCCATATTTTTTATGTCCAATTAATTTATATTATCCACTCTCTGCTTACCCATAATTATTATATGATATCACAAATTTCTTATGTTTTATTTTCCCCAGGAAGAAAAGAAATAATTTTATATTGATATACAGGGATATGATTCGGAGGAAAATGGATTTCTATATGAAAATTCATTAAATATTTCATATTTAATAATTTATTGCAAATTACATGTATGTATTTAATTTAAATATATTATTCAAACAATTTTTCATTTTTTATTTGATTCCATGTATCATATGACGATGAAAAAAATGACATACCAGATATGGGGTACTATTGTTGGGTTTAATAAATACCATCATTATTTCCATTACATTTTAATTTTTCTAAAATCTATCATGTGTTTAGAGAATTTTCACCTCACGAAAGGCTGTGATACGTTATTAATTTACACTATACATGGAATGTAACATGGATAAATTTAATATATATATGAAATATATAAAATGAAATTGATTATTTAATATAATTATATATCCAAATTTGTTGTCTATTAACACAATAATGTAAATATATCATCGCTCAGGTGTATGTATGACCAACCGTATTCCGATAATGATGTGAATTTTCTCCATGTAAATCCAACAAGAATGACTATAAAAATGAATATAATGAGTATATATAATACTAAAAACATCAATATCACTCGGGAGATGATGGATCTATATCATATTACCATGAAACATAGCATTCATGATAATAAATAAATGAGATGTCAATGTAATTAGCACCAAAAATAATTAAAATATGTAAATATTATATTAAAATGATCATTAAATTGTTATATGTGAATCATTTATGATATTATATATATTATAATGGTTTTGGTAAAAATGAATAAAATGGTAAAACCTATTATAATGGAGGTTGTTTAATGATCAACCAAAATGATGTTAGTTGTAATGGAATTCATCTCAATTTTACTTTTCTGAGGTATATTTTATTATTTTGTACCTAATTTCATTTTTGTGGTAAATATAATACCCATTTTCATGTGGTATAATAAATAATAAATAATTCATGACATTTTAATTTTTAAATTGATAAATTTCCTCCAACTAGATTTTACAAGAATGTTATAAAGAGGTAACTAGTTTTATCTCTTCCAACTTTTATGTGATACATGTATGCAAATAACCAGCTGTTTTCTTTAATGATGTGTCTATATTTCCACATTGAAGTATTAAACATGAAAAACTTTTTTATTCTGATTTATGATTCATTTAATGTGTATTATTAAAGGGGTCAAAATAGAAAATTTACTAATGAGGTAAATTATATATTGTACAATCTCACATTATTTTTTAATAATTTACATTATCATTATACAATAACAATATTATTATAATTTATAATTGAAAACTAATATTATAATACAATAAAATATTATTTTATGATGGATAATATTATTTTATAAATAGTATACCATATTTATAAAAGGTTTTTTCTTTGAATTTTATTTTATTTTCTGGGTAAATATTGATAAATCATAATCCTTTACTCAATATCAATATTTTATGACATGAAATTATTACCAAAAACATAAATAAAGTATTAAATATATGAGGAATGATTTATACATGATGTAATGGTTGGGGAATGTCTATAGATTGACCCTCAATGCATTTACCGGTCACATGAGACAAATCAATTGTCCAGTTAAAATGGGTTTATACCCAGTAATTATAAACTCTAATATAGAGGTAACATGATTCCTAATACCAAAACATCCAATATTTACCCTTTCATTCATTACAAATTAATTTTATTATGAACCATGATATTTAAACAGTTATGATATCATTGGAGAATTTTGTTTTTAGTTTAATAATTAAATGTGATTTGTTTTTAGTTATTTACCATGAAAAATTGATTATTCCATATAAAACTATCGTAGTAATGTTATTTATTCAATACCTTGGTTCTTTAGTTCTTTATCTTTCTATAAGGATGATTCACGTAATTTTTTTAATGAAATTATTTTTCAGATATTTATCTTTTCATTATTAGTATTATTGATTAATTATATCCTCTAATATAATTTACATTTTTTGATCCACTAATTTCACCAATAATTTTACCTTCAATGAATCTATTTAGTGTAATACAAATTCAAGGCAATGATTTTTTATAGTGAATTTTTGTATTATTGATTATATGTTTCTATTTATTTTTTTAACTATTAAATGGGAATCATGTATGTATCTATTTTACCAAGAATACATAGCTATTCATTCATTTAGGTTATGATTCCATATATCTTATTACAATGGAATACACAATACAAATGCTCGGTGATACTGGAGTTGCGGTGGTTATATTGAGATGTGTGATGATACCCTAATGGGAGTCTTGAGAATAGTTTGAGAACAATGAATGGTATAAACATGGTTCTTAACTACTCTATAATGTGGAAGTACATTAATAGAGGGACTATAAGGAGATCAGGTTGGGTGTTTGGGACAAAACATGAATGGCTCAAGAAGTGGAATTTCATGAATTTGGTAGCCTTTTGATGCTTTCAATTTTTTATGTCTAGGTGGATTTGTGATTTTAGAAACTGAGTTGTGGGATGGGTGACCCATGATAGATGGGTGTAGGGGTGAGATATTGGTGAACGGCTTAGGATCCCAATGGGGATTCCTCCGTATGTGTTCGGACATATAGGGTTCTAAAAAGGATTCCTCCAATTATGTACAAATTCCTAGAATCCCAATAGGTATTCCACTACATTTGTAATAACCAAGAGGACCTAAATGAATTCCTATAAATAAACTAACCTAGAGTGGGTATGATCACAACAAAATTATTGAACCATGACCTAATGGAAGTATACAACTAATCATTCTTAGGAGACAGTTGTAATGTTGTTTTTTTACATTAGAGAACCCATCTAGTTCATGTTAAGTATCTAATATTTCAATAATTAAATAGAAAATGAATAGAAATATATTTTTATAAATGTATTGGTATTAATTGGGAAAAATGAATCTCTCAACAACATTAATAGTTGAGTTTTAATAAATCCAGGGATCTGGAACTACAAGTCTATTATATTAGTTGTACGTTCATCTTGAATCCTATGTGTGAGATATCATTATGTGCTACACAGTCAAAATCATATTTATATTTATAACATTATGACTAGATGTGTGATATAAAATATATATCATGTTGTATTATTGACAAATAGGTATCCATACCATAATTAATTAAGATAGACATTTCACATTAATTTTATTATTAAATTAGTATTAATTAAGGATTGTAGAGTGTCAAATTCATGGTGGGATAAGGATATAATATTCAATGATATAATTAATAGAATTTATATTGTTTCTGGGATTCTATCCTATATTGAGAAACAAAATAGGTTGTTGGTTGTATCTCTTAAATAACCTCTAGATAACATATCATCTATGATGATTATGATCACTTTGAACTATAAGATACTCTCATATTTTTCATAGATTCTTTATGACGGGAAATTGATCAATCAAAAATAGGTTATTCAATGTGAGTATTTTTTATCAATTCAATATTCACTAAGAATTTATAATGAATTGGGAAAAGTATTGAAGTCATCACAATCATTTTGTTGGGAATTCTAACCACCCAGTGCTAAAAGTATTTTAGACGAGAATTTGTGATGGATAGGGAAATCTATAGTAAATGCTCATATAATCCACAAAATTAAAGACGATCAATAATGATTTTTATATATAGTTCTTAAAAAAATCTATTTTCGACAGATTTAAATCTTTAATTAAAAATTCCATCTAAAATAGCCTTTAATTTATCAAAACATGCCCCTTCATCCCCATCCTCCCTCCTACTTCATCTCCCACAAAAATGAGACACAACACCACCAAACTACATTGGATGCCATTACACATCAACAAAATCCAATTCCACAATTTGTTTTAATAAATATAGGTTCAATAATCTATGGTATGAATTCTTATTCCATTGATTTTCCTATTTTTTAAAAATTTATATATTTTATTACATTTTATATTTTTTTAAATATTGTAGGTCAAATCATTTATCTATTTAGATATTTATCTATTTATCATGTATATCAGGCCTAATAATTTACCTACATATTATGCCTAATAATTTTATTTCTATGTTAATATTTTTTAATTTTATTTTGATTAGTACGGGTTCTGGTTTTGTTATTTTGGAATGATACAAATTTGTATTCAATAATTTCATGTTTATTTGGTATGAACTTTTTATATTAATTGATTTGTAGTAATTTATGTATTTTTTTTAAAAAAATTATTTGTATATGCTGATATATATATATATATATATTAATGTGTGAATATTTTTATTTATATTTAAAAAGACATGTGCGATTATACACACACACACACAAATATATATATATTAAAAAATCTATGAACTTGCAAGTGTGATTTTAAAAATATTTATGTAAACAAATGTGTATATAATCATATATGATTACAAATATATAAATATATATATATATATTCGTATATATGAACATGTGTCATATTATATATGTTCATATATACGTATAACAAATTAATAAAAATATAATTTTTTGTGATAATATATATATATATAAATATATTAGATATGTATATTGCTTAAAATAATTGTAACAATATATTGGATATATTTTTATTATTTAAGAAATATTTTAACATATATATATATAATACATTATGAATATAAAAATATTGTCTTTTTAAAAAACTGTTACTGGTTTTTAATATATATATATATATATATATATATCAAAATGTTTATTTATATATATGTATATATGTTAGGTTTAGAACATGTGTAATGTTTTGGACACACACACACACATAAAAACACACACACACACACACACACACACAATATATATATATATATATATTAATATGCTTATTTATATAATGTTTTCATCCGTCACAATGAACTGAGATTATTTGTGATGGAATTCAAAGCATGTGCCAAATGATTTTGATAGAATTTTTTAATCTACTAATTTAATTATATCAAAATTACTCCAACATAAAAAAATATTGTTTTTTAACAGTGTGTGTTTGTATATGTATGAGTAAATATTAGCTATTTTAATTTGTTAGTGATACTGCAATAATAAATTTGATGTTAATAGATTTTATTATGAAATTATGTAATATATATATATATATATATAACATTTCAACTAAATATATATGATCAGATTTTAATTATAATGGGAAAATAATTTAGAGATTTTCTTTAAATAATACATAATTTATAATATTTTTTATAATAAATGATATTAATAGGTTTAATAAAAAACAATGAAAAATTAAAATCTATAATAATTTTTTAAAAAAAATATAACAAATACAAGGGATTATTAGTAATTCATAAAAATTATAAATTATAATAAATTTAATATTAATTTAATTAATATGTAAAAAAATAAATAATTTATAATACATAAATAATAATGAGTCTTTATTTTTAATAAATTGAAAACATTTGTGATAATAATAATTTAATTATAATTTCTAAAAAAGTTATTATAAAATACAACAACTGCTTGAAATTCATAACAATTTATATAAATTGATGTATTAATTAAAATAATTTGATTTAATATTTTGTATAAATGTTGTGAAACCACACAACTCACACAACAATTATAATTCATCTAGGGATAAAATTAGGAAATAAAAAATTATTAATTCAAAATATTTAGGAATTATAATTAATTAATAAATCAAAAATATAAAATACAATTTATTTATAAATTATTTATATAAATTATAAAATAAAGGTAATCTGATTTATTTGGGATCAAAATTCAAAATAAGTAAAAATATTCATAATATATATATATATTTGATATTTGTATATTAGTTAAAAAATGTGTTATAATATATTGGATGTATTTATATTAATTAATTAATTGTGATATATATAGTAATTATTAAAATTGAAATTATAATTTAAATTAAATAAAAATAATCATTACCTAATTTATAATAATTTAAAGAATTTACAAAATTTTAAAAATAATAATCATTACATAATTGAATTATATTAATAAAATTGCACTGATAATTTAATAAATTCTGATATATATATAATCATTACATGATTTATAATAATTTCAATAATTAATAATAATAATAAGATAAGAATAATTACATAATTTAAAATAATTTATAATTTATTATAATAATCATTACATAATTTATAATAATAATAATTACATATTTAATAATATTAATTACTTCATATATAATAAATTTTTAGATATATATAGTAATTATTAAATAAATAAATATAATTTCATATAAACGATTAATTAAGAAGAATAATCTGTATTAATAATATATAGAATTATTATTTCAATATATATTTAAATATTAAAATAAATAATTATATAAATAATGTTAATAAAAAATTGAAAATGATACTCGCAGGTGCGATGTAACAAAATAATCGACCCAAATATAGATTATGGTTCACCTAGGGTAATCCCCATATCCTAGGCCTAATGATGGAATCAAATTTTTCATTTGTTTAATAGTTTGCGTGATAGATTAAATTTTAACAATTAATTATAATAAACATATTAAATGAATTACCCTCATGTGAAATATAATAAAACACTGAACACTAACAAATGTGTTGTCATGCATAGGTAAAACCCCACATCTGGACCCAACGATGATCTATGATTTAGCCTATGATGCATAGTTTGAAAGTAACATTGAATTTTTAAAATAATTTGTCATATAAATATAAAATCAATTTTTTTCATCTTTAATGTCACTAAACACCAGACACTCACAAATACAATGTCACATTTATGGTCATCACCACACCCCTATCCAAATGGTTATCACCAATTTATCATATGAGTCACCATATAAGAGATATAAAATTATTTTCATAAAAAATCATGTGTGTAATATAATAATTTTTTTATTTTTTATTTATTTTTTTTGGACTGAGCCTCTAAGGCCCCCATTAACTAGTACTAACCTTGTTCTTCACTCTGTTAATATTTCATAGAATATTTCAAAATAGACAAATATAAAAACTAATTTTAAACTCGTCAAAATGATCAGTAATAATTATTCTTTCTCTTGTGAGTTTTTAAATAAAAATGGACTAGGAAAGTAGACAACAGTATAAATTATGTGATCTTGTTTGGATAAATAATCACAAAAACCCAAACAGATCTGGTTTAAATCATATCAACGTTTAAGTTGTTGAAACCATTATAACATTTGCACCGTTGAATTCATATTTTTTTCCAACTGAACAAATAAATTCCAATGTGAGACATGTGATTTTGGGACATTTGAATTATTTTATAATGTTGAACTTCGTCTATTGAATTCTAGTTTTGGGAAAGATTATATATTGTGGTATCAATATGGTAATAGTTGATTAATATAAGATAAATTAGTTTTCTACCAAAACTATCATTATATTATTTAGTTCATTAGGTAGTTGGTCCATCTATTACAGAAAAAATAACTCAGAGTGATATTCCAAAACCTCCATCATAAGTTTTTCAGTTTCACAATTTGTTGTAATCCATGGAGGAGGAATTGAATCCAAGAATCCCAATGAGAAAACATGAATATGTTGCAAAATTTATGTATATGAAATCAAATTTTGTAGTGTATAATTTTTATATGGATTATACTTTATATATGGTTATTTCGTTTTTAATGGAAATATATTACCTTCTTGTTTCAATGAAATTAAATGTTTGTTTCTTAATTTGGGTCTATGTTACCAGAATATACATGCATTTAAAATGGTTTCATCTTATATTATGTAGATTATGAATATTTTTTAATTTCCAAATAAGAGGATAATCACGGTATAAAGAGGCACAATAAGGAATGTCTAGAGTTCCCCTGAAACAATTGAGATATTTTATAATCATGCCTCTTTTACATAATTTATTTATCTATCACAATATCCTAGATTGAAGATATGGAATAAAAATATATTCCTCTCACAAAAATCATATAGCATTCATGTTATGGATATTCATTGAATCATTTTTATTGCAAACATAATTATTTTTCTTCATAATCATGTAACATACGGCTGAGGCATTCTACTAATGGTTTTTTTTCATTTTGTGCTTATGACAGTAAATATTTTTATCATAATTTTTTCATTTCTCTTTTCCACATTCCTCCTTCATTGTTCATGAAAGAACAATCTATAGTTTTTATACTATTAATTCCAGGCCATCCAGAAATAAATATTGATGTTTATATGAATCCACTAATTGATGAGTTGATTTTATTTAGTAAGAATGGTTAAAATACATTTCATAATCCTAAAAATTAGAATTTTTTATTAATGCTTTAACTAATACAGACAATCTGTTAATTTCTTGTTTAGGTAATGTTATTTGGATGTATCATACTTGGTCTAACTAATGTCTATACGACATGGTTGGGAAAAAATAGTTTATGAATGGCAATGAGATAAATGTTTGATATGTTTTATATCATTAGAAATTTCCTCATACAGATAACCCATTTTTAAGGAATAGAATTAATTTTTAAATTGGTCAAATTGAAATAGATGCACCTCCAGTATTTCTCTCAGGTAATCAGGTAAAATCAATTAACTATGAAATACCTCGTGTTACTTTTTGACAAACCATAACTGAGAAAAAGTTAAATGGTTTTGGGAGAGATCATAATTATATAAAGAGGAGTATTTTTGGACATCTATTTATGACTGATTTGTTGATCTGTCACATGTTTGATGTAGTGCGTATTGATAATAATGTTTTTTATAAAAAAAATTTAAACCATGTTTGACACTCCTGGTAATACCAATGATAATTAAAATTCATGGTCAGATTTTGAGGGGATTTGTATACATCTTAATCCTGTGAATTTTAACGATTAAAGGAAACACAAATTAATGAATCCAAAAAAATCTTACTCAATTAATAACGAAAACATTTTATTATTTTATTAAAGGATTAATGATTTGAGGTCACCAGATGGTTATGATTTCAATTTTTCATATTGTGTATGAATTGGGCATATTAACGAGATAAAAAGAAATGAATCTATTTTTATGATTGAATGATTACTTTATGTTTGTCTTAGAGGTCTATTGAATACTAAATATGGGATGTGGTGATCGAAATATCAACCATTATCTATGATTTTTATGCTGAATCATCGGATTATTATGCATTGTGTATTCTGCAAAAATATCTTTTTTTAATATTAGGTAAATTGGAGACTACATTCCCACCAATATTCATTAATTCTATGGAACATTTAATATTTCTTTTTTTCATATGAAGAAAAATGTGGAGGGCTAGTAAAATCTTCGTTGATGAATCTATTTGATAACTTTTAAAAGAAATTTATGAATAATATACATAACAAAGAATAAAATTAAAGGTCCATTACAGAAGTGTAAATTCATGAAAAAATTTCCTATTTTTGCTCTTATTATTTTCAGTCGAAATAGCCTTAAAAAATAATCTAATGGGTTACATGGAGAAAAAAAATATGACTTTAAAGGCCATTAGTGTGTTGTATTTAATCAGAATGATCCTGGTTTTACTGATTATCGTGAGAAATATCTCATGGATAAATAATTCAATAGTTCATATACTTATGTTCTAAATAATTGTGATTAAATGGAATAATAATGGTAGTAAGTACAACTATTTTCTTATTTAATTAAATATTAATAAAATATTTCATTAGATACATTATCTTTTTTTATATTATATGATGACCACATCAAAAATAAAATTATTCAAATTACATATTTTTCTCTTGAAAAACATCCTCAACAATATTTTTCATATTGGATACAAATACTAGTATCATATGTTTATTTCGGTAGAATATTATATAAAATTTTCAATAATATCCTTTATTAATGATTATTATAGTTTTTTTGTAATAAAACATTTAAATAAAACACATAGTAGATTCTGTTTCCTAAAAAACTCCCCATCAAAATTTGTAAAATATTATAACGGGTATTTGGTTAATGGATTTCAATTTCATACACCCATATATAGTGTCTTAATGAAATCAATAAATAATGGTGTTCATTTGAATGGTTGCCACCACAAGGATAGGAAATTTGAAATTTATTGTATACTAGATGAAATAACTAAATAATGTTACTAGGACCAAATTATGTTACAATGTTTAAATATCAATGATTTGATACTGATTGGGGATTGTGAGTCCATCCACAGCATGGATTAATTGACATTAAATACAACAATCATATTGCATTAAATGAAACATTTATGTTGGCACATCAAGAACATCAAATTTACTAGGAAAATGATTTTGATGTTTTAAAAGAATTGAAGTACTCATGTTGGGAGATAAAAACTAAATAACATGAAATTAATTTAAATAATAATGAGAATTATTATAAGGAATTTCAACATATTGAAGATTTTCAACAATCATTCCAAAATATATCTATTACTCGAGAAGATATAAATATCAATAATGAAACCCCACAGTTATAGGACGATAATATAGAAATTGTTTATGAAGTAATAAGGGATTATGAAATACAATGTCATATTGATGTTTACAATGATGAAGATTAGGATGAAGTCATTGATGTTGATGAAATTGTTGATAATGATGACTATTGATGTATAATATTCAGGTCATTAGTTAAAAGTAATTGTTATACCCAGATATTTATTCATTTTTTAAATTTCATATTTGTATAAACAAAATGTTACAAGAAACATTAATTCATTATTACATTTATTAGTTTCTTATATTTTGTATCTGTATTAAAAATCTCTTATTGGTGAGAATATTTGTTTTAGATGACTAGGGATGATCCTGATAGTCTATTATGTTCCCTCACACATTTCAGATTTCCTTTTGATGGCAATGATTCAGAACCTCCTCCTCAGGCTGGTGCACCTATTAGGATGGGGCACTGTCATGGTCTATTACTAATTTGATATTCTATTCTATAAAGATGAAAATTTATCTATTTTGATCTTCATTTATAGAGGAGGTTTTAATTGTTTATGATATTTATTTTATATTCAATAAAGGTAATAATTTTGATACTAATTTTATAATTATACATTTGATATAATTTTCATAGTTTCTAACATTAATCCATTAAGAATGTAGGTGTGATTATGAGAAATTATTTTTCAATGACACTACTGTCCTTGGACCCAGTACCCATCACCATATGTGACCAGATGTTTGACCACTAGATTATACGATATTAAATAATATATACATTTTTCAAAATTATTTAATTACTAAAATATTTTATTTATTTGACATGATTAATTTATTTTCATTTATTTCTGATATCCATAGGGTTCTAAACTAAGAGGCATGTGATACTTGTATATTTGAGAGAATTCATTTGTTTCTAAAAATCATCAAAAAATGAGGTATTAATAAATCTTGTTCTACCATTTTCGATGAGTCAATCATCTCACCTCGTCTTGAATATATATCATCTCATGTATGGGATGGTTTAATCTCTTTCAAGATATGAGATATTGTTTAGATGTGGTCATCCAATATATGCAAAAGTTGGGGGACAAAAGAGGTCAGCCATTGGGCTGGGCTTCATACATTTGGAATACATCAAGGAAAAATGGTAAGTGATATTATTTATTAATGTATATATAATTTAACTGTAACATTTTTTAAATAATACATGTCACTATTAACCAATCTATTACAATGTTTTATGTTTATAAGAAATTGTATTGTAATCCCCATACATTAGAAGTTGTAGGTGATCAATAATGAAATACTTTTTTTAGGAATTTTGATTAAGAATGTCATGAATATTAATTTTATTGTAATTATAATTTTTCATTATATTTAAAGGAAACCTATGAGGAAGAAAATTCAATTTCGAAACAGAGTAAAGATATGACTGAAAAATATTTCACTAAATATTTGATTTTCTATCATGGGGGATTAGATACATGTGACTTCAGAATTTGTCGAGAATGTGTGAGTGATTAATATTGGTTATTGAGTAACTCCTACATGTTATTATGGTATATGTTTTATGACATCAATTTGTGTGAAGGGAGATCTTGGATATTTTTCATCAATGCCATCATCCACAGCATAATATGAAGAGAGGTTGAGAGATATATATGAGATGATACAATAGATTCATAAATAATGGGAGGTGGACCATGAGCAATTTTTTCTATGAGATGAGTGTATATTGAAGTATATGTGCTTACTTGTGTGTGGTGTTTGTACGGAGTATCCTCCCCTTGTTTGTCGAGAGAACCTCCACCAAATTAAAGTTTATTATTTATAATGTTTTTATGGATTTTTTGTAAATTTGAATGGATGACATATTCTTTTTTAATTATTGTATTACATTTATGTCTGTTTTAATGTGTTTAACCTTCTAAAATAATTTTTCAATATTTATAAATTTATTAATAATTTAAATATTTTATGTATACTTTCTTATTCATATATATATATATACAATTGTTATTATTTTATATATTTAATATGTTTATTAGTTTAAATATTTCAAATAAATTAAATTATTTTTTATTTTTAATATTTTGAAAAAAAATTATTTTATTTAATATTTACATTTTCTATAAATATATAAATTTTTAATTTTTAATTAATTTTCTTTTATCTTTTGAAAAATATTTTTAGTATTTTTTATATTTTTTTTATAAATTAGTAATTTATTTTATGAAACCATATTCTCAAATAAAATTTTTAACCATTTGTGATCGATGGTTGAAAAAAGTTATTTATAAACCCTTTCAAGTTTATTTTTCGATGTAAAAATGGCCTATAAAAAATAAGTATTATTTACAGGGGATCATTGAAGACACACACATTTTATACACCGCCATCCACGACGGGGTATTTGCGACAGACTCCAGTCTATAATGACTTTTTGCGACATGAGTCCATCGAAAATACCCTGTTGTAATTACCTTCAATTCATATTGTGTAGATTAATGACTAGGATACTGAATATAATTTCATGGATTTACCATGGATTCATATCCATGAGTTTTCTAGGAATCAGATTTAAAATAAATTGTTCATAGATTATGAGTTATAAACATGGATGTGTATTTTATTTCTTATATATTTTTTAAGAGTAATACCCTTAAGAATAAATTCTAGTTTCCAATGACTTGGCTACCTATAGACTAAGGTCTATGAATCTGTCATCATATTAGAATATGGAACAGTATGTAGTCATTGTTGTTCCACTGATTACAAGCAGATTGGGTGGTATGCCAATGATTCTTAGAACCGTACTTGATTCTTTACATATTTTATTTCCTATTGATACTGAGATTTTTAACATACATTTAGTGGTGGTGAGTAAATGTGATCCTGAGGTAGGGACTTATATCCCCTTGTGGTGACACTACATTCATAATGGCATATTAGGCACATGAAAAAGAAGTTATAATCTACCTTGCATATCCATTAGTCCAAAGGAACAACATTAGTAATAATTTTTTTTATGATCATAGACCTATTGAATGATATTGTTATAGTATTATTTTTATTCTATTTTTTAATTACATGGCTATTCGTGTTGCCTAACAATTCACTTAGGATAGTATGATATAAGATTATGGCTTTGGGTAGCCTATATAAATTCATTTTTATACATTATATAAACAACATGGTGTATATATATATCGTATTTCCTATTCTAGAATGATCAATTTATCATGATAAATATGAAAGGGGCCAGAAACAGCTAGATAATGAAATGATTACCAACTGGTGTTTTATGATTGGGATGGGGAAGCTCAACAGTGTTTTGGAGACTTAATACATGGTATGGATTATAGATGGTTGAGTAGCCATGTAAATTTAATCTTTTTATTTATTCCAATATATGTGGATATACTAGTGGGTGATCAAGGCTTTATGTATTACGTGATAGTTTGGGCCATTAATTTAAATGATTTACAATGAAATTATTTATATATTTATTGTTTTGATTAATTTGGATGATATTGGTTATTAATAATATTATTACTGCACATTGACATAAGAGGTATATTCTCCCAGTAGTACCACCATATATCCCTAATGTCAGATGAAATATTTTATATACATGGAGGATTACCTAATGTCATGTGGTTAACCAGTTAGAAAATTTATCATAGTGTTATCCAAGGTGAGATTTTATAAGATATTTTGTATAATTTAATTCATATAAATGGAAATAAATTATCATTTAGTTTTATTTATTATGTATAACATGAATTTTTATATGATAAAACCTCCATTATAATATATATTACAGGGTTATCCTTGATTCATATTAATCATACTGGGTTGTGAGGATATTTTATGATCAATATGTGTGTGTTCACTTTAGAAGAGATGCAACCAACAACTGATAACATATACATTAGAGAACATTTATTCATATTAATCCTTGTAATGTAAACCAAATGGATTTTATATATGATGATTTTGGGTATCATAAATATTATCTAAGGTTACATTAACATGATATCTTCAAAGTGGTTCTATTGTTATAATGTTTCAAACATTGATACCAATCTATGGTTGTTTGTGAGTTTTTTAATATATGAATGTTTTGAATGGAAAAAATTGAGTGAAATGAATGGATTAACCATGATATGATATGTACACCTATATGACCAATTAGGAAGAAAATACCATTAATTGAGTTTTGATTAAGTAGGATTAAAGAAATTACATGATAATTACATGTTATTTCCATATATAATAAAAATTAATATTGAAAATTGAAAAAAATATATAAATGTGATTGATGTTATATATTTCGCATGTAGAATCATGATTTCTGGGGAAATACAACATTACAAATATATATGTAGTAGAATATATAACACAAAAAAAATTTAATTAGATAGATTAATTTATTTTTATGATACCACTCTTACATTATGATTATGATTGAGATTCTAGATAATTTCAAATATCAGAACGAGATATTGATGTGAAAATTTAGATATTGTTAATTGGGATTTTTTTTACTTCTGAAATTTATAAATATGTCAAAATGTTTAAATATGTTTAAAAAATATTTTAATTAATTTTTTATCATTAATATTATTTAATTAAATAATTTTCTTAATTAAATTATTAATTTGGAATTATAATATCTAAAACTATACATTTTTATTATTAAAAAATAACTTATGGAAATTTTAATGTGGAATCCGATTTGGGAATGGTGTTAGTGTAAGGGGAATATAAGGCCCATTAATTTTAAAATATTCAAAATCCCTCCTTGAGATACATGTTAAGGACCTATTTTTTAATATTTATCAAATTTGGAGTCTCATTAGTGAATCCCAAGTGGTGGTTTGGTACATAAGACAATTTTGATAGATATTTATTCATCAAATGAAACTTTTAATTTATTTGTGGATTATACATTTGTTTTATACAGGTTTATACATATTCTATGCAATATAATTCATATATTAATATAAATAATAAGTATTATGGTTTTATTATTCATTAAATAAGATAAATCAATGGTGCTTCTTGATGTTCATTAGTTTTCTTCATCCCAGGTTGATCCTAGGTTTTATTCTACCAAGGGTTTCCAAGAAATATTTTTCCTTCATTATTATATCATTTAAAGTCGAGGGGTGATTATGATAACATTAATAAAATCCATAATAGGATAGAAGAGGAGAAAATAGTGACACTTGAGGCCTACCTCTAACAGTCCCATTGTTAGCCACTACATATAAGGGCATCAATCATGACATCAAGTGTAATTTTCGTATTAATTACTAAGAGGAAAGAGTTAAAAAATATAAATACCTAAGGATTTATAATAATATAAATTTATTTTTATAACCGAATGTATTTTATATTATATATATAGTCATTGTAAAATATTCTCATGTGAGGAACTAAGAACTGAAAATCAACTGCTTACTCCATTCCAGATAACTAAATATAAGATCTAATACCTCCTCATCAATCCTAAAAACAAATAAATAAAACCAAGTTAGGTGAATTCTAGAAGGTACCTAGTAATACAACATTTCTATGAAATTCATTATCCATAACAAATACAATATTTGGATATGAATTTTGTTAAATTATTTATGAAATAAAATAGATAGGGTACGGTAGAGAAGTATAGAATACTCAAATATTATACATTATCAATAGTATGGATTACATATATCTTATCACATAATTCCATCAACAACTCAAAAGACTGTACATGAAATAATAATTTAGGGAGATTTATACAAATTAATATGAAAAACATAATTTTCCTTAATATATATATATTATATATCATAATTATTTCCATAATATCACAATATGAAAATTATTTAGAAAAATAGTGAATCCAAACTCACAAAATAAGTCATTCAACCCATTATCATATCTCTAAACCTCATGATACCACATCAGCATATCTACAGATCCATTATTGTCACATTAACACATCTATAGATCACTAAAATCGATATCACCACCTTCACTCACCTAGTGTTGATATATAGTCAAATCCATGCATTCCATGTTGCCACATCAATACATCACAAAATATTTCCAACAACATCATCACATCCTTTCACACATCTGGCCATATCATCATATCCAAACACTCTCTAAATCCCTATTATTTAGAAATTAATGTAGAAATTTTTGTTATTACCGACCAATACATGATATAACCCTTCAAGACACCGTTTAAATAAGAAATTTTTACATATTCATGTTAATTAATTACAATACATAATGAAATTCATGTTTCATACCATTGATCCATTAAACACCAAGTCATACAAAAAACAGAAGTGGGTAAGAAGATAGTTTTCATTGGGAATTAAAATTAAAAATAATAAGTAAAATTAATTATATAAACAAAAATAAATAACATGTTACAACCTGTCCCCTGGGGTTCGTGCCGTTACTACCCCATTCCCCCTTCCATAGGCCAGGGGCTGGCGATTAGCATCAAAAGGCGTAATCCAAAAAACTGCGATGAGATTTCCTTTATAAACTGTAATCACATGCAACTAAGATCTCAACAATATATTAATACAAGTATACTGAATAGTAAACATATTTTGTACAATAAGTAAAAGGGTCCAAAATACAAGACTAACTAGAAACTATATGGAAACTGAATGTACAAGTTAACTAGAACTTCTCCTAGATCGTCCACCGTGAATCCTACGTGAAGAGTATGTATAGCTCACTAATGGTCGTCTCTGTAGTTCGGCTCATCTAACGTCCACCTCCAAGCTACCTCTAGTCCTGGTACCCTCTCACTTAGTCACTATTGTCCATCATCTTCACCAAAAAAACAAATATGTGCAGCCATAGCCGGTGGAGGGGTTAGTATAACGATATTTAGTAGGGACCCTAAGAACCTCATGTTCTCACAAAGCCAAAAAGTACTAACCACAAAGAAAGGAAACAACTCATAACCCTAGTTAGGTAAATTCCCATAATTACAGATGTTATCAAGTAAACCCATATAAATCATGATAGAAACATACAGTCCAACTCCAAAGCCCCAGGCATAACTATTTCCCAAAGGAAGATATACCACGAAGGAAAGTACCACACAGGTATGCCACACATAAAAATAGCACAAAGGTATTACCGCGAATGAATGTACCACATAGGTACAGACTTATCTAACACTAGGTATAAAATAATTACAGTAGTAGAGATGATTATATGTAACTACAGAATCATCGTACACTATTAAGAGATTGACCCACAAAGGATCGCTTGGTGTTGTCCCCAAAGGATCGCTCGGTGCTCACCCGCATAGGATAACTAGATACAGACCCACAGAGGATCGCTCCATTTTGACCCTCTCTGGATCACTAGTTGTTGACCCACACAGGATTTCTTGGTGCTTACCCACACATGATCACTCTTCATTCTTCACGTTGCGGCTAGCTACATCGTTCCTTCACATTGATCTCTTGTCTCCAGGAGGGTCTGCTCTACATGCCACTGGATGATACTCCAACATCCAAGATGTCCCACAGAGAAGTATTTCAAGGGTCCCCCATTTCATGGGGGTCACAATGCAATAAAAATCTCATCAATCGGATGCACGGTCTGTGAGTAAGGAGCCTTTTAGTCCCAGGGGCTTGGATGGATTCATGCTTGATGTAAGCCGACCGTACCTCAACTATACCCAAAAATCTAGTGGGGGTATACCAATGGGAATGTCTTTTTCCAAGGTTTACATCTCCATTGATGGTTTTTTCAGACAGATTCTTGGTTCTAATTTAATGGTCATTAGAGTGAAAATCATGTAGTTGTTCCGGGTTTGATCTGACCTGGTTGGACTGACCCGTCCTAACCCGACCTGAGCCGACCTGGTCTTCATCGACCCAGCCCTTCCCGCTGGGCTGTCCAATAGGTTATAAGGGATGCGAGGTGCCACAGAGGATTGGGTAGGCCGTGAGGGCTGTGATGGCTGTACGAGGTTGCGGGGGCCATGGAGCAGAGGACTTGGGGCAACAAGGGCAGCACATTGCCGCATGTTCCATGAGTCCAAGGGGAAGTACAGCTGTAGAGGGTGTGTGGTCGTAGGGTGTCTAGGTCATGGGGGTGCCATGAGGGTGTGGGGCGGCTCAGTCATGTGGCAGCTCAGCCACAGACAACGCGAGGCCAGGGTACGGCTTGGTAGCGAGGGTTCCACATGGGCATGGGACTTCTCGACCATAGATAGTGTTTGGCTGTGTAGTAGCTCAGAGGGTAGCGGGGTTGCATGGAATGCTCCGGGTGGCATAGGAGGTTGAAGGGCGGCGCGGTAGGCTGTGGGTGGTGGAACGCCGCTTGGCACAGAGGCCACGATTTTTGGTACCGACCGCAGACAATAGAGGGCATGGGAAGCAGGGGATGCGGGGAAGTAATGTTTCCTTCATATCCTTCATCTCCTACTTCATGATTGATAGTCATCCTCCTAAACCATGAAGAACACAACAATTATCCCAAGAAATTTGGAGAGAACATTCCATTTTTTTAGCCAAAACGCTCCACATTTGAGTGTTAGAAAGAGGCTATAATACTTGAATCACATGAATATCAAGAATGGGTAATTGAAATAATTCAAAAATTTTCCCTACCTCATTTGAATCATCGATCGATATCACAAGGATGGTTGAAACATTGTTGTGGATAGGAAGATGTCAGGGAAATTGGAGTTCCCTTAGTCTCTGTTCATTGACATTGAAGAAGTTACTCATCAATGATTATCCTGAAGAAGAATTCAATGTTGATGCCGGTGTTCTTCATAGGTATTCTTCATTACAGAGAATTATCCAAATTCTACAAGTTTCTTCCTTTTTCCATGTGTTTCCCCCCAATTCCACCAAAAATGAATCAGCCAACATTATAGAAACTATTGTAATAATTTAAAATTGGTATTATTAATTAATTGAGTTGGTGTATTCATTACAGGGGGCATAATTAATCAAGGGTAAGTTCAAGATACTTCCCCTCATTTAAATTGGAGGTTCAACAGGGTTTAATCTCAGGTGATCCCTACCACCATAACCTCTCATGGGATGTTTTAGGTCCAGTGGTCCTGGCCTCCATAACCTCAAGGGGTGGTTTTATTCTGGTGGTCACCACCTCTACAAATTCACAAGTTGATTCAAAATAAAATAAAAATAAAATGTGACAACATTTTATTTCATTTTATTATCTCATGAAAAATTGAAAAACTAACTTCCACCCTCAAACCACTACAGTCAAGGTGAAGGTCCCCTTATGTGAATATTGGCACATTGAGTCAAATAGTGTCCTCATATTTGAATTTCGATCACCGGTTCAAAATTTATAGAATCCCACTCTCACGTTTAATGAACGTACCTGAAAGAATGTTTTGAAATTCATTCAGGTCTATCCAGGCCATGGAATCACACACAATTAGTTTTCGTCCACTCATAAAATTCCCATTTAATTGAATAAAAATTACATGAAAATTATGGGTCTTTATATTCTCCCCATCTCAGGTATTTATATCCCTATAAGGAACAACACAAACTAAGGGAACAAGTGGGGGTACTGAGCATAAATCTGAGACTTCATCTCCAATGTTCTCTCTCGGAGGTTCCCATGCTGCCAGTGGACACACACTAAAGGTATCTACCATCCACGAAGGACCCGCTCCAGTCGATCGTCAATCTCTATTGGAACCTCTGAAAATTTCACCCCATTATCACCGTCGAAATCTCCCTGGTCGATGATGTTAGATGGGTCGTGCAAGTATCTCCTCAGCTGGGATACGTGGAATACGTCATGCACCCAGTGCAAATGAGGTGGATAAGATAAGCATTATGCCACCTCCCCAACTCTATTGAGGACTGGAAAAGTTTTGATGATCCTCATAGATAACATGCCACCTAGGCCAAAACTCTGCAAGCCTCATTGAGGTGAGACCTTTAGAAATACAAGGTCCACATCCTCGAACAACAGAGGTCACATTCTCTTGTCGGCATAAGACTTCTACCTACTCTATGTAGTCTTCATCCACTATTGGATGATCTAAACCTTCTCTGTGGTAGCTCATACATTCTCTGGTCCCACTAGTGATGACTCACCTAGGTTATTCTAGCACAAAATTGATCAACTTGGTTTCCCATAGAATTCCTAAAACGGTGCCATCCAAATGGTGGAGTGATATCTATTGTTGTATGCAAAATTTACCAATGTAAAGTGATCCAACTAGCTACGACTGAAGATGAGGACACATGAACACAACATGTCCTCAACGTTCTGAATGGTCTGCTCAGTCTGGCCATCTGTCTAAGGATGGAAGGTGGTGCTCAAATGAAGTTGTGTCCTGAAATCTTCCTACAACACCTTCAATAACCGGGATATAAAATGAGCATCACGATCGAAGACAATCGTCTAGGTTACTCCATGTAGCCTCACAATCCTCTGCACATAGGGGCGTACAATGCTCATTACTAATCCCTGATCTCTAACAAGTTGGATGTGGGAAAACTATGTGAGTCGTTCGATGACAACCCAAATCATTTCATGACCATTGGATGTATGTGGATGTCCTTTCACGAACTCCAAGGATATCCCATCACACATCCACTCTGAGAATAGTAAAGGATAAACCATTCCTACTACTACTTGATGTTATACCTTCACTTGCTGACCAGTGAGGAACCGAGAGACAAACTATGATACTGCTTTCATCATTCCCGACCACCATTTCTATCGTCAGATATCTTGGAACATCATCACCACTCATGGATATATCGCTAGAGGGGTTGTGTGGAACTCCCTCAGCAGTTCCTACCGAAGTGAAACTGGTCCCATGGTACCTCCTCTGTAGAATATGATGTGCTTCCCACCATCAGAAAATACATCAGGTGCATGTCCTGTGTGTATTTGAGCATGTCGTGTCTCATAGTGAGCATCACCACACAACACCTCCCAGACTAGCTGAAATGAGGGGGATTGACTATAAGTGACTGATGAAAATTTGATGCATCTCTTTTCAAAATGGATAACTACAAAGTAGCCAGCTGCTTCCTCGCCTTGCCTAGAAGTTGTATACCTGACCTCCTTCTAAGTGCATCTACTACAACATTCCCCTTCTCAAAAGTATAGACTATCTCGGTGTCATAGTCTTGGAGGAACATAAGATAATTTCATTGTCTCATATTTCGGTCCTTCGGAGAGATGATATACCATAGACTATTGTGATATGTGTTGACTTTAAAACGCTTTCACATCACGTAATTTTTTCACATCTTCAATGAGAAGACCACTACTGCTAAATACATGTCATATGTAGCATCGTTCTGCACAATATGTATCACCTGTTTAGAAATATATGTTATTAATTATCGCCTCTACATCAGGACACATCCGAGTCTTGTCCCTAATGCGTTGTAGTATACTATATACCCTATGACCTCCTCTGGAAGCCTCAATATGGGGGAATTATTAACCCTATGCCTCATCTCCTGAAAACTCTGATGGAATCTCTCTAACTACACGAAGGGTTTCCACTTCTTCATCAAGGATGATAGTGGTGCTGCAACTATGGATAAATCTGATACAAATATCTGTAGTATCCTACCAAACCCAAGAATCTTTGTAACTCTGTCACAGTCCTTGGTGGCACCCAATCATGTTCCACCTCAATATTCAGAGGATCTAATGAAACTCCATCCTCTGGTATGACATGTCCCTGAAAGTGAACCTCTCAAATCTATAATAGGATCTTCGAGAGCTTACCATAAAGATGGTTCTCTCTGAGTGTGTCTAGAACTACATGAAAATGAAATTAATGCTCTTATTTAGTATCCTAGTAGATCAGAATGTTTCCAATAAAGACTAATACAGAGTGATCAAGGTATCGATGGAAGATTATGTTCATGAGTCCCCTGAAAACTGCCAGAGCATTGGTTACACCGAATGGAATAACCAAGAACTCATAGTGGTCATACCAACATCTGAAAGCTCTCTACTGCACATCCTTATCTTGTACTCTGAGCTGCTGATAGCCTGATCTGAGGTAAGTCTTCAAGAACAACCATTTTCCCTTAAGCTGATAAAAGAGGTCATCAATCCTTGGATGTGGATACTTGTTCTTCACGGTCACCTGGTTCAGTATCTGATAGGTGAAACAATGTCTCAAGATCCCATCCGCCTTCTTGGAGAACAAATTTGGGGATACCAAAGGTGAAACACTGGGCTGAATGAATCCCTTCCCCTACAAGTCGTGTAACTATTTCTGCAGCTCACGAAGCTCCGCAGGAGCCATCCGATACGTTGGTGTAGAAATCAGTGTTGTCCTAGTGTACATTTCAATGTAAAATTCCACCCTTCTACCAGAAGGTAAACCTAGAACATCATCTGGTATGACATCTTTATACTGTTCCACCACTAAAGGATAGCTTAGACTCTCCACATCAACTCCTCTGAGGGTAAGGCTCACCAACTGATGAGTGACAGGCTGCCCTCTCTTTCATGTAAGTCTACCATGTGATGAAAAGGCTCCCATATCAGCGGTAAATGTACACGGGGTCCAATTTGTGCGGAAAAAAATACAGTCTGCACCTAATACAGTAAATCTGAGCATGGACTGTAGATAAAAAGTTCATTCACAAGATGACATCGTAATGCCTCAACACTACTACTAGGAGATCCTAGCCGAAGCTCTCACCTCCTAGAAGAAGTTCACACTACAAGCACCCATACATAATCTACGAATCTTCTCATGCTGGAGTCTCTATCCATAATTATCAATCCTAAAACTCTGTTGGAATCTTTGAGCTCCAAATGTGGACAATGGAAACAAAATATTGATTGGCACATGTGTCTATAAGTATTGTAGAAAAGGTGGAGAAGACCCATATCGTACCACATATCATCTATGGAGTGTTGTGGTAATAGGACTCAGCTACCTGGAGCAAAGCTCACCCCTGGCCTCCTGCTGCCTTTGGTCGGGGTGAACCACATGGTGGGGGTGGCGTTAATATATTGAATCATCGCACCCCACTAGCTGCACGACCATCTCCTATTTCACATCTTCCTACTCCAGGAGGACCACCTTGATTGAATCTCTATCTCTACCTAGGACTTCCTTAGATCGTCTTCTGATCATCCGTATGGAGGTTCGTATAGTAACGAGCCATGTGACCTTGCCCGCCACATGTGTAACACTGCCCACTCCTGGAATGACTGGCTCTGCCTCGGGTGCCCTACACAGCCGATCCTGAGTCACGCGGTCATCCACATAATGGTCTGGTCCTCCGTGACCACTGTGTCATCTATATTTTTCCAACTACAGAAGACTCTGCTATATGATGACTGTTGGTGGGTCTTGCGGCTGGTGACTACTCAGCAAGTTAAATCTACTCTAAGAGGTCTCTCTCTAACAACCCTGCCTGCGTCGGGAAGCTATGTGAGATCATTGATGCCCTGATCTCCCTCCTATGTCCCTCAACAATGGTCCATGCCCTAAATAATGCTTCATGAACCATATATATTGAGTATATTTAGAGGTCAGTGATCCTCCCTAAATATTGAGCGATAGTCATGAAACCCTTCAGCAGATTATGTATCTCCTATATGTGCACCATAAGAAGAGTCGTCGGGACAAACTCTGCCCAAAACAGGATCTAGATGTCTACCCAGAGAGGAGTCACCTCATAGTGAACATGAATCATCATGCTCCACCGTCTTCTATCTACTCCCTAAAGAATACTGGTGGAACATACAACCATGAGATTAGCTGGTGTCACTACTGGTCAGAAACATTCAGCACAGCCTCCAGTCAATCCTCAGCCGCATATGGATCCGTCTCTCCCCTAAACCTGGGTGTCCTCTAGCACAGGAACATGTGCAACATTCTCAAGTGGCATGCACCTTATAATATTGGGGATGGTGGAATTAGTGGCCCACATGTAATGGTACCGATGTTGCCTCTACTTGAATCGGTCCATGCACTGAGGCTTCGTCGCACGTTTGGATATCAGTGCATACTACTCTCATAACCCTAGCTGGTTGTCTTCGCGGAGGCATCCTGAAGAGATACAGGTGAACCAAGGTAAATAAGTTATATATTTTGAGAGGAATCAATGAGTTAACAAAGAAGACTCTTGAAAACAGACACTCAATCAGAGTTTTCATGCACTAAGTCGGATATCAGATGTCATGGTCCTTGTGTATGGATACACCGGCAGCCGCACCAACACTGGATTCCCTAAACCGACAAACACACTCTCTACACTATTGAAATTTCAGAAGATCAGAGTCATTTATTCTATAGTAGAACTGAATCATCTAATACCAATTTTTCATGACCCGTCCCATGGGGCCCGTGTCGTGACTACTCGAAGCCCACCATCCATTGCCCAGGGGCTGGCGACTAACACAGAAAGGAATAATACCAAAACTAGGATGGCATTGCATTTATAACCTGTAACCACAAACAACCAAGAACACAGGAAGATACAGACACAAGTAAACTCCATTGAAAACATAGTGACTACAGTAAGAAATAGGGGCCAGAATAAAAGCCCAACTGGAATGCACAAAGAAACTGAAAGTAAAAGTGAACTGAAACTACTCTTGGATCGTCCACAATGAATCGTACCTGAAGGGTAGGTATGGCCTAGGAACAGACGTCTCTATGGTTCAACTCATATAACATCCACCTCCGGGCTACCTCCAGTCCTGGTACTGTCATCATCAGTCAACACTGTCCATTATAAACACCAAACACAACGAAGTGCTGGAATAGCCCATGCAGGGGTGAGTAGGGAGATACATATTAGGGACCCCAAGACACTTGAGGTCTCACAAATACACAAAAGATAAACCAATAATCAAGGAAACAAATGATAACCCTACTTATTTATATGCCTATAAATATAACTAATTTATCATGTAAACCCATCTAAATCATGAGGAAAACATAGTGTCACACTCTCAAGTCCAGACTCAATTATTCCAAAAAGGAAGAAATACCACAATGGAAAGTACCACACAGGTGCAACAAAAAAATTAATACAACCATGTTATTCCCACTATGTAAAGTAACACACATGTACAGACTCATCTCACACTAGGTATAACTGATTTACATTAGTAGAGATGATTAGATGTTACTACTGAATCATCTCACTCTATTAACTGGTAGACCCACATAGGAACGCTTGGTGCTAAACCACAAGGGATCACTAGGTGATGACCCCCACAGGATCGCTCAGTGATGACCCACACAGTTTCTCTAGGTGATTCCTCATGCTGAATCTCTCTTTGTTGTTTACCATGTCATTGATGGTTTGTCAAACGGATTCCTGGGGCCAAAATAATGGTCGTTAGAGCGAAAATATCATCGCTGGTCCTGGTCTAATCTGACCCGGTCAGACAAACCATGCGCGACCCACATGGTCTGGCCCGTCCCACTTCGGGACCTAGCCAGTTGGGGTTGGCCCGGCCCACTGGGCGGTCCGGCAAGCCGTGAGTGCTGGTAGAGGTCACTGAGGTTGTGAAGGCCGTAGGGGCCACGAAGGCGGTGCGAGGCCGTGGGAGCCACAGAACGGTCACACCAAGGCTGTGGGGCCACGAGGGAGGGGCTTTTCTGCGGGGGTCACAAGGTCATGGGGTGGTTTGGCCATAAACGACGCAAGGCTATGGGGCGGCTGAACTAGAGGGGTGTCGCGAGCACGCAGGTAGGCTCGGTCGCTGGGTGGCTCGGCCGTGGACTACTTGAGGCCCGCACCAGCTCAGCTGTGGGGGTTATATAAGGGAGAATTCCATCTTGGTAGAGGATGACATGTGGCATCGAGGCAGCTCGAAGGGTCGTGGGAAGTGCTGCTAGGCCTCTATGGGGAAGAGCGACGTGCGACATGGAGGCTGTAGGTGGCAGTGGGCGCAATGAGTCGTCGTTTCCTTCGGGTCCTTCATCGCCTTCATCACGTTCGTCGTTGTTGATAACATTCCTCCTCCATTGCGATGAACACAAGAATTATCACAATAAATTCAGAGGGGATGATCCATGTTTGTTTTGGGAAAATTCTCCAAATTATAGTGTTAGAAAGAGGCTATAATACTTGAATCACAAGAATATCAAGAAAAAGTAACATAAATAATTTATACATCATCCCTACCTAATTTGATTCGTCAACGAAGGTCATGTGGAAGGAGACAACATTGTTGGGGATAGACGGAAATCGATGACATCAATGTTCCTATGATCGACTATCCATTGAAATTGATGATGTTCCTCGTCAATGATTGTCTAGAAAAAGGAGTCGAAGTTAATGTCGGCATTCTTTGTCAGTGTTCTTTTTTTTAGATCTTCCTCCAAATTCACCATGTTTCTCTCATTTTCCTAGGTTTTCCCCCAATTCAACTAAAAATAAAATATCCAACATTATAAAATTTGATGGCATAATTTTAAATTAGAATAAAAAATTATTTTTTTTGGTTTATTAATTAAAGGGGGTGGAATAATTAATCAAGGGGAAGATCAAGAGACTTACCCTCATTTAAATGGGATGTTCAAAGTGGTTTAATCTCGGGTGATCCCCACCACCATAACCTCTAATGGGAGTTTTTAGGATTGGTGGTCCCCTCCTCCATAACATCAAGGGGAGGTTTAATTCTAGTGGTCCCCACCTCTCAACTACGAGATTGAGTTTAAAAATAAAATAAAATTAAATGTTACACCATTTTGGTTAATATTATTCTCTCAATAGAATGTTAAAAACAATCATCCACCCTCAACCTACTCTAGTCAATGTGAAGGTCACCTTAAGCGAATACAAGAACTGTGAGTTCAACAGTGTCCTCAAATTTTATTTCTGAGAACAGGTTTAAATGTTAAAAAACCCGATTGCACGTTTACTGAACACACCTGATACAATGTTCAGAAAATTATTCTGGGAACTCTGGGCCGTGGAATTAAACACCGTCAATTTTTGCAAACTCCTAAAATTTCCATTTAATTAAAAAAATTATATTGAAATTCTAGGTCTTTACATAATACTACACACAATTCTGTATATTATAGTGACACATAAGGGTAAACCAAAAGGGAAATATTCATAGATCTACAGTAGAAAACAATATATAATAAAATAACTGATTCAACACATTAATTATAATGATAAATAGAGTTAGTGTGATATATAGTTAATTAATATTCCATGATTATATTTATCTAGAAAGACACATTCCTTAGATTTTTTAATAAAAAAATTTTCCAAAAACAACCAATTTTAAGAATGGATAAATACTTAAGAAAAATCTAGCATTTTATAGAAGATACCTCTCAAGTAATTCTCACCATGAATAATAAAAACTATTACCAACAAAGAAATCCAAATGATTAAGATCATGGGGGGTTCCACTTAATAATTATCCCCGATATTGGTGGAATAAAAAAAACATAAAGATATAAAGGTGTGAAATATTTGTTTTGAATAAACTTTAAATTATTAATTTTTTTTAAACATTTTAAATTTCAAAATAATAAATTCCTTTAAAAATTTTACGACAATTTACCTATTATAGTGGGTAAAAATCAATCCACTTAAATTAAATCAATAAAAATCCCATTTTTTAATACCAAAGAATTATTAATTATTCAAAAATTTTAAATCAGAATATTCATTAACTCCTTTAAATCATTTCATAACAAATAATAATAATACTTTTGATACATCAGATCATTTGATTTTATCATCCTTGTGTATTAAAGAAATATGTTTAGTTTTTTTTAATTTATATCTACCCACAACAACCTATTACGAATATAATAAAAAATTTCAAATAAATCCATTTTTTGAGTGTTAAAACGAAGGAGTAGAGGAATCATCCTATTACAAACCTCAATCCAAAATAACAACTACTTAAGACCTAATATAGACACCGAGAATAATGTATTTTTATCAATGATTATCTTGATAAAAAAATGGACAAAAATATTGTACCTAGTTGAAGACATGCTCCACCACACAAATCTGAGTAATTTTTTTATTCCATTCATTATTCCCAAAACTATTCCAATTGAATCAACAAGGTGGTAATATATATGTTCAATTTGACCAATCATCCAAATTTTGGTTTCTAATTTAGAATCACAATAATGGAATATTAACTATATATATAAGTACTCATAATTAAAATTACAGTAGTAATGAATACTAATAATCAATAACATGAATTATATCACAAAATCTATTCTTTAAATAAAATTTCTCAGGTATCAGTCACCTTCCATGATAAATTTTATAAAAATTCATTCATTTTAATTTTTATAAATTTGTATATCCTATAGGAAGTCTTCAGCCTAATGAAAAAAATTTAACAAATGGATTTTAAAAACATTATCCATTAAATAATCATGATCATGTATCGTTTAATAATCTCATTGAATATTTAAACAATTTTTAGAGGAAAATGTAATTATCTACTTGAAAATACATAACCAATAGCAAGTAAGAAATATAGATAGAGACTATCAAACAAGACATGAATAAATAAACACAATAATTTCTGTCCACCTCAATACAAAGACAACATCACCCATATATATATATATATATATTAAGGGAAACCCTTATTTTACACATAATAAAATACTATTTCCTCTCAAGAATATCAAAACCAATAATTTTAATATATGTGCCTATATATTCCTTTAAGAAATATTTAATTTCACATTACAACACTCTCATATTTATCGCACACTACAATATCATATAAAATTTAGCACATAAATTCAATAATATCCTTAATCAAGATTTTCATTTATCAACTTTTTTCCACACCTATTACATTTTTTGTTGCACATTTGATCATCAATAATGTAATAACTCATCTAGAAAATTCAAATCGTGTGAAATATAATCATGCAGTGAATTTTAAATCATTAACTATATTGAGAAATATAATGATTGAAATTAAATTTCAATACTAACTTTATCAAACAGTTATCATTCATTCATTACAATAAACATATAACATTCGGAAAAATTAGTCATTATATCAACATTAAAAAGTTAAAATTCATCAAATTACCTTTTTATCTAAATCATAATTTATTAATTCACCTATTTAATTCATATAATTATACAATCATTTATTTGTAACGAAATAAAAACTAGAAAACCATTAATATATTCCATTCATTATGATAATAATATTATTAAATAAATTTCTTACATTATAAGTATTTATGTAATCACATTAATACATCATGCATTGAATAATAAAAAATATTTAATTTTACAATTTTGGTAAAAAAATAATTTTTTTAGTAAATGAGATAATTTAGGTCATGATGGTTAAAAATACTATCCCAAAATATACCAATATAACAAATATTTTATAAAACCATTCCTATAGAGGGATTCTATTAAAAATTTTCTAATGGTAACCATTCCTTCATATATGAATCAATATCTATGGAAATATACATTAATTTACTTTTAAATTAAAACATACCGAATTCTAATGTAGTTGTAGGATTACAAGTTGCCTTAATCAATCCATCAATCCAAATTTATAAAATGATATACACATCTCCTATAGATTATTTTCTAAAAATTTAATCATTTTAGGACATGATAACATAAATTTAATTTAACGCATTTAATTCAGATCATTATCTTACCATATTATTAATTAACATGAATTTATTTGATTATATAATATTTTTATCATGACCATACTAAGATATAATATTTTACATTCATGAATAAATATAATATATTTTTTATGTAAGATAATTATAAATGGTGAAATAGTAGATTATTGGTTATCATAAAAATCATATGAACTAAATAAAAAAAATTAACCCCTAATGTAAGATGAATCCAATATAAATGATTTCTGAATGCTTATTAAAAATTATACAAGAAAATCAATGAATTTCCTCTATACATTTTGAGGTGGATGTTATTGTGAAATAATTAGATCATGGGGGCCTATTATACAAAGATCATAACTTCTATCCATGAAATTATTGTTTTAGAATAACTTATAAGGGGTTTTAAATAATTATTTCCTATCATTCCCCAAAATTCTAGACTGTTTAGGATTAAATGACATTATTTCCCTAAAAAACACATGTAATTCTAACATGTACCTAACTCCAAACTACATCATTTCTGTCATCCAAAATCATTGATATCACATTGTCCAACCCTTTCCCAATAAAACCCCTCTTGATTCGGTAGAGAATATTAGAGTGACTCCCATAGCCTAATTCCAATAAGCCCAAGGATAGTGACGTACACCATGGGAATAATTCATGTAATGGGAGGGATTACTATTTCAATTCGTAGGAGGAGAATAAAAAAACTCCATAGAACACTCATGTAATCAAGATAATACAAGTTTTTTCCCACAACCAGATTTCAACTACATGTTATGTATTGTTAATGTTAATTATAGATAAGAGTGGCATGAATAACTATATATCAACATCCAAATATATCCAAGCTATCTTAACATTATAAAAAATACCAAATGGAATATCTATTATGAAAATATAATTCCATGGTGGGATGAGAAAAGTAATGTACTCAGAAGAATCCTATTTCTATATAATTCTATGTCTATAGGAAATAAAAGGCTGATATGGAAATGCGTTGAATCATCTTCGAAATAAAATAGTGTGGTAAAGGATTGGTTTTTATGATTACACAAATAATTTAAATTCTTAATAGTATCCCATGAAGACATAATATCATTTCAATCCAATGGTGCATCAAAATTTCGTATAATAAATATTAATATCAATGGTTTTAAATTAATTCATGAGGCAATACATAATATATCATCAATTGTAAATGATAAAACCAAACCATTATAAATTTTATAATATTATAATAATATGTTTATTTATATAATAAGTTTCCCCATCTCTTAACCTTCACCAATCATTCCATTGTAACATCCCAACAACCCAGTTAGGAACATCATTACAACGCTGGATCCCATAAAATCACTTAACCTTATCCCTACATCCCATGTATCAACATCAAGAAAATACATGCACCCAATGTAACTACATCATCAAATCCAGGACCCCCATTTAGCCACATCCCCATATCCCTACACCCCTCAAACCAATTTATCACATATCGACACCCATAAAACCACAACATCACATCTTTATAATCCATAACGCTTAATTATATAGGACTTTATAAAGAACCATTATCCTTTATGACCCAATACATGAAATAAATATTTAATTTATAATAACTAGATGATATATTTTATATTTACTTTTTGACATCAAAAACCATAATTAAATCCATGTTTCAAATACTGGAGACACTACGACCCAAATATGCCAATATATTCTACTCAAATCATGTAAAATTATACTCCAAATACTGAATATAGTAATAAAAATAAATATATCAAGAATATATTTAAATAATGAGACAAATTTCAAAAAGGAACATAAAATTATTATGATAAAAAACCATAAATAATGATATAATCAATCTTGAATAATAATGTGAAAATTAAGAAAACATGAATGGAAACCATTCTTACCATAAATGTAAATGACTAAAAATTAAATTAATGCCTATATATATTACGTATTATGAAAAATAGAGGTAGTTTTACGAAATATAAATAAACACACATAACCAAATATGTCAATAATGACATATCCAATAGAAGTTTCTATAAAACATCTTGTGCAAAACAACCCAGTATGATTCAAATAAGGGATTGAGGAAAATCTAGGCATTTACATTATTAGTGAACACCAATGGGGGCTTGTGTTATAAAATTAATCATTTATTCAAATTTTTCAAATATTTTTAAATTTTTACTTTTACTTTACTATATTATTAGTCTATTTTTATTATGTTTTTATTATCTTTTAAAGGATTTAATAAAAATATACATTGCAAAAAAGAGTTGATAACATCAATAAAATCTAGTCATTTAAAAAAGATACACAAGCTAAATAAAAGATGAATCATATAAATATTTCAATATTGAATATACTTTTGATATAATAACACAATATAAAAATTAATTTATGTCTAAAATGAAACATTGATGGAAATTATGATGGTGTGATCAATACACATAAGAGTTGTTCTGTGTAATTAGTTTATGTTCACCACATCAGTGAAATATCACCATCATTATGCTATAACACTACAAAAATACTTTTAATGGTATATCTTTTAATATTACTAAAATTGATGTGGTGACAAAGAAGCAGTGTATTTAATGTCATTAAAATCATAATCATTTTATACAATTCAATGATATGTGAAATTTAAAAATAGTAAATGTAAAATTTGTTCGATAGGTATATTATATAATATTTAAATAAGAATTATATAATAATATTAAAAATATAGGTGAAATATAAAACATTAATTGTTAGAATAAATGAAAAAAACTTCATTAAATACCTAATTTTCAGTTGAATTCCAAGAAAAATACATTGTTTGATATTTATTGATCAAATTAATGGGCCATTCTTATATGGGTATCAATAATACATATTTTTGGAGTTGGAAAATATTGAATTATTTTTTTGTGAATAATAGATGACACTTAACAAGGTAAAATGACCATAATGGAACCTAGAGGGATGATGCTTAGAATTTCCATTTCATTGATTAGGAATGTTTTTTTAATCAATAATCATGTAGATATTTTGTATATAATTAAAAATATTTTTCTAAAAAAACATAAATTCATTAAGTTACATTATTATTTGATATAATACATGTATATATATTAATCACAGAGTCATAAAATGAGAAATGTTCTCAAATAATGGATGCAATTATATATTCAATATTAACCATTTCTATATGATAAATTTTCATCTACTTCAAGGATATAAAATGTTTCATATGAAATTTATCAAAAGGATTCATATGAAATAATATGTTTTGGGATATACATCATCATTTCCATGTTGTAGAATCAATATGAGGACATGGAATCATTCAATGTGTATGAATAATGAAACATCCAATCAATGATTTTAAGAAACCAAAAATGTTCATAAATAAATATTATACTATATAGGATGAATAAATAATACATATCACTATGATCCAATCTTGAAACATATATGATTAGTGTATTTTGAATCATCGAAACATAAAACAACTAGTAAATAAATACTCCATATAATATCCCACTCTGTTATATACTACATTAACACTTTATAAAAATATCATAACGGAAAAATTTCTTGACATCATGGGGAAAGGAAAACATAATAAAAGGTGAGATGAATTGCTCACTAAGGGTAAAAAAGGGAGATATAATTTATTATTTAAGAATCAATAGATCTTATGATTATTAAATTATTAAAATAAAATTATAAATTCAAAAATAAAAATTCCTATATAATAATCTTGAGTAATGGCATGCTACTTGGAAGATCATAAGACATGAATCCTAAAGGAATCACCAAACAAGATCATTGAGATAATAACATTTTCATAATATCATATTGTAAATGTGTGTCAAAAATTTTTATATAATCATAATCCTGATATTATTATATTAAAATACTTATAAATACATTAATCACATTTTAGTGTAAATTTAATATCCTGTGAAACGACATTGTGTTTGATACAACCTCCTGTGTAAAAACAATTAGGCATGGGGAAACCCCCATGTGTACTGTATGTTATTATAAAAAAATATTTTATACTCAATGCATTGGAGGAATATAAAAAATACAAAATGGAAAAATCATAATCCATTAATATTAATTCCATAGGATCATGAAGACATTTATCAATTCATCAAATATTGACTTGGGTAAAATAAAATTTGTTTTAACTATATTTCATTATCATAATCAACTGAAATCGAGAGAAAGAATATGGATGGTATAGTAGAATAATATCCTCATGTAATCACAAGTAACATGAAAGGATTTTATATTGATAATGAATGACATTAAAATATATCTCAAATGATTCATGGTGAAAATACTTTTTTTATTTTGTTATAACAAAATTGAAATCAAAAAATTTCTAAAATATCTTTAAAATTCATTTTAATTATAGGGGAAGGGGAAAATTATAATGTAATCATTATATCAAAGTATAATCATGATGGAAAAAATGTATCCTTATGCGGTGAAAATTAAAACACATATTTTATTAATAATTTTGATAAAAAAATTACATTTTTTTGAAATGAACATATTATTCATTTGGAAATAATGCATTGAATGTAAAATTAAGGATTTTAACTTTTTCCAAATACATCCCATGTTTAGTTTTTTTTCAATCATTTATTTTTGAGTATTATTTAAAGACAGAGATCCTTAATGGATAAAATGACAAAATGTTAATGGATGTTAGATTGTTTTGATATTAATGGAGTCTGAGAATATATGGGTTATTTTCTTCCTGGGTTCTTAGGAAGTTGATAAGATTTAAATTTAGTTAGGTCAGTTTAAAAGAAAAATGGTTTGAAAACTCAATTATAGAACATTTAAATGTCATCTAGAGGGATTACAGGTCCTGTAATATTTTTTGGGTTTTAATAAAATAAATATGAGGATACATTTATATATAAAAATAAATTTAAAATTTTTAAATGATGTATAAAAACACTACATGACATTTATAATCAAAACCTTATTTTTTTAAAAAAATTAGTTTCTGAATTATAATTTTTTTGGATCAACTGAATCTCATGCAAACCCTATGATACTATCTATGTGATTTAGGGGTTCCAAATTCCAATCTAGGAGTCCTGTTTGATTGATTAATACTCTTCATGTGGGTTTGGTACTATTTCATCAATATCTTACTTCTCATGATACTGTTGTAGTGATATCCCTTGACCGAATGCATTGTTGGTTTTGTTCTTGATCGATATTGGTATAAGAACTTGTTGTCAATCCTCTGAAACGTGTTCCACTTCAGTGTTTACCATTGTAAGAATTATTGTTTTACTAGTAAAAGGATGGGGGTCTAAATCATAACCCTATGGTTCGATAATTTCCATTTTTTTTGCAATATTATGATTTCACCATCATTGAGTACACCCAAATTAATTAAATAATGAATATAATTATTCCATTATATCGTTTTTTTGCAATTTTATTAAAACCTGGATAATAGATACTCGTGGAATGAATGAACGAAGATTTTAATTGAATTAGAAAATGGATTAAATTATGTTTGTCTTGACAAGTTACCTAGGGTGATTTCTTATTATGAAATCCATAAATTGTGGATTATTTACTATTGAAATAATTACTAATCAATTGTGAATTAAATTGAAATTTGTATATGATTTTACAATGATAATTTTCATAGTTTAAAAATAAGAATTATTTTGTGATATTATGATATCCATGCTATGTGATAGGGATGTTTTTTTATATTGTAAGGCTTATATGTCAGGATCATTCCTGGAACTGGCACATTTATAGGATTTCATGCTGATATTGAGTGGTCTCGGCCCTATCCTAGTCTATAATTATTTTATGGAGCATACTATGAATAGTACCATGTTGTGATGTTTAAAGGGATTTGACATGGAACTGCTATAATTATTATAGGAATTTGAAAGAGATTTTTGTTACTATACCATGGTTATATGATTTTGATTTGAATCGTCTTAATACAAGATCCAAGATATTCAAGTATAGTGCCAAAGAAGTTTTTTTACCTTGGTTATATTGTTCTGTTTGTAATTTTCAAAATACATTCTCATAGTTATTCTATCATATAGGTAATTCAATTTATGGTTTCATTTTATTAAAAGAGGAATTAATTAATACACATTTTTATCACTTTTTTCAAAAAAATTCTTATCACACTGGTTTGATTAGACATAGTGGTTTTGACATACTAAGCTATAATAACACCCTATTCAGGATTCCATTTGGAACCTGAGAAAATTATATGGACACCTGTTCAGACAAGGGAATAATACCCTAGTTTTGGTTTCTTGTTTGTGGATGGGATGGAGTTCTGAGATGGGGATGATGTGGGGTCCAAGTCCAAATACATTGAGACTTTTATTTGATTCTTGTAATATTGTTATTATATTTTTCTAGTGTGAATATTATTTATATTCCAACATGTAATTAAATTATTCCTTTATTATTTATTGTGTTATTCATTTATATTTTATGGTCGTCTTGTGATATGTATTTATTTTGATTATTTCCATTTTATATTGATTTATTCAAGTTATATGATTCTTCTTAGAATGGGGTATAAACTACCTATAATACAATACAACCCCCCAATACTATTTGGAATCCACTTGGGTATGGTGAGGAAATCTTGAGTTCTCATATCCGACCATTTTTAATCATGCGAGAGAGTACCCAATGAGGGGTTGTTAAAAAGTGGTATCATAGGAGATGATTTCTTTTATTTTCATTTTTCCTCATATATTTGGAAAGGTCTCTAAAAGACTATATGTGTCTGGACATGGTAATGAGCATGTTTATGGGAGTAGATAACCCTTTTACAAGTCAAAATTTTAGTTCATAGGGAATGGATTGTGGTTTGTGTTATGTTCTTGTTATAATTGATGTTATTTCAAATTGGGTTATTCTTATATTGTGTGAGTTTTTTGTTTCATGATATTAATATTTCTTGTGATTTTCAATCGTGGATCAGTATGGTGTAGGATTATAATACTTGGATCATAATTGGAATATATGAATAAATTAACATGAATTTTTCATGATAAGAACATATATATTTTTCCATTTGATATGCATTTTTTTGTTGATCTATAATATGGGATATATTTTTCATTGGATAAATTAAATGAGATGACATGTCTTGTTAAAATACTTGTATGCATTTTGTAGAGGAATTATAAGTAAGTGTTTCTATATTGCAGTAACATGTTGGGTTGATCGTGTTACAAGACAGTTCTATAATTTGACTGTCTGTCTTATAGAAAAAATTACTCCTTATAATTTTCAAAATCAGTTTCAAGAGTGTTGAAATAAACACACTCCCAACATAGATGACCTATAACATCATGTGGTTCCTGAGGACCAAAATAATGTTCTACTTTATGAATGCTTCCTAATGATCATGTTATCCATAGAATGGGAGACCATTCATACTGTTACGTCGATGTATATGATTAAGAGATAGTTTCATATATATAATTCACCTATGATTATTGGGGATGAGGGACCCTGGGTAGCTGATTAAATTATTGATTCAGTCCATAAAATCATCAAAAATATTAAAACACCTACAGGTTTGATGGAGAATCATGCTGTTTATATGATTCATGGACTTACCGAGCATTGCTTTGATATTCTAAAGAAAGATGAGAAGAAGGATATGCTATATTAGAAGTAATTCATGACTATTTTCTTGTTCCATTTTTTACCAAAATTGTGAGGGATAAAAAATATCATGAGTATATGAATCTAACATTTGAGGGTTTTTCGATGTTGTACTATGCTAGCTGTTTAACTGGACTAAACTACTTTGATCCCTCTTTAGTAGTTGATGAGATCTCCAGGGAGATATGTTTCGAAGAATTTATACACTGTGAAATTATGTTGTAGGTAAATATTTTCATTTTAAGAAACATTGATGTGGTGATGAATTAGGAAAACATCATGGATGGGAATATGAAAGAGTCCCTGAGTGTTGGATAGAAAATTTCATTAGGTATTTTATGAAGTTATTATTTGATTGATAAGATATTTCATTATGATAGAAACTTACAATGAATTACTGGGAATAACTTGAATGGTAGTGTACAACCATCTCATTATCATGTTTCATTCCAGTGATACAAGTGGGGAATGTTTTCCCATAAGCTAATGTAGGGTCCTTACCCCACATTCAATTTTCATATCTATGGAATATTGTGTTATCATCAAAGGTTCGATGTGAAATTTCCTTAGAAGATCAGTGGAGGAAGATCATGTTGGGAATCATAGTTGGTAAGGGGCACAAATATAACTCAGAAATTTGGTAGCATGAATTCAACTGGCCATTCAGGTTGAGGAAGGGGACATGGTACCTGAGTGAATGAGAAATAGTACCTAGAATGATAAATATCTCATGTTATTCAGTATAAAACCTAGGTAAGTGTGACATTATAGTTTCATTTTATGCAAAATACTCACACACATGCAGATACAAGACTATCTACTATAGGTGGTAAAATTCATATATAATCCACCTTATCTTGTGTTCTGATTAATAGAGGATCATAACATTATATTAAATCATCTTTTTTAATGGGTTGGTATTGGATGTTTAAATATAATATTGTGTATTATCCATTAACACAACATTTCGAGTGATGTAAGAAAATATAAAACGTTTCAAAAAGTGTTCATTAGATAGTGTTGGTTACCACTTCATTTGGGAACTATTCCTGTTATAAACAATAAGATTAAAGATGATTCTATGTATATATTTGTGTAACAGTAGTATTTTATTATGAAATATTTTCAATATATATTTTTTTCTTCAGTATATTACAATGCATGAAATCATATGTTTAAATGAATACTGAGATGTCATTATTATAAAATTACCGTTATAGCATATCTGTTAGTTTACCATGAATAAGTATACCTTAATTATGAAAATTCATTATGAATTAATTGTCTATCAATTCTTTTTGGAAAAATATAATTTAATTAGATATTTTTATTTCTTGAGTAAATTAAATTTGTTAATGAAATTCTTGAGATATATATCTGTTTGGAGGAGTGGATGGTCAAGATGATGCATTGAAGATTATGAACCAATAGAAAAGTGGTGGGAACCTGAGAGGACGTTTCGGTCATCGTGGAAGGGGCATGAGAGGAGGTAGGAACAGAGGTTGAGTATGTTTGGATTACATTTTCATTCATCACTTGTTCCCTGAATCTTTATACTTATTATATACATGCACTTTATATTAATAATATTTTTCTAGATCATGGACTCACCACCAATATTCCACTGTTATGGTATATATTTTTGGTATACTTAATAAAATATTTTTTATATTCTTACACTGTATATTTTACATATACGGAATGATTAAAACATTATTTCATGTAAAAACTTATTTTTTTAAAACCATGTTTTTACACCATTAAGTAAATCCCCATTTTAAATTAAGATATAGAAATATTAATAAAATTTATATGAAAAAATAAAAATGTTATTTCTAAATGGGATATAAAAATTTACTTTGTATAAATTTCTAATATATTTCTGTAAACATTGATGTTTTGATTAATAGTAAAAATATGCTAAATTTTAATTGAATACAATTTTTTCATCAAGATAATTTATAAGTTTATATTATAATATTTAATTTTTTAAATGTATAAATACAATATTATGTAATCATTCCAAATAATGTATTTCTTTATCATTATTTTTACATTGAATTCATAGGTAAACACATTTTATTATTTTGCAATAATTTTACATTTAGAATCATTTATGCCTTTTCAACAACGAGATTAATTTTAATTTAACTACTACAACTTATGTATTTTTAATTTTTAAAAATGTTTTCTATATTTCCATTAATAGGTCCCATTTATGTTAATATGATACTTTTTTGGGCATTACAAATACTATCTTTGGTAATTATTATTATAACCATGGTTGAAGGGTAATAAGTTAATTAAGGGTAAAAATAATATTATAAATTTAAAACCATTAAGAATACTATTGGATGGCTAAAATAGGACATTATATTCTATTTTATGAAATTTAATCACTTTATGTCCACTTAACTATGAATATGACATGAATGAAACAAAAAACTAATGAATGTGACAAGATGTCACAATCTCATTTTAAATAAGTATATTAATTTCTATATATCGATAACTAGGAAATAACATCAATAATAGATAGTCTCTAAAAATATAAAATAATTAAATACATCATAATAATTTATGAATAATTTTTAGAGATTATATAATTTCAATTAATGATGACCCAATAGGGATGTAAGAATTATTTTATTAATTGAAATATCTAATAAATTTTTTTAATAATGTTAAAATAAATATAATATAAACTAACTAATGTGATACACTAATGTTTTAGGTAACTAGGACATGTTAGGTGTGGACTTGATTTTTTTATTTGATCTCGTGTGGAATTGGTTTGTCAAATAAATGAATAGCGTCAAAATTGTCACTATTGATATTTGTTGAAAAGAAAATTTAATTATATTATTGAAAAATCATAAAAATATTTAATATATTAGAATTTTATTATTATAAGAATGAAATTCCATAAAATAGCCATTTGAATTCAATTAACACAACATAATTAGATATTTATAACCATTAAATATATTTTAATTTTATTAAAATAATTAATATTAAATAGAATAACTATGTGTCAATTAAAAAGATATGGTCTAAATTGAAAAAATAAATTTTCCACATTTTATTGGTTTATTATATTAAATCCCAATGACCTAACATCATATAAATTGGAAATTTTTTTAATTTTTTCTATAGGGTATGATTTTATTATAAATTTTTATATTTGGAATTTCTAAAAGTCATTCTCACTTAAATTGTAAAAGGGAACCTCCTCCCTCACATAGAAACTTAATTTTGAGCATTAATGCTCTTCTATAACCTTCCATTTTTCCTTATAATCTTCCCTAATTTCATTCAATAGGTTTTTTTCATCTTTAAAGACTAACTCTAGTTCTCTACAAGGAAATTTTGAGGAGACACATCGAATAAGAGGAAATATAATTTACCAATTCTTATAAAATTATTTCTCATTATACTTAAAATTAATTATATATTACATTATAATGTAATAAAATTAGTATCACTCATATAATGTTATTTTTTTTATAAATATGAAACAACCATATTAAACCTTCAACCCAGCATATGAAAAATGAAATCTCAAAGCGTTTGTAAGTACGGGTTAATGTCACTACACCTTTGCGTAATATGTTTATCACCACCACCATACATGGATTGATATAATTATTTAATTAATATATATATATATATAATATATATAAAATTATTTTATTAATAAATACAACACACCATCCACTTCAATACCATTAATCAATTATGGGAACAATATCATCACTCGTGCATTCATGCGGCTTACAGTCTCCATGGTGCGATGTGATTCGTTGTATATAATCCTCATTAAATAATTATTATTTAAACTCATTGAATGAATAAATATGATATATATTATACTAATACCTTTAGTTGTATTATATAATCACATCCTAAAAAGACGAATAAGAACTTAATTGAAAAAACATGTATAATAACATAAAGTAGTTAATACCAAAAAACGAGTAATAATGTAATGCTACAAGGAAACAAATGAAAATATGATCATAAATGTTATCATAAAAATGATAATGATTTTCGGAATAAATTAGTTTAATTATTTAAATCATTATAATGGAGTTTTTGATACATATGAATCATATCAGACCAAAGGTATGGGATAACATTTAAAATATCATTCTTATCCGAGATTGTTTATTCGTAAGTATTTATTGGGTTATATTTATCATCCATGTCTTTGTTTCCAAAATTGGTATTTAAAAATATTCATTATACCCTAATATAATTGATAAAAGTCAATATTACCCTTTGGTAAATATTTACTAAAAGGTATGAATGGAATATTTTTTCATTTTCTGTAGAAATTACTTTTTTTCATTTCCAGAAAAAGTAGAAAAATAATTTTTTTATAGAAAGAATGGATTTTTTATGCTTTCATAATGACTAATTTCATTTAATCAGACCCTACAAGAATATAAGTATATTTTCAAAATAAATTAGTTCTTCTAAAATGGTGAGACTTTTTGAGGAAGGTAGACGTTTCTTAAGAAGGAAGGGTATTTTACTCATAAATTAATTTTAATATTTTCTCATAATTATATTAAATCTTTGATGAAACTATTTTTTATTGGAATATATTTATAACCATGTTATTACTATTATTTGATAATATTATAACAATTATAATGAAATTATTTTTAGGAAACTCATTTTATTTCATTGGTTATTATTTGGTGAATGTTTTAATGATTTTGTGGAACACGTAATAATGGTTACATTATGTGATGTGTGGGTCCTATATATCCATTGAATTCATTCGGTAATGATTTATATCTAAAGGGTTTGACATAAATATAAAAAATGTAAATTTTGTTCCATAATAAAGGGTGGGAATGAGGAGTGAACTCTATTCATTAATGGACTTTTCTACTATGATGGTCTTTGCAGTGATCCTTAACTAATTTGAAATGATTTACTATGCTTATATATGTAGGCCACAATATTTAATGTATTCTGTTTTTACTATTGGGATTACATTTCACATTTATGATTTATCCCATCACATGATATTATGATCTTCTTTATAAAGGATACAATTTTAAAATGATATTTTCTAATGATTATGATACGATTGATATTTCCCTTGTTTACACTTACCCAGAATTTGAACTCACAAATTTATATGTTTATTTTACCTTCTACATGAATAAAGTTATTAATTATGATGTGTCAAAAGGGAATCTAGTTATGAAGGAATAAGTGGGAGAGAGCATTAATATTTTATGAACTAGTTTTTTATGATTCCTAATTTCTAAATTCACTAAACCTATACGGTCCTGGCATGGTTTTGTTATGTTTTATAATAAATATTAGTCAATGTTGAAGTAATATATATATATATAAAATTAAGGGTGGTTATGGTTGGTATCACAGAAAATGAATAGTTAATTTTTGGTTACTAGGATGATATAAACTTAGTAATAACCATATGGATATATCTAAGTAAAGGATTCAATCATATCCTAGAGTGTTGGAGATGTTCATGAATAAACATGGATAAATAGTCATGTGTCCAAAATCGAAATTTTATTCTTGATTTTGTTTTTTTCTTGCTATGTTTAGTGTTTCTCACACTATGCTTCGTGGATTTAATCAATTACTGGGAACCGAAATAACCACGTTAATTCAAAATGAGATAGAAAATGCAATGATTCCCCAACTAAGCAAAAAAATATTATAGGATATAGAATGAAAAGTATTTTAACCTTTCTCAAATAACATTCTAAAGATATGAATCACAATTGAAATATAAATGAGAATAGAGGGGACAAAAATTTTGTTGTGTCCTTCATGAGACAATGTCCACCATCATTCAATGAGTCGTTTGAACCATTATTTGATGAAAAATTTGTCATAACCAATGAAATGATATTCTCAATTCTACAATGTTCTGAAAATAATAAATTCATCTTATCATTCAATCATTTAGAAGGCGAAGCAGACCAATGGTGGAATCTTGTCACGAATATGAGGAAAATCTATGAAATTGTGTCCATGGAATGGGATGTGTTCAATAAATTAATTTTGAATAAGTATTTTAATCGTATTCTACAAAAACAGATGGAGAAGGAGTTAATTGAAAATATGAAAAAGGATTTTGAATATTTTAGTACCTATGAAAAAACTTATACAAGACCTATAAGGCATGCTTCTGGAATTATTATCCAATCTGAGAGTAAAATGGATCAATTCATTAGTTCCTTAAAACAATGTCTCTAAAGGGCATCAACAATATGAGACATTAATAGCTATGAGGAAATTATTTGATGTGATCTCAGGGTTTTCATGGAGATTAGAGTAACCCATTAGTCATGTGGGCTTGATAAGAAAAGAACAATGGAAATAAAAAGATAATCTAAAGAACACACTGAAAAGAAAATGAGTTTTCCCTTCTGCTCAATGTGTGGAATGAATCATGGAAGGAAGTTTTTTAAAGGGATAGGTAAATATTTCAAATTTGGAAATTGAGGACACCATGATATTGAATGATGATGTAATGGTAAGATGATTCCAAATGATAAGAACAATAAAAAGGCATAAAAATAATTACCCTCCTACACTTTAATGTTACAAGTCCATGGAAATGGGTCATTATGATAATTGATTCTCTAATCAAGGGTTATTGATAATGATTGATAATAAAAATATCTTAAGTATATAGAGAAAGTAAAATTCACATCTAAACAATATTGGCAATGTGGTGTATGATAATCAAGTGGTCAAAGGTACACATATCATCAACTATAAATTAGAAAACGTTTTATTTGACATTGGATACACCCTCTCTTTTATTTATAAAGAATTTACTAAGGTTATCTCCATATTACCTCACAAATTAAATGTTGAGGTATCTACAAAAACATCTAAGCGAACAAAAATTGCAAGAAAATTTATAATTCTTCTCTTGTTTATTTTCATTGGAATGTGCATCCATAAAATATTTTCATCCATCCTATAGTTGAATTTTATGTGATTCTTGTCAGGGAACAGGTTTTCTCTATATGGAGATCATATCAATTTTAAAATAATGGAAGTCACATATCATATTCCAGATTAATATATAATCATTTATTGATGTAATAATGAATATAAACATCTAGTAGAAATTGATTCCATCTTATGGGTCATGAATCCAATAAATTAGGATACTTATATCAAATGTTGGGGGGAGAAACTCACGATTAAGAATAATCCTATTGTGTTTGTGTTTCATGATAACTTTCTAGAATAAATATATAGGTATTACACTAAATATTGAAGTTGATTTTTTAATATAAATTATACCGGGTGCTTTTCCAATTTCAAAGACACCTTATTGAATGGACACAATTGAGTTGCTAGAATTAAAGGAGAAACTCCAATATAATCTTGATAAGGGATTCATAATCCATAATTTGTCACCTTAGGGAGAACCTATTCAATTTTTAGGAAAAAATTTGGATCAATGAGACATTTCATTTATTATAAAGAGCTTAAAAAGATTAAAATCAAGACCAAATATAATGTTCCTCGTATTGATGACTTTTATGAATAACAATATAGAGATCAATACATATTCAAGACACATGTTCATTCTGAATATCATCAATTATAGGTCAAAATGTATGATATACCAAATATGACATAATGTACAAGGTATGGACATAATTAATTTATAGTGATGCCTTTTTTTCTTTCTAATTCCCTCAATATCTTCATGGATCTAATGAATAGAGTATGTACAGACTATACAGATCAGTTTGTGGTAGTATTTATTGATGATATTGTTTTCTATTCAATGAGAAAAAAAGAACATGAACATCACTTAGGAATTTTTTTGAAGACCCTATGAATGTAGAAGGTTTATTCCAAATTTACCATTGTTAAATTTTGGCTTTAGAATGTTTCAATTTTGCGTCACATCATCTCAAGATAGGGGATATTTATGGATAAAAAAATAAATGTAATTGAGAGAAGGTTGAGAACAATAATGGTAACTAAGTTACAATGTTTTCTTAGTTTGGCTAGATATTATCAATATTTTGGAATTATTATTTCATGATTATCTAATCCACTAACCATGTTGATTTGGAAATTAGTTATGTTCATTTATATTTGGAAATGTGTATAGAATTTGAAAGAGTTACAAATATGGTTAGCCAGTGCACCTATTTTCACAATAACTTGTTGTGAAAAAAGGATTGTGATATACATTGATGAATTCAATAAGGGGATGATATTTGTTTTCCCATGAAAAATGATATGGTTATAGGTAATGCCTCATGATAGTTGAATATTCTTGATCAAAATTACCCAACTTATGATTTTGAATTTGTAGCGATTATTTTTTCATTAATGATAGGGAGTCATTATATTAATGGTGAAAGGTGTGATATTTATTCTCATCATAAATTTTTAAAGAATATTTTCACACTAAAATATATGAATATGATCCAAATAAGATTTTTTGAGTTTATTAATGGTTACACATTATCAATACATTACAACCCTAGGAATATGAACAAGTTGGTGGATTAAATGATTCAAAAAGACCAAGCTTTCTTATACATGATGAAGACAGTGAATGATCCTATTTTATGGATTTGAAAAGGTTGGACCTTGAAATTTTTATTTAAGGGGATAAATATTCTCTTTAACCAATGAATTTTAAAAAATATATAATGTGAAGATTAATGTGTAAAATAATGAAGATGTAGAGTTACAAAAGATAGTGAGAAATGTTCTTAAATTCTACAATAATTTTGATGAAATAAAAAGGATCTAGTACTGGGTTTTTATTCCAACAATACAAAAATTAAAGAAAGAACTATTGACTAAGGCTCATATTTATTAATGATATATTAGACATAGAATCAATAATATGTACAATAACTTCAATGAGTACTTGTGGTAGGATTGAATGAAAGGAGATGTCGTCGAATATGTCTCTCGATGTTTCATTTTTTCACAAATTAATGTTGAGAGGTATAAGTCTAAGGGGATGTTACAATCATTACACATATCAGAATGGAAATGGGAAAAATAAATATGGACTTTTTCATGAGACATCCCCAAACATCCAAAGGCGATAATTCTATCTAGGTTATAGTTGAACACCTGGTGATGTCAGCACATTTCCCGACTATTAGAGATGATTTCTCTCTCGATCACCTTGCCATGATATATAAAAATTATGTGGTATGTTTTCATGATGTATCACATTCAAATCATATCCAATTTGGATCCAAGGATTACCTCGATGTTGTAGAGAAGTCATAAGCAAGCTCTGGGTATATAGTTATTTTTCATATCTTCTTATCATCCTTAGACAGACAGTTAGTCTGAGTGGACAATTCAATATCTGGAATAAATGTTCAGAGCTCTCTCTATGGATTTTAAATGTGGTTGGGATAAAAACCTACCATTTGTGGAATTTTCTTACAATATTAGATTTCACTCTTGTATTCATATGTCCTGTTATAATTTCCTCTATGGAAATAATTGTGGAACTCATACCTTATTGGATGACGTTGGGTAAACAAATCTATTAAGATCAAATATTGTCGATGAAATGGAAGAAAAGGTATGATCTATTATACATCACATAAGGGATACTCAGATTTAACAAAATTTAAGCCAACAATTGATGAAAAGGCATAGATTTTAAACTGGGTGATAATGTGTTCTTACTAATATCTCCATGGAAGAGAGTAATGGTATTTTGAATGAATTGGAAGCTGATCCCTAGGTATATAAGTACTTTTGAAAATTTGGATCGTGTAGGGAATGTAGCTTACTAATTGGTGCTTTCACCGAATATCTCTCATATTCATGATGTGGTTCATGTATCTATACTAATAATGTATACCCGATCATTTGCATGTACTAATATCAGAGGTCATACCGCTCAATCAATAACTTTCTTATAAAGAACAATTGATAGAGTTTCTCAATCGTAGGGAAATAAATCTTTGAAACAAGACAACTAGATTGGTTAAATTTTTATGGAGGAACCTCTAAATTGAAGAACCTACATTGGATCATGATTATATGATGAGGGAGAGGTATCCTCATATATTTGTTTCCATTTTATGAATTTTTAGGGAAGAATTCAGTTTAGCTGGGGGGGGGGGGTTTAGAATGTAACAACTAGATGTTTTTATGAAATATTTTCTTTAAATAATATGTTTTTTTAGTATCATGATTTTCCTGAAATTGTGTGTTTAAACAAACAACAACATTCCATTATTAACAAATTATTATAATATCCTAGCCATTAGGTTAGTGAGAGTAATTATAACTAACTTATGAAAATGTATTATGAATTAATTAGCTTTCAATTATTTATGAGAAATATAAATCAATTATATATTTTTATCTTTTCAGTGAAATAGTTTTATAATGCATATAAATGAGATATATATGTGTTATTTACTAAATAAGTTATTTTTTATATTCTCACAATGGATATTTTAGTCATAGAGTGTGAATCAAACCATATTTGATATAAAAAACTTATTTTTTTAATGTTTAATTTTAGTCATTAAAATGGAAAAACCTTTTTAAATTAATATTTTTTACATATTAATATTTTTTATATGAATACATAAACATGATATTTTGATGTGGGATATAAAAATTAATTTGGATAAAATTTAGATATTTGTTTGACAACATTAATTTTTTGATGAATAATAATAATATGCTAATTTTTTTTAAAAAATATAACGTTCTTCATCAAGATAGTTTATATGGATAAATTATTATATTTAATAATTTTAAAGTATAAAAATATTATATTTTTACCAATCAATATAATTTATTTCAATATGATTAATTTTACATTGAATTCATTGGTAAAAACATTTCAATCTTTTGTAATATTTTTACCTTATAAGACTCATTTTCTCATTTCAAAAACATGATTAATTTTAATTTAATTTTTGCATCTTCTGTGTTTTGAATTTTAAGATATGGGTTAAATATTTAGAATTACTTGGTCCAAATTATATTAATTGGGTACATTTATTTTTGGTCATTATGAATAGTTACATTGGTAATTAATTTTATTATTGTGGTTAAAGGTAAATATTGTAATTAATTGTAAAAATAATATTATAAAGAGACATTAAACCCTGGAAAAATCCTATTAGATAGTTTACATAGACACTTATCATATATTTTTTAAAACTGAATCTCTTTAGGGCCACAAACCTATGAATACGACATGAATGTAAAAAATATAATGAATTTGAAAAATTTTCACAATCACATTTAATATATGAATATTATTTTAAATATATGAATATCTATGAGATAATATCAACTATTGATAGTCTCTAGAATTATAAAATAATTTCCTGCAACACGGGAATCTATTTATAATACTTAATTATTAAATAATTACAATTAATGATGACATAATAGTGATGTAAAAATTACATTATTTATATAAATATCAAATAAATGTTTTTAAAAATATAAATATAAATAACATAGGAACTAATTAATGTTCCCTATAAATATTCATGGTGACTATGACATGATCGGAGTGTATTTGATATTTTTTCTCTAATGGATCTCTTGTATTACTTTTTTAAAATTTCATATAAATGTATTGTTTCAAAATTGACAATATTGATATATTATAAAAATAACATTTTATTATGTTATTTAGAAGACATAAAAATATTTAATAATTACAATTTGATAATTATATGATCTATAAATTCATAAAATATCCATTAATGGTCAATTAGCTCCATATATGTCAATATTTATTAATAATAAATATTTATAATTTTATTACCATAATTATAATTAAATAGAATAACTAGGTGTAAATTAAAAAGATATTGTTTAAATTGACATAATATCTATTCCAAAACTTATTGGACAACGATATTAGAAAAAAATATCATATCATATTCTATATTGGCACATTTTCGTGGTTTTTTGGGTGGGGTATGTTTTTATTATAAATTATTATTTATGTAGTTTCTAAACGTTCCCCACACCTCAATTATAAAAGGGAACCTCCTCCTTCACCACTTAACATCATTTTGAGCCTACATGATCAGCCATATGATACCATATTTTATTAACATCCCTAAATTAATTATATAGTTTTTGGTACTATTAAATTGCAAAATATAGTTCTCGAAGAAGTGATTTACAGGAGGCACATCGAAGAAGATGTAATTTCATTTAGCGATTCATTCAAATTTATTTTTTCTTCAACTTATACTCAATTAGTTATTTCATTATAAAGTAATAACAAAAGAATAACTAATATAATAATTAGTTATTTTAAATATGAAATAACCATTTTCCACCTTCTACCAATGCAATGAAAAATTAAATCACCACGCTTGCGTATGTACGACATATCGTCCCCACACTGTGGTGTAATCCGTTTTTCACCACCATGTTACATGAATGTGTATAATGATGGAATTAATAATTATAGATCTGAATTTTATAAGATTATTTTTATTTTTAGATTCTATATACCATCCAATTCATAACCATTCAACAATTATGGGAATGATAACATTGCTCGTGTGTAGGTAAGGCCTATTGTCTCCACGGTGTGATGTGATTCATTCTTCATAATTTTCATTAAATAATGATTATATAAACTAATTGAATGTATAAATATTATATTTTTAATGAAAATTACATTATTTAAACTGTATAATCATAACATTAAAATAGGAATAAGGACATACTTGACAAAACATGCATAATAACACAATGAATTTAATTCCAGAATAACTAGTAATAATGAAAAGTTTCTAAAAAACATATGAAAATACAATCATAAATGATATCATAAAAATGATTACTATTCATGAATAAATTAGTAACATTATTTAAATCATTATATTGGAGGTTTTGTTATATACATGTCATATCGTACCTAAGGTAAGGAAAAACATGGAAAATCTCATTTTTATCTTAGATTGTTAATTTGTACGTATTCATTGGGATATTTTTATCATCCGCATACACATTCCCTATATATTTATTTAAAAATATTGTATGTATATATATCTATAATATATAGAATTATGTTTTATCTAAAATAAAATTTTTACTAAATTGTATGATTGGAATTTTTTGTGGTTTTTGGTACCAGGTCCTTTTGACAATTCTGGAAAAAGAATGAGAAGAACGTTTTTTTGTACAAAATGAACAGATTTTTTACACATTTATAATTCCTTATATCCATGAAACCACCCTTAAAATATTTCAATGTTATGTTTACACAATATAATTTATTCTAAAATTTTGTGACATTTTGAGGAAGGAAAATTATTTTGAATAAGAATGGATAATATCCTCAATAATTAATATAAAGTGTTTTCTAAAAAATATTTTCCATATAAGATGAAACTATTTAAATAGGATTATATTTCAAAATCAATTATTAGTATGTTTGGATAGTGTTATAACAATTATGTTGGAATGATGTTTAAGAGACCCATTTTATTTCATGGGTTATGCTATGATGAATGTTTTAATGTTTTTTGGCACACATAATAATGGTTTTATTATGATATGTTTATGACTTATATCTCCCTCCAATACATTAGGTAATGATTTATTTCTCATTTGATATACATGAATGGAATGAAAAGTAAATTTGGTTTAGTAATATGGGGCAAGAACGAGATTTAAAAGTGTTTTAGTAGTGGATTTTATCACCTATGATGGTTTTGACAATTAGCCTTGAATAATTGGAATTGATTTTCTATGATTAGGTGTGTATGACATAAAATTCAATGCCTTCTGTTACGACTATTGAGATTATATTGTAACTTTAGGATTTATCCCATGAAATGATATTATGATCATTTGTATGTTGGATAAGATGTACAAATGTTATGTTCTTATGATTATGATATGATTGATATTTCTCATGATTTCCCTTATAGGGTATTTTATCTCACGATTTTATATGTAGCTTTTCCCCAAGTCATGGTGAATGTTATTATGTAAGATATGTTAAAAGTGAGTCTACTTTTGATGTAATAATAAGGAGAAATTGTGGATGTTTTATTAATTAGTCATTTATGTTTCCGTGTTTCTAAAGAGAGTAATCATATATATTCATTGTGTGGTTTTGTTATTTTATGTAATAAATATTCTTCAATGATGTATTAATATATACATATATAGTATTGGCCAATAAGATTGGCTAGATCTATACCAGGTTCATATCGACCTTTATGGGAAGTGAGTATATTTCCTATATCCAGAAGGATGTAGACATTCTCAACATGGTGAGTGGAATATTAATGTTATTCATGTGGGACCAATTTAGTTCTTATTGTATTGTCTCATAGCTGAAATTAAACTTATTTAAGTTGATAATGGATGAATGTAATAGGGTTATTTTTCCAATGTGGTAGTCTGTTTTTAGGATGTTTCACCTGATGAGTTCTAGGAATTACAGCCTAAGCGAGTTGTTGAGTTGATGATAAAGTTTGTTCTAGAAGAAAACGCATTTTCTATCACACTTTACCAAATGACACCAGAAGAGAATCCTGAGATGAACCACCATTTGGATGACCTAGAATATATAGAATTCATATGGAACAAAAGATATCCATGGGGTTCTCTAGATATATTTTTCAAAATAGAAAATGGATAATAGAACATATGTGTGGATTATCAGTGGTTGAACTAGATGACAATAGAGAACAAGTATTATATTACACTTGTTGATTATATTTTTGATCAGTTGTGAGGTGATAATATCTTCTCCTTGTTTAACAGGAGAACATTATATCATCAATTAAGTGTGAGGAAATCTGAAATACCAGAGAATGCATTTAAAAGAATGTATGGCCTATAGGAATTTGTAGTGATGCCTTTTCACATAACAAATTCACCTATGATATTAATGACTTTAATGAAAAGGGTAATAAATTTTTTACAAGATCTTGATTGTGGTTTTTTTCTATTTTATTTTATATACTCTCAGTTAGTAGATTATGTTCACAAACTTATTAACATCATCCTCAGTACATTGATAGTGCATAAAATTTATGCCAAGATAACCGAATAATGATTCTAGATTAAAATTTTCACTTATTTGGCCACATCATATTAGAAGAAAGAGTGTCAATGGACCCAGAGAAAATTTCATCAATTATATATTTTTAACAACTTAAGAATGATTTATATAATATTATATTTTGGGTTTAGTATGTAATTACTAATGTTTTATCTAAGATTTCACATGTTTCATAGCATTAGTGTATGGGGTGGACAAGAAAGGGGTGATGTTTATTGGGTATATTTCAAGTGAGATATATTTTTAAGATATGAAAGGTTGGATTACCTTAGAACCTCTACACACATTACATGTGGTGTGTAAAACATATACAATTTATGTTGATTAATCCAGAGATAGATTTGAAGAAGGTATAACGCAATAGGATCATGTTGTTTTTTATCACTCCAGGTAGCTGAGACCACAAGATAATAATTACATTACCCATGATCTATAGTTAGGGTTAGTGTTAAATTCTATATAATTTTAGAGACACTATCTCATGGGTGATATGTTTGTGGAATACAAGGATCACAAAAGCATTAGGTACATATATTGTCTGTGGGACCTAATCCGTCAACAAAGGTGGTGGCTTGACAATCCATAATATTTCACATTTTAATTTTTTTATACACCTGGAAAGAGAAATTAAATTTACAAGGATTTATGAAAAAGGACAAACACAATAGTAGTACATGAGTCTTATGATGGTTTATGGATAATGGTCCTTTTTGTAGACATAAATCATGATGTTTAGGAGTCTTATCGATGGGTAGCTATTGCTTCGACAAATATTATTCCCATATTTTTGGAACATATTATGACTATGTAGTTGAATGATTTAGAGGGATTAATTTAGAGAGAGATATTATATTGTGCTGATACACCACCAGGATTGCCTCTCTGTAGTGAAAATTATTTCATTTATATGAAAGTGAATGGGTTCCTTCGGGCTTCCATGAGGAGTTGATGAAAAATATTAATTCTTTTAGGTTGGTGGTGTATCTTTGTTTTATATTGATGTATTTTGATATCTGTAGACATTACTACATGAAAGTAATTAATAAATAGTTATAAATCATTGTAGCTAGATAGTTCACTTTTCATTTCGTTAATGTTAAGCATCAGAGGCCAGATGGTCTTTTAAATTGATTACAAATTCCTTATTGGATATGGGACAATTTCACAGTGGATTTTGTGATAGGACTACCCATGATGAAGCTAACTATTGATTCTATATGGGTTGTTGTTAATTAGGTAAATAATGTTGAAAATTCTTACATATTAGGTAAACCTTCACAGATGATGATCAGGATAATATTTATGTGTGTGAGGTTGTTTGGTTTCAAATTTTACCTAGTAGTATCATCATAGATAGAGATCATCATTTCACATCGCCTTTATGGTTGGGTCTTCATGAATACCTAGGATGGAAAGTTAATTTTGTAAAATCATTTCATAAATTGACCAATGGTGAATATGAGATGATAATTAATGTTATGGAGGAGATTTTATGAACCAGTTATTTAGATTTATGTTGTTAATGTGAGAAAAATACGGAAAACATGGAGTTATCATCGAATAATAGAATCTATGAATAGATACAAATAGAACCTATTGAGGATTTTTATAGAATGCCATTCCATTATAATTTTTATTTGATATATGTATGTTAGACCGCAATTATTGGGCATAGTATAATGTGGAAGCCAAATGAACATGTTTAGTTGATCATATAATAGTTCATGACTATGTAGAGAGGGAATAAATCATATATTGACCACCATAGATGACCTTTGTATTTTGATGTTTGTCATCATGTTTTCCTTCTAGTGTCACTAGGTCAGGGGAGACACCATGTCAGGAAATGAGGAAATCATGGGCCTTGAATATTTCAAATCATTTTAAATAGTGTCATGTATAGGTCTTCTAGAATACTGATTATCCATTCAAAAATAATAAAGTGATGAATTCTCAATTATTCAGCATTAAATAATCTTCTCTCAACTCTAGAGAATTGTACATGATATTTTGGGGCGTTAACATCACTTCTGAACATCATGTTTGTGTGAGAAATCCCTAGTAATATGATTTAGACCAGTTTCATCATTCAATTTCGTATTATCCAACCATTTTAGTGATATCCATTGACCAAATGCATTGATGTTTTTGATCGAGATTCTTTTTGATCTACGAGCCTCTTTGAAACCATATTCACCTTCATCCTCATGGATATTGGCCATTAGATGCCTTGGTGGGTTGTTTTTAAATGGTATGCAGACTAAATATTTACCTTTGAGGTTTGATAATTTCATATGTTATGAATACTTTTTATTGTTATATGTTTCATGTTCCAAAATTAATTAAATAATTAATGGACTTATTCATTTATGTCCATTGTTTTCCATTGGCTTCTAAACTATATTATTCTACCATGGGGTGAGAGAACCATGATTCTAATTGAATTGGAAAATAGATACATGATTTTTTTGAATTACATGTGACCTAAGGGGATTTGTTGGAATAGAATCCCTAAATTGTGTCCTATTTCTTATTTTTATAAATGTTCATCCATTTTGAATTAAAATTCAAGTGTTATATAAATGAAGAATGGTAATTCCCATAATTAACCATTAACAACTGTTATGTGATATTATGATATCCATATATGTGATAGGGATTGTCATTGATGAAATAATTATTATATATACTACTTCTCCATGAAACATTCACAATTATATGATGTTATTTTGATAATCAGTAGTACGGGACCAGTCCTATGATGTATTTCTCATTGATATGAGGCAATTACCTATCCCATGTTGTAATTACTATAGGGATTTGACACGAAAATGGTGTAATTATTATAGGTATTTGACCTAGATTTTAGCAACCATACCTGGGTTATATAGTTGTGGTTGTAATGGTCTAAGTAAATTCCCATAGATTTCCCATCACAGAACCAATGTAGGTTATTTAGCTTGGTTATATTGTTGTGGTTCACATGGTCATAAGACATGCTTAGAGCTATTATGGCATAGAGTTTTTAATATTTATAGCTGTATTGTATCAATTAATTAATTAATTAATACACATACTTATCAGTTTATTTCACACATTTTATCATACTAGTTTATATAGACATGATGGTGTCTACCTAAGGAGTTATAGTCACAGCCAATTTAGGTTTTTGATTTTTACCTGAGTAGATTATGCGGATGCTGGTTTGGACTTGGGAAATGGACACTGATGTCGATTTCTTGTTTACATATGGATTGGTGTATGGATAAGGGTTTGAGATAGGGTTCAAGAATATGATCCTTGAGTCATTAATATGAGTCTTCTTATTTTTTATTTTATAATTATATCATGAAATATAGTTACATTATAGTATATCATTATATTATTCCATAATAATTTATTTTATTATTTAGTTGGATTTTATTTTTTCCTTCCGCTACGTATCTTATTTTATTATTTACATTTTATTATGTTTTTTTACATTTTTAACCCTTCATACTCGGAGGTATAGTCTATCCATTATATACTACACAACCACATTGATATCCAACTTTTTCTAGAATATGGGGAGACACACTTGAGGTATTTTGACCAACCCTATTCATCTATGTGAAAGTTAGACATTTGGGGTCATTATACATAAAATAATAAAATATAATTTAAATAATTTATTTTATAATATTAAAAATATTATTGAAGAATTTTTAGAGAAAATATGGACATGAAAGAAAAATATTTCGCATCAAATAAAAAATATGTTTCCCTTAAAATGATTCATTTAAATATTTGAGTATATATATAGAATAAAATTATTGGAAATACATTAATATGAATAATAAAATAGATTATAATAAATAGAATAAAAAATACATATATATTGTATAATATTATTTTCAGATATTTATGTATAAACAGTCATAGTGAAAATGATATTCTAACATAAAACCTTTAACTCAAGTATTAAATTATTTGTAAGAATAATAAGTCATTAATAAGAAATTTAAATTGATTATAATTATACTGATGAATAATTTATATGATTATAATATTATATGATATCCACTTATAATATTTAAAAATCCATTTATTATTTATTCATTATTAGAATCTTTGCATCCATGTGTTAACAGATTCATTTTAAATTATTTTATTTTTTCAATTTTGGTATCGTGGTTTAATAATTTAAATAATTTCAATCATGATATAAAAATCTTATATAATAATTATATACATATTTATAATATTCCATAAAGTTAGAGAAAAAAATGCATTTCACTATTCATAGACATGGTATTTCTTGCGTACAGATGATCGATATTCTATTTTTCTAATGAATAGAAAGAAAGAAAGAAATATAATATTTTATCATTATAGAATCATAACTATATCATAAATATTGTATATATTTATTAAATCCATCATTAAATATATCAATGTTTGGTTGTGTTGAAATATGAATTGTATTGCTTCATGGAGGTGGTAGTCCATACATACACACCAATGATACATCCATTTCCCAATTGATGGAAAAGAAGATGAAAATTATTTTAAATAATAAAATAATATTAAAATATATTTATTATACAATGTTGATACAGTATATTTACGTATAGTTAGAGAATAATTAAAATTGATTGATCTTGGTTAGTATTTGTACATTTTCATTAATAGACATTAACTATCTTACAACTATTCCCTGATGGATTTTCATTATGATATAAAAAAGATACTAGGTATGAATGTAAATAATAATAGATGGTTTCAAGGTAGGTCTATCCTGAGATATATGGAACATAATTTCTAAATATGTTTAGGGATGATGTTCCATTTTATATGTGAGGGAGATGAAACACATGGAATTACACAATCTATTTAAATAATATAATAAACCTTTCCTTTTAATGTATCCCAAAATGACTAAGAATTAGAAGGTATGATAATATTGGACAAAAATATCTCTAAAAATTAATAAATCGGAATATATTTGATCAATTATTTGATCTATATCTTGCTTTTACACTTAGGAAACTTGTTTTAACCATTTCCATGGTGAATGTTTTTTATTGTTGTAATATTCATTATGAAAAAAATTAATGTGGAATCATTACCAAATAAAGATATTATGATTCATGTTATATATATAATGCAATAAAATTAATGTTTTTTACTGAATTAAATTAATTAAAATGTCAGTACATTGAATGCCATGAAAGACACTTTCAGAAAAATTAATTTTTAAGAGTAAAACTACGCATAATTTCATTGATTTCCTAGTAAGAAGTATTGAACAAATTCAACTCTTTCTAATATATAACATATAATGTTCATTAAATATTTTAATAATTAATTAATTATTTGGTTAAATATTACTAAATCATTTCACACGCACACACTTTAGGTTTATAAAAAATAAGACATTTTACCTATAAAATATTATGTCTTTATTTCCAAAAAATTGTTAACCAAAGTACATATTTTTATTTAAAATGTTACAATAAATTTAATTGAAATATATTTTCAATAGTTCTAAAAATAGTATTTTATATATTAATACATAAAATGTAAATATTTACATTTTTTTTAATAAAATATGATTTTTATTCTATAAATGAAATTATTAAATAATATATAATTATATCATATGATAATTTAGATTCAAGGTTCCATTTAATGAAAGGATCTAAATACAACTATTTTATTTCAAATGGAATATATATTAAATATCATTTCCTTACAATGTAACCAAATTTAAGTTAATTTAACCATCAATATTCAATCACTATAATTCAAAAGTAAATTAGGATATCAATGATTCATCACATCCTCTGGTTTCTATATAGCTTCCACAAAGATAACACTAACTAATAGAACATTAACTATGAAAATATTATATTTTTATATCACTTTACATCTATGATCCAAAATATATGTTGGAGTTTCATTACAGGAATAGTTATAATATTATAGAGGAATATACGAGTACATTAAATTTGAATTATTAGTTATATAATTATTCTAGATAGATACTTGGAAAAATCATGATCTTTAGAGTGGTTTGGCGGTAGTTCCCAGTAATAAGCAATAACCACTAATCGATCAAGGATCTATAAGTAACCAATATACAAATGTATAATCATTACCCTATTTAAAAATACCACAATAAATCCTCCCATGAGGAATTAATAGGAATAAATTCTCACCAACATCAAATTCTAGATATCATCTGTGATCTCCAGTAAAACACATTTTGACCCTAAGTTTTCCTGATGTGTTGTTGAATAGATATAACCTTCTATTCAATTTTTCTAACCTACCCGAGGTCCTAATAACAATATTTTTCAAACATCAACCTAACACATTTTTTTCACGTACATATATAAAATAATTCATTAGGAACTATAATCATTTTTTAGTGAATGAAAGTTTTATAAAAAAATTATATAATAGGAAGGTGTTGATATTAACTACTATTGAAATAAAAATAAAATGATTTTTCAATATTATCAGGGGTTTAAATTGTTATATTATGTAAACCATGTGTCTGTGGATGATATGTTTTTCTAAAACACAAATTTGGGTCTAGATCATACATTAAAAATTTCTAGAAACTCAACATCAACCTTAGATCTTGATCAAATATGATCTATAATTTTGCGCCATGGAAAATTAAAAATTCCTATAAATCTAGGAAGCATGAAGAATGTTGAATCCATCCCTAATTGTAATAAATTATCCTTAATACGTAGGATTCCAACTACAACATAATTATTATAATTTCCAATTGATTATTTGTAGAATACGATGATAAAATCCACAGTGTTGTTTTCACATTTCCATTCTTGTATAGGTAATTTTTTAATCTCATTAGACATATGTATCAAAACATTAATTTTATGGAATTATATAAAATGAGATACATAATTTAAAAAATATATCTGAATGACTCCCCAAAAAAATACACTTTAATATATATATATTGATCATAATAATTCCTAGATTAATAGAGAATAATGATCTATGAGAATTTTCCAATAATTTAATCTTAAAATATGGTATTGATTGGAAACATAATCATATTTGAATCATTATTATTATATAATTTTAATGGAGGAACATAGGACAAATTCTCACTTATTTATCATCTATATTGATTAATTCAGTGCCTTTTTAATCTTCACATGCATTTATGAATGAAAACATATTTTCAAATGATATTTCTTCTCCTCTTCCTTAATAATTTAATGAACTATTATTTAAAAATCCAATCATATAAGAACATTTATGATAATATTCATATATAAAATAACATAAAACATAATAATATAATCATTATCCACATTTTTTTCTCCATAATTTTTTAAATTTTTAATTCTTCAAAATCTTTAATCAAATCCAGACGTATTCTCTAGTGCATATTGAACTCTTTATGGGTGAATATTTACTTTAATATGTTATGGTATGAATCTATTTCAAACCATTGTGTATAAATATATTGCATCTACTCTATTAAAATATATATCACCAGTGAAAATTCTGAATAATTAGTTAGTTAATTTTCATCATTAAACAATAGATAGAGTGAGGCAAAATCTATCACCATATTATTCTGTATAAGAGAATATCCCATAATGTTATTCAACATATCACTGTAAATCAAAAATAATCATCCAATTTATGGTAGTGCAATCATATATGTATCGACCTACCTTATCTTCATCTACATGAGATATTCTTCACATTCATCATTTCAACAGAACGTGACTCTCTTCAGAGTTTACATTATGACTAGACTAGATATCTAGGATAAATTATTTATTGATAATTGATAATATAGAATTAATCCCTGAATGTCATGGATTCTAGTCATAGTTGTTCGTTATGACCAATGTTCATTAACTTATACATTGATGAATACATAAATATACAATCTCTTGGGATTATATAATAAAATGAAACATTTCATTTATAAATTTAATTCACTGAATACTTTTCAAATGTCTTATATATTTTTTGGTTCTTAAATAAAATCCTCAAATAATGTTTATGACTATAAATTCAACTATATTATATAATAATATCATATATAAAGGATTTGAAAAATATATTCAAGGTTATCTCTAAATAATACATTAATTAGATGCTAGAAAATAGTAGTATAATTAGTATGTGAAAATAGAATCACTTTAAAATAATTCTATCTATAAATCAAATTAACGAATGTATTTAGTATGTATTCAGTTTTAATGACCAATTAATTTTATCTTGATCGATGATCATTCTTGGAAATATTCACAACTCTTTGTAATTGGTCAAATAAATCCTAAATATGTTGTGGAAGATAGTTATTCTTGATTTTTATATTTATAATATCACAATAGTCAATTATTATTCTCATTGATTCTTATATTTTCATAAAAAATTTACAACGTCAGTACATGGTGATGAAAATGGATGAATGAATTTGTTAACATGATTATCGTGATGTATATTTTTCAGTTACATTAACGGAATTGGGGTAACTAAATATGGTTCCATTGAAATAATTTTTGTATGGAGTATGAGTTAAATTAATAACACACTTCAAAATTGAGATGAATCCAAGGAAGAAAATTATGAAATATATAAAAAAATCCAATATAATAGAAATAAAATTGATGGTGAGTTTTTTTCCCTACTCTATAAGAAAATTAAAGCATTTGAAGTGGAATCAATATTCATATAATGGACATAATTCCAATTGAATGTTAATATTTATCTTCTAATTGAATGAATATTATAGGATGTTTTGAAATATTAAATGTGGATTCTCTTCCTCAAAAACTGATATCAGTTTTTTATAGTTAATCCAAATACATTCCAAAATTGAAAACAAATTAAATTAGAAGATGAATAATGAATATTTTAAGAAATAATTTACCAAAAACATCAATTGGAAAAGAATCATAGACATGGTATATGATCATTGCACCATTTAGTGTCTTCATTTGTGATTCAACATCAAATTATTGATGTGGTATTATAATACCATTATAAAATTTTCAAATATAAAATTGTATATAGAAACAAAATAAAATAAATATTATTATTTATAGAGTAAATGGTATGTGTACCAATCAAATCATTCTTATTATAGCCCACATTTTCAATTGTGATCACATGATATTTCCCTCTCTTTATTTCCTTTATAGGTTTCTGACTTTAATCATCATCATTGACCCTCATATTCGAGAATTGTTCAACATAATTCCCACACTATGTGTGTTGTAAACACTAGAGTGTGGATGTTTAATTATATTGAGATTTATATCCATTATTATAATTAGGTAACTCCTCCCAAAAACAACAAAATTTTATATCATGGTAATCATCCTTTCCACACAAAAGTCATTTACATTCCCTCCTATAAAAATGTACTTGTTGATTCGTTTAAAATATTCATTCATAAATGAAGAATCATATTTTCCCCCTATTGTTTTTATTATTATAATTTCTTTGAATTCCTTCATTATTATCTACTTAAAACCACGAGATTGATTAAAGACTTAAATATCTATTTTCTTTCTCAAGAGAACATAAAAAATGCATTGAAAGCTACTAAAGTCAATTATTGATAGAACCCATCATATATATAGTTTTATGCAATTGAATAATAAATAAATCATTATTTATAGTCAGATGATAATACCATAATTGTTCTTCATATGTCTTTTAATATTATTCACATCAGTACTAATGGATTCATCATATTTCTTATTCCACTCATGGAATTAATTTTTCATTTTCATATGTAGAATTAATGATGATACATATTAAAAGATAACCTTCTAAACTCTTCTCACTGTATAGTGTCAATTTCATTGTTTTTTATAAATTTTTTAATAATTTTTTACCATTAGTATTATTATCCTTCAAAAATATAAACAATGAAAAAAAAATTCATGATCTGAACTTTAGATAATAGTGGTAATAATCCATTTATCAGTAATAAGTTAATAAATAGACAGACTAAAATAATTTTGATGTCCTATCAAGAAGGCCTCAAAAAAATAGTGTTCCCGCTTTTTGTATTTGGAATATTATCATGAATATTTCTTTATAAGGTTATATAAGAATAAAAATAGGAACTTGCATTCGGAATACCGTAATATTAAACTAATCACAAGGAAAATCATTATATTTCCATTTACATTATATAATAAATGTATTCCTTTTTTCCAATCAATTAACTATAGAAAAATTATACACAATAATCATATTTAGAAACTAAATTATAAAGGAAATAATTTTTAGGATTTGTTAATCATGACACATTCTTATTAATATAAGAATCGTTATGTTTATCTTTGTATATCCATGATCATAATCTATTCAAATCATTCAAAATGTTTTGTAATGAAATTATCAAATTACCTTATCCTATCGCAATGGAGTTCCAATCTAGGTTTTATTATTAGGTCCACTCATCAGGAACACATGATGATTGAGTTAATACAAAATTTTCCCTTTTAATAGATAATAACCATAGGTGAATTTGTGCCACATCCACATAAAAATAATGTTATAATGAAAAGGAAGTATTTTCAGTGATAAGAAATTCATTATTTACCATAACATATGATGTTCTCCTATACTAAGTCTTATCATAAGGGTTATCACTATGGTATCCTAATCCATGTTTCTAAAAATAACAAAAACAATACAATAATATCAACTGCAGAAATACAAAACATTACATACATAAATATTACATCTTATTAAATAACATATCCATTTTATATCATCATGAACCAGCCTAAAAAATAAAGGATTAGAATATTTAGAATCAAAATTTTATAAAAACCTGTTACATAAAGAATAAACATGAACTAACACTATTTTTTTCGAAAGTTGAAAAATTCATAGAAATTTCATATTTAAAACATTTCATCGCACCCCCGTAAAAGGGAAAATAATAAATATTGATCATATATGATTGTTATGGTTAAACTATCTAGATACCAATAGTAAATAATGAATAAAATGAGTATAAGAATTTTATAATAAGCACATAACATTTTAAAACCATAAACCCAAGCCCATAGATCATAATAATAAATCATTGAATATTGCCTACAATTTTTTAAGACATAAATCAAAATGGAATAAAACAACATGTTCCATTAGATCATAACATAGAAATAAGATCGTGACCAAAACGTGTGGCATATTGTGTGTCATAATCATAATCATAAAAATTATTCTTTAATTCTACCCACAAAGATAATCATCTTATATTAGACTTGAGAAAACATCATATGAACTTTATGTTGAATATTATATAACCTATCATATAATCTATTTTGGTATTGGATAACCTCTCGTTCACTATTTAAGAACATTAAACAATAGTATTTTAATAATAAATTGTAGGGATACGACATACCTAGTAGTCACATATTCATAATCAATTCATATTTATGCCATAGAATCATAGAAAAAATATTAGTACATCATATATTAACAAATAGAAAATAAAATGGTTTTCATCAGTATTTCATCATAATAATAACCAACCATCCAGAGAAAAAAATATTGTTATCAAAGAATAATATTCAAATTATTTAAAAAGAAATAAAAATGGATGTTATAAAAAATTAAAAATGTATTTACAATGAAAATATATTATTTATTAAGGAAAATACGCTTTTCTTTTAGCATTACCTATTTAAAATCGACAGATTTCTTGTATATTTGATTTTTTTAAATACATAACGAAAACGTTTAATGGAATATTTGAGAAAATAATAATCATGATGTACAACAAATATATTCATAAGGTGTATGTTAAAACATAGATATCATTCATACCTTGGGTAATGATTAACACATTCAGAAAAAAATGAATATTTTTTTACAATATTTTAAAAAAGAATTAAATCATTTAAAAATAAATTTAATAAATAATTTTAAAATACTTTAAATATTCTGGAGGAAAATATTTATAAAATATATACACGGAAGAGATATATTCTTAACTGAATAGAAAACCATAATGTTGATTTTCCATAGAATCGTTCATTCATACATTAGAAATCCTATTTTGGGAAAAATGGAAGTTATACATTTAATTGTTATAAATAACCACATTAATAAAAAATTCATAATAATATTAAATGATAAATCACATATTTTCATAATTGTAAATTTAATCATAAAAAATACCTATAAAATTGATGGTGTAACATAAAACCCTTTCCTCAAGCCTGAATTGATTTTTATTCATTCTTACTAAATGTTTTATAAATTTAATTTTTTTATTTATAATATAACCATATACATTATTATAATATAATATACCACTCACATATAAAATTTTAACAATGATTTATTAAATTTTTTTATAAATGTCATCATTTCCAAGTGTTCACTATTTCATTTTTCAGTAGCTATTTCTTTATCAGTTCATGTTCTTATATATTGATCATACTAAAATCATAACCATAATGTTAATAATTATATAATAAACATATATATTAATTTTATACATTTTTATAAGTTTATATGAATTGTAGATTAAACAATTAATTACACCATTTATATAGATGGTATTCATTCCACACATTAGGACATTGTTTTCATTTACTAATAATAAGAATAAAAAAATATAAAAAATATTTTAATAGTTGTGATTCCAAAAACAGAAAGGAAGTGTATTTATTTAATTAATATATAATTATATATATATATATATATGTTAGGTGATAATCGAAAATGAATCATACAAAATAAAATAGTTTGTAGTCCACTTGTACACACAACTGATACATTTAATTCACATTTAATAAAAAAATAGGTGGTGATGAGGTTCTCCTTAAAATGTAAGGGAGTAGACACTTTTGAAATTAAAAAAATTATTTAATTAATATATTTAATCTTCTTTAAAAAAGTTCATCTGAATTATCAATAAAAATAAAATTGGATAATATATAGAAAATAATATAAAACCTTGACTGGTTAGACTTGTTTGTGTGGAAATATAACCCATATCACTTTGTTTAAGAAACATGGTAATCCTATTTTAACATTATCTATCGTACCCAATTTTTACAATTTCATATTCATTATGATGAAAAATAAATGTTTCAGCAATGTTAAATTTTTAAATGATGAGTCTAAGTGTAGATATCATTTTTTCAAATTTAATTTTTATTAGTGGAAAACATTATTGTCATTTTAAACATGTGAAATAAAATGAGAACTCATTTTTTAGAGAAATTCAATTTCAATCACGATACTGAATATATTTTAAATTTTTTTGGGTAAAATATATCAAATATGTGTTAAAATTATTTATTTATTACATAATCCATTGATTTCAATAAAAAAATTAATAAAAATTATTTATTTAATATATTATGATAAAAACATATTTTTCATGTCAATCAGTATAACGAAAAGTAACTCATTTTATCATTAAATGATTTTTTGTTTATTCCAAATAATTATATAACTAATTTAATTCTTATTATTTATATATTACACATAAATTTAATTAAATCAATTTTATAATAGTGGTAAATAAACATTTTTATATTATAAAAGTTAACATCTATAAAACTACTTTTCCTTGAAAAAGATGCATTTTAATTGTTAAATAATTTATTGAATATTAAATAATTATTTTTCAAGAATAAATAAATAACTTTTGTTTCAGGAATAAATATGTGTAAATTTTATAATTTTATTATTCATATTCATACCTTCTAATCAAACATCTAGGTTATAAATCAATATTATATCACCGGTTAATTTTGGATTTGGGTTCTATGTAAAGAAATATATCAAATACATTATGTTTAGATAAAATAAAATAAATATAAATTATTTTAAAAGGTTTAACGATATATAAGATATATATATGAATTGATCTAACACTTAATCATTGGTATTAGATACAATTTTTCTTAGTTATTTTTGAGAATTTCTATGGTCTCAAAGAATAGAGGAAAATTGTTTAGTTATAATGAAATTTATGAGTTCATTATGGAGTAAGAGGTACTGAAAAAATATATTAGCATGATGAATATTCATCTTCATATGGTGTTTCAGTTATTTCTAGAAGACCATAATCATGTTATAAAAACAAATGAAAATTTGATTTATGTGTCTTTACCAGATAGTGTTGGATTTTTGTATGAAATAATTAAAAAAGGATTTTCTATTTATATGAATGAAATATTTTATGGTTTTGATAAAATTTATAAATAATTTTATATATATATATATATTATCTTATCATTATTACCTATAATATCATTTATAATATGAAAAAAAAATAATGATTTTAATCCCTTTTTCATTTGTATTTTCTCCCATTTAATATAATTATGAATTACATCTAATAAACGCATAATAATTGAAAATTGGATTAATATAATGAAGAAATTTTTATATATGAAATATTTTGATTAGTAAAAGTGATGAAAGAATTATTTTTAGTTTAAATGGAAATTATTTAAAGATTAATTTTAAAAAAACAAACTAATTTATTTTGTTCTATTGTTATTTTCACTCAAGATGGATTTCACTAATTCATTATAATTATTATTTAATTTAGGAGGTATATGTTGAGGTGATCTAATAATTTTATACATAATTATAATATTAATTTATATAAATATTAATTACATATCATTTCAATCCATTCCAAACCCATATATTTTTATCTCATTCGAAACAAGTATTCATAAATAAGAGGTTCGTCAAAAAATTAAATCATCTTCAAAAAATTTCTTCACATATAGAATCCTTTTTAGGGATCAAATATCTAAAATATTTCATCAAAACTTGGTAAAATTGAATATAATAACAGTTTATTTCAAATGTTTCATAATCATATAAATATGTTATATCAATCTATGATAATAAGAATGAATAAGATAAGTATAAGGGTATGATAACATTTTCATAACATACAATAATACTTACAAAATTAGTAAATTCACATTGATCAAGATTCATGGATTATGTTTTCATCAGTTATAATACATAACACATAATTTTGGGGAATCATTGAAAATATATCACGATCCTAGAGAACGTATTTGAAGTGTAACACATTCGTTTGTGGTATATATATATGCATAAAAAATCACTTTATTTGTCATGGAACTCTCCCAATGTTATAATTATAGAAACTGTCCAATTATTTAAATTCCAAAACTATAATTTCTAACATTATATTAGAATTTTTTTCTATATAGTCAACTCAGTCATCTTTGAAGATATTATTAAATCTATAGTCTCTTTTGAGATTTTAAACTCCACCATCTTTACCCAATGATTGGAAAATATATATTATTAAAGGAAAACCCATAATATAAGTAAAACAATAAATATATGTTCTATAATATCATAAGAAATTTATTAATTCATAACATCATAACTCAGTGAATGTAAATGTGTTTCATAAACAGTCCATCATTTCATAATAGCAAAACCACTAGAAAAAATAGGTTTCATATTGATTTCATTATAACATAATTAACCTATATGATAAAATTAAATTTTATGTAATCATCATAATATTTTCATAATCACATGCCTTCAAGAAAAGTGTATCTAATCATAACACTATATCCCTAGTGAATTATTTCAATCCTCAAATGATGTTTACATAGCTAAAAAACACCAATAAATGAACATTTTATCCATTCACTGAAAAAGATAAAAATAATATTTTCAATTTATAAAAAAATTTACAAGGCATTGTTAAAATATTGAGAAAATAATTATACTTAAAAATTTTGACAAGTCTTTGTGTAATTTAGTTTATAATTATACATTAAAATAAAACATTCCTTCAGAAAATTTGTAAAATTTAGAAAAATTAACTTGTTCAGAAAAATGACATAAAAAAATTTATTTCAACCACTAAAAATAAATTTAATCTCAATAAAAATATATAATTTAAAATATTTCCTTTATATGTAAAAAATATATTTATTATTATTATAGTGATAGATCTAAAAGATCACAGAGTAACGAGAAAATATGGTCAACATTTCTCTGAAAACACTTTCTTGACGACTTTAAGTACCTAATAAATGAAAATAGAAATAATAATTAAAAAATATATAAATAGATGAAGTAGAAGTTTATATATTGGTTTTAGAGTATGTGATCCTCATAATTTACATCAATGTAAATTTTTCATAGACAATCCCAAAATGAAATGATGTTGTAACATAAACCCATTTCATGTTTGGTAACTTTTGAATCAAAATCTCCATGGAAGAAATTATATCAATTACAAAATAAAATACTATAACTATTATGTTATTAATGTTAAAATAAATCAATGTTTATTATATAGACCACATGAATGAAATGAGTGTCTAATAAGGAATTTGTCTAATATAATGAAAGAGTAAAGAGAAAACCCTACACGAAACCCTTCTTGTTTCATACTCATTGATATATCCATTATAATAAATATATATTTACTATAAATATATATATCAAAACCATATTCATATTTAATTTACTATGTATATTTCCTTTATAATTTAAAATTATTCTTTTATTAACCAGTCATCATTAAAATGTCCATATGGGTGAAAACTAGACTTCTTTCCATGGATGTTTTGGTTTAATAGTTATAATTCATGCACCGTGGTAATTATTTAATCATATAAATAATCTTAATCATTTATTAAGGATCATATTTATTCATCCCAAATAATTTTATAATCAATCATATAATTCATTTATGAAAAATGAATTACATCAATTCACGATGATGGTAGACTATTAATACGCACAAGTGATATTTCCACTTTTAGGTGGATTGTACAATAGAAAGTAATAATAAAAATTTACCCTCCAATATTCCTTATTATATCATAATCAAAATATATATTACATAAGTTTAATTTATATATGAAAAAAAGTTCACATCGCATCATGGAGGAGGTATTCCAATCATACACATGAGTAATGTATTCATTTTCCAATGGTTTAGAATTTAAGTAGCTATATAATATATTATAATTGTTGAAAAAAATGTATATCATAAATATCAAATATAATTATTAAAAATATCGGAATATAAATCAATGATTGATGGCAAGGTAAACTGATTCATTTCTTTATTTGGAGGGATTAGTCCACAAATACTCATAAGTGACATATTTATTTCCAATTTTATGTAAAAGGGGATAAATAAAAAATAAAAAATAAATTGAAAAAAATGAAATTAATTGGAATATATTTATTTTCGTATATTGTAATTGTTTTGATAGTAATAAATGTGATAAATAAATATGTAAAAAGTATGGGATCCAAAAAATGATAACATATTAAATGAAATACCACCATTGTATTTATTCAAAAAGGCCCTAAAGAATGTTTTTAGAATACAATTAAAATATTCGTCAAACCGAACTCCTAAATCTACGAAAAAAACATGAATATTGCCAATTCAGCTTTGATACTGATGAATATGGACTAATTTTAACTATTCAAAACATTGTGTATCAAAAGGATGTCTTGGATCACATACATTCTAAAAGTAATTTTTTCAATAATGATTTATAGAATTAAGAAAAATTTATACATAAACCACACCCATGTATATCAATGATAATTTAAAATTATTAACCAATCAATTCTTATTTCACATTATGTCAACATCATAATCCATATTAAACCCTTCTAGACATAAACCATTCATCATAAATCTTAATAAACTGTGAAAAATTAAACATATGAAAGGTGATATCAAATGTTCAATAAGAGTAAACATATATATATATATTCATATTTAATTTTAGTATTTAGAATAACATCATTATGATAATGTTATGACATAATCAATGTTCATAATAATAGCATATAAATGTTCATAGACATCAATACCTATATCACGAAACATGAAAACATAGCATTTTAATTTCAAAAAAAACAAAATTAATTAGAATTAATAATCATGATTCATGTAATTTCAATCCATAACAAAGGAAAAATTTATAACACATAACAAACTTATTTATAAAGTTTGGGTATCTTGGGACATAATCTTTGTTAAATAATTATAGAATGCTTACAAAACCCAAAAAATGGAATATCCATATGTATAAATTCCAATATAATTACCTAGATAAAATGATCATTACCCAATTCATTAGAGTTCCTTCCATGTTCACTGATCATATATTCTATATTGGTCCCACCCATCACTATCTAGCCACACTCATTTTATATAATCTCCAAGAATCATAAATAATGTACATAAAACTTAGAAATAAACATAAAACACATTGAAAAAATCATTATTACTTTATAACATGATTAACACATAAAATAGATTTTGGTCCCATTAATATTTTATAAAAACAGTATTATCCATTGGAAAAATAAATGGGGTTATATAATAATCTATATGAAACATGATTTAATAGTTGAAAGAATATAGGTTCCATAACAATTTCTATGAAATAATGTTAATACATTCAGTTAATGAGTGAGGATGGAATCATTAAAAAACACCCCCACTACATAATAGTTATCAACATGGGATATTGATTTTTATGATTGAAAATACTGTTAAAATATTATTAATTTTTTTGAGGATAATAATTGTTCCATATTGAAAATCAGTTTTATAAAGTAAAATTCACAGAAAAATTGAGAAAACATATTTGTTTCAATAAAATCTTGTATTCATATAATAGAAACTTCAAGGGAAAAAATGGATATGGCAGATAGAAAATCACTCAGTGTTATATATATTTAAAATAAAGTTGTTTTCAAAACATTATGAAAAAGTGAATTCAAATTTTCCTATTTGGAATATTTATGAAAAATTAATTTTATAAAAAATTATAAAATATATAAAAATATCATGTAAAATAGATATGGGAAAAAAGATATTTTTATAAATTAAATTTTATGAAATCATTTTAGAAATCCTGTATATCGAAGATAAAGATACCTGATCTAAAGGTACATAAAATATCCTTATAACATAGAAACAAAGTGCATGATATTTATTTAATAAATATGGGAGAAAATAGAAATAACTATTTTACCAAATTCACAACTAGTGGAGAAAAAATAGTTGTGGTTTTGGAAAATAATAAAATTTTATTTCCTCTAATTAATCCTTCAACAATAATTATCTAAAAAAGAAAGAGGTTGTACCATGAATTCAATTCAATATTGGTTACTCTTCAATCGTAATCCCTACAAAATAATAACAATAAATGATACTTTAAATATATTAATATAAATAGTATCATGGTATAACATTTTAAGGGGATGTATATACAACTTTCAAATTAATATAGGTAAATTTAATTAATTTATATCACAATGAAAAAAAATTAGTGATGAATAACCATTAAAAAATAATTTCCTTAAATTTTGGAAATAATAAATGAATCAATTTTGTTTAAAAAACATAAAGGCACATAAAATTATTGGAAATAGAAAATATTATACTAATATGTAAACACAGAAATACTCATATAAAATCAAAGAAAATGAATAATTAATATGACATAATGAAAAAATGGAGTTAAGAAATTCATTATAACATGGTAACATTCATGTGAAATACCCTTAGAAATATTAATTAAATTTTAAACATAAAATACCACAATGTATGAAGTTATAATTATATCAAAAAATAAATATTAAGTATATTCATTATAAAATATAAATTAGGTTCATAAGAATAAAATATTCCATAATAAATATTAATTAAGAAGAACTCCCTTAAAACATTGGGAATATATAAATCTAATCCTTATGAAAGATAAAACCCAATATTCATTCATAAATCCAAATAAATTTCATTTAAGGAGTAATAAAATATATTCATGGAAAATATATACAACACATGGTAAGAAACTCAGGAATATGTCATACATCTCTCAAAACAAAATGTTTGATGAGAAAACCCTTACCTCAAGTCCAAATATATAATTTTTGTCCTTTAAAAAATATATAATAAGATTATATAAATTATTTTATTTAATTATAATATTTTCATTTCACAATAATTTATATTTAAATAAATTATTTTATTTATTTTTAATGACTTATTAAAAACTAAATTAGTTATGGCCACCTTGGGTTTTTTGTGGACAATTGGTTCATTATTTCAAAATCGCTTTGTTGTGTTGTTTTTTGTCACGATGGTTATAGAAACACATATATATATTACAAATTAATAACTAATTTATTACAAATGATTAAACATAATTCAACTAGAATAGGAAAAAATTCTATTGTATATGAGTAATTGGTACATTACATAACAACATAAATAAAGAAAGCATCATCATTATTGAAAAATTCATTAACATGCCCTCACATAAAACTATGTGGGATAACCTTGGTAAATAAATTAGAAAGGGTTGAGATATAAACAATGATAAGGTAACAATAATGGAATAAAAATAAAAATATATTACAAGTTAAAAAAATAATCATATCAACTAAAGATAAATTGTGAGAGAATCAGAATCATGAAAAATATGTTATAATAACATGATAATCATAACATGGGAAATGATGGAAGAACATAAATATATGTATCGTAAAAATAAATCAAGGATAAATGTCAATATATTATGATGTATAAAATCCTAGAAAGTATTTAGTTTCATACCATTTCCCAAAAAGACCTCTGATGATACTAAACATAACCAAATGAAATATAGAACTATATAATTTATGGCTCACCTGACACATTCATTTATTATCATTCCTATGTGTGCCACATTGATCATACAACATGGATTCATTCATCGTCATATTTTATTTCATGATAAAAGATTTTATAATACATACATTTATGTAAAAATTCAAAAAATTATTATTGTATAAGAATGAACACCCCTAATTTTAAATGGGAATGGTATTAACTACACAATTATTTTGGAATGGAAAATTAGTGGTGACATTTTGGTAGCATAATATCCTCAGATAAAAAATTATAAAATCGGTTTATGATAAATAAAGGCATATCTCATCATTTGTAAATGAAATTATAAATACTATAGATATGTTAATATAAAGCACAATATTATTTATAAGAAAAAAAATTAATAAGATAATAATTAAACATCAATAAAAATGATAAAGTGAGGATAACTTACTCAATTTTTTTCAAGTTAACAGGTGTTCATAAAAGTTTATGGGAGGTATTTGATGAGATATAAATGGTTATGTAAATATTTAAACATAAAAGGACTTGTAATTGGGGTTTATGATAACATTTTTGAACAAAAAATATTGAAACTAACAAACATGACATAATAGAAGTTCTTGAATTGAAATGAGAATAAAGAAAACCCTTACTTGAGTGTGTGACTCAAAATTATTGGGATGAGTTCCTTTTGTTCAAGGGGAACCTTGAGAGTAATATAGGGAGGGGTGGGAAGAGTAACGATGTTCTACAATTATTTTTTGTGAATATAAATGAGATTTTCGTTGGGTTTATATACGAAAATAGAGGAGAATTATTTATTTTTTCTCAAATGTTGTTTTTGGACTCTATAATGAAATATCCAAAACCACAAATGGTACCATGTTATTTGAAAATTATTTCTGAAAATTTTGATTGGTTTTAATTATTTTAAAAGTTAATTGTCAGAACATTTTAAAATAATTCATTTTATTTTGTGTAAGTGATTCAAATTCTTAAAGAAATGATTTTAAAACCCAATATATATATATATATATATGGATTGTGATGATTCACAAAGAAATTGTAAAAATTAATAAAATAAACATAAATTATAATTATTTGATATGAAAACATATATTTCTCCATTAATAAAATTATTATTATTTATTACATCACTATTTGGGTCATTATGATGTCATAATAGAAAAAAATGTTTACACAATATTTAATTTTCACCCGAGAATTTGACTGTATCAGAAAAAATTAAAAACTAAGCATTAGATAATTAAGAAGTTATCAATCCAAAAATAATTTATACTTTGTCTAAATAATTTTCAAAATAATTCATTTTTTAGTTTTAAAATAAAAATTATTATTATTTGTTAAATACTTTGTGTTTTAACTAGAATTGTTTTCGAACCCTTAAAAAATTACATTGGAATTTATTGAAATTATATGACTATTTTTATGTAATAAATATTATTAAATGATTATATTTTGTAATTATTTTTAATGTTCAATAAAATTATAAAAATAAATTCCTTTTTGGAATTTCAAAATTAGCCAAAAATAATTTTTTTTATTGGATCGAAATAAAAATCATTTACAAAGTAACAATAATATGATGAATATATATTCATTATTATATAAAAAGTAAGTTATATATTCATAATTCTATGTTCTTGATACATATAACTCTAATACACTAGGAAACTCCCTATAACTATTATGTGATATGGTGAGACTTTCCTAGGGCGGTTCTACAATAATGGTTTGTGAAGTGATCTCAATCAACATGAATTTCACCCATGGATAGATTTTATGATGCTTATTTTGTTTCATCTATTCTTGGGATTTGTCAAAGAAAAATATTTTTGATGTTATATCCCAAATATGATCTTATAAATGGGAATTATAGGGTACAATCCTACTGGTTGAGTCCATCACGTCATTTGTATGTGTCAATTGGATTTATTGAAACCCTATAATTATACTAATCATCTGATAATTATTCAGTGGATATTTAATCAATGTTAAGGATTATTTATAGTCATTTAAATATTATACGATACAAGGAAACCAAATACGTTCATGTATTTTCTATTACGATATTGACCAATATGTAATTTAATTAGATCACAATGGAAATTTTATTAATAACTGTTTGGTTCATTTCAATCTTGCCCCCATAAAAAAATTTGGCCACATAATTTTCATTTTCCTCACTAAAATAAATTATTGTATCCTTGTTTCATAACATCAACCAATTCCAACAACACACCTTTTAACATGTTGTCTCTCCACATCACTATGAAAAGGCACAATTCCTTATTCCGTATAACTTATTCTCTTGGATTTATGATCTTAACCAAAAGATATTAATATGAGAGTATGTTCTTCAAAATTACCACCTCTATACTGAGTACATGTGAGGCAACTGATATGTAATTTATTAATAAGTATTCGTGGAATATGTCATGAAATTGAGATATTTTACGTCAAAGTGTAAGGAGGTAAACCAAATCATCAATGAAATCAAGAACCTCAAAGGGGTTGACGTATCATGGACTAAGCCCACCATTCTTCCAAAATCTCATCACATAATTCCATTTTGATATGGGGTTGAATACTATGTCTCCAATATCACACTGTATGTATCGTCTATGATTTTTTACATAACTCTTCTTTTCACTCTATGAATAACTAATGTTGTGTATAATAGTGTTAGCATTTTCCTCCAATTCATTAACCATTATTGAATAGTGCAGTTTTCATCCCCAACATCATCCAAAAAAGTTGGTTCTCTTCTCTTATTTCCATTAATTTCATTATAGGGAGCCATTTGGATGCTCAAGTGGAATTTCATTTATAAGAGAAAATGACTATAAGAAGATGTTTGTCCCATTCTCCTTTGATTTCAATTGATTTTTCATTCAATATGTCATCATGTTTCTGGATCGTGTACTAGCATAAGACATAGTTTTGAGGGTGATAAGATAGGGTGAAGTTCGATTAAGTATTCAGATCATATAGGAGACACTTCTAGAAACTATTAATGAATCTTGGATCCTGATCAAAAACAATGTGTAATGGTTTTCTGTGAAGCCTCACCACTTTTCAAATGAATTTCAATGAAGTTGATGTGGTGAGATATCCTCTTGAATCCCAATGAAGTGCACATTCATTATAGGATGATCCAGAAAAACCGAGAGAGCATTATTCCATCTTGATGTCTCTAAAAGAATAGTAAATATGTCTATTGTAATGTTTTCCCATTTACAAGTATCTATGTGTTATAGATCCATCAACACCTTTGATTTTTTCCTTTCTTCTTTCACTTGCTTACATACATGAAATTTTTATGTATATTACATGATATCCTTCTTCATATTTTCCCACCAATAGTGTTATTGGAGATCTTAATACATATATATGCTTCAAAGGTGGATGAATATGGTTGATCTTTCTACGTCATCCAACAACTATATCCTTAACATAGTTTGTAATGGAAAAAATATTCTTGAACAAAATCCCCCAACTCATTCTTTATTAAAATTTACCATCAAGGATTTATAATTTCTTATAGTTTCCTAATTGTTTTGAATTTGGACATCATATCTTTTAGAATATTTTAACTTCTACAGATGGGTTGGTTGATAAATCATTTGATAAATGATTGAAAAATTTTCATTCCTTTTTTATTATCATGTCCATCCAATTCTAATTTATGAATATCCGTTCCCTCTCAATTTTCATCAAAAATATAATTTCAATATACTTCATACATAGAGCATCTACCAGTTTATTTGTACTACCATGATGGTAGTGTATTGGGATGTCATAGTCCTTGATTAGCTCTATCTGTCATCGATGGCTCATATTCAACTCTTTCTATGGGAATATATACATGACGATTTTTTTATCCATATAAATCTCACACTTCTCGTCATATAGATAATATCGCCATATTTTCAATGAAAATATTGTTATATCTAACTCAAGATCATCTGTTCGGTAGTTTTATTTGTGAAGCTTTATTATAACGAGCTATACATTACATACATTGTTATTACTTCAAAATTGAAGCACACTTATTACAACATATAACAAAACCATGAAAGGAACGTATAGGTATAGTGTCTTTAGAAATAGGGAAACATAAACAACTGGTTCATAAATCATCTACTTTGCCTCCCATTTATTTCATCATATCTAGAGTCCCGTTTTGGAATATTCTACTTAATAACCTTCTTCCTGACCTGGGGAAATAAAACATACAAAAGGGTGAGCTCAAATGATCATTAAGGGTAAACAAAAGAAATATCAATCACATCATATACATAAGCTCATAACATTTGGAAATCCTAACCTGCAAAAGAGATCATAATTTCATAACATGGGATAAATCATAGTAGTGAAATGTAATCCCAATAATCATAACTTATAACAAGAAACTTTGTGGAATACATGCATAATCATAGAGAATCATTTCTTATTAGTCAAGACTCATTTACAAGACTATCTTAGTGGACAAAGTCCATTTCTGAACCGAGTTCACTCCTCGTTTCAGTCCTGTTTCACTGAACCAGTTTAACCTGCCATTCCAGCCATGTCTATCTCATGAGATATAAAACCATTACCCAATGCATTGTAGGGAGATATAGGTCCCACCCATCTCATTATGATACCATTCTTATGTGTGCCACAACATCATAAATAATACATAATTGCATAACCCATGTAATAAAAATGGGAATCTTAAACATCATAAAACAATTCATATAATATAAAGGAATTCATAAAAATATTTCCATCACAACATAATCAAATCCATGTAATAATAGGGATAGAAACAGAACCCTATATTATCTTAGATGGAAAATGATTTTGATAAAATTCTTGAACTCGATTCTTGAGGAAAATATCCTTTCTACTTCAAAAAAAATTCCTTTCTTAACATGTCATACAGTTTTAAACTAAAAGAAGTTGATTAAAAATAAATTTCAAAACTTGTAATGGAAGCTTCTTGGAAATAATGTTTTCAAAATCCATTCATGCCGTATAAGTTAACAAAACATTCTTCTCGTACTTTTTTCGGAAAAGTAAAAAAGTACCTCGTAAGAAAAACGACAAAAGATTCCTTTCATATCTTTTACTAAAAACTCACCAAAGGGTAAAATTGGATTTAAACAATTGTATGTGGATGGAAATAACATTACAAATTGAGGAAACATGGATGTGGATGATAAAATACACCCTAGTAAATACCAAAGTATAAACAATCTCGGATAAAAATGAGATTGGGATATTTTCCCATACCATAGGTCCGATTTGCCTCGTAAGTGTCCGAACCTCCTGTATAATGATTTAAATAATGTTATTTATTTATTCCGAAATAATAATTATTGTTATGATATCATATATGGTCATATTCATAGTTTTATAGTAGTAATATTTCATTGCTACTTGTTATTCGGGTGTTTATAACTTTTTGTTCTTATGCGTGTTTTGTCGAATAAATTCTTATTATTCTCTTTAGGTTATAGATAAATCATTTCCATAATGGTATTAATGTACTATATATCATATTTTTTTATTCAATTCATTTATATAATCATTATTAAATGATGATCATGTAGAACGAATCACATCACATCGTGGAGACGGTATTTCGTACGTACACATGAGTGATGATGGCGTTCCCATGATCGTAGAATTGTATTGGAGTGTATGTATACTATTTCATAATCAATATCACTTTAGAATAATCATATATAGTAATTATTTACACCATTATACCCATCCAATTAAGGTGGTGGGGGAAAATAGATTACACCACGACGTGGATACGGTATTCCGTACGTACGCACGCGCGGTGATTTCATTTTCCGTAGGATGGATAGATGGTGAAATAGGGTTGTTTAATACTTATAATAACATATCCGTATATGAGTGATACTGATGTTATTACTTAATAATGAAACAACTAAAGAAGAAGAAGTGGAAGAAGAAATAAAGATGAAAGAATCGGTAACAGACATTACCTCTTCTTTGAAATGCTTCATTGAGACCTACTTTTACGGAACTAAAATTGGCCTTTGAAGATGGCCAGGACCTCTAGGTTGTCTCTAGGGAAGTGGAGAGGAGAAAGTGGCAGGGGTTGGCTGAGCATGAAGGCTCAATGTGGTGTGAGGAAGAGAGGGAGGAGGTGCCCTTTTATAAGGGAGGAGAGGGGCACCTTTTGAATAACTAAAAATATTATTTTATTATAAAGACAAATTCGGTTTTAAAAAACTCCAAATTGATTTATTTATAAGCTAAGATTGGGATGGGTTGAAATCCTCTCATCCAATATAATTTATACAAGTTTCGTTTTCTATTTTGACCTTTTCATTTATATTTAACATTAGGTTAAATAATTTTACTTTTATCGTGTCTTCTTGTGTTCTTACACAATAAGGTTAATAAACATACTATAACAATCCATACGAACCCGAAGTTGTTTATTATTAATATATATAACCTTATCTAAGTAATTTGTCTGAGCCTTAGATTTTTAGGAATAAAATAATAATTAATAATATAATATTTGTTTTAAAAACTATTTTATGTCAATTTTGACACTATTTTATTAATTGATTTTTGTGAAAATTATAAGAGAATTATTAGTTATAAAAAAGTTAAATAAATAAATAATAACATGTCATATTAACCTATAAAATTAGTGAAATTCATAAAAAGTCTCAAATTACATTTATTTGGGTATTTATAATATCAATTATGTCAATATTTGATTAATAAGATAATTACTGCATCATCTTTGTGTCATAAATAAATTAAATTATTTAATGTCTAAAAATTACAAATAAAATACCATTATGTAGGAAATCGTTTTGTCTTTCTAATGAATATTTATAGTATAATTTATCTTATATATATCCTTATATTAAAAATTATTTACTTATTAAACATTGATTTTAACTATTTTAACCCTTCTTTAAATAAATTAATAATAAATGTCCTAATCTAATCCAAGTGGGCCTAAATGGTCATATTTTTATCCTAAGTTTGTTCTTTCTCGAATTAAACTTATCCAATATAATTAGGACATTTGTTAGGGTAATAATAATATCATTTTTACCCTTAATTACCCTATTTACATTTATCCGTGCTAAATAAAAGTAAAAAGATACTATTCACCAAAAATTATTTTCATCTCATTGAACCACATTTTAGATACTGACATCAACCGTGTCTCTCGGATTTTTTGAAATTCCACTCACAGAAGCGGTAAAATTATGTTTTATGAAAAATTCAGGTTTTTAACAACCACTTTGTGGTTTCACTATTCATCAAAAATTGAATGTTTTCAGAAAAATACCAAAATTTCACCCTAGGATAATTTCGATATTCCGAATCCCAAAATGAATTCCATTTTGAAAAATGAAAATTATAAAATTTCAAAAAGTGGTTATTAATATTCATAATGGCTAGTTTTAATAATATTTTATTAGCATATCATTGTTTAGTGAAACTCGGTATTGCGTACGATGCAAGCTATCAAGGAAGGTCGTGATTTCGTGTAAAGAAAGCCAAGAATGTGTTGTGTGTAGAAAAAGATTCCTTTGATGAATTATATAACATAAAAGTCTCAGGTGTTACATTCTACCCCCCTTAAAATGAATTTCGCCCTCAAAATTCCTCACTTTGTAACAAACAGATGAGGATACCTTTCCCTCATCATATCCTTATCTTCTTTTAATTGGTGGTTCCTCCATAAAACATTCACCAAACGAGTGGTCTTGTTTCGTATGACATTTTCGCTACGATCCAGAATCTCTCTCGGCTGTTCTTCATAAGAAAGATCTTGCTCCAGCGGTACAACTTCTGAGCTGAGTACATGTGAAGGATCGGGTATGTACTTTCTCAGGAGAGATACATGGAACACATCGTGAACTTGAGAGATATTCGATGGAAGTTCCAATCGGTTAGCTACCTTCCCAACACGATCCAGTATTTCGAAAGGACCGATATATCTAGGGCTCAACTTTACCTTCTTTCCAAATCACATGACCCTCTTCCAGGGATATATTTGTAAGAACACTTTATCACCCACTTCAAAATCTAGGTCTTTTATTCGGTTGTCGGCATAACTTTTCTATTGACTCTGAGCATCTCTTATGTGTTGTTGAATAGATCGGACCTTTTCTACCATCTCATCAACAATATCAGGTCCTAATAGCTTTCTTTCTCCAACTTCATCCCAGCAAGTTGGAGTCCTGCATTTCTTTCCATAGAGAGCTTCATAAGGAGCCATCTGAATACTGGAGTGAAATCTATTATTATAAGAAAATTCCACCAAAGGTAGGTGGTGATCCCAGCCACCTTTGAAATCCATAGATCAAGCTCTCAACATATCTTCTAAAGTTTGAATTGTTCTCTCAGACTAACCATCTGTCTGAGGATGATAAGCAGTGCTGAAACTCAACTCTGTATCCAGAGTATGCTGAAGACTTCGCCAGAACATTGAGGTAAACCTCAGATCCTGATCAGATATAATAGAAAGTGGTACTCCATGCAATCTTACCACTTCATTCACATATATCCTGGAAAGCTGATCTAGAGAGAAATCCTCTCTAATAGCAATGAACTGTGCAGACTTTGTAAGACGATCAACTATGAACCAGAGAGCATTAATGTCTTTGGATGTTTTAGGAAGTCCTGTGACAAAGTCCATAGTGATGTTTTCCCATTTCCATTCAGGTATGGGTAATGGTTGTAACATCCCATTAGACTTCTGTCTCTCATATTTAACTTGTTGAAAAACCAAGAATCGAGAGGCATATTCAGAAACATCTCTTTTCATTCCATCCCACCAGAACCCTATACATCTTCGTGCTTCCAGGATGAATAGAGAATGAAGAACTATGAGCCTCATCCAGCAGCTCCTTCTTTAATTCGTGGATGGGAGGAACACAAACACGATTCCTGAACATTATTATCCCATCCCAATCATTGTTGAATTCTGGAACATTTCTCAACATCTTTTGTAACTCAACATATTCTTTCTGTGCCCCTTTAATCTTCACATGTATAGATGGTTGAACATTCATTTGAGAAAGATATGATTTTTCCCCTTTCATTATAATTCCAAGATCCATCCATTGTAAATCCATAAATATTGGATCTTAAGTGACCCTCATCATGGATAAACTGGCATGGTCTTTTTGACTTAATTCATCAGCCACCTTGTATGCTTTCCCAGGGAGGCAATTAATTGAGCAATCATAATCCTTAATCAGCCCCAGCCATTTTCTTTGGCTCATATTCATCTCCTTTTGTGTGAAAATATACTTTAAACTTTTACGATCAGTATAAATGTCAAACCTTTCTCCATAATGATAATGCCTCTAAATTTTTAATGCAAAGATTACCGCAACTAATTCCAAATCATGAGATGGTTAATTTTTCTCAAGTATTTTCAACTGTCATGAGGCATAAGCTTTCACCATATCTTTTTGCATAAGAACACACCCTAATCCCTTCTTGGATGCATCACTGTAGATCACAAACATTTCTCCACTACAAGGTAGTGTGAGCACAGGTGCACTGGATAACCTTCTTTTCAACTCCTTGAAATTCTCTTCACATTCCTCCATCCAATCAAGCTTAACTCCTTTCCGAGTCAACTTGGTGAGTGGATTAGATAATCATGAAAAATCATTCACAAAACGTAGATAATATCCAGCCAATCCAAGAAAACATCGGATCTCGGTTACTGTTGTTGGTCACGAACATCTTTCGATAACCTCTGTTTTTGCTGGATCCACAAATATCCCCTCTTTTGAGATTATGTGACCCAAAAATGCAACTTTTTGAAACCAAAATTCACACTTGGAAAATTTGGCATAAAGCTTCTCCATTCTCAGGGTATTCAATATAATTTTCAAGTGATCTTCATGTTCTTCCTTTCTCTTTGAATAGACAAGAATACCATCTATAAAGACTACCACAAATTGATCAAGGTAGTCTCTAAAGACACTATTCATCAAATCCATGATGATAGAAGGGGAATTAGTAAGACCAAATGGCATCACTATAAATTCATAGTGTCCATACCTTGTACAGAAATCCGTCTTTGGTATATCCTCCCTTTTACCCTTAATTGATGATACCCTGAACGAAGATCAATCTTGGAAAAGTATTGATCTCCACGTAATTGGTCAAATAGGTCATCAATGCGTGGGAGAGGATATTTTTTCTTGATAGTGATCTTGTTAAGTTCTCGATAATCAATGCAGAGTCTCATTGATCCATCATTCTTCTTATCAAATAGAATATATGCTCCCCAAGGTGACGCACTAGGGCGTATGAATCCCTTATCAAGACTCTCTTAGAGTTGCTTCTTCAATTCCTGCAACTCAATTGGGGCCATTCTATAAGGTGTCTTTGAAATAGGCAAAGCATCCAGTACGAGTTCTATTGAAAACTCAACTTCACGATTCGGTGGAAGACCCGGTAATTTCTCCAGAAAGACGTCATCAAACTCCCGTACAATGGGCATAATCTTAATCTTGAGTTTCTGACCAACCATTTGAGATAAAAATCCTTTATTTAGTGGTATCAATACCCATAAAATGAAAGAAATTTCCACGGGAAGGTTATGTTCATCCTTGCATCGATAGACGATCATAGATTGATCTGGAATATGAAATGTGACTTCCCTTCATTGGAAATTGATATGAGATCCATGTAGAGAAAGCCAATCCATGCCCAGAATCAAATCAAATTCCACTATAGGAAGGATCACAAGATTTTCAGGAAGCACTTTCCCACAAACTTCAATCGGAGAAGAATTATAAACTTTTGATGCGACTGTTGTGCCATTAGGGGTTGTTACAGCTAACTCAACATCTAACTATTGAGGTAATACGGTGATATCCTCAGAAAATTCTTCAGAAATAAAGGAGTGGGTGGATCCAGAATCAAATAAAACATTTTCTACTTTAGAGTGGATGGTAAGTGTACTTTAACCACACCGTTATCGTACTCCACATCGCTGATAGAAATTGCATGTGACATTCCTTTGTCTTTAGCCTTAAGAGTTTGCTGATGCCGACCATCATCATCAACCCTTGGATTTGGGCATAGATTGGCATAATTCCCCATCTCCTTGCACTTGAAACATTGATGTGTAGTAGGTTCATTCTGTGTATCCCTTCCATTTTTTGCATCATTACACATCTTCTTCCCATCATTGCGGCATTCAAATGCTCTATGACCTTCCTTTACACATTTGAAACATTTACTTGTCCCTTTAAGACAACTCCCTCCATCTTTCTTTCCACACATTGAGCATAAGGGAATGCTCATCTTCTTTTCAGTGCGCTCTTTAGATTTTCCTTTGAATTCAATTTTCATCTTCTTATCAAACACATATGACAGATGGGTTACTCCAATTTCCATCTCGACTTTGAGAGCACATCGAACGATTTCCTCGTAGCTATTTAAGTCCCTTATGGCTAACACCATTTCGAAGAATTGGTTTTAAGCCATAAAGAATCGATCGATCTTACTCTCATGTTGGATAATAATACCAGAGGCGTACCTTGCAAGTCTTAAAAAATTTGCTTCATAGGTACCAACAGATTCATCATCCTATTGCTTCAGTTCAAGAAACTCTTTCTCCATCTTTTTTCAGATAATACGGGGGAAGTACTTATTGAAAAATAAGTACTTGAACTCGTCACATTCCATGGACTCAATTTCATCCCTTTGCCTCGTATTCTTAATAAGATTCCACCATTGATCAGCATCTCCTTCCAAACGATTCACTGCTAAGATGACTTTATTATGTTCAGAACATTGAAGAACTGAAAATATCTTTTCAGTAGTACTAATACATTGTTCAGCAACTAATGGATCAGTAGGCCTGCTGAATGAAGGTGGACGCTACCTCATGAATGATTCAACAGAATGTTGCTCCTTTGCTCGTTTGGAAGTCTTTCATGATTCATAGCTTGAGAAAGTTGTGTGAGCATGGCTACAAGATTTTTCATTCTATCTCTCATAACGTTTGGTTGCTCAGGGGCACAATCATTGTGTTTCCCGTCGCATTCCGCATTAACACGGTTCCATCGAGTTCCAGCCATTGACTAAAACCAAGATGAATAGTTTGAGCAACACTAATTATAATAGGAAAAACCACATAATCATGAAAAAAATTTCACACTTAAGGTCTTATCATAGGTTGTTCATGGCCATTTCTAGATGACTCGGATTGTGTTCTATTCTTAGAATTATCCTTAGGATTCTTACTAAGGCTTTCACATCCTAGTTTCCAAAGCTTGACTATACCTTTCCTCTAATACCAACTATAACGACCCATACTTTAGATACATTGTTATTACATAAAAATTGAAGCAAACTTATTACAACATATAACAAAACCATGAATGGGCCATATATGTATAGTGTCTTTAGAAACTGGGAAACATAAACAACTGGTTCATAAAGCATCTACTTTGCCTCCCATTTATTTCATCATATCTAGTGTCCCTTTGTGGAATATTATACTTAATAACCTTATTCCTGACCTGGGGAAATAAAACATACAAAAGGGTGAGCTCAAATGCTCAGTAAGGGTAAACAAAAGAAATATCAATCACATCATATACATAAGCACATAACTTTTGGAAATCTTAACCTCCAAAAGATATCATAATTTCATAACATGGGATAAATCATAGTAGTGAAATATAATCGCAATAATCATAACATAAAACATGAAACTTTGTGGAATACACAGATAATCATAGATAATCATTTCTTATTAGTCAAGACTCATTTCCAAGACTATCTTAGTGGACAAAGTACATTTCTGAACCGAGTTCACTCCTCGTTTCAGTCATGTTTCACTGAACCAGTTTAACCTGCCATTCCAGCCATGTCTATCTCATTAGATATAAAATATTTACCCAATGCATTGGAGGGAGATATAGGTCCCACCCAGCTCATAATTATACCATTCTTATGTGTACCAAAACATCATAAATAATACATAATTGCATAACTCATGTAATAAAAATGGGAATCATAAACATCATAAAACAATTCATATAAGATAAAGGAATTCATAAAAATATTTCCATCACAACATAATCAAATCCATGTAATAATAGGGATAGAAACAGAACCCTATATTATCTTAGATGGCAAATAATTTTTATAAAACTCTTGAACCCCATTCTTGATGAAAATATCATTTCTACTTCAAAAACATTTTTCCTTTCTTAAAATGACATACATTTTTAAACTAAAAGAAGTTGATTAAAATTAAATTTGAAAACCTGTAAAGGAAGCTTCTTGGAAATAATGTTTTAAAAATCCATTCATGTCGTATAAGTTTAAAAAAACATTCTTCTCTTACTTTTTTCGGAAAAGACAAAAAGTACCTCGTACGAAAAATGACAAAAGATTACTTTCATATATTTTACTAAAAAATCACCGAAGGGTAAAATTTGATTTAAACAATTGTAGGTGGATAGAAATAATATTACATATTGAGGAAACATGGATGTGGATAATGAAATACACCCCAGTAAATACCAAAGTATAAACAATCTCGGATAAAATTGAGATTGTGATATTTTCCCTTACCTTTGGTCCGATTTGCCTCGTAAGTGTCTGAACCTCCTGTATAATGATTTAAATAATTTTATTGAATTATTACAGAATCATAATTATTTTTATGATATCATATATGGTCATATTCATAGCTTCATAGTAGTAATAATTCATTGCTACTTGTTATTCGGGTGTTTATAACTTTTTGTTCTTATGTGTGTTTTGTCGAATAAATTCTTAATCTTCACTTTAGGATATAGATACATCAGTTCCATAATGGTATTAATGTACTATATATCATATTTATTCATTCAATTAATTTATATAATCATTATGCAATTAAGATCATGTAGAACGAATCGCATCACATCGTGGAGACGGTATTCCGTACGTACGCACGAGCGATGATATCGTTCCCATGATCGTGGAATTGTATTGAAGTGTATGTATACTATTTAATAATCAATAACACTTTACAATAATCATATATAGTAATTATTTACACCATTATACCCATCCAAGTAAGGTGGTGGGGAAAAATAGTTTACACCACGGTGTGGAGATGGTATTCCGTACGTACGCACGTGCGGTGATTTCATTTTCCGTAGGATGTATAGATGGTGAAATAGGGTTGTTTCATAATTATAATAACATATCAGTATATGAGTGATACTGATTATATTACTTCATAATGAAACAACTAAAGAAGAAGAAGTGGAAGAAGAAATAAAGATGAAAGAATCTGTAACAGACATTACCTCTTCTTTGAAGTGCTTCTTTGAGACCTCCTTTTAAGGCACTAAAATTGGTCTTTGGAGAATACCAGGACCTCTAGAATGTCTCTAGGGATGTATAGAGGAGAAAGTGGCAGGGGTTGGATGAGAATGAAGGCTCAATGTGGTGTGAGGAAGAGAGGGAGGAGGTGCCCTTTTATAAGGGAGGAGAGGGGCATCTTTGGAATAATGAAAAATATAATTTTATTATAAAGACAAATTCGGTTTTAAATAGCTCCAAATTTATTTATTTCAAAGCTAAGGTGGGGATGGGTAGAAATACTATCATAAAATATAATTCAGACAAGTTTAGGTTCGTATTTTGACTTTATCATTTAGATTTAATATTAAGTTAAATAATTTTACTTTTACCGTGTCTTCTTGTGTTCTTATAATATAATGTTAATAAACTTACTATAACAATCCAAACGATCCCCAAGTTGTTTATTATTAATATATATAACCTTATATAAGTCATTTGGCCTATACATAGATTTTTAGGAATAATATAACAATTAATAATATAATATTTGTTTTAAAAACTATTTTATGTCAATTTTGACACTATTTAGTAGTTGATTTTTGTGAAAATTATAACAGAATGATTAGTTAGAAAAAAGTTAATTAAATCAATAATAACATGTCATAGTAACCTATAAAATTAGTTTAATTCAACAAAAGTCTAAAATTAAATTTATTTGGGTATTTATGACATCAATTATGTCAATATTTCATTAATAAGATAATCACTGCATCATCTTTGTGTCATAAATAAATTACATTATTTAATGTCTAAAAATTAAAAATAAAATACCATTATGTAGTATAACTTTTTATCATTCTAATGAAAATTTATAGTAGAATTTATCTTATATATAACCTTATATAAAAATTATTTACTTATTAAACATTGATTTTAACTATTTTAACCCTTCTTTAAATAAATTAATAATAAATGTCCTAATCTAATCCATGTGAGCATAAATGGTCATATTTTATTCCTAAGATTGTTTTTGGTCGAATTAAACTTATCCAATAGAATTAGGTCATGTCTCAGGGTAATAAAATATCATTTTTACCCTTAATTACCCTATTTACTTTTAACCGTGGTAATAAAAGTAAAAAGTTAATATTCACCAAAAATTATTTTCATCTCATTAAACCAAATTTTACTTACTGACATCAACCGTGTCTCTCAGAGTTTTGAAATTCCAGTCACAGAAGCGGTAAAATTATGTTTTATGAAAAATTCGGTTTTTTAACTACCACTTACTGGTTTAACTATTCATCAAAAATTGAAAGTTTTTAGAAAAATACCAAAATTTTACCCTAGGATAATTTCGATATTACGAATCGAAATATGATGTCCATTTTGAAAAATAAAATTTATAAAATTTCAAAAATTGGTTATTACTATTCATAATGTCTAGTTTTAAAAATATTTTATTAGCATATCATTGTTTAGTGAAACTTGGTATTGCGTAAGACGCAAGCTATCGAGGAAGGTCACGATTTCATGTAAAGAAATCCAAGAAAGTGTTGTGTGTAAAAAAAGATTCCATTGATGATTTATATAACATAATAGTATCGGGTGTTACATTCATCATCCTTGATGCATAGGTTTTCACAATTCCATTTTTCTTTAACACACAACCCAAGAACATATTTGAAGCAGTGATAAATAATAGGAAATGTATTCCACTTATGGTTACTTTGAGTATAGATGAAGTTATTAGCTTTCTATTTGTCTCCTATAAAATCCTTTAATAATTATTAATAAAAGAAAACATTACTCCCATGTGATTTAAATTAGTAAGAGGGTTTTAAATGTGTGAAAAATTTCTCACAAATCAATCATAGTACCCTTGTAACACCCCAAGCATCCACGGTACACTTCTCTGAATAATACAACAGCATGTATTGTACGCAACTTTGAGTTCTAACACACCCAACCAATAAAAATAGCTACTATGAATTGTAATTCAAAATTTTTGAGATTTTATAAAGTTTATATTTTAAAATGGACATCAATTTTGGATTCATAATATCAAAATAATTTTAGGCTAAATTATTAGTATTTTTCTGAAAACATTAAATTATTTATGAATAGTGAAAAACACTGAGTTATTTTTTAAAACCGAATTTTTATTTAAATAATTATTTATTTTATTTAAATTTATTTTTGGTCAATATAGATACATAATACCTATTTATGTTCAATGTAATTATTTGGAGTCGATTTATAATAAATTTAGATATATAAAAATTTTATTGAACGTTTTACCATCTTTTACCCACCTCCTAGGAACATTTGGAAATATACATAAAACATAATTTTACCACTTCTGTGGATTGAATTTCAAAAATCCGAGTGAAATGGTTGATATTTATAAGTAATATGTGGTTTAATTGGGTGAAAATAATTTTTGGTGAATAATAACTTTTTACTTTTATTTAAAACATATAAATGAAAATATGGAAATTAATGGTTAAAATGGTAGTATTATTACCCAAACACATGTCCTAATTCTATTGGATAAGTGTAATTCGACCAAAACAACCTTAGTAATAAAATTTGATCCTTTAGGTCTACTTGGATTTTATTTGGACATTTATTATTATTTATATCAAAGAGGAGTTAAAAGTGTTCAATTAAATGTTTAATAATTAACGCATTTTTAATAAAGGATTACACATAAGATAAATTGGACAATAAATATTCATTATAAAGGTTAAAAATATTTACTACATAATGGTATTTTATTTATAGTTTTTAGACATTAAATAATTAAATTTATATATGACACAATGATGATGAGGTAATTACCTAATTAATGAAATATTAAAATAATTAATAATTTAAATATCCAAATAAATGTAATTTGATAGTTTGTATGAATTACACTAATTTTATTGGTTAATATGACAAATTAGGGTTGGTTATATGAATTGTTTTATAAGTAATTATGCTGTTATGAATTTAGAAAAAACAGAATACCAAATAATTTCAAAATTGACATAAAAGAGTTTTTAAAACAAATATTGTATTATTAATTGATATTATATACCTAAAAATCAATGGTTCAACCTACATACTTATATAATGATAGTTGTATCATTAATGAAACATTTGGGGGAACTCTTCGATGTATATAGTACGTTTAATAACCATATAATATAAAAATACAAATAGACATGGTAAATGTCAAACTATTAAACTAAGAGTTAAATCCAAAAGATGAGGTTAATATAATGACTCAAACCTGTCTAAAACCTATTGGTTGACTAGTTTTTTTCCTATACCTACCTTATCCTTAAAATATTTCATTTTTGAACAATTAATAACCTAAAATTATTTTATTATAAAATAACTAGTACTCGCCCGATCATTCCCACGGTGATACAATTCGAAATATCTAAAAATGACCCACAGCTCAATAAAAATTCATGATCCACTACTCAGATGAAATAAATGTTTTAGTTCTCTTAAAAAAATCCAATTCTCAAATTAAATATCTGATACACAACTCATGTAAAAGAAAACATAATAATGAATAAATAAATATGACAATTCAAATGGTGAATGTTATTGTAAAAGAAAAATACTCAAACCATGAATACATAATAATATGTTTACAATGAAATGGTTCTATCTGAAAAAAGAATGTGTGTGTTGTAATAGTAATTTATTATTATTCATAATGACTCATTTGTTCTTGGGAGAGAGACAATCAGCATACAACCATGTTAGTAAATCCCTCCAGTAGTGGTCTGAGTAGTTGTGGTAGTTGAAGCCCATATCCTGGATGTTGGGTTCAATGTGGTGTAGAAACTTGCAGTAGAAAATATAGGTGAGAAAAAATAATGGGAAATAAATTATACATAAAAATGTGATATAAAAATACCACCATAACTATGTCATTGTCTAAATCAAATGAGTTGTAGTAGCGATCGACAAGCAGCGACCAACATGCAACGAATTGTAATTTGGGACAACAAAAACAATATCAAGTAAGGAAGACTGGCATAGGGAATGATTCTTCTCATAGATGAACTTGGAATTTGGGAAAACAACAACTATCATGTGATTTTGAAATATTATTATAGGTAAATGGTCACATAACATATATTATAGTCTAATGTAGAGTTAATGAACATAATTATTCAATATTATAAAATCACAAGAAAATGATACATAATATTTGAATACAATTGGAAAAAATATATTTAAATCATTATGAAAGGTGTTCCGCATTCACATGAATAAATCTTCACAACTAACTCTTGAAAATTTAAAATATATTCCTTTTTAGTAAATGTAATGATATTAGTGAAACTAGAAAATAATAAAAAGATTGAAATATTGTATTATAAGTCCATATAGAAACTACATATGATAATGAGCACATGGATATTTTGGAAAATCTTTCTCAAATTGAATCTCAAAAAATGGGGTGACAAATCACATGTTTCTTGTTCAGTCATAAAATATGTGTAATCAAGACATCAATCCCAATGGTAAAATGGTAAATCTAATCTGTTTAGGATTGTATTCCTAAAAAAATTAAGGAAAAAAGAACAAAAAAAATTATTGAAATGGGTAATTAAAATTCTGAAAATTATGAATTCAAAGGGATGAATATGGATACCATATGTGTTGTGACATGGCTTCATACGCACCCATGAACTTCCATATATCTGGAGCAACTAGAATCATTGCCTATCATATTGCAAACAGGTTGGTCCATTTCTAGCATAACATATTCTATGTTTCTTGATAACAAAAGAGTAGTTAATTTTTTCAATACCTTAAATGCATGTTTTTATATTACAACATCATATATCCCTTCCAAAATAATAACACACATAATAGAGAAATTTTTAATAAAAAATTCATTAACACCATAAACAATAGAACATTATAGATATTTGAAAAAAGAAAATTGTGTCTTCATTTTATAATGACAAGCTGAATATTTATTTTTTAGAAAAAAATATTTTATACTCATCATATTTCCTGGTACCAACATCAACTGAACCATCACTTTTTCCATCCAAAAACATGTTCTCCAATGCGAACACATATCCTAAAATCAATAGAATTCACAAATCAATTATCATAAAATGGAAAAAACACTAGATAACCATCATCATACAATAACTGAATAAAAATATATATTATTTATTTACAAAGAAAAACAGTTGTAAAAAATCCCATGCATCACCTGGTCTATTATATAGTAGTCATTTACATAGAATATCATTAAGCACGGGAGAATTATCTATTTTTAACCTGTCAAACTGGTGAATTCTGTCAACATAAATAGTTTTAGGGGTAATAGGGTTCAGAGTAAAACATGAATGCATGACATCATATGTTTTTCTATCAGTGATGGAATAAAAGTCTATTTTTTCAATTCTAAGAGATCACTACAATTATGAAGAATCCAAAACATAATAATCCAGAATGTTATGAATAGAAGGGACAAACTAGTAGCGACAGTTTTCTAAGAGAATCAACATAAACTCAGGGAGACACAAATATTTGTCTGCATTTGAATCAGAGGATTATTAATCAGTAAAGAGCAGATAAAGGCAGTGGATACCTCTAGGAATGGGACTTCCTTTAATGTTATTGTTTCTCATGTCATCAAATTTTGATTCCTTAAATTATTTTTCATCATCCTCGTGCACTTAAAATTCAAATATATTGACATAGAAGATTATAAAAAATACATCCATGCATGTAAATATATATATATTTATGTATGTAAGTATGGAGATTATATGGGGGGATAAAAGGGGAGGAATTCTTTTAAGATAAAGATATTCTAATTTCTCTTAACAAACCAAATATGGAAACATAAAGTTCAAAAAACTAAGCATTGATCCATTTTTGTTTTATAGTGGGATAAATAAAGTGAAACATGATGTTATATTCAACCAATAGTGAAAAGAAGTCATTAAAAGGATAATATTCCTAGTAATGAAATTGAAAAGCTAAGCAGAGATCCATCCCAGTTTTCCAATCACGAACATCATTATTAAGTCTGTCAAATTAAGAGATGAAAATATCAAACAGATAATTAGTATGGAGAACTGATTAATCCTAAAAAAGATGTAGTTCATGATTTACAGGTACCAACATCAACAGAACTATGAGTTTTTTCATGCAAAAACATGTTATTCAATGCAAACCCATATCCTAAAATTAATAGAATTCAAACATATAATCCCATATAACGAAAAAAACACCATTGAGAAATCATCATACAATAAAAGAATAAAAAAAATATAGTATTCATTTACAAGAAAAAATGTATAATGAATTTAGAATAATGGAATTACGTGAACATATTTGTGACAGTACCATCTTAATCGGGTACCAACATCATTAAAACTGACTGTTTCCCAAGATTAAACATGTTCCTCGATGCAAAACCATCTATTAAAATTAATAGAAGAAACACATCACAAACTATACAAAGAAAAAAAGTTCAGTAAGGTTACAATTGATAAAAAATGAATAAAAAAATATAGTATAATTGAACCTATTCGCAGTACTATGATTAGAGTATATACAATGTACAATCTAAATACTAATAAACTTTAAAATGTGCATGTAGTCACTACTTGGGTTGTTTTATATCAGTAATAGTTGACTATTCTGATGAATTGAATGTAAACAGAACTAAAAATGAATGGTCAATAAATAAAGACCGAGCAGATTATACATGTGTACGTGGTGTTTTTGAATATTAAAAAGTAGTATGAATGTATCATTACCTTTTGATAAATTGCAAACAATAATAGATTCAGAAAAGGGATATGTATTCACGTATAGTATGATGATGTATCTTTTGTAGATAGGTTGGTCTATAGGATGTTTGAACAATGTATGCGTGAGGTTAAGGTGGTTTTCGAGGTGGTTGTCAAGAAGTGTAAATAGTGGTTGTCACTACAACTGGTAAAATAAGTTTTTGCGGGAGGTGAACCAAGGAAAAGATGAGTGAATGTATCCTATATGTTCCTATAGTCATGAATAATTGGTAGATGCATGCAATTATAAAAAAATGGTTTATGTGTATCTTCCTATATAAATAATATTCATAAGTTTTTTTAGTGCATAAAAACAATATATAGTGGATTAAATAGATGAAAAAATTACCTAGAGTCGTAGATTGGAAATAAGGGAGGTTAACTCCATGATTTTAGTACAAATTACCTAGATTCATATATAGTGTAACTAACTCTAAATGTCATGGAAAAAGGGAGGTTATCCCTAAAAATTTAGGAAAACATACCTCTTGAAGAGATATGGATATGTAGGCTATCTGAAAAAGATTAAGAGTGCATAAAATGAAATTTATAGTGGATTCTAATAGACTTGAAGCTAATGATAATAGACCAGAAGACTCTAATGGATCCAGTAGGAAAAATAAATCAAAGCATGACACTATCTTCAACAAATATATAAAATAATACATTAAAAAGAATAATATTCCCAATCATGAAAAACAATATTAAATACATTACATTTAGAGATGAAAAAACTCAAATAGATAATCATTCAGGAAAATTGAATAAGATTACATATGGTGTAGTGTAGGATTTACTGGTACGAATTTGAAATGAACCATCACTTTTTCCATGAAAAAACATTTTCTTCAATGTGAACCCATATTTTGAAATCAAAATAATTCATACATCCAAAACCATAGAGAGGAAAAAACACTAATAAGACATCATCAGATAATAAACGAATAAAAATTTTAGAATGATTTTTCACCAAAAAGTAGAAGTGAATACTCCCATGAATCACCTAGTATATTTAAAAAAATATAATCCCTGAAAAACAACCAAATAAATCAAAATAGTAGACCATTGTGCCCCAATTCTAACCAATCGGTATGAATTTGGACGGACATACTAAAAAATTATAAAAACATGTATCACCTGTGATAAGTACAAGATTTCTCTAGATTTTCTAGAAATTTCTAGGGGTGGAAAATTTAAAACCATGAATATTATAGTTTCATAAAATCGATATAAAGATTGAAAACATTGAAGAAAAATTGGGAAAAAATTGAACAAAGACCTGCTATGGTGATGAAGAGCTGATGTTCCATGAGGAATCATGTCCGAATTTAGGAGATGGTAGTCGAAGTATCATTGCTGAAAGTAGAGCTCCATTTCTACAGAAAATATTTATCAATTCTAAAAACCCCTAAGAATAAACCAACAAACCTAAGAATAAACCAAACCATCTATTCTAATATTACTAGATCATGTTCAATATTATATAGGAAATCTCTACATAACAGTAATAAGATGTTTTAGTATATGTTTTATTTCTATTATACACAAAACAATTACATTACAAGATCTATGTATTTGTTATTATCAAAAAATTCTGGCCTTAGGTGAATGAAATCACCAAAAACTAAAAGGACTGATAGCATAATCAATTCATAATAATAAGAGAAGATTTTATGCCCAGTGTAACCTATGAAGACATTGTTCAAATATATGTATACAATATCGAAGCTGGTAAAATACTGGATGTTCATTGATTATCAATGCTTGATGACGAGGATTGCAACGAAACATCCCTGAACCTAAAAATAATATAACACAGATTATAAATGGGAGGAGGAGTACCTGTTCAATTATGAAGTATAAATTGGAGGTGTGGGAACCCATGAAGATTACTAGAGTTTTAAGCCAGTAGTTGAGGACTTCATTGTACATGAACAGTAGGTCGACTGGAGATGAAGCATGAGTAGGATGACAGTATGGGTAAAACTGTATACCAAAGCGGGTTGTAAGGAAATTAGTCAATTGAGATGATGGTAGATGATGAGTCCCTATAGCCCGAACCCCAGATTGACAAATCGAGCGGAAGGAGATTGTGATGGGAACTCGACGGAGTTGAAATCAGAGGAGGGGAAATCAAAGGAGTCGTAGCAAGAGGAGCCAAAGTCAGAGGAGCTAAAGATGGATCACTCGCTGTTGGAGTCACAAGTATAGAGGGGAGGTAGATTCATTGTTGGATAGGGGAAACAAGAAGAGTAGGGGAGAGGAGATTCGTGGAGGGGGAAATCAGGGAGGGGTGTGGGAAACCTAGAGCAGGGAGAAGGGAACCGGGGATGTGAATTGGGGTCAGGTTCGCTGTAGGTTTTTGCGGGTTAGGAGGGTGGGATGTGAAATATTTTAGGAAGTGGATATATGGTTAGGTGACATGATAGAAGAAAAAAAATCCAAATTTAATAGATATATAGATATTTATATCTTTTACTATGATTCCCCTCACCCCTATTATGAAAGGAAACTCACCCTTCTCTCTAATTCACACCTTCAAATACCTTTGTCTCGGCCAAAAACTACCCAAATACCCTCTAAACTATCCTCCATTAATCATAGAGGCCATCCTTTAGTCATAAATCCATCATATGGCTCCCTTTTTATCTAATCTAATGGAAGAACCTGAAGAAGAGGTAAATATTTCATCACCTCTTACAAGTTCTTTTCTTCTTCCACTTCTTATTTCCTTGTTTTTTCAATTCTAAATAAATAAATATTCTATATTCTATATACTATGATGCTTTTATAAATATGGTACGACGATATTCATTATTATATACATCCTTTGAATGACATGTCACCATACGTGTGTACGTACGACATACAGTCTCTACGTTGTGGTGTAATTGTTATTCAATACATTATTATTTGGATGGTTATAATAATGATGTGTAATTGATGTAAATAATAAATCTAACATGATAAGGATTCTGTATATATGATAAAACATTGATCTAGATATTATTTTAATATCAAAAGAATGATATTGTCGCTCGTGCGTAGGTACGGATTACCGTATCCACAAACACGATGAGATTCATTCCCATCATATTCATTCAATACTAATTTTCATTAGATTATTAAAAAAATTTATAATGACTTAATATCATTCTGAATATGAATAAGATACATCATATACATAACAATCATTACATATGTAACAACGTATATAAAGGACAACAAATCAATTAACACATGAATGGATGATAAAACTAAGATTTAATTAACAATGAAATGTTGAAAGAACATATTTGATATCATATTAATGTATATGATTATTGTATAATTTAATAAGAATTAATTCACCAATATATATGAGTTTAACATAGCGTCGACCGAGGAAAAGTACAAGGTAAGGGTTAATTTTACAATCTCTTAATTATCTGAGGTTCTTTTTACATATGTATCTACTTGGACCACTTTATCATCCACATCTATGATTCTTAAAAATGAATTCCAATTTTATTTACTATTTGTTAGAATGTGGGTTAAAGTCATTTATACCCTTGTTTATCTTTTATAATATTTTTATAATGGAATATTTCTGTCATTTTCCAAACAAGGTCCTTATAACCTTTTCTACAAAATTAATGTAAGAATGTTTCTTAACTTATACAGTGGTTGTGGCTATTTTCCACCCTTATAACATCGTCGAAGATTACCTTAAAAGATTATATGAATATTTTCAAAATAAATGTTTTCTTTATAGCTATTTGACTCTTAAATGGTTTTAGAATAGAAATAGATATTTCTCTAAAAAAGGTTTTGATTTCATCTATGGAAACATCCTTTGATAGAGTATATAATTATTTTATGTTTATTTATTATGATACAAATCTTCAATATTGTATTGAAGTTCTTCTAATATGGATGATTGTGGATGTGTTATTTTTATACCATTAATGATTTATGGATAAAGTATTTACATTTTATATGATAGTATAAATAAAAATATTTATGTTAGGTTATTTTATTTTCATATGAGGAATACATTGGACTTAGTAAGTGATGGGTGGAGCCCTCTATAGCTCCTCGATGCATCAGAAGGTATCATCATACATACAAGTGCCTAGGCATATGTCCATCCCAAAATATTATTTGTAGACTTGGAACAAGGCCTTTACTATGTGGTTATGAAAGTCTGGTATTATGCATTCCATCATTATAAAAGTGGGTATTGATATTTCATGTGATTATTTGATAAGTATAATATCGATGTGAGTTAGTAAATAGTATTATTTTGATTTATATTTTCTATATTATGATATGTTTATGTTGAAAAGTAATTTGTTTCGATTTTATACATTGATTAAATTTTTATGCTTAATTATGAATGCATCCACTATATTGTTATTGTTGGTCAGAGTGTACACTCAAGAGAGGGGTGAATTGAGTTCCAATTAAAATTTATGTTTAAAAACGTTGTCATAAAATCCCCCAAATAAAACACAAAATTAAACAATAGTGAATTTATATCACAAAAAATGTTCTGTTATGTTATCAAAGGATTGATTATTTCCAAGTTAATCAAAATAGAAGAGTTGATTAACTTTTGAAACTAACTTACTCATTTACAGCTAATATAAAAACTTGCAAGTTTAATTATCAAAGTGACATTAAAACAGTGTTGGTTTTAAAGAAATTTGCAGCGGAATAAAAAAATTATCTTTGAAGAAAATAGAACAGCAGATATAATCAAGAGGTTCTGTCTCAAGCTGAGACTTAATCCTCTTAACAATTAATATAAATAAGATCCACACCCTGGATCGGGGTTCACAATAGTTTACAATTTTCCAGTTCCAAGACCTCTACCACTGTTATTCGTGGGAAACAAAACAACAGCAAATAGTTGTCCAGGTCACACACGACCTCTACCACTATCCCAGTGGGAAATACAAGATGTAAGAGTTTGAGTGAGGATTAACAGATCCTCTAGTTAAATTACATGAGACAGCGTGTGTGAAAAAAAAGGCTGATGACACACACTACTCGAAAGGTAAAAAGTAAATCACATAGGTAAAGACTTAGAGTTTAGAAATGGCTCTAGTGATTGCATTGCAGCTCTGAACTCGTTTAGAGTGATAAGAATTCGTTCTGAGTCCTCTTCTAGTTTTTTTCTAGAAAACAGAGTGTTGTCTGCTTCCTTGACTTCCAGGTGTAGAGATAGTCAAAGAAGTTATTGAGTGATGTTATGGTTTTCATTCTCAGCTCTTCTCTGGTATACAGAAGTGTATGAGTTCTTCTTGTAAGCTCATTCATCTCTTTGCATGTACACCAGATCAGTTTAGCACTCTACATATTAGTTCTTGTGTTAAAAACTTTTTCCCACAGCACATTCCCTTCTCTTCAGCTCGAAAGCAGATTTTATTTAACGCACGAGCTCCAGTAAAAGATATGATTTCTTTTTTCAGGTATGAGGTACATTTTCCTGAAAACCAACAAACACACATTAAATAAGTGTCAGTGCATTAAAATATACCTAATATGATCGTTGGTTAGATTAAATAATGATAAAGAAATTAATGCAGTGTCAGGTTCTGTCTCTAAAACGGTTGATCTTGATATCGGTATACTAGAGTCTCGGTAGGTTTTCTTGTATCGGTGACATCATCTGTAATGCTAGAATTGATGTGTAACGATAGCTGGTCTTGTATCGGTAGCTTTATTTCGGTAGACTTTGCATAACTGTGACCTTTCCGTATCGGTAAGCTTGTCTGACGGTAACCATCTTATATCGATAGTGGTAGACTTATCTTATATCGGTAGATCTATATCGGTATGTCTATCTTGTATCAGTAAACATTGATGTATCATTTGACTTCTTTTGATAACAGTACCTTCAACATATCGGTGGACTTGTGTGTATCAGTAGCTCTGTTCTGTAATGGTAGCGGTGGCTCTGCCTTGTAACGGTAGTGGTGGCTCTGCCTTGTAATGGTAGCGGTGGCTTTGCCTTGTAACGGTAGTGGTGGCTCTGCCTTGTAATGGTATCTGTATCAGTAGCTATAATCATAACAGTTGCTCTACGCTTTTAACATTCTTTTGGTAGAATGAGTTATGTCAGAATATACATATATCCGTTAATCCAAAAGACATAAATTAAGCATAATTAAATTTAGAAACATACAATAAAGAATATTTGGAATGTATCAAGCATAATCAAGATATAAATAATGTATATTTGGTAATATCAAAATATAATAAAGCCACTCAATTCCCAGAGGGACCAACAATCTCCCCCTTTTTGATAATCACAACATTTACCAAAAAAATAAATATCAGAGGAAAATATATCAAAGTATGATATAAAAAATAATATAGATTCAGAGGAAAAAAACAAAACATAGAAGATAAATTTAATTATCATCAGAAGAAAAAGATGAGGGAAAGAGAAAAAGAGTTCCTCTGTTCAAAAAGTTTCCATACTCCTCCCCCTATCAATTGAACTACAAGATTCTCCCCCATTGTACAAGATTTTCCCCCTTTGTATTATTATCTCCCATGGATACATTGTCTCCCCCATGGTACATGTTCTCCCCCTTTGTGATTAACAAAAATAAGGGTACCAGAGAAAAGATAAAGATTAGCAGAGAATAAAAGACGAAGTAATAGAAAATCAGTAAAGTAGAGAATGAAGGCGAATTTCATTAATATAAAAAAGATACACTGATTAAATCAGAAAAAAACATACAAGTGAATCCTATCAAAATGAAATAGAAACACTCAATCCTCCTATGGAATAGCTGAAGGCACAACTGGAGGTTCAGCTACAGAAACTATACCGAATCTAAAATTTGTACTCCTCTGAGTTATCATTGGTGTCATTCTCCTGATGGCTTGAACTGGAGTCAATTGAGGGGTAATCCTAGAGGCTGAAGCAGGATGTTCAGGAGGTACAATTACAGGTCTTTCATCCACATGTAAGAATGGTATCAGCAGATTCCTGAAATCCATAATAATACTCCTTCCTCTCTCCATTGCAGACACAAAATCATCTCAATTTTCAATGAATTTATCCAAGGTAGGAGTAAGCTCCCTGAGCTTACTAACCTGTTCTCTGAAGTCTTGGGTTACTAGAGGCAACTTCATATTTTCAATTAAAAATCATGAAATGGTTTTTCATTTTTTTTCTTGGTATAAAACTTCTTGAAATAAGAATCCACCTTATTCTTGATTTATTCTTGAGAAGAAGTAGCTGCCCGTAGGTGATCACGAACAAAACTACTAACTTCCCTAGTGGTAGCAAGAATCTGAGTATCTGATGCACCACTAGGACTGGCCTTAGCCAATTATTTTTGAATAATAGTGTGGATCTGGTCAAGGTTCACACTGGATCTGGATGAGGGAAAAGGTTTCATTGAGAAGGCCACTGTCTCCTTAAAGGATTGAGTCAGACTACTAACTACTTTATGAACAAGTTCATCCTGACTGTTCAGATGTTCTTTGATTGACTTCATAAAGGCTTAAAAACATTCACAAATTTCTTGACCACTTCTTTGATATATCTAGTTTCAGAGATTACTTGAGTTTGAGAGGTATGCATGGTAGTCAGAGAAGCAATTGATTGTCTCAAATCAACTACAGCTCCGGTACAACACTCAATCTGAGTGTGGAACACATTAATTTTATCCATCATTTCTTTCATAGGACAGGATACACCATATCCAATCGATAACTCAAGGGATTGATCCATGATTTTCCTCTCTTCAACCATACATTTCATAATATCTACAATTGATTCCCTTATTGCTTCTTTCAATTCAGCTTTTATGGACACAAGGTCCTCCTTAGTTTCCACTTTTTCAGCCATAGAGGGTAGGGTAACTGATTCCTTTTCGTGATGGTCTTCCTCATCAGAATCTCCATAAGAAATACCAAGAACCATATATCCTAGATCTGATGTCCAACCTTCAATATCATACAACACTGATACTAAGCCAAGATTCTCCCCTTCACCTGGAACATTCCCCTGAGGTATCTCTTCGAACTATTTTTTCTGAGGTAATTCTGTAATTTCATCTACAACTACAGCAGATTCAATAGCCATTTTTTCTGAGTCATTAATGACTCTCTCATCAACAAGTGCTGTTGCTGCTTCTTTCTGATCAGGCACATTCCTGACTGTACTATTTTTCAGTGGACTCAAACTGAGTTCTTCTTTAACAGTTTCCTCATAATCGGCTTCACCAGCTGCTTCCTTTTCTCCAGTAATATCATGATCTGATTCGGTGGCCTAATCCTCCTCAAAGGTGTCCTTGACAACATACTAGCATGCTTCATCTCCTTCTTCTATAGTCTCTGTATCATAGTCCTTCAAGACAGTTTCTCTCTTTGGTAGTCCTTTTGGAGGGCTAGCTGCCCCATAAGAAATAACATAATGCACAGGACTAGGAGGTAAGTCTGGGTCTCCTCCTTCCTCTACGGATGTCTCTTCATCCTCAACTTCAACATCACTATAGACTGGTTCTTGCTCGTCTAGTCTAAGACCAGGATCCCTCACATCCTTTGGTCTAGAAGGATGATCTACAGGAGTGAATTTGTCATAAATAATACCTTCATAATTATCCCAAGATTTTCTCCAAGGATTCCAACTGAGTTACATATATTTACAGATAGTCCTGGAGATGCAGAATTTATCCTTAACTACTATCATTTCATCTTCAGGTCCAGCCACTTCCTTTGATTTCATCATAATAGAAATCAACTTTTAGAAGAACAGTTAATTTGACATAGAATTTGGTCTATTCATATCCTCAATCTGAATCATAATCAATCTACAATGATTTACCTTATCTCCATGCTTCAACAGATGTAACAAATAAATGTCATGGAATCTCAGTGTAGAAAATTCTCCTCTCCTTGGACTGATTACATGTTTAATAAACATGAAAAGAAGTTTATTTTCACCTGTCATCTCTGCAGCTATTACTTTTCTAGGGGTCTGATTCCCGGTCAGCTCCAATAATGCATCTTCATACTTAAACACATCACTAGTTGAGGGAACGAATTTTGAATAGAAATCACAATCTCCTTCATGCGGAACTCTTATGATCCCATCCCAATCCACTGAAGTAAAAGAAACTTCATGTCCATTCATATAAGAAATCATTCTTCTTTCTTCCTCAGACATTTCAAAATGAACGAATTCATAGAACTATTTCACCAGTCCTGGATAATAGGGTCCATTGTTGTTCGCAAAGCACTCAGTCCAACCTTGTTCTTCTAAAACCTTAAGAACCAATGACTTGCTCTCCATGAGACATTATGCACACACCTCTTTCTCAACGATAATTTCTTGCTTTGAGAGATGCAGGTTTACTTGATTCCTTCGAGCTACACACCCACATCCACTTCCACTGGTACTAGCATTTTTAACTTTTTGTCTTTTCGCTTGTGGCTCATCACATACATCTGTAACCTGGTGTTTCTTGATGCGGGCCATAACAGATTCGAGGATTAGGGTTTTGCGGCTTGAGAGGGTTAGGTTGGAGGGATTCGAACAGATGAGTTCGCAGTGAGATATTGTGAAATCTTATATCGATTTTAATATCATATAGGATCCACAAATAAAATAAATCTTATATAAAAAAATTCGAAGTCTTGGACTTAAATACAGAAGATTAAAACAACACGAGATGCACCAATGGTGAGGTCTTCTAACGGTGAGGTCTCCTAACGGTGAGGTCTCCTAACGGTGAGTTCTTCTAACGGTGACGATTCTCTAATGGTGAGGTCTTATAATGGTGAGGATTCTCTAACGGTGATATCTCCTAACGGTGGGGTCTCCTAAAGTGATGTGTTCCAATGGTGAGGATTCTCTAACATTGAGGTCTTCTAATGGTGAGGATTCTCTAACGGTGAGGACTTCTAACGGTGAGGATTCACTAACGTTGAGGTCTTCTAATGGTTTAATAATATGTTATCATTCTTAATTCGTGTCTAATGAAACTTAATCTCTCTAAAATTAAAGGCTTAGTGAAAATATTAGCTAATTGAAGTTCAGTGCCTATTAATTCAAGTGTTATATCACCTCGTTGATAATGATCTCTTAAAAAGTGGTGTCTAACATCAATGTGTTTCGTTCTAGAGTGAGACACAAGATTCTTTGAGATATTGATCACACTAGTGTTTCCACAATTAATTGAAACACGTTTAAAATAAAATCCATAGTCCAAAAAAGTGTGTTTCATCCACAGAATCTGTGCACTGCAACTACCAGCAGCTATATACTCTGCTTCAGTAGTAGGCAATGCAACTATGTTTTGTTTCTTACTACACCAAGATATTAGGGACTTTCCAAGTAAATTACGTGTTCCAGAAGTGCTTTTTCTATCTAAATTGAATCCAGCAACGTCAGCATCTGAATAACTTATTAAGTCAAATGATTGTCCTTTTGGGTAAAACAATCCCAAATCAGCAGTACTATTAAGATATTTGAAAATCCTTTTAACAGCATGTATGTGTGGCTCTTTAGGGTTAGCTTTAAATCTTTCACACATACATACTCTAAACATAATATCAGGTCGACTAGCAGTAAGATAATATAAACTCCCAATCATACCTCTGTAATTAGTTTGATCCACTGGTTTTCCAAATTCATCAATATCCAATTTACAGGTGGTACTCATAGGTGTATCACTTCCCTTAATACTATCAAAACCAAAAAGTTTTAATAAATCTTTAGTATATATATTCTGATTTAAAATAATACTGTCTTTAGTTTGAAAGATTTGAAATCCAAGTAATTACATAAGCTCTCCCATTAAACTCATTTCATACTCATTCTGCATATCCTTTGAAAAATCATTACATAAAGAAATTTTCGAAGATCCAAATGTAATATCATCAACATAAATTTGTACAATTAAAACATCTTTTGAAATTATTTTTATAAAAATATTGGGATCATAAATTCCTTTTGAAAATATTTTTGAAATAAGAAAATTTGTAAGTCTTTCATACCAAGCTCTTGGAGCTTGTTTTAAACCATATAAAGCATTAGAAAGTTTAAAAACATGATTTTAAAAGTGACGATTTGAAAAACCACCTGGTTATTCCACAAAAACATATTCATCAATAAAACCATTTAAAAAAGAAATTTTTACATCCATTTGATATATCTTGAAATTCAGATGTGATGCATAGGAATGTAAGATCCTAATATCCTCTAATCTAGCTACAGGTGCAATGGTTTCTTCATAGTCAATTCCTTCTTCTTAATTGTAACCTTGTGCAACTAGCCTATCTTTGTTTCTAATGATGTTTCCAGATTCATCCACTTTGTTTCTAAAAACCCATTTTGTGCCTATAGTTATAGTGTCCTTAGGTCTTTCTACTAATTTCCAGACTCTGTTTCTTTTAAATTGATTTAGTTCTTCTTGCATAGCTATTACCCAAAATTTAACATTGATAGCATCATTGATATTTTTAGGTTCTAACTGTGAATGAAAAGCATGATGTTCAACCTGATTTGATAGTGAAGCTCTAGTCAGTGTTACTCTATCTAAATTACCTACAACAGCATCTAAATGACAGTTCTTTAGAATTATAGTTGGTCTAGAAAAGGTAGGGATCGAGATTTCACATTCACCTACAAGTTGAGGTTCAACAGAAGCAGATTCTGGAAAATTTCCAGAACTGGATGTTTTAACTACAGGTCAACTATCACTATCATTAAGGTTCAAAACAGATAGATCATCTTCAAGATTTTCGAGAAAGGACTTTGGTTCATGTGGATCAGTTTCAAAAAATATTATGTGAACATATTATTCCACACATTTCATTATTTTATTGAAAACTCTATAGGATTTACTAGAAGTAGAGTAACCTAGAAAAATTCCTTCATCACTCTTGGATGAAAATTTGTCAAGATTGTCTTTAGTATTAAGAATAAATATTTTGCAGCCAAAAACACTGAATTAGATAACTTTAGGCTTCCTATTGTTCGATAATTCATATGGGGTCCTTTTAAGAACAGGTCTAATCAATAATCTAATGATAATATAACAATCTGTATTGACAGCTTCATCCCAAAAATAAACAGGTAGGTCATACTCATTAAGCATAGTCCTTGCAATTTCCTACAGGGTCCTATTCCTTCTTTCTACTACACCATTTTGTTGGGGTGTCCTAGGGGTTGAGAAATTGTGACTATAGCCACTGTGTGAGCAGTAAGATTCAAACACATGATTTTCAAACTCACGACCATGATCACTTCTCATGGTTTTAATTTTGAGTCCACTATGGTTAACTACAGACTTGGAATATTTAACAAAGTATGAAAAAACTTCACTTTTGTGAGCTAGAAAATATCCCCAAGTATATCTAGAAAGGTCATCAATAAGAACATAGAAATAGTGCTTCCCATTTAAACTAGAAACCTTAGAAGGTACAAATAAATCCATGTGGACCAACTCGAGAGGTTGAGAAGTTGAAACTTCTTTCTTTGATTTAAAAGAAACATTATGTTGCTTTCCCTTTTGACAGGGATTACAAACATTGTTTGCTGGAAATTCATGTTTTAGTAGGTATCTAACTAAGTTCTTCCTAACCAGTTTTCTAAGTGAATGTACATTGCAGTGTCCAAATCTTCAGTGCCAAAGCCAAGAATCTTTATGAAAATAATTTAAAATAGTAATATTCTACTTAATTAAAGAATCTAGATCAACAACATAAACATTTTCATTTCTTAAGGTAGAAAACACTAAAACATTTTTTGAATTAAAAACATTGCAAGAATCATTTTCAAATTTAACATTAAAACCATCATCACATAACTAAGAAATACTTAACAGATTATACTTATGCCCATCAAACAATAGAACTTTAGAAATCAATACTGAGTTAGTGTTACCAATCTGGCCTAAGCTGGTGATTTTCCCTTTTGAATTATCACCAAAAGTGACAAAACCTCCACCAACATTGAATATGCTTTTAAAGCATGAGAAGTCTCTTGACATATTCCTTGAACATACACTGTCCAAGTTCCAGGTCTTTCTATAGGATCTCTTTAAGCAAGTTCCCTACAAAACAGATTTAGACAGGAAATGATTTTGGTACCCATATTTTCATGGGTCCATACAGGTAAGCCAACAAAACATTAGGTACCCAAATTTGTCTTATGGGTCTCATAAAAATTTTAGAATCAACATATTTTGAATGGTAAACTTTATTAGATCTGTAACTATGAATATAACTAGTTAAAGCATATGAAGATCCAGAACAAGCTACATTCTGTCCAGATTTGGGAATGAATTTAGTTTTGGTAATTTTCCTTTGTCCAGGTTGGTATCCTATACCAGTAGTGTATCAATGTGCTATTTTCTTACCTAGCACTTGAGTATGAGTATTTTTACCATTTCTAAACATTTAAACGTCTTTCTTATGTTCCTCATTCGATAATTTTAGTTCAGTATTCTCATTATGTAACTGAGTATTCTTTTCCATTTCAATATCATGATCAGATTTATGTGTAACAGTTAAAGCATACTATTTCTTTAAACCATTGTATTTGTATTTCAGCTCATTACAGGTTTCTTATAACATATAACAATATTCAAATAGTTCATATTTTGTCATGTTTTCTGAGTCAGAATAATCTCCAGAATAATATGAATCTAAAGCAGGACTTTCAGATGTTACCTCAGATGTGTTTGTCATGAAACACATATTTTCCTTATTTCTGGATTCAGTTTTAGAGGCGTCAGATTCACTGGAGCTATCCTCAAGAAGCGCTCCCAATACCCTTCATAGCCTTTTTGTACATACTGTCCTTGTAATCATATTTCATCTTGAATTTGAGCTTTGGGATGTCTGCTTTAAAATGTCCTTTTCCATTGCACTCATAACAGACAACTTCATCACTCTTATCTGGATTTTTTCCAATCCTTCTTCTAATGTCCCTTATTGTCATACTTTCCTTTGTAATTTGATTTTTTTTAATAATTTCTTCTTCCTATAAAATTTCTTAAATCTTTTGGAAATGTGAGACATATTAGCATCACAATCAGAAGCACTTTCACTGTCTTCACAGCTTGAACATTCATTTATATCTTGGAGCTTCTCCTTATCCTTGTTATTTGAATTTGAAGTCTTGAAAGCAACAGACATCCTTGTAGGTTCATCTTCTTCTTCATTGTTAACTGTGAGTTCCTCTTCATTCATCATAATCTTACCAATGAGTTCTTTGGCAGGTACAGCAGAAATGTCACATGACTCACTGATTGAAATGGATGTTCCTCTCCATCGGTCTGGTAAACATCTAAGAACCCTCATAATTTATTCCTTTGATGGAACATCCATTCCTAGTGAGATCATTGTATTGACAATTTCATTGAACCTGAGATACATGTCAGAAATGGGTTCATCATGATTCATCTTAAAATTATCATACTTAATAGTATAATTGTTCAATCTCATTTCCTTAACATTAGTTGTTCCTTCCTTAGAAACATCTAAGGTATCTCAAATTTCAAACGTCGTTTTACAAGCAGAAATTCTATTAAACTCTTCATCTCCTAAAGCACAGTACAAGGAATTCATATCTTTGCAATTATTATTGTAGGCAGCCTTAGTAGCTTCATTCCAAGTAGATCTAACAGTAGTAAGAATTTTATATTTAGATTCTATAGTAGTCCAAATATCAAAACCCATGCTCTCTAAATGAATTTTCATCTTGATATTGCACAGAGCATAGTTACTTCCATTGAAAAATGGTGGTCTATTGGTAGCAAAACCTTCATGTCTGTTATCCATGATAACTTAATTAAAGAAATGATTTTAAAGAGATAAATTTTTTGAAATAAGATAAATTTTAAGAACATTAAAATAAAACTAAAATCACAGTTGAAAAACAGAGTACTTTAGAAAATATTTGAATCATCTGATACCAAATGTTGGACGGAGTGAACACTCATGAGGGGGGTGAATAAATTTCCAATTAAAATTTCTATTTAAAAAACATTGTCATAAAATTACCCAAATAAAACACAGAATTAATCTATAGTGAATTTATATCAAAATAAAGGTTCTGTTAAGTTCTCAAAGAATTGATTATTTCCTAGATAATCAAAATAGAATAGTTGATTAACTTTTGAAACTAACATACTGATTTATAGCTAATATAAACACTTGCGAGTTTAATTATCAATGTGACTTTAAAACAGTTTTGGTTTTAAAGAACATAGCAGTGGAATAAAAAAATTATCTTTGAAAGAAATAGAACAGCAGATATAACCAAGAGGTTTAGTCTCAATATGATACTTAATCCTCTTAACAATTTATATAATTATGATCCACACCATGGATCAGGGTTCAAAACAGTTTACAACTGTCCAGGTCTAAGACCTCTACCACTATTATTCGTCTGAAACAAAACAACAGAAACCAGCTGTCCATGTCACACAAGCCTCTACCACTATCCCAGTGGGAAATACAAGATGTAGGAGTTTGAGTGAGGATTTACAGATCCTCCAGTTAAAGTACAGGTGAGAGTGTGTGTGAAAAAAAAGGTAGATGACAGACACTGCTCGAAATGTATAAAGTAAATCATAGAGGCAATGATTTAGAGTTTAAAAATGGATCTAGTGATTGCAGTGCAGCTTTGGACTCATTTGGAGTGATCAGAATTAGTTCTGAGTCCTCTTTTGGTTTTTGTCTGGAAAACAGTGTGTTGTCTGCTTCCTTGAATTCCAGGTGTAGAGATATTCGAAGAAGCTATTGAGTGATGTTCTTGTTTTCATTCTCAACTCTTCTCTGGTATGCAGAACTGTACGAGTTTTTCTTGTAAGCTCAGTCGTTTCATTCCATGTACACCAGCTCGGTTCAGCACTCTACGTATTCGTTCTTCTGTTCAACACTTATTCCCGCAGCACACGCCCTTCTCTTCAGCTCGAAAGAAGCTCTTATTTAACACACGAGCTCCGGCAAAAGATATGATTTCATTTTGTAGGTACGAGGTACGGATTCCTAACAACCAACAAACACACATTAAATAAGTGTTAGTGAATTAAAATATACCTAATATGACCATTGGTTAGATTAAATAATGATAATGAAATTAAAGCAGTGTCGGGTTCTGTCTCTAAAACGGTTGGTCTTGATATCGGTATACTAGTGTCTTAGTAGGTTTGCATGTATCGGTGACTTCTTCTATAATGGTAGACTTGATGTGTAACAGTAGCTGGTCTTGTATCGGTAGCTTTATTTCGGTACACTTTGCATAACGGTGAACTTTCCGTATCGGTAAGCTTGTCTGACGGTAACCATCTTATATCGATAGTGGTAGACTTATCTTATATCTATAGATCTATATCGGTAAGTCTGTCTTGTATCAGTAAACATTGATGTATCAGTTGACTTCCTTTGATAACAGTACCTTAAACATATTGGTGGACTTGTGTGTATCGGTAGCTCTGTTCTGTAATGGTAGCAGTGGCTCTTCCTTATAACGGTAGCAGTGGCTCTGCCTTGTAACGGTAACGGTGGCTCTACCTTGTAACGGAGGCGGTGGCACTGCCTTGTAATGGTAGTTGTATCAGTAGCTATAATCATAACGGTAGCTCTAAGCTGTTGAACATTCTTTTGGTAGAATGAGTTAAGTCAGAATATACATATATTTGTTAATTTAAAAGAGTTAAATTAAGCATAATAAAAAGTAGCAACATACAATAATGCATATTTGGAATGTATCAAGCATAATCAAGATATAAATAAAGTAGAGTTGGGATTATCAAAATATAATAAAGCCACTCAATTCCCAAAGGATCCAACAGTTATTTTTTCTATGCATCCGTGCTCACCCCTTTCTAGGTTTTATTTTTCCTCTGATGCGAAGAAGTATATTATGACCCATCTACAGGGATATTATGTGGGATCATTTTGTTTTATCTAGAAGCAATGTTGTTGTAGTTTTCCATTTTATGATGTAATGTAATCCTTATGAATGTATCTAGTACTTCTAAATCTACTAAACTAATCTGTCATTAGAGACTTGATATTTTGTGATCAGGGAAATGATATTTTATAATGCTCTGACTCTGGGTAACTAATGTTACGATGTTACATTTGGTATCAGAGGAAGTTTAGTAAAAACCTTGGAAACTGTATTTAGATAAACATTGATTATAGCACATATCCCTAAGAAATACTTTGAAGATTGGTATAAAATACCTTCCAAGAATTTTGGTATTGTTGATATTTTGTGAGTTTACCAAGAAAATACATCCTTGTTAGGATACAAGCAGGTGGAGATGGCTCTGGCACATATGTAACTAGGGGTTAAACCTAAATACACCACATTGAGCTAGACTTGAATGAGAATTAGTGCACGACAACGGGCCTCGCTGCAGTTTTGGTTACGAAACTCCCAAGGGATATGTTTAGGATAATCCTAATTTTCATTACAAACCATTATGATGGGTTTATGAGAATATACATCCTAAATAAAACATTTTTTAGGATAATGGATTATATCCATGAATTTTTTAATTTATGTTAAGTATGTTATATGTTTGGAATTATGTATTGTGATTCATAAACTAATATAGAGTATGCCATTTTTTAGAAATGAAACCTAGTGGACGAAATTGAAACCATATCAATGAACTCCCTCCATGTAGGTATTTCCCCCCTCATCAATATAATTATAGTGGATTTGGGGATACAACTGGTGTTGATCAGCTAATCACCATACTGGGACAACTCACTCTGGTTATGAATAATAACCTTACCTGTATGAAGCACCCAGATCCGTAGCGTGGATGATCAGTGTTAGATCACTTCATGAGGAAACAACAACCCAAATTAAATGGGGGTAAAAATCCTCTAGTAGCTAAGAAATGGATAAATTTCTTAGAGAAAATATTCCACACCTTGGGGAGTTGCGAAAGTGAAAATGTTGTCATGGTAGTTTACTGCCTCACTGGAGATGCTGATCAATGTTGGTCATTGATTCAATACACAACGGAAGATGATTAAGTATCAAATATTGAACGGAGGGAGTTTAATTAAATTTACATAGAAAAATACATTCCTCATGACCATCGAGATGATATGAAAATGCAATTTCTAAGTCTGAGGAAAAAAGTGGATGATAATTTCGCAAATTTTAAATCTAAATTTACATGGATATGTAGGCATGATGAGGATTATATATATAACCCAATAAGTAATATTGAACATTTATTATATGGGATAAATCCATTTATCCATCAAGCATTAGTCTCACAATCCTTCTCGACGTATGAAGATATTGTCGTTTGTGCTATCAAGATTGAATGAAAATTCTCTAAGTCTTATAACTTTAAAGAAAAGTAAGAGAAGAAGAGATCTGTTGAACACTCTAGAAATTGAAATAAGGGGGAGAAGGAAATATTTGAATATCTATCCTATAGTAAATGTGGGAATAAACACCCTGGTACTTGCCTGAATGGAATGGGAGTCTATTAAAAGTGTGGGGAAAAAGGCCATCAAACTCATGATTAAAAGGGGAAAAATAGGTTGTCGATGTTGATTGCTACAATTTTAGAAAAATGGGACATTATGAAAATGAATGTCCAAAGCATTAGGGGAACATAACTCAGAAAAGGACAATGGATCAAGGTTAGGCTTATGCTATCACTACTACTGAGGTTGAATCTCTGAAAGACATTGTGGATGGTAATTGAATGTCTTCCTCAAGTTTAAGTAATTATTTATTTGATTATGGATCATTGCATTGTTTCATATCTTCACATTTTGATAATAAAATAAGATATTTCCAATTTTATTTAACTAGGGAGTTGTCAGTAAAAACTCTTAAGGGAATTATCATTGCAACAATGTTTTTTGAATTAGTTCCCATTAAGGCATATAAATGTTATTTATCTATTGTTCTCATTGTCATACCAATGATTTAATTTGATATAATACTCATAATGGATTGGATTTCCGACCATGATGTGAAAATTTATTAAAAGAAGAAGGGGAATAAATTTTTTGACAATGATAAAGAACACTTTATCATTAAAGAAGAATCATCACCACTTAATTCTTATCTAGATCTACCCTTAGTAGCTAAACTAAATTCAATTATTAGGGAGGAAGAGAATGAAATAACTGTGGGTGAGGAAAGGAATGTTCAAATAGATGACGTACCTATTGTGAAATAATATGTTTATGTGTTTCTAAAATATTTACCTAGACATCCTCCGGAACAAAAAATTGAGTTTTCCATCTATTTAATTCCTAGATAAAGTCCCATATCAATGTCCCCTTATATAATTCCCACTGTGGAATTAGGGTAAGTAAAGAAAAAACTAGTGGAATTAAGTAATAAGGTATTTATTATCCCTTTTGTTTCTCCATGGGGAGCCCATGTCCTTTTTTTCAAGAAGAAAGATAGATCTATAAGTTTTTGCATTAACTACATGGAGATCAATTCTATAAAATAAATAACAAGTATCACCTACCTCACATTGATGATATATTCGACAATCTTCATAGAGATCTATAATTTTACATGATTGTCCTTCAATCTGGATATCAATAGTTGTGTGAGAAGAAAGAAGAAATTCTTAAAATTTCATTTCGAACCAGGTATGGGCTTTACAAGTATACAGTAATGCCTTTTGGATTGACTAATTCACCCTATGTCTTCATAGATCTAATGAAAATAGTTTTCAAGTAATATTTTGATGAAATTTTAGTTGTATTTATTGATGATATATTGGAAAAATGAAAATTCTATGTAGATCATGAAAATCCCTTGCACATTACCTAATGACTCTTAAAAGAGACGAATTATATGGGATGTTTAGCAAGTATGAATTCTGGATTTAGCATATTTCTTTTCCTAAACATATTGTCTCTAAGGATGGAATCTCTGTTGATCCTTCTATGACCAAAGCAAACCGGTAATTTCTAGCACCGATGTGTATAAATGAGGTATCAGTTTTATTGGATTAGTAGGTTATTATCAGGGTTTCATCACGAATTTTTCCCGATTGGCTAATCCATTAAAATATCTCACACGAAAAGGGGTAAAATTTGTTTGGACAAAAGAGTGTGAATAACCATTTGAATAATTGAATAGAAGATTAGTCAATGATTTTATCTTGATCTACCATCGTGGAATGATGGGTTTGATTTTTAAAGTATTTTCTCAAAGAAATGACTTGGTTCTATCTTAATGAAGATTGATAGGCTTTTTTCCTATTCATCATGATAGCTAAAAATTCATGAGCAAAACTATACTACTCATGATCTTGATTTAGAAGTGGTAATAATTGCTTTTAATATTTGGAGACACTATCTCTATGGTGAAAAATGAGAGATATATACTGATCAAAAGAGTTTGAAGTATATTTTCTCACATAAAGAACTCAACATGAGGAAAAGGAGATGTCCTGAAATACTCAAGGATATTTATTGCACTATACACTAGCACACGGGGAAGGAAAATAAGGTGGAAGATGTTTTGAGTATAATGGATGATGGAGTTATGAACAATATGAGAGTTAAAATTGTTCCTATATACATGTATCTAGTAAAGATGGATATGGGAATCACCATGGAAGGCGAAACATCAATACTCTTTCAAATGGGTTCCAATCCATATTTATTAGAAAGTATAAATAGTTCTCAGACTCATGATGAAGAGTTTCAAAAGAAGATTAAAGCTGTGAATGATGGGAGATTGAGTGACATTGTGTATGAAGATGGAATTTTGAAATTTTGGAAGAGACTATGTGTTCTTGATATACCTGATCTAATGAGTGAATTGTTGGATGATGCTCATAGTTCCAATTTCTCTATACACCCAAGGAGCACTAAAATGTTTACATATTTGAAGGAACATATTTGGTCGGACAATATGAAAAGGGAGATTGCTGATTTTTTTTCAAGATGTATCACTTGTAAAAAAGTGAGAGTTGTAAAGAAACATCCTAGAGGAGTCATGCAACCTCTTCCCATACCTTAATAGAAATGGGATGATATCATGATGGAACATTTAATCGGGATACCAAAGACTCATAGAAGGAACAATGCAATATGGGTCATTTTTTATCATCTTACCCAGTCAGCACATTTTCTTTCTAGAAGGGAAAATTTACCACTTGAACATCTAACAAGAATATATATTAATGATGTTGTGAGACTTTAAGGAGTACCCCTATTGATTGATTCTGATCATGATCCCCATTTTACATCAAGATTCTGGAGAAGTCTTCAGAATTCCCTGGATACTGAACTTCATTTGAGCATTGCCTACAACCCCCAAACTGATGAAAAATTAGAACAGATTATTCAAACACTAAAATAGACAAGTTGATATATTTCTCATATGACTTTCATGGAATGTGGGATCAATATTTACCTCTGGAATAATTTTTCTATAAAAATGTCATCCATTCAAGTATTCAGATGGCACTATATAAAGCATTATAAATAACAAGATGCCGCACACCAACCTGTTTGGATGATGTTTATAAATGATAACTCATAGGACTAGAACATGTAGAGGAAATGATGGAAAAGGTGAAGGTAATCCAAAGCCAAATCAAAGAAGCTCAAAGTAGGTAGAAGAGATATGCTGATAACCGAAGTATGGATTTTGAATTTCAGGTTGGAGAAAATGTTTTCATGATGGTGTCTTCATGGAAGGGTGTTATACGTTTTGGTAAGAAGGGTAAATTGAGTCACAATTACATTGGGCCCTTCGAAATTCAAGAACAAATTGGGGATGTAGCGTACCATTTGGTAATGCAACCAAGTCTCTCCAAAGATCATGATGTATTCCACGTATCACTAATGATAAAATACATGCCATACCCAACGCACGTAATTAACTATGAGGAATTAGAACTAGAACATGATTTGTCTTATTGCGAAGAGCCTAACAAGATTCTTGATTCAAGAGAAGAAGTGTTGAGAAACTGGAAGACTCATCTGGTAAAATTTATATGGAGAAACCATAAGATGGAAGAGGAAATGTGGGAACCTGAGGAACTTATGATGATGAACCATCTGAGTCTTTTTATGCAGTAATATTCTAGAAATTTTGAGGACGATATTATTTGTAGGGGAGAATATAAGACCCCTAGCTTCCACAGTATGCTTCTCTTTAAATAATACAACAGCATGTGTTGTGTGCAAGTTTGAGTTCTAACACACCAAAACCAATCAAAATAGCCATTATTTAGAGTAATAACCAATTTTAGAAATTTATATAAATTTTCTCTTTTAAAATGGTCTTAATTTAAGGATTTTGAGTATCAAAATTAGCTTAGGGTGAATTTTTTGTGTTTTTCTGAAAACTTTTAATTTTTGGATGAATAGTAAAAAACACTTAGTTATTGTTTAAAAATAATTTTTTTAATATAATTATTTATTTTATTAAAATTTATTTTTGGTCAATATATATACATATTACCTATATAAGTTCAATTTAATAGATTGGATAATGTTTTTTAATAATTTTAGATATATAAAAATTTTATTGAACTTTTTACAGTCTTCTACCTACCTTCTAGAAGCATTTTTAAATTTATATAAAACATAATTTTACCGCTACTGTTAATTGTATTTCAAAAATCCAAGAGACATGGTAGATATCAGTAATTAAAATGTTGTTCAATAAGATGAAAATAATTTTTGGTGAATAGTAACTTTTTACTTTTATATACCATGTTTAAAAATAATTAGGGTAATTAAGGGTAAAAATGATATTATTATTACCATAAAACATGTTCTATTTCTATTGGATAAGTGTAATTTGACCAAAAATGACCATAGGAATAACATATGATCCATTAGGTCCACTTGGATTATATTAGAACATTTATTATTATTTAATTCAAAGAACAGTTTAAAGTGTTAAATTCAATGTTTAACAAATAAACCATTTTTAATATATGGATACACATAGGATAAATTCAACAATAAATATTCATTATAAATCTAAAAATATTTCCTACATAATGGTATTTTATTTATTATTTTTATAAATTAAATAATTAAATTTATTTTGGACACAATGATGATTCTGTAATTACAATATTTATGAAATATTAAAATGATTGATATTATAAATATCAAAATAAATGAAATTTGAGACTTTTTATGAATTAAAATAATTTTATATGTTAATATGACATATTAGGTTAGGTTATATGAGTTTTATCAAAGGAATAATGCTGTTAATAATTTATCAAAAACAAAATACCAAATAGTGTCAAAATTGACGTAAAATAATTTTTAAAACAAATATTATATTATTAATTTATATTCTACTCATAAAAATATAATGATCATGAAAAAGACTTATATAATTATATTTGTGTCATTAATGAACTACTTGGGGTACTCCTATAAATATATAATATGTTTATTAACCATATAATATAAAAATACAAAGAGACATGGTAAATGTCAAACAATTTAACTAAGAGTTAAATCTAAAATATAAGGTTAATATAGTGACTCAAACCTGTTTAAAACCTATTATTTGAGTGGTTATAGACTCATCCACACCATTTATTTAAAATAATTCATTATTGATCCATTACAAACCGTAAATGATTTTATTATAAAATAATATTTCTAGCTTTTCCTAAGGTGCCCTTCACCCCTCTTATAAAAGGCACTCCCCCTTCTCTCAAATTCGAATCATCAAAGCCATTTTTCTAAGACAAACCCTACCCTAATACACTATAAACTATCATCCCTTCATCGTAGAGGCTTCACATTAGTCATAATGCCAACCAATGGATCCCTTTTAATTAAATAAAAAAAAATAACCCGGAGAAAAGGTAAATATTTCATCATCTCTTTCAATGTCCATTCTTCTTCCACTTATCATTTCATTGTTGTTTCCATTCTAAAATAATAACTCTAGTATAATATATAAATTTTGATTTTTTTATAAATATTTTACAACCATATTCATTATTCTTTCCATCCATGGAATGACATGTCACCATATGTGCGTATGTTCGGCTTACCGTCTCCACATCATGGTATTATTGTCATTCAATAAATTATGATTTTTATGGGTATAATAATGATGTGTAATTGATTTAAAATATAAATATAACATGATACTGATTCTTTATATATGATATACCATCCAACTATATATTCTTTTAATATCAAATGAATGATATTGCCGCTCGTGTGTACGTACGGATTACCGTCTCCATGAACACGATGAGATTAATTCCATATAATATCAATTAAAGACTAATATTAATTAGATGATTAAAAATAATGTTTAAGGACGTAATATAATTCTAAATATGAATAATATAGATCCTATCCATAAAAAAAACTTTGTAACGAAATATATAAAGGAAAAAGAATCAGTAAACACTAAAAACGATGATAATACTACGATATTATTAACAAACCAATGTTGAATGATCATATATGATATCATATTAATGTATATAATTCATGTAAAATTTAATAAAAATTATTTCACCATTATACAAGAGGTTATCCTACACTTGACCATGTAAAAGTACAAGGTAATGGTTAATTTCACAATCTCTTTATTTTTTGAGGCTCTTTTACGTAAGTATCTACTGGGACCTCTTAATCATCCACATCCATGATTCATAAAAATGTATTCCAAAACATTTTTACAAATTTATAGACTAGGTGTTGATTTCATTTATAACCTTGTTTTTCTTTTATAATATGTTTATAAAGGAATCCTTCCTTCATTTTCCAATCAATGTCCTTTATAAGCTTCTCAACAAAATTAAGGTAAGAATGTGTTTTTTAACTTATATGAAAGGTGCGTCTATTTTCCACCATTATAACATCATAAATGCTTCTCTTACAAGAATATAAGAATATTTTCAAAATAAATGTTTTATTTATAATTATGTGATGCTTAAATGATTGCCAAATAGACAGAGATATTTCTCTAAAAATTCCTTGACTTCATCTATGTCAACATCCTTTGATGGATTTTAAACATATATGAAGTTGATTTATTATGATACAATACATCCATATTGTATTGAAGGTTTTGTGATATGTTTGACTATGGATGTGTAATTTTTATACCATTCATGGTTAATGGACAAAGTATGGACATTTCGAATTCTAGTTTTAATACAAATGTTTATGTTATGCTTAATCCTTTTTATATGTGGAATTCATTGGACAAAGTAAGTCACTAGAGGTGCCCACTATAGCTCCTTGATGCATCGGTAGGTCTCATGAGTCAAACTATTGTCTTGGAACACATCCTTGACAAAATATTATTTTTATTCTTGGCACAAGGCCTTGACTATGTGGTTATGAATGTCTGGCATTAAGCATTATATCATTATTAAAGTGGGTATTGATATTTAATGTGATTATTTGACTAGAGGAATATACATGTCAGTATGTAAATGGCATTATTTTTATTCATATTTTCCATATTATGATAATGTTTTTGTTGAAAATTCATTTATTTCCATTTTATACATTTCCTTAAATATCTATGCTTATTTATGAAAGCTTCTACTATATTTTTATCCTTTCTGAGCATCTGAGCACACCACATTCTTTGTTTTATTTTTCCCAGGATGCAAAAAAATATATTATGACTGACCTGCAAGGATAATATATGGGATCTTAGTGTTTTCTATGGAAACAATGTTGTTGTAGATTTCCATTTAATGATGTAATGTAAAAAAATGAATGTATCTAGTACATACAAGGATACTAAAATAATCGGCGTTTCGAGACATAATCTTCTATTATCATGACAATGATATGGAATAATGCACCGACTCTGGGTAACTGGGGTCGAGGCGTTACAACCCTTATAATACATGTATGCCTCAAATAACTATCAAATATGCTAGCCTAAAACATCCTAAAATTGGTTCAATTTTTTGAAGGGTCCATATATTTACCATTTAATGTGATAATATTTCCTATGAATGGATTATCCTTTATCCAATAAATCATATTTTTTTACTTTTCATAATTCATATCCTTTTATATGTTTTTTACAATAGTGAACCTATTCTACGCTGTGACAACCGGGCCCCGGTGACAGCACAGCCACCCCGCCTTAACATGGCCGTCGGGTCCTGGCCCACCAGGTACCACCAATTGCCCCTGCAGACACGTGGGGCCCACCCCAGGGTCCACCCACGTGCCCGAACAGGTCATATGACTAATGACATCCCCCACATGCCAACACTTGTCATTTCCAGTGTGCTTTGTCCTCACTCACACACACCCTGGGAAACTTCCCAGGAGGTCACCCATCCAAATCACTACTCCAGGCCAAGCACGCTTAACCGTGGAGCTCTAATCAGATAGGCTCCCGAAAATGAAGGTGCACCTTGTTGACATGAGTCATATCATTTAGTCATTTAACCCTTTATCATTTGGGGACGTTACAAACACCCCCCCTTTAGGGCACAACGCCCTCGTTGTGGGCCCTACATCTCAACCCAGGCAGTGCGCCGCACTTAAGGCTGGGTTCCTGCTCTGATACCAAATGTGACAACCGGGCCCCGGTGACAGCACAACCACCCCGCCTTAACATGGCCGTCGGGTCCTGGCCCACCAGGTACCACCAGTTGCCCCCGCAGACACGTGGGGCCCACCCCAGGGTCCACCCACGTGCCCGAACGGGTCATATGACTAATGACATTCCCCACATGCCAACACTTGTCCTTTCCAGTGTGCTTTGTCCTCACTCACACACACCCTGGGAAACTTCCCAGGAGGTCACCCATCAAAATCACTACTCTAGGCCAAGCACGCTTAACTGTGGAGTTCTAATCAGACAGGCTCCCGAAAATGAAGGTGCACCTTGTTGACATGAGTCGTATCATTTAGTCATTTAACCCTTTATCATTTGGGGACGTTACATACGCATTATCCTTCTTATTCTATGAGAATATTATATTTTTATATATAATCACTACCAAAAATTTGATTAGGTAAACTCTAAAGACACTATATAAAAATTCCATGAATATATATTTAAATTTTTTGAGTAGGAAATGAATTTACATTAACTCATAGTGCCCGTACATTAAAGGACAAAAAATATTACGGATATCTTCTTTTTACACACAAGCATGGTAATATATTGACCAAATATCCACCTTGGAGAATTATTTTTCTCCACATAGATGATTAAAAATGACATCAATATATGGAAGTACGTACTTTTTATTTATCGTTTTCTTGTTGAGTTCAAGATAATTAATGAAAATGTGAATTTACCTATCGTTCTTCTAGATGAAGAAGACAAGTTCACTGTATATTGAAACACTTGGTAAAATGAATCTTTTTCTAGATTATCCTATTGTTTTTTTGTCAGCTCCTCAATGTAAAAACCCCATTATATTTGGATTCATATGTCATGGATAATGGAAACACCCCTATTATAAGACCAATTAAAAATTCAACCTCTCAGGTAGGAGAATGACCATGGAACTCTATTAGGAACACACCAGTGTATTCCCTCATAATGGGAATATAATTATGGATGATTATTCCCATAGACTCAATCATTTGAATTATATATTCTTTCTCATAGAGAAATAATATCTATTATTGAGATCTTGGTTCTAAATAATATTCATCATCATCACTGAACATGTAAATAATTGGGGGATGACTCAAAATAGGGAGGTTGTTTTCCTTATCATGATAATTTATTTTGGATCTATAAATGAAAATACATTCCATACCCAGGACTGCATAAAATTCCACAAAAGGTATAATGATGATATTTTCAAAAAGACCATTTTTACAAACATCAACATGTAGACATAATCATAGTAGTTTTTCAAAATGATATAAAATCTTATAAAGTGGTCATTATAAGTTCATAGAAAACATTAAATATTTTATAATATGACATGAATTGAAATACAACATGAAATTGAAAAAAAATTGGATTAAGTTTTCATATACATAATACAACATAATCCATATCGTCATAGGAAATTCCTTGTTCCCTTATTCTTGAATATTTTTTATGTTCATCATTATTCTCAACCCTTATAATAGGGAATTTTCATGGATAGTGCTCAAATTCTAAATACGTATAATAGAGAACTGTATAGTCTACATTAGAATGAACATTATTTACATCTATCAACATATCTATTTTCCTTAAAAATTGGATACATTAGGGCCTAACATTCAACACTAAAAATATATCCGAGTCCCTTTGTTATATTCCAAAAGGAGTCCCTTTCCACACATGTTTCACAATGGAAAATGGACCAGCATCCCCTTATATCCTTTATCCAATGAACATCCTTAAGACATCTTCTTAGTATTCCTTTAATTTTGTGTGCATTCCAAAAATTACATGTTGTTAATTTTGAATTTTAAAAGATGGTTTGGAATAATAATAATATGTCCAATACATGCTCCCATCTTATTGGGCATCTTATTATGTAAGTCATCATATTTCACTACATATCATTTTTTAATATATTCCTTCCATATCTAGCCATTTTATAGAATAAAGAAAAAAATTGGGATTATTATTTTTAAACTATTAAACACTTATATGGGAATCTAATGAAATAAATGGGATACCTTATAAACTAAATTTTTTTCACAAAAAAAAATTCTAGGAATCAATATATGTGATACATGATATATTACCATACATATATTTTTATTAGTCTTTTTTGTGCTCATAATAATTTTTTGTAATGGGAATGTGGATTTTACAAAGAATATCCACAAAAGTGTCAAACCTTGTGTGTATAAAGGACCATTGTCATGAACCTATTCCTAGTCAAGTCTACCTTAACGTGGTGTTTTCATGTATTACCCTTTTGTAAATAGGTTCTAGATCTACAACCACTTGTAGTATCCATACATGGATGTATTTACATGACCATAATCTTTCTCTATACTTAAAAAAATATATGGATATTTACTTATATATAGTTTTATTCATAAGGATTTCACCATATTTTCTAATCATAATTTTAAAAAATATATAAACTTTTCCAATGATACCAAATATAATGAGCTGTTAATTTATTAAACCATAATTCATGATTTATTATATACAATTACAATTAATAGAACACAAAAGATACAGAATAGTATCATCTTTTGGAATTTGGTAGATTAAATAAAAAATTAAAATTGTATAACATCATCTTTATTTAAAACATCATTAACATGGTCTCACATAAAACTGCATAAGATGAAATGGGGACATACATACGAAATTGGTGACCTATAATTCATATTAACAGATTAAACATGAAATTAAATTAATAAGATAATACATGGTATAAAATATTAACATCAGTTGGGAAAATCCTGAGGGAATAATAATCATGAATAATAAGGCATGATATAACATTTTAATCATAACATGGGAAATGTATAAATAAATTAAAATAGTAATTCATAAACATATGTCAATGATAAATTCAAACACATCATCATAAAAAAAGTTCCATAGAATAATATGGTTCACTCTTTATCCCAACATGATTTTTCATTAGACAGATCATTAGCAAATTCATTAAAGATATATATAATTCTGGGAGAACCCATGAAATTCATTTCTTTCTCATTCTTGTGTTTGTTTCCTAGACATTGAAATAGGAATCCAATCATGATCATATTTTATTCTATGATCCCATAGTGTGGAATAATTATATTTGTGTCTCAATTAAAATATCTATAATTTTATAATTTTGGTCACCATTGATATGAAATGGGTATGATATTCATTACACAATTTATTTATATGAAAAAATCGCTCGGAATTTTTTGCATCATAAGAACATCACGCAAAAATTTATTAAAATTTTTTGATGTTTGTTAAAGGGAAATATAATAACATTGGAAAGAAATTGAATGTATTAGGGAAATGCATATACATATCCCAATACTAAGATATAAAAATACAAGGTATATTATATTAACGATACTTGAATAAATAAGAGAAGGTGCGGATCCATTACTAAATTTTGGCATGGTAATAGGTGTACATAATAGTTCGTGGGATGAATTTAATGATATAGATATGTGAATGAAAAAATTTGTAAATAAAATGTATTTTAGGTTTCTTATAGTAAAACATAATCAAATAACTGAAAATTTATACTAAGAATCATGACATAAAATAGGACATTTAATGGGAATGAGAAGAGATAAATCCCTTACATGATTGTGTGACTTCACATTTTTTAGAGAAGCTTCTTCTATGATTTTCGGAACCTTGGGTGGAAAACAGAGTGGGGAGGGAAGAGTGAAAAAATTATCCAAATATATTTAGTTAATATAAATGTGATATTGGGTTGTTTTATATTGGAAAAGAAATGAAAATTCATTACTATTTATCAAACATTGGGTTGGGACTCTATATAATAAAATAACCAAAATAAAAAACAATAACATGGTTTTGCCCATGATTTCTTCAAAATTATTCTGGTTTTAATTATATAATATAGAAAAGATGCTAAAATTATAATATAGTACCATTTATATTGTTGATTTTTTTCATACTATTAATGAAATTATTTTAAAAACATAAAATATATTAATTTTTTTGGAGGATTCACAATGGATTTATAAAATTTAAAAAACAAATATAATTTCACATTATATAAAAGGTGAAAATATTTTTTTTCATGTATTCCCAGTATAGTATTTATTACATAAATTTACATTAATTTTTATTTCTAAATACACAATGTATATTTTTACGGTATTCAATGTTTACCCCAAAATTGGACTATCTCAGAATATTTTGAAAAATTAAACATTGGATTGTTTCAAAAATATTATAATAAAAATAATATCGAATTTATCTGTATAATAATTTAAATATCTTAATTATGAATTTTAATATATGAATTGACAGTTATTAAAAAATGATCATTTCTATTGACAATAATAGTTTTTTATCCCTTGTAAATATCACATTTGAATTCATAAAAATTATTAGATCATTTATATTTAATAAAAATAATATCATAATAAAATTTTATTAAAAATATGATTTATTTCAAAAAATACATCACTTCATCAATATAAATTCATTATTTGAATTTGAATATTAACAAAGAATATAATATGTTTTTTATTATATAAAAATAAAAATAGTTTGGAAATTAAAAATAATAGGATGAATATATATTAATTATTATATAAATACTAATGTAAATAATCTTAATTTTTTGGGTCTTGATAGATATTACTTTAATAAAACAGTAATCACTCTAATAGTAATATATGCAATAGAGAGACTTCCATGGGGTGGATTAGTGTCCATGGTGTGGGTCATGACCTCGATGAGCATTAACAGTTCCAATAAATGATTTCTCTCAAGAATAAGTTTATATATGTAATCATGGTCTTGGTAAATGTAAAATACCCATTGATATCCCTCTCTCACAATTATAAGCTCAAATAAATGGGCTTCATAGGGTATGATCCTACTAGTTTAGGCTGTTACATCCTTTTCGTGTGTCAATTGGATCTGTTAAAACCCTATATTTATTCTAATCTTGTGATCGATGTTAAATGACTATTTTTCAATTGTGTATTTTCTTAAAATACTTTTAAATATAAAAATATATAATAAAACTGATGAAGTTAGTATGTTTTATATAATTATATTACATAATATTATATTTAATTAAATCACAAGTAATGGATTATTTATAACAATTTGCGTTGTTATAGATGTAATTATTTCAAAAATATGTTGAATAATAATTATGATATAATTATAGTATTTATTCCTAAATTATGCTTTTAAAACCATTCATGATATATGGTTTTTGACAAATTAAATTATTTTTAATTATGGTGATGATATGTTATACGTCTGCATTATTAATGATTTCATTTTTCAAATATCAATATATAAAAGAGGTATATAATATTATTTTCATTACAGAATGATCACAATGTAATATATATGATATTATATCCCTATAAATAATATATTTATAACAAATGTTGTCTGTTGATGGGAATATATTCACATTACTTCATGATGGTGGAAATCAACACATACGCGAACACCATTTTCATTTTCTTGTGAGTCAAACCATAAGTAAAAAATGATATATTTTCTATTAAAAGAAAAAAATAAGTAATTAATATCATCATAATTTCATTTATATATATCATATTTTCATTATCCTTATCCTTATTTCATTTTATTTAATCATTACCGACACAATAATCATATCGCTTAATGATGTGATAGTACATCGTACACATGAAGAATGTTACCACCCCCACACATAGAAGAATATAAATAGTTATAGGTAATATAATAACTGAATAATTATATATATTTTAAAATTATCATATATATAAATTAAATTAATCAATTTTTTTAAGAGGTGATGATGGAAAACAAATAACATCATTTCACAAGGTTTTAGACCACCATACACATAAATGATGATATCATATCTCAATTGAATGAAGGGTAAATGGATTTAGGTTATTTCACTAATTTAACAACATATTTGTATATAGGATATAATTATTTAATCATATGATTATATTTTAATACGATTTGAAGGATGTATAAGAAGATAAAAAAACACATTTTTATGAATTATAGCTCTTCTTAGATAACTACTTTAGGATTACAACTAATGTAATCCTATAATGGTTTTATGACTAAAAATGTATATAGAATGAGTTTATTATGTTATTAAATTATTTAGGTGGATATTGTCCAAAAAAGGCATTTATTGTGTGAATAAGATAATAAATACGACGGCCTTTTATAAGTTAGGTTAGAGGGACACTATTATTTTTAATAGAAAAATGTGTACCCAAGTGTTTCACATGAAAAACAGATCCAAAATGAATTTTTATAGATAAATATATATGTAAATATTAAAAATTTCATGAGTATAATTTTTAGAAATGTTTTTTGTTTAATTTTTCCCTAATATTTTTTGTTTAACCCATTCAAAAAAAGTATAAACCTTAACTATAATTCTTTTTAAAATTTTCACTATTATTTATATTAAAAAAATAAAAAATTTAGATAATATAAATTAATATTGTTGAAATTATTATATTATTTTATCTAGATTCAATAAAAATAATTGTAAAATTTTAATTCAATAATAAGACGATATTTGCGGCGGAAAAGATGGTTTTCTAGAAGGGTATTTTCAATGATAATGATAATTTTATATAAACTCATTGACTAATGATAATAATTTTATGAATATAAATTATTATATATTGATATATTATCTGTATGATTCATTAAAATAATTTTTCATTAAGTTTTTTAATTAATTAAAAATGGGAAAGATTATGAACTTTAAAATAGTTTATATAAAAATCTAGAATTTTAATCCCAAACATAACATTATGTCAAATTCCAAGATGAAGTTGAATAAATAAAAATTAAGACATATAAATATATGTAAATAATATAATATTAATGAACACATGTTAAATAAATAATTGTAATTTAAAATTTCATAATTTTCTGAAAATAAATGACATTTTTGAAAATAGTGTTATGTTTCACGATTCAACAAGAAATAAAAATTTTCTGCATAATACTAAAATTTATAAAAATTAAAATAATGATTTTAGGATTTCCAAAATTTCAATCATTTTATAAAAAATATTTTTGGATTATTCGAATTAATAATAAAAAATTTTTTCATAAAATTGAATAAAATTGTTTTTCAAGATAACATATTTTTTAAAATAAATTTACATTACTAAAAATTGATTGATTACATACTAATAATTTTCCAAAAATTTATACTGAGTATAAAATTATATATATATATATATATATATTTATATATCATAATATAGTTAATAATATTCATAACATATAATTTAATATCCTATTTTTTAAAAATATATATCTAATGGGTTGTTTAAGCTCGGTGTTATTTGTCCAATTTGGAATCGAACATAATTTTATTTTATATTATAATGGGGTGTTAAATTATTCGGTATTTGATAAATCATTTCCATGCAAATTTTACTTTATATTAGTAAACTATGGTTATATATCTGAAAATACTTTTATTATAATCCCATATCGTAAAAATTGTTTATAAAACATCCTCTTGATAAAAGTGAATGTGAAGTTTGAAGGTGTATTGGGATAACATATATTAGGTTTCCATATATGAAAATGTTGGTGGGATGTGAATATTTGGACATGGAAGAAATTTATAATGTCTTAATAATGATGTAAAATTGTAGATATAATTTATCACAATAAATTTAAGGATTTATAGATATTCAGGACCCCAGAACCATTAACTAATAGTGATTGTAAAACGTTACTGATTTAATTAATAATTAGTCTATTATGAATAATTTTTTTAAACATCTATATCCAAGAGTTTAGGAATTCATTTAACATATTAAGTAAATATATATGTAAATATACATAATTGATGAGATCATATCCCCAGTTAACCTTAATAATCCATAATTGATGTTTTCATATAATAAAATTTACATAAAAATTATATTTGAATATTTTGTTAAAAACATTAAAAAATATCGTTTTAATTTGATAAATTATTGACTAAAAAATTCTAAAAAATTGATAAAATACATTTATTTGAAAATAAAAAAGGAAAATATTATAGGATGCTACGAGAAAAATTATATTAGTATTGTTATTAAAATTCATTCATGTTATGTAAATTGAAATTAAATATTCCCTTCACTCCTTAGATAAAAGATAAGGATGGTTTTTTTATAAATAAAATTCTGTAAAAATATTAGTTTTTAAATATTTGTAATAAAAGTATATGGTATTGAAAATGAATATTTTAAAATTTTATCATGAATAATTAACAATAGTCATAAATCAATTTAGATGAGTTTGTATATAGAATGGTAATTTCATTGTCTTATTTGGAATTACCATTGAGTTTTCATTAAAAATATTTTCTCGATAATTTTAAGTACCAAATATATGAACAAAATAATAATAATAAAATTTAAAATTACTGACCAATGAAATAATATATGTGGTTTAAAGGATAAGATTATAATAATTTTTTTCAATGGAAATTTATAATATACATTCTTGAAAAGAAATGAGATTGTAACATAATAATGTTACCACTTGGGTAACATTAGAATCAAAACCCTGAAGAATTTAAAAATAGAAAATGAAACATCAAATAAAATTAATATAAAGGGATTTAGGATATATAATTTAAAATCAGTGGTATATACACCATATGAAGAAAACAAGTGGTGAATGATACATATGTATGACAAAAAAATATGAGATAAGAATCCCTCACATCAATCCAACTTTACATTTAACACATTAAAATGCCAATTATTATAAATACATACATTTTATATATAAATCAAGTAACCACATTCTTATGTAACATAGTATGAATCATTTTTTTCAATTTTTAGTTTTCCATTTATTCATAATTATAATATTAATATAAACATTTGGGGGAATACTGGTCTGTTTTCTATGTATATATTTCCTCAATAGTTTTAGTAATTATAAATTGGACATGGTTTCAAAATAATGATAATATGAATCATGAAATAATTATCATATATATACATAATATATACTTTTAAAATCAATAATAAAAAATAATTGATGAAAAATTGTTTACACTGCTCAAAGGAAAGGGAATTTCGTATGTATACACAACGGATATTTCCACTATTCGATGGATGGAATGAATAAAACGTAAATAAATGTTCACATTTATAAAAAAAATATAATATCATAAATATTAGGTATATTAATTAAATATATCCTTTTTGTATTATATGAAAATAAATTATAAAAAATTTAACGCATCGCTTTTTGGATTTGTTAGTCTACACTTATTTATAAGGGGTGTGATAATTTTGCAATTTATAGTATGTTAATAACCTATAAAATATATTATATTAAAAAAATAATAATTATTTCATAAAAATAACATATAAATATTAAGTATATTATAATAATGGGAAATTAAAAATGGTGATGGAAAATTAATTATAATAGTATTTAGATTTGATTGTCCATACATACGCATGGATGATACATTAATTTTCCATTTGATGTAAAAGTTGAAAAATAATTATTATGAAATCAACAAAATAATTTCTTGGTATATGATAAATAATTATGTTATTATATTATAATGATTATGATGTAAATGAAACACATAAAAGATGAAGAAAATTGTATGATATTTGTCAAAATAGTTACCTCTTAATTGAGAGAACTCTTTTGGATTTCTTCTTACGGTCCTTAGGGATTGTATTTTCAAAGGAAAAATAGTAGTAAAAATTGAATAAAAATAATTATAAGATGTTTTGTATGGATTTTTCAATCTATGGGTCTCATGGTAGTTTTAGGAAGAGAGGAGTGGTAGAGTCATTTTATTGTGAAGGAAAATACACACACAAAAGTAATAAAAATATTTAAATATAATAAATTTGTTTTCGAGTAAATGTGAAAAATAGAAGATATATATCAAAATATATATTGATAATGAGTATAAATCCTCTCACAAATTAATTTATTGACAAGTGAATGTGGGTTTTTAATCATCTTCTCTTAGATTAAACACCATGTTATCCCATTTTATGGTTACCGTGATATAAATGATTTTTCTCATTATGGGTTTAGAAAGCTACAAGAAATTATAATTTTATATATAAAAAATCATTTAAATAATTTTTATTTTAAATATTATAAATATAAATTCTTTGTGAGTACTACTCATAATGTATGATTTTAAATAAATATACATAGAAATATAATTCAAAAAATAACTCTTAAAACAACACAAATTTGTTAAATTTTTCATTCTAATACTTGGAAAATAAAAATTCAGATATTTTTTTTCTTTTATTATTTTTAAAATCATTTATTCTAATTTTATATAACTTGAAAATGATCTATGTTGGTGCTGTGTTAGAGTTGATGGTAATAATGTTTTAAATAAAAAAAATCCAAAGAATTTAATATATTTAAATTTAAAATTTGTAACAAAATATAAATGAATTTTTTCCTATTAAAATATATTAATTATATTTATATAAAGATGGTTTCATTTTTTATTCATTAGTTAATCAAAATAAAATAACTAAATTTATTAACTGAAAGAGGTAATAAATTATTAAATATATATGTATAATATGATAATGTTCTAAATTAACGTATCAAATAAAATAATGTAATTTTTTAAATACATTTATGCCTTAACCACTAGTTTTACCCCATATTAAAAAATTTACCCTTATCGAGGTGAAAAATATATATAATAGTTACTATTCAATATGAAAATAAATACATAAATATAACTGATATAAATCATTTAACATACTTATTCCAAATTTATAATCTATTATTAAATATTTTCATTCACAGTGTGGAGGAAATATATGTAAATATAAATGCATTAAAGGTACTATGAAACTGTTTTTTGAAAAATTCATTATTAAGCATAAAAATTAACATAATAAAAATTCAATAATATAAATGATTTATATGTAATTAATTATATAATTGATAATTAAATGATAATTATTTTAATTTTATATAAAATAACAAAATTACATTCAGAATTCTGACTTTATTTATAATAAATGATAATTAAATAAAAAATAGTTTAATTTATATTCATATAAAAATGTAAATTTTCAAAAAATTCCAAACAATTCTTTCTAAAATATTATTCACATTTTTTTCAAAAAATAAAATAATTTACACAAATAAAATTTCTAAATTTTATCGATGTTTATCCTATTGTTTGTTCACAAAATTTAATAAGAACCATATTTTAGGAAATTATATTTATAGACATAAAATGACTTTATATAAAATTCGGTACTTAATTATTATGAATTGATAAATAATATGAATTATTTTAAACCTTATACATATATTTTAAGAAACATTATTCTTATTTATAATTTCTAATTTACCATTTATATTATAACTGTCAAATTTTAATAATTATATATTTGCACTTTATCATAGTTAACATAATGCTCTATGTTTTTTATATTAAAATCTACAGAGAGTAGTTTTAATTTGAAATAAATTTTTAGGGTATTAAATGCATATTTCAATCCACTGAATCAATAATATTTATCCATTATAAAATTAAATATTTTCAAAAATAAATATTTATATTAGATTTTCAAATGTTATAAATAAAGTTGATATGATCAAGGTGTGAGTATTTGAGTCATAAATTTCATGTATATCTAGAATATTATGTTATAGTTTCACAACACCCTTATCCGTGAAAACCAAAGATAAATGATGTATTTCACAGGAAAACAATCCCTATTGGACATGTTCTAGACATTATTGATTTTTGTTGACATTATTCATTACTTTTAGTGTTATAGTCTTGAAATTGATTCATTTACACATAATTATGTTCCAAAAAAGCATATTCCAAATAATATAAATGGATTTTGGAATAGTAAGAATATTATATATATTTGACTACTATTTATTATTTTGAGCCAATTTTTTTCTTTTACGTCATGTACAATTTAACCAAAATAATATAGAGGTCGATATATTTGTTATGAAAAAGATATTATGTGTTATAACATTTATAATCATGATGATATTTTTATTTATTAATAGAATTTATTTTTATAAATTTATTTATCTCAAAAAATAACTCATTTTTTATAATCAGATCTTGATAATTTAAAATAAATAATATGATGATATTAAAATAAATATGTTATTGATTATGACAAAAAGGTTTGTGGTTTGAAAAATACCTACTATACACTACAATCATGATGATCAAATATTTTTATTCATTAACATTTGATTAATTGATTTTTTAATTTCTGAAGATGATGATATAACATTTTTAGAATATGATATAACATGTTACGAAGAATACCACTTTACATTTGACACAGATAAATAGATAAAATCCATGGGATCTTAGATTTAATCCATGTAACACAATTTGCTCAAAAAATGGTTTATCAACCATAGGGGTTAAAACTGACCGGTTTTAAGTGAGTATTTGAAATGAATATTAACATGAATGGAAGAGTGTCTATCAACATATGGGACTTGTTAGTTTCGGAGTTTACACATATTCAAATTACTAACTGTGATGATATTTTTCCAGTGGCTATGATCAAATAAATCATAATTTCTTATCCCTATAAATGTATTATTAATATGATATATATCTAAAGTATGTGTACAAATTATTATTTTATTTGATTTTTTATGATGTATATATGACACAACCCAAATGTTTTTCTATGATTTATAATCCACAATGATCTATTTTTGGGTTGAAGAAGGATTTTTGTGTTGGAATATTTATTTTAATGAAGTTATTAAAGGGGGTTACTTTATCAAAAAGGAATAAGATCATTTATATAAACATATTTTGTGTGACTAGAGTTATTTTTTCTATTGTGTATGTTGATAATAGATATCTCATTGTAACTGACATAAAAATGATACAAATGGGGAAATTTTATCGAGACATATCTTCTCAATAAAATAGATTTTAATAGAGACGTATATAATTAGAATGATGATCTATATAGATTGATCTAAACGAAATCTTTGTTTTGTTCATAATAAATAAATTGGTATGGGCTTAAAATGGTGAAACACAGAAGACTAAAAAATGGTTCATTATAGTTGTTTCATGGATACTGTATTTCAAAAAAAAATTCCTTCAACTATTGATGGATTAGAACTCATGATTAATATTTTATATGATATTATATTTGGATCAATCATGTATTCTTTTACATGTATTCATCATGAGATTTCATATTTAATGGTATATTTCATTTTGTTTCATTCTTGGATAGGAAAACCTCACTATGATGGGTTATATAGATGGATTTTGTAAAACTAAAAAGATATATTTAAATCACATTCAATGTTTATGATTTTCTTGAATAATAGATCTATAAGTAGGAAACACTTGATGAAATTTATCATTATTTGGTATAAAATATAAGATAAATATTTCCCAAACTTCTATATCGCTATAGAATCTTCCATGATAAAGAGTTCATCATTGATGTTGGAGATTTACACAGAATTGTGTATATAATTAAATATTTCTAAGATAATAGTGGAGTGGTTTCAAAGTCATAGGATCCTAGTTCAATCATAAAATAAAAAATTATTGTTTAATAATTTAATTTCAAATGATGAATAATTTATATAATTTAAATTACGACAAATCATGTTCCAATATTTTATAATATTATAGATCTCTTTATAATTCCTCTTAGGTAATTAATTAAGTAAATAAAATCCAATTTCTCTTGGTATTAAATACATATTGGATTATATTTATAAAATATGGGGGATTATTTCTTTTTTATTCCCAAATGTACATCAATTGTTGTTTGTTTGAAAACATGTTGTATCACATAATGTATATTAATGAAAATAATTTATCATTCATTTATTTTCTTCATAAACAGAAGATCGAATGTGATCATATCACCTAAAAAATAATATAACTAGGTTATCCATAATTAATGATTATCATATTGTATTTTAATGATATGTTATGATAATTCAGTGTAATATCACTTGTATATGAAAAAAACTGATAAATCATAGGATTTAAGTATGAATACATATATTCAAATTGGAAAATATAATTCAATGAAAATAGATTTTTATATACATATCAAATGTGTTAAATAAAATAAATTGTATATTTATTCTTTAATATGATGTATTCAATGACATTACCTTATTGTGAGGTTTCATATTTGAATAACTATTGAAATTAATTTCAAAACTATTCATAATAGACGGAAATTGGTTAAGAAAAAATTTATATCTTAGGATTTGAGTACACAGAAAGGATACATTTTCCAATACATATTATAATGTCAACATGTATATAAATTTATTTTTGACTATCTATATTAATATATATGTGATGATAAATTCATGTGATGTAATTATTCAATATTTGTTCAATTCATGAATTGTGATAAATGATAATCTATATGGGTTATCAATTTCCCATTTATCATGATTGATCCTGATGTCAAAAATAATGTAACTATATGGAATGACATATTGTTGAAAAATTCACAAAAACCCCAATTTTCAAATTATATACATGTGAATTTTTTTGGATTGTAGTTTTATTTTTCAACTTTGATTGAGATTCATTTTTATTTCATACATTACAAATTGTTTTTTAGTCTAAGGGGACCTCATTTTATAATAATAACTATGATTTATTTTAGATATTTTATATTTCCATGATTAAAAATTATGATGTTTATTATAAATATAAATATAATTTGAATTTTATAAATTAAAAAATATTAATTTGTTATTATTTATTTAGATAAATAATTAATAGGGAACTATAGTAAAAATAATTAATATTTTATACATACAAATTAGGAAATGGTAATGCCTAAATTGTAATAATTCTTGGGCATAGAGTATTGATCTTTTAAATACCATTAAATATGGATAATACATAATCCCATGTTGAGTGACCACTTAATCTACTCTTTTTCTAAGTTAAAAAAATTTCAATGCCACTTAAATGAATTACATTTTTTCTTTATGATTTTAATCACATTTAGAGTATATTTAATTTCCTAAATGACCATTATAGGAAATTCATCAAACCAAATTTCGCATTTCAAAAATTAGGATTATATGAACTATATGAATTCTCCTTTTACTATAAATACCAAGGATGAGGGGTATAGTCATTATTCAATTGTGATTTATAAAAGGTTTTTCCCAGTAATCTCTAATTATCATTATCTAAGTGATCTCGATAGTTTTCAAAATATTATAGTTTCTCTAGTATCATTATCAAAAATTAGTTTATAATTTTGCATTTAATAGTATATATAACAATGTGGATATTAATATGTTCCTTCCAAGTCATTAATGAATATCCTTATTAATGGATATGGATAGATGAATATATAAAATAGTTCACTATTGATCTAAATATACCAAAGATTTTATAATTGGTATATATATTTATTTATTATTCTCATGATTTATATATAATCATCTTTTGTTGGTTTCATAATTTTTTGGTTGTGTAATATGTTTTTGTAGCGTAATTAATACCATGAATATTATATCATATGATAAGAAATATAATTTGTGTATACCATGGATGGATTTACAAAAACAATATTGAATTCCTCAAAATATCCTTAATAATTCCTTTCAATGTTATATATGCCATAGTTTTTTCATTGTAATAACTAATTTGAAATTACCTCCCTATAATCTATTTCTCACACTGAACTGAGTAAAGTAATATTCCATGACATGACATTAAAATACTTGGTTCAATATAATGTCGAAATCGTGTTCCACATATGCACCTAAGGTAATAACTTCTAAATCATTTAAAAAACCATGTTTCTAATTACATTTATTTTTTTCTAGTTGGATTATTTTCCCTGGTCATTATCATTGATTTATAATAGTTTTTTTACATCATGTATGTTTTATAGCAGGTATTTATGTTTGAGGATGTTATCTGGTGAATTATTATATGAATTTTTAAAATTTATATAAGTCATAACAATACAATAATTTTCATGTCATTGAATCTATTTAATTCCAAAAAATGTTATATGAATTTTATATTAGAGTAAAATGGGGTCTTCATGTGATTGACTCTCACATAGATATCATCCTTTATATGCTATGGAAGAGGGTTAATTATTAAAAATCATACTTGATATTCAAAATAAGAGTAAACTGTTGGTTTTTAATGAATTATTCTTGCACAAAAACAATAATAATCATGTTGGGACAAGTTTTTTAGATGTAAATAATTAATATCTTTTAAAATTTTCCATTTCATGGAGTATGTAATGATCCATGAATTTTATTTGGTTATTTCACTGTGAATCTAGATAGAATATTTTCGTTCTATGAAATAAATTATCACACCATGAAGGAATTCAAACAAATTCATGTGTCTATAAAGAACATGTTCCTACACCATGATATAACAAGTGTTGTTACTTAGTAATTTGGGAATATTCATTTTTTTGGATTTTGAATATTGACATCATTATTTAATTGGTCCCAACATTTCTGATAATGCATTTGAAAAAAAATTATAGAATTTAAAACATATATAGAAGAATAGTCAAGTGAAACCATGAGATATGGTTTCTATATAATTCAAATTTTATAGATTATATATATTTCATTTAAGAATTTTTATATTATATCAATGGTTATTTATACCTTTTTGAATTTCATTAGAGTATATAATTTTACATTTTAATTCATGTGTTTATTTTAAATAGAATGTTAGTCAGAGATAGAATATCATACAAATACATCAATAAATGTCTGAATATAGGGAATAGTGATTTTTAGAATTTAAATGGAACAATCTGAGGATTCTTGAGGAATGAAATTTCATTCAACAATATGTATGAAACACAACACCAGGTGGAGAATGATATATAACACAATATGACACTATGATTTATTTAGTATTTTCAATAAATTCATTATTTTATATATCATTCAATTAAAAAACTATGTATTTCTTTCCTTACATGAAAAAATTAGTTTCTTTAGTTGATTGGGTTACATAGAAGACATATTTTTATCATACATTAAAATACTATTAATAACGTTATTTAATATAATAGTTATCACAAGGACTTTAGAATGAATTGTGTGAATTGTGTTATCAATATTCTTAAAATATACAGTTTTATATTTTATTTTTTATATATTTATTATAAATAATAATAATATTAATTCAAAATAATAATAAATGAATTTAAAAAACCAATAATTCTCATAAAGACGGTTTAGTCACGCAAGACACAAATATTTTTAAATGAAATTTTAAAAATTTTAGAAAATTTATTTAAAAAAAATTGTTATTAATATATGAAAAAGAACATTAGATTTGATTGATTTTTTAGATATTTCCAATAAGCTTAATTTTTTAATTAATTATGAAATATAATGCATTTTAATTGGAAACTAATTTTTCATTTATATTATTTAAAATGAAAAAATTTATATTTTATATCATTTTAATGTAATAGTTGATCAGTTATACATGTATTAATCTAATTAAGCGTGGTTGAATCATTTCCATTTTGAATTTAGATATAATAACATTATAAATATTTGAACATATTCTCTTCAACAATCAGCATTCTCATCACATCTCTAAGATTAAGCTTAAAATAAATTGATTTACCTAAGATAATTGAATATGGAAAATATGATTCAATATTTCATATCCTCATAATTTATAATTTTTTAACAATTAAAACATAAAAATTTACCAAAATGAATATTGAATTGAGTAAAATATTATTTACCATGGAAAAGTTAAAAATTTATTTAGCAGTGGTTAAACTAAAAAAATAAGATTAAAAATGACCAAAAATATTACCTTAAATTTATTTAATGTTTTTTGTCTAACCATATAAAGTAAATAGTAATAAATTTCGATATCCATTCAAATTTCATTTGAATATGACCCGTATAAAAAGTTAATTAAAGAAAAAAAACAAAAAAAATTAATTTATTAATCTAAATATATATAATTATTTGGGAGAGGAAAAAATAATTGGTTCTATTATAAATATTATTTTTAACCATTAATTATATAGTGTTGTCATAAAAATTTACCTCGAAATTTGATTGATAAATATGTTAACAAAAATTAATAAAAAAATCAACTATTATTTTTTTATTTAATATGAAACAAAAGAACTGATAATAAAAATTTTAAAAGTGAAGTATATTTAATGAATAAATAAGTTCCATTATATTTTTAGATAAAAATATCACGTTATAAAGGTTTGAAAATAATATATTTTAATTCCAACATATTATTGATATTTTAAAATTTATTTTATATTAAAAATATCAAAAATAAAATTAATGTTATTTTTAGATAAATCATATTTCAGAAAATAATTTAAAATTAATAATCATAGTCTATTATACAATGGGAATATTAAATCATAATAAATAAAATATTTTACATTAATGTTTTATAATGAATATATTGACACCTAAATTATAAAAACTATGTTAGTGTAGTTAAGGGTAAAGTGATGCATTTTCACGTAACTTGTGATTATGATAATGTAAATATAAAAAACACAATTGATTTAATTTTAATAAATTATAGAGAATATTTATAATTATTTTATAAAAATTATATAAATTTTCTTGTTTTATTTTATGTTTACTATAAAATTTACATAGGCTAAAAAATAATATTACCATTGTTGAAAACAGAAATGTTAGTAAAATAAAACAATTATGATTTGGAAAAAATACATAAACTATGTTATTAAATGTATTGTTATGGTTTGGAAAACCATATAATCCATAATAAGTATTAATTAAAATAATTCCCTCTTTAGGTAATATTTACCTCACAATACTAATTAGTTTTGGGTTTTTACAAAAGTGTCACTCCTCATCAACTATAAAAGGGAACTCAATATCCTCACGTATCTGAAACCCTCAATACATTTGGATCATCCATAAACTACATAAATTAAATAAAAATTACCCTCCTATAATTTGAGAATCCTTATTTTTTCAATAACACGATCCTTTTAAGTATTTTGTGTAATCACTAAGAGGATCCCCGAATATGAGATAATGTTCTTCAATAAGAATATTTATTTAATTCTTTTCTCCAACTCCTTAAGATTTTATTAAACCATGATTATATAAAATCATAAATATAATATTTATTCTTGGATTTTTTCATAACAGGGTAATAACCTAAAACTATATCTACTTTGATCAAATGTCTTATGAAATCTTCATTAGTGTGTACGATAGACTACCTCCTCATGAACTAATGATATTCATTTTCCTATTTCCACCTCTCAAGGATAGGTATGATGATAGATATAGATTACATAATTGATATTTAAAACATATTTATAAATCTAAAGTCAATTATTCATATAAATCCTTTTACGTTTAATTCCATATGAGATACAAAAATCTAACTCTTGTGTACAGTGGAAAACCGCCAGGTTAGGTGATGTGAGTCGTCTATCACTATCAATTCATATGGAGTGTGATAAAGGTGAAGATAATAATTATATGTGATATACATGATATTTTTATTATATAAAATACATATTGTAAGATCCCGACATTTTTTTGAGTTTTCTCAAGCTCGTATGCAGGATATATTTTGATATGTGTATTTTAATTTTGATTATATAATGGGGAATATCTTAGTTACATCACCGGTTATTAAACAGTACACCCTATTTTAGATCTAGATTTATATATAGGTGATAGTTTATTTCTAAATATTGATTTATGTTATGGATTTGGCTCTTGATGTACATTGTTACTCCACTGAATTTTGTGGATTCTTGTTGTGTAAGTTTTAACTGAAAAAATTATATATGTGGCATATTTTTCAAATCATATATTCATGATTTAAATAATTTTAACATAATTTAATAATTGTAAGTGTTTTTTGGAAAATAATGCACAAAATCAAATTAACTAAACTGGTAAATTTATTAATTTAGGAATCAAAATAATGAAATTGTTGGATTTAGGGTATAATTAATTGATGTGTTAATTATTGAAATATTGAACTGATAAATTGAGTAATTTTTTGGTGAAATAATAATGGGAATATAGATATTTTATATAAGATTAATTAATTTTTTAAATAAATGATTTTAAATATTTGATAAATTAATTCAATAAATTAAATAATGAGATGGGTATCATTAATTAATTGTTTATTTAATTACCAAAAACACATTATTAATTAACTGTGGAAATGAATTAATAATTTATTTGTTATTAATTATATTTTTAATTAATTAATATAAATATTATGACTAATTAATTTGGGAAATTAATTATAGATTTGTGTATAAATAATTATTCATTAAAATAATTAATATATTGATTTGTGAAATAATCATTGGTTTTGTGACACTAGGTTTTGAATATGATGTAATAGAGTAGCACATGGGTTAACTAGAGTGTGAGTGAGGGATTTCTCAAGGAAGACTATGAGAAACTCCTTTTTGATTTCCAATGGACCATGATATCTTTTGGGAAGGAAGATTGTTACAACTTCTATTTTGACATCCATTGGACCCTTAGAGCTCATTGAGTGGGGATAGTTAAAAGACTATTATATATTACCCTCATTTAATAGAAAACACTTATGATTCCATCAGTCTCAATCACATTAGACACATGATGTTAATACCCTTTTTGGTCATTACTTGTGTCGGACATATAGACATGTTTGATGATTTTTCTTCAGATATAAATTTTGATAATTAATGGTAATTTTTTAATTAGAATATATGATATCCCATGGGGATTGTTTGGTCTCTAGTATGAGAAGGAGGTACTGATATTCTGGTATCCTCTAGAACCAAGGGGTTTATGTGGTTAAAAATTGAATACATGATAATTCAATTAATGATTACATTTTCGTTATACTTGTTTCTTTATACAACTGAATAAAATATTATTGATGGAAGATTTTGTAGACATCATTGTTTGTTCCCTTATGAGTTGTACTCACACCCTACTCAAGCTTTTGGATTTAATCTAGAATAGATTTCATAGTTACATGACATGTTATGGGAAAATACTATGTGTGAGATAGTAGATTTGTAATTGATCATTGATAAGGGAACCAAACATGATTTGAGACCATCTTGAGGGAGTCATTAGTGAATTTATTTATGGGTGAATTTTAGAAACTCAAGAAGAAAATTGGAATGAAATATTTTTTTCTTTATATTGGATATTCTATTTCTATTTTTGTCAATCTTTTGAAAATAGTTCAGTCAGGTTATGATTATTTGTCTTTTAGTTATTATTTATTATATTCCGATACATTATTACTCTCATAAAAGAAGATAAAGTATCCAAATAATCAATATATCATTCCATCACTACATGTTAGAAGGTTCTAGTATGTGGGGGGGGGGGGGTTTCTCAGGTGAGGTGGTGGTACGTTTTAAGGAACTAGGGTGTGACACCGAGGATGAGATTTTAGAATGTTTTTAGTGGATTTTTATTTTCCTTTATGTTGCCTATCATTTTGGGAAAGGTAGATTTTATGTTAGAGAGAGTTAGGTTGTAACATCCTGGGGAAATAAAGAAATAATACAATCTCTATTTATTAATATTTGTGAATTAAAAATTTATTTTACTTTAAAGGGGTTTCTATGTTCGATAGCATACCTGATACGCAACAACGGGTTTCTTTGAAATCTTATGTTGCATACTAATAATATAATATTATTATTTTAAATGGATGTCAAATCCTAGCAATTGTATTGGAGGGAATGATAAAAATTAACTAAAATGTGATTATACATGTTTCTTAGATGTATTTACTTTTATCCAATAACCGTTAGATACTTAAAATGTGAATGAATATAATTTTAAACATAATATACATTAAAAGATAGATTTACCACCTTTTAATGGAGAACCCTATTTAAATCTAGTTTTGGACATTTTTATATGTTCTATTTGACCAAATAAAATTCTTCTTTTGATTTTGGATATCAAAATTTTCATTGTGTACATTTTTGGTAATTTTCTGATAAAGTTTATTTTTTAATGAATTGTGATAAATATTGTAATTTAATTCAAAACTATGTTTTAATATAATTTATTTATATGGTTATATTATCTTTTTAATTGTATATAATGTTAATTAGAATATATTTTTACTATTTAATCCAATGTTGGTTATTGGAATTTATTTCACTTTGAAGTTGGACATAAACAAGTGTCAATCTTTTGATAGAAATTGTTTCTTAAAAACAATATATTTGTTTTATGAACAAGAGTTAATTTTAAAATTATTTAATGAAACTTTTTTTGAATTTGGAAAAATAAAAATCATTTTTGAGTTCAGAATATCAAATAATGCCTAGACTGAATTTTGGGTATTTTTCTGGAAAACATCAATTTTTGATGAATAGTGAATCCACTTAGTAGTAGATAAAAAATTGACTTTTTGATTTAAATGAAATTTTATGTCATGAACCAAACCTACTCGGGCTCGAGACGCAACTACCCCAGGCCCACCTCCACAGGCCAGGGGATGGAGACCAGTGCCGAAGGCTAAACAACTCGGGGATGCCTTTGCCTAAGTACCTTTACACACACACAACCCACTCAATGCAGAAGTGCAGAGTAAATGAAAAGAAAGATACTAACTACTATAAATAAACCACAAATGTGCATCGACCTCAAATCAGTACAAACTAAAAGTAGAAAGTAAACTGAAAAGGGAAAAAGGAAAAACACGTGCCCAACCAAAAAAGTTCCACAACCCCGCAACAGGTAAAAAAAGAAAACTACAGAGAGGGTCCCACACCTGGAACCCGACTACAACCACTGCACGTGGTCCATGCTCTTGAACTCCTAATCTCCACTATAGTCACGACAAACCTGTCTTTCTTCTGCAAGGGCATACCAAGTGCAGGAAATGACCATGAAGGGGTGAGTATAAGAATACTCAGTAGGATACCCCAAAGGCTCTTGAGAGCAACAAAGGTGGTACAGAAGTGTAAGAAGTAGATCGAATATGGGAAAAGTTAAGGGGTACAACTGAATGTGCAGTAAAGAGTACAGTAAACAGTCCAGCTCAACCCAACAAAAGAAAAGAAGTAGATTCATCCAAACACAAGGAGCTGGAAATGGTGAGAAGATGAACTTCTTGTCGAATCATCGCTACCTATAGCAGGAGAGAAGACTCATCCAACCACGAGAAACTAGACACATAAAGCACATGGCATACCCCGTGTGTCTTCACCTCCCCTGGAAGGAGAGCATCCAAAACCCAAGGAGCGGGTACTAGAATAAGGTATACATATACATATGCTCAATCAGGAAGCCCGAACAAGATCGTAACGGGATCTCAATCCCGTAGCTCAGCCCAAAAAAGTGAGTAGCCAATAGTCCCAGAAGTAAGCACCATCAATTACCAGCATCCTACACATCTGCCCTGAACTGCAAGTTAAGGGATCAAATCACAGCACAACAAAACTATCCTCTTTTGGCGACACTGACTCGTCCGCACGTTTTGAGGTCGCATCACAAGGACGCTTCACGATAGGGAAAGCGCCCTTCGTACTTGAGAGTTCTGGGGGAATATCAAGCCACACCTCGTCATTACCACGCAGTCGAGAGGTCTCCTCAAATTTGATAGGTGACCCCCTACCCAGCCCCGCTGGAGGGTAATCCATGGAAGTCGACGGGTTCCCACTGAAGGGAGACCAGGAAAGATTCGAGGGGTGCCACACTTCCCAGTCTCGTAAAATGGTAATCCATAGGAGGGCGACCCGTATAAAGTCGTCGAAGAGTCCCAATACCCAGTCTCATAAAAGTGTACTCCACTGGAGGAGGCTCAAAACCATCATCGGGGACCACTTCCTAGCCCAGCATGAGGTAAACCCGACATCGGGGACCACTTCCCAGCCCTAGTGTAGGTAAACCCAGAACCACTCTAGCCATCCCTGCTGGATGGGACTACTTAGTGAACACTGTTGTATTGGCCATCCCTGCTAGATGGTAACCCACGAGCCATCCCTACTGGATGGTACCGCTATGGCCCCTCCTACTGGTAGGTACCACACTGGCCAGCCCTGTGGGAAACAATCTCATGGCCATCCCTACTGGAAACAACCTCTTGGGTAGAGGTTCGGTGCCCACGTAAAGTGTTGGTCACAATGGTTCCACATAAACTCTACCAGGAAACACGAAGGAACAGGAGAGACTCTCCGGGCCTCTAATGGAGATCACGCTCCAATCCGCTGAGTCGCTATCAAAGAGTACTGAGACAACTCATCCCATAATGTGGGTAAACACCCACGTTGTACGAGCATACGTAGTAGTGAACAATGTCGTAGTCTGGTGAAAAGGGCATGGTACTGAAACCCCTCATAGCTGAAGAAACAGAGGAACCAAACCATCTCTTCCGACCAAACGAGAACAAAACCGGGGGAAAACTCAACCCTACTGGTCAAAAAATGAGAACCGAGGAACCCTCTACATCATGAGAGGTTAAAAGTACATAATGCATAACATGACATGCATATGTGGTCTACATGACGTGTGGCCCCAAGTCAACCCCAACCAAGCGCACAAATGTTCTCAGGTACAATCATCCACATGTACCTCCCAACGTTCTCGCATACTCCCAGAGTATGCCATGTCTCCAGCCCAAAGGCTAACATGCACACGACACCCATCGTCAACGCGAAGGCATAAAAAAGAAAACTCCAACTTGCCACCTCAATGGCTGAGGTATGAACAACCACATCTCATCAAACATAAACTTCAGTCACATAAGAGTGCACACGATCACACGCCAAGGGTCCACTACAAACACGGTAGAAGAGCCGCCACAAGGGCACCATCGTATTTCCACATTTAATAAGATTGCGTAAGAGGTTCTTCTCGCCTGTACAAATTAAATCAATGTAATCCTCGAGGAAAAACATGCAATATCGACTACTTACTCGCTGCCAACAGATATCTGACGGAAAATTCGTCAACACAGCTTTACGCCCGAACAGCATACCGTGATCCCAAGCCTCAGCCCCAAAAACAGTCAGTTGCATCGCACCATTGCAATCTTCTAAAGAAAACATGTCAAAAGGACTACTCACTTGAGTGGGACTGATATCTGAAGAAAAAGATGCATTCCGGCGCACCGCACATGAGCAGTGCTACTTGGGACCCGCATCCCGGTCCCGAAGGACTACAAACGGATCGCATCGTTGCAACCCTCGTGAAAATTTACACAAGTTTGACTAATCACATGTTTGAAAAGGACGCTCGGTGATAATTCTTGAAATCATTGCCAACTCCCAAAACGGCCCCCGTTGGGCCCACACAATCGTGTGGAATTAAAGCGGGCAGATTGCGGCATTGCAATGCCCTCAGAAAAACACCCATCAATGACTTCTCGCATGCCCTGAACGGACATCTAATGAAAATGTTACAAAACGCTGCTAACAGCTCAACTGACAATGCTCAATTCGGACAACGGATGTGTCCTCGCCATCCAAAACAAGAACCCCCGAGAAAAATGCCCATCCAGTTGACGTCGTGTCGCGCCACGAGCCCCTCATCTCGGGATTTAAAAATTCAAGAGACAGTCTCAAAAAGTCTGACTCAATGTCTGGAGTACACTACCACAGACGACCTGAATAATGGACCCCCGTAGAGGATATTAAGGAAGTCTGAGTCGAGGGGGCAATGCCCCTAGGCCTGGACCGGCCGGTCCACCCAACCTGGGCCAGCCTGCGGTTTGGCCGCACGGGCCGGCCGTGGACCCCCAATCCACTGCTATGCCGACCGGCCTTGAGGCCAGTTGTATTTTTTTCAAACCGAGACCCGCATACAGCGTCTCTCTGTCTCCCGAGTAGGGTCATGCACTACAACCCCAGCTACCGCATCAACCGGCCGGCATAGGCGGTCGGTCCTCTCGCTCCATGACCCCAGCTGGCGTCGTTGCTGCCCAGTCCACCTCCAGTGGCTCGTGGCCCCTCTGACTTAGCCAACCCCGGGTACTTCTTACTGAGGTGTCGCCCGTGCCTCCGCCTTTGTTGATGCCCAGACCGCCCTGCTCTGGGCCGCCACCGCCTGATCCCCCACTACGCCACCACACCCGCCCGCGCCAACTGCTGCCGCCACCCCGGACCACCAGAAACTAGGGTTCTTTGCCAAAAATCTTCCTGGGGCCTCCCCAGGTACCTCGAGACTCCAAAAATTCAACTGAAACATCCGTTGGAAAGCCTATTAATAGTCCTACTCGATTTTGGTCTTCACTCTATGATTCGACAGAGATTTGAAACAATTAATTCAATTTTAAGAAGTTTGCGGGAATTAAAAACAGTAAAACGTGAGCCTACCTCGATGTGCACTGCCCGATGCTTCACCGACGATCCACCGGAGCCACTGCGCCTTGTCGGAGCTATCGCGCCTCACTGAAGACAAGGAGTTCTTCCTTGTGTTTTTGCGCTAGGGATGAAAAAATGAGGGGAAGAGAAGGTGTTTAGGTTTAAATAGGACGATTTAATTAAAAACATAATTAATATACAAGTCCAAATTAACCCAAATTTTAAACGCTCGACAAGGTCGAGGTTAAGACACCCCAAGGTTAAAAACCACCTTTCGAGCACAATAGAGGTCTTGAAATTTTAATCTGAGACCCCATTCCAATGTTATTACACTCAACACCTGAGGCTGCCAAATTATGAAAGATGACTCCAAGGCCATTTTTCACAGAAGACCCACGCCCACAAAAGTTACACCCCTCCTATGGTAAAGGGCACACTCCGAACTCAACGGTGCCCTCGGTTTTCCAAACCGAGATACCCTTTAAGAGAGACTTGTGTTTAACCATTAAACGAATAATTTAATTTTTTTTATTATCATTTTAACGTTCTATTAATGGGAAAGGGATCCAAACGTCCCGAGCCGACATGATTTATGTCGTACCTAGTGTAAACACCCCATTTCTAACCCATCCGTACACTCAGATTTAGGATCTAATGCATCATTTAGGATTGAACCCATTTATTTGGCGTGCACAGTGTGAACGCACTGATAATTCATTTCCGGCCACACCGGGGCTCAGAATCGCTCGCTGTATGAAGTCGCTGCTCTAGAATAACCTCATGTATTTTTCAAAGTCTTTTATAGAAAAAAGTTTCCTTATATCATTCCCTCCATCAATATTTTTGTGCCCGAAATGAAAAACCAGGGAACAACTCAGGGTACTAAGCCCGCACCTGGATCTCCCATACCCAGAAAAACTCTTGCACTGCCCCACGTCCCTGCACACAGACCCAAGGATTTGATCTGTTTCCATGAGGTATTCCCTTGCCTATGACGTGCTTATAATCACACACAATTCTTCTCAGGTGAGTCACGTGGGAGGCATCCTTCACCCACTCCAGACATTGGGGTTAGGGAATGGTGGTAGACAACCTCACCATCCCTTCGCATGGTCTCAAACGACCCAAAGGCTCTTAGGGGTAGCTCACCTCCCCGAACGAACCCCTACGTCGCACGTCGCGACTGTAATCACCACCCACACCTGGAACAAGGCCCTGTGATTCCCTCCTTTAGAATATATATATGGTGAAACATCCACGGATATCTGTTCACACAAGATTTCATAGTCGATGTCTCGCAACAAATACTTTATTACACGCTCGGAATGCGATAGAGTCGACACCATCAAATGAAGATAATGGTTCCACGCCTTTTACTCTACCAACACAGGGCCTCACCAACACTCGTGCATCACCCTGGTAACACTTTAAGCAAGGAGTAGGGAGAAAATAATTTCACACATAGAGTCTAACAATTCTACTACAAAAAGTAGAAGAGAGAGAGAGCGTAACTCTTATCACCTCATGCTCTATAGGATCGTATACATCCAAAGATCACAGATGTTTGTGGTCCCAACTGTCAGTTCCCAGAGCCTGATGTAGGCCACCTAGTGGTGATGGGAAGACCTCGTGAGATCATCCTCCAGTTACAACTCCTCCCACTCCTATGTTAGAACCACCTCTCTGGGTACTACACCGATCATGGTGCTGCCTCCTTCGTGGTGGTGCACCTGCTGCCTGCCCGAAGCTCTCTGCATGCATGGTCGGGCAGTCCCGTGCTAGGAGATCTCACCCATCGTAAGAATAACAATAGCGCTATCTGGGCCTCACTATTTCCCTCTAGTGCCTCTGTGGTGTACAACCACTCACCTCAGTCCGATTTTCAGAAAGATGCATGCGTCAAGGTTCTTCTTGCCGATGCCCGCTAGCTGCAGCAGACGTCTCTGCTCCAACGTACCAGCTACCACCACCGTCTCTAGAACGTGACAGGAAGCTCTCTATCACCAGTTCCTACTCTAGAACCCCATCATATGTGGAATTCCCATGGGTTCTATGAAATCAAAAATATCTTGGCAGAGACCCTTCTCAAACTTCCACGCTTTGATGTTGTCGACATGGACCAAGTCTGGGTAAAAGTGTGCATGGTCGGCGAAACTAGATGCGTACTCGGCCACCATCATCCCTTCCTACTGAAACTGCAGGAGATCTCAAATCCTAATGGAGTGTAAGAAGGAGGGAAAAAACTCCTCATGAAACAACAACTGAAATTCTCCCCACGAAAGCGATGACTCCTCAGGAAACTGAGTCACTAGACTCCACCAACGCTAAGCTGCTCCGCAGAAAAGGTTGGCAGCCAAATCCACCATAAGATCAGTCAGTATCTATACATGCCTAAAAAGGTGAACCACTATCTCCATCCAAACCTCTACTGCCAGAGGGACTAGCTCACCACTGAACCTCAACGGTCCCTACCATTGGAATGCACGGAGCGCACTCAACCTTCTCTCAAGCTCAGCCTACTCTGCTGAAGCTTTCTGAAGCTCCACAGTTGGGGGTGATGCTATCGGCCCACCTGGAGAAAGGGGGTCGCATGATAGATCCTGGACTGAGGCCTCATAGCTCACAGGATTGTTGTCATGCACCAAAGCTGTTATCCAGGCTGGCTGTCTTTGCAGATACATTGTGAATGTTATCTAGGAGTGTCGTAGATAGATGATCATATAAGTATATAACGGTTACAACAACTATGGGGATCTGACTCAAGAAGGGCTGTCAAAGACTCAATCCATTGTGATGCACAAACTAGTTTTTCATGCAACAAGTGTCTCAGCATGCCAAGTTGACAAAGGGGTTATCAGGGTCCTAGTGAATGGATACGTCAGCCGCCGAACCATCACTGGAATCCCTGGCATGAGAGCCGCTCTTGAAACACGTTAACATTGCTTCCCTAAATCCCAAGCAATTCCTTTTTATTTTAGGGATGTCCGAACAGCATCCCGTGGAACGAACCACCTCTGATACCACTTTTTCACAACGTGACACTACCCAGGCTCGAGCCGCAACTATCCAAATCCCACCTCCATAGTCCAGGGTCTGGCGACCAGCACTGAAGGCTAAAAAACTTGGGGAGGCCATTGCCTAAGTACCTGTACACACACACACATCCACTCTATACAGAAGTGTAGAGTAAATGAAAAGAAAAGTACCAACTGCTATAAATAATCCACAAATGTGCATTGACCTCTAATTAGTACAATGTATAAGATGAAGGTAAACTGAAAAGGAAAAAGGTCAAAAAATGTGCCCAACAAAGAATGTGCCACAACCCGGCAACAGGTAAACAAAAGCAATCTGCTGAGAGGGTCCCGCTCCTGGAACCCGACTACAACCACCGCACGCGGTCCAAGCTCCCGAAATCCTATGCTCCACTGTAGTCATGACCAACCTGTTCATCATCTAGAAGGGCACACCAAGTGCATTCAAAGCCCCAGTAGGGGTGAGTATAAGAATACTCATTAGGATACCCGGATGGCTCAAGGGAGAAATAGAGGTAACGAAGGGTTAGCAGTAGATCGAACGAGTTGTAATTAAAGGGACACACTCGAAAGTGCAGTATAGTGAAAAGTAAAGAGTCCAGCTCAACCCAACAAGAGAAAGGAAGTATACTCATCCAATAATAAGGTGCTGGAAATGGTGAGAAGATGAACTTCTCGTCAAGTCATCTCTAGCTATAGCAGGAGAGTAGACACATCTAACCACGAGAAGCTAGACACGGAAAGCACGTGGCATACCCCACATGTCTTCGCCTCCCCTGGAAGAAGAGAATCCAAATCCGAAGGAGTGGGTACTGGAACAAGGAATACATATACATATTCTCAATCAAGATGCCCGAACATGATTGTAAGGGGATCTACATCCCGTAGCTCAGCCCATGAAAGTGAGTGGCCAACCATCCCAGAAGTAAACACCATCGATGCCCAACATCCCACACATCTGTCCCGAACTGCAAGTCACGGTATCAAATCATATCACCTCGAAACTATCCACATTGGGTGGCACTAACTGGCCCGCATGGTTTTAGGTCACGTCGTAAGGACGCTTCTCAGTGGGGGAAATCTCCCTTCATGCTTGAGAGTTCTGGGGGAACATCAAGCCGCACCTTGTCATTTCCCCACAGTCGAGAGGTCTTTTCAAAGACTACAGGAGACCCCCTACCTAGCCCTGTTGGGGTGTATTCCCTGGTAGTCGACGAGTTCCCACATGAGGGAGACCCAACAAGAGTTGACAGGTACCACACTGCCCAGTCTCGTAAAAGGGTAATCCAATGGAGGGAGTCCCGGATAACGTCTTCGACGAGTCCCAATACCCAATCCCGTAAAAGTGTACTCCACTGGATGGAGGCTCAGAACCGTCATCGGGGACCACTTCCCTGTCCATCTTCAGGTAAACCCGGCATCGGGGACCACTTCCTAGCCCTGCTGGAGGTAAACCCCAAACCACTCTGGACATCCCTCCTAGATGGTACTGCTCAGTGAACAATGTTCTAATGGCCATCCCTGCTGGATGGTAACCCAGTGGCCATCCCTGCTGGATGGTACCGCTCTGGCCACCCCTCCTTGGAGGTACCATAATGGAGAGCCCTGCTGGAAACAAACTCTTGTCCAGCCCTACTAGGAACAACCTCTTGGGTAGAGGATCAGTGCCCACGTAAAGTGGTGTTCACACTGATTCCACCAGAAATCTACCAGGGAACACGAATGAACAGGAGAAACTCAGGAAGCCTCTCAGGGCGATCACGCTCCAATCTGATGAGTCACTGTCGAAGCGTACTAAGAGAACTCATCCCAGAAAGTGGGAAAACACCCACGATGTACAAGCACGCGTAGTCGTTAACGGTTCCATAGTCTGGTGAAAAGGGAACTGTACTGAAACCCCTCACAGCTGAAGAAATAGAGGAACCAAACCATCTCTGCTGGCCAAACTAGAAACAACCGTGGGAAAACTCAACCCTACGGGTCAACAAACCAGAACTGAGGAACCCTCTACATCACGAGAGGTCAAAATAACGTAAAGCATAACACAACATGCACATGGGGTACACATGACGTGTATCACCAAGTCAACCCCAACCAAGCGCACAAACGTTCTCAGGTACAACCATCTACATGTACGTCCCAGCATTCTCGAATACTCTCAGAGTATGCCACATTTCCATTTCAATGGATAATATGCACACAGTACCCATATTCAATGCAAAGGAGTAAACATAACAAATCCAACTTGCCACCTCAATGGCTGAGGCATGACAAATCACAACTCCTCAAATTTATAATTCACTCGCACAGGAGTGCTTGTGATCACACACCAAGGGTCCACTACAAACTGGGTAGAAGAACCTCCACCTGGGCACCTTCATATTTCCACATTTAATAAGATTGTGTAAGAGGCTTTGCTCGCATGAATAGATGACACTATTGTAATCCTCGCCAAAAACATGTGAGATCAACTACTTACTTGCCTCCAACGGATATCTGACAAAAAAGTTACCAACAACGCTTTACGCCTGAACAACGTCCCATGATCCTGAGCCTCGACCCCGAAAATAGTTGGGTGCATCTCTCCTTTGCGATCCCCTATAGAAACACGTCAAAAGGACCACTCACATGAGTGGAACAGATATCCAGAGAAAAAGATGAATTCAGGCGTTCTGCACAGGAGCGGTGTTATGTGAGACCCGCATCTCAGTCCTGAAGCACAACAAACCGATTGCACTGTTGCGATCCTCTCAAAAAAGTACACATGTTTGACTAATCACTTTCCCGAAATGGACACCATGTGATATAGCTAGAAATCACCGCCATATCCTAAAATGGACCCCATGGTCTCCACACCATCGTGCGGAATTATAGCGGTCGGATTGTGTCATTGCAATGCCCTAAAAAAACGCGACAACGACTACTCCCACGCCCCGAACGGACGCCTGAAGAAAAAGTTACAAAACGCTGCTAACTGATCAAGAAACGGTCCATGGGGCCCATCCCTCAACTCTGGTTTCAATGCCTGAAACCATAATGGAAAACTCCAGCTCAATGCCAGGGTCGCAACGCCATTGACAGTGCTCAATTAGGGCATCAGATGTGTCCACGCCATCCAAAACAAGAACCCCCGAGAAAAACCACGTCCACTTATCTTCATGTCGCGCCTCGATCCCCCGATCTCAGGAATAAAAAATTCCCGAGACCATCTCAAAATGTCTTCCTCGACGTCTGGAGTACACTTCCATAGACAGCATGAAAAACTGACTCCCGTAGTGGAAATTACGGGCGTCCATGTCGAGTGGGCAATGCCTCTTGGGCTGGCCCGGCCCACGGTTTGGCCGCACGGGCCGGCCATGGACCTGCAGTCCATTACTCTACCGACAGGCCTTGAGGCTGGTTGATTTTTTTCCACGCGAAGACCCGCACGGCCGGTCGGTCCACCCGCTCTGTGCCCCTAGCTGGCGTCGTTGCTACCCGGTCCACCTCCAGCGGCTCGCGGCCACTCCACCTCAGCCAACCGTCGGCGCCGCCTGCTGAGGTGTCGCACGCGCCACTTCCTTCGCTGACGCTCGGACCTCCCTGCACCGAGCCGCCACCGCCTAAACCCCTACTGTGCTACCACACTATCCCGCTCCGCCTGCTGCTGCCACCTCGGACCTCCAGAAACCTAGGTTCATGGCCGGAAATCTTCCCGGGGCCGCCCCGGGTACCCCAGGACTCCAAAAATTCAACAAAAACATCCTTTTAAATTCCTAGAACTAGTCCTACTCGAATTTGGAATCTCTAGATGATTGGATAGAGATTCGACACAATGAATTCAGTTTGAAGATGATTATGGGAATTAAAAATGGTAAAACACGAGCCTACCTCGATGGGCATTTCCCGGCGATTCACCGACGATCCGTCGGAGCCGCTGCTCCTCCTCAGAGCTATCGAGCCTCGCCGGATAGGAGGATTTCTTCCTTGGGGTGGGGGGGGGGGTTTCACCAGGTTTGAACAATGGAGGGGATGGTGAGGTGTTTATCTTTAAATAGGAAAAATAAATTAAAAACATAATTAATTTAAAACTCCAAATTAACCTGCATCTGAAATGTTCGATGGGGTCGAGGTTAAGCCTCCCCTAGGGTAAAAACCACCTTCGAGCACAATGGTGGTCTCAAAAATTTAATCTGAGACCATGTTCAATAGTTATTACACTCAACACCTGAATCTTCCAAATTACGAAAATGCCCCTGGGGCCATTTTTCACAGAAGTCCCTCACCCATGAATGTTACACCCCTTCGAGGGTGAATGGCCTACTCCAAAATAAACGGTGCCATCAGTTATCTAATCCGAGCTACCGTTTATGAGATACTTGCGTTTAACAATTAAACGAATAAATTAATTGTTTTAATTATCTGTTTAATGTTCCGTTAACGGGCAAGGGATCCAAACGTCCCTTGCCAACATGATTTATATCGTTCCTAGGGTAAACACCCTATTTTTGACCCATCCGTACACTCAGATTTATGATCTGAAGAACCTTTTAATAGATATCACATTTATTTGGAGTGCCTAGTGTGAACGCAGTAAAAATTAAATTTTGGACACACCGTGGCTCGGAATCACACGCCATCTGAAGAAGCTGCTCTGGAATAATTTCAAGAATATTCCAAGGTCTTTTATTGAAAAAACTGGGTTCTTACATCATTCCCTCTTTCATGCTTTTCATCCTTGAAACGAAAAACCATGGAATAACTCAGTGTACTAAGCCCACACCTGGATCTCTCGTACCGAGAAGAACTCTTGCACAGTCCCGCGTCACCGCACATAGACCAAAGGATTTGATCTATTCACAAGAGGTCTTTCCTTGCTAATGACGTGCATATAAGCATGAACACTTCTTCTCAGGTGAGTCATGTGGGAGACATCGGGCACCCACTCCATACATTGGGGTTAGGGAAAGGCGGTAGACAACCACTCCATCCCTTTATAGGGTCTCAAACGACTCGAAGGCTCTCAGGGGTAGATCCCCTCCCCGAACGAACCCCTAGATCGCACGCTGCGACTAGAATCCCGGCCTGTAAATGGAACAAGGCCCAGTGTTTCCCTCCTTCATAATAAATATATGGTGAAACACCAAAGGATATCTGGTCACATAAGATTTCACAGTCGATGTCTTGCAACCAAGACTCTATTACAAGCTCATAAAGTGATGGAGTCGACACCATCGACTGATGATAAAGGTTGCACACCTTTTACTCTACCGACACAGGGCCACACCAATTCTCGTGCGTCACCCTAGTAACAATTCAAGCAAGGAGCAGGGAGAAAAGAATTTCACACATAGATCCTATCAATTTTACTACAAAAAGTATATGAGAAGGAAAGCATACCTCTTATCACCTCATGCTCTGCAGGATCGTAGACCTCCAAAGCTCACAGATGTCTGTGGTCCCAACTATCATCTCCTAGAGCCTGACGTGGACCGCCTAGTGGTGATAGGAAGACCTCGTGAGGTCATTCTGCACTTCTTGATCCTCCCAATCCTCTCCTAGAACCACTTCTCTTGGTACTACTCTGATCATGGTGATGGCTCCATCATGGTGGGGCACCTGCTGCCTACCGGAAGCTCTCTGCATGCCTGGCCGGGCAGTCGTGTGCTCGGAGACCTCTCCCATCGCAAGAATAGCACTGGCTCTATCTGGGGTGCACTAGTGGCCTCGGGTGCCACTGTGGTGTACAACCACGCCCCTGAGTCCGGTTTTCAGAAATCTATCTACATCGAGGTTCTTCTTCTCATCACCCGCTAGATGCGGCAGACGTCTCGGCTCCAACGTGCCTACTTCCACCACCGTCTCTAGAACATGATAGGAAACTCTCTGTCACAAGTGCCTTCTATAGCACCCTGGCATATATGGAAATTCCATAGGGTACTATGACAACACGAATCACTCAGTGGTGGCTCTTCTCAAACTTCCACACTCAGATGCTCTAATCATGGACCAAGTCCGAGTAAAAGTGTGCACGGTATTCGAAACTAGTAGTTCACTCATCCACCGTCATCCCTCCCTACTGAAACTGCAGGAGATCTTGAATATGAATGGAGTGTAAGAATGAGGGGAAAACTCCTCATGAAATAACAATTGAAATTCGCGCCATGAAAGCGACGACTCATCAAGAAACTGAGTCACCATACTCCCCCAATGCTATGCTTCTTCACAGAAAAGGATGTTGGCCAAAGACACCATAAGATCTGTTGGTGAATGCACAAGCCTGAAAAGGAGAACCACTATATCTAGCCAAACCTATGCTGCCTGAGGGACTGGCTCACCACTGATCCTCAGCGGTCCCTGCCATTGGAACTCGCAGAGCACGCTCAACCTACGCTCAAGCTCATCCTACTCTTCTGAAGCTTTCTACAGCTCAACAGTTGGGGGTTCTGCTATCATTCCACCCAGAGAAAGGGGCTCGCATGATGTTTCTTGGACTGAGACCTCATATCTCACAGGGTCGTTGTCATGAACCAAAGCTGGTATCCTAGATGGCTATCTTCGCAGAGACATCCTGAATGTTATCAAGGAGTGTTGCGGTTAGATGATAATATACGTATATAACAGTAACAACAACTATGGGTAGGTGAATATAGAAGGGAAGTAAAAGACTCAATAATATGTGATACCCAAACCAATTTTCCATGCAATAAGTGTCCCAGCATTCCATGTCGACAAACGGGTTATCAGGGTCCTATTGAATGGATAATTCAGCCGCGGCACCATCACTAGACTCCCTGGCCTGAGAGCAGCTCTTGAGAGACGTTAACACTACTCCCCTAAATTCCAACCAGTTACTTTTTATTTTAGGGACGTCCGAATGGCATCCCAAAGAAAGAACCACCTCTGATACCACTTTTTCATGACCTGACCCTACCTGGGCTCAGGTCGCATCTACCCCAATCCAGCCTCCATATGCCAGGGGCTGGAGACTAGCACCGAAGGCTAAACAACTCGGGGATGCCTTTGCCTATCTACCAGTAGACACACATGCAAACCACTCAATGCATAAGTGTAGAGTAAATGAAAAGAAAATTACCAACTGCTATAAATAAACCACAAATGTGCATCGACCTCTAATCAGAACAATGTATAATATGAAGGTAAACTAAAAATGAAAAAGGGAAAAACATGTTCTCAACAAGAAAAGTGCCACAACCCAGCAACGGGTAAAAAAATCAATCATCTGAGTGGGTCCCACACATGGAACCTGACTACGACCACCACACGTGGTCCAAGCTCTCGAAATCCAATGCTCCAATATAGTCACGACCAACATGTCCTTCGTCTACAATGGCACACCAAGTGCGGGCAAAGACCAAGAAACGGTGAGTATAAGAATACTCAGTAGGATACCCCGACGGCTCGAGGGAGAAACAAAGGAGGTACGGAAGGGTGAGCAGTATATCGAACATGGGAAAAGTAAAGGGGTACAATCGACAGCGCAGAAAAGAGTACAGTAAAGAGTCCCGCTCAACCCAACAAGAGAAAGGATGTAGACTCGTCCAATCACAAGGAGCTGGAAACGGTGAGCAGATGAACTTCTCATTGAGTCTTTGCTACCTATAAAAGGAGAGTAGACATGTCCACCCACGAGAAGCTAGACACGGAATGCACATGGCATACCTTGCATGTCTTCGCCTCCCCTAGAAGGAGACCATACAAAAACCAATGAGTGGGTATTGTAATAAGGAATACATATACATATGATCAATCAACAATCCCGAATTAGATCGTAAGGGGATATACATCTCGTTGACCAGTACACGAAAGGGAGTAGCCAATAATCCCAGAAGTAAAAACCATTTATGCCCAGAATCCCGCACATCTGCCCAGAACTGCATGTCAAGGGCTCAAAACACCGCACCTCGAAACTGTCTGCTTTGGGCGGCACTGACTCACTTGTATGGTTTTAGGTCGGGTCGCAAGGATTCTTCTCGGTGGGGAAAGCGCCCTTCGTACGTGAGAGTTCTAGGGGAATGTCATGATAACCCTCATCATTTCCCCATAATCAAGAGCTCTCCTCAAAGTCGACAGCGACCCCCTGCCCTGCCCCGCTGGAGGGTAATCCCTTAAAGACGAAGGGTTCCCACTAGAGGGAAACCAATCAAGAGTCGACGGGTGCCACACTGCACAGTACCATAAAAGGGTAATCCAATGGAGGGAGATCTGAATAATGTCGTTGACGAGTCCAAATACCCATTCCCGTAAAAGTGTACTCCATTGGAGGAAGGCTCGGAACCATCATCAGGGACCACTTCCCATCCCAAATAGAGGAAAACCTGGCATCTGGGACCACTTCCCAGCCCCGCTAGAGGTAAAAACAGAACCACTCTGGCCATCCCCACTTGATGGTACTTCTTAGTAAACACTGTTATACTGGTCATCCCTGCTGGATGGTAACCAAGTAGCCATCCCTGCAGGATAGTACAGCTCTTCCACCCCTGATGGGTGGTACCACATGGCCAGCCCTACTAGAAACAATCTCCTAGACGTCCCTATTGTAAACAACCTCTTGGGTAGTGTATTGGTTCCCATGTAAAGTTTTGGTCAAACTAATTCCACATGAAACCTACCAAGGAACACAAAGGAAAGGGATAAACTCCCCGGGCCTCTCAGGGTGATCACGCTCCAATCTGCTAAGTCACTGTTGAAGTAGACAGAGAGAACTCATCCCAGAATGTGGGAAAACGCCCACACTGTACGAGCACACATAGTCGTAAATGGTCCCGCAGTTCAGTGAAAAGGGCATGGTACTGAAACCCATCACTGATGAATAAACATAGGAACCAAACCATCTCTTCCAGCCAAACGAGTAGAAAACCAGTGTAAAACTCAAACCTACTGGTCAACAAACGAGAACCGAGGAACCCACTACATCGTGAGAGGTCAAAAGTACGTAAAGAAGTACAGGGCACACACATGGGGTCCACATGATGTGTGGCCCAAAGTCAACCCCAACCAAGCACACAAACGTTCTCAGGTACAACCATCATCATGTACCTCGCAGTGTTCTCTCATTCTCCCAAAGTATGCCACGTCTCTATACCAATGGCTAACATGAACACAACACCCATCATCAACACGAAGTTGTAAACGTAACAACTCCATCTTGACAAATCAATGGATGAGGCACAACCAACCACATCCCTTCAAACAAATACTTTACTCACACAGGAGTGCAGACGATCACACGCCAAGGGTCCGCTACAAACATGGTAGAAGAACCACCACCAGGGCACCTTCATATTTCCACATTTATTAAGATTTCATAAGAGGATCTGCTCGCCTAAACAGATTACACTGTTGTAATCCTCGTATAAAAACATGCAAGATCGACTACTTACACACCTCCAACGGATATCCGACGGAAAATTCGCGAACACCGCTTTATACCCGAACGACGTCTCGTGATCCTGAGCCTCGATCCCAAAAACAATCAGGCGCATCACACCATTGCAATCCCCTCGAAAAAACACGTCAAAAGGAGTAATCAGTTGAGTGGAACAGATATCCGGAGGAAAAGATGCATTCCGGTGCACTGCACACAAGCGGTGCTATGTGGGACCCGCATCCCAGTCCCGAAGCACAACAAACGAATCACACCGTTGCGATCCTGTCAAAAAAGTACACAAGGTTGACTAATCACTTTTCTGAAACGGACAACCGGTGAAAAACTTAGAAATCACCGCCAAGTCCCAAAACGACCCCTCGTGTGGCCCACACCATTGAGCGGAATTAAAGTGGCTGAACTGCGCAAAAGCAATGACCTCAAAAAAACAAGCAACAACGACTGCTCCCACACCTCGAACGGGCGCCCGATGAAAAATTTACAGAACACTGCTAACATCTAAACATACGGGCCATGGATCCCATGATTCATCTCCGGTTTCAACGCCCGAAACCACACTGGAAAACTTCGTCTCAATTCCAGGTTCGCAACGCTACTGACAGTGCTAAATTCAGACATCGGATGTGTCTGCAGAGGTGGTGGTCCAGGCACTCTTATCGAAGAAGAACATAGGTAGGCTCCAAATGCAAAAATATGGTTCATGTTGTATGGTTAAATGTTATTCCTTTCGAGAGTAGGAAGCATTTCTACAAACATAGATATCAAGAAATTGGGAAGCATAATACCAAATCAATGGGATAATTTTATTTGGGTCCTCCTTGAGTGATCTCTCTATAGTTTGTTATGTTAAGAAACATTAATAGGCAGTTCCCTAGATCCTAGGTTGAATGATGAGGGTTTCATAGGATGGGACGTCTGCAATTATTCAGCTCAAACCCTTGACATATGTGTAGTTATCGAAGAGATAAACATAACTAGGGTGTTGTAGGGGGTCGTCTACACCATATCATCATGAATGATATAGTTTTACTTTCTACAACTATAATCTTAGTTGACATGGTACACCTGGGGAAGAGATCATCTATCAATAGAACGGTGTAGCTCGGGGAGTTTAGATTGCATCATAGGGAACAAGGGTAGGATAGTTCATGCCAAATACCCTAAACTTATGGAGAGCGTGGTGGGACCATCGATAGTTATATGTAATATTTTCTTAGTTTTTAAGATATGTAATTCCTTATTTTATATTAGTGCATCTAATTCCACTATTTTTTAGATACTTGTGAATAGTTTGATCCTGCCAGTGGAGTTCTTGAGTGGTCTGTTTATGATCGATACATCATTTGGAGTATGGTTGGGGGTCATCTATTTATGAAAGGGGTGTTTTGAAGAGGTTGTGGACTGTCAGTTTCTATTGGATTATTACACCATTGGAATATTAGGTTTTTTCATAATTTTGGTTACAGAATATTTAGTAGCATATCATTCCCAAAAAGTTGGTTACCATAGGATAGTTACTTTTACATATCCAATGTTTGAAAATTATTTTCATTATGGTGAATGGAATATCAAGGAGGGACATGATGGAATATTTCACCAGAAATAGGGTGAGATTACAACCAATGGTGATAGTTTATTTTTAGATGTTGCAACTGTAATGTAGTATATCATTCAACCCATATTGGAGAGGTTTGTAGATGTGGTTCCTAAAGACTTATCAGGGATTCTAACCAAGGGATATTTGGAAATTACAATTGATATCATGTTTGTGGTTGAGGTAGTTTCTATTCCATTATATAAAATGGAACCAAAATATTTTCAAGAGATCAAGACATAGTTGGAATATATGATGGATAATGGGTTCATATGACTGAGTACATCTCTATGGGGTTCACTAGTTTTGTTTTCCAATAAGACTAAAGGTATTTGTTTATTAAGTGTCAATTAATTCATGTTTAACCTGATGATATTATAGAACTGGTAACCTCTTCCATGTACCTACAATCTATTTTACTATTTCATAGTGTTTTGTGGCTTTTTCAATGAATATTTGAGACCAAGGTAACATCAGTTAAGAATTTAAACATATTATATCTCTAATAAATCATACAAAATTATTTATTGACATTATTAGTTCATTGTAATATTATTTTTATCAATGAATGGAGTAGTTGTGATTATAGAAATGTTGAAAATAATCACCCATATATATCATTATTAGTTTGTGGGTGTTTTTTAGAATGAAATCTAGTTGTAATAAAAATCTCATGATGATCATGACCAACACCTTTTTATAATACTGAGTACACTGATAGAGCATCAAATACATACTAACAAATTTATGTGTCTTTTATGGATTAACGAGGAACACATCTTTTGTAAAATAATCTTGGAGGGAGGTGTGTCAGTTGAAATAGAAGAGGTATAGGGTGTTTTTTATTGGTAGTATCCAAAGGATGACTTCAATACCAATAAATTTCTATAATTAGATGCATATTACGAGAGTTTCATTACTGAATATTCCTATTTGGAAGCACCACATTCAGAATTTACCAATAATGGGGTAAAGTATTAATGCTTGGAAGAAAGTGTGATTACCTTCAAGGAGTTATAGAAGTTGTTCACATAGAAACCAATATTGACCTTATTATTCTCAGGTGAGGAGTATATGGAATCTTTTATGCATCCAAGATAGGTCTTCGAGAAATTTTGATGTATGGAGATCGAGTTGTAGTGTATGTGTGTAATGACCCAAAAATTTCATGTAATTTTTTTTAAATTATTTCGTATTTTTATGAGTCTTTGAAAATTGACGGCACGTGATTCTGAGACCTGGTGTACCTGGAATGAAATTTTGAACATCAATTAAGGTATGTTCTTTAAACATGTGACTGTAATTTTATAACTTTTTAACCGGTCCTCAAATAAAAAATATGAGGGCACAATTGAATCTGTAGCGGTAGGATTCTCTTAAGGGAAGCTTCACATCGATCGCAGTTAGTTGGGAGAATATTTTTTTTGCGACTTTTAAAAAAATAATAAAATAAAATAAATTGTTATTTTATTTCTTTTATTCCCTACCACCTGTTGAGAAGCAGTGGTGGGGTCCACGTGGAAAGTCAGACTTTTAATTTAGGAGATTAAATGACCCGTTACACTGTGTTTGCTTAACAAACCCCTGTGTAATTAATTTGGAACCTTAAATTCACTAATTAATGAAACTCATTAATTCCTCGCCACATTACTCGCAATATATCCCCACTATTTATATAGAGCATGGGATTATTTTTTGGAACAGATCCATCAAAATAAGAACCACTAATTATGTGACGCCACACATTCCACCGACTGAGAACAATGGACAGAAGACGCCTGTTTTAGGATTGATCTAATGGTTGAAGAACGAATAATTCCAACAAACATGAACATTCTCCTTCGCTCACAATACCCCCGAACGTGGAAGCACCGCCATCTGAAACGTCCTCAATGAATCACGAGGTTGGGGTTGTCTTTTAAATCAATAAATTCCCTCGATTATATTCCACCTTTTATTATTTGTGGGAGGTCGTTGCGGGGGATTTGAACAGGTATCAACATTATAAAACTGTGATAAATAAATTACTTCCTTCTTGTTATAATGCTAACACAGAGGGCGCAAGACAAACGAACAAGGCCCATACCCTCTGTTTCTTTCCAATTATTTCATTTTTCAGAGACCGTTTTCCCAATTTGACGACAATGTGAGAAATAGGTTCACTCTATAATGGCATAGTTAGGGAGGCCCTTAGACATATATGATAATAGAAATGGTGTATTAGGCATTTTCGGAGCCCCGCAAAAACTCCATCGGCGCGACACCAGCACAATGACACCGGTGACTGAGCCGGTGGCAGAGATAGTGGCCAGCTATGCTCGGTGCTGTGATAGTCAGACATGTAAGAGAAATTGCTGATCCTGGAGGCGAAGGGGCCACACCATCATGCGCCGTTCCGTCACACACCTCGTTGAAGAAGTTACAATGACTGAAAATGCACCTGCATCCCATGGGTCCTACAGACCATGCGATGGCGTCACATGGCACAACTAATTAAAGGGATCGAACGAATCTTTTGTGCCATTCGGTAGGAGGACCGTGTGCCCCACGCGGGGTTCGCTAGCAGCTCAGGCTGCATCACCCGACGGGCTGGTTTGTGGCCCATGCCAGTTTGGGACTTGCTGGGTGAGACACAGACTGGGTCGGGTCTAATTCAATTTGGTCGGGTCAGCCTTGACCCAGTCGTTCTGACTAGGCCGGATCGTTTGTGGACCCCTCTCAGGCCCAAAAAAGCGTCGGTGGCCTAAACTTGCGAACCAGATGGACTTTTGGTGAACCATCTATGGCTCTAGCATCCTGTATGTGAGGAAGTACATTTGAGATACTCCATGAGATTTTTTGAGAATTTTGGAGTACGGCTGGGTTGGATCGACTCCAAATCCAATAGGGACCTTGACAATAAAATGCATATAACTGACAGACCGGCTGTCCGACTAACGCATCGTCTATGGAATAAGGACCCTTATGTGAGGAAAGTTCTTTGGGGATAAACTATTGAAGTTTTGTTGTAGTTTGACATGTGACCTAGGATGGATCATATTTGAATCCAACTGGGGACATTTTTTACAGAAGTAACCATATCTCACAAAGTGTGTATCTGATCTATGCACCATCTGTCACTTTAGGACTCTGACGACGGGGCGGTCCCTTGGGTATTATTTTTTCTGGATTTGTACTAGTATAAATATGACTGATGGCTTGAGGAGAAGTGTCTTCTAGATAATAGTCAAGCTTTTTCACGGAATCAAATGGATGAAAATGAAATGAATATATAGAGCGACCAATATGGGTCAGAATCAGAAAATACAGAGTGGGATGAACAATATTTTTGACTAATCATCCCAAAATCTACACCAGTGACCAATACAAGTTAGAGCCACTGACCAATATGTGTTAGAACAAGTGACCAATATGGGTCTGCCCTAAGGACCAATAGATTTCGACATCTATTGACCAATACGGGTCCGCACCATCGACCAATTTGGGCCAGTATATAGAGACCTATACATGTCCTCATACAGTGACCTATAAAGGAAAACATTAGCCATACTAAATATTGTATGTTCTTTCTTAACGAATTTTCATCCTTATCCTAGTAACCTTGAAGTTATACCATTAGAGTGAGCTGTCTCTTGTACTTTTTGCTTTATGATTTAGATCATTCTTGTGATATTACATTTATGGTATTTGTTTTGATGTTTTTTATTGTTGATTATTGTGAGACCATCGGGGGTATTGGGTTGCCCTAATTAGTTGTTATACTCACCAATGCATGGGTTCCGCCTGCATGAGTGTGTCTAATGCAGACTACTGATGTTTTGAGGTAGACACTGGAGGTTCAATTCTTGGTGGAACTTGGTGTGATAGGAGTAGTCAAGATCATGTTCTTTGACTTCAGACATATAGATACAACCATTCAGGTGATCTCCAAGGCAGATATGTCAAATATTTACTTTCATTGGGTTTTTTAGGGCTTGTATATCATACCACTAATTTCAGTTTGTAGTTTTACTTGTGTTTGTACAATACACTCATGGTTGTAACTTACTTTTTTTGGTTTTTTAATTCAGTTTCCCTTCTTGAGTGTGTACAGATATCTTAGTCAATGCCATCGTTGTTTGAGAAAATTCATCAGGTGCTAGTGCCCAACCCATGGCCTATGGATGGCGGGCATGGGGTCATCATGTCCGGATCATGGGGGATGAATCATGAAAAAGTGGTATCATAGAGGTTTAGTTCTACCAGGAGAACTAAGAGTCTATATTTAATGAGCCCATGGTGTAAAGTGTGTTGAGTTACATTTTCATTACTAGGAGTCTAGTGTTGGTGTGGTGGCCTATGTATCCATACACCATAACTTTAAATTTTTCTTTTCCAACTCCATAAATGAAAACACTATATTCTAGTGTTTTGAAAAGATTACTTGATTTTTATTGATTCATATCACTAAATATAAATTATTGACTGTGGTGTATCGGTTTCTAACATGATGCTTCCACGAAGATAGCCAGAAAGGATTCTGGATAGAGATCTCTACAGTGGTCCCCGTGTGACAAGGAAACGGTACAGGGACCAATAATTGTGATGGAAACTTTAGGTGCTGTACTAGATTCACCACCACCCATTGAGAATAAGATTCTACAAGTGTATTATGAAAGTAAGTTGAGCGTGATTCATGAGATCCAGAGAGAGATGCCTCTGAAGATTCAAAGAAAGATGGACCTCTAGGGAGAAGATGACTAGCATGAGGTGGTTTTGTAGGTCTTTCACTTAGTAGAGATAGGATCCAAGCCGATGTAGATCTTGGCCTCTATCCTTCTTTAGGGCTTTCCATGATGATGGTGGAGCTTGTTGCTCTAGGTGCATGAGGAGATGATCCTCACCTGGCCTGAAATTGAGAGCCTTTTCAGGGAGGAGATCATACATGTGGCATTATTCCCTATGCATATTCATGAGTTACTACATCTATTGTAGGACCACTAATTTGGGGCGCAGTACTCTATGAGATTTTCGGGCCTCTCCCGATAATCAACTAACATGGTATGAGACCCTTAGTTCAGTTCTGTAACCATTGAGAAGGTGCTCAAATGAGAGATTTGAGATGCAACAGTTCTCTCAGTATCCAAACACATGCTGGGGTACTAGAGTGATCTTTGAGGATGGAGAGATTTCCTTGATGAGCATGCATCTATAGCGACAGACCCTCCCAGATGATAGGTATCATATTCATCTCTAGCAAGAAGTAGAAAAATGATGTAAAATCCTAATAATGATAGACCTTCTAAAGGGTGTCCCTGGGACACAGGGTCATAGGAGCGAGGATTGAGAGGATGGGGGATCTTCCAATGAGTAATAATATATTTTTCTAATGGAGAACTTGGTCATAGAGCTCACGACTATCAGAATCCCCACATGGATGATCGACAGATGGTGGTGGGGAAATCGATGTAGAGTTAGTAGCAGGAGCATGAGTTTCCGCCAAGTGGAGGATGATATAGGGGAGAAGTACATGCAGCCAATGATGTTTAGGGTCCTTAGGCACTACAACCACCACCCCCATGCGGTCCACCACGAGCATAGGGAGAAGGTGGATGGGGACAGGACTAGCAACAAGTAGTAGAGGCTCACAATCCTAGATTCCATAACATAATATGGGGTATGATCTGTACCTTATCTACTTTTTTATTAGTGATTATTGAAAAAGTTTCAAGCCATTTCATCTTTTTCATGAACTTTGTTCGGTATTATTTGATTTTGACTAAGATTTTAGTTCGACCTTTGTGTTTGGATACTTCAATAAGAGAAGATTTAGCAGTTGTACACTGGTTCCAATAGTGTGATCACACTCTCAGAAGAGAGAGTTTTAGATGGGATCTTCTAGTAGTGGCATTGAAGCCCTACGATTTCATTCTAGGCATGGAATAGCTATCTGTAGTTCACATATAGATTGACACCATGAGAAGTACAGTTTAATGTATGCATTGAGATGGAGGCCAGTTTTCCTTTGTTGGTGAGAAGGAAAACAAAGCAGCATGAGATGGACTTGCACTCAGGATGGTGTAGCTGATTTCAAATCAGCTGGATTGTATGACCATTTACACATTGGATGAGGTGATTCCAATGATTCTGATGATGGTGGACGTGTATGAGGACGTCTTTTCAGAGGATTTCTCAGGACTACCTCTTCGTGGAGAGGAAGACATCTACATTGAATTGTACATAGGAAAAACCCCAATATATACACAAGCATATCAGATGGTCCCTACGGAGCTCTGAGATATAAGGGTACATTTAAAGGAGTTATAGAGGAATGTATTTAAAAGGCCCAGTGTTTCTCCATGGGCATCCCCGATGTTATCATCTAAGAAAGAAGACAGATGTTTGAGGCTACGCATGGACTTCTGACACCTAACCGAGGTGACCGTGAAGAACAAGTATCATCTACCAAGGATTGATGATCTATTTGATCTGTAGAATGGATCGAAGTGCTTCTCGAAGATAGTCAAAAAATCCGGCTATCATTCGCTCAGGGAACAGGATGATGACATACAAAAGACATCCTTTAGATATCAGTATGTCAATTATGAATTCTTGGTGAAGCATTCCAGCAAGACCAATGCTCCAAATGTTTTCATGGGGATCAAGAGAAGGATATTTCATCCATTCTATAATTGCATTGTGCTGGTCTTCATTGATGATATCATGGTGTACTAAGCATTAGAGGAAGAGCATATTGTACACATGCGGGTTTTTCTAGACACGCTATGGGAGCATTAGTTATATTATATGTTCTAAATGTGTGTGTTATGGATATGGAAGGTCAACATGTTCAGACATGCCATCTTAGAGGGTGGAGTTGCAGTGGTCCTAGCGAAGATCGAAATAGTACACTCTTGCGAGAAACCCAAGAGTGTTACTGTGGTCTGGAGAATCCTTGGATTATAAGGATACAATATAAGGTTCATACCCAGTTTATCTAGTGTAGAAGGCCCTATTACTGTTTTGAAGAAGAAGGGGAAACCCTTCCTATTGTCAGATACATGCCAACTGAGCTTTCAACAGCTGAGGAAGAGCTTTACCAACATTCTCATCCTGAGATTTCCTGAGGAGGGAACTAACTTCATGTTTTACTCTGAGGCATTAGGGACCTAACTCGATTTCATAATAATCCAAGAGGATGTAGTTATTCCTTATTGATCATGATTGGTGATGCCTCATGAAAATAATTATTTATCTCATGAAATGGAGTTAGTTGAAGTAGTATGTGAACTGATGATGTGGTAAAACTTCATGATGGTAAATAGGTTCATTGTTTACTTATACCACAAGAGTCATAGATATATCATAACATAGAATGATATAAATCTGAGACAAAGAAATTGGCAAGAGTTCCTCTAGGACAATGACTTTTAGATAGTCTATACTCATGGAAATGGGAATGTAGTGGCAGATTCACTTTTCTAGAGAACGAGATCGCTACTACTGAACGAGGCATTAGACCATTTAGCCTCACTATAGATATCATACATTGATGGAGATGAGACAGCCTACCAGCCGTTGATTGTGGTTTCCCCTCCACTACATTATCGAGTCTTGGAGGTGCAATATGGAGTCAAAAATTACGAGACTACACATGCTCAGATATACCTAGGCCTTGCACCTGAAAAATATTATGATGTTTGGGATCACACTATACTTTTTAGAGGATGTACAGTTGTACCAGTGGATATACAAGAGGAGGTGATGAGGGAGTTCCATAAATCCCCTTTGTATGTACATCCAGGCATGATAGAGATGTATCAGGACCACAAGAATTATTATTGGTGGCCAATATGAAGAATGTTGTGGTAGAGTTTTCTTCTAGATGCCTGACTTTCCAGCAGGCGAAGACTGAATACCAAGTAACAGAAGGCATGACCCAACCACTCAAGATACCAGAGTGGAAGTGGGAAGGCATATCGATGGAATTTGTGATATTTTTATCATGTACATCGAGAGGGAATGAAACCATCTAGCTGATCGTTGAATGAATCACCATGTTAGCCCACTTAAATGCAATTCGAGTGAAGGGTTTAATAGAGAGTTTGGGACGTCTCAAAATTAATGAGATCATGTGGATTCACGAGGTGACATTGATGATAGTCTCAGACTAGGACAAAAGCTTCACATATCGATTGTGGAAAGGAAGGGTGGAGGCTTTTGGGACTCAGCTTCACATGAGCACAACATTTCTTCCGCAGATTGATGGATGGACTTATCAGACTATCCAGACAATGGAAGACATTCTTCGTGCATGTGTCCAAGATGTTGGTTGAAGATGGGAGGAACACCTACCCTTGTTGGAGTTCCCTCTTGAAAACTAATATAACACCACAAATGGTATGGCCCCTTTTTGAGGTGTTGTATGGATTACCGTGCAGATTTCCCTTGTGCTAGACTAATCAAGGAGTGCCAGCACACATGGGCATAGATATGTCACAAAAATCCTCTGAGAATATGTATGTAATAAGAGAGAGGATGAAGACTACAAAAATCCAATATATGTTCTAAATTGGTAGGATATGAAGGCCATTGGGGTTCAAGGAGGGGGACTACATATTCATGTTAGTCTAACCTCAACTGGGACTACAGAGATTTTTCCTAGGCGGAAAACTCTCACTATGGTTTATCAGACCGTTCCTGAAACCTCGGAGGATTGGTAAGGTGGAGTACAACATTTCACTGCCACAGCATATGGGGAGGGTGCATGTCGTAGTCCACTTATCCATTTGAAGAGATACATGCATGACCCATCTCACATCATAGAACATGGAAATCTTGAGGTTAATGACAATGTGACTTTTACGGAGTACCCAGTGGAGATTGATGATCGATAGGAGTAGATCCTTTGTGGGAGGCTGATACATCTTGTGTGCATTCTATGGTATCAAAAGAATCTCCATGAGAGCACATGATATTGATAGGATAATAAATGTGCCCACTACCCCTCTTCTTTTTTGTAGCGTTGTTTATCATTCATGGGAATGAAGCACTATGGTGGAGAGAATATAAAGACCTAAAAATTACAAGTAGTTTTTCTAAATAATTTGAGATTTTTAAAAGTCTTCGAGAATTGAAAGTGTTTGATTCTGAGACCTAGTGTTCCTAAAATTAATGTTTTAACGTTTCTTAAGGAATGTTAAGGAAAAGCGTTGGTGAAATTTTCTATCTTTTGAACTGACACTCGGATTAAAAATATGAAGGAACCATTGAATGCTCAGGGCCGAAATTCGCTTAAGGGTAGATATACATTGACAGTAGTAGGTCGGGAGAAAAAAGAAGTTATTGAGAATTTTAGAAAAATAATATAATAAAATAAATTTTTTTTATATTTTTTTCCTACCACTTGTTGAGCAGTAGTGGATGGGACCATGGGGTGGTTGGAATTTTAATTTGGTATATTAAATTCTAGGTTACACCTTGATTGCATAACCACAAATCATGTAATTAATATGGCACATTAATTACATCAATTAAATAATGTCATTAATTCCTTAGCACATCACTAACCCTATCTCCCATATATTTTTATGGATCATGGGTTTGTTTTTTGGCCTGAAATCATGAATTGAGGATCCTATAATGAAATGATGAAACGCCTTCCATCAATGGAAAATGGATGATTGATGACGCCCATTGTACGATTGATCGGATGGTTGATGAACAATGAACGCCAATGAATGTGAATCACCTCCATAGACTATAATACATTTGAATGTGGAAGAACCACCATCCATGACATCCCCAATGAATCACAATGTATGCCTTGTCTTTTAATTCCTGAATTTCAACGGATTATATTAATTGTTCTTGTTTTATGGGAGGTAGTTATGGGGGATTTGTATGGGGTTCAACATTATTAAAATGTGGTTAATAAATTAACTCCCTCTTATTATAATGCTAATGAGATGGCCCTTAGACAAATGAACAAGTCCAGAACCCTCATCTGCTTTCTTTTTTTTGCATTCTTTGGAGTTGGCTTTCCCAATTCGATGACAATGCAAGACAGACAGTCACACTGTGACAGAGGTAGTTCAATAGGCCTGTAGGAATAGACGGGGATGCAAATGGAGGTCATGACCATCGTCAGAGCCCCACGGAAGTTCATATCAGTGCCGTGGAAATCAAAAAGGTGGCCAAAAATTGTAGGTTTTGTTGGCGTAGGCGACGTGCCGTTGCGCGCTGCGTTGAAGAACCCGCAGCTCGAAGCCGGAACAAAGTCATGGGAACCTGAACCCCATAGGTCCCACAAACCACATAGAGGTTCCTCATGGAACCTCTGATTGAAGGTGCAGAATGGTACCTTCGATCCATTCATAAGGCAGACCGTGCACCCCATGAGGGATGTGCATGTAGGCTTGGCCGCATCGCCCGGTCGGTCGTACCGTTCTGTGGCCCAACGGAATTGGCCCGCCATGACGACACCCAGAATGGGTGGTCCGTGTCAATCATGGACTAGCCTAGGCCAGTTTAGTTCAGGCCTGGTTAAATTAGGACTAGGTTGGGTCGACCCGAACCGGGTCGGGTCAGCCAAGACTGATTTGGGCCGAGTCGGTTCGATTTGGTCGAACCATACCTGGACTCCTCACGGGCACAAAAAAGCATAATTGACCATAACATGTGAACCAAATGTTCAATTGATTAATCATATATTGAACAAGGATCCTTGAAGAGATGAATTAATTTTGATTTACTCTATCTGAGTTTCGGAGAATGTTGGAGTAAAGTCGGGTTGGATCGACTCTGAATCCAACCGAGCCCTCGGCAATAAAATGCCAATAACTAACAGTCCAGGGGTTCGATAGACGTGTCGTTTGGGGAATAAGGACCCTTGTGACAAGGATGTAATTTGGAGAAACTCTATGTGATTTTTGATGGAATTTGACGGGTGACATGGGTTGGATGAGACATGAATCTAACATGGCCTGTTTTACCAAAGTGCCAATATCTCACAGACCAGGCATCCGATCGACACAACGTCTGTCACTTTGAGACCACAATGATGAGGCGTTACATTGGGTATTCATTTTTCTAGACTTCACACTAGTTGAAATATGACCGATTGCTTGAGGATAAGAGTTTTATGGAGATCATGAGATCTTCCTGTGGGAATTCAGTGGCTAGCTGTAACATGAATAAGAAGAGAAACCAATATGGGACAACATTAGAAACTATAGAGTGGTGTGATCTAGAATATTGAAAAATCATCCCAACCACTTTTCCAACAACCAACACATGTCATAAACAACAACAAATTTGAGTCACCACCAAAAATGAATATGGGTAAGCACTAGTGACCAATAAGGGTTAGCACCAGCGACCAATACGTGTCTTCATCTAGCAACCAATATGGGTAATAATTAGTGACAAATATGGGTCATCATCTTGAATCCAATACCGGTCAACATATAGTGACCTCTACGGGTCAGCAATAGAGTTACTACAGATAGGTTGATATGGTATTATGAATAGTCATCCATATCCCAGTAACTGTGAAATTATACAGTTATAGTGAGCTATCTCTTTTTAATTGTGATTCATGATTTAGATCATGCTTTTGATATTAACTTTGTGGTATTTCTAGTTATTTTTTCCTTTGTGAATTACTGAGAGACCTATGTGGGTCTCAGGGTCTCCTACTGAGCTATTATGCTCATCCCTACATGGGAATCACCCTCACATGTGTGTCTGGTGGAGACTAATGAATCTTCAAGGAATCCATTTGAGGTATGGGTCATACAAGTGCTTTTTGTAATGTGATAAGTCGAGATACTCTTCATCAAATTCAAACATAAAACTAATACCCACTAGGCCGAGCACTTGGGATGATGCAACAACTTTTTACTTTCTTTCCGTTTGTTAGGATTGAATTCCAGACCAGATTTTTTAGTTCGTAGTTGTAATTATGGTTGTACATTACTCTCATAGTTATATCCTACTTTTTAGGTTGTTTACTTATTTTCCCCTTTTTTAGTGTTTACAGATCTCTACGGAAATTCCATCCCTGTTTGAGAAAATCCTCTAGGTGCTAGTCACCAACCCCTAGCCTTTGGAAGCCAGGCGTGGGTTATACATGACCGGGCCCCATGGGACAGGTCATGACAATGTATTTTTGTATTTGGGGACACATGAACAAAACTAACATATGCACAAACTCATGATGGTGTAGTGGTTTAAACATTAATGTGTCAGAAACATTATACATTGGGTGAGAAATTAAATTTGAATACTGATCACAAGTGCATAAAGTATATCTCCTCCCAATAATATTTTAATCACTGTTATTAGGGATGGGATTTGTATGTTAATTCAATTAATATTGATTAAGAATATAGACCTCAATTGGGAAACTATTTTTTTGATTAATTAATAAGGATAACTATTACACAGACTATTTAAGAATCTATTATTGAGTGGAAAATGATGGAATTACATTTAGATATGCATGTTTTGGTTTAATGGTTCCAAGATAAGAAGAGTCTAATATTAGTTTCTATAGAGTACACTCTGTTGAGACAGATTAGTGACAGAAAGTATGTGGATATGGAATTTTTGACCTTGAGGAAAAATACATGATGGTGGGGTTTCAACTTTTGATTCAAAGATATATTTGGAAGAAATTATCTATGTTACGAATCATTTTGTTTTTCATATTCTCATGCGGGTGAGATGATGTGTGATTTTCATGCCTCAAAGTGTGTTATACATCCTATTTTTACCAAAACGTACCATGACCTATGATGATAGTTTTGGTGGAAAATCATGAAAAAGCATATAACAGGGTACACAACATGATATTATACCTAACAATAGGCAAAGGATAAGGATCAATAACCTGATGGTTGAATTCATATATTTCCCCTTATATAATGTAACTATGATAACGTTGCTATGGAATTTGTGGTGGGTGTCCCAAGGATGCCTCCAATGACTGATGCTATTTTGGTTATTGTGGAATTTTCAACAAAGGTAGCACATTTATTATATGTGTGAGAGACATTCCTAGTGGATTAGTTTGGATAACTATAAGGTTAAGACAAAATCCATCATCACAGGGTTCCACAAACTATAGTTTCAAATTGTGACTCACATTTCACATAGAGATTATATAAGGGATTAGAAAAGGTTCTTATTATATAGTTTTTACTGAGTATGGAATTCGACCCACAGATAGATTGGTAGTCAAAACATACAATAAAGGTGGTCAAGAATATGTTTCATGTAGGTTTCCTCAACATTGGTGGTTATTGGGAGAAGCACAAAGAATTAGCAGAGTTTTCCTATGATAATAGTTATCTAGAAATTATTCATTTGGAATCATATATGTCATTTTATGGTAGGCCATGAAGATCCCCTCTATGTTGGATATAGGTGGGTGAGTCAGAGTTGTTAGGATTGAGTCTCATGTAGGGGACGTCAGAGCTGGTACAAGTGATTCGAAAGCATATATCTACGACTCATAGAAGAAAATTGTCATATTCTAATAGATGTTGATTAATCCTAGATACTAAAGAGGATGATCGGGTATTCCATTTTGTGTCTCCTAGGTTGGGTCACTGAGAGGATCCAGGGACATAGAAAGATTGAACCAATGTTTGTGTGAACGCTTGATATTTGGATAGATTTCTGTTTGTGGAATAACAATTGGATCTTCTACATAGATTCAATGCTATGAATGATGGTTTTCATGTCTCATTACTTTGTTGGTATAAGCCCAAACCTTCTCATTTGATATCTTTGGATTATTTTGATCTTGATGTAGAAGTTTACTTTCGGGAAAACGTGACAC